>OU830596.1:1900000-4300000 GCA_917563855.2 Limnephilus lunatus | reverse complement strand
AATTCAATCACGGTGTCTTCAGAAAAAATTCCATCTAGGGTCGCACCCATATATGGATATTCTTCATCTACGAAAAGACCACACTTTTCTATGGTAATGCTTTCTTGTTCTGCAAGCTCTTTCAGGACATTGTATTCATGTTTTTGTCCGTGTCGAATTGAAAGAATATTTGATAAGGATTGCTGGTACAGTATATTTTTGACTAATGGAGCGCAACTGATATTTTGCCGCCGTTTGCACACTTTTCCAAACCACGATGCCGTAATCATGTTGCAGCGCATCTCGATCCACTTTCCACTAGATGCATGAAGTACCTACTGTCGCCCTTTCAATTGCTTGCCTATCTTTAGCTATGGTGAAAAACCTTTCTAAAAATCACCTTTAGCTGCCTCATACGATGCTTGGTCCATATCAGGTTTTTCTGCATTGGGACCATAATGCCGATCTTTTGCTGAAGCGAGCTGCAGGATTTTTCCTTTTCTTTTTTTTTTACTTATAAATTTTTGATTATATTTCTGCAATCTTTTTAATTCTAATTGCTTTATGAGTTTTCTATACTACATAGTCCAGTAAAATTAAACATTTCCACTTGCATCAAATGGGATGGTTCTGATTTTCTTTACATATTCTATATGATAAAGGACTAATGAAAAATCTAAATTTTCAATCTCGTCAGATCTCCGGATCTTGCCAAAAATCGTTTTTGTCACTTTGACCCCAAACAACAAAATTTTCTCCAAATATCATTCTGTATGTTTTTATAGTAGACTAAATTTACTACAATTTGATATATTATTAGTCACAGTAGACCCTATAGTGTCCGAGATATAGGTGTTACAAAAAAATAATTTTAAAGCCGATTGTATATATGTATATATATATACATATATATACGAGATATATACAATCAGCCTTAAAATCATTTTTTTCTAACACCTATATCTCAGACACGAGATATATATGTAATTAAAAAAATAATATAAAAAATATATGTTTATAAAATATAAATGTATAAAATAAAATCCAATACTATATATATATATACATACAGTATATATTTATATAGTAAGATATCTTAAAATCATAGCCATTTGATGCAAGTGAACTCCCTTAAATCCATTCTTAGTCATGCGATTCAAAAGATCTCCCCTGGCGCACTACCGGTTGAAGCGAAGAACTTTCCTCTTCTATAGCATGGATATTTAATTTTTTTTAGTGGCCATTTCCATACTTTTATATTTAAAAAATATCAAATTGTTTATTTCCTAGAAACCCGAAAAAATGTTAATAATAAATTAATTCTTAATTATTTGACACTACACAGCTTCGACGGAAACTCACAGACGAAGCATAAAAAGGCGACACACCATTATAGTCCCTACGCTCAACGCATAGAGTGTAATATTGTTGAAACGTCGCATGGAAGCATAATAATTACGCGGAATTTCGAACTTTGAAAAAAGATTGACACGACGGACCGCAGGAAACGTGCGTTCACGGCCACCTCTTAGAGCCGAATGAGTAGGAGAATTTTTAGATGTTCATATACTATATATTAATGCTCAGTTTTTGAAAAACTCACTTTTCGCTTGATGCGAAAAACGACCGCACTGCCCCTTACGTTTCACCAACCTCAAGGTTCACATCGGCTTGGCGACGCAAAAATGCCGCTGGCACGCCAAAACGACCTCCAGGCAGTTTGATTTTCGCACACCTAAAGGTTCACTCTCCCTCAAAGGCCCGCGGCACACCCTTTGTATAGGAAAAATTCAGCCAAAAAATGTGCCACTCTTTTCAAGCCAGAATGGACCTTGGCACTCGGTATTTCGAAACACTTTAAAGTTCACAATCCTTCGAATTTGTTTGGCACTAGCAATTGTTTTTTTTCTGGATCGGCCGCGGAAACGGGGAGCTTTTATTTGTCGACACAATTTATTTTTTCTAGCGTTTTTTTCACAGGAAAAAATTGCGGCGAAAACTGGAACCTCAAAGAAAATCACTCAATTCGGCTCAGTTGTAGTTCCCGCCGACAGGTTCGCATTAAAAAAAACAACCACAAATTAGGCCTTAGTTTCAATGCAATGGAAAATACTAGAGAGAATGTTGATACAGGTCAGTTATCAGTTATCCGAGATGTCAAAACAAAACGGATCTCTCAGCGGTTTTGGTTGTTGTTTTTCGGGAAACGGCATTGCGGCCGGAAAAACGATTCCAGCTTGGATGTTTTTGAAAAATACGGTACTCGGCAATATTAGACAACTTTTAACACCAAAATTTTGTGTCCGTTCCATGTTAAAAATTTCAGGGTCGCCGAAAAACCTATAAAATTTTCCAAAAAAAACAAGAAAATACGTGTCCATAGATTCACTTCAGTACAAATTGAAATGTTATTAATTCAGGGTAGGTACCTACTTATCTCGGTAGCATTGCAAATATGAAGAAAAAGCAAAACCATTGCCGGATTTTTGTAAAGAAATGCGTCGGTACCTACCGGAATGGGTAGTTAGACAATTATTTAGGTTTTTGATGCAATTTAATTTACTAAGGTAATGTTGTTTCACCGATGCTGAATAATTTAACAATTTTTTTAAGTTCATTTTAACGTTCTGTGTAAGTTCTATTTTTTTATCAGTAAATGCCAGTTGTATCATTAACAAAAATATCGATAGAATTTGAATAGAATTCGAACCGAACTTTTAGAGAACGTTAAAATTGACTTGAAAAATTGAAGAATTTTTAATTTTGTTAAACAACCCAGCCTAAATATGAGTTTTTTTTCACGTATGTATGCAAGTACCTATACTCAGAATATAAGTAGGTTCCTACCTGCACATAAACACTCGATATCATCCGACGATATTGCATACGTATTAGTTTTCTAATTTTACAATGAAATTACTCGAAGTTGAACGGAATATTTTTTTAAAGTATTAGATTCATATAGCGCTTAATTTTAAGCAGTAAAACTACTGGTGAGTTCTGGCATTATAAAATTTATATGAAAATGTACGTACGCTCATAACTTCCGAAGGACTGCAACAAATTTAAAAATTCTTTTTTTGTTGTGTTCGTTATTGTTAGTACAAGGTTTGTATAAAATAACTGGTGAGTTCTGGCATTACGAAATTTGTAAAAAAAAAATTATAGGTAGCGCGCGAGCTGTTTGAAAAATAAATGTACCGGGAATCAGTGTATGTAATGCGGCAGGTGGGGGGGGGGGTGGAAACATGAAGGGGGGGAGGGGGACCTGGGAGGGGGGAGGGGAACTCGGGAGGGGGTTTACGATACGGAGAAGCCTAGGAGTGAAGTGGGGTGAGGGAAGGTGAGGGAGGCGGAGTGGAAAGGGGAAGAGGACGCTGGTGAGGAAGGGGGGGGGAAGGGGATCGGAACAAATGAGAAAGGACACGCAGTTAGAAACATTTTCTTTATTAAATGGTATAGCAACGCATGCCGGGTACCAGCTATCTTCTATATATATAAAAATCCAAAAAATGTTTGCATGGATGTATGTCCGCTATGCGTTGCTAAATCATTCATCCGATTGCGATGAAACATTGGGAATTTGATGTGCGCATGACTGCTATGGTTCCTGTATACAATAGTGAGCTCTGGCAACACGAAATTACGCATTGCTCAACCGTTCATCCGATTGTGATGAAACTTTGGGGATTTGATGTGTGCATTTCTACAATGGTGTTTATATACTAACGTATAGCAGGTTTTTGCTGCTAGGTCCTGCGGACGGCTTCATACATGGTTGTATGTTTAACCGCTAAGCGTTTCTAAACCATTCATCGGATTGCGATGAAACTTTAGGTTTTGATGTGCGCATGCCTACCATGCCTTTATGGCAGTAGATACCTACCCACTTACTATGAATTTTTTAAGTTAGTTTTAACCCGTTAATTGCATTTGCAATAGGCATAAGCTAGTTATATATTAATGCTCAGTTTTTCAAAAAACTCACTTTTTCCTTGATGCGAAAATCGACCTCACCGCCCCTCGCGTTTCACCAACCTCAAGGTTCACTTTGGCTTGAAGTCTAGAATTATCCCTTCGGCTGACACGCGAGAATGGACATTAGCGCTCGCTATTTTGGAACGCTTCAAGGTTCACAATCCTTCGAAGAGTCGATTATTTTCCAGCCACTAGCTTTTGTTTCGTTTTTGTTAGGGGAAACATTTTTCATCGTTATCAATATGTTTGCCAAAACTTTACGGGAGACATCTAGCGGTGCGGAATACAAGTATGGATTATTCTCATTAGAAAAAATCAAATGTCTATCGAATACTATTGTAGTTCTATTTTCATCCGTTCGAAATGGCAGCTTCGTCTGAATTTAAATAAATACGCTAGCTTCACGATTTTCACAAAAAAAAAAGACTAGACAGGAAACTCACATAAAATTGAACTGATACATTTTAAGAGCGAAAAATAATATAAATTTGCGGCGAAAACTGGAACTACTCATAAAATCACTCAATTCGGCTAGGTTATATTTCCCGCCGACAGGTTCGCCCCTTTAAAAACGTCGGATCGAGAAGGGAAGTAAAAAAAAGTTAGTTTCCCATACAAAACTGATTTTGCTAGGAATTTATTCTAATTAATTAAACGGCTTCGAGAAAGTTCTTGAGAAAAATTGACATTTTATAGGGGCATTACGGAATTAAAGATTGCGTTAAAAGTACACCTTCCGGCGGAGATGTTTTTTAATAAACATAAACAATACAAGTTTTAGAAACTTTTAAAACCAAAACATGTTTAGCTTCCCCTTGAAAATGTTTCACAATATTGCATTCAAATTCGACATTTTTCTGACATTTGCGAAAAATTCGCTTTCATCGATAAATGCAAATCGTTTGCAGCCCGTAAAATTGGCTGGTATATTAAAATTTTATAATTTTTCTCGAACTTTGCAACACTGAAGATGGAGTCGTGATGGCGTTAAAAGCCACTACCACCTTAAAAAAAGCCGACCCCGCCCTAATAGGTTTTGTATGAAGATTTTTTTTTTTTAATGGCGGATTTCAAATTGTGTCGTTCGGCAGGGCCTTAATTTCAGCGGGAATTGTGCAAATTTGTCCATCGGTCTTGCCTGTGTAAAAAATATAATTATGGAATATTATCTGTCTGTGTATGATATATATTAGGTAAGTACCTAATACAAAAGCGCTAGATTTACCCGCGCTTCAACAGCAAATTGAAATGTCAAAAGAAAACGGATCTCTCAGCGGTTTGGGTTGTTGTTTTTCGGGAAACGGCATTGCGGCCGGAAAAACGATTCTGGCTTGGATGTTTTTAGAAAATACGGTACCCTGAAATATTAGGCAACGTTTAACAGTAATTTTACGTGTCCGTGTCATGAAAAAAAGTTCAGGGTCGCCGAAAAACCTATAAAATTTTCCAAAAAAAACAAGAAAATACGTGTCCATAGATTCACTTCTGAAGGGTAGATTTTTACCGGCCAGTACAAAGTACCTACTTATCTCGATAGTATTGCAAATATGATAAAAAAGCGAAACCATTGCCGGAATTTTGTAAGGAAAAGCGCCGGTACCTACCGGAATGGGTAGTTAGACAATTATTTAGGTTTAAATGCAATTTAATTTACTTCGTAATGTTGTTTCACCGATACTGAATAGTTTAACAATTTTTTTAAGTTCATTTTCACGTTGGAGGGAAGTTCTATTTTTTTTATCAGTAAATGCCAGTTGCATCATTAAACAAAAATATCTATAGAACTTGAATAGAATTAGAACAGAACTTTTACAGAAATTACCCGAAGTTGAACGGGATATTTTTTAAAGTATTAAATTCGTATAGCGCTTTTTTTAAGCAGTAAAACTACTGGTGAGTTCTGGCATTATAAAATTTTTATGAAAATGTACGTACGCTCATAACTTCTGAAGGACTGCAACAAATTGAAAAATTCTTTTTTTGTTGTGTTTGTTATTGTTAATACAAGGTTTGTATAAAACTACTGGTGAGTTCTGGCTTCACGAAATTTGTATAAAAAAATTGAATAGGTGGCGCACGAGCTGTTTGAAAACTAAATGTACCGGGAATTAGTGTATGTAGTGTGGCAGCTTTTTGCTGCTAGGTCCTGCGGGCGGCTTTATACATAATTGTGTGTTTAACCGCTAAGCGTTGCTAAACCATTCATCCGATTGCGATAAAAAATTGTAGATTTGATGTGTGCATGCCCACGACGGTTTCTGTATACAAAAGTGAGCTCTGGCATCATGAAATTACGCATTGCTTAACCGTTCATCCGATTGCGATGAAACTTTGGAGATTTGATGTGTGCATGCCTACAATGGTGTTTATATACTAACGTATGGCAGGTTTTTGCTGCTAGGCCCTGTGGGTGGCTTTATATATATTTGTATGTTTAACTGTAGGTACATACCCGCTTACTATGAAATATATATTTTTTTCGGTTAGTAAGTAAGTCAAGTTAGTTTTAACCCGTTAGTTGCATTTGCAATGGGCATAAGCTAGTATATATAGTATTGTCCGGTTTTGGAAAACTCACTTTTTTTTTTCAGTCATTTCTGACACCCGTTCCATACAAAATGACTGATACCGAATCGGGGCGCCCCTAGCGGCGAAAACTACAATTTTCTCCTTAGTCGACGAAGAAAATCGGCCAGGTTTATGTTTTCCGCCGACAGGTTCGCCAGTCGAAAAATGAAAATCCAATTCGGAAAGAAACGTGTCAAAAAATCTCATACAAACGTCCGCTCCAGTTTCGGTGACGCCATAATCGACTCTTCTCCCCCGCATCGCGTACCACCTTGCGGCGCATTTTCGCTCGGAAAAGCGAAGACGCTTAAGCCCTTTTACTTTTCCAGCCCCGCCTCGGCCTCGCAGGCGACAATCGACCGTCACTCCCTCGAGTTTGGAACGTTTCAAGGTTCATTTTGGCTTGACGGCGAGCCGGAGACTGTTGATATAGGTCAGGGTCTTAAATGTCAAATTTTAGCCTAAATAAAACAAATTTTTCAGAGTTTTTCGTAGTCTTTTACGGGACACGGCATTGCAGCCGAAAAAACGATTCCGGCTTCAATGTTTTTATAAAATCTTTTAGAGTAGAGGATTCCTCATCTTTTGATACTAATATTATATACGCAACCATATTAAATATTTCAGGAGAATCTGCCGAAAATGACAATTTTTCCAAAAAAAATCATGTGAAAAACGTGTTCTCAAATTCCTCGAGAGTGTAAATATTTCTGGCCATATTAAAATACCACAATTTATTACTGGGTAAGTACCTACCGTTCCATCGATTTAATGCAAATGTGCTAAAAGTAATCAAGTACGCAATTTTTATTGAGAAAATGCGTAGGTACCTAGATTAATACAATTTTTCTCAGTACGTGCTAGGTAGGTACCGGCTTATGAGGGTATTCTTTCCTTTAAATATTTAATCGAAAATGAATTATGTGAAATGAGAAAAATCACCTAAGATGGTATTTTTTTTTAAATCGTTCGATTTGAACATTATTAAAAAAAATACGGATAGGTATTTATCTACCTACTCGGGTAGAGAATATTTTTCCAATGGATTTTTAATGAAATTAAATTAATTTCGATAATGTAACGCTTTATTCACTATTTTATATTATTTATCCGTATTATTTTATACGCACGATCGGAACTTACGCGGATACCGTGAATGAATTTTTTTGTTTTGTAAATTTTTCTTGCAATTAAAATTTTATAATTCTGCATTTACACTTTTATCAAAAACTAAAGGATGCTGAATTTTAACAAACTTAAAAATTGTACTGGAACAAATTGAACTTTATATTTTTAATTAAATTTTAATGTGAATACTGCACAACAGACCAACCACTGGAACCAGTGAACCTATGGCATCCTCAGATGTGGTATGTTGTGAGGCTGAAGGTAGTGGAAAGGGGAAAGAAATAGGAAAGAGGAAGGTGGGGAAGTACCTGCTTATTCAGATCTGGTCACCAGACACGGCTAGATCCATTTCAAGTAACTTTTCGATTCCGAATGGTGGTCTTATCAAATATTGAGAAATTAAAATAAACATGATCCAATTTTTTTGCCAAATACTGTAGGTGTATTAAACATTGAACATCGTACATTTTTAATTAATATCAATGTCAATACCGCACAAAAGTCCCAATTACTCCCGTCTGGAGCCGGTGAGACTATGGCATTCCCAATTGGGGTATGTTGTGATGCTGAAGGTAGTGGGGAGGTGAAGGAGATGTGGGAGAGGAAGGTGGGGAAGTACCTGGCTATTCAGATCTGGTCACTAAACACAAGCCAATTCAAACAACGTTTCAATTGTAAATGATGGGCTTATACCAAGGCGATACCGAGAGTATCTTAGTACATATTATTTTTAATTAATAAATTGGATTTGACGTGAGCATGCCCGCGTTGGTTTCTGTACACAATAGTGAGCTCTGGCATCATGAAATTACGCATTGTTAAACCATTCATCCGATTGCGCTGAAACTTTAGAGTTTTGATGTCTGCATGCCTACAATGGTGTCTATATACTAACATATCGCAGGTTTTTGCTGCTAGGCCCTGCGGGCGGCTTTATACGTGTTTGTGTGTTTAACCGCTAAGCGTTGCTAAACCATTCGTCCGATTGCGATGAAAATTTGAGGATTTGATGTGTACATGCAAACGATGGTTTCTGTATACAAAAGTGAGCTCTGGCATCATGAAATTACACATTTATAAACCGTTCATCCGATTGCGATAAAACTTTGGAGATTTGATGTGTGCATGCCTACAATGGTGTCTATATACAAAAGTATGGCAGGTTTTTGCTGCTAGGCCCTGCGGGTGGCTTTATATATATTTGTATGTTTAACCGCTAAGCTATGATTCTAGACCATTCATCCGATTGCGATGAAACTTTAGGTTTTGATGTGCGCATACCTACCATGCCTGCAGGGCAGGAGGTACCTATCCGCTTACTATGAAATAATATAATTTTTTTGTGTAAGTAAGTAAGTCAAGTTAGTTTAAACCCGTTAGTTGCAATAGTTGCATTTGCAACGGGCATAAGCTAGTTTTATAGTATTTAACGAAAATAAATGGTTAATAAAAGCATATATCTCGATAGAAAAATGTATTTATGAAAGCTTATCGTGGCTACATCATATATATTTTGACGATTAATAACTTAGATTGTCGTTTTAATTTGAGAATTCATGATACTCCATACAACGATTGAGATCGCTAGTAAGGAAGGCCCTTAACACTCCGATTAAAAATGTTCACAGCGTAATCAAGGTTCAGTTGTTAGTTGTTACTAGGCGGAGATGCCACTAGTGAAATAATAGAAATGATAATAAGCAAAATAAAATTTAAAACATGTTAAGTATATAGAATAGAGAAAGAGAAAAAAGACATAATGCAACACAATAAAGCAATTACAAATTTTGAATTTTATAAGAAAAACTTTCTTTCATACCTTTTTTGAAGGTTATTCCCATCAGAGAAATATATCATAGGCAGTGGCGGATTTCCCCTTAGGCCTAATAGGCCCGGGCCTAGGGCGGCCAGATATTAGGGGCGGCCAATCGCGACAAAAAAGTCACAGATCATAACAAGAAATTACTTTCTAAGTACCTAAATATTCTACGTACGAGAACGTCATTGCTAGCCGCAAGGGTCTCGCGCTCGTGCTCGGAAGTTTCATAAGAGCGTGTTCACACACAGCTATAATATGCGTGGGATGGCGTATTTCGGCCTATCGCTCGCTATATATTCCCAATTGGAATATATGGCTAGCGATATGCAAGAGCGTGTTCACACACAGCACACAGCGCGCCCCCCCCGCCCCGCAGCTGCCCTCGCCACACCTATCATGCGCCGTCGCTCGCCCGCTCGCGTATTTCCAATCCCTACCGGGATTCAGTCGCGCTAGTGCCGCTAGTGACTGAACCGCGTTAGGTATTGTTATGCATAAATCACCTTACAAAAGCTATAATAAATAAATAAATCAGAGATTACAAAATAATACAATAATAAGCTGTTATTTATGCCAATTATGAACTTTCCACTGATGATAAATAATAAAGTGTGACATTATAAAGGGTAGGTATTTTCTTTAAAAAAATATATTTTTAGTTAAAATATATGAAAAAGGAGGGGGGGGGGGGAGGAGGAACATAGGAATAGGATTAAGAGGCAAAGGATTTTTATTTATTTTTAACATTGTTCTAAAGTAGCCTACGGATTTCGGATTTGTGACATCATGGTCAAAATAGATAAAGCATTGCAATAGCTCCGTGTAAAAATGGTAGGAAATGTGGTCCATTTTTGGACCAAAATCAATCGCAGAAAAATAAAAGTGGTCCGTGGTCCATTTTTCAATCGAAATCGTTCCAGTGTAACAAACCCTATCGCGACTGAAAGGCGGTAGGGATTGGAAATACGCCCCCGCTCGCGACAGGCGACAGCAGTCAGTGGTCAGTGGTCAGTTCAGTCGTTCAGTGTGCGTACAGCAATTGCAGCGAGGGGATGAGCGTTTTTCTAATTTCGTAAAGGTATTCGCGACGCGACGTGTATGTATGTACTGCAATATTATCAAAAATCGAAATATTTTACAGGACGTGGACGATACCTCACGTTAAAAGTGTTATTTCGCATAATTAGATATGGATGGAAAGAAAAGGTTAAGTGGGGCTGAGTATCGCAAGCGAGCTAAAGAAAAAGATAATAAACAACAGGATGTAATTAAAAAAACGCGGAAATTAGACGATTTCTTTGGAAAACCATATGTCATTGATCCAACATGCGACGTTCCAAGTGGTAGCGGTGTTATATCAACTGATTTTTCTTTAGTGTCTTCAAGTGCAGATATTTCTATCGTTGTGGCAAGTGGATTAAAGGAAGAAGCCAAAGATGTTCCACTAGTACCAGGAGTGCAGCCTTATCCGGATCAGGAACTGTGCGAAATCAGCGACGATCCAGCCAAATGGACAATCGACGAGTTCACGCGTGATTACATTTGTAAGAACGGAGCTAATCAAAACATTCAAAATAATTTTTCTAAGAGTGTGCGAATTTACAAAGATAAGGTGCGACAGTTGTCAGAAAATTTATTCGAACGTCAACTTCTAAATGGCGAAAAAGTTCCGCGAAAGTGGCTAATATATTCCGGAAGTACTGGACATGTTTTTTGTGGACCTTGTCTTCTTTTTAATGGCGGGGAGAGTCAGTTTGATAGAAAGGAAGGTTTTAATGATTGGAAAAATTCCAATTACCGAGTATCGACCCATGAAAATTCGTCTACTCACAAAATATCTGTCCTGCTTATGAACGAACGAAGCAACACGCTAGGTCGCATTGACCACGCATTAACAATACAATTAGATGAAGAAATAATTTACTGGAGAAACGTTTTGAAACGAGTAGTTGCATGTGTAAAAGCGCTTGCATCACGTGGTTTGTCTTTCAGAGGACACGACGAGAAATTTGGTTCATTTCACAATGGAAATTTTTTGATGTCTTTAGAACTTATCGCTGAGTTCGATCCGTTCTTAGCCAAACACATTACACGTTGTGGGAATCCAGGCTCAGGATATACGAGTTATCTCTCTTCAACAACATGCGAAGAATTCATTCGGCTTATGGGAAACAAAGTTTGAAGACAATTGTAATGGAAATATTAACAGCGAAATATTTTTCTCTGATCATCGACTCGACGCCGGATATATCTCACGTAGACCAGCTCACTTTTGTAATCAGATATGTCCTGCCTAATGGATCACCTGTAGAACGTTTCCTCATGTTCATTCCAAACACAGGCCATAAATCACAACAAATGACAAATATTGTAACCTCAACTTTAATTGAATTGGGAATCGACATTTCAAACTGCCGAGGGCAATCTTATGACAACGCAGCTAACATGTCAGGCATATACAACGGCCTACAAGCTAAAATAAAGGAATTTTCTCCCCTTGCCGAGTATGTTCCCTGTTCAGCACACTCGCTCAATTTAGTAGGTGAGTGTGCAGCTGAAAGCAGCCAAGAGGCTTATTCGTTCTTTTCTCTACTCCAAGAGTTGTATAATTTCTTCGCAGCATCAACTCAGCGTTGGGAACTCCTACAAGCCCATTTCACCGTCAAAAGTCTATCAATGACTCGTTGGTCAGCTCGTGCAGATGCATGCAAAAGTTTACGCGAATCGTGGCATGAAATCCATCAAGCGTTAGTCTCCATCGAAACAGACACGGAACAGAAGAAAGCCGTTATTTGCGAAGCAAGAGGTATTCGTTTAAAGCTGGAACGCTTTGAAACGGCCATCATGACTGTGTTTTGGGGATTCTTACTAAATCGCATTAACGCCACAAGTAAAAAACTTCAGAGTGTGGAAATTGACATAACCATTGTCATAGAACTGTATGAGGTACTTATTCGTTTTATTGGCGAAATACGGGATAATTTCGATGATTTCGAAAACCAAGCCAAGAAACTGTCCTTTTTACAGGAATATGAAAGAGATTTTCGACGCATTCGAAAGCCTAAGCTACTTCCTGGCGAGACTAGTACAGGTGAAGAGATGCAACAAAAAAACGGCCGTGAAAATTTTAGAATTACTACTTTTTTAGTAATCATCGATTCATTATCAGAAGAACTAAAAAAACGACTGGGTGCTTACAAATCACTTTATAACAAATTTAATTTTATTACTAAGTTGACAAAACTAAGCCCGACTGAAGTCGAAGAAAAGGCAAAATCATTGCAAATGATTTATTCTAGTGATTTAGATGCTCATTTTTCAGAAGAATGTCTCCATTTTCGCGCACACTGCAGTGTGAAAAATGAGGATCGCAACAGTGCTGTCAGTTTGTTAAAATGGTTACGAACTGAAGATCTTCAAACCATTTATCCAAACGTGGATATTGCTCTTCGAATGTGTGTGTGTACTCCCGCCAGTAACTGTTCTGGAGAACGATCATTTTCTTGTTTACGACGTGTAAAAAATTATTTACGCACAACAATGACGGAGCAAAGGCTGAACGATCTTGCTTTACTTAACATAGAAGCAGATCTTTTAAGAAAATTGGAGTGCGAAGATCTAATTAATGATTTTGCTGCACTTAAGTGCAGACGAGAATTGTAACTGCCAGATGTTGATTTTTTTTACCAAAGTTATTTTTATTAGCCTTGAAGAGATGCTCAATTTTTTGTTTTAACTTTTTTTAAATATATTTATATAATACCTGATGTTGATTTTCTACCAAAGTTTAATTAATAAGTCTTAAAGAGTTGCTCATTTTTTGTTTTTATTTCAGTTTTTTTTTATGTTAGATAATACTTTACGTAATTTGTTTTTACCAAAGTTTTAATTTGTATTTAAGGTTTAGTTTTTATATTCGAATATTTACCTTAAGTTGATTTTTATTTAAAAGAGGTGCTGATTTCTTTTATTTGTTTGGAGAGATTGGAGACTAACTATAACTTTTTATCCATGGCTGTATTATGTATGTTAATAATCTCCGATGTTGAGTTTTTACCAAAGTTTTATTAATAAGCTTTGAAGAGATGCTCAATTTTTTATTTTGATTTTTTTTTTAAATATATTTATATAATACCTGATGTTGATTTTCTACCAAAGTTTAAATAATAAGTCTTAAAGAGTTGCTCAATTTTAGTTTGAATTCAGTTTTTTTTTTATGTTAGATAATACTTTACTTAATTTTTTTTACCAAAGTTTTAATTTGTATTTTAAGTTTAGTTTTTATATTCGAATATGTACCTTAAGTCAATTTTTATTTAAAAGAGGTGCTGATTTCTTTTATTTGTTTGGAGACTAACTATAACATTTTATCCATGGCTGTATTATGTATGTTAATAATCTCCGATGTTGAGGTTTTACCAAAGTTTTATTAATAAGCCTTGAAGAGATGCTCAATTTTTTATTTTAACTTTTTTCAATATATATAATACCTAATGTTGTTTTTCTACCAAAGTTTAATAATAAATAATAAGTCTTAAAGAGTTGCTCAATTATTAACATATTATTATTATTATTGACTAACTATAACTTTTTATCCTTGACTGTATATGGTATGGTTGGTATGTATGCAGTTTGTTACTTAATAGATTTCACAAAAAATAAAGGTATGTTTTATAATCATTTGCTTTTTTTCTTTTAAAATACAAAATACCTAACTAGTAATTTAGTAATATTTTTTTCTATTGCCCATCCAACAGCCAACATTTTTAGTTGGATTTCGACTTCGACTCTAAAACCCCAACTTCGTCTGTAACCCCAGAAATGTCCAGGAAAAGATAAGCCCATATCTGGCAACCCTAATTGTAACTGTGAAACACGAAACACTTATATATTATTGTATGAGAATAAACCTGAAACTGTTAAATAAATTAAACCTAAAACTGTTTTAAATGTTTTATTCAAATCCTTGAAACCTTAGAAAATATAAAAAAACTAGCAGCTATTAGAGTAAACTAAATTTCTGAATCGATTTCGACAAAAGTTGTCAATAAATAAATTCATTATGTAGTCTATAGTCTATATCAGGGGTCTCTAAACAACGGTCCGCCAATTTCATCAATCCGGCCTGCGACAATTATACAGTAATTGAACTAGCGAATTTAGCAAGCGTATTTTTTTACATTAATTCCACACCGGAGGTCCTGAGGAAAATATTTTCCCTCACGACCTATGTCATCTTAGGTGATGCTGTGTGGAGGGTCTTTTTAAGGAAGGGAAGGATAGGAAGTTCTGGAAAGGAAAAGGTATGAGGGGTGGGTAGGAATCTGGGGGTTAGTGTGTCCAGGAGTGACATACGTATGAATACATCCCTCCAACTGCGGTGCAAGGTGATGGGTCAAAATAGTTCGGCTGGAAAGGTCAAAAGGCCTCCCTCACCCAGTCTCTCTCGATCCGGCCCGCCACGCAGCAACTATGAATGATAATAGCAGGAAAATTAAAACGGTTTTGACCTTAGGAACTTACTGGAACTTACTGAAAAGTTTGGATACTCCTGGTCAATATGATGGGTACTGAGAAAGAGGCGGCTACATGGCCTGGGGCCTAGGGCGGCCAAGACTGCAAATCCGCCACTGATCATAGGAGAAGAAGTTAACAATAATAATCTAAACGAAAATATGAAAGAGAACAAGACACAGAAAAACAGAAAAAGACAATGGTCGCAACTGGGACTCGAACCCAGACCTCTCGTCTAACCGGAACGTGCGCGTTAACCAATTTTGATGGGAATAACCTTAAAAAAAGTTATAAAAGAAAGTTTTTCTTATAAAATTGAATATTCATTTAGACTTTTATAAAAAGTCAATAGTTCCATATGAATAAATTCGGATATATCTATCTGAGACGCTATCCAGGTTTCAAACCAATTCTTAGAATGATTCAAAGAAATTCTTTAACAACAGTAACTAATGAATGATATTATGTAATATGTTATTATTTACTGTGAATATTTACTTTTTTCTAAATAAATAAATAAAAATATATAAACCAAATGTTTGAATTGTTGCTGTTGATTAAATCACGAGCCGCCTTGTGCATTATTATAATGAGATTATCTAAAAATAATTAAATATTAATATTTCCTTTCGAAAGTTCTTGCAAAATTTTTATGACACATTGTGTATACACATAAAAATAGTTTCGAATACCATTTTTTTATCATAAATAATGACCCGTTAAATAAATATAAAATGCAGTACGCTAATAAACGTTTCCATTTTTTATTGGTATAATGAATAATATCTTAAAAACGATACCCGAACATCGTTGATATTGGAATATGGACCATAATTAGGAATAAAAACGTTCCTTGAAATGGCTTTAGCCGCATTGACAGACAAGATCTAAATATGTAGGTACCTCCCAACCTTCATTTTACCCATTTTGTCCCCCTCCCCACCCCTTTAACCTCATAAAATTACCTCATTTGGGGAACTTCAGTGAGGAATCTATATAGGAGTTAGCCTGTATAGGGGTAATGTTTTGAATGGTTCCCAGTCGGGAAACACGCTAAAGGCGCGTATAACATTTGTATATCGGATTAGGAACGATTTACCGGCCTCTATGTTTTCTCCCTCATACAACAACATGGCTCTCAACCAGGTTCACTTCTTACTTTCCACAAAAAGACCCTCCACGCAGCATCACCAAAGATAAACGAATGATAGGGGAAATTATTTTCCTCAGGGCCTCCTGTGTGGCGTTAATGTAAGGAAAAAAAGAGTGTGAAATTCACACGCGGTAGAAGTGAAAACATCAGAAAACTAAAGTAGACAAAAGTGTGGAGGCTACGAAGCACCGCACAAAGAGGAGACCGATCATATCATATCTTTCTCTCGCAGGGAAAATTCTATAGACATGTATGTTATTGAGTTTCAAAACACATCATATATATTCTATACTGGCTGGTTCCCGGCATGCGTTGCAATGCCTTATTCAAAAAAATAAATTGTTTCTCCCTGCATGTCCTTCAAGTGCGTCCCCTTTCCTCTTCCGCATCCCCTTCCCCTTCCACTTTCCCGCCTACCCTCTCCACTCTCCCGCGTTCCATATAGTCCCAGCACATTCAATTTTCAAACAGCTCGCGTGCCACCTATTACAATTTTTTTATTCAAATTTTCATTTTTCATATATTACATTATTATCCATTTTCGTATATTATAAGAACAATCAATCTAATTTCGTACCTAACATAGGTACCTATTTAAAATATCTATAATTTTAAAAATCCATAGACAATTCTTTTGTTGCAAAAAAGAAACGGTTGCCTGCCAAATTCACATTCATCAAACGCGCGAACTGTCAAAAGTGCGAAGTTAAAATAGTCGTTAAGTTTTCTGAAATTATCCAATTTTCTTAATTTTTCTTTCCGTAAGAAAAGGCTACAAAGTAGGTATTAGAAAACTGTTAAAATAAGATGAATGAAATAGGTAATGTCGTTCTGAAGTAATGGCGTTACCAAGGGAAACAGAGATTCATTTTTACATACATATATATATTTTCAAAAAACCTTCACTTTGATTTGTCTCAGTTCATCGTGGTTAGAAGTTGTAGTGTATTCGCAATAAAAACATGTTTTGTTGATATGGTCATCTTTGTTATTCTTATGTAGGTATTGTGTACATATGCAATATGCACGCAATGATGCGATGATCCTTACTTTACGTACCACTGACCTGATAATACCAAGAAATATTTTGTTGGCCAAGCTCCGGCCAGCAATATTTTCTTAATTTATTTGTTTTATTGAAAAATATATATCCACAAATCCAGCGCACGTTGTTCTATCAATTATTCATTTGATTTTAAAACGCCCAGTTGGTTTTTTAACACATCCAAAGTCGATTTATGAACGTATCCTAAGTCGATTTTGAACGCGTGCATAGTGTGCGTCACAGGTTCTCAACGTGGGCGATAACTCCGCCTTGTGGGCGTTTAAGACTTTCAGGGGAGCAGTAGAAGACACAGCATAATTAGGGAGCATTAAGATGGCACAGTGAGGGCGTGGGCAAGTAAAAAAATATGGTAAAAAAAAGAGAAAAAAACGCTAATCACGTACTACTAAAGCAAAGTAAAATTTAATATTGGTTAATTTTTGTTATTTTTATCACGTGTGTGAAAATTCTCATGTTTCGGTAATTCGGGAAGTGGATAAAAATTGAAATGAAAGATTCCATTACATTCGGATCTGCAAAGGCTCCGCTACCGGGCTCGAAGAGAAGAAGATGGAGAGATACGAAATTACGAATGTTAGAGGAGCGCGCTAACATTTATAGAGCCAAAATCGATGCGAAAATTGCGAAAATGTTTAATAAAACACGACTCGTTTAAAATAGAGCAAAAATCTCATAAGGAGCATCTTAAGTATCATTAAAAGAAACATTGTGAATTTTTACACAAGTATAATTTATAAGATAATAGAAACATACTTGTTTTTAATAATTTTTGGAGCATACTTTACGATTTTTTTCTATCGAGGGAATTTCATATAATTTGCGTTTCGGCGTGGGCAGCATCTAGACATTATCTTCAAAAATAACTTTTTTTAAGAGCTTAAAAACTTCAAATGTTTAAGGAGATTATGTAAGAAATCGGTAGAAATTCGGGTTGCAGAGGCTTAATTTGCGAAACAAAAAGGTACTATAGTAAGCAAGAGTGGGAAGGCTATGAAGCACCGCACAAAGTGGAGATCGATCATATCATCTCTTTCTCTCGCAGGCTAACTCCTATACATGTATATTTTTGTCTCTTTTTAATGTCGCTATTTTTTTGTTTCTTTGATTTTCAAACACAACGGTGCTAAAGAAGTTTTCACTTCAAAAGAAATACATTTGAAAAAGTTTAAACAATTTCCACAGAAGTAAGGGCAAATTGAGCTTACTGCGTGTTCATGGACTTGCCCACGTCACGCTTCTTTCCTTTTACTTCAGTGGGGATCCTACAATCCTTCAGCTGTTCACAAATATACAAGTATTAACGCAGTTCAATGTTGACTTTTTATTACATTATGTATTTACAGTATTGATGACGCATCCGTCATAAAGGTGTTCTCTTATGGAGTACCTACTTTTCAAGTACCATAAACCAGGGTTTCTTTGTCCATTTTTTCCTGATTCAATAATTATATTATTTTCTTCATTATTTTTATTTTGGGAGATGGGTATATGGGTACCGCCGCCCTGGAAACCATTTATTGGATAACCAACACCTCTTCTATAAGTCGCCCCAAGCGGTTCGCTACGGTCTTGGCGGCCGATCCATCTCCACCAGCTGCATGGCAGACCGGATCGAGAAAGAATGGTTAAGGGAGTTCCTTTGAATTCTCTAGCCGGACTCTCTCGGAATTTCACTTTGCACCGCAGTAGGAGGGATGGATTCATACGTCCGTCACTTAGATTCCTATCCACCCCTTATAAAATTTTCCTTCCCAGAACTTCCTATCCTTCCTTTCCTAAAAAGACCTTCCACACAGCATCCCCAAAGATGACATAGGCCCTGAGTGGAATTATTTTCCTCAGGCCTCCTTTTTTTAACATGAGCTCCACACAGGAGACCCCGAGAAAAATAAATTCCCTCAGGGCCTATGTCATCTTTGGGGATGCTGTGTGGAGGTTTTTTGAAGGAGATGAGAGTTCTGTGAAGGAAAGGGGTTTAAGGGGTGGATAGGAATCTGGGGTTCAGAGTGTCCCGGTCATCCGCCTCCAAGACCTAGATAAACCTCACCCCATGAACCCGGGCACCCCTGCTAAATCACCAAACGTAGCCAATCACTTGGGGTGACCTATGGCAGAGGTGTTGGTTATCCAATAAAGGTACACATTCACGCCTCCTATGGATATAATGTAAAAAAAATAAATTATAGATAATATTCATGAATTTTAATTTATATTGAAAAACTTCTATTTGTGTCTATTATCATCTTTAAAATCTTGAAATCTGGTATTGATAAATCTTGTATTTTATTACTTAAAGTAAATATTAAATATTATATCCCTTTAGTTATTATTTGCAATATTTTATTGCAAACACGATTACATATAATTGAGCTAGAATTCTCTCACCAAACATAAGAACCATGTCTCTTTTTGTTGATTGAAAGCAATTTTTATTTTCCTTTATAACACAGTATAATAACACATATTGTAAAAAACATACAAATTTTAAATAAACAAAGGATTGTTAGTGGGCTTTTGCGTTGTTTTTTAGTTATTTATATCATATATTATCTTAAAGTTATTTGTCAGGTTAAAGTAAATCAAATACGTCCCTTATAACGCGAAAACAATTTACGAGTATTTATCGGGTGAACCAAAATACATGACAAAATAGCCCCGTTTTACGGTAAGTACATGATATTTTATGATGTATTAACACGTCCGAAAGGACGGCTGTAAAAACCTCGTCTAAGTATTAAAATGACCGAAGACACTTACAACAAATATAAATGAATAATACAAAGTGTATGTATTCTAGTGAAAATGAATTTGTAGTGTTAATTTCACATGCATGCCTCCTGTAAAACTTAAAAAAAAAAACATTTAACACTTTTCAAAAATTCAATTTTGAAGAACTTATATACCTTATACACTCGCTGTACTTTTTTCACTGATAACAATAAGCAAAATAGAAGGCGGTTTTTCAGAGATAATTCACAATATAAAAGTACTTTCTTACTTTACAGTGGTTTACAAATGGATAAAATTTAAAAGAAAAATAGTAATAATTAAAAACAGAGTGTGCAATTCACACGCGGTAGAAGTGGAACATTCAGAAAACTAAAGTAGACAAGTGGGGAGGCTACGAAGCACCGCACAAAGAGGGGACCGATTATACTACTAACCTCGTTCTCTAACAGACTAAATCCTATAGATTTTTTTTATTTATTTAAGTTTTTATTCCAGCAGGTCTGGGAGAATAGTGCAATCCCAGTCTGCCATATTACATAAACTATAATATAATAATATTTAAATCTTAAAGAAAAGTGGGGAGGCGAAAGTGGAAGGAAGCACCGCGCAAAGAGGAGACCGATTACACTATCTCATTATCTCGCCGACTAAATCCTATAGATATATGTGTTTGTCTCTTTTTAGTGTCGTTTGTTTTCGTTTCATCTAGTTTCAAACCACAACGGTGCTAAAGAAGTTTTCACTTAAAAAATAAACTGAAACTTTGAACAACGAAATTTTTACATAATATTGATATTATTTATATATTTGTTTGCTAAAAGAGTTTATGCCAATTCCTCGCTTACATAAGTAAACGAGGAATTGGTGACTTTTCTACATAATTTGTGAATGATGATCTTGAAATAGGTCTTCATGTTTATATGTTACAACGGAGCTATTTGCAGCAACTTTGAATTTATTTTGACTTCAAATAACATGCTTTCATAATATTTAAAGGTGAAATATACTTCAAACTAATGGTTTCTTCTCATTAAATATCAAATCAAAAAAATCTCTGTATATCCTCATTACTGAGGATTGTAACCCCTACTCCAATTTACATGGTGGACGAGGCTCTTCCACTCCTCATGAGAGCCACGGAAACAGACATACCAGACGCCAGTGATACTTGCTCACTCCAGTGCATTGGTGACCTTCCTGCTTCTTCTTCCTGCTCCTTCCTGCTTCTGCTTCTTCTGTCAAACACTTTGTCACTGACTATGATTTTCTTCAAGTTGGAGTCCTCAGTTCAGTCTTAGCCCAAAGCATGTTAAGATACATTGTAGGCGGATAGTTGAAAGCCTATCGTGGATGACTAGCTCTTCCAAAATGGACACATTTGTGCATCTGGCTTTCCATGGAATCCTGAGCATTTTTCTCCAGCACCACATTTCGAGGGCTTTCTTTCGCTGTGTCTAAGTGTCCATGTTTCCACACAGTATAGAAATATGGGGAAAATCAATGAATGCCAAGAGTCTCTCTTAGTGATCTTCGTCGTGCCTCTGTCACTCCACATATATTTCTTCGAAGCAAAATCGGGGAGCCGGCTAAAGGGCGCGGACTTCGGGTTTCATCTGCGGTTGGGCCGATAGCCATGCACATCGTCATTGGGACTACCTGGTGGTTTGTGGAATACCTTCTCTGAATATTTTCTTTTTATGCATTTTATTTTCTCTCTGTTATTATTGTAAATATTTATTATATTATTACTGTTATTTTTTCGTTATTTGTCTTATCCCAGGCTTCCTCAACCGGGTGCAGCTCTTATTTTTCTTTTTATTTACTAACACTTTTATCTATATATATTTTTCTTTATAGATTTCAGAAGAATTATTCTACGGGCTGCTACTTCTATTATTCTTTTGTATTATGTTAATTTAAGTACTTGCATACTGCTTTCTAACCCCGTATGCATGGACATTGGAGGGTTTAGGGTCGTTCAAATACATGTAGCTTCGTTCAATAAAAACTAGAGTCTTGACTTGTGCGGTGAAGGAGGAACCATATGTTTCCTTATTCGTTGGGAAAATTGGTTCCCTCCAATATCTTTTGCGTTTTCTTACCATTACATCATTCTCTAGATATCACTTTTATTAATACGCAAAAGGTAAAGTTGTTTTATACATTCCTAACACATATAAGCATTATTATACAGTAGATCTGAGAGAAAAATAACACGACCATATCTGGAAGAATGCAGAGAAAGCCAGTTTCCTTCGAATAAGAGCACAGATGTATGGAGCATTGGTCAAACGCGGTTTGGATGCTGCAATCTTATACGCGTATTTGAAGATTTGGTTAAATTAAATGGTATTTAGCGTCTGATTTTGAAAACCTTGAAAAAGTGGCCTTAATTTTAAAGGCCAATTTATATGGCAATTTGTGAAGTTTTATTTATTTATTTTTATATTAGCTCCACACAGGCCCTGAGGAAGATAATTCCCCTCAGGGCCTATTTCATCTTTAGGGATGCCGTGTTGAGGGTCTTTTTCTCTGAATCAGCCGCTTTAAATAATAAGATTTTTCTTACATATTCTTAAAGAGACAAAATTTCGTGGTTCGACCGTGTAGGTAAATTGAATATTGTAAAAAGAGTTTCAGTAAAAAATGTTGATGGATTATTTTTTCAAGATTACCTTAATTTTTATAAATATCTATATAATTATATTTATTATAGATACTATTATGAACAGAAATTTGAAATAGAGTAAAGGAGAAAGTGTTAATTGCTTTGGAAAGCGAAAATAATATCTATACGTATATATGTTTTTGTACACCTATAATTATGTTTAATTAACTTCAGAATACTTACCATCTCTTGTAAATTATAATTACAGAATTTAATTTTTTTTTTCAGAAAAAAAATCTCAAAATGCACGTCGTTAGAAATACACATTTATTTACGAATATTTTCCTAGAGATAAAAGAGATTAAAAGAGAAAAAAAATTTTTACTCATTTTTGGATTTCTTGTCCTTTACAGCATTTAAAATTATATTTAATATTATAAGTAATATTTTTATTTTTTTTAAGATATACTAATTTCCCGGTAATGAATTACCTGACAATGTTTGGAAAATTTCTACTAACATCTTTATAAGTAAAAGATGTTGCTTGTACGATGGTGGAGAACATGGCCAACAAAGGATTTAAACCCACGATGGAGACGTGGGAACCGAACGCATTTGTTAACTCAGCCACCGGTTTTCTTTATTTTATTTATTTCGTGTTGTTTTCCACTCAAGAGTCGCAGTCTTAGAATTGCAGTCGGTACAATCCCATTTAAATTATTTTTTAATTAAAACTTTAAAAATAATTATTTATTTATTTATACGCCTAAAAAGGCTTTTTACATAAACGTGATACATTAAATCATAAGTATGCAGTGTATAGTATAGCGTCATTGATGCCCTCGGCACCGGTGCATAATCGGGACATACGCCAAACATGCCAAACACGCGCCCAACATATAACCACGGTTGACATTAGTCAGATGATAAATGGTCGTTTCTACGACTCGTTCTTGAGTTCAGCAGCTCGGCTGTGGAACGACTTGCAGGCCCATGTATTTCTCCTCCCTCCTACAACATCTCTTTCATCTCTTCAAGACCTATGTTCATTCCTTTCTCTCTCCCTCCACATAGCATCTTCAAAGATGACATAGGCCAAGAGGGAAATTATTTTGTGTGTGGAGTTAACCCCAAAAAAATACTTAGGATATGAACCATTGACGTATGATATCTAGACGCGCCCTGTGAAATGCAAAATGACCCCAGAAGCCAGCAAAAGCAGGCTCACGGCCCATTTATGAAAAAGTGCCTGCATTGTTTTGCACCGTTTCGATCGCATAGTGCTTTGTGTTGTACCTTTTTTCGGTCTACAAGGTCTACACCGAAACCAATTTGTGTTCCAGCCGTCCGCACCGGAGTTAATTTTTTCAAACACAAAAATATCTAACTTCCGAATGTTGTACAAAGTACACACCGCGGACTTTATTTTTGAAAATGTAGTCAGCTATCTGACAACAACAAAAAAATAGACCTTACATATGTATTTTAGACAGCGTTTTCATAAACGTAATAATGTTACAGAATTACTTTTGTTGCCATCAAAGTTTCCTACGTCATCAAATCACCGCACTGCCTATGTTCGACTACTAATACATACAAGGAGGGCTAGTATCACAATTTGGAAGAGTTTTCAAACTTTTTTAAAGCGCGACCCGCTTTTAGTAATAAAATAAATTATATTATTTCCATAAATTATAATTATAATTACATACATTCACCACCAGCTGTTTTTTAGGAATGATCAACCTTTTTAGTCGAAGTATTATTAATGTATCCATTATTATTATGTACTTATGCGGACCTTGGTGGGAGGGTATGTACAACATAACCTGGATAACTTTTTTGTCGGTGGAGTCGCAAACCTGCTTTACATATTATAAAACAATATTTGTTTAATTTATTTTATTTTTTTATTTTATTTATTTATATATAATATAATATATTTACAATGGTTTTATGTATATGCCTGTAAAATATAGTTTTATGTAGTGCCAATCTCACATCGAATACGGAATTTTAGCCTGGGGTAATGCATATTCCAATGCCCTTGATCCCATCATAAAAGCACAAAAACTAATCATAAAAATAATTTTTAAAATGCCACTTACTACCAGCACGGATACTATATTCAATGTTATGGACATAAAACAGCTCTACTCAAGATCCATACTAATTAATTTACATAAAAACAATAAAACACTATACAAAGCTACTCAAACAATACACAATACCCGAGCCAAAAACAACGAACTTCTCCAAACTCCTTTTTTCAAAACCACCTTCGAGCAAAGACACTAAATACATAGCTTGCAAACTATACAATACTCTACCAACTACGATCAGACAGACTGACTCCTTTACAAAATTCAAACAAGATATTAAAAAATGGATTATAAGCATTGGACGCCTCATTATTACAAACATCTGTAAAATAAATCACACATAGACAAAAATAACTATTCACATACAACCTAACTCTTAGAAAATAAATGAAAATAATGGAATCCTGTCAAATTGACCTTTAAATAGATTATGCAGAATTTACTTCTCTACTTCATCTCCAACATTTATAAAATAACTCTCTTTCAAAGATTTACCACCCTTCCAATCACCTTTCTGTTTTAATTCTATTCAAAGTGATATGTATTTTACCTTAAATATCCTTGTAACTACAATATTCATTTATATGTCTGTCTCGACACAGGTATACCCTAGACATTTTCCGTGAGATTTTTGTCCTATTTCAAACGAGTCATGTTTTTAAGAATAGCGCGCTCCCTCTAACACTCGTATTTACGTATCTCCCCTTCCTCTTCCTTTTGAGCGCTTACTACTGGGCTTTAAGTATCCACTAATTTCAGTAATTTTTTTTATTTATTATACGCAAAAAACTTAATGTTTTGAGTAGCTGATTCAAAACTTTAAAAAGAAATTATAGTTTTTGGCTAATACCTTTTGCAAAACGGAACAGAAGCCTTTGCATATTTTTAGCGCAATTTTTTGATATTTTTTTGTAGTCAGTCCGAAAAGCAGTAAATGGGCTTTCGGACCGCTGGTTGCTCATCACTGTGTTAATGATGAGCAACCAACTTGGGTAGCCCACGGTGCATTGGCGGTAAAAAGATGATTTTTTCGTAAATGTTTTCAAGCAAATGATGATTGGTTTTGTTTAATAAACTCATTAAGCTTACGAACCAACAGAAAAAAAATGCAGACGCATCTGCCGCCAGGACCTGGACAAACATCACTCCATTAACCCGGGCACCCCTGCTTAGTCACCAAACGTAGCGAATCACTTGGGGTGACCTATGGCAGAGGCGTTGGTTATCCAATAAATGGTTCCCGAGGCGGCGGTACCCATACTGGCCTCCGAAATTGAATCGCTTGTCAAAATAAAGTAAAAAAATATTTTTTTCCAATTAAATTTATGAATGTCTCGTGACCCCCACTTTGAAAACCACTGTATACAGCACGGCTTGTGGATATTGTTCATGCGGCCAATCCGCGAACAACTATTGATGTATTAGTTTGACAGAATTACACAATAGGATAACTTGGCGGCCAGTTGTATATTGCCGGGAACTCTGTATGCAAGACGGCGGAATTGAAAGGAGAGTTTTGTTGCGAAATTACTGTTACTGGCGTTATTTTATTCTGATTCTGACTATGAGAGGGCTTGTCTAGGGTATACTTGGTCGAAGATATGAACATATAATTATGATCAATAAATTTT
Organism: Limnephilus lunatus; assembly: GCA_917563855.2. Classification (NCBI taxonomy): domain Eukaryota; kingdom Metazoa; phylum Arthropoda; class Insecta; order Trichoptera; family Limnephilidae; genus Limnephilus; species Limnephilus lunatus. The sequence continues at coordinate 4,273,724 of OU830596.1, read as the reverse complement.
TTTAAATATCTACGTATAAAGTATCTACTTATTGCTTACTGATTTAAATTCAATTCATTGAAAAAACCACCTTAATTAAAATCTATATTATAAACAAATAAAAACTCATTTATCCTTCTATAAATAATATGTCATATAATTAAACAATGTAATATGATTTTTTTATTTGTCAATTTGACTGGCCTAAAACAGGATCCATTCGTAGTTGGCTAGTCAAAGTTTCCACATATGTTTTATTGTTATATTTTATATGAAATAAATTATTATTATTATTTGTCATTGGATTGTTACATTAAATCTTATATTCTCTGATTATATTGATTCTTTTGATCAAAGGATTATTACTTAGCAGTGCATTCTGAATTTCTCCTGGAATACAGTTGGTATTTTAGCAGTGCTTCTAATATAATATATGCATACATTATAATAAACAAATTAATTAAAATAAATAAAATAATTTAAACACAAACACAGGGTAAGTACATATCCCTTTAACTGGACATTTATGAATTATATCAAAAATGATATTGTGCGGTTGACCGTGAAATTTTCAATTTATTTAAAGTACTCATTTAAATTTAGTTTATTAAATTTGTCAATTTAAATAAATCTATTTTAATTACCTATTGATTTAAATGAAAAGATTTTAAACCCTCATTGAATAGCTTCAAGGACACATCGTGGACATCATTAAAAAACTTGCCTAAATACAGTAAATTCTTTATGTTATTGTTGCGGCTTGTTTTGATCATTTCATTTATAATTAAAACAATATAGTTTGTTGACATGTGCGTAATAATTATGCTCATAAAATAATCTGCATACCAAATATCCATGCGCGAAACACGAAAGGATTCACCGTAATTATTAATTTGCTAATTTATATTCGAAATCAAAATGCTAGTCTGCTTTTAAAACCTTTTTTTACATTAGCTCCACACGGGAGACCCAGAGGAAAAAAATCCCTCAGGGCCTATATCAACCTTGGGGATGCTGTGTGGAGGATATTTTTTTGGAAAGGAGAGGAAATGTTCTTGTAAGGAATAAGGTATAAGGGGTGGGTAGGAATCTGGGGTTCAATGTGTCCAGGAATCACTGACGTATGAATCCATCACTGGTGCAAGGTGATGGGGTCGGGTGAGTCTGGCTGGAGATGTCAAAAGGTCTTCCTCAACCAGTCTCTACTGATCCTGCCTGGCATTAGGTAGGCAAACATATCCGCCGCAAAGACCCGGACAAACCTCATCCCACGAACCCGGGCACCCCTGCTGAGCACCAGAAGTAGCGAACCACTATCAGGGTGACCTATGGCAGAGGTTTTGGTTGTCCAATAAAACAATGGTTATCCTTGGCAAAACAAGGACCATCCAGCCCTAATGTTTCTCGTAAACCACATTCCCCTATCTGGCATTTTTTTCTGTCCTAAAAGATAGATCTCGCAATGTTTGGACAGAGTATTAGAACATGAGAGCCAGCTATGCCACAATACAAAGGGCTATCCCATCAAAACCGTGCTTTCAACAGTTTCCGAATTTTACCAAAAAAGAATTGGACATTGTTCCGTTCCTTCTCGCCTTTTAAAATTGTACATTCTGTGGTCTAGATGTGGGAACTTTAGATCACGCATGTTTTGGTTGTCCGTCTCTAAATAAATATCTTCTCTTCTATCAAACTTTATCTAAAATTGCCTTCCCTCCATTCAACATCTCATCTCTTCTAAGTCTGAACTCTATTCCAATCTTCCATATAATTTTGAAATTTTCCCATTTGAATTTAATTAATATGTAATTTCATCTTTCCTCTCTCCATAATTAGAAATGGTGGCTCTGAAAACCCCTGCCGCCATAGCTCAGTGGTCAGAGCAGCTGCCGGCAATCAGAGGGACACGGGTTCAATTCCCGTTGGCGGCCAGTATCTTTTCTCGGAAGATTTTTTCAATGTAGATGAGTGTTTCAGGCTGATAATTATTGATTATAATATTTGTTATCTACCCTTTGTGCTATGCATAAAAATCTTGTTTAAACGTTAGTTTATCAATTAAAAATAATGAGGTATATGATATTAAAAGCGCCTAATAAGAAAGGTCATGAACCGCCACCGCCAATGAGGATGTCGTAGCCTCCCTGGTTCTGAGCAGTTGGGACGCTTGTTCGGTATTTAAACAAAAAAATAATAATAGATATCTAATAATAATCTTTATTTGGAAAACAAACAGCTTTACAAAGATACATAAAAATAAAGAGTGCTAAAATAAAACAGTAAGTCTAAAAACACGTTTTCACTGATAAAATATTCTTACCTACACAGATTTTTTTTGAAATAATAGAAAGTATCAAGATGAATTTACTCGACTCCGCCGATTTGTGAATAACAATAAAACATATACTAGGGTCAGTCAAAAAGTAATGCCTCCATTTTTTTTCTCGTTTAATTGTCAAGATATAAAAAATGCAATTGCATGGGTTGAAAACTACACTAATGGCGATTAATTTGTTACTTTTCAATATAATTTTCATTTCCACAGCTTGGTCTATCTTTTAACAAGGGCAAGTAGAACAGTGTTGTAAAAAACACGGTCACATCCAGAACAACGTCGCCATAACTTTCCCCTTCGATCACAGTTTTGAATTTGTTTATCCGCCTCTTTGATTCATGTTCAAAAAAATGAAACCATATTTCATCTCTGATCATCATTTTTTCCAGAAACCAAATGCTGCAAGTGTTGTGAGGCTATTGTTTTTCCTGTTTATTTATTCAGGTCGTTTAACTTTCTTAGTACCCATCTTGCAAAAACTTTTGTTTATTTATTTTTATTTCTTTATTTGTTTTACAATTTTATAGAGAAAACTGGGGTACCCCGTTTTAAGGTAAAATTTTCCAAGTTTTCGTGTTTGAAATATAAGTAAATACCTATGTTAAAATATTACAAGAGGAAAATTATAAAGTTATATCTAAAAGAAAGTACGATACAAGCATTAATTTTTGTTAGGTTGAAAAATTGTATCTATATTCTTCCTTCCCATGTCCATCATGTCCATGTTGAATAATTAGTTGTTGAATAATCGTCATCACACTGCCTTTACTGAGGATGAGAATGCGACATCTGTAGGTATCTGGGGTCACTACGAATGATGTCATCAACTCGCTCAGTGTTGCGTGCAGTCACTGCGATCAACGGTCTACCGCCCCGCTTTTCGTCAGCTAGCGGTGTTTGTCCTTCAGCTTCGTTACAGCGATGAACCCATCATCTAGCAGTGCTGACGTCCACTGTTGCATCATTTTCAGTCTTTCATGAATGCGAATGGGCGTTTCACGTTCTACAGTCAAGAATCAATCACAGGACGCTGTCTAATACGAATATCGATATTGGCCATTTTGCAAACGGCTGCAGTGCTGCCAACTGTTGCCGCAAAAAACTTACTACTGCGGTAGGTTGTAAAAGAAGGTTTGGGGAATCGCACCAAATTCAAAATTTTCACTTAACTAACTTTATTGAAGTACAAAAAAATAGTAGGCATTACTTTATGACTGACCCTCGTATTATAATAATTATGTAATTTAGTCAAACACCTTGATATTGTCTAATCTTTTGTAATTCTCAAGGTTTAACACAAGGAATGCTGTATGGTATGGTGTTCAGGTGTCAGGCTCACAATGACCTTTGTCAAGGCTGAATTTAAGTCATCTTTAGATTTGCGAAAAAAAATTATTCACTTATACTTTTTGACCTTTCTATAATAAATCAACAGATACGTATTTCTCAATACTTAATCTAGATGTCAAATTTATGAAATCCATCGCAAATCATCTCTACTTCGGAATAAATTAAATCTCTTAAAGAATTTATTTGAAAAGCCACGCGTTGATGGTCAAATTCCGTTTAAGCCCGGGCATACCGAATTTTTACCGATTTCTAACTTTTTTTTTACATTAGCTCCACACAGGAGGCCCTGAGGAAAATAATCCCCCTCAGGGCCTATGTCATCTTTGGGGATGCTGTGTGGAGGGTCTTTTCAGAAAATAAAGATGGGGAAGTTCTGGGAAAGAAAAGGTTAAAAGGAATCTGGGGGGTCAGTGTTTCCAGGGATGCGGGGCAAAGCGATGTTCCGAGAGAGTACAGCTAGAGAAGTCAAAGGTTATTCAACCATTCTCATGCATCCACCGCCAAGACCCTGACAAACCTCACCCCATGAACCAGGGCACCCCTGCTAAGTCACCAAACATACCGAACCACTTGGGATGACCTATGGCAGAGGTTTTAAAATAAATTATAAAAAAAACGAAGTGATTCATAAGAAAGGTTGAGGTATATAATTTTTCAAGGTTTTGTGTAAATTTTTATTTATTATTTTTATTTTTTATTAATAAGAAAGACAAACATTCCCGGGTTACGAATAATCCAACAATGTTTGAAAATCTCCTACTACCACCACAGAAAGTCGAGAATGTTGCTTGTGTTGTGATGGAGGACTTAGCCAGCCGAGGAATCGAACATGCGACGCCCGGGTGGGACCCAAGCGCTATGCCCACTCAACCACTGCCCGGTCATTGGTTGGTTGAAATATTGTCTGTATGTGGTGGACGAGCGTGCTGAAAATCGGGATACATTTCATTGATGAAATTCAAAACAAGAAGAAGGTCACTGTCTACATTTAATTTCGAAAACTCTATGTAAAGCCCGGGCATCGCCGGGGACTTCGGCTAGTTGTATAATAAAGAAGACGTAAACACCTGGCTAGCAAGTTTTCGTCAACAGGAAAATGATTGTCATATAGCGTACATAAAATAGATATTAAAACACGGAAATGGATGAAAAAAATGTATTATGCAAATGTTTAACAGATGTCGTTACCAAAAATGTAATGACACTACAATCTTAAAAAACAAAAGTTTTTTTTTGGGATAGCTTATTCAGTAAAATCTCAAATCGGAATATTATATGATTGAAAATAATATTAGCGACTCTCAAACGAAAATTTCATATAGAAAAACATTTGGTCGCATCTAATAATATTCTAACCCACGAGCTTAGCTTAGCTTAGCTTAGCCGGGGCTCTGCTCTATCCACAGAAGAGCGTATAACCAGCCAGCGGCCGAAAATCCACATTTCGTCGAAATAAGTTCTTACGATCGTACGGGGCGGTTCCAATGAGAAAGATTAATTACTTTCCGTACCAGCTTTTTAAAATTATAACTCAATATCGATTTTATTTCATTCCAAATTTGCTTTAATTTATACCTACATCCAAAAATGCTGAAAGGCGTGTTGATAAAACTATTAAAATTATGTACTTTTTGTAATTATTTTTTGTTGATCATAAGTATTTATAATTTGTCAATAATGTCTCAGCAAAATAAGAATGTAAAAAAAATTTGAAATATATTAGTTTGTAAGTGCGCAAATAAATACACAAACGGACCAATTTTCGTCAAGAAACACATGTGCTTATATATTTTTTTTATGATTTTATTTAAACTGAAATTAAAATTCTGTTACATACGTTTACCAGATAATGTATTGATTTATTTTACTGCTTGATTATATAATTTGAAATGGGTGTTGTATAATCAATGTACTTTTTTGAAAATTTAACAAATCCGCCAACGACCTATGGTTTAACTTTATTATACTAAAAATTATTATTTTTGCTGAAAATTTAAAACATACGTTTACTAGTTAAAAGAACAATCTTTCGAAACCAATTTATAATTTTTTGTGGAAAAAAGTCAATACGTCTAAACACTGATTTAAAAATGACATATTTCTGGTGTTCTCTGGTTATACGCTCTTCGATCCTATCCCCTTCGGTCTTATTTAATTGTATCATTTCTCGGGGTTATTTTCTCGGAAGGTCAAAATATTTCTGCTTTTATTTCATTTTTTGATGAACACATAATTTTTTTTAAAAAAAGCTCACCTTACGTTTTTTCTAACTAAAATTACTGAAAACGAAAAAAATAAAAACACAAACATGTTTTATTAGGCAAATGATTATAAACGTTATTGTCATGTCATTTTTTAATCATTTCGTGTAAAAATAATTAATAAACGATTCCCAAAGTTTCATTATTTTTTTTCAAAATGCGATTGGAATCTATAGTTTCATAAAGGTGTATATTTTAATTATTTTATAGTTAACTATTAGATTTTAATATAAAGAGTTGTGTTTTCTCTTTATAACACGGTTTAGATCATATTTCTATTAATGATAGTAAGGGAGATACTACGATTTTTATGAGACCTTTGTGAGTTGTTCCGAAAACCGATCAAATTAGCCTGAGATGATAATGGAAGTTTTTTATAGGCAAAGAATTAAAAATATTTTTCTTAGACTTGTAGAAATGTGAATAGATGATGCACATTAAAATAAACATCGATTTATTTATCCGAGACACTATCTAGATTGCATATTTAGTTCGGGAAGAATATTTCAATCATACATAAAGATAGCAAATAAAATATACCTAGGCTCCCTGATAAGAAACGACAATAATACCTCAGAGGAGATCCAGAAGAGCATAGTGTACGCAAATCGCTGTTTTTATCGCCTACAAAACCAAATAAAATCCTGACTGCTGTCCAGAAACACCAAGATATTAGTGTACAAAACACTTATCAGACCAGTACTCACATACGCAGCTGAGACTTGGGTCCTAACTAAGATGAATGAGCGAGCACTGGAAGTTTTTGAAAGGAAAATTTTGAGGCGTATCTTCGGACCGGTTTTAGAAAATGGATTTTGGCGCAGACGTTACAACAATTAGCTATATACTCTGTTTAAGGAGCTAAACGTCACAAAATTTACTGGGAAGACTTCGGTGGCTGGGTCATGGGTCATGTAGAGAGAATGACCGAGCATCAAGCACCAAAGTCCCTGCTGAACTCAAGACTGATAGTCTGGGAAGACCGAGATTAAGATGGAGCGACAACGTCCTCAAAGATATATCTACCTTGGAGCTTCTTAACTGGAGAGAGCTGGCACAAAACCGAGATGAGTGGAGAAAGACTCTTGAGGAGGCCAAGGTTTGTAGAGCTCTCAACCAGGGGTTGTAGAGCCAAGAGTGATGATGATGATGACATAAAGATAGCAGCCAATAAAAATATGCGTTAAGAAAATGAAGATAATATCGGTAGTTCATAATTGAAGTACGATACGGTTAACTATGGCAGAACTCGGAGCCACGCCCTATTCTACATACCGCAGGGGCGGACAGATGTCATGGCTCAACATAGCATGACAAGAGGTATGACATTGCTTAATGCTCTACCAGCGGATATGGATGTGTTTAACATAACTATAACATGTTTAAAAAAAATTATGTATTGTTAGTTGTAAGAAAATTGTACCATAATTGGACTAACCTGTCTGTCGTACAATTATAAAAAAAAAAAAAAAAAAGACGATAGGGTCGAATTAGCTCAGCGGTTAGAGCAGAGCTCTGCCAAGGCTAATGTCTTCTGGGTTTAGTTCCTAGATGCAACTGAATCTATTTTTGATTTTAAATTTTCGTTTGAGAGTAGTCGATTGTCTATAATGCTACGGACACACTTGCTCATTTGAAGCCAAAGAGCATGCTACCTAGTAGCATGTGTGTCAGTGACTTTGTTACATTGAGCATGTTCATTTGAAGCCAAATGAGAGCATGCTCACAAATCAACAGCCGTTTGAGCATGAGCATGCTAATTTGATTATCGGGTGGAAGGAGAAGCCTCTAAGCATGTTGGAACAGGCTAGCTTATGAGTATGCTCATTACGATCCAATTTCAGTTCGCGCCTGCGCGTTCTTTGCAAAAATGTCAAAATAGCCCGCTGGGGAGACGAAAAAACCTTGTTTTTCATGATTTATTATGGGAATTACGAATATATTTGGAACACAAAGCCATTAAAATACCCACAATAGATTTCCGAATTCCACAAAAATTCCTTTATCTCCAAAATGAAACCACATTCTACTGAAATTAGCTTTTATTTTTTTACTATCTGGGGACCCGGACAACATTCGAGAGTGTTCTGGAATGTTCCTTCAAGTGCATTAGCGAACCATTCAGAATGTTTTCGAAACTTTTAGACTCGCCGATATACTCCGCCACTCCTTCCAGAACTTTCTAGAGTTTTATCGAATCTTTTAGAACTTTTTGGAAGACTGTTCTTTAAATTTCTAGAGGATGAAACTTCCAGCCCTTATATCTTCAAAAGCACGCCCTTTAGGTAAAAATGGGTACCTTCGTCCTAGATTGGGGATAGAGATCTACCACTCCATATAAATCCCTTGATCATAAAGGGACTCCTTTCTGAGTTCTTCCGGTCCGCACGTTTTTTTTTACTTTCTTTTATAATATAAATTGATTATTAATTCATTTTTGGATTTGTTGACATCTTGGGCCCAAATCAACCGTTTTATTTTCTTTCGTCAAAAGAATCTTAAATAATTGCGTTCCAAGCAATAAGATTATTTTATTTAGTTCTGGGCGAATGGAACTGACTCCATTTGACATTTATTTGACATGAACATGCTCATTCATGAGAAAGCTGAAACCAAGCCTGCTCATTTATTATCAAATGTGTGGAGTTGATGAGCATAATAAAATCATTTAAAAAAACATCTGCGCACGTGTTTTGTGGCGAAAATACTTCAGTTTGCCTATTTATTTATGTTCTTACAAATTAATAATATTTAAGTTTTTTTTTACATATTAGACATTATTAAAAAATTTAAAATACTTACGATCAAAAAATAATTTTAAATGTTCATATTTTAATAGTTTTATTATCACGCCTTTCAGCATTTTTGAATGTGGGTATAAATTAAAGCAAATTTTGAATGAAATTAAATCGATATTTAGTTTTAATTTTAGAAAGCTGGTACTTACGAATAATAATTAATCTTTCTCATTGGAACCACCCTGTACGATCGTCTTTCGACGAGACGAGAACATCTTTCGACGAAATTTGGATTCTCGGCCGCTGGCTGGTCAAAGGCCCTTCATGAGCAAGTTGTGTCTGTACCATTATCATATGTTTAGAATTATTTTTCATAATTTTCTTATACCGTTTTATTTAAAAAAAGTATACCTAGGGCAAACATTGTTTTGCAACAGGTAATTGTGGAAATATTTTGTAGTAAAAATATCAAACACACGCGAAGTATGTATATTAATTTGTGTACAGTACCCGAGTGTTAAAATACAGTTTTACGGTCGTTTTTCACTTAGAGATCAAACAAAAACACCTCGCAGCATTTTAATTAAGTAGGTCCAAAGCTCACCAACGGATACCACAGATACCTACTTCCAACCATCCACTTCCCTATCTTTTTCCCGATGACTGACAACTCAAAATGAAACACCTCCTTGAAAAATCATCAAAAGTGATGAAAAAATGGTTAAATACGAGTAGGTTAAGTTAAAGTAGGTTATGAACTATACTTGATTTTTTTTTCATAGCTTTTGATAACGTTTTAAAGAGGTGTTGAGTTCACTTGTTTCTGAGTTGGCATGGAGATACAGGTTCCAAACCTCCGTAGTCCAGTGGCTAAGACCTTGACTCACAATCCGGAGGTCGCGGGTTCGAACCCGGCGTGCGCAAATAAATTTTATTTGATTAATTTGTGTTATTTCACAATTAATTCATTTAAAAATAATATATAGTATATTTGCGGCACGTTCCAGAGTGGAAGATACTATCAGTATCGCCCTGGTGTAAGACCACCATTCAGAATTGAAACGTTGCTTGAAAATGGCTTAAGCCGTGTTTGGTGACCAGATCTGAATAGCCAGGTACTTCCCAACCTTCCTCTCCCCCACCTCCTTCCCCTCCCCACTACCTTCAGCCTCACAACATACCCCAATTGGGGATGCCATAGTCTCACTGGCTTCAGACGGGAGCAGTTGAGATTCTTGTGCGGTATTCACTGTAAAAAAAAAAAAAAACGTTGGGGGCAGTTGAGATTCTTGGGCAGATTTCCCATAAAGTAAAATTTAAACACTAAAATATAAAAATAACACAATTTTAATGCTAGTTCCAGCGAGATGTCGTACGTGACGCCATCGTTCTAGTGAATGGAGTTGAATCTTGAAAATGGAAATTAACCCAAGTCCCGACATCCGATCGAGTTGAAACTCAGCAGATAGGCTCGATGACAATGCATTCTATCAACTTCTGGTGGCAACCATGAACACGCATTTCTCTGAAATTCAATGACATTACATTAATTACGATACGAAATAAATGTCGGTCTAATCCAATCGGCATTTGGCTTAGTTGCGAGCCTGGTTGGTTCCAGTTACTGAGTAGGAAGGTTCAATCCTCAGTGAAACCAATTTTTTTTCAAGATATTATGTGAAGAATTTATTATTATTTTAGAGAATTATTCTGAATTTTTTATTTTGCAGGATTTCTTGTACCTACATGTCTGGAAGCGAATTATATAGTGTGTAGGCAATATAGTTCAGAGATTTTGTCCCATATTTGGAGTGTGTGTTTGAGGAATGCGGATTTTATTGCTATTTCGAGTATTATGAGTGTGGATGTCTTAATTGCAAAGTGGCTTTTTTATATGAATACCGCACAAGAGTCCCAAATGCTCCCATCTGGAACCAGTGAAACTATGGCATCTCCAATTGGGGTATGTTGTGAGGCCGAAGGTATCGGGGAGGGGAGGGGAAGAGGAAGGTGGGGAAGTTCTTGGCTATTCAGATCTGGTCACTAAACACGGCTAAAGCCATTTCAAGCAACGTTTGAATTCTGAATGGTGGTCTGACACCAGGGCGATACTGAGAGTATCTTCCGCTCTGGAACGTACCGCAAATATACTATATATTATTTTAATGATTTAATTGTGAAAAATACAAATTAATCAACTAAAATTTATTTGCCACGCTGGGATTCGAGTCAAGAGCCGTACCGCTAGACCACGCCGACCGTGGCTTTTTGTTAGTGGCTTTATGTTTGATCTGTCTTGTTTTGTGATCCAAGACATGGAGTCCAATTTATATTTAGCATAGAAATAACGTACGTATATTATTCAGAACGGTAAACAGATACTCACCATACAAAAGTAATTAATGTCCACTTATTTATGTGTCGGGTATTTTTTTAAGCTACGTAGAATTCGGCGTCTCAAAAAAGGGTACAAAAAATATGTTTTCAACGCACAAGAGTCCGAATTCAAACCCTTGACCTCTAGTCTAATATACGGAGGACTATTGACCATTCGACGACACGTTTTTGTTAAATATCACTATTTTATCAATAGTATCTTCTGGTAATTAAAATTTAGCTTTGAACAGATGGAGACGGGCCGGATAACTCATGTCACAGTTGCCGAATAGAAAATTTAAAAAAACACGTGTGCAGTTCACACGCGGTAGAAGTGAAATCTTCAGAAAACTAAAGTACACAAGAGTGGGGAGGCTACGAAGCAGCGCACGAAGAGGAGACCGATTACTACAAAATCTCATTCTCTCGCAGGCTATATAAAGATATTTGTGTTTGTCTCTTTTTAGTGTCGCTTTTTTGTTTCATCGAGTTACAAATCACAACGCTGCTAAAAAAGTTTTCACTTCAGAAAACAGAGTTTTCAATTCACATGCGGTAGAAGTTCAACCTTCAGAAAACTAAAGTAGACAAGAGTGGGGAGACTACGAAGCACCGCAGAGAGAGAAGACCGTTAATACTATCTCATTCTCTAGCAGGCTAAATCCTACAGATGTATGTGTTTGTCGCATTTTAGTGTCGCTATTTTTCGTTTCATCGAGTTTCACTCCAATAACTAGTAGTTCTATGAACAGTAGACCTCGCGTCGAAAAAAGTATGTTTCCATTTTCTCTTATTTAATTTAATAGATCAAAACCAAAATTTCCTCTCTTATCATGTGATTCGTATGTAGGTACTAAACTATCTACCTATTTAATTTATAAACACGAAGGTTTCGGGTTTGAAAAAATTATCTTTACTGAACTTATTATAACCAGTGAATCCTGACATTAATTGGATTTTTATCATTAAAAGCATTTTCTTGTGGATGGAAGAAGAGTTAACATTTCACATAGTACAGTTAATACAGTCACGTGTGTCACATATATAGGTAGGTACAGTTAATATACAGAAATCACATAATCGAGAACCTTTAAGTAAAAAAACACAAGCATCCATGTACTCAGTAAAAGAAAAACAGGTTTAGTTTTTATTGTGACATTCATGTGGAAATAGGGGAAGCAGTAGTTTTCCCGTATTAAATAAAATATGTATGTGTTTATCTTTTTTTCGTTATTAATAATTTTAGATAGAAGAAACATAAGCCAGCATTAAAACTTTTTTTATGTTGTATAAAATATTTGAATACTTCAAAAGTTGTGTTTTTTATTTCTAATAATGACATTTGTACATATATTTCACCACCTTTCAAAAACAGTTTTTAGTTTTCTGATATGTTCATAAATATTATATTTATTTTGGTTTTATTACAACGCGGAAATATTTTGACCTTTTGAAAAACATGGCCGATGTCTGAGAATCTTCTACACGTCGATTACTTGTATTCAAATAAAACCTTTGTTAATAATTAAGTAGGTAGGTATGATTGAATTGATATAGTAATGATGTAATTATATTTTACTATAAAGGTTACTGTATGGCATTTTCAAGGTAAAGCTTCAGATGTTTTTATAATTATAATGGTTATAACACCTCATACCCCATTATCCCAAGTGTTTTTTTCTCGTCTTGTTTGTAAATTGTGCGCGTATCTTCCAAAGACCATAAATATCTAAAATATACATCGGTATCCGTAATTTAACAACACTACAAGAAAGAAGAAATTAATTTATCCGACCAGTATTTTTTAATCAAAATCATCAACAACGTTGTTGATAACAACAACTATCTTCTACTTCTTCTTTGTATGCCTTATCAGGTCCCCCCGACGTTGGCGATCACTCTTGAAAAGGTCTCTCTGTCTAGCGCTGCCCGGAATAGCTCCTCCACACTTCTAATGCCGGTTAAAACATTTGTCTCCTACCAGGCCCTCGGCGACCTTCTATCTTCTAAAAAACATTAATTTCTACCGTCCAATACGAAATACAAGGTCACACCAACATCCAACACTCAAAAACTAACTGTTTCAATATTCATTTCTCAGAAGGACGTGCACACAATACAATATTATTTTTATTCAGACGCTGATAAGAATGACTGAATCGGATAGGGACACCTTAGCTCAGTTGGTAGAGCTGCTGCCCGAAAAGCCGAAGATCCTGGGTTCGAGTGCCAATATTATTTTCAGATTTTTCTGTTTCCAAATTTTTGATCGAGTTTCGCTAATATTGTCTTCATTTAATTGAATAAATCGTATTTGGTACTAGTATATATTAAAAAGACATTGAAAATATAACGTAAAAAGTATTATAAGAAAACTAACAACTAACAAACAATATGAGTAGAGGGTACATAATTAACAATTTGTATTAATTTAAAAAAAAAAAAATTTGTCTAATAAAATTTTATTTAAAATTTGAATTTTGTTGACTTTTTTATGATTCTCCACCCCATTCGCGGTCTTGACCCAGTGGTTGTGGACCACTGAGTTAGATGGTCAAGTGGTCTAAAGTGTCTGATTCCCATCCAGACGTCACGGGCTCAATCCTCTGACTTGCCAAGTCCTCTATTATTGATCAAGCAACATTTTCCACTTACAATGTTGTAATTTTTTAGAAACCACGAGCAATTGAAAAAATACAAAGACTTTGAAACAAGCCAAGAACTGAAAAAATAAGTAGGTACCTTCCAACAGTTTTTTTTTCTTCAAAAGACGTAGTTCTTCTCAAAATAAATACTTATGAATGGAGACTGTTCGAGTGGCAGGTCTAATGTTCAGTTTAGTTGTTTAATAATAAAGGAAAAAGTAAATGCGTGTTGGTGATTTACGAACAAATAATTTTCAAGAAGTTTATTTTGTTGCTTTAGATATCTTTTGTATTGATAATAATTGATATGTTAGCCATATCCGCGTCGTGACCAGGGTTGCCAATTTTGAAGTGATTCACTTGCATGCATTTTGTATTATCTTAGAAAAAAATATATAAGCGAATTGAAATTGCTAAATTTAGCTCCTACACCTACACATGCGTTCTTTTAACCTCTCAGGCTTATTTGTTCGCTTTTCTAACCGACTCGTATAGGTCTCATAGAAATGTTTGTGTCTCTCTTACTATCGTGGTGAGAAAAATGATTAAACGGTATTGAAAAGAAAAAACTCCACGCTGTATGGTCAAATCTAAAAATTAATCACAACAGAATTAAAAAAATACATCTTTATGAAACCAAAGTTCCCGACCACGATTAAAAAAAAAAAAATTTTTTTTTTAATGAAACGACAAAAAAAGTTAGGTAATGATAACGTTTAAATGTGTCTAATAAAATATGCTTGTGTTTTTATTTCCAACAATTTTAGTCAGAAAAAACGAGTTTGGTGACCCATTTTTAAAACTTTTTAAAGTTTGTATTCAAAATTTGTATATGTAAAAAATTACATGGTAATTTTAATAATAAAATTCTAAAGTTTATTTCATCATTTTTCCACGACAGTTTTTAGTTTTCGGATACATTAACAAATATTCCATTTATTAGAATTTTAATAAAAAGTGGAAATATTCTGACAGAATATGGTCGAGGCCTGAGTGATTAACGAAAATTAATATTCAAATATTTGATATTAATTTGTTCGACATTCATATCTGATATTATCAAAAATGATAAGGTGGCATTTAAAACAAATGCATTAGCTGTACAAATCACAAGTGCGTCCCATTATTGAATTTGGCAGTCTGAAACTTATAACACTTGATAAAGCCTTGACCATATGCTGAAACGATGTTTGACAGATTCTCCCTTTCTTAAAAAATGGATTGCAATCTTTAGAGCACAGGCGTTAGGTATTAATACTGTCCTTGTTCTACTGATATTACAATGGAAGATGCTCCGAATAACTAGCGTCATTGATTCCTTCGACACCGGTGCTTAATTGAGAAGCAAGCCAAACGCGCACCCAATATTTGTATATGATTCACATTTGTCGCGTGAGAACAAGTCGTTTTTACGACTCGATATTGAGTTCGAGGAACGATTTTATGACCGTCGAATTTTCTACAGAATTGCACTCTCCTCAAAAAGACCCTCCACACAGCATCGCCAAAGATGACACAGGCCCTGAAGAAAATTATTTTCCTCAGGGCCTCCTCTATAGAGTTTGACGTTCGGCGTGGTCTAGCGGTAAGGCTCTTGACTCGCAATCCCAAAGTCGCGGGATCGAATCCCGACGCGGCAAATAAATTTTATTTGATTGATTTGTGTTACTTCATAATTAATTCATTTAAAATAATAATATATAGTAGATATATTTGAGGCACGTTCCAGAGTGGAAGATACTCTCAGTATCGCCCTGGTATCAGTGGCGGCCAGCCCTAAGGTGCGGCGGTGCAACGCACTCCCAAAATTTCTGCCAAACTAAAAATTCCCGAACACCGAATAACATACTATATTTCCGACATGCCTCATCAAAAATCACAATACACACTTCGGTTATAATACATACATAATATGGGTGTCTATGTATACTCGCTCGCGTAACAGATAACAAAAGCAGAACGTTTTGTTCCTATATTCAGGGCAGAGGTGCAATTGCCAAAGCGATCACAGAATCTAAGAGAATCCTTACACAAATCTCCATGCGCCATAATCGTAGGTAGGTATAATCCTTTGCAAATTTAAATAGACCGCCGGTGTCGATCTTAAAATTTCCACCATGTCGAAAGGATCAGTTTGTTCAGTAGCATCTTAATCGGGGACTCCTTAGTGTCATTTTATTATTGATATTGTGTGTTTAAATTAAGATCTACTCTTTTTCAGTCAATGTTCCGCTCAGCATCGACCATCTCTTATCTCTATAGCATTTAGCATTCCAACATAAACAATGAGACGCGTTGTGACAGTTCGCAGGTCAATACGCCATTGTTATTTGTTTTTTGGAAGAGTCGGGAAGAGTAAAAAATGAGTTCCATTATTAATGTTGATTTTATAAAAAACAATGCGCTGAACTTTGAAAAACGGTTACAAATTAAAAATAGTGGACCACCACGGCCCATTTTAAATATTAAACAAGAGTGCAAGTCAAAAACAAAAACGTTTTATCGAAGTTTTAAGAAGGAGTTATATAATAAAGCAAATTGGTTGTGCGGATGTGACAAATTGCACAGTTTGTTTTGTTTTCCGTGCTTGGTTTTTGGTGGGGATTCAGTTTGGATTGAGCAGGGAGTGACCAATTTATCACACTTGTCGGACAAGGTAAAAAAACACAGTATTTCCCAAATTCACCTGAGGAATGTTATAAGCTTAGCGGTCTTAGGAACAGTTGATATTAGAAACCAATTAGATTCTGGCTATAGAACTCATATAAAACAACACAATGAACTTGTAGAAAAAATCGTTATATTTTATCGAAATTAATTGACTGCATTAAATTCTGTGGGGCATTTGAATTGGCCTTGCGTGGGCACGATGAGACAAAGGAAGCTGCAAATCCAGGAATATTTCGTGGGTTGATCAATTTCGTCGTGGAACTAGACATGGCTATGAAACAGCACCTTGAATCTGCTACTGTTTTCAAAGGCACTCAAAAACCATTCAAAATGATATATTGGATGCTATCTTGATCGTTTATTATGCTGAAGTTAAGCAGCAAGTTTCGGAAAGTTACTTTTTAGCGATACAGGCGGATGAAACGACAGATGTTTCCACAATAATGCAAATGGTGCTCATAATTCGCTATGAACGGAATGGCGAAATTTTTGAAAGGTTTTGGAAATATCTAAAGCCAAAGTCACACTGTGCCGTTGGAATCTCCGACACAATTTTGCAAGAACTAGAGTTGCTTCAGATTCCCAAATCTAAGCTTGTCGCACAGTGCTATGATGGAGCCAGCGTAATGAGTGGAAAAATCGGAGGGGTACGGGCTAAAATCCAAAACTTATACCCATACGCATATTTTGTACACTGTTATGCTCATCAGTTCAATCTAATAGTGCAGAGAAGTGTAACGGAAAACAAAGAAATTCAAAGATTTTTCGCTAATTTGCAATCAATTCCAAAATTTTTTTCCCGGTCTGCTAAACGTACAGATATACTAACAGATATTGTTAAAAGGAAAATCCCCGTCGCTCCACCAACAAGGTGGAATTTCAATATAAGGACCGTACAAACCGTGCACGCATATTCCGCTTCTCTAATCGATAGCATGGAAAAGATATTGGAAATTGAAAATGATCCAAACACTATAAATCAAGCTGGTATGATTCTAAATTATCTCAAGGATGAAACTTTCATTTACTGGTTGGAATTTTTCAATAAAATCATGCCCCACTGTGACATTTTATTCCAACAATTGCAAAAAAGATTCATTGATCCCGTTGTAACAAATAACAATGTGCGCGCTTTTGAAAATCAGATTCAAGTGGTTCTAAATTCTACAGACAATGTATCCGAGCTACCCACCAAACGAATTAAGACCACTAAATCGGTAATTTGTAAAGAAGTGTGTGATATTATATTATCTCAAGTACAATCAAGATTTCAGTTCACAGATCACCTATCAGCAGCTAAGTTACTCTATTGTGATAAGTTTCCCAAATATAGAAAAAAATTTCCTGAACACGATTTTCGTGCCACTATAAATACATACAATTTTCTGGATAAGTTTAAATTAAGAAATGAACTATTGACAGTTTACAATCGCGACGACTTTGCAAATTCTGATGGGTCAATATCTATTTTACAACTCTTTTATAATAATGGATTATCGGAAGCTTTTTCAGAGTGTGTTAAATTGTTAAAAATCGTATGTACAATCCCTATGACTTCGGTGGAGAGTGAACGGTGTTTTTTGACTTTAAAAAGAATTAAATCTTTCCTTAGAAATACAATTAGTCAAGAAAGACTCAACGCATTGTCAGTGCTAAGCATTGAAAAACGCCTCATTCAATCTATACCGGACTTCAACTCCAGGGTCACCGATGTCTTTGCCACTCAGAGACAACGGAGAATCGACCTAATCTACAAATAGGTAGGATTTTTTTCACAATTAAATCTATTTTAATTAGAGTAAGTATATGTAAAAGATTTTTAGCGCACCACCGATATTTTTTAGCACCAGCCGCCACTGCCTGGTATAAGACCACCATTTAGAATTGAAACGTTGCTTGAAATGGCTTTAGCCGTGTTTGGTGACCACATCTGAATAGCCAGGTACTTCCCCACCTTCCTCTTCCCCATCTCCTTCCCTTCCCCACTACCTTCACCCTCACAACATACCACAATTGGGGATGCTATGTCTCACTGACTCCAGATGGGAGCAGTTGAGACTCTTGTGCGGTGTTCATATTTAAAAAAAAAAAACTGTAAAACATAAAATAAAATTAAAAATTTGGCAACCCTTCTTTGCTGTCATAATTACTAACATCAAATAATCAATCATCTGAACATTTCATTTGAAGTGTCTACAATTATATTTAAAATACATTTTTGTTAACAAGTGTTTAAAGCTGGGCGGGGAATGAACCCGAATATTTTGAATTCAAAGTTCAACGCGTTTTTTTACTAATATTCTTGAACTACTATAAATTGTAATGTTTATTATTTGTTTATATTGTGTTAAATGTCAACAAAAAGACAACCATGAAAGACGGAAAAAAAACCCGAAGGTTTTACTGCTTTCGGCATAAAACGATTTCAACATCTTAACCATTGAAGACAATGTTAGAGACTTTCAAATGAAAACTTGAAACAGAAAATCATAAAAATATACGGTCACATCTAGGAATTGAACCCAGAACTTTAACCTTACTGGGGCTCGGCTCTAACCACTGAGCTATTTCGGTCTTGCCCCCTTCAGTCATATTTAACTGTAATTTATTTCGACTAAGAACTGCCAACATTATTTCATTTTCTTGACGAATATTTTTATTGACTATGTATGTACGATTGCAAGATTCTTCCTGATCTAAATGCAATCCAGATAGCGTCTTGGATAAATATATCCATTTTATTTAATCTGTGACATCTATTGACGCTTTTGCAAGTCTAGGATAAATATAGCACTGTATTAATCCACATCTTTTTCTGATTATTCTTTTTAATTTTTTTTTGCGTCGCTAATATTGTCTCTCTTGATATTTAAATCATAAAACATAACGTTCAAGTAACCCGCACTAAATTTTTACCCGCAAAGAGATTTTACAATGATTTTGTTGGATCTCGTTTTTGAAGTGAATTTTTTTTAGCACCGTTGTGATTTGAAACTCGATGAAATGAAAAAGTGACACTAAAAAGAGATAAACACATACATCTATAGGATTTAGCCTGCGAGAGAATGAGATAGAATAGTCGGTCTCATCTTTGTGTGATGCTTCGTAGCCTCCCCACTCTTCTCTATTTTAATTTTCTGAAGATTTCGTTTCTACCGCGTGTGAACTGCGCACTTGTATTTTGAAGCGAAAACTTCTTTAGCGCTGCCGTTGTGATTTTAAACTCGATGAAACGAAAAACAGCGACACTAAAAAGAGACAAACACATTCATTAATAGGATTTAGTCTGCGAGAAAAGGAGATAGAATAGTCGGTCTCCTCTTTGTGCGGTGCTTTGTAGCTTCTTCACTCTTGTCTACTTTAATTTTCTGAAGGTTTCATTTCTACCGCGTGTGTACTGCACACCTGTATTTTGAAGTGAAATCTTCTTTAGTGCCGCCATTGTGATTTGAAACTCGATGAAACGATTTCTTTTTATCATTTATCAAGAGATGCCACGAATAGTGATTTTGCCGAATACCGAATACCGAATATTCGGCTAAGCTCTCGGCCGAATACCGAATATTCGGCGCACTTAGTACATTTCGCGGGTGACAGATTCCAATCTGCATCATTCAAGTGCGTGTGGTAACTATTTGCGACATTTCTGTCACAACACGCATTACTTTTTTTATTGTTACATCAAATTGTGTTACTTAAAATGCGTAACACGTCTGTTTGTTCGCGGAAAGCTTTACGAAATGGAACCATTTAATAAAAAATCACCTATTTGGGAATATTGTGAAATTTGTAGTGAAGACAATAATATCAAATATTAAATTTATATGAATTTTTTTCATCATTTGGTATTCAGTATTCGGCCGAATGGTTCGCAATATTCGTTCGAATACCGAATAGTAAAAAAAGTAGCCGAATACCGAATAGTAGCCGAATATTTGTAGCATCTCTAGCATTGACACCATAACGATTCATTTATTAGAAATAATTGACACTTGTTCGCAGTTTAATATTATCTTAATCTTTACTAAGTACAAAATTAAGTCGCTCACGATGTATGTGCGCTTAGATCTTTTTAACTACGCAACGGATTTTCATGCGGTTTTCACCAATATTTAGAGTGATTCATGAGAAAGGTTGTTAGGTATATAATTTGTCAAGGTCGTGTGTAAATTGGTTGAAATACATAATAAATGTGGCCAAGCGGCAGCGGGCAGCGGGCTGACAACCGGGCAGTGTGGATTTGATTTAACTGATGGCATTGGTTATAAAGGCTTCGTTAGCCACAGCAACGTGTTGCCGGGTCTGCTAGTTGTTATATATAATCTTTATGAATGAACTTCCCAATGTCAAAATTTAATTTAATGTTATGTCCACTAGCTCACCATGTAAACAAAACAATCAAATATGTCACAATTGTAACCTAACACTATTAAAACCGGTTTAAATGTTGTGATAGGTCGAAGTTCTGTTAACACCTAAGTGTTTTACATTGTTTTTTTTTCATTCTTAAGAGAAATGGCTCCACGGCCCTTTTCATACAAAGAGTGTGTTTGGATTTAAAGACAAAAAACCCAACCGAACTGAAAAATTATTTCATAATTAATAGAGTACGTACCTACTTAGTTTTAACCGCGTTTTTACTGTTTAAAAAACCTTTGGATGACGAAATACGCCCCAAGGCATTACTTGTGTTATCTTTATTCTATGAATTATCTTTCACTAGCTGACCCGGCCACGCGTGGCTAACGAAACACAACGCCATCTACTGGATAGTTACTTGGTTACCCAACATTTATAACCACCACAATCTGTTAATCTGCAATAAAATCAAATCCACAACGCCCGCTTGCCAGCCCGCTCTTTCACCACATACAGAAATTTTCCTTTATCTATTATATATTTCAACCAATTTACACAAAACCTTGATAAATTTTATACCTGTAACCTTCCTCATGAATTACTATATCTATTGGTGAAAACCGCATGAAAATCCGTTCAGTAGATTTTGAGCTTATACCGAACAGACAGACTGACGCGGCGGAGGACTTTAATTTATAATATGTAGAATTTTTTCCTAAAAGGCTAAAGTTCGGTTTAGTGGCGAAATTCCTAAAAATAACCTAACTCATTACCAAGATGTAGATACGTTTCGGATCAACTTTGAACTTATCAATTTAATGCCAACGCCGCAGTAAGAGCGCAACCCGAAATTTAATGCCAACGCCAGAGTACGAGCGCAACCCAAAATTTAAGTCGCTGCTACTAAAAAAATATATGTTATTTTTAAAGATAATATCTAGACGTGTTCCACACCGAAAATTATTATAAACACGTTCATTTCACTTATTTTAAAAGTTACATGTATAAAAAAAATCACAGTGTTTGGTTAAATGCTCTTTGAATGTTCCCCACGAGATTTTTGCTCTATT
Source organism: Limnephilus lunatus (assembly GCA_917563855.2). NCBI lineage: Eukaryota > Metazoa > Arthropoda > Insecta > Trichoptera > Limnephilidae > Limnephilus > Limnephilus lunatus. Next base: position 4,251,941 of record OU830596.1, on the reverse strand, counting down.
TTAAACGAGTCATGTTTTATTAAACATTTTCACAAGTTTCGCTTCTTTGCTATCGTTTTTAATATTAGCCCGCTCTCTCCAGCATTTGTAATTAGATATCTCTCCATCTTCTTCTTTTTGAGCGGGATACGGCGCCTTAATGCCAACGCTAGAGTACGAGCGCAACCCGAAATTTAATGCCAACGCCATAGCAAGAGCGCAACCCGACCACATAAAAATAATTCCTACAGATAAATCGGAGACCATTGGCAGTGTAGTGCTGTTTGTCAAAAAATAACCATTATTTACCTTTTTACGCGTACCATTTGCTTAAAAATTCTAATTCCAATAAAAAAATATTAAATGCATCTAGTTATTTTTTATTTATTTAGAATTTACGTCTAAACTGCCATTAACATACATGTGTTTTTTTTATTATTTTTTAAACAGTCATAGGAAATAGGAATGCAGTAAAGTAAGAAGGGAAAAAATTGAAAATTAATTAAGTAAAAATAACGATTGAAAAAGAATATAAATTAGAAAAAAGTTAATGATAGCATTCAAGATGTTATGCAGTCACCTCGTTTAAATGTACTGCTAAAATGTCTAATCAGTACAGCTTTATAACTCAATAGAGGAATATTAAAAATATCAGCAACATTGGCATAAAAGTAACCAACAGTGTTTAATCTATTAATAACTGAATAAGGAAGTTGAGTCCATTTTTTTTATTTTTTTTTATCAATGTTCGCATTCAAACTTAAATACTGGTATTTTTTTTTTTTTTTTTTAAAGTTCGTTTTCATAGTAAAAATAATTCTCAAAGTTTAAATTTTATTAAGCCCGCCAAAACGAGCGGATCCGAGCGGTAAGAAGCGGGGTGTGGGTGTGACGTCATTTGAACTGAGAAAACTCCGTCGCTTGGGCATTTTGTATGGAGATTTTTAAAATTCTTCAATATGGAATTCCAGTATTTTTTTTATCAATGTTAACCGTCTATCAGAATTGATGTTATTTTAAAAAAAGAAAATTGATCAAGTTTTAATGGTTAAATTAATATTTAAAGGTAGAATTTTTGTTTCTCGCGCCAAAACTCTTCACAAACACGGTATTACCATCGCTGGCCGATCGCCGTTGATTGAAGTATCACCCGCCAATTCAGGCCGCCGCGCAAAAAAGTAAAGACCGAAAGTAAGATAACGGTTTACAGCGCAGTTCACTGTGAGACTTTTCTGCGCAATCAATAAATTTAATATACTTGCACAAAACTAGTGAGGTTTACGGCGAAACATCAGATGTCAGATGAGTAATGATTATTATTTATACTGAAAAAATGTATTGTACTTATTGTACCATACAAATGAACACAATTAATAATTTGATGTATTTACTTGGAAGCTTTAACTCCACAAATTTCAGCACTTATGTGGTCAGTATTATCTATTTTAAATATAAAATCAACATGTCAGAATCAACGATTTGTAGGTAGTCGGACTGGCCTTGAATATATCCGATTTCTGACATGGTATGTGGTTTTTTAAACAGATTTTGCATTACATAAACTTTGTTTACTAAACCATTAAATATACCAAACCACCCATTACTAAACTTAAAAAGACTTTTAGGGGATAGAATGCAAAACCGTTTGGCCCATAGGTAAACGACGTTTGGCCTATACACCTCTCTCATCATACACAAACCATCTCTCGTGTAATAGAAAGAGATGCACCGTAGACATTTCGGTGATCCGCTCTTTATACAAACTGAGGTTCCAATGACGTCAGAATTCTTTCGACCATTCATGAAGCGTTTTTAGTTCGTAGCTTTTTGATGGATTTTTAAGAAGGTTTAATTAATTCTAAGAATAACAATAGAGAAATATATTTATATATTTAGAATCGATATTTTTTGATCTACATGAACATATTTTTTATAAGTCAAAATATTTTTCACTCAACTTCCTTATTGTAGCCTAAAACAGACATATAATTGTCACAATAATACATCTAATGGTAGGTACATGCAGGGCCGGATTAACCATGTCGGGGCCCGTAGGCAGTGCACGTCTCGGGGCCCCTTTACCAATTGTGGACTAACAGGGGGGGAGGGGGGGGGGGCGCCCCGGGCCTTTGGTCCTTGGTCCTCGGGGGCCTTCAGACGCCTCCATGTCCCCTTTATCAAATCCTTAACAAGGCTTTAATGCCATTTTTATTTAATTATTTATAATGTATTACAAAAACATGGTAAGTAACACATTATTGCCAATGAGTTGAGAAAAATACTCATTACGGGAAGCTCATTACATTTAATCAGCGGCCGAGAATTTAAATTTCGTCGAACGATGATCTTGCGATCGTACCCTTGCAACTGTACAGGGCGGTTCCAATGAGTAAGATTAATTATTCTCCATACCAGCATTTTAACATTATTGCTCAATATCGATATTATTTCATTCACAATATTTGCTTTGATAAATACCTAAATTCAAAAATGCTCAAACTCGTGATGATAAAACTATTCAAATTATGTACTTTTTCTAATTATTTTTTGATCATACGTATTTATAATTATTCAATAATGTCTAAGCAAAATATTTTTTTTTTAAATATATGCGCGGATCTTTTTATGGTTTTATTTAAACTAAAATTAAATTTCTGAAACATATCTTTCCGAGATAATTTATCGATTTATTTTACTCCATGATTATATAATTTGAAATGTGTGTTGCATAATACAAAATTTTGTTTGAAAATTTGACAAATCTGCCAACGCCCTACGGTAAAACCTTAATGTACTAAAAATAAATATATTTTCTCAAAATTTAAAACTTAGCTCTACTAGATAAAAAAAAACAGTCTTTCGAAATCAATTTATAATTTTGTGGTGAAAAAGAGTCAATACGTCTAAAATTTGATTTAAAAACGACATCTTTCCGGTTTTGTCTGGTGATTCCCACTTACGGCGGAAACTGTAAAAATTTTTTTTTGTAATTTTATTTTTTTATTTCATTTTCTGAAAGACGCATTTGTTAAAAATGCTCTCACCAAATGTTTTAAAGATATTCGAAAAATTGACGGAGATACAGCATTTTATGTGAAACAATAACTTAGTAAACACCACTTTTATTATACATACTTATGCCGACCGGGTTTCGCTACAACCGTAGGTTTTTCAGGGCAGTTTGTTTGTTGAATTATCCTTCAGCAAAACTTTGACTGTGTTTTTTCTCTGAACTACTAACATTTTTTAACCTCCATACATCCGATTAGCAGGTCTTAAACTGTTTGAAAATCTAGTGTCTATTTCACCACGTAGGTGAATTTTGTTTAAAAATAAGGAAAAATGGCGGACCAACGAATTTTAATTTCGATTTTTTTATGGAAAATTTTAATTGTTCATAAAAAAAATAGAAGGGGGCCCATTATAAAAAAAAATTCCTAAGTGGTGCCATACTGAATGGATTTACTAACAGTTTAAGATTTAGTACATGCAAATCGGACGTATAGTTTTTCTAATATGTTGTCAACCGTGTTGAAAAAAGCAGTTTCGAGAGAAACGCGTTCACAAACTGTTTAAAATGGGTTCATATAATATGTTGTAGGTATCTCCGTCAATTTTGCGAATTTCCTTAAAACATTTGGTGAGAGCATTATTAAAAAATGCATCTTCAGAAAATTAATTTTTAAAAATGACAATTTTTTTTACAGTGGCCTGGTGCCTTAAAGCCTTGTTTGGGATTTGATCAAAGGAACATGGAGGCGTTTGGAGGCCCCCAGAGTCAGAGGCCCGTGTGAACTGAAGAAAAAGCTTGTAAAATGACCAAATAAAGATATTATTATTATTAAAATGACATCAACTTCTTAAACTAGGGGGGGAGCGGTTCATCCAGCTTTTCCACCCCGGGCCTCTGACGGGCTTAGTCCGCCACTGCACTTTACCCTTTTCTAACTTCTAAACTTTTTTTTTTTTTACCACAACGTCATTCATAATTAATCTGTTTTTTTACTGCATTTCGAAGGTATGCCTTCACCCCCATTCAATAAAAAAAAATAAACGAATACAATAGTACAATGAGCGGTCTTATGACTAAAGTGATCTCTTCCAGACAACCTTGGTATGAAGAGAAACAAAGAATTTTAGCAAGCAGATAGGTAGTGCACACTAAAGCTTGTACAACATTTATATTTTAAACATTAGAAATAAAAGCAAAAAAAAAACAACACAAATGCCAATATAAACCACACACGGCACCTATAATCATATCAACTATGAATAATACAACTATGTTTAAATATTTGTTTTAATTATTGACTTGTTATTTATCATTTGTGCGTGATGTGAACAGTTATTGGGTTATAACGTAATTATTATAATTTGTTGTTTTGTTTAATGCATCTAATGTTATTAACCTATAAATTAAATGTTCGTAATAAAAAATTAAAATATTTAAAACATCTTGAAAGTTGACTTTTTCCAAAAGTGTGCCGGAGTTGCTCACTAATTGTGAGTCGAACCGTTGACGAAAGTTATTTTTTCTTGGGGCGCGGGGCCCCTAGCCGATGCGGGGCCCCTAGGCAGTTGCCTACTCTGCCTTAGGGATAATCCGGTACTGGGTACATGAAAGTGAATCAACTTTAATATATCAGGGCTATCTAACTGATGATTTACAAGTAAATATAAAAATATAAGATTTTAAAAAATTCTTCTGTCACGTTACTTCAACAATTTCAATGAACGTAATAAAAAATGTCAATCTATTGATCCTAAACGATCGTAAACGATAATTTAAAACAATAAACGCTCGGGTTGCCGGCATTGAAATTAAAGGAATTCCAAGTCTTATTATATTATTATTATTAATACACCTCAACATTGCGTGGGACTATTTCAATGATATCAATGTGAATATTAAAGACAGGTGACCAAATTGTAGAGTTATATTTTAGAATGCTTCTAACGAGAGGTGCGAAAAGATTTTTTTTTTTTTTTTTAGGGTGTCATGCAGTGTTGCGCTACCTCCTTCTTTTGCCGACGTTTCGGACAGCGTTGCAGTGTCCATAATCAGGGCAGATCCGGCAGATTCAACAGTCAGAAACATTGGCTAAAGAATGAGGTAGCGCAACACGGCATAACACCCCAAAATCAAATAACGAAAATGCTTTTGGCCGTGAAAATCTAAGAACGTATATCAGAATTTTTAATGTTTTTAATTCTAAATTCCAAATAAATAAATACTTGAATTTCGATTTGGTTTTCTTTGATAAATATATGAATTAAGTGGAATCTTATAAGTGGTAAATTATTCCACTTTCCGACATCCGATCATGCTGTCTTGGCGAATAGACTTTTTGTTGATGAAAATGCATTCTATCAACTTTTAGTGGTAATCGCGCACACAGACATGCGAACATACACGCATTTTTCTAAAATTGGATGACGTTACAGAGCAGTTAATTTACGCAATAAATATTTGTGTTGTTGACTCCAATCCTTGGAGAGGAAGGTTCAATCCTCAGTCAAACCATTTTAAGAATGTACCACTAAATTGCTTTATTTTCTGAACAACCTTGATTAATGAAGCATTATTTCCTGAACAACCTTAATTTATGAAGCATTGTTTTCTGAAGAACTTAAATTATGGAGTATTTTGTTTGAACAGTCTTAATTTATGAAGCATTATTTTATAAATAACCCAAATTTATGAAGCATTATTTTCTGAACAACCTTAATTTTTATGAAGCATTATTTTCCGAACAACCTTAATTTATGAAGCTGTATTTCCTGAAAAACCTTAATTTATGAAGCATAATTTTCTGAACAACCTTAATTTATGAACATTATTTTCTGAAAAACGTTAATTTATAAAGCATTATTTTCTGAATAACCTCAATTTATTAGATAAGTAGGTATTATTTTCTGAACAACCTTAATTTTTATGAAGCATTTTTTTCCAAACAACCTTAATTTATGACGCATTATTTTCTAAACAACCTCAATTTATGATGCATAATTTTCTGAAAAACCTAAATTTTCCCTTTTCTTTTCCATTCCCTTCTTTATTCAGCCTTACGGCATTTCCGAATGTATCAATTCCATAGATTTACTGACTCTAGACAGTTAAAACTAAACTAATCTTTTTTTTAATTGTTTCAGATTTAGAACAAAATGGCGTCTTCCATTGGGAGGAAGAGCATTCCAAATGAACTTCAAAATGGCGGCCACAATTTACCGCCAAGAAAACTGACTCCAATTCAAGGATTCTTCTCCGGAAAGAATGTCTTCATCACGGGAGGCACTGGATTTCTTGGGAAACGTAAGTATTTTGATAAAATTAATGAATGCGATTAATAACAAATCAATGATTGAGGAAATCCCGCCATAATCACGAATTTCACATATAATAATAATTCTTCAGTGTCGTTCCGAGACAAAGCATATAACATACATAACATTTCGAAGAGCAACTTGCAAATAAAAATATTTTTCTTTGTAATATTTATTTTATTTATTTATTATAAGAACTTTGCACACTGTATAGATTTTTTAATTATTTAATACACACCAGAAATGCCTTCCATATAGATTCGAATGGAAACCGATGTCACCACTGACTTGGTACCTTTTGGTTCTAGTCTATTTAGAACGCGCTCTATTTCTTTTATACTGCCTGACATCTTAAAACGCCATTGCAAGTGATCGAAATAGAAATATCATAATGATAAAACGAATTTCCGTAGTAGGCATTCGAAATTTAAGCAAAGATTTTACAGACTCCCTTGGAGGAACAAAAGTTTTTACCCTTCTGAACAAACATATGCCGTAAGGTTCGTCTCATCTCTCACGTAGACTGTAGATCAGTCGTTATTAACCTGGGTTCGATCGAACCCCAGGGTTTCGGTGAGTCAGTCTCGCGGGTTCGGCGGAGGTCAAGAGCAAAAGCAGAAGTCATACTGATTTGCAGTAAATATTCATTACTTTGTTTTGTTTTTGTGTGAAAATCATGTTTCAATGGTATTCTTATTTGTTTTAATGGTTTTGTTCATTTTGTGCACCACATATACCTATGTTTTGAATTTGAAAAAATCACATTTAATTTTTCAAATTAAGAAGGGTTCGGTGAATGCGCATATGAAACTGATGGGGGTCGGTACCTCCAACAAGGTTAAGAACCACTGCTGTTGATAGATAGAAAACGAAGACAGAAGAAAAGAACAAAAGAAAACCTCATATTCGATTTCTCCGGTAACACTGGTACATCTGTCGTGAAAAGTTATAATTATTCCATACAGAAAATTCTTCAATGGGTATCTCGGAAACAATACTCAGTATGAATCGTTGAGTTCCAAAATCCTCAATAATGATATTTTTTAAATTATGTGTGAATGCCATGTTTTGAGGTTCTCATAGACATATGAATATTACTAATACATAGTAATATTTATATGAATATTACTAATACATAGTAATATTCATATGTCTATGGAGGTTCCTAATCAAGAATGTCGTTGTTTGTTCCAAAATCCTCCAAATTTATTTGTAAATCTTGTTTAAATATCGACCTCAGTTCCAAAATACTCAGTAATTGAGACAGCCAATCAGAAGTCAGCATTTCAATAAATTCAAAATGGCCACCATTTTCTTTCCATACAAATTTTGGTCATTCGGTTAATTTTTGTCATTCTTTTTTTTACATTAGCACCACACAGGAGGCTCTGAGGAAAATAATTCCCCTCAGGGCCTATGTCATCTTTGGGGATGCTGTGCGGAGGTTCTTTTTAGGAAAGGAAGGAGAGGAAGTTCTGGGAAGGAAAAGGGTATGAAGAATGTTTAGAAATCTGGAGTCAGTGTGTCCCACCCACTGCGGTGCAAGGTGCTATGTTCCGAGAGAGTACGAGAGTGTGCCACGCAGCTGGTGGGCAGACGCATCCGCCGCCGCGCCGCCAAGACCCGGACAATCATCACCCTATGAACCCGGGCACCCCTGCTATCCTTTTTCTACTAATTTCTCAACAAAAACGTGTCTAATTATCTAATAATAGAGGAAAGGAAGCATATTCGGAATACCATTTATGTTTTAGGGTGCAGAAAATAAGATAAAAATGTTTTTAAAAATAAAAGTCTACGAAAACGTTAAGAAACTAATAGTTTATTAGGAACGAAAGGAGAAATCCAATAAAATTATTACAGTGCTCTTGAAAAATAAAAATTGAAAGAATGAGAGAGCCACAGTTGCGACGTTCAATAGTTATAATTATTACCGGTAGATTCCGCTACCCAAACCGAAGATAAGACGGAATTCCGAATTTCCAACAGTACCTATTCCAAATATGCTTCCTTTCCTCTACTGGTTGAATACCTTTCTGGAATTTCAAGGAAGCTTATCCGAAAAACAGAAGTGTGGAAGAATAATTTATAATAAAAAAAACAGTATGGAAATATCTCATATTATGGAAATAGATAGATTTCAGCGGGACAAATAATGGTAATAATTTATCTTGAACTAGCTATAAAACGCGAAAAAAAAGGTTAAATCAAATATTCCGCTGTACATCACTGGCCGTTACCCTTTTATTATCTTTTATTTAAATTTGTATAAAATTAGCGAACACAGATGAACGCATAATAAAGCTATTAATCAAATTAATTAAAAACAATTAATAATAGTCAAACGTGTATATTTAAAATATTAAAAATATACTTTAATCTCCAGAATCCATCGAACTTCTGTAGGAAGAATTGATTAGGTTTTTGTGGCAATAGACACTGGACGTTGACCATAAGTCATAAGATATCTAGGTACACAATAAAAACATGTTTTAAATATTATAAACAGGTTTTTTTATTTCTTATTAATTTTCTAATCCTCTTAAACTTTGCACATAGTAAAAAATATTGATTAAACTTTTTTTTTTCACAAATTTGACAGCATCATTGCGGATTTAATTTTAACAAAAAATAATAAGCTTATATTAAATTTAACCTACAATTAATAAAATTGTAGATACTTAAATAATTATTCGATGGCCTCCGTGGTCGAGGGGTAAAATTCTTGACTCGTAATCCGAAGGTCGCGGGATCGAACCCCGGCGTGTGCAAGTAAATTTTATTTGTTTTATTTCACAATTTACAAATTTAAAAATAAATTAGTAATAATTAAACTAATACATACTATATAGTTTGCAGCATGTTCCAGAGTGGAAGATACTCTCAGTATCGCCTTGGTGTAAGATCATCATTACATTGAAATTTTGCTTGAAATGGCTTTAGCCGTGTTTTGTGACCAGATCTGAATAGGCAGGTACTTCCCCACCTTCCTCTACCCCGCCTCTTGCCCCTTACCACTACCTTTAGCCTCCCAACATATCCCAATAGGGAATGCCATAGTCTCACCGGCTCCGGACGGGAGCACCGGGGACTCTTCTTAGGCATTAACATAAAACAAAATAATAAAGGCGTAATTCTTTACTTTCGGTACTTATCTACAAAACATTAAGTTTTAAAAGATATGTAAAAAATAAATTTTATTTTTGTCGAAGAAGATAACAATAACAATCTAAACGATAATACGAAAGAGAACAAGACAAAGAAAAACAGAAAAAGATAAAGGTCGCAACTGGGACTTGAACCCAGAATCTCTCGTCTAAACGGGACGTGCACGTTTACCAATTCCGCCATTGCCACTTCTGTCAAGTCGTCATATTAGTCAATCTAATATTTCAAATTTTAAAATATTTGTTGTCTTCAAAGAAAAGTGCTGAGAAGAATATGTGGTCCCGTGAAAGAGGGTGAACAGTGGCGCATCCGGCACAATACAGAATTGTATGACATATATAAGGCCCCTAGCATCTCAGCACACATGAGACTCCTCAGGCTGAGATGGGCTGGGCATGTACAGAGAATCCCGGATACACGCGTTCCAAAAAGAATTTTGACTGGACACCCAGGTGGAAAGAGAAAAGTGGGAAGACCCAGACTGAGGTGGGAAGACGAGGTAAGAGGGGATGCGGCACAGCTTCTCCAAGTACCAAATTGGAAGTCAGCCGCTGAGGACAGGAGGAGTTGGAGGCGACTGTTGCAGGAGGCCAAAGCTCGATATATTCTCTAGCGCCATCGAAGAAGAAGAAGAATATTTCAAATTTTAAAATATTTGTTGTCTTCAACTATTTTTTTTCCATACGAGAGATTCTGGGTTCGAGCTCTAGTTTCGACCATTATCTTTTTCTGTTTTTCTGCATCTTATTCTCTTTCATATTTTCGTTAAGATTTTTATTGTTATATTCTTCTTCAATTATATATGACATTGATTGGAATAGCCTTAAAAAGTTTTAAAAAGAGTCTTCTTATAAAAAATAAATTTTATTCGATTTATTTGTGTTATTTCACATTCCGTTAATTAAAAATTATATACTAGTATTCATTTATTTTATTTTAGGGAAATCAATAGTTTATAATGTGGTTAATTTAAACTTGTATAATTCACTTAACTGAGAAACCAATTATAGATATCCTCGTTATACTAATGTACCCGTATTTTGTATTTAAAAATCAAACACTAATCTTATAACAACTAACAGATATTACATAATTTAATATTTATAAATATATAGTTATAACAGGATATAACTCCATAATCTATGTTATTACATAATATATCATTACATTGAATGTAGTTTGGTAATATATCATTACATTGAATACGTTTTGAATACCGCACAAGAGTCCCAACTGTACCCAATCTCCTGTAGTCAACGAGATTATGGCATCATTGGCATCCCCATTGGGTTATGTTGTGAGTTTGACGATTGTTGGGAGGGGAAATATGAGCAAATTGAGGAAGCACGTGGCTATTCAGATCTGGTCACCAAACCCTACTGAAGCCATTTCAAGCAATTTTTCAATTCAGAATGGTGGTCTTACACCAGTACGATACAGGGAGTATCTTCCACTCTGGAACGTGCCGCAAATATACCACATATTATTCTTAATGAATACATTGTGAAATAACGCAAATTATTTTAATTAAATTTACTTGCGGACGTCGGGATTCGATCCCGTGACCTTCGGATTGCGAGTCAAGAGTCTGACTCCTCGACATATTTCAATGTTATGTAATTTATTTATTACATTTTTGTTCGCAGTACTTTTAGAAAAGTTGCTGTGGTCTTGTCCGGACATTGGAGACATTTATCTTCTAGTGAGAGATAAGAAAGGGAAGGACTTGCAGACCAGGGTAGATGACCTCGTGGACTCTCCGGTAAGAATACAATAATTTATACAACCAGGTCTACAGTAGTTATTGAGAGCTTTTATTGTTATCGCGACGACCGACGTTTCCGGTACCGGGAAGGCATAAAAAAGCATAAAACGTACGTAATTTTTCCTAATAATGTTGCAGCTCTTTCTTACACATTAAATAATGGTGAGACAAAAGATGAGACACACAACATACGTATGTCTGTTTCCTCCAAAGTACCTACTACTTTTTTCCTTTGGAGGAGACAGATATATCTTATTACGGCTTGGAAATGCATATTAATGATTGTATGCTTGCTTTGGGGGGGGGAGGTGCAGACATACGTTCACCGTTTGTCTCATTTTCGACTGTTGTTATTTAGTGTGTAAAGAGCTGCAGCATTATATGTTTAAGAACAAAAGCAAAACCATCAGCGCATTGACGTTTCACGTTTTTGAATTTTTTGGAATTCACTCACACTTCAATATTATCCTTGTAACTATCTTACTAATATTATAAATGCGAAAGTTTGTATGGATGGATGTGTCATACTCTTTCACTCAATAAATACCGAATGGAATATAAAAATTCTTTCACTAATCGAAAGCTACATTATTTGCGAGTAACATAGGCAGTAATATATTGTTAAGCTCTGGCGTTATGAATAAGCTGTGGCGTTATGAAATTATTTATTATACGTTTATTGGCAAAGCGTGTTGCTAAGTAAATGTTTGACGTGGGCTGTCATTATGTTATTTGTTCAGCTCACTATGGAGATTTCTTCGATAGCGAAAATTCAAATATGAGTATTCTAATATGAATATTTAGTGTAGATACAAATATAAAATAGGTACTAGGGGGGGGGGTGTGCGAGCGAAGCTGGGGGCAAAAGCTAGTATTCAGTATTTTCCAAATTATCGTCATGGCTTGTAGTATTGTAGGGGTCTGCTGAGACATCACGGTGCAGTGTGTGAGAGAGAAGCAAGAATATTACGGCTTTTTTTCCTTTGCAGGAAACAATCCACGTATAATTTGTATCTCATCACAACATAGGTATATTTATTGCCTTTTTTGCCGTCACGGTACTGCATACGTGAATCGTCGCGATAATTAATTATTAAAGCGCTCAATGAGTTTCTTTTGATAAGTTTTCAATGCTTTAGAAAATCTGTACTTACCGTTATGTATTATGAATAAATGATGACTATCAATTTGTTACTATTGGCAGGCATTCTCCAGGGTAAAACGCGATGTTCCAGGATACATGAATAAGATACGCGCCATAGCGGGGGACTGTTCCGTCCAGGGATTAGGCCTCTCACAACAAGACAGGAACATTCTCGTCAGTGAGGTGAGTTCATTTACTATTTTAACCGAAACACAAAAAAAGTTACTTGCTGTAGTGTACTGGAGAGATACGTAGTTTCAATAACTGTTAATAGATGTCGATAGGTTGTAGAGGTTAATTTCTGTTAAATGAATCTTTAATGAAATGAAGGTTAAAATATTAAGAAGAATTAATTCTTTGAGCCCGTATACATGCAAAATGAATATGAATAAATAGTTTTTTTCCATAAATAAACTACTGTCCTATAAACCTATGTTGTGCGGCCCTTCTGGAAGCAACTAATCTCGTTAACAAACAATTCAACTTTGTTAAAAAGTTGTCAAAAACTTGTACTTGTGATCGTTGCTTTACGATTATTTATATTTTTCTTGATACATATTTATTTATTTTATTTGTGCATCTATATAAAAATGTTTACATTTTTTTGGCCTTGCCTGTCTCACTAGGAAATCCTGTGTCGAGACAGACTAGTAACGGGTCGTTTTTACGACTCGTTCTTGAGTTCAATAGCTCGGCTGTGGAACGATTTACCGGCCTCTGTGTTTCCTCCCTCCTACAACATGGATCTCTTCAAGACCCATGTTCACTCCTTCCTTTCCTCAAAAAAACCCTCCACACAGCATCCTCAAAGATGACATAGGCCCTGTGGGAAATTATTTTCCCTAGAGCCTCCTGTGTGTAGTTAATGTAAAAAAAAAAAAACTTTACAAATATTTTATAAATATTAAATAAAATACATTTGTCAATTAAGTAAAAATATTTGACAAAAAAAATCTGGTTGGTAGGTAGTGGTAACAATAATGGGATAAGAGGATTTATATTTGGGTGAGGTGACTAATTATTGCACGACCTTTTTCATGATCCATTGTTTGATCAGAATTTTGTATTTGTTAACATTATTCGATTGTCTTGTTTTGTCAGGTAGGTTATTGTATATTTTAGACGCAATATATTTGAAATTTCTTTGACCAAATGTTGTGTTTGTTTTAGGTGTTTGTTCTTGTTATTATGGGAACTTTAAGAATAATTTTCATAATTAATTGTTGTGCCTTCGATAATGAATCTATAGCTGTCAGCGTTGCACCCCCCCATGCGATTATTCCACATTTAATGATTGATTGACAAAGAGAGCAAAAAACAATTTACATAGATTTGGAATCTAGTATGTTTCTAATGTTTTTGAAGAAATAAATATGTTTTCTAAGTTTATTCGTGATAAGTAATAATGGCAATGTATATTCCACTTAAGATATTGATCAAATTTACGACCAATGTATATTAATATGATTCCTTTGTTGCAGGTGAACGTGGTGTTCCACGTGGCGGCCACGGTGCGATTCTCCGAACCTCTTCCCCTAGCGCTGGCCGTCAATGTGCGCGCCACCAAGGACATGATAGACCTGGCAAGGGAGATGAAGAATTTAGCAGTGAGACTATTCTTCAAAATTTCACCTTTTTTCAAATCTTTCCTGCCCTTCAATGTATGAACTAATGATACAATGAATGATAACATTTTGTTTGATCTCTCAACAATGTGTTGTTAATTAATATATTATTTTTTCTACAAATTTCTTCCATTTATCACTTTATTTTTAATTTTTTTTATTTTGCTTTTACTTAATTGTTTGGTAATGGCCGATATTTATGTGTGTTACTTTTATTAAATTGTGAAATTATTAACCCCGATAGAGGTGAACCCTAGTGAGGTTAATAATTACATGCTAAAAAATGTATTTAAATTGTGAAGAAGCAATAAATAAATAAATAGTTAGATGGATAGAAAAATAAATAAATAAATTAATAACTAAAAAATAAATGTCCACTGGTGCACCTGAGGCCAACACTATCCCTTTTGTCACTTCACAATTTAAATTCACAAAAACCCCATTAATATTAATAGTGAGAGCCCCCGTGATCTAAGGGTAAGGCTCTTGACTCGCAATCCGAAGGTCGCGGGTTCAAATCCAGGCGTGCGCAAATAATTAATATCCGAGACGCTATCCAGGTTACAAACCAATTCTTAGAATGATTGTTTCCAATAAAAAGGTTAGTTGCCCGTAATATGGAGAAAAATAATTAGTTGATAATAGTGTAATTCTGAAATTTGAAAATATGAGATTGACAAATATGACGGCTTTGATAGAAGGTGGCAATAGCGAAATTGGTTAACGCGCTCGTCCCGGTTAGACGGAGAGGTCTGGGTTCGAGTCCCAGGTGCGACCATTGTCTTTTTCTGTTTTTCTGTGTCTTGTTCTCTTTCATATTTTCGTTTAGATTATTATTGTTAACTTATTCTTATATAATTAATATTTGATTAATTTCTGTTGTTCGACAATTACATACATAGTTTATTTGCGGAATGTTCCAGAGTGGACGATACTCTCAGTATTGCCCTGGTATAATACAACCATTCAGACGTGAAACGTTGCATGAATTGCTTCAGCTGTGTTTGATTTTCAGATCTGAATAGCCAGGTACTTTCCCACATACTGACTGCCCTTCCCCACTACCGGTCCGTTTGATAAATTCTTGATAAAATTTTTTTTTTGAAAATTCTGTTTGATAGATTGTTGTATCTTAACAAGCGGTTTGCAATCTTTAGAGCACGGGCATCAGGTGGGAATGCTGTCCTCGTTCTACTGGTATTTCAATGAAAAATACTCCGAGGAACTAGCCTTATTGATCTCCTCGGCATCGGCATCAACATACGTACATGGTTGATATTTGTTAGACGAGAACGGGTCGTTTCTACGGTTCGTTCTTGAGTTCAACAGCTCGACTGTAGAACGATTTGCCGGCCTCTGTCTATTTCCTGTTCCTCCCTCTTACAGCATGGGTCTCTTCGAGACCCGTATTCACTTCTTCCTCTCCTCAACAAGACCCTCCACATAGCATCTTAAAAGATGACATTATCCATGAGGGAAATTATTTTCCTCAGGGCCTCCTTTGTGAAGTTAATGATTCAAAGTAAAAATAACAAATTGATAAAAAGTATCCACCATAATTAAATTATAAGATACATAGCATATTTTGTAAATATATTTTAAATATATATTTTCATCCCGATACTCATCCCTCTTCTAATCACAAGCGTCTGCTTCTATAGAAGAGAAATATCATTAAAAAAAAAAAAAGTGAAAATTTATTATGTAATTTATTTTGTATTAAAAAAAAGTTATTTTGAAATATAAATATTATTTATTTTTGCTGTATAAATAATGTATCTTATGTTATAAATAAAATAAAAAAATAAATAAAAATGAAAAAAAAACTACCTCCAGCTTCAAAGCAAACCCCAATTGGGGATCCCATGGTCCCACTGGCTGCAGACGGGAGCAGTTGGGACTCTTTAGATATAAACATTTGAAAAAAATGTATTGAAATTAGACTTGGAAGCTTATACAACCAGTTTACATCAAGATGGTTGTTGTTTTGTGAAATCGCTATTAGATGGTGTTATTTTTAGATTGAGATTAGATATGAGAGGGCTAATTTATAGTTATTATAATAAATAATAATAATAATATTTGGCTAATTTATATAGCGCCCTTTTCGTGAAAAATCACCTCAAGGGCGCTATATCGATGTCAATAGCATAATAAGTAAATTATACAATTATCCCTTTCAGTCGTTCGTGCACGTGTCCACGGCTTTCTCGCAATGCTATGGGAGCACGCTGGAGGAGCGCTTCTACAAGACCCCCATGGACCCCATGACGCTGTTGGACTTCGTGCAGACTGCCAATCCTGACATTATCGATACCATCACACCCAGGTAACAATTTGTTTTTTTTATTATTATACTTGCAGACCCGGCCACACGTTGCTTTGACTAACGAAACACAACGCCATCTACTGACAGCGCCATTACCCAACCTTTATAACAAACGCCATCTGTTAATTTTCATGCATAACAAATCCACACCGCCCGCTTGCCAGCACGCTCTCTTTATATATTATATATTTCAACCAGTTTATACAAAACCTTGACTAATTATATACCTAATCCTTCCTTATGAATATTGGTGAAAACCGCAAGAAAATCCGTTGCGTAGTTTAAAAGACCTAAGCGTACAGACAGCGGGAACGACTTTGCTTTATACTATGTAAAAATGATTATCAAGTACCCGGCATGCGTTGCCAGGTAGGTACTCGCTAATTCCATCTAACTAGGCCAATGTTATCCAAAGAAAGAAAAAGTTTATGTTTTAATTCTGTTTAATGAAGGTTTTCAAATTTACTCCCTGCTATCCCCTACCGCTATAATGCGTCTTTTTTGCAATCCCTTCCTCGTCCCCCGTCCCCTTAAAATCCTTTCCCATGCGTCCTCGGTCCCGCTCCATTTCTATCCTTCATCCCCTTCATCTCCCGCGTTCCCTTTCCACCTTCCCCGCCTTCCCCGTCCCGCGACCCTCGTCCCTCGAACCCCTCTTCCTCCATCTAACGTTCCCCTCTCCCCTCTCCCCGTACCACGTTCCCCTTCCATCTTCCCCGCCTTCTCCCTCCGTCGTCCACCCTCCCGCGAACCCTGATTCTTCTCCCTCTCCTTCCTTCTCTCCCCATCACTAAACTATATGAAATACACACATTATTCAAACAACTCGCATGCCACCTATTGTGAATTTTTTATGCAAATTTTATAACGCCAGAGATAAATATTACCTATATATGGAAACCTTCGGGGGGGAGTGCGCACAACAACTCACCAAAGTTTCATCGCAATCGGATGAATGGTGTATGGACGCGTAAAGGACACACGAAGAAACGTTCATTTTTATAATATGTTAAGGTTAGAAATTTTAAATCGTTTGAAGATGTACATAAAATATGAATATAAAAATTAATAATAGTAATTTTTGTTTTTCTTTACATTTTAATTTATATTGGTATTATATTAGCATTACAGTAACTGTATTTTTACATAAAGTAACTTCGAAAATTGCTCAATTCTTCGTGATATTTTTCCTTAAAGGAAAAGTTCCTTCTTTACTTTCATTTTTATTTTTCATTTTCTTGTTTTATTTATTAACATCTCTTTAGTTTATTATGTCAGCTAAACAATAGCAAAAAAATGTCGTGATATAACTTAAAGTATACTAGATTATGAATATATACATATATGTATTATTTTACCAACAGAATTTCTTCATTCATTTTCATTTTCAAATTCATTTTTCTTGTTTTATCTATTAATATTTCTTTAGTTTATTATGTCAGCTAAACAATAGTAAAAAATGTCGTGGTATAACTGAAAGTATTCTAGAATATGAATATACATATGTATTATTTTACCAACAGAATAGTCAACAATATAATTTACTATAATTTACATGTAAAAACATTATCATACTGGAATGTCCTAAAACGGGCAATTGCCTAGTTGGACATTTTAAGTTCACTATATTGTATTATGTAATATTTTCAAACAATAAATAAATAAATAAAATAAAAAAAGATATGTAAACTATTTTCTTATATAGTCCTCCTCACTAGGAGATCCTGTACTGAAAGGGACTAGGTCATGAACAGTTTATTCATTTTACAATGTTATTATCTTATAAATAACTGTATCATTCCTTAAAATAATAAAACAAAATCCTACTAATATTATAAACGCGAAATTTTGTATGGATGTATGTGGGTTTGTTACTCTTTCACGCAAAAACTATTGAATAGATTTTGATGAAACTTTACAATAACGTAGCTCATATATCAGAATAACATATAAGCTATAATTTATGTTGCTAGCTAGGAAGGGGACGCGGGAGGGGAACGGGGACACAAGGGAAAGGTGATTCAGGGAGAAACAATTTATTTCTTTGAATATGGCATTGCAACTTGCAACGTATGCTGGGAACCAGCTAGTTATAAAATAAAGAGACAAAAATTCTAATTCCAAAAATGCTCCGAGTTAACTTAGGGCCTTGGTTTTGACATTATCTCGGTGTCAAACAGTAACCGACAAAACACAAAAACATGATAATGTGTGCATATCTATTACCACATAAAAAAACTCGAAAAACTAGTTTTATTTTAAAATACATAATAATATTGTTATAAAATTTATTTTTCGACTGTGTGAAATGCGAAATTGTCAACATTCCATCAATGGTCACTATGGTCAGGCATTTTCAAAATAACAAATGTTACTGACAAACAAAACAGTCATTTAATTTACATTAAATTTACATTTGTAACCATCAACCAAGTGGATATTTATTATATATTATCGATATTTGTAAGATTAAATTTCAGACGCAAAATTTTACGTCCACAAAATGTGCTCATCAGCCCACCACAATAATAAAACACAATACAATTTTAAAGTATCAGAGAACCTACCTTAGTGCAATATTAAAGTTTTAAAACATTAAGAACCTACCACTAACAGACCTTAGTGCAATCCAGTTTAAAATTATCAATAACCTACAGCCCTTAGTGCAATCTTAAATTTTAACCCGTGTAATCATAGGAGACCATATTTGCCCCAGCTCACATAGGTCTAATAGAAATCGATGTCTCCCTCACTATCATAGTGAAATGTATGATCTAAAAGGTATTGGAAAGAGAAAACAACGAGTTGTATATTTAAACTAAAAATCAACCACAAAATAATAAAAGTGTACCTTTATGAAAAAAGAATTATGAAGCTTTCTGATTAGGAAATATTTTTACGTGAAACGACAAAAAAGTGAGGCGACAATAACGTTAATAATTAACTAGCAGACCCACATTGCTGTGGCTAATGAAACACAACGCCATTACCCAACCTTTATAAAATCTACACCACCTGCTTACCAGCTGCCCGCTGCCTGAATTGAATATTTGAATATCTCGTATTTTCTCTACTATAATAAGCATGTATTATACATATAAACCTTCCTCTTGAATCACTCTATCTATTGGTGAAAACCGCATGAAAATCCGTTACGTAGTTTAAAAGATCTAAGCGCACAAACATTTTGAGCGACTTCATTTTATACTATGTAATGATGAATATTTGAATTTCTCGGCTTTTCTCTACTATAATAAGCATGTTTTATACATACAAACTTTCCTCTTAAATCACTCTATCTATTGGTGAAAACCGCATGCAAATCCGTTGCGTAGTTTAAAAGATCTAAGCGCGCAAACATTTTGAGCGACTTTATTTTATACTATGTGATGATTTGTCTAATAAAATATGTGTTTTCATTTTTTTTATTAGCAATAATTTTTGTTAGGAAAAACGTAAGCCATTTTTAAAACTTTTTAAAGTTTGAATTCAAAAATTTAATATTTAAAAAAATTCATGCTTATTTCTACTAACAAAATTCGATAGGGCGATAGGGTATTTCATCATCTTCGAAAAACAGTTTTTAGTTTTCGGATACATTAAACAATCCAGTTATTTGGATTTTATTGCAAAGCTGAAATATTTTTACCTTCTGACAAAAGACGCCCGATCTTTGAAGGTTAAAAACATTAAGACGCTTGATGTAATTTTAACATAAAAGACCATCTCCCAAATCCCAAATCGAAGCCACATAAAAGAGGTAAAACTTGGGATACCTACCCAATTTACATCATATGGCACATATAACCAATTCCTATGATAATTACCGAACATTCGTGTATAACGTACCGTAAATAAATAATTGATTCCACAAAATAATGGAGACATTATTGATTAATTATACTCATGGTGTTTAATAGAATGAATTTGATAATTTTGTTGTACCAATTTCCAATCGTATTTAATTAATTTATTTTCTTTACGGGATGTCTGTATTATTTTTTTTCCTTCATTCGTGTGTGTGTATTATTTTCCTCATTTGACTCCCACTCGATTATATTCTTTAAAATTATGGAGTTTGGCTATATAAGGCAGCTGCTTACAATTTTTACAATTTCATAAAAGTGCATTGTTGTTTCAGTTTGATAGGCAAATGGCCAAATACATACACATTCACCAAGGCGCTGGCGGAGGACTTCCTCAGAGTTCAGGGGGTCGGCATGCCGCTTGGAATCTTCCGCCCTTCCATAGGCAAATATAACCACTTACATATTAATGCTTTACCTATACCCTTGGCTGTGCAATATAAACTACTTACTGTAATTTAAGGATTTCTGTAATTCCAGGATTACTGCAATTTTAAGATTACTATATTACTTTAAGATTACTGTAATTTAAGATTTCTGTATTTTTTAGATTACTGTAATTATAAGATTACTGTAATTTTCCGATTACTGTATTTTTTAGATTTCTATAATTTTAGGATTACTGTAATTTTCAGATTACTGTATGTTTTGGATTACTGTTATTTTCTAGATTAGGTACTGTAATTTAAGGATTTCTGTAATTCCAGGATTACTGCAATTTTAAGATTACTGTATTTTAGGATTACTGAAATTTAAGATTTCTGTATTTTTTAGATTATCTACGGTAATTTTAGGATTACTGTAATTTTCGGATTACCTACTGTATTCTTTAGATTTCTATAATTTTAGGACCACTGTAATTTTCGGATTACTGTAATTTTTGGATTACTATACATATTTTGTAGATGTCTATAATTTTAAGATTACTGTAATTTTCGGATTACCTACTGTAATTTTGATTTGACGTGAAAATGGTTCTAACTTGTTTAACTTTACTGAATAATAGAAAAATGTTTAAAAAATTAGCATTTTTTGAGATGCATTTCAGTTTTTTTAGCGATTAATAGCTTATTTCTTACGAATCTCAGAACTCTAAATACTTTCATTATAATTTTTTTTTCATTTTTCTGTGTCTGGTTCTCTTTCATATTTTCGTTTAGATTATTAGTGTTATCTTCTTCTTCGATGACTTTCACTAGAACTTGGACGCTAGTGTGGGAGGGTCGGTAGAAGGCGTAGTGTAATTTAATGACTTATAATAATATTAACAGAACAGTTGAGTATTTATTACAAATGCACCATATTTTGCCAGGAAATATTACGAGTGGGGATTGTACCTACAATATTGTTGGTCTTCGAGTTTTGGCTGCAAACAATACATTTTGTCGGTTTTAGATTCGGCTCTTATACTTGGTATAGTTTGTAGTGTATAGTTTATATTGGTGTAAGTAATCTAAAAATTACAGTAATTCAAAAATTACAGTTAGTCGAATATTATAACCATCCTAATCTAAAAAATACAGTGACTCGAAAATTATTCTTCTTCTTCGATGGCGCTACTGCAACATTCGCCTCCAACTCCTCCTGTCCTCAGCGGCTAACTTCCAGTTTGGTACCTGGAGAAGCTGTACTGCATCCCCTCTTACCTCGTCTTCCCACCTCAGTCTGGGTCTTAATTCTTTATTCATACACACTCGAAAATTATAGTAAACCAAAAATAATAGTCATCCGAATATTAAAGAAATCCGAAAATTACACTGTAGTATGTAATTAAAAAATTAAGGTTATCCGAAAATTACAGCAAGTAATCCGAAAATTACCGAAAGTTTTGTTAGACAATGAGTCTTCATTTTGTATTTCTTACCTTTGCAAGAATTTAGTTGTTACTGGAGCGAGCCAAAAAGAATATTAATGAATTACGTACAGTGTACACGGACAGTACATAGATGTATTATATTTACAGTAATGATAGTTGTGAGATATCTAAAAGCTTCCGAGCTCCTCACGTAGATGGCAGGCATAAGAGCTTTCCCAAGATGGCGGCAGGATTGTTCCCAGGTAGTTCGCCAGAGGCCCTTAGCGGGTTCCCACAGAAGACAGTGAGAACAGGGCCGGATTAACCATGTCGGGGCCCCTAGGCAATGCACGTCTCGGGGCCCCTTTACCAATGGTGGACTAACGGGGGGGGGGGGGGCGGCCCGCCCCGGGCCTTTGGTCCTCGGGGGCCTTCAAACGCCTCCATGTCTCCTTTATCAAATCCTTAACAAGGCTTTAATGCCATTAATCAGCGGCCGAGAATTTAAATTTCGTCGAACGATGATCTTGCGATCGTACCCTTGCAACTGTACAGGGCGGTTCCGATGAGTAAGATTAATTATTCTCCATACCAGCATTTTAACATAATAGCTCAATATCGATATTATTTCATTCACAATATTTGCTTTGATAAATACTTAAATTCAAAAATGCTCAAACTCGTGATGATAAAACTATTCAAATTATGTACTTTTTCTTATAATTTTTTGATCATACGTATTAATAATTTTTCAATAATGTCGAAGCAAAATATTTTTTTTTTTTTTTTAAATATATGCGCGGATTTTTTTTTAATGATTTTATTTAAACTAAAATTAAAATTCTGAAACATATCTTTCCCAGATAATTTATTGATTTATTTTACTCCATGATTATATTATTTGAAATGTGTGTTGTATAATACAAAATTTTGTTTGATAATTTAACTAATCTGCCAAAGCCCTACGGTAAAACCTTAATGTACTTAAAATAAACACATTTTCTCAAAATTTAAAACTTAGCTTTACTAGATAAAAGAACAGTATTTCGAAATCAATTTAAATTTTGTGGTGAAAAAGAGTCAATACGTCTAAAATTTGATTTAAAAACGACATATTTCCGGTTTTGTCTGGTGATTCCCACTTAAGGCGGACACTGTAATTTTTTTTTTTTGTCATTTTATTTTTTTATTTTTTTTTCTGAAAGACGCAGTTGTTAAAAAGCTCTCACCAAATTTTTTAAAGATATTCGAAAAATTGACGGAGATACAGCATTTTATGTGAAACAATAACTTAGTAAACACCACTTTTATTATACATACTATATACCGACCGGGTTTTGCTACAACCGTAGGTCTGGGCAGTTTGTATGTTGAATTATCCTTCAGCAAAACTTTGACTGTGTTTTTCTCTAAACTTTGTTAACACATTTTTTAATCTCCATACATCTGATTTGCAGGTCTTAAACCGTTTGAAAATCTAGTATCTATTTCACCTCGTAGGTGAATTTTGTTTAAAGATAAGGAAAAATGGCGGACCAACGAATTTTAATTTCGATTTTTTATGGAAAATTTTCATTGTTCATAAAAAAAATAGAAGGGGGCCCATTATAAAAAAAATCCCCAAGTGGTGCCATACTGACTGGATTTACTAACAGTTTAAGATATAGTACATGCAAATCGGACGTATAGTTTTTCTAATATGTTGTCAACCATGTTGAAAAAAGCAGTTTCGAGAAAAATGCGTTCAAAGTTTTGCTGATTGTTAATTCAACATACAAACTGTTTAAAATGGTGTCATATAATATGCTGTAGGTATCTCCGTCAATTTTGCGAATTTCCTTAAAACATTTGGTGAGAGCATCATTAACAAATGCATCTTCAGAAAATTGATTTTTAAAAATGACAATTTTTTTACAGTGTCCTGGTGCCTTAAAGCCTTGTTTAGGATTTGATCAAAGGAACATGGAGGCGTTTGTAGGCCCCCCAGAGTCAGAGGCCCGTGTGAACTGAAGAAAAAGCTTGTAAAATTACATCAACTTCTTAAACTAGGGGGGGGGGGGAGCGGTTCATCCAGCTTTTCCACCCCGGGCCTCTGACGGGCTTAGCCCGCCACTGCACTTTACCCTTTTCTAACTTCCAAACTTCTTTTTTTTCTACCACAACGTAATTTTATTCATAATTAATCTGTTTTTTTTACTACATTTCGGAGGTATGCCTTCACCCCCATTCAAAAAAAAAATTAAACGAATACAATAGTACAATGAGCGGTCTTATCACTAAAGTGATCTCTTCCAGACAACCTTGGTATGAAGAGAAACAAAGAATTTTAGCAAGCAGATAGGTAGTGCACACTAAAGCTTGTACAACATTTATATTTTATACATCAGAAATAAAAGCAACAAAAAAACATAACAAATGCCAATATAAACCACACACGGCACCTATAATCATATCCCCATTGATACGAAGGAAAGTAAAGTAAAATACAACTATGTTTAAATATTTGTTTTAATTATTGACTTTTTATTTATTATTTGTGCGTGATGTGAACAGTTATTGGGTTATAACCTAATAATTATAATTTGTTGTTTTCTTAAATGCATGTAATGTTATTAACTTATAAATGTTCGTAATAAAAAATTAAAATATTTAAAACATCTTGAAAGCTGACTTTTTCCAAAAGTGTGCCGGAGTTGCTCAATAATTGTGAGTCGAACCGTTGACGCAAGTTATTTTTTCTTGGGGCGCGGGGCCCCCAGCCGATGCGGGGCCCCTAGGCAGTTGCCTACTCTGCCTTAGGGATAATCCGGTACTGAGTGAGAACACTGGGAACCAGATCAATCATAGCCAGCTTCTAGTAAGGTCGACTAATCGTAGTCGATACTTGTAATACGCAAAGCATCAATAATTTTTTTTTTTTTTTTAAACCTCAGATTAGCCAAAAAAATTCTATTTCTTCTATATACTAATTGTGTGAACACAACAATAGTAATAATTATTTTTTTAATTGATAAACTAATGTTTAAGACAAGATTTTTATGCAATTACTTTTAATAATTGTTACCCTTTGTGCTACGCATAAAATTTTGTCTTAAACATTAGTTTGTCAATTAAAAAAATAATAATTTATGTTTGACGAGTTAAAGTATTTCACCAAAAAATGTAGACATAATTTGTCTCGACGCCACCTAGTGAGAAATTTATCACATACAATGCCTTTCTCATATAGATAAAGTTTATTGTTTGCAGGTGGAAAATTGTAATAAACAGTAATTGTTGAATGAAACACTAGTATATATTGAATTATTTGGCGGGTAGGAGATAAGCCGGCGTAGCTCAGTGGTCAGAGCATTTGACCGGAAATCAGAAGGACGGGGGTTTAAGACCCGTCGGCGGCATGCATCTTTTCTCGGGAGATTTTTTCAATGTAGATGAGTGTTTAATAAAATTATTGCTTGTAATAAAAGTAATGATGTATTATATTTGCATAGTTGTGTCATCCCTGGAAGAGCCTGTTCCTCGTTGGGTGGACAACTGGTACGGGGTTAGCGGGTTCATCACGGCTTGCGGCACCGGACTACTCAGGTAACCAACCAACTAATTAAATAATATAATATGGGGTTTGCAATACTTACAAGTAGTTTTAATGGGTTATTCTGTTTCCAGAGCCGTGAGAGCAAACAGACAGGGTGTGGCCAACGTGGTTCCGGTGGACATGTGCATTAACGGTCTAATCGCCGCGGCTTGGGACGTAGCCGATCGCTTCAAAGACATGTGAGTACCTACATCACTATCAACTCCTACATTTTAACTTATTTTTCTTAAACTGCTCCCGTCTGGAGACAGTGAGATTATGACATCCCCAATTGGGGGTATGTTGTGCGGCTGAAGATAGTGGGGAGGGGAAGGCGATGGGGAAGAGGAAGGTGGGGAATCTGGCTATTCAGATATTATATATATTCAGGTGCTATAAGATATTGAGAGTATCTTCCACTCTGGAACGTGCCGCAAACATACTTTATTTTAAATTATATTGTGAAAAAACCAATTAATCAAATAAAATTTACTTGCGCATGCTAGGATTTGAACCTGTGACCTTTGGATCGCTAGTCTTGAGCCTTACCCCTCGACCACGGAGACCATCAATTCATTTTAATCTTCTGAAAGTTTACGGCTCCGATTTTTCTTTTTTCTAAAATAATATCGATCAAACTTTTAAAATGTATAAACTATTTCTTGATCAGACGATCGATTCCGTTAACCTTTCTGAATAATAACGATTATTTTGCAGAAAAACTGGCATCGTCTCACCGACATCTCGTGACATCCGCTTCTACAACTATGTGTTGGGCGACAAGCACATCACGTGGGGCGAGATCTACGACACGACCGTGCTGCACGCCAAGTTCACGTGCCCGCCGTCTCGTGCGCTGTGGTACACCGTGCTCTTCATGCAGCCCGGGGCCCGCGTACACCAGATAGCACGCTTCTTCCTACATTACATCCCGGGACTATTGGCTGACACGGCTAGTGTTTGCGTTGGAAGGAAAGCAGAGTGAGTACACATGTATTTTTATATACATCTATTTTAATTTCACGTTTGTTTGTTTGAATGAAGCAGAATCTTGGAAGTGGAAATTAAGCTAGTTCCAGACATCCGATCGAGCTGAAACTCTGCAGATAGATTCGTTATCAATGACAATGCATTCTGTCAATGTTTTGGTGGCAATCACGCATACCCACGTGGATTTATTTATTTATTTTCTGAAAATTAAAAAAATTAAAGCGCTCAACAAATGTCAGTCTTACATATAAGCAAACCTCTTCAAACACCAAACTGTTTTTTGACAATATCCAAACTGCTTGTGATGCTAGAACCAAAGGGCATAATGCCTAGGGCAATTTGGGAGGCGGGTATGGGTACCGCCGCCCGGGGAGCCATTTATTGGATAACCAATACCTCTGCCAAAGGTCACACCAAGTGGTTCGCTACGTTTGGTGACTTAGCAAGGGTGCGTGGGTTTATGGGGTGAAGTTTGTCCGGCTCTTGGGGTCGGATGAGTCTGCCCATCAGCTGCATGGCAGGCCGGATCGAGAGAGAAAGGTTGAGGGAGTCCCTTTGACTTCTCCAGCTGTACTCTCGCAGTGGAAGGGATGGATTCATAAGTCCATCACTCCTGGACACACTGACCCCCAGATTCCTCATATCTTTTCCTCACCAGAACTTCCTCTCCTTCCATTCCTAAAATGACTCTCCACACAGCATCCTCAAAAATGTCATAGGCCCTGAAGGGAATTATTTTCCTCAGGGCCTCCTGTGTGGAGCTAATGAAAAAAAAGGGAATGTAAAGGTTAAACAAATCGAAGCCTTGTAAAAAAAGAGACTTTAATATTGGCTTTTTCTTCTGGAACCTTCACCTATCGGAAGTAGGGACAACACCTAACTTCTGCACTCCTAACATGATTCTATTGTTCTTTATTTACAGATTCTTAAAGCTGTACGCCAAGATAGACATGCTGGAGGACGTGACAGTGTTCTTCTCTACGCAGACTTGGAACTTCAGCAACGTTAACATGCCCAAACTGCTAGCGCGCATGTCTGCGGAAGACCGCAAGCTATACTTCTGCGACATGGGCCAGATCCACTGGGTGGAATTCCTCAAGTTAGTATACTGCCTTTTATTTGATCGTTTTTTAATTGATTTATAATCAAACGAAAGTCTGTGTTGATTTTATTAGTTTTATTAGTGTTAAAAAATATATAATATTTAAATATGAACAATTGTATACAGAAGTGGAGAGCGAACAAGTACGATTTACAAGACAGTGTATTAGCCGGGAGTTTAAGGTAGAATGGTTTGGATGATCTTTGTTGCAGCGCGCGAGACTGACTTGAGATAAGGCTTGATTCCTATTGTTGTATGGGGGACCAATCGGATGCCATAAGACTGCAGATCGGTGTCCTTGTTCGACCTCCACAGAACAGAACAACCGCAAGCGGCGTTTCTCGCCATTTCCGATTGCTTCGTTCCTTTCCCATATAGGTCTAACAATTATTATAAGAATTAAGGTAACAAACACATGCTCATAGTTGTGTGTATTTTTGCAAATGTTATTTTTGTTTACCTTAAACTCCACATAGGAGGCACTGAAGAAAATTATCCCCTCAGGGCCTTTGTCATATTTGGAGATGCTGTGTGTGGAGGGTTTTTTTAGGGAGAGGAAGGAGGGGAAGTTCTGG
Source organism: Limnephilus lunatus (assembly GCA_917563855.2). Taxonomy (NCBI): domain Eukaryota; kingdom Metazoa; phylum Arthropoda; class Insecta; order Trichoptera; family Limnephilidae; genus Limnephilus; species Limnephilus lunatus. The sequence goes on along the minus strand of OU830596.1, from coordinate 4,223,705 downwards.
GAAGGAAAAAGTTATGTGGGGTGGGTAGGAATCAATGTTGTGACGGACGTATGAATCTATCCCTCCCACTGCAATGTTCAGAGAGGTCAAAAGATCTCCCTCGACCAGTCTATCCCAATCCGGCCTGCCCACACTTGTTGGGCAGATGCATCCACTTTCAAGATCCGGACAAACCTAACCCCAAAAACCCGAGCACCCCGTATAGTCACCAAACGTAGCTTGCCACCTGCGGTGACCTATCCAATAAACGGTTCCCAGGGCGGCGGTAACCATACCCGCCTCCCAAACTGTTAAAATTTTGTTTTAAAAGTATTTTAGAACAAAACGGGTTATTTATTATTTATTTTTAAATATCACACCGCGTTCAAAGTCCAGATCTGTTTCACTGTTAGCCAAATTAGTTCCTTCAACATTTTGGTTACTTTTAAAAATCTATTTTGTGATATAGAAGTAAAGTTATTGTTGTAATATTTCAGAACATACTTCCTTGGAGTGAGAAGATATCTACTAAAGGATGATGACTCTACCATACCGGCTGCTAGGAAAAAATATTACAGGTAAGCATTTTTTCTTAAGGCTCCGGTCTCGGCCCCAAAAAGAAGAAGACGGAGAGATATGAAATTACGAATGTTAGAAGAGCGCGCTAACATTTACAACGATACAATCGATGCAAAAATCATGAAAGTCTTTAATAAAACACGACTCGTTTAAAATAGAGCAAAAATCTCGCGATAATTGTCTTAAACAGCATTTAAAGAAACGCTGTGAATTTTTTCATACATATAACTTGTAAAATAACTTAAACAAACGTGTTTATAATAATTTTTGGAGCATACTTTGCGATTTTTTTCTATCGAGGGAATTTTATATAATTTGCGTTTGGGCGCGACTAATGTCTAGATATTATCTTCAAGAATAACATATATATTTTTAAGAGCTTAAAAACTTCAAATGTTTGGGAGGTTTGCAAGAAATCGGTAGAAATTCGAATACCGGCCTCTTAATACTGTTTACTTCCCTGCACATAAGTCAGGGCTTGGATCCAGTCCTGGATTTGTCAATAGGCTGTATAGGCCTAGGGGCAGCAGCCTACAAGTGAGTGATTATAAATACTACTCTTCTGCAAGGGTTCGATATAAATTAAATAGCATATTTTGTATTGAAATTTTTTTTAGCACTTTTGTCATTTGAAACTCGAAATGAAAAAGCGACACTGAAAAGAGACAAACACATACATCTATGGGATTTAGCCTATGAGAGAATGATATAGTATAATCGGTCTCCTCTTTATGCGGTGCTTTGTAGCATCCCCACTCTTGTCTACTTTAGTTTTCTGAAGGTTTCGCTTCCACCGCGTGTGAATTGCACACTCTAATTTTTTACTTCATGATTACTATTTCATAAAATTGTTATATACTAGCTGACCTGGCCACGCGTTGCTGTGGCGAACGAAACACGACGCCATCTAGTGGATCTAATTTGCATAAAAATCAAATCCAGCCCACTCGTCCACCACATACGGACATTCTCCTTTATATTTCAACCAATTTACACAAAAACTTGATAAATTATATACCTAAACCTTCCTCATGAATCACTCTATCTATTAGTGAAAACCGCATGAAAATTCGTTCAATAGTTTTTGAGTTTACCGCGAACAGACAGACGCGGCGGAGGACTTTGTTTTATAATATGTAGAGATATCACATGTTTGTAAAAGCCGGTTTAGACTATATTAAAATAAATAAAAACAATGTATTTTCTTGTTACAGGTTGTATATACTTCACAGGACCTTACAGCTAGTTTTCTTCCTTCTAACCCTCAGAGGGGTGTACAAAGCAGCGCAACTATTTAAGCGTGTACGGGCTGCATAATGACAAATCTATGTTTAAATTTATGAGAGAATCAAGGGAATATTAGATTTAATCTTTGCCATTTTGACTGCTCTGAATTGAACTATGCATATTCTAGCCAAAAACTAGTCTAACTTATTATATTCAAATATGAACAGCTATCTATGATAAGAATATAAATCAAAAAATTACTTAACCACTGGAGCGACCACGCGAAATAAATAAAATTGTCTCGATTGCTTGAGATTTCACAGAAGATCATTTTTAAAATTTTTCGCCAACATTAAAAGAAATCATACCTTCGAATTTTACCATGGAGACAAAAAAACTTATTATAGTGCTATATAACTAATGACTTAACCTGTATTTTACCGTTTATCTCATATTTGTAGAATTTATAATAAAAATCGATAATATCAATAGCGAATCCTTCGTGTTTGTTACTTTGAAACTGCCGTGAGAGGTACTTATTCGAGTCAACATAGAATATTTTCAATGTCTGTATGTTGTCTGTGTTATACTTGATAATGAAAGGTGCATATATATGGAAAAAGGACTTAATTTTAACCGTAAACAGCCGATCTAAAATATTTAAAAAATATATTTTTAACTTTCTTCTAAAATAGTCTACGAAGTTCAGATTTGCGACAATTGTGGTCATAATAGATAAAGCATTTCAATAGCTTCTTGTTAAAATAAATGGCTGGCAAGAAAATGTTTTAAATAATTACAATAAATGTTTAACGAATGGTAGGAAAATGTGGTTCATTTTTGGACCGAAATCAATCGCAGAAAAATAAAAGTGGTCCATTTTTCGACCGAAATCGCTCCAGTGGTTAAGCATGCCAGGGGCCAACTGTCGGGGGATCAAGTATCTTGCATCACATTTTACACGTCAATACATAAAAAGCATGACAATTCAACCCCTCGGGGTTGAAAAACATAAAAGAAGCTAGTAAAAATAGATATAGTTGAATTCATAGCAGTCAATAAGTTAGTTTTATATTATGATAGGAATTAGAGGTCTGTTTTGTAAGAACACTTTTTTTTTATTTTGTAAAAAAATTAATAATAATAAAGAATTGTAAGTATAAAAATGTTTATTTCCTTTACGTGTATAAATTTTCTGAAAAATAAAACAAGTAATATTATGAAAAAAACTAACTAACTAACCATCACGCTGTTTCCTGCAGGGGAAGGCAGAGAGGACGGACCGCCAAACAACTCGGTCTTGGCACACATTCCTTGCCTTGTTTTCATTCATACGTCTCATACAAGCTCTTCTATTATTCTGACTCTTGACATGGCCCGACTCACTACTACTTCTTCTACTATTCACATTTGCGTCATATATTCTCCTTACACTCCTTTCCTCGTTCATTCGCTCTACATGCCCAAACCATCGGAGAGTCCCTTTCTTAATCTTACACATCACGCTTACATCAGCCTTGCATTCTTTGCGGATCTCCACGTTTCTCACACGATCGTACATGGTTTTACCACACATTCGCCTCAGGGATCTCATTTCTACAGCATTCCGTCTACTTTCGTCCTTCTTCTGCCAGTTCCATGACTCACTGCTATACATCAGGGTAGGTACCGGCACTCCATTATGGACGGCTAGCTTCGCTTCTTTGGACAGTTTTTTGTTGGTGCCAATGGCGTTCAGTCCTCCATTAATAGAGTCACCTGCATTCAACCTCCTTTCAATATCTCTATCAGCCTTCCCATCTCTCGTAAACATACTTCCCAAATAAACAACTCATCCACCTGCTCCAAGTATTCATCATTGACAACTATGTTGCACATTGTTTTCGTACTCTCTCTTTAAAATACCATGACTTTAGACTTACTAATAACTTAAGTAATATTAATATGTATTTACGTAAAAGGTTTATGTTAAGAGGATTGTTTGTGCCTTGACCATATGGGTCAAAATATTTCCATTTTGCAATAAAATCTAAATAAATGGAATATATCTGAATGTATCCGAAAATTAAAAACTGTTTTGGAAAGGTGATGAAATACGCTTTCAAAAAAAAAATTTTTTTTTTTCAATTATTTCTGGCTTTCACCCTTCAAGGGTGTTCTAGGCCATCATTTAAAATTACAGAGAAAGGAAAGGTGAATTTATATATTAATTTTATTTAAATGTACAAATTTCAGAATTATACGCAAGATTGGAGTCGAGTTCAGACTTAGAAGAGATGAAATGTTGAATGGAGGGGAGGCAATTTTAGATAACGCTTGATAGAAGAGAGGATATTTATTTAGAGAGGGACAACCAAAAAATATGTGATCTAAAGTGCCCACATCTAGACCACAGAGTGTACAATTGGAAGAGTCAAGGATGTGAATTTTAAAAAGGTGAGAAAGAACGGAACAATGTCCGATTCACATTTGAGTAAGTGAGGAAATTTCTTTTTTGGAAAAATGGGGGAATTTTTGAAACCACGGTTTTGATGGGATAGTCCTTTGTATTGAGGCGTGGCGGGCTCCCTTGGATTGACTAGCAATGTTCCAATACTCTGTCCAAACATTGCAGGATCTATCTTTGATGATGGAAAAAATATCAGATAGGGGAATACGGTTTACGAGGCTTTTAAATTTTATAATTCGAAATAAACATATAATTTTTTAAATACAAAATTTTTGCATAGAGTTTTAAAATGAAAAAAAAGGTTTAGTTTCTCAGAGCATCTTCTGTTGAAATGCCGGTAGATAAAGGACAGCATTCACACACGATGTCTGTGCTCTAAAGATTCCAATTTGTTAAGTTAAGAGAAACTTTCAAACGGACTGCACGTTTCTTCACAGGGTTGAGGGTTTTTTCAGGTATTATGGGCCTCCAGACCAGGGTGGCTGCCAAATTGAATCATGGGGCGCACTTGTGATTTGTACAGCGTTAGCAGTTGTGTACTATTAAAGTATCTGCCTTGTACAGTACGCCCAGTTTTTGAGAGGCTAACTTAACTCTGGCTTCGATGGAGCCCCCATATCTGAACTGGTCGTATCTCTTGCAATAACATTTTCAATAAATTAAAGTTTGTTTCCAAAAATAGCGACATCTATGGCCAAGTTGTCGTCATTATGCAGTTCACGAGGAAATTAGTATCCCTGAAAGTACATAGAGATCACCATACAACCATTTTGTGATGAAAACTGGTTTTTATTTTATAATCAAGGTCAAAGACAAAACTACATTATGATGCCTATAACCATGCACTTTCATATTTCATAGTACCTAGGTACTTATTGTTATTATATTAAAACAAACATTATTCATAACTCAAAAAAGTTTATTTCAATAAAAAGTACAAAATAAAAATGGACGGAATGAAGCAAATCATTCTGAAATAATCAGATCTTATAAAATAACAAGAGATATCAAACATTTTCAGACATTATTTAGTACGATTATAGAATGATATAAAAATATCATTGCAATATATTTTTGTGAGATTTCTATATTTAGAAACTTGGCAGGTAATCAAGGATAGCTTAGTTGTTTATTTATTTGCCTGTATTGTAAAAAAATTACAGGTCTAGTTTGAATTCCACATCGGGAACTGTCCCAAAAACTTTGGAGCTTCAGAAGCTCTAGCACGGTGAAACAGAAAAAAGGGAATTTATTAGCTAATGAGGTCTTCATTCATATTTCATCCATTTTCGTTTCTTAAAGATCGAACGGAACAAATTGATAATTGCGTCTTAGATGCATTATTTAAGACTATGGATCACACATACGACTTCTTTCATTTCTAAGAGCTTAGTTAGTTCATTTCATTACATTCGACTGTGCTTGCAAATATTGATAACCACTGGAGCGACCACGCGAAATAAATAATTTTGCCTCGATTGCTTGAGATTTCCTGAAGATCATTTTTTAAATAAAAACATATTATAGTGTTATTTAGCCAATAAATTAACCTGTATTTTAGCGTTTATCTCACATTTGTAGAATTTATTAAAAAAATCTTAAAGTTTATAATCGCGCAAATCCTGCATGTTGGTTACTTTGAAACTGCAGCGAGAGGTACTTCATTCGAGTCAACATAGAATATTTTCGATTTCTGTATGTTGTCTGTGGTTTACTTAATAATGAAAGGTACATATCTATGGATATAGGACTTAATTTTAACCGTTAACAGCTGATCAAAAATTCTGCGTGAAAAAAATATTTACAAATTTTATTTTTAACATCGTTCTAAAATAGTCTACGAAGTTTGGATTTGCGACATCTATGGTCATAATAGATAAAGCATTCCAATAGCTTCGTTTTAAATCCAAAATAACAAACGTGGGGGCTACAAATATATATATTTTTTTAATGTTGCCGAATCAAGAGATAATGGGCTTTTTTATCCGAAAAGCAATCAGAGACATTTAAAATGGCGCCAATATATGGCAAAAATCGCTCCAGTGGATAACTAACCATAGATGATAGATTTGGTCAATATCGTATTGATGTAGAGTTTTATTATTGTCCATGCTAGACCTCTAGAGCAATGTATTTACATATAATAAAGACTTTAAAATTACAATTTTTAAAGGCATCATAGATCAAGGCACTATAATTGATATTCACATTATAGTAAGTAGATATAACATGTTTTATGACAAAAACATTTTTACATAGAAAAACTACAATACATTCCCTACATATTATTATTATGTAATCAAAAAATTTATACAAATTGATATAACATTTAAAAGTCTTACATTTAAAATACAAATACATTTTTAATAAAATTTGATAATGCAACATTATAAAATAGTTAATAAACTGCGGAACTTATAAATAAATATGTAATATGTCATCAGACGATAAAATGATAAATTTTTAATAATATTGCAAGTTATTTTTTATTCCTTTTTAATGGACGGAAAATTAAAAGTACAGCATATAATATTACCTATAAATAAACTGAGATATTCTTATATTTTCATAATAAGCGAATACTTAGCGATGTGAGATTTTAATTTAAAATAAAACAATAATTTTTTTTTAATATTCTGTCAGAAGGTCAGAGTATTTCCGCTTTGCAATAAAATCCAAATAAATGGAATATTTCTAAATGTATCTGAAAAGTAATAACAGTTTTTGAAAGTTGATGAAATATACTAGGATCAGTAAAAAACTAATGTCTCCTATTTTTTTCTAATGAAATAAAGTTAGTAAAATGAAAAAAAAATAATTTTACGCTATTCATCAAACTTTCATTTATAATCTACTGCAATAGTAACTTTCTACATCAACAGCACTGCAGTCGTTTGTAAAATGGCCGATATCAATGTTCGTATTAGTCAGCGTTCTGTGATTGAATTCTTGAAAGCAGAAGGTGAAACGCCTTTTCGCATTTATGAAAGACTGAAAAATGTGTACGGTGATGTTAGTGCACAAAAATTGTGACCGGAGACAAAACACGGGTTTCATGGAACCTGTATCAAAGAGGCAGTCAATGGAATGGCATCAGAAGACAAAAAAATTCAAAACTGTATCGGCAGGGAAAGTTACGGCGACAGAGTTCAGGGATGTAGAGGGTTTGCAATAAATTCTATCCAAAACGTCACAACTCTTAAAAAGCTTAAAGCACGTCTTTCGCCCAACAAAAGCTATGGCGGATTGCCTTAGGAGCCCTGCCCTAGTTAAAAGATGGACCAAAACTTTGGAAATGGACGGAGATTATATTGAAAAGTGACAAATTAATCGTCAATAGTGTGGTTTTTGACCTATGTAATTGCTATTTTTATTTCTTGACAATTAAAAGAGAAAAAAAATTGCAGGCATTATTTTTTGACGACCCTCGTACTTTCAAATGGTATTATTAAAAATAAGCATATAATTTTTAAAATATAAAACGTTTTTAAAATTAAGGGAACCGGCAGATCTGTGGCACTTCCCAAAAAATGTTGTGGATGAAACAAATGGGGAAGGAAAAAGGAAACGAATAGACAAAGGTTTGGTTAGATTGGTCAAAAAACATAGCTGAACGGCAATTTTTTTGTCAAGGTGATAATGAAGGTTTCTTCCACTCTAGACACCTTGTCTTGTTAAATTTCAAACAGTCTCTGTTGTAAGGCACTTTGTTTTGTGTAACGGAATATATATCTGGAATACGTGAGATTACCAAGTAGGCACGTTATTTATAAAACATGTATGCACAAAATTATCCTATAATACTTAAATTAGATAATGATTCGTGACGTCTCCAAGTATTGCAGACTCACTAAACCTGTAAGGAGAAAAAATATGGCATTAATAAAAAATATTTTCAATTTGGGAGGCAGATATGGGTACCGCCAAAAGACCCTCCACACAGCATCCCCGAGATGACAAAAGCCCCGAGGGCCTATCTTTTACTTAGAGGCTCCTGTGTAGAACTAAGGTAAAAAAGAAAAATAAGAATCCAATCTAACTTTAAATTGATTTATATTTGTACATCTGTTTTATCTATTTTCTTTTCTAATTATTTTATGTTTGAATTAATTTATATTATTCGCATTTTGTATATTATATAAGCACTTGCATACTGCTTCCCAACAACGTATGCAGGGACACTGGAGGTCTAAATTTGTTCAAACTTAAATGTACATTCGGTCATTAAAAAAAATTAGTCCTTGCGAGAGAGCCTTGAAGGAGTAACCATCTGTTACTTATACCAGGTGAGTGGTGGATAGCTGACAATGTGGCATTGATGACATGTTGTGGAAGTTTGTATTCGGATAGTTTGTACTGACTTTACTATTTTTTGGAGGCGTTAAGATGAAGCCATACTAAATAATGCAAAATCATACAGAATCACGTGTTTTTGTTTTGAAAATTATAGATGCTCCAATTAAATACTGCGTGTAGAACATATCTTGGCCCTTAAAAATTTCGGTCATTTTTAAAAAGCCTAGAAAAAAAAAGTTTAAGGTCTATAAAAAAAACTTTTTAGTCCAAACTCTCCTATTTACAAACCCCTTTTCGGATATGGTTTTATTGTTTAATGTGGCAAATTCAGTTTCTTTTATGATAATCGCAATAAAAATTGATATTTACGCCCAAACTTGACAAAATTAAATAATTAATAATTAATAAACATTAATTTTGGCGATTTTTTTTTCCCCGTGCAATAAAAGAGGCGTTACCCAGCTGCGAATATAATCCCTACGCCATCTGCAGAAGGGCCGATAGTGCGTTGTATATTCACAGTTAGTTACCGCCCGGATTTCGGGCCGAAAAGATGTTGCTCTGTTCTCCGCGTCGCTTCGTTCTGTAAAATTGTACTTGCGGACCGTTGTTGGCTACTGATTATGGTTTTTATTAGTTAACAGTGTTAACGCCCTAAAGTCCTAAACTCTCCCCGATTCCGAATGGGTCCAGTACTAGGGGATCGCCTTAAGCAATGCCATGGTACAGTAAGACAAGCAGGCTAAGTGTACCTATTTGAACGAGCAGTAGTTTATGGGCTGGAAACCGTGAAATAGGTGGCAGTGGGTAACGAGTGCATGGTAGAGGCGTAAAGTGACGCCATGATGCAGTAAGGCAAGCAAAAAAATCGTACCTGTTTGTACGGGCAGTAGTATATGGGCTGGTGCCGGGCATGCTCATCCCACGGGCATCGTGGACACCGTGCTGTGGGGGGTGGTTGGCCGGGAGCCGGCCAACGAGTGCGTGGTGGAAGCGTTAAGTGACGCCATGGTGCCCATCTGTAGAGTTGACAAAGTTGTTAGTTGAATAAAGAAGGAACAGAAATATTAAATCTTTACGTTAACAGTTTGTGCGGCACTGGCATAAATTATACGAATGCTAAAGGAAGAAAGAGTCAGGAACATTCAAAGAATTCGTGCATTACGAAGACAGTCATAAAAAACATGCCAAATGCAATATAATTTTAATATGTACGGACAAACCACAATTTTGAACCTTTCGGTCCATGAGTCCGCAGCGAACTTATTAAATATACTGATTATGTGCAAACTATAAACAATAGACAATTGCGCTTCCGTGATATCCTCGGGGGGGTGAGGTACATCCCCTCAGTACCCCAATGACATTCGTCGCAAACGCGTGTGTTCTTTTGTTTATATTTGCGGTCTCAGATTCCACGTGTAACTGGTTGTGTGCTTGAAAAATCTCTTAAATAATATTGAGAGCTGGGTGAGTATTTCATGATATTTGTATCATATTATGTACTTAGAACTTAGTTTTATTTACGTAAATACATTATACGCAAATAAGTAGTTGTAAATTTTATCTTGTTTCGTTACTATGTTGATTTATAGCGTTGTTTTGTGTCAGATGTCTAAAAAATTGAGGTTTCACAGACATAAACTATTAAGTACAAATTAAAAAGTGATTACCAATTAATGTGTTTTTTTTATTTAATATTTTTTATAGATAAACGACTTTTTTATTTTATGTTATATACAATATCAAGAAATATCAATATGTCGTCTTCTAAAACCAGAAGCCTAAAGTTGCGGAATCACCGACCGCGCGCGACTGCTTATGTTCGGCGCAAGGGTGTGACTAAAAAGGTGAAAATATCGATGGATCTCAGTATCGCCCTTGTAAAAGACCACAATTCAAAGATTCAAAACATTGCTCGAAATGGCTCTAAATCTGAATCTCCTTCCTCAAGAAGAAGAAAATAATATTAATAAATCCTCGATATTGCGACCTATATGTTAAAACGAGATAGCTGCCAAAAATATATGAAAAGTTAGTTATCCTGTCTATCGCGAAAATGCACTTTTTAGGTCTTAAATGAAATGTCAGATTTACGAAAACTTTGTGTTATTTCCACTTCACAATTAAAGCTCTATAAATTAAACATTTCTGAACGTAGCCGAATACCAAAAACTGTTTTTAAAAGGTTACAAAATAAACTTTCAAATTGTTATAAAACCAATAAATATTAACATTTGTAAATATTAAAATTTAGAATACAAACATAAAAAAATTTTTAAAATGACTCACATGATGTTTTTATGTGAAAACGGTACTAAAATCAAGGATTATGTAAAAAAAAAAACAATACATACTTATTATATTGTATAAATGTATAATAAACAATTTAGTCACCTCACTTTTTTATCATTTCATACAAGAATATTTAATAAAAAATTAACAATGTCTAACAGCACGTAGGCGATTTTGCGGTCTACCATGTATCTGACAGAATAGGTATTTTGTGTATTTCTATGGACATCTTGAATAGTGATGGGTAGCTTGATTTATTATGGAGCTTCTACTTTTTGTTTTAGGGATGCCACTATAAGAATAACAGAGTTATAACGATTTCTGTGGAAACATACGCGTTGACCTGAAAACACGCTTATTGTACTTGGCTGCTATTGTCATATTAACGTGTATATCTGCTTACGTTGCTGAGTGGTTAAGAATAATATTTTTAATTTTGAATTTGAAATGTGAAATCCGATGCCTGTGCCGATATATTAAAGAAACATATCGATGGTGGAAAAGAAGAATGATTAACGAGCCATATAGCTGGAAAAAAATGACTTAACCGCCGTAGAACCCTAAAACGACCCTCCACACAGCATCTCCGAATATGACACAGGCCCCGAGGGAAATTGTTATCCTATATGTGGAGCAAATATAAAAAAAAAAATCTCCCAGGTAAAGAATTATTTGAAGCTCACTCTCAAATGGGCCAAGTCCTCCAGCTTTGTGAGGTCAGAAAGTTCGATGTAGAGGCTGTAGACCAGCAGCCAGCCGTAGCCGCCCAGCGCTATGAACACAATCCAGCAGAGCAGCATGATCACGTTGTAGCCAAAAATGTTGTCGTTGACGATGGCCGCAAAGATGAACGCCAGCAGGCGGAACACGATGAAGATGGCAAACGTGTAGATCCAAGGGACTATCTTCTTTTCGTGCTCCTGGAATTTGTAAACACGAATTAATTACAAACAAGATATTAAAAAACACATTATAAGTGTTGGACGCCACACTATTAAAAAAATATATATATATATTACAAACATCTGTAAAATAAATCACACATACACAGAAATAACTATTCACGTACAACCTAACCCATATAAAATAAATGAAAATAATAGAATACTGTCAAATTTAACTCCATAAATAGATTAGACAGAATTTAATACTTTACTTCATCTCCAACATTTATATGATAACTCTCTTTAAAAGATTTACCCACTCTTCCAATCACCTTTCTGTTTTAATTCTATTCAAATTGATATGTATTTTATCATAAGTATTCTTGTAACTACGATATTCATTTATATACCTGTACGCCTGTCTCGACACAAGTATATCCTAGTGAGACAGGCATAAAAAAAACCAATGTAAATATACTTTTTATAGATAAACAAATAAAAAATAAATAAAATGGGTTAATAATCGTCAAACATCAATAAATCGTAATCCCTAAAATTAAGATGGTTGTTAAAATTATATTTTGGAGTAACTTAATGAATAAAACATCATTTTTTTACATTAGCTCCATATGGGAGGCCCTGAGGAAAATAATTCCCCTCAGGGCCTATGTTATTTTAACAAATAAGCTAAATGTTATTTTGTCAACAGACTGTAAAAACAGACAATCTAAATGTTATTTTCTGACAGACTGTAAGATACAATAACAGACAAGATAAATGTTACATTTTTAGATTTTCACGGCTAAAAGTGTTTTCGTTATCTGTTTTTGGGGCTAAAACGTTGGCTAAAGAAGGAGGTAGCGCAATACGGTACAACACCCCAAAAACAAATGACGAAAAAAAAAAGAAGCTAAATGTTATTTTGTCAACAGACTGTAAAATGCAATAACAACAGACAATCTAAATGTTGTTTTGTTGACAGACTTTAAGATACAATGATAGACAATCTAAATAAACTTTGTAATTTCTATTTCTTATTGATGATAATCTAAAAGAAATAATGTTACAAGAGGAAAAAAAAACACATAAAAATGTAGCATGCTCAAAAAGCTGTGCTGAAAAAGAAATAATAATTTGATGTGAAAAAGAAATGGACATGACAGAAGAAGCAAAAATGGCCGCCTCACGATTATACCTTGAATTTTCTCCTTCCCAATGCAGTAGAGCTCTGATACGCATTCAAATAGTAGAATAAGATGCATTGTTATAAACATTTCAAAATTCATTAAATCCACAGTAAAGAATAGCAAAGACACATTTTCAGGATTTCCTATTACATTAAGTAGATGAAATAAGATTTTTTTTTAATTAAAAATACATTGTGTAGAAAAATTAAATAAAAAAATGAACAAATAAAATTAAATGAAAATATATCATAATTATACAACCACCACCTCACCACCCCCATTCCCCTCCCCCTCGTTCCCCTCCCCCTACTTCATTCCCCTCACCCCTCCCTGATTTCCCTCCCCCTTCCGTAATCCCTCCTCGCCACTAAACCACATGAAATACACTTATTTTTCCAACAACTCACACTCCACCTATTGTAAATTTATTATAAGAATTTCATAATGCCAGAGCTCACCATTACATATAGAAACCTTCGCGGGTGTGCGCACAACAACTCAAAAAAAATTCATCGCAATCGGATGAATGGTATAGGAAATAATTTCATAATACCAGAGCTCACCATTATATATAGAAACCATTGCGAGCATGCGCAAAACAAATCACCAAAGTTTCGCGCAATCGGATGGGCAAGCACTATAGAGGTGCCACACACCGAGACCATAAATAAAGTGTTTATAAGAGGATGCACACACCTTGTTACACATACTTTTATGTAACAACACACACACAAATTCCTTTTAATGATACAGCTGTGAAAATGTGAGAATGCAAACAAGAATGTATTTACTTGATGCTGCATTGAAAATATTACGTAATAAATATGTGAATGAATTAAAATGCACATGTAATTAGATCTGACATGAGGAATGTGCGTACAATGCAATCGAAGCGACGGACGGATTGAACAATGTATAGTGTATAGATTACCTTTCGAAGTGCGTTAATGAGCATGATGCTGGTCACAAATACGCAGCACGCACCCACCATGGAAAACAACGCAAAAACGATGAGCGCGTTTCGCACTGAAAACAAAAAAATTTAATTTAAAAACATTATTTTCAAGTGTTTTTTGATTATAAACTATAAAATCTGTCCGATTATTTTGAAGCAGCAAAAAACCTCGGAAGATGAGTTCTGGTATCATGAAACTTGCAGAGTTTTTCCATAGATACAATAATTTAAAGTAAATCTTTTTCAAACTGAATTTGAGTCCAGGACTTAACTTTTTGTTGCTAATGGTTACTAATATTGTTTCGATTTTTTATTTATTTTTTTTTGTTTATTAATTAATATTTGTAGTTTTTACAATAACTATACATTAGCTTTCATTTCCTCGCCATAGACAAGGCTCTTGAATTTGGTGAGGAATTCTATATCAAAATAATATATATTTTTCTACATTAACCCCACACAGGAGAATGAGGAAAAAACTTTCCTCCAGGGCCTATGTCATCTTTGGGGATGCTATGTGGAGGATTCTTTTAGGGAGAGGAAGTAATGGGAAGGAAAAAGATATGAGGGAGGATAGGAATCTGGGGTCAACGTGTCCAGGAGTGAAGGATGTATGAATCCAACCCTACTACTGTGGGTGCATGGCGATGGGTCGAGAGAGTCCGGCTGGAGAGATCTAGGTTCCTCAACCAGTCTCTCCCAATCCGGCCCGCCACGCAGTAGGTAGGCAAATGCATTCGCCGCCAAGAACTAGACCAACCTCACCCCATGCTACTGATGCACATGGTCATTATTAGCATGCTCTCTGCTACAAATTAGCAAATGCTATCTAGTAGCTTGCGTGTCACACCCAAATGAGCATGCTCACAAATCAACCGGCTGTTGATTTGTGAGCGTGCTACTTGATTCGCGAGTGGAAGGGGTAATGAGCATGCTCATTTATGAGCATGTTTATCAGTACCATGAACCCGTCATCAAACATAGCAAGCTACTATTCGGGGCAGGCAGGCCACATTGGCAGGGGTGTTGGTTATCCAATAAATGGTTCCCGGGGCGGCGGTACCCATACTCGCCTATCAAGTTGTTGGAGGAATTCAAATAATGTAAGGCTATTCATGTAATTGGTGAATGTATCTTATCGTTATAATAAACAAAAGAGTGTTTACCGTGCATGTTTCCCACGTAGACGAACTCAAAGGAGATGACGTAGTAGCCGTAGTGCGTGGAGCCCGGTGCCGCCATGCTCAGGCAGTAGATGTCAAACGCGGACTCGGCAATCGTGAATAGCGACATGAACTAAAAATCACACATCACATTAAACACATCGCAAAGCTTCCTCAATCTTTTATATATAAAATCTGTCCCTTACCGAGGGACGAATCACATTTAGGAAGATAAATATTCTAATCAAATCCTTGTACTATTGTACCGACCATCATAGAATTTTGCTTTTGCTTTCGAAATACGCTCATTAAAGAACATATTATATATTTTAGTTCCCAATTATGTCTTCTGCGTGCGAACTATTATTAAATTTCTCTAAATAAACAATAACAGTGTTAATCTCTAGTGACCTCCCAGGTAAGTACGGTCCTGTATATTTTCTGCCTGTACAGTATATTTTTAAGCAGCATCGCGTTCATTGGTCAAATCATTGTACATATAGTTTCGTATCAGTGATGGGTGAACCGGTGGATATAATTTTTAGCCATAAGTTGTTATAATGATTTGTCTAGTTTGGAGTTAGAAGTAAAATTGTAGAAATATAGTATAAGTTTATACAGCGCCCTTGAGGTGATTTTTCACAAAAACGGCGCTATACAAGTCATCCAAATATTATTATTATTATTAAATACAATGCATTTTCACCAAAGTTTGTAACTTTACATTTTTGACATGTCCCACGACTTTGATAGGATTTTTCTTAAACACAGGAGGCCCTGAGGAAAACAATTTCCCTCAGGGCCTGTATCATCCTTGGGAATGCTGTTTGGAGTGTCTTTTTAGAAAAGGAAGGAGAGGATGTTCTGGGAAGGAAAAGGTATGAGGGGAGAGTAGGAATCTGAGGGTCAGTGTGTCCAGGAGTGACGGAAGAATGAATCCCTCTCTTTACCACTGCGGTGCAAGGTGATGTTCCCTGTTGACACCTTGCTGGAGAGGTCAAAAGGTCTCCGTTAACCAGTCTCTCTCAATCCGACCTAGCTACAAAATCAATAAATAAAATAAACTTACAACAGTGAAGAAACCGGTAAGAAGAGATCCTCGTTGGATGTCCAGGACGAAAGCATCGTGCAGGATGGGTTTCTGATACCATGGGATCCGAATGGATCTCATGGACTTACTGGACTTTAGGTTCGTTGAGGATCTGAAAAGGTTAATTCATCCATTGAGTATAATGTAGTAAACAAATTACAGTAGGTACTTTCACAAGATACAGCTTTCAACCGATTCACAAGATCTACATTACAACATACATTCCACCAACCTACAACTAAAACGACTTTTGGACAAAGAAATATGCAATACTTCTCTATAAAATTATTTAATTTACTCCCTCTTGCAATAAAAACCATAAAAAAATAACTGACTTCAAAAGAAGCATGAAGATATGGATTATGGACATGGGATGGAAGAATATAGATACAATTTTGCAACCTAACAATGATTAATGCTTATATTGTACGTTCTTTTAGATTTCACTTTATAATTTTCCTCTTTTTAACATAGGTATTTATTTTATATTTCCAACAAAAAACTTATACAATATGTCCTTAGAACGGGGTACCCCAGTAAGGACACATTTTTCTCTAAAAAACTGTAAAACAAAATATACATATAAATAAATAAATAAAAGAGCATTATCATTGAAATTATGGCTCCATTATTAAAAAAAAATACATGTCTGACAATTATCACCTCATTTGGGTAGGATTCTAACTTCACTTTATCTTTTTCTGATATATGTGATGTCAAAATTAGCAAAGACAATCTGTTCACTGATTATGAGACTTTAGAGGATGAATCTTGTGTAAAGTATTTTAATTGAACATATTTTAAAGGAAAATACAGTAGCATCCGGATATAATGATCCTCAAGGGGTCGGCGATACTTTGTCGTACTAACCGGACATAGCACAAAATTACCAGATAATTTAAGCTTGTTTTTACATGAGACACGCCGAACTCCTTTGCGAGGGTTACATTTGATTCACCGGCTTCTAAACAGTGTAATATAGCACTTTTTTCTTCAATTGAAAAACACTGTCGCTTTGCGGAACTCATTGAGTGGAGCTTTTAACCTAGTCACAACAGATTATAAACACTGACTGTGATTTAAGCGTGCTAATAAGGAGAGGTGTTAGCGTGCGGGGAGTAGCCGGGCGCGGGGAGTTGGCGAGGTGTGGGGCGGCGAGGTATTGGTGAGTAAGTTTTGTAAACAAAACACTGCGCGTCATTCTAACCCGATAAGTTATCATTAAAATAGGTCACTTTAAGCAGTTGGTCACTTAAAACGGAGTCGTACCAAACGGATATGTTTTCCTAGAACCTAACTTGAGTTTACATTGTCGTCATTTATACGATAGAATAACTATTGTTTTGTACATAATCCGTGATTTTAGTACTGTTTTCAATATTAAAAAAATCGCGTGATTCATTTTTTTGTTAGTTTATGTTTGCATTCTAAATTTTAATATTTACAAATGTCAATATTTATTTATAATATAACAATTTGAAAGCTTATTTCACAACCTTTCAAAATTAGTTTTTAGTATTCGGCTACGTTCAGAAATGTTTCATTTATAGAGCTTTAATTGTGAAGCGGAAAGTTTTTGTACATCTGACATTTCATTTAAAGTGAAGTTATACGTGAAATCCTATTTAGATTAATCTTTATGACGAATTAGCTTACAGTATCAACATCAAAAAATATGCTACGGATAAATTGAAGCTTTTACTAGGTTTTCTATGTAACGGAATTACAATAAAATAATTATTTACATAACAAAAAAAATAAGCGTAAACCACTAAAAAAAATGTTTTTTCATGACTTAACTATGAAGTAATACAAGAAACATTTTTATAAAAATACCCCTTTATGGCTAAGACCATTTTTGAGGTTTTCTATGTTCTAACTTTTTTTCACTCTTATAAAATTATGGACAAAATAAATAAAAACCACTTTTTCGCTTACTTGCCGCGCGCAAATAAGACGCTCGATTGCAAATTTTGCAGGCACGAGAATCGAAATATTTCTAGCGTTTATATTACTTTCCTCATTATCTCAAAACTAAGTAATTGGAGATGTCTGACTAATCAACCGAACGATGAATTTGGAAGGTTCTTTTCTGATGTGTGAAAAATATGTGTGAGATAAAATATAAGTGCTTAGATTAATTAGCATCTGTTAATAGGGTTAAAATTTCATTCTCAGAAGGCATTGCTCAGTTTTATCCTGTATTTGTTTAAATATGGGTAAAATTTGAATCTGATAGAATTCTTAACATGCTTTACATTGTATTCGAGCCTGAGTCACACAAATTCCGCGACCAATAATCATAACAATATTGTACATCTTTTATTTTTCATTGAAAGCGATTAAATAATGAATAAACTTACTTTCCCGTATAGTGAGAATATACGGAGGGTGTCGACCTATACGTCGACGGAGTTTTCCTTCCGTAATTCATGATTGCGAGCTAAAAAACGAAAACAAAATATATAAGTTACACCCACTATGGCTGATTACGATTAGTCATATATATCACAAAACAAAGATGCATATATGTATAGCACATAAATGAAGGTAAATAAAAACCAATAAACTTTGTTTGAAAAAGATACTTTATTTATCTCACTTGTTATAATCTATTTGATAACTTTATATTTTAATCCGCGAATGACATTTGTCGTTAGACAACAAGGCGTGGTGTTTCGTTGAGTGATAAATAAATAAATATTTTACAGTGTGGCCATATGATAAATTTGGAAACACACCTTTAGCCATAAATGTGAAATAAGATTCTAACCACCAAATGTTTTTATTTTATACATGAAATTATTATTGTTAATGGTACAGACAGACATGCTCTTTAGTAGCACAAAAGCATGCTACCCATGCTATTATTAGTAGCTTGTATGTCAGCGACATTGCTAGTATTGAGCATACTCGAATGATCATCTCGAATGAAACATCTCACGTCAAATCAACAGCCGGTTGATTTGTGATTATGCTACTCGATTCGCAGATGAAATGGTATGCTCTAAAGAGCGTAATACACGAGCCCGATTTTCAGCCCGTTTCCAATTGGAGACAAAAGTCAACATTTTTCGAATTGCGCGATCGCTATTTTCACCTCTATTTTGCATATCTAGGATTTCAATTGTCATCACTGTAATCAACACATAAACCATACTGTTTGTTGTGATGCCTACTGAAATCGTAGGTATGAAAATAGAGTTGAAAACAGCGATCGCGTAAAGCGAAAAATATTGACTTTTGTCTCTTATTGGAATCGGGCTGAAAATCGGGCTCGTGTATTACGCTCATAAGGATGTCTGAACAGATTTTCTTATGAGCGTGCTAATATCGATTCGATAAATAATTAATTTTAGATAGTAGCTCATCAAATTTCTCCGGAAGTATGAATAAACGATTTTTATAAACATTGACATCTTCTCGAATGTCTATTAACAAATGATTACTTGCTCCAAGATTTACTCTTCTAGTTGTAGTTATCCATTTGCGGACCAAAATCGACCTTTTTATGTTATTTTTTTCTTTCTCCAAAAGTTTCTTAAATATTTGCATTTCAAATAGTTTATTTAGTTCTGGGCGAATGGAACTAACTCTTTTTTTCTAACTGACACTGTTTTAATTACTGGTATTTTCTTGCAAAGCTTTCATCTTGGCCGAGTGCATGCTTATAAATAGCAAGTGCGTTCAATTGTTATCAAAAGACATTTCAAAAATAATGATTTGTTTTTTTTTCAAACAAACAACACGAAAAAGTGAAGTGAGTAGGTACACAAAATAATTGGGGTTTATAAAACTTTTATCACGTTTGACATAATTAAAGACCCTTTATGGTCATATTATTTACTTTAAGATTTTTTAACACATTTGGATTTAGGATTCTGGGAACCAAGTCTTCCAATTTGGTTTACAATAAAAATATGATTATTTTGCTATCTTGTGAAAATAAAATTGTCTAAAAAATTAAATTAGAGCAATAGCTACGATTATAGCCTTGTGCAAACTTTACGTCAAAATAAATTATGTTCTAATCCGGACCTACTTGCCAGTTAATTTGACAGATACGGAATTTTCTTATTATTATCAAAAATGTCTAAATAAAAACATTAAAGTCGTTTTAATTTCTAACTTGTGACAATTATTTTTGGTTTATTGCCGGCAACCTTAAACGCTCCTCAGGTCCAAAGGTGAATTCTGGTTATTTGTGTTAAACTGAGCTGTTATTGCTAATGTCTTATGCTGTTGGCGGGATTAGTATATTTATGCTGTTGACTGTCATGGAATGATGGAAAACATTGATAATGAGAAAAACATTCTTCCTGGAGATACTATAATAAAGAATTCAGACGAAGAACAAAGCTCTAATGATGAAGAAACGTCTGAAAATACTGTTCCTAGACTACAAACTCGTCCTCTGATCAAAAGACTTTACGAAAAATCTGGCGAAGAGAGAAAAAAATCAACTTCGAATGTTCTAAACAAAAGCATCACAGATTCAAACAAGTCCTCAGAAACAGTGGTTAACTTTCCTCTTGTTGAATGTAAAGTTGAACCAATCGAAGAAGCTCCCGAAAGTTCTTCGGCAGGAGACACGGATAATAATAATGAAAATAGCCGACTAGAAATTAAAACAGAATGGGAAGACTTCGAAGCCAATATTAAAGAAGAGCCCTCGGATTACCATTCATCTGACGATGAATCACAGGTATGTATATTCATATAAATTTTACTATGTGTGTATTCATTTTCTAGTATTATATATTTTCTTTGATTTCAATACACAACTTTATATTTCCAAAAGATTGGCACATTGCATTCAATGAGTTCAGGTGTTGAAATAACAATTAGTTTTAGCAGAATTGTAATAAAACAGTGCCAAAATGTTTATTTTTTAATTTTTTATTGTGAATTAGAAAAGTATAATAAGTACAATAATATGTTACATATCATTCATTAACAGTTTTAAATTACCCAGTTAGCAGAGAAATAATCTTGGTGGGAAGGGTAGTTGTACGTTTTATGCCGGTCCTACTTGAACGGCGGGAAAGACATTGCTGTTGGATAGTTTTATATGAATATTGTATACCAATCTCTTTGTAAAGGTTTCAAATATATGTACATATATGAGTAAAAAAATGTGATACAAGTATTCCTCATCTTCTTATATTCTTGTATTTTGTGTGGAAGAATATTTTATCAAAAGAAATCAGTACAACCCCGACAACAACGTGGAACGGGTAATAAATCCTTAGATTTACGGCTTTGGAGATGCATAAATTGTTTTTTTCTTTTGTAACGTTTTGTGCCAAAGTGAAAATCGTTTTTGTAAAGTAATTTATATACTTACATATAAATCAAAATATGCTTGCTTGGGTATATATATATATATTTATATGAGTATTTGGGGATTGGATGTTTTACGTGTAGGTTTTGTGTAAGGTGTTGGGGCAAAGCGAATAAGTAACACGTCGATTCAATACTTACAAGTTTATTGACAATTTACAACAGACACATAAATCAATCTCCAATTTAAATATTTGCAATAATAATGAATGTAAAGGGCGAACAAATACGATAGACAAGTGACTCTTGACCGAGAATTTAGAGCAGAATGAATCGGTGGTTTTTGATGCAGCGCGAGGAACGTGGCTCGAGATAAGGTTTGAATCCTATTGGTGCCTGGGGGACCAATCGGGTGGCCAGACGGTGCAGATCAGTGTCCTTTGTTCGACCTCCACAAGTACATGAGATGTCTATGTATTGCTGTATTAAGCATAGGAAATTTTTGAACCTTCAAAATACCTTGTTTAAACCCCCGCGAAGGTTCTTGGATTTTTACAACCACATGACAATACACCTGAAAATTTTTTTAATCATTACAAAAACTCTTGCGAAACTGTCGAAAATGTCAAAATTTAGGAATAACATTTTGCAAAACTATGATTGTTAAATCAAAATTCAATTTTCAATTCAATTTGAAGTACTCGCCTTATACCAGTGGTTCCCAACCGGTCCGTGGTTCACAGGTGGTCCGTGAGGTCTGAAATGTGGTACACGAAATATTTATTCATTTACTACAAAACCAAATCGAAAGGTATCCAAAAGCTGATTCGTAACCCTTCTTCTTCTTCTTCGATGGCGCTACAGCCCATATCGAGCTTTGGCCTCCTCCAACTCCTCCTGTCCTCAGCGGCTGACTTCCAGTTTGGTACCTGGAGAAGCTGTGCTGCATCCCCTTTCGTAACCCATTTGGTATTAATGATGGAGAGGTATCTGAATAAGTCCAAGAAGAACATATTGAATTGCAAAATGATAGTAATTGCAAGGTCGCGTTTAATTACGTGATTAACAGATAATCATTATTGTACCTTGTGGTCTCTGCGAGAACAAATAAATATCATAGTGGTTCCTGGTCAAAAAAAGGTCGGGAACCACTGCCTTATACTTTGAATCGAATCAACAATTATAGATATTTTAAATATATGGTACCTATGTTGGGTACGACATTTGATTGATTGTTCTTATAATATACAAAAATGAATTTTGTAATGTATGAAAAATGTACATCGCTATATAAAACTATATATACTTTTTAATATTTCAGCATGATGAAGACCCTGATTACGGAGTTGTTTCCCCTCCCATTAAGTCCAAGCCCGCCCCGAAGGCCAGGAAGCGGAAGACCAAAAAGAAGTCGTCTAAAGAAATAGAAGACTCCTCCGACCAGTCTCCCGTCAAGGAGTGGGAGGTGGAACTGGATATCCCGCAGGAGATTAAGATCGGAGTTCCAGATCGCAGAAGAACGGTGAAGCTCATATCAGAAGAGGAAGCTAGCAGGTAATTATATCATTTTATGGACTCTTTTATATTTAATTTCTATTCTGCTCTTACAATATCAGTTGAAATACATACTAACTTATTCTAAAAAACACTCTTACAACACAATCACAGCGGTTAACAAAGTGAAAGTTGTCCTCTTCTGCTAATCACCAATTGTTCAAAAGCTGAAACGGACTTAGAATCGGCAATCGGACCTTTCAAATGTAAAAAACCTAAAATGGCCAACTGATGACAATGTTACAAGTAACAAACTTTAATACCGACCTGATTTTGATACAGAAATCGTTGCACTAAGCGAGTTTAAGATGAGAAATGCGGAATGCCTCCCCACCGACACCCTTCTCTCTCGCACTTATGTTTTACACATCTTTCTCTTTCGCTTACGGTCATTATAAAGTCATAAACCTGCGCGAGAATGGATCGTGCCAAGTTCAGGGCAGCATTAAAGTTTGGCATATACTATACATATGAATTTCTGTGAAACAACTGGGCCTATGCGTTTAGTGCTACAATTATTGAAGGGTGATGTATTTTTATACCCTGTGCAAATTATATTTTCAGATACTTACATAGTTGTAAATTAAAATTGATAATTTGTTAGCTATTGTTTATTACGCCTAGTGATAAAGTGCAGTGGCTCGTGTAATATGATTTTTAAAACACTTATTTTAAGGATTTTTTTATTTGCGTTCTTAGTTCTTGTGTGGTGCCCGCTCAGGCGACAACTTCCGCTGCAGCTCAAAGGAAATACCCGAAGACAGAACTCTCTCTGTCGGATAGCGAAAGCGATGTTGACTTCATCGACGAATTCACCGACTCTGACTCTGATGTGGAGTCTGATTCAGACGATGAAGAAATGCAAACTCCCGAATGCACAATCAAATGGACCTGCGAGTTATCGACTCCTTTGAAAAGAATACCTTTCACTAAACAACAAGGATTACTGATTAATCTTGAAAATAAGACCGCAATGGATTTCTTTGGCTTACTTGTCGATGATCTTTTTTTGCTTTCAACTCTCAAAAAAATTAATGCTAACATCATCAAATTAAAAATAGAATATTCCGGTTTAAAGAATGCCGAAGAAGTCACATTGGTTGAATATCGAACATTCCTGGCCGTGTTATTTTCAATAGGCATTATTAGAATCCAAGATTTGGACATGTATTGGGGGGACGCTGATGAGATGTTTAACATTCCCTGGTTTCGAGAGCAAATCACCAACAAGCGTTTCACCTTGATTCTTCATTGTCTCGAGTATGCCAATTCAGAACCTGCTTCTGAAAGCGCATCAGAAGATGCGCTTACGACTATGAGACCAATCATCGATTACTTCAACAATAAAATGCAAGAAGTTTATTACCCTGGAAAGGAACTGATCTTGGATCAAAGCTACTTGATATCGCGCAGATGTCTACTTTCTCGTGACTTCTTGAAACGGAGACTAAAAAAATACGGTTTGAAATTATACCATCTTACCGAGCCTAACGGTTTAAATTTAAAACTAGCCGTCACAACTATTGGCGCGAGTAATTTTAATGCAACTCCAACCACAAACACGGTTGCAAAATATCTGCTAAAAGACAATCTAAATGCTGGTCACGCCGTGTATATGCATTATCATTTTAGCAGCGTGGATTTGGCTCAATATTTTTTGCAAAATGGCACATATTGTACAGGGATGCTTTGTAAAAGAAGGGAGAATAATCCTGTAGATGTCACATTGGCGAAGCTTAACAAAGGGCAGTACAAAAGACAACATGCAGATGGTATAACGGTGGGCAGATTGAATGATGTTCTTTTTATATCCACCGAGTTTGATGGTAGCATTGTGTCAACCACAAATAAAAAAGGGGTCTCGAAGAAATCACCGGATGCGATTGTTAATTTCATGAAGTATGTGGCTACAATTGATCGCAGCGAACGGCTGTTTTCACGCTACCCGTGCGCCAGTAACAGGCTTCCCTGGAGGGTTAAAGTATTCATTCACGTACTCGAAATGTTGATGATCAATGCATATCTTCTTTTCAAGAAACACGTGAATAAGAATGTAGAATACTACGACTTTCGTCTAAAGATTATCGAAAAGCTCAATGCAGAGAAGAGAGCACAAAGACCGATGCGTGGAAATGAAAATAATGTGTGATTTAATTATAATATTTTAAGTTTGTTAATTAAAAACTCCGAAGCTGCCAATTGTTACGTTAAATAGATATTGCAAATAGCCTCGAAGACAAAACGTATAAAGAAGAAAATGTATAGTGTAAGTTATTCTATTATCATTATCACATTTATTTTTCTATATGTACTGCAGCATTTTTCTATTTTTAAATAAAGTTTTTTTTTTCATTAAACTTGTGTTTTCTTCATATTTTAATTAAAAACCAAATAAATAAGACTTCATACTGCAAATATTGTAACCCCACACTATTGAGCTAATAGATTTGATCTGTGAGAACAATCAACTTTCTGTTTCTATTTCATGGGGCACTGATCTATTTCATGGATTCTATGAAATAGATCATTGGAGCGATTCTGTATCTTTTGTGGATATGGTAAAGATCCCACACGGAATCGTTTGTCAAAGTTGTGTGATTTTCTATGACTTTCAATTGTCTTTTCAATGGGTGTCGTTTTGCCGTTGACAGCTGCCGCCAATTTTAACTAGTTTAAAACATGAAACATTTAATGAATTTTAACATTAAATTAATAAATAACTATGTAAGTATACTTAACAGTATTTCGTGTTACTTTTGTTTGACCCCACCACTTTCCCAACGGCGTTATAAGGAAACATATGGTTATAAGGAAACAAATATACATTCACCGCACACGTCAAGACTCTACTATTTATTGAACGAAGCTACATTTATTTAAACTACTCTAGACCCTCCAATGTCCATGCATACGGGGTTAGTAAGCAGTATGCAATTACTTACATTAACATTATACAAAAGATAAATAGGAGTAGCAGCCCGTGGAATAATTCTTCTGAAATAGTGTTATTAAAAGAAAAAGAAAAATAGCGGCTATAACCAGTCGAAGAAACTTTCTGAAGATAAAAGAAATAATGAGGAAAAAACAGTTGTATGCTTATGTTATAATGTAAGTAATTATAATAGCAGAAAGAAAATAAAATATATTAAAAAAAAAGAATAGCCAGAGAGGGTATTCCGTAGACCACCGGGCAGTCCCAATGATAATGCGTATAGCTATCGGCCCAACCACAGACGATGCTCGAAGTCCGCGCTTTTTAGCCGGCTCCCCGATTTTGTCTCGAAGAAATGTACTTGGGAGAGAAGGGGAAGTTTCTGAAGACCTTGAGGAAAAGATGAGCGTCGGGTTACCGGAGGGGCGGAAGGACATCGAGACCGCGTGGTTACGCCTCAGGCCTGTCCATGTCGTTAGGGGAGGCGCGGGTGGATCGCAGGAAGACCGCTCCGGCGTGTGTTCGCCTGGCAATGTGCGTGGACAGGGTCTATCCCACCCCCTTTTTATGGGGACGACGATACGCAATATGTAAAAATTTCATGTCATCGGCCCAGGACACCCATTGAAAAAGCAATTGAAAGTCATAGAAAATCACACAAGTTTTTTAGCCCATCCCGTATGGGATCTTTCCCATGTCCATGAAGATATAGAATCGCTCCTCAGGTGGAATCCTAGCTTAATTTAAGATATCCTTATATTTTAATCTTTTTTTAATGCTTGACTGACTACCACAAAGTAAGGCCGGGTTGTTTCACAGAATTTGAATAATTCATCTAATTTCAAAGTTACTTTCAAGTTCTGTTATTATTTATGTTCTTTGAAGCGACTGGCCCATAATGATATAAAAACAAAACTTGAAAATCAACTTTGAAATTTTATTAAATGTTCAAATTCTGTGAAACAACTGGTCCTAAGAGTTTTGAATAATAAGTAATTGGGGACCTACCAACAATAAAGAAATGAATTTTGTACTTAGATTATTAAAAAAAACACACACATCAAATCAGGCTGAGGCTGTGAGGCTTAAGGTAGTGGGGAAGGGAAGGAGATGGGAAAGACGAAGGTAGGGAAGTACCTGGCTATTCGCATCTGGTCACCAAATACGGCTAAAGCCATTTCAAGCAACTTTTCAATTCTGAATGGTGGTCTTACACCAGGGTGATACTGAGAGTATCTTCCACTCTGGAACGGGCCGCAAATATATATATTATTTTTAATGAATTAATTGCGAAATAACACAAATTAACCAAATAAAATTTATTTGCCCACGCCGGGATTCGATCCCGCGACCTTCGAATTGCGAGTCAAAAGCCTTATCGCTAGACCACACCGGCTATCAAGGTTTGCAAGGCTTAAGTTAAATATCGATATCACAACCAGAGTTTTTTTTTTAAACTTTTTTTTATTTTTTATTTATTTATCTATAACAAAATATATTTATATTGGTTTTATTTGTATGCCTGTCTCACTAGGAAATACCTGTGTCGAGACAGGCGTACAAAGTCGAATATAGTACATAGTCGAATGCAGATGCATTGTTTGCACACAGTATGTGTAAAACTAGTTTCATAATCGACTTCAGGAAATAATTTTCCATTGAAAATGAAAAAATATAATAAAATATATAGTACCATATTATGAATATGAACCAAATTCATTTTTATAAAATGAATTTTATAAAATTTATT
This sequence comes from Limnephilus lunatus, assembly GCA_917563855.2. NCBI lineage: Eukaryota > Metazoa > Arthropoda > Insecta > Trichoptera > Limnephilidae > Limnephilus > Limnephilus lunatus. The sequence continues at coordinate 4,196,082 of OU830596.1, read as the reverse complement.
ATGATAAAACTATTCTAAGAGACAGAACGATTAGTCATAATAGACCCGATATAGTTTTATGTGACAAAATTAAAACAATAACTTATATCATTATCGCTATTCCAATATTCAGAAAACTGTTTCTGAAAAAATAAGAAAACATACAGATTTTGGAAATGAGAATAAAAGAATTTGGCATTCTCAGAATATAAAAATATTACCATTTGTTATTTCGGCTATTGGCATTATACCTAGCTCTCTCATTCAATATTTAAGCTTATTAAATTTGTCAAAGAATTTATATATAAAAATGCAAAAGTCAGTCATTTTAAATACACGTAGGATTACGAAAGATTTTTTAAAATATTTATATTGAGGGATCAGTAGGATTTATCGGTCCAGCTAGGAGATCTACTGAGCCGAACCCTCTGATATGAAAATATCTAGAGACGGTGAATTATTTTCCCATTTGGTCTCTGGTTGATTGACGTGTTGTTCTTGTATTGTTCTGTATTTATTATACTTATATAGTGTACTTACATAGCGTGGATTGATTAGATCATAGATTCTCAACCTTTTTTTGCCCACCGCCCCCTTTGACAATATTTTTTTTTCTGGCGCCCCCCAACTGCTTTTACATACCATCTAGGGGGGGGGGGAGGGCGATGGGTTATGGCTCCTATCCTATTTCTGAGAAGAAGATTGTTAATTAAAACGCGTACTTAATTATTTTTTACGGTGCTCCAGATTTCATGTCCGGGTTGAATCTTTCCCAAATGAAAGACTAAACCCTTCCACACACTTTTCCACAAATGAATATCTAGTAAATCAACGCAATGTAATTGCACTATATAAGAATAAAACAATACAAGAACAATACGTCAATCCACCAGAAACATAATGGGAAAATATTTCACCGACTCCAGATATTTTCATATCAGAGGGTTCGGCTCTGATGAAATCCTAACTGGTCCGATAAATCCTACTGATCCCTCAATATAAATATTTAAAAAATCTTTCGTAATCCTACATGTATTTAAAATGACCGACTTTTGCATTTTTATGTACAAATTTTTTGACAAATCTATTTCGGCGGCCGCAGCAGCTGAAATGGGATAGGGTTTGTTGTGCAAAATCATCAACAAACTGCACTTTTGATCCAACATAGTTTGAGTTCACTCATGAGTTTCATACCTTTTGAGAATATAATGCAAGCTATGAATTGTACACGTTTTTATAAATTTACGAAAAAAATATATAACCATGGAAATGCACCAGCACCAACACCAACAGAAGCTACTCTATAATTACGGTCACTGAAACGTCACGGCCCACAGTCTCTGAAACAGATAGATAGAGCAACGAAGCGCGTTGGCGACTGAAATGGTATTAGGTTTTTTGATGATTTTGCACAACAAAACCTATCCCATTTCAGTTGCCGCCGTGACTGAACCGGTATAGGTTTTGTAAATACGCCACCCGGCGCAGAAATAAAACGCGGACTTGTTGCGGAGACAAAGGCGACGCAGGAACAGAATAGATCGGGGGCTAAGGGGCTGTCTTGTCGACGCATGCAAGCTCACTCGTTGACTCCCGAATGCATTGACGACACAGAGCAAGTTAGATCAATATACAGATAATACTGTCAATTCTTGCAGGATAGCAAAAATCCCGTTATTTAACAAAAAACGTTAAAATTTAATAGCTACAAACTTTTTATTTATTAAGAGGCTTTTATTAACTTCGCCTGTATTTATGTACATATGTATGTAAGAGATATTTCACGTGAAATTGGAAGATTTGAATTTAAAAAAACAAATTATTTTAATCAACAAATTAAACTTTTCATTCATAAAATTTAATGTAGATCTGAATGTAACGGAATCTATCAGTTCAATTTTCATTCACTTCCCGAACTCTCGAATGAATTTTCGCAAACGTGATAAAAATGATTAAAATACACAATAACAAAAATTACCCATTAAAGTTTACTTTGCTTTATTAGTATGTGATTAGCGTGTTTTGTTGTCTTTTTTAGACCATATTTTTTTACTTGCCAACGCCCCCCTGTGCCATCTCAACGCCCCCCAATTGTCTCTGGATCTTCTACCGCCCCCCTGAAGGTCTCAAACGCCCCCAAGGGGGCGTTATCGCCCACGTTGAGAACCTATGGATTATATAAACATTTGTGGAAAAGTGTGTGGAAGGGTTTAGTCTTTCCTGTGAGGAAGATTTAACCCGGACATAAAATCTGATGTACCTACCTATTTTTTTTTTTTTTATATATAAAGAGTAAAACCTCAAATTGTATATTGTATTATCTAGAGCACCACTCCGGCAGGGCTAAGGTCATGGGTTTGATTCCTAGATGTGACCGTATCTTTTTTTGATTTTTCTGTTTCAAATTTTCGATTGAGGGGTCGCCCTTGAGGTGATTGTTCACAAAAACGGCGCTCTACAAATTGTCCAATTATCTACGGTGCTCCAGATTTTATGCCCGGGTTAAATCTTTCCCAAATGAAAGACTGAACCCTTCCACACACTTTTCCAAAAATGATTATCTAGTAAATCCACGCAATGTAAGTGCACTATATAAGTATAACAAATACAAAACAATACAAGAACAATACGTCAATCCACCAGAAACATAATGGGAAAATTTCACCGACTCCAGATATTTTCATATCAGAGGGTTCGGCTCTGATGAAATCCTAACTTGTCCGATAAATCCTACTGATCCCTTAATGTAAATATTTAAAAAATCTTTCGTAATCGTACATTTATTTAAATTATTAATATCTTATTCATTAATTTTGTTTTTTTACATTAGCTCCACACACTATGTCATCTTGGGGATGCTGTGTGGTATTTTTAGGAAAGAAAGAAAGCAGAGGAAGTGGGAAGGAATAGGGTGGGTAGGAATTTGGGTATATATTACATATTAATATTAAAATATTTTCAGGATTAAACAACATGTTATTAATTATTAATATTAAACATCATAATTATGTCCTCTGCGTGCGAACTCTATCTAAATTTCTTTAAATAGACAATAAACAGTGTTAATTTCAAGCGACCTCCCAGGTAAGTATGGTCCTGTATTAATTCATTTTTAGGCAGCATCGCGTTCATTGGTCAAAATATTGTACATATATTTTCGTATCGGTGATCAATGAACCGGTGTATGCAATTTTTAGCCATAAGTTGTTTTTAATTGTTTGTCTAGCTTGTAGTCTTTCTAGATTTTAGGCATATATGGTAAGTTTGTACAGCGCCCTTGAGGTGATTTTTCACAAAAACGGCGCTATATAAATCGCCCAAATATTATTATTATTATTATTGGGTGTCCAGGAGTGACCACTGTGGTGCAAGGCAATGTTCCGAGATAGTACGGCTGGAGGAGTCAAAGGGACTCCCTCAACCATTCTCTTCATATCCGCCCTGCCAGGCAACTGGTAACCTCACCCCATGAATAACAACTTTTTTAACAAGCAATAGGTAATAATTCCCTTCACGAAAGAAATGAGAATGACACAGGTGACAAATAATAATAATAATAATACTTGGCTAATTTATATAGCGCCGTTTTTGCGAGAAATCACCTCAAGGGCGCTGTACAAGTAAATATATAATGAAATTGGCATAACTAAGATTTGTAATTATAACTAGTGACCTATATCTAAGACTTATAACTAGTTGCTTATAACTAAAATTTATAGCTAGTGACTTCTGAATAAGACTTATGATAGTTGACTTAAAACTAGTGGCTTAGTGACATACATATTTACAACTGTGACTTAAAGTTAAAGACTTAACCACTCCGATACATCGCGAATACGCACTTTTTACGTCTTAAATGACATGTCAGATTTACGAAAACTTTATGTTATTTCCGCTTCACAATTAAAGCTCTATAAATGAAACATTTCCGAACTTAGCCGAATACTAAAAACTGTTTTTGAAAGGATATGAAATAAGCTTTCAAATTGTTATGTTACAAATAAATATTAACATTTGTAAACATTAAAATTTAGAATGCAAACATAAAAAAAATGAAAAATGACTCACGTGATGTTTTTATGTGAAAACGGTACTAAAATCACGGATTATATAAAAGACAATATTTATTCTATCTTATAAATGTATAATAAACAATTTGGTCACCTCGCTTTTTTATCATTTCATACAAGAATATTTAATAAAAAAATAACGATGTCGAACAGTGGATAGGCAATTTGGCGGTCTATCATGTATCTGACAGAAAAGATTTTATTTTATCTATTTCTATGGACATCTTGAATAGTGATGGGTAGCTTGATTTATTATGGAGCTTCTCTCTTTTGTTTAGGGATGTCACTAGAACAATAACGGAGTTATGACGATTTCTGTATAAACATACGCGTTGACGTGTAAACACGCTTATTGTACTTAACTGATGTCGGCATATTAACGTATATATCTGCTTATGTTGCTGAGTGGTTAAAACTAACATAAGTGCAAACATTTCAAAATACTTGATTTGCCAGGGTTGTCAGTGATAATGATATCATTAAAAACCAAACAACAATCAAGTTCTGTAGGTATATGTACAAACTCGTAACATAGATAAGTTATTGTTGCGAGTCGAAGCAGTTTGAGGATTTATAAATTTTATACATACATACACATTTTATACATATTATATTCTATTTTTTAGTGTTATTAACGCCAGAAGAAGGAGGTAGTTCTTATGTAATATTACAATTATAAAACACGGGTACAATAATGAACTTAATGGATTTATTGCAATGACGTTATATATTATAAATAGACTCGCCATAGTCTAGTCTCACATACTCGCAATATAATGTGGAAAGCAAGCAACGCTCTTTTGTTTTCAGCGGTTTTCAGTATAATTTCTAAATTCAAAAGTTTATTCCTGTGTGATAAAGACAGACAATCAACGAATGTACGTGTGTGAATGTCATAAATATATGGTCGGGCAGCGTATGCTTATGTCACTTTGTGATGCAATGTTCACTGTCTCCTTTTCTTAAGGCCCACTAGAATAAAAGGTCCGGATGCCTGTCGGACTTTGATGTGTTGAGCTACACAATAAATACAATAGGGCAACGACAGTTTTCAAATGGTGGCGGTTGTCGTCAATACTTGTTGGAACTGCGGATTTATGTGTTGTTTTGCCACAAGCAAACAAATAAACAGAGTGTTTAGGCTATTTTAAAAAGTTTACTTAGCAACAGTAATTTGGCTGTTGCGCGTCCAGACCCTTTACTTTAGTAGGCCTAGAATTTTCTCTGATGACGTGTAAAACCGCGGGCGGGAAACATGAAAATTAATTGTAATATTTATAAGAATTGATAATAATAAGTAATTTGCGTGTACTTACAAATGAAGTGTTATTCCTTCGCCTTTACGACTATTTGCCGTGTAATTTAAGCATTTTCTCATCACACAGGAGGGCATTTTGGCGCTTTGCAATGCAATTTACTTACTGGTAAGACACGACCTCACTCGACGCGTAGCAGTTTAGTACTAAAGTACTAGAAATAGAGACAGCTACAATCGTCTTGTGTTTGGCTTCCCACTTTGAGATTTCTACCCCGCGTCCAGTATTAATGTCATTGATTTATAGGTGCAATAATGATTTTAGCTGGATTTATATTAAATATAGCTTATCTTAAATGAATGAGTGTAATAACCTACTCTGTTTGCCAATAAACAATGTATTTTTTGACTGAGAATTTTTTTTGTAATTGTATGAACCTGTTAATATATTAACTGAGTTTTTGTATCTGTATTTTTCTCATGCAAGTGAGAACATGTGTAAAACTCAGTATAAATTAATAAATAAATTATGTATTATTGATTTGCTATTCAGATTTCCCATCTCAATTCCGGTGCCTCGAAAGATCAAGTCGGAGCCTGGTACGGAGATGAGGCGCCGAAACAGAAAGATATTCCCGTGCAAGCAATGCTCTGAGATGTTCACCGTCCACGCTGACTTGAGAGCGCACATTATCACGCACCAGGTGGAGACACGGTAAGAATGAACCTTCTATTTTTTTAAATTATAAAGCGGTAATAGTTTATGTGTATAGTACCTATATGTATCTCGAGATCACTCAAGCCGTAAGCCCATTGTGCTATCTCCCATTTTACCTCATTCTTTTAAAACTCTTCAAAATTTGAGCTTATTTTGTTAGTAGGTAAAAATAATTCTGCTTTGCAATGAAATCCAATTAAGGTTAAATGTCACGTACGCTATAATCTACACATTCACAGATAGCGCCAATCAAATTATTTTAGGTTTTTAATGCTTTTTGCACATTACGGTTAAAATATTAAGGTAAATTAATTGTTCGCGATCGTACATATTTAATTAGAATATAAATAAATAGTTTTGTCCTTAAACAAACCCAAATCTTTCCAGAAAGGCTGAAAAATACAATATTGGATTGAGTCACCGATACAAATTTGAATTTTTCAGCCTTTCTTGAAAGATTTGGGTTTGTTTTAGGACAAAACTATTTATTTATATTCTAATTAAATGTGTACGATCGCGAACAATTAATTTACCTTAATATTTTAAAGCGTAACGTGCAAAAAGCATTTAAAACCTAAAATAATTTGATTGGCGCCATCTGTGAATGCGTAGATTACAACTTAGGTGACGTTTAACCTTAAATGGAATACTTGTGAATGTATCCGAAAACTAAAAACTGTTTTTGAAAGGTGGTGAAATCCGAAAATTTTATTATTAGAAATTTCCATGTAATTTTTTAAATATAAAAATTTTGAATGTCAATTTTAAAAAGTTTTAAAAATGGCTCATCTTACGTTTTTTCTAACAAAAATTACTGATAACGAAAAAAAACTAAAAACACACACATATTTTAATAGACAAATGAAATATAATTGTTATTGTTACTTCACTTTTTTGTCGTTTCATGGAATTTTTTTTTTTTCCAAATTGTGAATCTTTGGTTTCGTAAAGGTGTTTATTTTAATTATTTTGTTGTTAATTTTTGGATTTGAATAGTGTGGTTTTCTATTTCTACCACCACTTGAATCATATTTCTAACCGTTATAGTAAGGGGGACAACGATTTCTATGAAACCTATATGAGTTGTTCTGAAAGGGAACAAATTAGCCTGAGGGGTTAATCAGTTATTAGGTATCATATACAACAATTATATAAAATAAATAAAACAATTTAATTAAAAACTTTACTTCAAATTTATGCAAAATAATCAAAGAGTAACCAAAATCAAAAAAGTAAGATGTCTAAAAACCTAAAATAAAATTGCAAATTTCATGAAACCAGGGTTGACCATTTGTGTGTTTTTGTTTCTTCGAACATCAGACAAACATAATTTCTGCAGTTGTACAAACATACTTTCTGCAGTTGTACATATAGGACAGTCTACATAATTCTTTGTAATGTGAATTTTACTAAATACATTGTTATGAAAAGAATCCGTAATATGATTTATTTATTTTTATTTATCTCATTATTTTAATTTTTGTTCATATGAAGCAGATACTTTGTGATGTGACATTATAGGTAATTTCAAATAAAACAATAACTTTGTAAACACCACATATAAACAATAATATTATGTTTCTATTGTTTATATTTCTGTTATGATTTGATTTGTATGTGCAAACTCTCTCCACGGCTACCAATGTATTGATAATTTTTTTGTTTTGTAATTTTTCGTTTTACTTATATAAATTTTTGTTTTATGCAATTTTTGGCTTCATATTCCTATCTTATACATTTAATTTGCTTATTATGCGGTCTCAGTAGAGGTAAAGTCACAAGGAGGAAATCCATAATTGGTTTTATTTTGGCTATATAATACTTATGTGCAAACTGAAAAAATGTAAACTGTCAATTTCCCGAAAATTAATAAATAAATAATCAATTTAGGTCGTTATGTGCAAACCCCCTATCAACATAATGTCTAAAATTCTGTATTTTTTTCCTTCCAGTCACAAGTGCGCGCTATGCAGCAAATGCTTCACAAGAGCGCATGACCTAATATTGCACAGACGCGTGCACTCCGGGGAGAAGCCCTACCCGTGTACGCACTGCGAGAAAAGATTCACACAGAAAATTAACATGGTAAATAGCTTCTTATTTATGCTACGCTGTACAAATATTATAGATTCAGATATATTGAGAATATGTAATGACTTTCTCTATATAAACACTCACTAAGACCCAGTTGTTTCGCAAAAATTTTAATGTAACTTTGTTATCCAATGAACATTCAGCTCTATTTTGTTTTTTTGACATTTGAAAGGTCCACGATAAATCAATTTGGGAGGCGGGTATGGGTATCATCGCCCCAGGAACCATTTATTGGATTATCAACACCTCTGTCATAGATTATTCTAAGTGGTTCGCTACATTTGGTGACTTCGTAGGGGTGCCCGAGTTCATGGGGTCTGGTTTCAATTTGGGAAGCGGGTATGGTACCATCGCCCCAGGAACCATTTATTGGATTATTTACACCTCTTCCATAGATCACTCCTATGTGATTCGCTACATTTGGGGACTTAGCACGGATGCCAATGTTCATGGGGTGAGGTTTATCCGGGTGTTGGCGGTGGATGCGTCTGCCTGCCAACTGCTTGCATGGCCGGCCGGATCAGCGGAGAGTAATTGAGTTAGACCTTTAGACCTCTTCAGTAAGAATCTCTCTCAATATCGCCTTGCACCACAGTGGGAGTAAGGGATTCCTACGCCCGTCACTCCTGGAATCACTGACCCCCAGATTCCTACCCACCCCTAATACATTTTTCCTTCCCTGAACTTCCTCTCCATACAGCTTCCAAAAAGACCCTCCACACAGCTTCCCAAAAATGACACAAGCCCTGAGGGGAATTATTTTTCTCAGGGCCTTTCTAACAAATCGTAATAAATGCTTCAAAGTGAAGTTGGCCTCTTCTGCTGATAAAAATTTGTTTAAAAGTTGAATCGGACTTAGAATCGTCATTTATCGGGAACCTTTTAAGCACTCCGTTATGTAAGCGGATATACACGATAATATAATGATACTAGTCAAGTACAATAAGCGTGATTTCACGTCAACGTATGTGTTTCCCCAGAAATCGTTGTAACTCCGTTATTGTTCTAGTGAAATCCCTAAAATAAAAAGTAGAAGCTTCATAATAAATCAAGCTACTCATCACTGTTCAAGTTGTCCATAGAAATACATAAATAGACCTATTCTGTCATATATATGGTAGACCGCAAAATCGCCTACCAGCCGTTAGACATTGTTATTATTTTATTACATATTCTTGTATGAAATGATAAAAAAAGTGAGGTGACTAAATTTTATACGATAGAATATGTATTGTTTTTTTACATAATCTGTGATTTTTAGTACCATTTTCACATAAAAACATTTTTTTATGTTTGCATTCTAAATTTTAATATTTACAAATGTTAATATTTATTTGTAATATAACAATTTGAAAGCTTATATCATAACCTTTCAAAAACAGTTTTAAGTATTCAGCTACGTTCAGAAATGTTTAATTTATAGTGCTTTAATTGTGAAGCGGAAATATCACAAAGTTTTTGTAAATATGACATTTCGTTTAAGATGAAAAACTTGCATATTCGCAATAGATCGGAGTGGTTAACTGTCAAAAAAAACAAAATGGCGTTGAATGGTCGTTTGATAACAATGTTACATGTGAACTTCTGTGAAACAACCCGTCCTTAACCTGCCGACTCTTCATCAAACGGACGTGTTGTCATTTTGTACTCCTCAAGATTTTTTGTGTTTTCCAGTTGCGCCACATACGAATACACACCCACGAGCGTCCGTTTGCTTGCCACATGTGCGGCGATGGCTACATTGACCAGGGCGAGTTGGCTAAACACGTGCGTCTCCACACGGGTACGCTTCCCTACTTCTGCAATCTCTGCAAGGAGAGGTCAGTTCCCACTGCCCAATTATGTATGCCGCATCTTTTTATTTTTTCTACTTGCTCTTTTAAACTCTCGTCATCAGCAACAGCCCATGAACCATTCTGTTCTATGGGTATAAAAAACTGCAGTGAGACAGGTATGAGATTTTTTTTCTTTACATTAGCTCCACACAGGAGGCCCTGAGGAAAATAATTCCCCTCAGGGCCTATGTCATCTTGGTTCCATGCCAATTCAGAATGAAACCAACTCAGAAACACCCTCAGAAAGGTCATTAAAAGTTATGAAAAAATAGTTTTAAAATAGCCGGTAACCCTAACCTAACTTAACCAATTTTTTTATTATCACTCTTAATGACCTTTCTGAGGTGTTTCTGAGTTGTCTGGTCGCCGTCATCTTAGGGGATGCTGTGTGGAGGGTCTTATTAGGAAAGGAAGGAGAGGAAGTTCTGGGAAGGAAAATAATATTAGGGGTGGGTAGGAATCGGGGAATCAGTGTCTCCAAGAGTGACGGACGTATGACTCCATCCCTTTCATTGCGGTGCAAGGCGATGTTCCGAGAGAGTACGGTTGGAGAAGTCAAAGAGACTCCCTCAACCATTTTCTCCAGATCCGGCCTGCCATGCAGCTGGTGGGCAGACGCATCCGTCGCACGTCCCGGACAAATCTCACCCCATAAACCCGGGCACCCCTGCGAAGTGATCAAACATAGCGAACCACTTGGGATGATCTATGGCAGAGGTGTTGGTTATCCAATAAACAGTTCCCGGGGCGGCGTTACCTATACCCGCCTCCCAAATTGTAATGGAGTAACCACTGAAGCGACAGCGCAATTTAAATTTTTTTTTTTTTATGTTATTTTTTGTTTTACTTACAAATAAGGGAAAAGTTGCCAAAATTGGCAGCAAAGCAATCTGAGGTATTTTAAATAGTGCCATATTGTGGCAAAAAGCGCTCCGGTGGGTAAAGATGTTTCCAGGTCTCTCCATGGTTTCTGGTGATGATGTTTATATGATACTTGGTTGCAGGTTCTCATCACAGGACGAGGTGCAGACCCACAGCATGGAGGAGCACGGCACCATGAAAGGCGTGCAAGCATGCGCCGTGTGCGGGGTCATCTTCCCCGACCGCGCTAGCAAGAAGGAGCACCTGGTGGCCGCGCACTCGGAGATAAGACCCTTCCAGTGCCATGACTGCGGGAAGAAGTAATCAATCAGAGGATAAAATAAATTCCATACAACAAAGAACATTAAAAAATGCTTAACACGAGTTCCCGGCATGCTTTGCAATGCCACTTAATAAAGAAATTGTTTCTCCCTGCGTGTCCTTTCCCATTCGTCCCGTTCCCCTTATGTCTCCCCTTTCCCTCACGCATTCGCACTGCGTCCTCTCTGCCTTCCCTCCCCCCACTACCCTCTCCCGCTTCCCTCGTCCCACGAACCCCCTTCCCGCTTTCCCCTCCCGCGTTCTCCTTCCGCATGTCACCTATTGCAATTTTTGTACAAATGTCATTATGCCAGAGCTCACCAGTATATAAACAAACATTCGCGGGCATGCTCACAGCAACTCACCAAAGATTCATCGTAATCGGATGAATAGTTTACGAAATAATTTCATAACGCTAGAGCTCACCACTATATATAGAAACCATTGCTGGCGTGCGCACAACAACTATCTAACGTTTCATCGCAATCGGATAAATGGTGTAGGAAATAATTTCATGACGTCAGAGCTCACTATTATATATAGCAACACATGCCAGGAACCCGCTAGTGTGAAACAAAACTGTAAAATTAAAATCTATTTCTAGCGTAGGGAGTGTGGCGAACCCATCGCTCAGGGAGTGGAAACACAAACCTGCAATAGCCATCCCATTCCTTCCTGGGGCCTGTAGGTGGAACCAAGAAGAGAAGCCGTGGAGATGAGACTTGAGGCCACCTCCATGAACTCTTCCCTTGTGGGGCCTTCAGGGAACCAAGGGGAAGGGCACTCTTCCAGCGTGGGACCTTCGAGGAACCAAGGAGGAGTGAGGTGGAGAGATGATGTCCTCTTCCCATGTGGGGCCTATAGGGAACCATGTAGGAGTGAGGAGAAATGAGACCATATCTTCCCTTCCCTTCCCTTTTGGGGCCTTTGTGGAACCAAGGAGGAGTGAAGAGGAGAGATGAAGTCTTCTTCCCTTTTGGACCCTTTGTGGAACCAAGGAGGAATGAAGAGGATAGATGAAGTCCTCTTCTCCCTGGGGCCCTCGGAGAACCAAGGCGGGGTGGACTCTTCCCTTGTGGGGTCTTTAGGGAACCAAGGGGAGGTGGACTCTCCGTCGTGGAGCCTTCAGGGAACTAAGGAGTGGAGAGGAGAGATGAAGCCCTCTTCCCTCGTGGGGCCTTCAAAGAACCAAGGAAATGAGACCTGGGAAGACACATTGTCGAACCAGAAAAAATAGCTTCATTTCCAATAACAACTCTGGTGAACTTTATTAAAGGGACTGGGTTGTTAAAGGATTGTGTAAAATGGGAGATAGCACAATGGGCCTATGGCCTAAGTGCTCACGGGAACTAATCGTAAACTGTATTCTGAAATATATTTCTATAATCTCAATTACTTACAAACAAAATAAATGATTGTATTGTAAGTGATTGATAACCTAACAATTACCATTCCAGTTTCAAATTGAAGGCGCATCTGATCAACCACATGTCGGTGCACACGGGTTTCCGCGCCCACTGGTGCCCCGTGTGCGGCAAGTCCTTCAGTGGCGAGTCGGGGCGGAAGCTGCACATGTTGCGTCACGCCGGCGTGCGTCCATTCGCTTGCCGCACGTGCTCACGAGCCTTTCACAGCCGCGGGCTGCTGGCCCGACACGAGCGGGCGCACTCTCAGCAGCGACCGTACACTTGCCCCACCTGCGGATTGACCTTCAAGTCTTCGGATTCCAGGCACCGCCATCAAAAGGTAACTGTGTTCATTGAACCAGAATTACAATCACAGACAGATTTATTTATTTAATTGCTTATTCACCTTGAAGGCTTTACATGTTTACGTTATTATTAATACATAAGTTGTTCAGGAGTATAATAATAAGCATATATCCACTGGAGCGATTTAGGTCGAAAAATGGACCACTTTTATTTTTCTGCGATTGATTTCGGTCCAAATATGGACCATATTTTCCTACCATTCGTAAAACATTTATTGTAATTATTTAAAACATTTCCTTGGCCAGCCGTTTATTTTAGCACGAAGCTATTGAAATGCTTTATCTATTATGGTCATAGATGTGGCAAATCTGAACTTCGTAGACTATTTTAGAACAATGTTAAAAATAAATTTTTTAAATATTTTGTTCCCGCCGAATTTTAGGAAATAATCCGTAAACAACTGTTTACGGATAAAGTTAAGTCCTTTTTCCATAGATATGCACATTTAAATATAAAGTATACCACAGACAACATACAGAAACCGAAAATATTCTATGTTGACCCGAATAAGTATCCCTCACGGCAGTTTCAAGTAAAAACACCCAGGATTCGTGCGATTATAAAATGAACAATTTTTTTTATATATTTACAAATATGAGATAAACGGTAAAATACACGTTAATTCATTGGCTATAATATAGCACTATAATAAGTTTGTATGTCTCCATGTTAAAATTCGAAGGTATGATTTTTTTAATGTTGGCGAAAAATTAAAAAAATTACCTTCTTGGAAATCTCGAGCAATCGAGGCAAATTTATTTGTTTCGCGTGATCGCTCCAGTGGTTATATAGTATATAACATAATTTACTGAACATTAAGGATATATATAACGAGGTACAATACTGGTAGGTATGTAGTTTCATTATCATGTAAAGTTGTACAAAGGAGTTCGATAAATTTATAATATGATAGTTTAATAACGAGACTACAAAAAAGTAAGCACTTAGGTAATCTATACATAAGTATTTAAAGTTTGTTATAATTGTAACGATCTTGAAGAGACCATCGAATAATATAATATAGATGACTGAAATTACCATTTTTGGTGATTTCCAGATAGTACATCAGCGAGCCCTGCACGAATACAAGTGCGAATTTGCCGGCTGCTCATCCACATACTCGGTGAAGAGCAACATGCACCGCCACATGCGCAGCTACCACTACGGCATGAAGCCCTTCCAGTGCTCCCTCTGCAGCGGCCGGTTCACCAGCAACTCTTCCCTGTCCAGCCACACCAAGGCCAAACACTCGGCCATCCGGGATCATCACTGTCAGCTGTGCCCGCACAAGTTCATAGACCTCAAGTCCCTCAAGAGGCACTTTAGGACTAGGCACTCCAAGCAGAATAGCTAGTAGTGGTGAGTCTATGGCCAGCTCCAGCTGTGCTAGCACCAGTTCGTAAGCCTCAAGTCCCTCAAGAGGTACTTTAGTACCTTCATCACCAGATGGTGAATCTATTTATCTATGTCAGATGTGTCTGGACCAGTTCATAGACCTCAAGTCCAAGAGGCACTTTAGGACCAGGCACTCCAAGCAGACTAGCTAGCACTGGTGAATCTATGGCCAGTTGTGCCTGGACCAGTTCAGAAGCCTCAAATCCCACAAGGGGTACTTTAGGACCTGGAACTCCAAACAGACTGGCTGATAGGTGAATATTTCGACGGTCCCGAAGAACAATATCGGATCTGACAAAAATTGAAAATCATTCTGTTGACTTATTTTGTTGATTTAAAAGTCTGTATTTTCGGATTTTTTAATTAAATGAGATGAAGTATCAAAGATCAAAACAACACTACATTTCTTGATACCAAAAACAGTAAACTTGCAGAAACGATACTATAAAAATCTCCACTGCAAAAATTAAAAATCGCACATCCGACATTGTTCTTCGGGACTGTCGAATTGTATCTATATCAGCTGAGTCCACACGAATTCATAGGCCTCAAGTCTCTCAAGAGGAACCTCTTTAGGACCAGGGACTCCAAACAGACTAACTAGAGGTAGTGAATCTATGGCCAGCTGTGCCTGCACCTGTTCATAGGCCTCAAGTGTATCAAGAGGGACTTTAGGACCAGGCACTCCAAACGTCCTCACAAGTTCAATAACCTCGAGTCCCTCAAGAAGCATTTGGGACCTAGAACTCCAAACAGAATAGCTAGTAGTGGTGCACCTGCACGAGTTCATAGGCCTCAAGCCCTCAAGAGGCACTTTAGGACCAGCACTCCAAGCAGAATAGCAAGTACATACTGATTGGGAAACCCATAGATAATAGAAACAAAGGGAGATATGGCATGGAAGTGTACCGACTGTCGCAGAGCTACGACCAAGCTACACAGGCTATCAAAGTAGCTAAGCCAATGAAAGTTATGCCTTTGGTGTGTAGATAGAAACAAAGGCGGGACACTGCGGTTTCATCCTAATTTGATTCACGGGACTATTGCCCTCATTTCTATTATCGCTGGATAAATCTATACAATTTTGCTCCTTCTGGAGATTTGTGATGAAATTATATTAAATAAATATATAGAACCTGAATCGGGGTTTCTGGTGTGTGTGTGATGAATGAAAATTCATTTGAATAGATTTTTCTACTGAGAATACAAAAATGCTAGAAAGAACACAAAAACACTTAAAAAATTTTTAAGTAAATTAAACAATCGTGTATTTTTAGCTTGCAATGTCACTGTATTTATGAAAATGATCCTTTTTTACGATTAACATTTTTAAAACTGAGAGTGTTTGGTATGAGGTATGGGCACTGCCGCCCCGGGAACCATTCATTGGATAACCAACACCCCTGCCATAGATTATCCTAAGTGGTTCGCTATAATTGGGTGCCCTGCTTTATAAGGTGAGGTTTGTCTAAGTCTTGACGGCGGATGTTTTTTCCTAGCTATTGCGTGGCGGGCCGGATCGGGAGAAACTGGTTGAGGAAGACCTTTTGACCTCCCAGCCGGGCTCTCTCAACCCATTGCCTTGCACCGCAGTGGGAGGGATGGATTCATACGTTTGTCACTCTTGAACACGCTGACCCCTATCCACCCCTAATACCTTTTCCTTCCCAGAACTTCCTCCCCTTCCTTTTCTTAAAAGACCCTCCATACTCTACATATACCTGAAGCTGACATAGGGCATGAGGGGAACTATTTTCCTTAGGACCTCCTGTGTGGATCTAATTAAAAAAAACTACAATGAAATAAAATAAATTGCATTTTTTTTTATAAAGTAATGAGTATTGGTAGAAAATTATTTCAAACTTGATAATATTTTGGACATGTCACAAATTTAAATGTATTTAATACATTTAGAAAATTAGAGAAATAATAAAATACGAGGATAGGCTGAAAAATAATGCACACATGCTTATAGTATACAAACAAAGGCAAAATTAAATTAAAATACAATTCTTAAGCTTCAAAATCATATAATTATTTTTCAACATAGTCCACCACTAAGGCTTAAACGGTGATGAAACTCAGTAGGAGTCACTTTTTCAGCAGGTAAAAATTCGATAACAGTGTTCAACTTGCATTGACATAGCACTAGAACACGTCTCCATACTTCCGCTTCTCAAAATAAACTGGATGTATTCAACGACCTCAAACCTGCGCTTGCATATAAAGGGGAAATATCACTTTCACATTCCACCTGGTGCGCTTCTGACGGTTAATTTTTTTTACGCTGTACAAACATGTGTGCAAACTTTTCAGCCAACTTCGTACATACAATATAGAGTTTTATAAATTAATTATTATTGCATAGGTAAATGATATGACGAAAGGTTTTTATAAATTAAAAAAATGTAGTCATTAGGAGATTTTATAGTTTGAATTTTTTTTTTCTGTTTATATTTTTTTGTATATAAAATTTATAATGTTATAGAAAAAATATTTTGTTATAGGCACAATTTATCTAACAAATCTGTTACTTTTAAGCCTCTGAAAATAAAATAAAAGATAAGAAATGTTGTAAATTATTAAGGTTACATTGTTTCAAATCGTTGATCAGCACCATTTCGAATATTTGAATTTAGAAACGTCCCCATTAAATGCCGATTCTCGGTCCATTTCAGCTTTTGATTAAAATGTGATCTACTGTCAAGTGTAATTAATGTTTTTGTCGTTATGCTTGTCAGCTGATCGCAATTTGTTGAAACGCTGAAATGCACGGAAAAATCGGTGTTCAACGGGAACCGTTCAAATGTCAAAAATTCAAAATTACCCTAATGGACGACTTCACGATCATCAAATTTTACGAGAGTCTGAAACAACCCACCCTTAACCCGTCTGCTTGGTTCAATATATTCGCACCTCACAATCCGGAAGCCTCGGTTTCGTCAAACCGTCACTTTGGATTGAGATTGTAAAATATCTATGCAAAATAGCTTTCATATTTCAAAGACAATAAGAAGCATTATTTCGTTCTCTTTCTGGTTAAAAGAATAACACATATGTTTGCATGAGAGGAAGAGAGATGTGAGAGAGCGAAACGTAAGGTCACTCTGGGACGTTTTTGGTCTTATGAAAGTATAACGCGATTACGTGTTTTGGGATGTATTTATTCCTAAACAAGCAGACGGGTTAATAATCTATTACTTTTTATTATTCAAAATTGAGCAATAAAAATAGTTAAAAATAATTCATAATTTATTCTTTCATAGATGGCTTTTCTTTTTTTAACATTAACCCCACACACAAGCCCCTCAGAAAAATAATTTCCCTCAGGGCCTCTGTCATCTTTGTGGATGCTGTGTGGAGGGTTTTTTAAGGCAAGGAAGGAGAGGAACTTCTGGGAAGGAAAAATATATGAGGGTTGGGTAGAAATTTAGGGGTTTGTGTATCCAGGATGGACGCATGAATCCATCCCTCCAACTGCGGTGCAAGGTGATGGGTCAAGATATTCTGGCTGGAGAGGTCAAAAAACCTCCCTCAACCAATCTCTCTCGATCCGGCCCGACACACAGCAGGTGAGCAGATGCATCGGCTACCAAGACCTAGACAAACCTCACCTCACGAACCCGGGCACCCTTGCTAAGTCACCAAACGTAGCGAACCACTTGGGGTGACCTTTGGCAGAGATGTTGGTTATCCAATAAATGGTTCCCGGCGGTACCCATATCCGCCATCTATGAACGAGTAGATTGTGAAATATTTTAAGTTTAACCTTAAATATCAAATTTTCAGGACAATATATGCTAAAATTACAACAAAAAACATGCTTTACAGAAGTAAATTAACAGATTTGTAGAATTTCTGTACTTTGCATGGAATAAAGAATATAACACTAGAAGTGCCTTCCGTACAAATTTGAATGGCAAAAAATGTGTGCCAATAACTTAGTACCTTGTGGTTCTAGACCATTTAGCATATGGTCTGTCTCTCTTACTCATGCCTGAAATTGTATATCAGCATCCCATTTGATTTTCGTAATCATGGTGAAACACAGTTTTGTATGAAAATATAGGCAGAAATTGGGCCTATAATTGGATCACGAAGCACTTTTTGCGTTATTCTTTATTCTATGGTACTTTGCTTGGTGATATTGTTTATTATTAGAAAATGAGAGTTATTTATTTTTTTGTTTCATATTATGTATTTTTTAAGAAAAATTTTCATTGCAATTCCAAGACATACCAAGCAATATTAATAAAATATTTGTGTTGGGAAAATTGTAAATATGTATAACAGGGATTTAATATTTATATTTTAATTTATGTAATAATGTTAATAATATTGTGTAGCGAATTCTTTAATCTGAAGGGTTTTTCTGTATCTTTTGCAATGTTAATTCAGCCGTATATGACACATTTTGACAGTTTTCTGAAATGCGGCATTCCGTATCGTGCTAACGAGCTAAATACTGCGCTTGTGTTAAGACAACTCATAGTTACCCTAACACCAGAGATGACGGCGTGTTTACCACGTAATCCTCGTTAAGAGATGTTACACCCGGGAAAATTTGCAAATCAAACATAATCACGTACAAACATCAAAATAATACGATAAACGGATAGTCATTTATGAACGCCTATTAGGCTTATTTGCAAGTAGTTATAATCAATAGTTGTAATCAAAATAAAGTGTACTATAATGTGCGTGCCGCTAAAACTCATAGACAAGTCCCAGTACAATCAAGGGAGTTATATGGTGTGATAGCCCTCTATCCCCCGTCCATGAAGGAGGTTCGTGTTTTCACCTGAATATATAAGGGCTAATTGATTTTGTAGATATAAGGGCTGGAAGTTTCGCCCTCTAGAATTTTCTAGAACATTCGAGTATTCCACAACATTCCAATTCTGGAATATTGTGGAATGTTGGGAAATAGTCTGGAACATTTGTGAACATCCCAGATCATTGTGGAACATTCCAGAACACTCTTGAATGTTATGGAATGTTCTGGAACATTGTGGACCGTTCAAAAAGCCTTTTTGTATGGATGGGGCTACCCATTGGTAGGGGTATATAAAGCAAGACCCGTCGTGGGTTCGAATGTCAGTTCAATCTCATATCAACTCACATAGCGAAGCCGGGTACCCCAACCAGTAACTAATAAATAGTAATTTGTGTTTTTAAGTAGGTAATTAACGCTTTTTAGACGAGCGTCATGTATACATGACGCGTATGTGTGAGAATTTAAAATAACGACATAGTCTTTAAGGTTAATCCTCACCAACTGACATCAACACACGACAGGCATAGACAAGCCATTGAAAGCCTAGAAAATCATAGAAATTTGACAGTCGATAACGCACAACAGACGCAAACGACAACCAATAGATTTTGCCGTTTTGTCTTAATTATCTCGCAACGCTGACTTAACAAAAAAGATATAGAATCACCCATCTGAACACATTTTAACATAATATCGTTATCAAAATGTTAACTAGGTGAGTCTTTTACAGAAAAAATGTAGTAAAAAATTAGTAATAATATATTTATTTATTAATATTTACAGGAAAATCATTTTTAAAGAGTTTGAATGTAGTTGTGCACCCCCAGAGTGATTCAAATTGGTTCGAAATGGTTTGGATCACCCACCTGCAGTCCCCTCTTACCCTGCAGGAGTCTTACTATTCAGTACATCACTACAACAAGCAAGAACCTCTTTAAAATGATTCTACTGTAGATATGTAATTATTATATTTGATGCCATTCCTCGGAATAGTTTTATGTTTTATTTAAATGAAAACTGTTGTTATTACAGAAAAATATGTTTTAATGTTTTTTTTGTCAAGTTATAGAATTTTAATGGTGTTAATAAATAATAATGAATTTAATACTGTTTTACTTTTATTGTATTCTCTGATGAAAGGTTATTGTACAACACTTTTGTGACTTTACTGTTTCTCAAATTTGTTCTTAACCACTGGAGCGACAACGCAATTTATAACTTTTTTCTCCGATTACTCGAGATTTTTTAGTGTTTTTTTTCCACCCACATTAAAAAAAATCATACCTCCGATTTTAATATGGAGACAAACAAACTGATATCAGGTCTGTTCTATATAACCAATGAATTCACCAATCTTTTGTCGATTATCACATATTCGTAGGTGTTCGGGCATACTTGTACCTACACCCAAGTACCTATTCCTCCTGTCCGTCGTACCTACTTATCCTTACCTATCCATCTTTCCATTGTCACCGGTTCAGGATTGATTTCTAACCGCGAACTCAGTGCAATTACAACAACGGCGCGGTAGGGCGGACAAGTACTTTGTCTCGTCGCCTGCAATCGAAACCCGGATCCGCGCAAGTTAACTATCTCATCCGTGGAGTTATTTTCATTGGTGCATGAGTGTGGAAATCCAGGACATCGCCAGCAAGGTAGGATCATCTTGTATTCGGTTGACATCCTTTTGTTCCTGTCCATCCTTTTCGTTCCCATCGGGGAAAATTGGTAGAGATTAGAGACTCCGCGGAAGAGATAGCATCTTCCAATAGCTATCGAAACATTGGTCCTTCACCGGATATAGAATTAACCTTGATTCTTTACAGATAAGTTTAATTACATGATTAGAAATTGTACTCAAATTAGTTTCATTACAAGATTATTTTCAATAGTGGGTAGCAATTAGTAATAGTGGGTACGGCTTATCAGTTCAGCTGGTAGGTAGAATTTGGGTGCAAATAGAATACTTTTATTTGTTGCAAGTTGCAAGTAGATAGCTACTATTATAATTGTTAATTTACGTATTTAATACATTCCAAAATGGATAAACTTGCAGCCAAAATTGGTTCGTTAAAATTAAAACGGCAAAGATTGTTTGGGCGAGTACAGGCCGCTTATGATCTCATTAAGGATTTAGAGCAAAAAACAAAACTTTGTCAATTTAAAGCTAGAATGGAAAAAATTGAATCCACGTACGAAGAGTTCCAAAACATACAATGCGAATTATCGGATCTGGTTTCGCTTCCGGAATTCGAATCAAAAAATGATGTTTTGGAAGTTTCACGGGTTTTTGAGGAATTATATTTCGAGGTCACGTCGGCGCGTGACATTCAATCGGATAAAGGTCACGCAAGCCATGATAATTCAAATGAGGAAATGCAACTACGCCCGATGCGTAGCTTATTAGCTCCGGAAATAAAAATTCCTATATTTAGTGGAAATATTAAAGAATGGCCACAATATTTCAATTTATTCAGGAGCCTTGTTCATGAAAGTACCATTTTGAGTGAGATTGAAAAATTCCATTATTTATTGACCTCTTTGAAGGGAACAGCTTTGTCATTGGTTAAAACCATTCCATTGATTCCAGAAAATTATGAGTTAGCATGGGAAACACTGTGGAGTCATTATTCCGAGTCTAGAGCATTATTCATACATTACGCCAACTCGATTTTAAATTGTAATTTTTCTAATAATGAAGAGATTTTAAATGTCCTTCGAGAAAATCTCTCGGGACTACGCGAATTAAATCGGGGAAAATTATTTGACGAATTCGTTTGTCATATGGTTCTACTCAAAATAGATTCAAAAACGCGTCGGTCTTTTGAATCTCTTGTTAAAAAAGATGAAATTCCGGATACTGAAAAATTAATAGGTTTTTTAGCAACACAACATCGAATAAATATGCTTTCAGATATAAAAGACAAAAGGATTTCTAAGAGGGTATTATTTTCAAACACGAGCGCGAACGATCACAATGTTCATAAAATTACTTGTATTAAGTGTAAGCACTCACATCACCTGACAAAATGTCAAGATTTTCTATCACTAAATGTAGACAGTAGGAGAGACTTCGTAAAAAAGGAAAAGTTATGTTTCAATTGTTTGAATCCACATTTCATTAAAAATTGTAGGTCAAAATTTCGTTGTAGAACATGCAACAAAACGCACCATAGTTTATTACATACTGACGAAAGGTCTCTTTCGCCGAACAGTCGCAGTACTGGAACGGACGACCCTGTACAGTGTAACATAGCTTACGGGCTATCAAAACGTTCGATATTACCTACCGCGCTGGCAGAATTCCTGGACTGTTCTGGACGTAAACACAGAGCGCGGATTTTAATTGATACTGGAAGTGAGGTTTCGTTTATATCTGAAAACCTATATAACATTTTGGGACTACATTCACAGAAATGGTCCGGGAAAGTACGCGGTGTAAACAATGCTGTTGTCAACAACATACAAGGTTTAGTTACCTGTAAAATATACTCTATTCAAAATCACTGCTTTGTGAAAGGGCAAGCGATAATAATATCAAATATTACTTCTAAAATTACGCCCGTAGATTTACAAGAATCATTTGAAGATTTCAAACATTTAGATTTGGCTGACCCAGATTTCCAAAAGCCAGGAGACATTGATTTTCTAGTGGGATCAGATTTGATTGCTAACATATGGAGACAAGGATATGTTTCAAGCCTTAAATGTAATTTGCTAGCAGTGAATACGATATTCGGGTATGTTATCATGGGTTCATGTCTACAAGGTTACAATTCAGCACAACCCGTTGTGACGTCAGCGTTAACTGCAGTTGAAAATAGTGACTTAAATTACGCGGTAAGTCGTTTTTGGGAAATTGAAGAGGCTTTTAACGAAATAATTCAGAATAAGGACGAGAATGAATGCGAAAACATATTTCAGTCAACAGTCAGCCGGGAAGGGTGCGGCAGGTATATCGTTGCACTACCTTTCAAGAGCAGAGATCATGTGGATATCGGAAGCACATATGATATCGCCCTTAAGAGATTTTATAATCTTGAAAAACGTTTATCATTAAATCCAACATTGGCGGAACATTACTGTAAATGTATGGAGGATTTATTGGAGCAAGGCTTCATGACAAGAGTTTCCTCATCGACTGAGATACCGAATACTTATTACATTCCACATCATGCGGTTGTTCAAAAAATAGGGAATAATATTAAAATTCGGGTGGTCTTTGACGCCTCATGTAAATCTGATAAACAAATCTCATTAAACGATTGTTTATATTCGGGTCCAAAATTACAAAATGAAATAAGTCACATACTTTTAAAATTCCGTATATACCCGATAGTACTCACTACGGATATACAAAAAATGTTTCTACAAATTCGATTGAGAGAAGAAGATACAAATTTTCAAAGGATTCTTTGGCGTTCTTCACCTTTACAGCCGGTAGGGCAATATACACTTGGTACTGTCACATTTGGAGTGACTTCTTCGCCCTATTTGGCCATAAGAACTTTACATCAACTAGTGAAGGACGAAGGTACTCGATTTCCAAAGGCTTCTAAGGCACTGTTGTCGGACACATACGTGGACGACATCGTAACCGGTGAATGGGAACCGGAAGGCGCCGCTCAGCTTCAGACGGAGCTGAACGAACTCCTTACAAAAGGAGGCTTTCAATTGAGAAAATGGATGAGCAATTCGCAGTCAGTTTTAAATAACATTCCAATTGATCATCGGAGTCATACGAGTGGTAAAGTTGCCTTTGATGATAGCACATCTTTCTCGTTGAAAATTTTAGGATTAATATGGGATCCTGATAAAGATACATTTTCGTACTCGGTAGAAGAAAAAGAAAAGGTATTTACAAAACGTGCAATACTGAGCTGTGTTGCGCGTATTTTCGATCCCATCGGATTAATAACACCTGTTGTTTTTAAGGTAAAATGCCTTATACAGGAACTATGGAAAACCAAGTTAGGTTGGGATGATTCCCTCCCGGAAAACCTTGTTAATTTATGGGAAAATTTCTTAGATGAATTACCTAAGTTATGTTATTTACAAATACCTAGGCACTGCAAAACAATTAAAGGGTTAAACTGTACTTTAGTAGGATTTTCAGATGCGAGCGAATTGGGTTATGCAGCTTGCATATATTTGGTTACGAATGAAGCACAGCCTCAAGTCACATTACTTACGAGTAAATCTAAAGTTGCTCCACTGAAAACATTATCGATACCACGTCTCGAGCTTATGGGAGCTTACCTACTGTCAAAGTTGGTAAAAATGACGAAGTCATCGATAGAAACTCTCGTGAAAATTACAGATATAATATTGTTTTCCGATTCCACCATAGTTTTATCATGGATTAAGACACCACCTCATACTTTGAAAACTTTTGTCGCGAACCGCGTTATCAAAATTATTGATGAAATCGATGACGCAAAGTGGTACCACGTTGCGTCAAAAGAAAATCCAGCCGATCTTGCTTCTCGCGGTTTATGTCCATCGCAAATAATAGATAACCAATTGTGGTTTCTAGGGCCTCATTGGTTGGCTCAGCCAAGTCAGAAGTGGCCGTTGACTTTACCGGAAGAATTACAGGCTGAAGAGCTACCGGAAGTAAAGTCCCACGTCTCAACAGTTCACAGGCCCCTCGACTATTATGAGAGCCTACAATTTTTCCGATTTTCTTCTTGGAACCGTCTTCGGAATGTGGTCGCTTGGTCGCTTAGGTTTATTTACAATACGCAGCAACGGACCAAGGATGCTCGTAGATCTGGAATTCTGACCGGCGCAGAAATAAATCGCGCGGTCACCCTAATAGTAAAATGCGATCAGCAGTTTCATTTTCCCGAGGAATTCAGAATGCTGAAAAATGATGGGGTCAACTCAGTGGCATTTCAAAAATTAAATGTGTTTATCGACCACGAAAACTTACTTCGCGTTGGCGGGCGGCTCCGCAACTCTCATTTAAAATATAATGCTAAGTTCCCAATAATCTTGGCAAAAAACAGTAAGATTGCAGAACTGTTAATATCTTATTATCATAAGGCCTATCTACACGCTGGTTCACGAACACTGCAATTCCTGATTCAACAAAATTATTGGATTGTATCGGCACGTAATAAAATCAAGAAAATGGTGTCCAAATGTGTGAGATGCGCTAGATTGCGATCTTCACCGTCAAATCCCCTCATGGCCAGTCTGCCAGAGGCGCGTGTTACGCCCAAACGCGTATTCAGTCGTGTAGGAGTGGATTTGGCCGGCCCATTCGTCCTAAAGGAAGGGAAACGTAGAGGTGCTAAGACATACAAGGCTTACTTTGCGATTTTTGTTTGCATGGCAACGAAGGCGATGCATCTCGAGGTCCTCTCTGATCTCTCGTCTGAAGCCTTTATCGCTACCTTAGAAAGATTCGTCTCAAGGCGGGGTATTTGCCAAGCTATTTATTCGGACTGTGGCACGAATTTCGTTGGGGCTAAACGACATTTAATAGGTGCACAAAAATTCTTGAATAATTGTCCTAATGATGAAGATGTAATGCATACATGTTCGGAAAAGGGAATCGCATGGAATTTCAATCCGCCTTCCAGCCCCCACTTTGGTGGACTATGGGAAGGGAATATACGGGTTGTAAAAAATCATTTGAAACGAGTCATAGGTGATAACTCACTAACATATGAGGAATTTACTACGGTATTACACAAAATAGAAGCTATACTAAATTCACGACCTCTTTGTCCTCTAACATCAGACCCTGAAGACATTCAGGCCCTTACTCCAGGTCACTTCTTAATTGGAGAACCCTTAATTTCTATTCCCGAATACGACTATTCGCAGGTTAAAATCAATCGTCTCAACCGCTGGGAACATTTACAGAAAATGACCCAACACTTTTGGCAGCGCTGGAATACTGAATATTTACAAGCGCTTCAAAATCGCGTCAAATGGTATAAGGCTACCCGTAATCTCCAAGTAAATGACCTCGTGGTCATCAAGGATGCTAGGAGTCCTCCATTAAAATGGCCGCTCGGCAGGATAATGGAGGTGAAACCGGGCTCTGACGGGGTCGTAAGAGTAGCCTCAGTTAAAACCAGCGACGGTTTATATCTACGGCCTGTGGCAAAGCTTTGCCTTTTACCTGTAGAATAGAGAGTAACGTTTTTTTTTTTTTTTTTCTTTTCTTTTCATATGAATCTTGGTATAGGTTCATATTTTTTTTGTTTGTCTTTATGCCTTCAATGGTTTCGTATCGATTGCGATTCAGGTTTATTATTTTTTTTGTACGTTTTGCACGTGTAGTCTTTAGTTTCACGTGCACCTAGCTTGTAAGGATAATATTATAGGTTAGGGATAGGATTTTTTTATATTTCATATTTTCTTTTTCAAAATTGGCCAGTTTCGATGGGTATTGGAAAAATGTTATTTTTGGCGAGCGGTATATGTTCGGGCATACTTGTACCTACACCCAAGTACCTATTCCTCCTGTCCGTCGTACCTACTTATCCTTACCTATCCATCTTTCCATTGTCACCGGTTCAGGATTGATTTCTAACCGCGAACTCAGTGCAATTACAACAACGGCGCGGTAGGGCGGACAAGTACTTTGTCTCGTCGCCTGCAATCGAAACCCGGATCCGCGCAAGTTAACTATCTCATCCGTGGAGTTATTTTCATTGGTGCATGAGTGTGGAAATCCAGGACATCGCCAGCAAGGTAGGATCATCTTGTATTCGGTTGACATCCTTTTGTTCCTGTCCATCCTTTTCGTTCCCATCGGGGAAAATTGGTAGAGATTAGAGACTCCGCGGAAGAGATAGCATCTTCCAATAGCTATCGAAACAGTAGGATTTATAAAAAAAATATTATAAAATCGTAAACTTCTATTTATTTACTCGCAAATAAAGGAAAATTTGCCAAAATTGGCAGCAAAGCAATCCAAGGTATTTTAAATAGTGCCGTTTTGTGGCAAAAAGCGCTCCAGTGGATAATACTTATCCTTGTGGATTATTAACCTGATCTGCATGACTGTCGCTTAAGTTATATCTATCTATCTATCGTCTATCTTTGACGGCCGGCGTAGCGCAGCGGTAAGACGCTTGACTTGCGCACCGAAGGTCGCGGGATCGAATCCCGGCGTGGCAAATAAATTTTATTTGATTAATTTGTGTTATTTCACAATTTATTCATTTAAAATAATAAATAGTATATTTGCGGCACGTTCCAGAGTGGAAGATACTCTCTGTATCGCCCTGGTGTAAGAACACCATTCAGAATTGAAACGTTGCTTGAAACGGCATTAGCCGTGTTTGGTGACCAGATCTGAATAGCCAGGTACTTCCCCACCTTCCTCTTTCCTATCTCCTTCACCTCCCCACAACCCTCAGCCTCACAACATACCCCAATTGGGGATGCCATAGTCTCACTGGCTTCAGGCGGGAGCAGTTGGGACTCTTGTGAGGTATTCATGTAAAAAAAAAAAAAAAATCAGCGGCAGTGGTGGTTTGTGCTGAAGCAGGAGAGGACGTGCCTCCCCAAAAATAGAGATGAAAAGGGGAAAAAGATACACATATAATACATCCAAAATAGAGTAAATGTTAAGTTTAAATATTCTCCATGAATATTTTCATTTATCACTAGGAATGAACGCTCTTATTATTACTGTGACGATTCACGGTTACGGTACCTTGACATTCCTTATTGGGGCATGCTGTGGAAAAGGAGATGGAAAAGAGGAAAGCGGGGAAGGTATATTACAATCATTCAAACCTTAGGTTCGTACATTGTTGTAGAATGTCCGCTCTATTAGATCCGTGCTCCGTGAGAAGATATGCTGGATTTATCCGCAACCAAATCTTTTTTTTTTTGTGCATTACAGATTAATATAATCCTATTACAATACACGTAGGTAACATATATACATAATTTTTTCAATAATACATATTTTAGAGTCCTTGCCTAAATTTATTCTTGAAACCTTCAAGACTAATGTTGAAAATGTCAAGAGACCTAGAAATATCATTTAGCAGTACCATACCTCTTGTCATACTGTGTTGGGCCAGAACGTCTGTTTTGCCATGTGGGATATAGAACAAGTCGTGGTGGCGACCCTGGCAGTAGCTGTTCGGTACGAACAATTTATAGCATTCTAAGAGGTATGGGCTGTCAATGTAGTAGTTTATAATTTTGAAAGCTGTTACTGTTAGGGTCCCATTCCTTCTAGATTGGAGACTTTCGAAGCGCGTTTCAGATAGCAAATCTAGATGATGCATAAATCGCGGGTATTCACCATGCATTCTCATATAAAGATACCTTAGAAATTTTTTTTGGATTTCTAATAAATCTATGTATTTTTGCTGGTATGGGGCCCAAACAGCAGAAGCGTATTCTAATTTTGATCGTATAATGCTGTTGAACATCGATGTCATTGCTTCGGGCTTGGAAAATTGTTTACTTATTCTTATCACAAATCCAAGAAGTTTGTAACACGATGATGTCAACTCCACTATATGATCTGAAAAAGTAAATTTGGGATCAAATGTAACCCCGAGGTCCTTGATGGATTTTACTGATGACAATATTTCATTATTTAATTTATAATCAAATTTAATCGGGTTTTTGGAACGCGTATAGGTCATAGTGACACATTTTTTTACATTAAAGAAAAGTTTATTCTCATATGCCCATGAAGATATTGCGTCTAAATCAAGTTGTAACTTAAAACAATCTTGAATGTCACGTATCGTCCTGAGCAGTTTGAGATCGTCAGCAAAAAGCAAGCAAGTAGTACTCTGGATGCATTCTTGAATATCATCGATTAATATCAAGAATAGTAGAGGTCCCAAGTTTGACCCCTGAGGTATTCCTGAAAATGCAGGGAATTCCCTGGACTCTTGGCCACCGATGCATACATACTGTGTTCTATTTTTTAAATATGTCACAATAAACTGTATCAGGGGTTGGTCAAAGCCTATTTTATGTAGTTTTCTTAAAAGTACGTCATGATCTACACGGTCAAATGCTTTTGCAAAGTCAGTGTAAATAACGTCTGTTTGATATAGCGCGTCTAATCCTCTTGCTACTTTATGTGAAAGTTCAAGGAGATTGGATACAGTCGATTTTTTTGACAAAAAACCGTGCTGATTTCCCCCAAGAAGCGGTTTTATTTTATTTGTTAGTTTTTTACAAATAAGTGTTTCAAAAATTTTCGAAAAAGATGATAAGACAGCTACCGGTCTATAATTGTGTGCCTCTGTTTTGCAACCCGACTTATATATTGGGCTCACCTTGGTGAGTTTCCAAGATTGGGGAAAGGTGGAAGTAGCAATACTGAGGTTTATTATATGGCACAAAGGTTTATATAAGTATTCCCCTAACGTGATGATAACATGAGGTGGAATTCCATCCGGTCCCGTGGCCTTATCGGGCTTTTGGTTCTGAATGCGAATTTTTACTTCCTCAGGTTTTAAATATATCAAGGGAGATTAAATCTATAAATTTAGGCACCTCTTGCCGGAGACTTTCCGCATTTAATTTGGGACACGTTTGGTTATAAACCGATTTGAAGTAATCCGCGAATATCTCTGACACTAGTTGGGGACACTGGATGATTTCATCCGCGTCCATGAGCGCGATTGAAGTACCCCCACTTGATTTTTGAGACCTAATATATTGCCAAAAGTTTTTAACATTATTTTTAATCCCATTTTCAATATTAGATAAGTGAAGTATCTTATAATAATTTCCCTCAGGGCCTATATGTCATCATTGAATATGCTGTGTGGAGGGTCTTTTTGTGGAAAGGAAGAAGTGAACCTGAAGAGACCCATATTGCAGGAGGGAAGAAACACAGGAATTGAATACTTATACCTATTTGTATTATGCCTGCTTATGTCTTTCATGCTCAGTTTACTATTTGTGTACTATTTACTTGTAACGATGCCCCTGTACAACTTACCAATGTTACTTATAAATGTTTGGGCATAATGTGTCCCAATTAAGCGGAATCAACTGTATTAAATAACTTACAGATATTATGTTAGGGACTCCAGTTGGGGAAAGGAGAGAGATTAAATTATTGAAATAAAACGCAATTATTTTTTTTACGCAATAAATTTCACATTTATTGTATGTAATAAATATCTTTTTGATTAACATTAGACAGAGGATTTACATTTAGAAGTAAATTCATCACACAGATAATTTTTTTTTTCAAATAAATAATGTTAAATGCACATAGAACTAACTTACTATTGAGATTTCAGGTCAGACTATTAGAGACAGGGATATATAATACTTACACTCTTCGTCCACAAGGCTAAGCAAGTACAACCGACACTCATATTTTGTGTACTCACATCGTCACGAGACCAGTGTCGCTACCAATCATTATTACCAGAATTATGATAAAATGTCTGACCAAAGTGACACTGTAACAAACCATATATGTAATTGTTATGCAGATTTCTGAGCGTATATTGATTAGTTCTTCGATCTCAAATACTTTCTCACTCCTGCATCGCTTCGTCTCTTACTAATTAGGGCGAGGGATGCTATTGACTAGTTTTTCACCCGCCGCTCAGACTTACATATGTGATCCTTGGAAGGGATGTGACCGCTGTGATAACCGATAAAAGGTTATGTTTTAGCTCTAGAGAGCTAGTGAATCTCTGACAGGACTGACCCAAGAGATGCTTTGTAAACCGTCAGCTTTGGAGTTCAGCTAACCCGGAGGTAGAAAATACTCATTGAAACCCTTTTTTTCATTAGCTCCACACAGGAGGCCCTGAGGAAAATAATTTACCTCAAGGCCAATGTCATCTGAGATGCTGTGTGGAGTTTTTTTTTAGGAAAGGAAGGAATGAACATTGGTCTTGAAGAGATCCATGTTGTAGGAAGGAGGAAACACAGGAAAATCATTCCACGGTCGAGCTGTTGAGCTCAAGAACAAGTTTCATAACCAATGTTCTTTTTTTAAAACTACATTAACAAATTAGATAAATACTACGAGTCAAAGAAGCGACCCGTTCTCATGTGACAAACGTCAACCGTGTACATATGTACATATGTTGAACGTGCGTCTGGCGTGTTTCTCGACTATGCACCGGTGCCGAAGGAATCAATGATGCTAGTTTTTTCGGAGCATTTTCCATTGAAATACCGGTAGAACAAGGATAGCATTCCCACCGCCTGTGCTCTAAAGATTGCAATCCGTTTGTTAATATGGGAGAATCTATCAATTGGACCGCACGTTTCTGCAGAGTCGAGGGTTTTTTTTTCAGGCATTTCGGAGCTCCAGACCAAAAAAAAAACTTTGAGTATCGGACACTTGCGTAGCCATGTGGATGAAGGGCCATAGATAATCACCTATTTATTTACGTAGACAATATTTCAAACTCATAGACAAAGCCCATATCCAACCGGTCGAAAATGCAAATATGTAACAGTGATTGAGATAGGAACAAACAACAGTGCATTCGAGTTGACAAACCAATAAACTACTTCATTCTTTATTATATTATCCAGGCCGCAGAGTTAGAGTTGAGACGACCACAAACATAAGATTGTGTTTATTAGTATTAACACGGGTGTAAAGTTAAAGCGTTGATCTGCTGATTGCTGAAGGATGTGGAAGCTGTGTATCAAAACATCATCCAAAAGAAGATTTTTTAAGTATTATGTCAGAAAAATATTATCTCAGACTGGAAAATGGTTGATGTTTCCATATGAACAAGGAGAGACGGGGGAGATTCTGGCGGTGTTGTGTCATCAATCACCGCCGGGATGCATTTAAATAGAGAGTTTTAATATTTAAACCATTGTTATCAGAAAAGGTTTGAAAACAAGGAAGTTAATTTATAAGAAGTCAGATGATATTATGACCGACATTCGAGACATAATAACGGTTGGTTTCAAAAACCGCTCTGTCTAGTTTGGCAACTAATTGAAAGTTGCCGGCATTTAAAATTAAATTACAAGTAGTTCCTACAGAATGTGTTCATTTCCGTTAGTGATGTTTTCACCAAAAGCGACTAAGAAACAACTTTCTGTATTATTGTTATTAGCGAGAAAGGGACAAAAAGTGTACATATAGTTATGTAGGTATAGAAAAAATTTCAGTGTGTTATTTATATTATTAAATTTCACTTTTTTCTGAAGTTGAACAAGTTTTAAACGTGCTGCGTTTTAGCAATGAATCTGTCTGAGTGTGTTCAACTCAACTCTAGTTGCGAAACCTATAATATTGTAGTGTAAAAAAATGGACAGCTGATCGATTTTCGTCTTCTTTGCTAAGAGGTTATTTTGATTGCCAGGTCTTGCACTGTACCGGCGGTCTATCTAGTAATTCTATATCGTTGGAGAGGGACACATAAAGATTAAAAGCTGCATTGGAATCCATAAAACTAGGTGCCTTTTGACTAAGTACATAATAAATAACCTTGCAAATATAATTACAGTTAACAAAATGTTGGTAATCCATCTGTTGGGTAATCAAAACCATGTAGAGATTATAGAAGTACAATGTTATTGATGAAGATGCGTGACGACGCTTGGGACAGAATAACAGTTGGTTAACTAAATGAAAATTGCCAGTTTAATTACCCAATCAATTGAATCTCCAAGAATTGTAAAAGTCTGTGCATATATTAGATAAAATGTGGAATACGAATTAAAATAATCAAATATGCCTTGTACAAGATGTTCTGAAAGGGTTAAATGACTAAAAGTGAATAGCCAGACATCCCCCACAACCTTATCCTTTCCTTCACAAGACATGGGATGGAATATACAGAGCCCCCGAAAAGTAGAATATATGCGCGGCATAAGAAAAAAATTAAAAGTTCCAGGCTTAAAGTAATATTATGTATGTTGATGGCAATGTGATTTATAGCTAAAAATAAATAATAAATTTGATGTTTTAAGATTACAAAAATATACTTAACTTAAATAAAAATAAATATTCGTACACGTCCCGTATCTCCTTGTGTTGAGAAAGAATAAAATACGATACGGAGAGACCCAAAGACGGAATACAAACGTCATATAATCACAGATATAACTACAAATAACTTAAACATAATACACAATTTACTAAAAATAATAGTTTTGCAGACAAAGTGTTAAGAATTTTCTTAATTAAATCATTTCATGAGGAATAAAAAACAGAAAGGTGATTCTATATTTTTTGCGTTAAATCGACATTACAAGACGACAATTGAGACCAAACCGCGAAATCTGTTGGATGTCCATGAATGTCCATCATGCATTATCGGCTGTCAAATTTCTAGGATTTTCTGTGGCTTTCAATTGCTTGTCTATACCTGTCGTGTCATGAATGGATTAATTACCTACTTAAAATCACGAATTACTATTTATTAGTAACTAGTTGGGGTATCCGGCTTCGCTCAGGGAGTTGATATGACGTTCAAACCCATAACGGATCTTGCTTTATATATCCCTAATAATGGGTAGCCCCACCCATACAAAAAAAGGTTTGAATGGTTTACAATGTTCCAGAACATTCAACAACATTCGAGAGTATTCTAGAATGTTCCACAATGATCTGAGATGTTCCGGGATGTTCCCGAACATTCTAGACTATTCCCGAACACTCCACAACGTTCTGGAATGTTGTGGAATGCTCTCGAATACTCTCAAATTTTCTGGACTGTTCTACAAACTTCTAGAGGGCGAAACTTCCAGCCTTTATATCTTCAAAAGCACTTTGGATAAAAACGGGAACCATCTTCATGGATGGGGGATATAGATCTACCACACCATATAACTCCCTTGATTGTACCGGGACTCTTTTCTGAGTTTTAGCGGCAAGGACATTGTACACTTTATTTTATAATATATATTGATTATAATTACTTGCATATAAGCTGAATAGGCTGATATAAATGACTATCCACTTGTTATATTATTTTGATGTTTGTACGCGATGACATTCAATTTGCAAATTTTCCCGCGACTGACATATTTTAACGAGGATTACGCGGAAAACACGCCGTTATCTCTGGCGTTAGCGTAACTACCTTTAAGAGGTTTCTTAACACAAGGTACCGCATTTATGACTTGTCAAAATGTATCGTATATGGCCGATTAAACATGCGTTAAAATAGAGTTGTTGCAAAAGATAGAGAATCACCCTTCAAGATTAAATATAATAGAGAAAAAGACTGATAAACTTTTGAGTCATGGATATTAGATTTTTAGATAAACAAGGTTAGGTTAGGTCATCATCATCATTTGGCATGCAAGATCGCATAAGCAACGTGAAACAAATTGTTTAGGAAAGAGTAAAACCAAGATACGCAGATGCAATATTGTCCGTACATGGTGTTACTTAGCATATTATCCATAAAAATTAACATTTTAACAAATTGAAGAAGTTGATACTAATAAATCAAAATGTTTTTCACACAGGAGGCCTTAAAGAAAATAATTCCCTTCAGGGCCTATGTCATCTTTGGGGAGCCTTTTTAGGAAAGGAAGGAGAGGAAGTTCTGGAAAAGAAAAATATATACCTGAGGATCAGTGTGTCCAGGAGTGACCGACATATGCAAGTGATGTTCCAAGAGAGTTCTGCTGAAGAGGTCAAAAAGTTCACAGGGTGAGGTTTGTTAACCCCCAGATTCCTACCCACCCTTTTCCCTCCAAGAAATTCCTACCCTTCATTTCCATAAAAAAAGACCCTCCCCAAAGATGACACAGGTATGCCCTAAGATTTTTTTCCTCCGGGCCTTCTTTGTGGAATGAATGTAAAAAAAAAAAAATTTACATCGACGGGTATAACCTTCAAAAGTTATCATAAAAGTTATTCCAGTAGAATTGAATATTGTAACAAACATTGAGCATCCAACGGATGAACGAACATGCACGGAGAAAATGAATTACAAATTGAATGGCATTAAAATATTAAAAAAATTGTTGATTTGCTGTTTTACATGCCTAAAAACAATATTGTGAATACATGCTGATATTGAAATCATTACAAATAATATTGCCAGCATCATAAAAATGTTTGCAACTTAATTAAGAGAGTTGTTAACCAATTCGCAGTGAAATTTAACTATCAGCCCCGTTTATTTAATGGGCAGATTTTAGAATACAGAAACATTTCAAGTAGAAAGGTGGAATGCCAAAAATAAAATGCAATTATAAAATGTTACTAAATGCCATCTGTTGACAAGACCTGAAACTTAAAAAAGGAAATTAATACTGGCTAATTGTTAAAAAAATCAATTTAACATTTGTGAAAATCTTTTTGATTAAATTATAATTAATATCACATCGGAAGGGATTCACATTTTAATGCAGGTTTGAGAGGAACATTCATGACATCTTCTGCATCATTATTTTTAACATTCCACCATAGATAATGTAGGGAGTTGTCTATTACATAGAGGGTTAGATTATGGTCAATATTATAGTCACAACACTGATTACACACATGAAGATACTGTTTACAGTTGGAGAATACATTCATAATGTTGGGGAGAGAGGGGGTATCTACTACACCTAGGGAATTAACTTTAAAACTTAAAATACTAAGAATTTCATCGTATGACATGGCGGCCATCTTGTCACGTGTTGGCATAGAAAAAGGAATATTGTCTCGTGTTGGCAAAGACAAAATTGTACAATAATTACTGTCACAAATAGGTATACATGCATTACCAAGAGTTAAAATTGAACAAATATTCTCACAGGTTGGAACAGACAAAGTTTCACGGGCTGCCATTGAATAAGATGAACAAACATTATCACGAGTTGCCACGAACAAAGTCGAACAAATATTGTCACAAGTTGGCATAGACATATCACCACAAGCGAGAACAGACAAAATTGAACAAATATTATCACGAGTTGTCATAGACAAAGTGGAACGAACACTTTTATGAGCTGCCGTGGACAAGGGCCAACCAATACTGTCACGATGAAACCAGAGACAACTAGACACTAACAAACATTTATATTTCCAGTAAATATAATAATGTAAATGATATATGAAAACGTTTTGTTTCATTTTGTGACGATACGCTCGTGAGCGTACACAATCTAAATTATAGATTATTACAACGTGAGAATTTAATTGTGACAAAGTTTTTTGTGAAAATTCACCGTCAGAAAACATTGTAAAATTAATGTTATAATAAGTTTTAATAATATTCTTACTTTCAAAAGTCAAATGCTTACTTTTTAAACCTACGAAATCTAAATTATGTAAATTTTTAATAATTTTTTTATCTATCGAAAGAGTGTCCAATCTAAAATGCAGAGAGCGAATTATTTTGCCTAGAGCGTCTTTTAAATTATTTGGCGAAATTGTTTTGGTTTTCGCATAAAAGCGATCTAATTGCTTCAGGAACTTAATATAGTCGTATATTATATTTCTACAGGCCGTGTGCAAGAAAAAATATGGCTTCAAAAGATTAACTTCAAATGCTTTAATATTTTTGGTAAGGTGCATGCTTATATTTATAACGCTAGACAAATACGAATTAAAAATGCACACTAAGTTTATAGACGCTAATCGGTACTTTTCACGTTTTACTAATATTGGCAATATTGTTAATGTTGGCATAACTGTTATACGGGTTGGCGTCAATGCCACATCAGTTGGCAACGTAGTTACAGACATTGCTGACATAATTCCGGGTGTTTCTGATGTTGTCAAAGTCATTACAAGTGTTGCCAACATCGTCGTAAATGTAGCCAACATAATTACGTTTTTACGAACAGGAAAGAGAAAAGTATTTTCTTTTGCGACCACTGATCCAATACGACCGACTAGAATTATTGGAAAACAGTTGCAAAAAAATTTGAGATTCAAAAGAAAAAAGGAAACATATTTTGCAGAAAAGAGAAACTTAAAAAAACACAGAGTTAATAAAATTACAGATAAGGAGATTTTGAATTTTGCAGTTTTAACAGATCTACGTGTTAATATATACCCCAAGATTATATTGTTTTTAACATTGGCAACTTTTGTATTCCAATCCACAGATTCAATCCAATTTAAAGAGAAAGCAAATAAATTTTCAGCAAAAACATAGTAATTTGGTGAAATACATAAATTCGCTGTAGGATCAGCGATAAAATTAATCTGTTTGCAAAATGCAGTACTAAAATTAATGTCAATTAACATTTTTAATGCGAAATAAATAAGAAAAATCACAAAAGAAATGAGTATTAATAAATGCTGTGTACTTAGACATAAGAAAAAATCTATGAAAAATATTAGTCGAAGCGAATCAAGCAAGAAATTCACTAATAATATAAAGTAAACTACACAAATTAAGTCAAAAGTATGACCGCGCAACTTAACAGTTGCGTCAAACAGGTGGTCTTTAGGAACGGTGCAGGACGTCATATGACGTTGGCGGAAACTTGATTCCGTCATGCAAAAAAAAGGCTGTTTCAACATGGCATCAAAACAACCAATCACAATCAGCGTAATTATAATAATACTAAAAACAAGCAGTCGGTAATACAGCGCAAAGAAAACCACCGTACAAATACTGGCAACACTTTGAATCTTTTCAAAATTGGGGATAAGACTGGCGACATTTGGAATGCTCCTCACGGCCAAATGACCGACGTATGCCAGGGTTGCCAGGAGAGAAATAATATAAAGTTTATTGTCGCAACACATAAAATGTCCGACAATTGATAGGGTTGCAAGGACAGAAATTATGTAAAGTTTAACCAACTCCCAGAAAAGCCGGGCAAATTTAATGATTTTTAGTTGATTTTTTCTGCAAGAAGCAAAAAGTCCAGTAACATAACAAGTCAGGACTGTAATAAGGAAAGCAATAATGGAGGTCTTTTTGAAATTGAGGACTACCTTGACAACTTTTTTAATATTTGATAGAAAATTGCCGGACGAAACATCATCCGCAAAAACTTTGTTATTATTGCGACAAGTAAAGCGTTTGGGATCAAAAGAAACCAGGGTTGTAAAGAAAGGAATAACAAAAGGTTTTTTGAAGGTTCGGTCAACCACAGTAACTTTTTTGTTGTAGTTCGAAACGAAATGCAAAGAGACAAAAGTTGTAAGAAAGATTGGGACGAAGAACAATGCATTTTTTGCAAGATCGTTCTTATGCAAATCATAATTGGGATTGCCTCGCATTAAATAACGAAAAGTGTATAGAGCCGGGGTTGCAAGTATCGAAAGAATCAAGAATTGATCAAAGTCGGCGATGAATCGGGCGACATTGTCGAAAACATAATTATTGGTCTCGCCGTGCCAAACAGAATGTCCGACGTTTGACGACAGGATGGCGGGGCTAGAGGGTTAAGGAGGGCAATGCGGCTTCTTTGGCTTTTTGAGCGTCGCTTCGTCATCGGTGCCGGATTTGGAGACTTCGGTGTAACGCTCGCCCTTGAGCGACACTATCTTGTTGTCGCGGTAGCGCACCAGCTTCTTGGGTTCCATCTTGGGGGCCAGGGGCTTGTGTTCCTTGGAGTCGGAGCTCTTGTCAACGTATGAGTACCTGAAATGTTAATAACTCGCTTTTATAATACAGGAGAATACCTTCAAAAGGATGTCAACCGTTTCGCTACCATCATTCTCAATTGTTTAAACTTTTGAATGCCTAATGAACGAGTATACTCACCCCACCGCACAAAAGCACTTGATACTTTTAGAAGGAGTGCCAACTACGTGTATACTCATACATGGTACTTTTAGTGGGGTGCCAATTACCAGTACACTCGTACTTGGTACTTTTAGTGAGGTGCGAACTACGAGTATACTCGTACTTGTTATTTTTAGTGGGGTGCCAACTACAACTATACTCGTACTTGTTACTTTTAGTGGAGTACCAACTACCAGTGTGGTCGCAGTATTTGTAAAATTGACGGGAATTCAGCTAGTTTCAATATAAAGTTAGAAAATTAAAGTTGAATTTAAAAATAAGTAATAGTTATAGCTATTTTACTATTAACTTTTTTTTTTAATTAAACTTTAATTTTCTTACTTTATACAGTCATTTTAGGGTTTTAACAGGACACCCGGGAGGTAAATGAAAGGCGGGCAGACCTAGGCTGAGATGGGAGGATGTAGGCAGGAAGAATGCAAGAGGACTACTCCACGTTGCAGATTGGAAGACGACGGCTGAGGACAAAGGGCGGTGGAGGCTTATCTTGAAGGAGGCCAAGGCTCGAAATGGGCTGTAGCGCCATAAGAAGAAGACTTTTACATGAATTGTAATTTGGGATGAAAATTTGAAAAAATCGAGGCAAGCCACCAACGAATCTTCCAATCGAATTAGTAAAATAAAGTCTTTGGACTGAAATGGTATAGGTTTTATAAATGAATTTGCACAAACCAAAACTACTCTATTACAGTAGTCACCGTTACTGAATAACTAATAAATCACGCCCTTTCTGTGCCTAGCGAGAGACTTATTAAAATAATGAAGTCTGCGCACTTTTTTGGGCTTGCTGTCTACTTATAACTTATTATTTTAGACAAATTCTCACTGACCTGTTAATGATCCTGTTCTTCATCTCGTGATCATTGAGCATGTGGCGGGGAGGGGGTGGAGGCGGCAGGGCGGATGCAGCGCGCGCTTGACCGCTCTCGCGGCGGTGCAAAATTAGACCCGCGGCGCGTTCCAGGTCACCCATTGCGATACTGACGCACTGTTGGATCTAAAATATACATAAAATAAAGATTGGATTTTGTAGTCGCCCATATATCGTGAAGTGAACTTGTCATTTAATATTCCTTTTGCCCTTTCCAGTAAAACTCAGATACCTACCGTTTTAATTAGACATTGGATATTTTACCCAGTAGTTGATAAAATAAAAGCAAACGGTAAAAGAGATACAGTGAAACCCTCTTGGAGTTCTCTCTAAAGAAGTTTCGTGGCTTAAGAAGTTTGGTTTTTTCGGTCCCTTGGACCAAAATTGGTCCAATTTTTCCCACATATAAGGTTTTCCTGCTTAAGAAGTTAGTTTTTTCCGGTCCCTTGGAAAACTTCTTAAGAGGGTTTCACTGTAATACAAAATCAAGAGTAACTCAAATATGTATATATTATTGCAGCCTGTTAAAAAGGTAATATGCTTAAAAGGTAACTGCCATTGCCCTCTGTGGGGTAAAACTCAAAGATATTAGGTTTGGAGCTTGACTAAACCCTGCTGTCATTTATATTACTTGAAAAGTGTTATTACAGAGTTCATTGTAAAGCATCATTCAGAGCATCCAATAGGATGGACATCTAGTCAAGTTAAAATTTCATTGTAAACTTCATAACATAAATAAGGTATTTTGTAATCTCGACAAACCTCGATCTTCATTGGAGTTACCCGAACAGATTTAACCTTCCAGTAGTCGCACCCTTGCGCCGAACATAAGCAGTCGTGCATGATCGGCGATTCCGCAACTTTAAGAGTCTGGTTTTAGAAGACGACTGAATATTTCATGATATTGTATATAGCATATAATAAAAAAAAGTATTTATCTATATAAATAATAAATAAAAAAAAACATTAATTGGTAATCACTTTTTAATTTGTACGTAATAGGTTTAGTCTGTGAAATCTCAATTTTTCTAGACATCTGACACAAAATAACGCTATAAATAAAATAATAACGAAACAAGATAAAATTTTACAACTACTGATTTGCGTATAACGTATTTACGTAAAATAAAACTAAGTTCTAAATAATATGATCATGAAATACTCACCCAGCTCGGCAACGCAATTGTCTATTGTTTATGGTTAGCGCATAATCAGTAAAATAAGTTCGCTGCAGACTCGCAGACAGCGCGCGACCGCTGAAAGCTGAAATCGTTCATGCGGGAAGAGGTCAAGGAGAGAATTCTCAATGTGGTTGAATTACCTCGATGAGGCCGGTGTTTGGGAACATGTCGTGCAGGAGGATGCACTGCGTGGGGTAGATGCTGTCTGCCGGGATGATCCTGGGCCCCCCTCCCCCGCAGCCGCCTCCACCAGAGTCCGAGCTCTCCGAGTTGGAGTGGGACCTGGAAACAAACATTTCACAAATGATACATCTTTATGATTGTTATTTTTTTTTTATGCGACACCTTACAAGAGAGCTCCTGTCTGTGTAGTATAAAGATAGGAAAACGTCACCATCTGGTTGGACAGCGTTGTAAGGTGGTTAAACCCCTCTGGCTAATTTATTAGATTATCACCAATGTTAAAATGTTTTCTAATTATAAAAAAAAAGCGAATGAATTTTTGACGGATGTATCATAGAGGAAAAAATAATACAGTTATCAAAAGAACAAATTGTAAACAAACGTTAAATTATTATCTGAGGTCTCTAAGGTCAGGATATGATAACTACCAAAATGGTCGATTTGTGATAAGTCCGTCATTACATTCAGTTGTAACTCTAACTTGTCTACAAATGGTTGATGTATTGATTTTAAAAATACATTTTAACTGTAATAATAACGGGTAAAAATGAGGAAAAATGAATAATTCCATAATGAGAATAAAGTTAATGAGCAAAAATACATTAGTGTTGGCCAAAAACGTTGTAAGTAATAAAAATTATATAAATTTTGTGTTATTATAATCTCAATTTTTAGGTTAAAATTCTGTGATTGAAAACCTTGTGTTAATTATATTATTTATTTATTTACTACATCAACTCTGTAACCCGAAATTTGATCCCCTGGCGGTTTGCGCCCCGAAATTATAATAATTATAAAATTATAATTTTTTTGTACATTATTTGCCAATTTCAAACCTAAAATCGACTTCAAAAATACCTTTAATAATAAGTTGGTATGGCTATCAAATTAATTTATTTACAGTGTCGATTTTGTGTACTTATACGCTGGTATATAAGTATATATGTACGGAACTCATTTATAAAACTATTGTGGCTCCACATTTGGATTGCTGCTCTACGATGTTATATTTGGCCAATGAAGGAAATTTAAACAAACTAGAAGTTAAACAGAACAGAGCTATGAGATGTAAACTGGGAAAAGGCAAATACACAAGGATTAATCAAATGAGAGAGGAGCTAAATTGGTTCCAATAAAAAAAGACTGCTATTTAATGTGTTAATTTTTGCGCATAAAATTATGAAAAACCAAATGCCAAAATACTTTAAGGATGAAATTGTTTTTAATAGAGAGATACATAATTACGAAACAAGAAATATAAACAGAGTTCGATTGCCACAAACGAAGAAATCAAAATCACAGAACTGCTTAATGTATAGAGGACTAAAGATGAATGATGAAATGCCTGAAAGTATGAAGAATGAAGAAAGAATGAATGTATTTAACCGCTTCTGTGCCAAGAGCGAGATTTCTCGTATCCTTGGTCGTGTCCAGCAGGCCGGTCATAGAAAAATAGCGAGTTTACTCGCTCTTTTTGAGCCTCTGTATCATACATATGTCCCGTTTTTTATTAATTTAAAATATGGAACACACAGAAACGACATTGGGATGATTTTGGTTTTTTTTTTTTTTGATTTTGATTTTTTTTTTTTTTTAAATAAGATGTAAAAATGATTTATTTTGATTAAAAGTTCACGGCCTGGGGGCCTAGTCCCTATCTTTTACGTTTTACTAACAGCCTGTTAGCTTAACTTGGTGGTTTGAGAAAAGTTGTCGCAACTGGCTAAAATGGTAGTTAGTAACATTTCTGTTAAGGTTTAGTTTATTTTATCGTCGCGACCGACAGAAAAGAAACAGAAAAGTTACTGACTACCATTTTTAGCCAGTTGCGACAACTTTGCTCAAACCACCAAGTTAAGCTAACAGGCTGTTAGTAAAACGAAAAAGATAGGGACTAGGCCCCCTGCTGTACATAGCTACACTTCTACCTACTGGCATTTAAAAGGTTAAAAAGAAATGTTATGCTTACTGTAAAAATATTTAAATTTATCAAATGAAATGTTACATTGTGCTTATTAGTTTATATTCATGTAGTATAAACTAACTTATGTAGTTTTATCCTTGATGCATTTGAATGAAAATTTGTTTTATACTTTGGCTATTCGGCGGTACATCCTCTCTGCACACTTTGGTGTAAGTGGGTATACTGTATTTTTCCTAAACAGACTGCATATTGTATATAAGTATGCCGGGGGGATATCAATTGTCATGGAATCCATCAACTCCACACAGGAGGCCCTGACAAAAATAATTTCTCTCATGGCCCATATCATCTCTGAGGATGATGTATGGAAGGTCTTATTTTTATACTGTAACATTTATTTAACAGGAGGAACGTCATACAATAAGCAGCAATGAGGAGAATGTACATGATTGGGCAAACACCTCAAGTCGAGTCAGTGAAGACAGCCGGAGTGATACTTCACCAGAGGAATGGCTACCTTTAGAAATAATCATATTGAGTGAAGAAGATTTCACAACAACTCCTGAGGGAGTAAGAGAAGAATTTAGTTTATCTCAAGACGCCACTATGTTGGGAACTTCTGCCACATCTCAAGACCCTACAATTGTGAAGTTAAATGCCAAAAGAAAGCGAGGTCAGGGTCCTATGCAACGCAAACTACGAAAAGAGCGAACCGACAAACTCAGAAAAGGAGAAGCGTACGTTACGGCGAAAGGCAAATGCATCGAAGCCAGTTTACAAAGACCAGTATCGGAGAACTGCCGTTCAAAATGTAAGACTAAATTATCAGCAATCGATACAGCAAGTATTTATAACAGTTATAGAATGCTTTCGTCTCGTGAAGCACAAAGACGATATCTCGCAGGTTTATGTGTTATAAAGCCGAAAGCCAGAACGAGTAGTATGTCAGTTTTGCGCAATCGTCAGGTATCCATTGTGTACAAGGTGGAAGCAAATGGAAACTTGATTGATCTTTGCAAGCCTTGCTTTCTTTGCGTGTTCGGTGAAAACAGAGGGTTCCTGAATGATATTATTGACAAGAAAAAACAACAAGGAATAGATTTACAGTAAATAAGGTGACTTTTTCAGTGTTTCATAAGAGAGTTTTCTACAAAAGTCTCGATTACATTGGACGAATTTACAACACTAGTAAACTCGCTCAGTGTTATTGTATTATGTACTAGCTAACTAGCAGATTGTGGACGATCTACGAAAAAAGTTGAAAGGTAGTCAACTTTACTCGCTACTCGCTCAAGATGGCGGCCCACAAACAGCTGATTTTGTAACTGTCAGAATTAGTTCTCGCGGGAGTCGTAATTCTCACTACTGTTTAGCGTGTGGCGCTAGGTGCAAGCTCAAGTTTTTTACAAAATGTCGACAGAATTGGTTCGCGCGGGAGTCGTTATTTTAGCTGCTACTGTCGCTACTGAGCAAGTAGACAGTTTTGTGTGTCATCATGACAATCTCACTCGTCGATTCACCCGCTTTTAAACTTACCGGCTAGTAGCTTGTAAACTCGCTCAATGT
Organism: Limnephilus lunatus; assembly: GCA_917563855.2. Classification (NCBI taxonomy): domain Eukaryota; kingdom Metazoa; phylum Arthropoda; class Insecta; order Trichoptera; family Limnephilidae; genus Limnephilus; species Limnephilus lunatus. The sequence goes on along the minus strand of OU830596.1, from coordinate 4,151,613 downwards.
AATCGAGGCTTTAGTTTGTGTAAAGATTTCAGCAGGGAAAGTAGTTCTCTCAGTGGCCGACAGGGGTACCCATGTAGACGAGGGCCGGCGATGTCGTGACACAACGTTTCTGTCAGCTGATGCAACGATTCCTTTCATGATGAACAATTTGGACAAAAGTAGTTTTGCTCTTCAATTGAAAAAGTAATTTACTCGTCAAATAAATGAACATCGGACTAGCACTCTTGTAACTTTTTTGTTCCTTATGTATCTTTTGTTTGTACCTTTTTTGTTCGAAAAAAAAAATAGTTAACATACCTTGGAGTGATGGTGGGCAGCATCTCACTGAGGGTCTGCAGAGTCAGACTGATCCTCTCTGCTTCATCAGCATTCCTTTCCGAAACTATATAGAGGTTAAGAAATAATAATAATTTATTATTAAAATACAACAATTTACTTGTGTGCAGAATCACAGGAAAACTTTTAAAAAAATCTTATTTAACTTACTATTATTCAGAGGCAGAGGAAAGACCATCACACAATTCTATCGTGGCACACACTCCTTGCATCATCCACATTCATTTTCAATTTGGGAGGCGGGTATGGCTACTGCCGTACCATTTATTGGATAACCAACACCTCTGCCATAGGTCACCCCAAGTGATTCGCTACGTTTGGTGACCTAGCAAATGTACCCCGGGTTTATGGGGTGAAGTTTGTCTAGGTCTTGACGGCGGATGCGTCTGCCTATTTACTGTATGACGGGCCAGATCGAGAGAGACTGATTGAGGGAGACATTTTTATCTCTCCAACCTGACTCTCAACCCATCGCCTTGCACTGCAGTGGGAGGAATGGATTCATACGTCCATCACTCCTGGACACACTGACCCTCAGATTCCTACCCACCCCTCATACCGTTTTCCTTCCCAGAACTTTTCTCCTTCTTTCCTTAAAAAGACCCACATAGCATCCCAAAGATAACATAGGCCCAGAGGAAAATTGTTTTCCTCGGAGCCTCCTGTATGGAGCTAATATAAAAAAAAAGAACACCATAACAATATAAAAACATGACACGTTATAAACACATGACACATAGAATGAGCATACACCGCATATATTATATACATAATACATAAATCAAATAAAGTGCGGTAATAGGGGAGGTTGTTTATTGATTTTTTTAATTTAATTTTACTCATTTTATTAAATTCGCAATTTATTTATTTATTTACAAACAAAATGGCCAAACATGTTGTGGTTCAATTCTTAACCCTTTCAATGTAATACAATTTTTTTGTATTTAACCCCTCAGGCTAATTGTTCACTTTTGGGAACAACTGACATAGGTCTCATAGAAATCATTGTAGCTCCCTTACCATAGACAAATGAATATTGATAGACCAGAACATAAAGGTGAGGGGTAGAAGCCAACTACAGCGGGACGAAGGGCAGGAAGATGGCTTTGGTGATACGTGATTCGCCAAAACTCAATCTGACAGTATATAGGCATCTCGCACTATAAAATCATCATTTAGTTCTTAAAAGTAAACTCTGCTTTTGAATGAATAGACCTTTTTACATGGGAGCGCAAATTGCTCGCCACGCAATGAACAAATTTGAAGTTCAAATACGTCAAAGTAAGGTCGCCTATAAGGTCGAGTCCAATATTTTGCTCCTGTAGTTAGTTAATACACTTTTACAAATGTTTCATAATTTACTTACCCCAGTAAACAGTGACGGGCACACGCAATGTATCTCGGAGTGAGTGTATGTATGGGTGGTTTGGTATATTTATGGTGTATGTTCAAAAACGATCATGTTATGTGATCTGAATTAGCTTAAAATAGTGTAAAATAATGCTTGCCTATGGAATGTAATACCACAATTGGGTTTATTCTCTTTTTCTCTTCTATGTTTAAACGTATTTATAGCACAAGCCACCATTTTTACCGTGTTATTTACGATGAGAGCTCGACACTGGTCCGGACACGAATCATGACGTCACATTTTTTAGATTGACGCGTGGCTCTCGTAAGCCCAGCCGGTTCCGAAAAATGGTTCCAATGGGAGGGGGAAATAATACGCCTTTTATCGCTTAGGGCAAGTCCATGTATTTTGTACGTCCGTGTCCCTTACTATCATGGTTAGGAATATGATGTAAACGGTTTTATAGAGATAAAAAACCATACTTTACATTCAAATCTAACAGTCAACCACAAAATAATTAAAATGTACACCTTTATGAAATCAAAGATTCCAACTGCAATTTGAAAAATAATTATAAAACTTTGGGAATTTTTTATTAATTATTTTTACATGAAATGACAAAAAAAGTGAGTTGACGATAACATTTAATAATACATTTGCCTATTAAAATATGTGCGTGTTTTTTTTTTTTCATTACGAGTAATTTTAGTTATAAAAAACGTAAGGTGAAATTTTTATATTAAAAAAATTATGTTTATTTCGAATTATTAAATTTGAAACCATATTTTATCACCTTTCAAAAACAGTTTTTAGTTTTTGGATGTGTTCAGAAATATACCCTTTATGTGGATTTTATTGCAAAACGGAAATATTTTGTCCCTGTGACAAAATATGGTCGAGGGCTGATGGATTAAAAGGGAGCACGTCGGTACCCGCTGTGGGTTTCAAACTCGGTCTATTGCCCATCTCAAATACTACGATATATATACATTAAACATGCCACAAGCAAGCAAAAGTCACAATTTTTTTTAAACATTTATTTTTACAGAAGCGAAGCTGCCATACTCCAGAAATCAAGAATTTGTGGACGGTGAAATCAGAATATACTGTTAATTTGACAGAGTTTCGTTGCAGAGCAGTAAGTTCCTTGGTACTGGGCGCCCAGTTTGACGCCCTTTGTGGTTGAGTGGTTACGAATCGGGAGGCCCGGGTTCAAATCCCGACATGCGCAAGTAAATTTTAATTGATTAATTTATGTTATTTCATAATTTATTCATTTAAAATAATATATAGTAAATTTGCGACACGTTCCTGAGTGGAATATAATCTCAGTATCGCCCTGGTGAAGAACCACCAATCAAAATTGCAATTTTTCTTGTTTAGTCGTGTTTGTTGACCAGATCTGAATAGCCAGGTACTTCCCCTTCTTCCCTTTCTTCAGCTTTACAACATACTCCAATTGGAGATGCCATCGTCTCACTGGCTCCAGACGATTGGAAGAAGTTCGGAATCTTGCGCAGTAAGCATTTCTTTTTTTTAAATGTGAATACGCACAAGATTCTCAACTGCTTCCAACTGTCCGAAGATAGTGGGACTACAGCATCCCCAGTTGGGATATATTGGTGGAGTGGAGGAGGAAGGTAGGAAAAACCCTGGCCATTCAGATCTGGTCACCAGACATGGCTAAAGCCATTGCAAGCTTTTCCACTCACAATTTTTCCCGAATTTGGGAATACTTTTGTGTGACCGACTATGGATAGTTGTGATTTTTGTGTCGTATCAAATTTTAAAATCACAATAATTCCTGATTTCATCACCCACAAACTAGAAGGATGAAGTATAGGCCAGGCGCTGGTACACCTTGTTAAAATTAAGTGGATTTTTTTTTTAAATCTAAAATTTACCTTGTTTACGGGAGAGATAATATTCAAAATATGTGTATTCACGCCTTTATACAGGGCCTACCAATGACGCATATTTATTTTCATCTTTCAAAATTATTGTACATATTCATTAATTTGTACTTGATGCCAAATATTGAGAATTTATAAGACAGAAAGGAAAAAAAAAATTATATTTTTGTTTATACATTTTTTTTATAACATCTATAAATATATATTACATCTAGTACCAGTCACTATAAATATGTTGCATCTAGTACCAGTAACCATAAATATGTTGCATCTAGTGCCAGAAACCATAAATATGTTGCATCTAGTACCAGTCACCATAAATATGTTGTATCTAGTCAGTCACCATAAATATAGTGCATGTAGTACCATAAATATAATGCAAAGAATTATTATTTTTTATTAAACAAGTCCAAATGATATTAAAAATGAGATAAAAGTCTGTATAACAAGTCCAAATGATATTAAAAATTAGATAAAAGTCTGTATAACAAGTCCAAATGATATTAAAAATTAGATAAAAGTCTGTATAACAAGTTCAAATGATATTAAAAATTAGATAAAAGTCTGTAATGATTTAAAAAATGAGATAAAAGTCAGTATAATGCTATCCAAAGGACTAAAAATTTATTTAAAAGGCAGTGTAATATGTCCAAAGGATTAAAAAATTTGGTTGACAATGCCAGTACGACACATGCAAAGGATTTTTAAAATGTAAAAAATTTATTTCCAAAATGTAAAAAATTAGGCAGTATGAGGCAGTATAAGTCCAAATTGAGTTAAAAGCTAGTAACAGGGAAAATAGAGTTAAAGACCCGTATTCTGGTCCAAAGGATTAAAAAAAATAGTAAAAAGCTAGAACGCATGTGCACCATTTAATTTGCTTCGTTGGTAGGCCCTTCGCTACATTTAACATCAATTGACATGTCTTACTGAGATCACAGTCACCGTTGTTTCGGTCCATGGAGGCCCTGCGGGTGAGCTGTGCCTCCAGCTCGAAGATCCAGGAGCAGACCCTCGCCGAATCGATCTCCGAGAATTCGGGGAAGTAGGCCGACATCATCTCCACGAAACCTGCAACACGGTATTATGGTTACTTCAAATAAATTAGTGTCTAAAGAAGAAAGAAACAAACATCAGGGAATTGTTTTCGACGCCCATCTGAATTTTTCATACATAATCAAATCAATTGACAAACCTGGCAGTTGTAACACTGCTTTACTATAGCTTAGTGAGATTAGAAATTGTAGCAAATCTAATTACATATTTCAAGCGTATTTTGATAAGTATTCAATCTCGAATACCCTCTCATTCCCGCATTGCTTCGTTCCTTACTAATAAGGGGCGAGGGATGCTAGTGATGTCACAGAAATAGATTACCACAGATGTCACAGATGGGCTGACCGATATAAGGTCATGTGGTATCTTGAGAAAGTTGAGTTGCCTTCCGGGTCTACCCGCGCATCTTCAAGGCAAAACCTGTGACAGGAATAAAATTATTTCAGCTAACCTAAAGTTATTATAGACTCGTAAAATTAAAGATTATTGTAAAAGGTTTAGTTAAATAATTATATTCAAAAATAAAATATTTAAAAAATTTATATCGCATTTAATTCATTATTTATATGTATATAGAATTTTTTAACAAGTGGTTAAGAGTGAATAACCAGCACATGACAACTTCGATTCCGACACTAGCGCTAACACATCAGGGCTCGCGAGCGGGCGTTTTCAGAACTAAATTTCATTCCGCGGCAATCCGAGTTTTGAGGGTTTTGTTCACGCGAGCTAGGGCTACCCGCTACTATTACTACTTTATATTACTATTCTCGCTTCCAGAATTTTAATTAGTAGTAGTTATTTGTATATTGAAGTGCATAAACATAAATAGATACAAGTGAAATGCGTAAACACAGTAGGTATTAAGTATATACCTACATGAATAAACAATTTGTTATATTCTTTTTAATATTTTGGTTTTTTGTTTTTTAATTTTATTTTACGGCCATTAGAGCGAAAGATATCTCAGTATCGCCCTGGTGTAAGACCACCATTAAGATTTGAAACGTTGCTTGAAATGTCTTTAGCCATGTTTGGTGACCAGATCTGAATAGCCAGGTACTTCCCCACCTTCCTCTTCCCTATATTTTTACCCTCCCCACTACCTTCAGTCTTACAACATACCCCAATTGGGGATGCCATAGTCCCACTGGCTCCAGACAGGAGCAGTTGGGACTCTTGTGCGGTATATTTATGAAAAAAGTGTAATATTCAGTTGGATTGTAAAAAATGTCTCATTTTGAAATATTTATTCGTATGCACAATTTTTTATTTTATATTTATCTGAATACCGCACAAGAGACCCAAATGCTCCTACTGGAGCCAGTGAGACTATGACGTGACTATGGGGTATATTGCGAGGCTGAAGGTGGTGGGGGAAGAGGAAGGCGAGGAATTACCTGGCTATTCAGATCTGGTCAATAAACAACGTTTCAATTCTGAATGGTGGTCTTACACCAGGGCGATACTGAAAGTATCTTTTACTCTAAAACGTGACGCAAATATATTATTTTTAAATTAAATAATTGTGAAATAACCCAAATTAGTCAAATAAAATTTATTTGCCTATGCCGGGATTCGATCCCACGACCTTCAGATTGCTAGTCAAGAGCCTTACCCCTTGACCACGCCGGCCGTCAATAGGTGGTATCAGTAATTTGGAAGGTACATCCACCAACTACATGGAAGGCCGGATCGGGAGAGACCGTTTTTTTTACACTCGCTCGACACACTGCTTATCTCTTCTTTGGGAATGCTGTGTGGAGGGTCGTTTTAGGGAAAGGAAGAAGAGGAAATTCGGAGAAGGAAAGGGATATTAGGGGTGAGTAGAAATCTGGGGGTCAGCGTGTCCAGGAGTGCGGATGTATGAATCCATCCCTCCCACTGCGGTGCAAGGCGATGTTCCGAGAGAGTAAGGCTGGAGAAGTCAAAGGGACTCCCTTAACTTTTACAGATCCGACCTGCCATGCAGCTGGTGGGCAGACGCATCCGCCGCCAAGACCTAAACAAACCTCACCCCCTTGAACCTAGGCACCCCTGCTAGTCACCAAATGTTACGAACCACTTGGGATGACCTATGGCAGACGTGTTGGTTATCTAATAATTGGTTCCCGGGGCGGTGGTACCCATACCCGATTCTCGTGTTTATTATTTTTCCATCAAAATTATTTATGATTTGTCAATAATGTCTTAGTAAAATAAGTATGTAATAAAATCTGAAATATATTAGTTTGTAAGTGTGCAAATAAATAAACAAACGGAACAATTTTCGTCAAGAAACACATGTACGTATATATTTTTAAATAATTTAATTTATCTATTTATTTACGCAAAAATAGTCTATTAACAATAAAACAATAACACGAATAACAAGCGTGCGTAAAGGCACGACCCACCTAGCAATCGATCACCGTTCGCATCGATTACCATTCGAAGGAAATTTTTCGTAACAATCACCACTTTTCGTAACACATTTACCAGCTTACCCCCCAAGTGTCGAGCGTGCGTAAAGAAGTTTTACTTGAAAATAAATATTTTGGAGCAGTTGGGACTCTTGTGCGGTATTCACATAAGAATAATTTACAATAAAAAAAATTTCAAAATTATAAAAATTTTATCATAAAAATATTCAATGAACATGAAATTTTGCGTTGGGGCAACCCTATAAATTTTACAAACATGAAATCCTATTTATTTTGCTTCGTTATTCGTTTGAAAATGTTGCGATGTAGAGCGCCGCGAAGACAACCGCCAGTGGCCGCAGTTGCGGTCTGAATGAGCGCTCTCGATTCGTGTTGTCGTCGATAAGAAAAATTGTGAAACGCGAAGCTGTAAATTAATTAATATTAAATACACCCTAAAATTATTTTTCCATTAAAATTATTTATGATTTGTCAATAATGTCTTAGCAAAGTAAGTATGTAAAAAAATCTGAAATATATTAGTTAGTAAGTGCGCAAATAAATAAACAAACGGACCAATTTTCGTCAAGAAACACATGTACGTATATATTTTTTAATAATTTTATTTAAACTTAAATTAAAATTCTGACAAATAATTTTACCAGATAATGTATTGATTTATTTTACTGCATGATTATATGATTTGAAATTGGTGTTGTATAATACATGTACTTTTTTGAAAATATAACAAATCTGTCAACGACCTATGGTATAACCTTATTATACTTAAAATAAACATTTTTTCTCAAAATTTTATCCATACCTTTACTAGATAAAAGAACAATCTTTCAAAATCAATTTATAATTTTTTGTGGAAACGAGTCAATAAGTCTAAATACTGATTTAAAAATGACATATTTCTGGTTTCTCTGGTAATGTCCTCTTAAGGGAACAATTAGTTCCTGGCTTTTTTTTTCTTTTCACATTATTCTTTTAAACATAGCCTTGCACCGCAGTGGGAGGGATGGATTCATACTTCCATCACTCCTGGACACCTACCCTACCCCCTACATCCATCCTACCTACCCCTCATACATTTTACCTTCCCAAAACTTCCTTTCCAAAAAAGACCTTCCACACAGCATACCCAAAGAAGACATAGGCCCTGAGGTATTATTTTCCTCAGGGCCTCCTGTGCATGTACGCTTAATTGTGCAAAATTTGTCTCCTTGAGATGTTGTAAACATTCAAACGCAAACACACAAACCAAAAGCTAAAAGCTGTTCTATTGTTTGTAAAAGCAATTGAAATTAGAAAACAAAAGAACAACAATGTTACAAAACAAAAGAGGTGTGACCAGTTCAAAAAAGGAAAAGATCAAATATCATGGTGTACTTTTGTTGATCCTTACGTAATAGTAGAAACAGATGTATATACATATTGTATATCATAGCAGCTCGGGCTCGTGTAAAGTAACATAAACTTTTAATTAATAAAAGTTACGAAAGAAATACAATTTGAAAGAAGTAATATTACACAAGTATAGCTTGACAATGAAAAATTTGCAGTCATTGGTGTGGCAAAATTCCCCAGAAATTAAAAAAATATTATGTTAAGGACAGCGGAACAAAGAGTGGAAGCCTTCATCCAGCAGTGACAGCCTCCGTAGTCTAGGGATAAGGCTCTTGACTCGCAATACGAAGGTCGCAGGATCGAATCCCGGCGTGGGCAAACAAGTTTTATTTGATTAATTTGTGTTATTTCACAATTAATTAATTAAAAATAATGTATAGTATATTTGCGGCTCGTTCCAGAGTGAAAGATACTCTAAGTAACGCCCCGGTGTAAGACCACCATACAGAATTGAAACGTTAATTGAAATGGCATTAGCCATGTTTGGTGACCAGATCTGAATTTTCCACCTTCCTTTTCCCCATCTCCTTCCCCTCCAACTACCTTCGGCCTCACAACATACCCCAATTAGGGATGCCATATTCTCACTGGCTCCAGACGGGAGCAGCTGGAACTCTTGTGAGGTATTCGTATAAAAAATAAAATAAAATACACATGAATCCCCTCAGGCTCTATTTTCGTTCCATTTAAAAAAAATAATAAACAAAAAATTCTGAAAGTCTCATAATTTTTTTACAAAATGCGATCTGAAACTTTGGTTTACTTTCTAACACCGAAGTGCTTTTCGCAATCTAATGAATGGTGTAGGCTATACTTTCATAACGTCGGAGCTCACCATTGCATATAGACACCTACACGGGCATGCGCTCAATAAATCATCAAAGTTTCATCACAATCGGATGAATGGTTTAGGAACGCATAAGGAACAAACAAAGAAACATTAAGATTTTTGTTAAACATTGTTTAAAATAAGGGTTTAATTGTGCCTACGTATGTTTTTGAAGTAGTTACCTACCTAGATGCAATAATTGTTTAAAAATGTCATGATGCTGTCCAACCTCAGATAGGAGAAACAAAAAAGAAATATACTCATCTTTTTTTTCTAGTTTTGTAGGTAAATGTTCCGCTATTGAGTCCACGCTCAAAACACACTTTAAAAAATTAAAATAAGTTGTACTAGGTAGATAATAGTTAATAATAAGTAATTCAGTAACCGGAATTTAAAAATATTGTGTTTTAATGATTATTTTGTTAACTTTAAAAATGCGAAATGTCATTTTTCAAGGACCGCCATCCATTATTGAGTCCACGCTCAAAACACACTTTAAAAAATTAAAATAAGTTGTACTAGATAGATAATAGTTAGTAATAAGTAATTCAGTAACCGGAATTTAAAAATATTGCGTTTTAATGATTATTTTGTTAACTTTAAAAATGCGAGATGTCATTTTTCAAGGACCGCCATCTTTTTAAATAAGAAGGCCATTCTTGTGCCGTGTGAAACTGCAATACGCAAATTGTAAATACACACTACCAACCTAAAAATTCAAAAACATTTACATAACCAGTTATTTCAAATAATATAATAACAATTAATTGTTGTAAAATAACCTACCAAGAAAAACATCCCAGTTTTCAAGTAGTTTAGCGGCTTTGTGTAACATGGTTTGTGATACAAAAGAAAGTGCCCCTTTATACCGCCTGCTCGCATCAAGGCAAGAAAAACATCCCAGTTTTCAAGTAGTTTAGCGGCTACTCTAGGTTTGTGATACAAAAAAGTGCCCCTTTATACCGCCTGCTCGCATCAAGGCAAGAAAAACATCCCAGTTTCAAGTAGTTTAGCGGCTACGCTAGGTTTGTGTAACACGGTTTTTGATACAAAAGTGAGTGTATTATTTATAAAAAATAATTACCGAAATTGTTTAGAGTTTATTTTAGAGAATTTATTTTATAAGTACTTTATAATATAGTGCTTATAAAATAAATTCTCTAAAATAAACTCGCATGTCATCATAATTTTAAAAACATCCCAGGTTTTGAATGATTTGTTTGGCAAAGCAGGGTTTGTCTAGCGGGTATGTGTTATAATTCTAATACATTTCTTTCCATGTTCTTCTGTTATAAAATACAGGCACAAACTTGTCGATAATACTAGTCCTACTTGCAGTACAAACCTTTCAAAACTTGGGTGTTATTGAAAAGAAAAACGCGTGCGTGTTCTTTTATTTATTTTCGTTTTAGGTATTAAAATAATTACATACGTAATTTGGCAAATCAGGTACTTTCGTAATAATATTGTCTATGTATCGCTTTTAGCTACTCGTTTCGTGAATGCTTTTTTTTATTTTTAGGTTGGCTCATTTGCAAATTGCATGTAAAACATGTTTCACATGGAACAGTTGTGGGTGGTTTGGTATATAGGAACAGTTTCACATTTCATATAGGCTTGCGTCTCGCGTTATGCACGCGTAATAAGTGATGATTTTTTGAATTTACGAAACATAACAAAATAATGATTAATACGCATTATTTATCATTTTCGAAGATTGAAATTCGTACTTATTATTGTGTAACTGACAGAGAGTGATTTTTCCTTTTTAAAAGTGCATATTTCATCGTCGTAATTAATAACATGGCGGTCCTTGAAAAATGACATTTCGCATTTTTAAAGTTAACAAAATAATCATTAAAATGCAATATTTTTAAATTTCGGTTACTGAATTACTTATCACTAACTATTATCTACCTAGTACAATTTATTTTAATTAGTGTTTTGAGCGTGGACTCAATAGGGGAACATTTACCGTTTTGTATTTCGAAATCTGCAATTTGTCTATTTTACTGACAGCACAACCTTTTCTGGGTAATTTTTGGAAATCGCTGGCAACGGTTAATATGCACTTTTTTTTGAAAAAATCTTTTGATTCACCTTAATTACATTAAAAGGCAACTATTTGCATTGGGGGAAGTGGAAAATATTTCATTCTAAATTTTTTCTTGCCTTGACGCGAGTAGGCGTTATAAAGGGGCACTTTCTTTTGAATCACAAACCATGTTACACAAACCTAGCGTAGCCGCTAAACTACTTGAAAACTGGGATGTTTTTCTTGCCTTGACGCGAGTAGGCGTTATAAAGGGGCACTTTCTTTTGTATCACATACCATGTAGAATGAAATATTTTCCACTTCCCCCAATGCAAATAGTTGTCTTTTAATGTAATTAAGGTGAATCAAAAGATTTTTTCAAAAAAAAGTGCGTATTAACCATTGCCAGCGATCTCAAAAATTTACCCTTTTCTGTAATTTTTAACAATTGTACTTTATCAGTGATAGCTGTCACGCCATTTTCGTAAATCGTAAAGATTACAAATCACAACACCCAGAGGTCCATAGCGAAAATGTAAACATCTGAATCAGACAGAAAAAACTAGGTACCCAGTACCAACCCATCATTTCATTTTATAAAATTCCCAGATCAAAATATTTTGATGTTCGAATTCACTTACCTTGATTTCGAAATAAACAACCTATGCAATGAATATAACATAACAACTATTGATATACCAGATTGAATAGGGATCAAATTATTGCACAAGATTTGAATGATGAAGTTGTAAGTAGGTATGTACTTATTTATCTTGATACAAATAAACATGGCTGATTGGAGATGAGTTCACTTGAAATATTGATTTTAACTAAAATGTTTATTTTGAAAATTAAACCATGTTATTACAAGACATATTCATACAAGTTTTGCTTACCTTCAACATCAAAACAAGGGTCCTGCGAAGCCTCTTCGAGGATGGAAATTACGTAGGATAAAACAATTTCGTCGATCAGGTTCAGATCGGCACTGGGGATGTTTTGAGTCACGAATTCGAACAGGCTTTCCTTCACCAGAGACTCCTGCTGAGCTATGGAACTCATGACAACGGAGAATATTTATAATTCGCGAGAAAAACACTTATTAAAAAATCTCGACGGGCGAGACGATTTCTGACAGCTGAGCCGCCGACGTTTTTCCGGACATTTAAATTGAATTACTGTGGGTTTATGAGTAGAATGCCACCATTAAGGTGTCTGCGAGTGCTTCCCCGGGATTCGAGACGGTGAATCCATGGGGAGTTCGCGATAAAAACTATTTTTAATAAAAAATCGATATAGCTAAACACGGAGCCCTGCAAGATGTATGTTTTTTTTTCAACTCTACAATTTGACAGCCGCAGGTAGCGGAAAGTAGTAGGGACGCTTTTCGATCAACAAAGAACTGTTTTTATTTTTAAATATGGCTGTTGGGTGATTTTTAGCTTCCCGCGGGTAGGTACTTTTCGATATAAAATTAATACTTTTTGAGCAAATCAATTTTTTTTAAACATTTATTTGAACCAAAATGACAATTCGTAAGTTATTTCATATTCATATAATGTAAACAAGCCGTTTACGGCCTAGAAAACTAATTAAAATAACGGGAGTATGTAAATGGACTTTCTAAGGCCAACTTTTAGGTGTGTTACTATCTTTCTAAAAATTTCGCCATTTACCAGAGGGGTAGGCAGAGAGGATAAACCGACTAACAACTTTATCTTTGCGTACGCTCTTTACTTCATTCACGTAATATATTTATTTTAATCATGTAAATTTGTTATACAGATAATTTTAGCCCAGCTTATTGAACCTACATAGAAACCAAGAAAGCATTCATGACCATGACTGGACTTGTGATTGTCAGCAAAAACCATTTTAAGTTACCCAACTACTTGTTTTTTTTTTAATTATTTCCAGTTCTACGGAAATGAAACTTCTTGCCCCACTTTGACTGAATATTCTCCTTTCTTATAAGATTTCAGTGGCAACACTAATATATGATGTTTTATTCCATTTATTTATTATTAATATATTTTTAATCCAAAATAAAGCCCTCTCGCTGAGAAGAAAAAACTACTGCTATATCTGACTCAGATTCGCCCAGCCCTGACATACGCACTCCCCGTGTGGAGCAATATAGGAAATACCACCTACAGGAGACTTCAAGTCCTCCAGAATAAATGTATTAAAATCATTTATAATACCCCGAGGTACACCAATCTACAAAAACTACACGATAGGAAAGAAATCCCGATTCTTCAAGAATATGCATTCCAACTGACTACGCAATTCTATAGAACTTTGAACAAGAACAACCCGCTTATCAAAGGGCTGGGCAACTACGAGTCACCAGATGATCTTCCTTTCCGCTACAAACATAAGATGCCAAAACACCTCATATTAAAAATTCCTGAGGACGAAGACAGCGATGACGATATGACAGATGACAACTGACAGACGCCATCTTTACGCAAATACCTACCGACATACCTGACCTACACCAACATCCCCGACCTACCACAACATTCCACATTCCCGCTCGGACAAGCTATAACGTATAAAAAGACTCTCAAATAAATATATAATAATCTCATGATAATAATCTTCCCAGAAGATCCATACTTACTTATTGATTGATTACTTAGATCGATGTGGCTAGCTTCAGTAGGTAGAGTATGGTAGGTAAGAAATAACTAAATTATAGCACTCATATTTAACCAAATATATAAGAGGGTTTATTGGAAATAATGATATAAGAACATTTAATTATTTATATAATTAATCAGCATGACTCTAAGTTAAATGCATCTCTAGGGCCGCGTGCAAGATCATCGAAGAAGAACTTGCTAGACAAAATTGTTACAATAAGCTAATCACAAGTGTGCAGAACATAAAGGAAAATCAAAAGGGCGCCATTGTATTTTAGAGATTAATACAAAAACTGATAGTACAAATAGAAATGATAACCTGATAAGAAAATTATAACTTTACGTAATGAGTTGCGTAGTGGCGAAGTTACGAAGTGATGAAGTTGCGAACCAAAGCGCCATGGTTTGGTTGAATTTTGACAGTCGCAGCAGCGTCCGTTCCCTGGGCTTGATTTCACTGTACTGAACCTTGAAGCAAACGGTCTCTCTGCACCAGCGGTCGTTACCGGGATGTCATATCTCAATCGAACAAAATATTTAATCAGCCACGTAATCGGGGTTGGATGATCCGTATCCGAATCCACCCGTTACAAAGCTTGGCACGGTATTCTCAGCCGACCAAAATCCCGCGCATACCATCTGTGCATCCAGTGGCGTAGAGTGGGCGAGTTTACTCGGATTTTTTGTGCTCGATGGGCGTTGGTGTAAAAACCAACGCAGATCGAGCCGAGATTAATGATGTTTCCTTCCCTAGACAGGCACCAGAACCAGCTCCAAGGACGAGACGCAGACCTGAAGAAAATAAAATACTTACATTCAGTAAAAATAAATGTAAAATTTGAGAAAAAGTTCAGAACTTATGTTCCCTTTTGCTTTGCAACTTGCGTGAGGTTTTTTATCCAGTAAAGACTTTTTCCTCACGATGACACTAATTGTAACTTAAATTCAGTCAATTAAATACGACCTTCAGAAGGTAATAGTAAAAAGGCCAAATGAGCCGTAGTACTAGTAGCTAGAAACATGAAGGGTATTGCAAAGCCCTAGCTAGTTAGAGGATTACGAAAGAATCCGTAGAATCAAAAAAAAAAAATATATATTTTTAATCCATTATTATGAAAGTGGGGAGGGATAAGTGGGAAGGAGGGTGCAATCCCACACACACACACACCTGATGAGACACAGGGTGACCGGAGCCAGGATGCGGCTAATGGCCTCCAACAACACAGTGGTGACCACAGCCTTCCAGCACCAAGCGCCACTCCTGAGCGAGCACTAAGCCTGAGCTCACTCAAGACCACCCCCTACATAATTGATTTTTTTTTCTATTCTCCTCGTTTCTTATTTCAAAATTTACTGTATTCACATATCTTATAAATATGTATAACTACTAAGTATGTGATACGTGACTCGAGCAGAAATTGCACCAAACTAACAAATAAACAGGTAAAAATATGATTGAAGTACTCCCCTTCAACTAAACATTGTAACAAATAAAAATAAAAGACACTTGGAAAAATATAATTTTATTATTTGTCATTTATATAATATATATCCACTCACGGGAGAAACAAATACAAATCATATAATAATAATGCTTCTATAAAAAGACAATTGATGTCTTGCTTTTATAATATTAATTAAATTCAATGTATTTAATACAAAAATATAGAGTTACTTAGTTTAAATAGTTTCTTCTGATGACACGCGCAGTCTCTTTTTCTTTACATAGTGTTCAATACGGTTTTCCAAACTCTCTGTAAACAAAATAAAAATACATTTACATATATCAAATCAGTTGAAAAGCTTCAAGGTGTTCTCTCATGTTGTCCATGTACATTTTTATTGCGATGATCAAATTATAGAACAACCGTATAACTAAATACTGTAACAACATATTTGATTTTGGAAACAAGCTGAGCCTTTGTTTGCCCGATTCTCAATTACAATTCCAAAGCGTTTTTAAAAGAGAAAAATATTTTAGAAGAAATAAACAGATTTACACTAACAGCAACAAAACCTGCCGTTTGAATTTTTCTTCATTGATGTTAAACATATCGATATTCAAAGTGATTCTAGCTAGCTCTACCGACTGGCATGACCATTGGCAAGTTAGTTCTGCAAGCCGGGAGATAAAACAGTCTATGCTGTCGGTGACGGAGATAACCATCGGTAACAAAAAAACTAATGCCCTCCATGACAGCTGAGTTTTCGAAACATCCACGAATCAGTCTGAAGAAATGTGTTACAGTGAGCACATCCCTTCTGACCCGTAGATGGTTAATACTGAGCGCACCCAAGAGAAGGTCAGTAGGGTAGAGCCACGGGTAGTAGCCATACTCCCTCAGGTTTTTTCTCTGAGCCTTCTCCAACACGAGGGAATGCTTCACTTGGTGCGGGTTCCAAACCACCGATCCACTCTCAAGCCTACTTCTAACCAAAGCATTGTACAGTACTGTGAAAACCCGGGTGTCTTTGAAATTTCTCGCAGTACGTAGGACAAAACCCAGCATTCTCAGTGAAGTACTACACGTCATTACAATATAATCATTAAAAGTTAACCTACTATCAAACACAATATGTACCAAGATCTTTCATAGTATTACGCAGCACGCCATGGTAAAAAGGACTAGTTATTCGTAAGCAGATTTTATTTTCAAAGACTAAATCAATAGTGATTCTACAATGTGAGTTGCCTGTAGACTGTCGGATTCATTTATTGAAGGTCTGTCGTTCCCTTGGTACATATGTGGTTGTGTTGCTGAAAAGAGTGGGTCTAACTAACCATCACGCCGTTTCACCGCAGGGGTAGGCAGAGAGGACTGACCGCCAAACAACTGGTCTTGGTCTTGGTACACACTCCTTGCCTTATTCGCATTCATACATCGTCTCATTCATGCTCTTCTATTATTCTGACTCTTGTCTTGAACCGACTCAAGTCATTCACTTGGTCGTCCCGTGTCTTCCTCGGGCGTCCCCTACTTCTTCTACCATTCACATTTGCGTCATATATTTTCTTTACACTCCTTTCCTCATTCATTCGCTCCACATATCCAAACCATCGGAGCGTCCCTTTTTTAATCTTACTCATTACACTTACATCAGCCTTGCATTCTTTGCAGATCTCCACATTTCTCACACAATCGTACATGATTTTACCACTATGTAGTACTCATTTCTACAGCATCCAGTCTACTTTCATCCTTCCTCTCCCAGTTCCATGCCTCACACTGCCATACATCAGGGTAGGTTCAGCACTCCATTGTGGACGGCTAGCTTCGCTTCTTTGGACAGTTTTTTATTGGCGCCAACGGCGTTCAGTCTTCCATTAATGAAGTTATGTACCTGCATTTACCCTTCTTTCAATATCTCTATCAGCCTTCGCATCTCTCGTAAACATACTTCCCAAATATCAAACGTGGACCTACATAAAATTACTGAAAAAATGTTCTTACCACAAGTTGTCCTCTTCAACAAGGGCTGATATGTCTTGGGGGTGACTCCTTGCAACATGCAGTCACTTTGATGTAGGAATTCTCTTCTTCCATTCTCCAATCCCAACTTCTCTTCAATACTATTGGGTGGTCTCCTGGACACCTCTTTATTGTATAAAGTCTCCAAGTCTTCAATAATATCTCGAATCATAGAGGCCCTGCAAAAAATTGATAAAGTTAAAGATATTGACAAGGAAAAAGCAATAATTACTTTTGTTTTACCTCAGCTGCTCAGAGGTCGGAGTAAGTGGGACTATGGCATCCCAAATTAGGGTATGTTGTGAGGCCGAATCTTGCAATCATGCATAAAGATAGCAGCCAATAAAATATGCTTTCAGAAAAATGAAGATAATGTTAGTAGTTTTCAGTTGAAGTACGATACAGTTAAAAATGACCGAATCTGATACACCTCCGCTCAGTTGGTAGAGCTGCGAGCCGGAAAGCCGAAGGTCCTGAATTCGAGTCCCAGAGGTGCCAATATCTTTTTCTGATTTTTCTGTTTCCAGATTTTCGATTGAGTTTCGCTAATATTGTCTTCATTTAATTAAATATTACAATTTGAGGTTTTACTCATTAAGTTAAAATAAAAATAATTTATAAATAATACTTACTGTATGGCAGATTTGGACCACTGCGACTGGAAGTTCTTGATAACGATGGCCAGATCTTCCAGGTCCACATGCCACCAATCCTTCTTGATCAGAAACTTCCCTGACAGCATCATGTTCTCATCTTCGGAATGTTGCATTGGTTCGGCGTCTGATAATTTGCTATCTCTGCCACCGAATCTCAAAAATATATCTTCATCACTTTGTTCAGTACCGTTATCAACTGCAACATAAAATAAAATAAATATGTATTACTCAAACAATAGATTTGATTTAGTTTCATTTTTCAAGATTTCAAAGAACAATATGTTACCTAATAAAATGCAATCTGATACCTAATACAATGCAATCTGGTGCCTAATAAAATGCAATATGGTACCTAATAAAATGCAGTATGGTACCTAATAAAATGCAGTATGGTACCTAATACAATTCAATCTGGTACCTAATACAATGCAATCTTGTAACTAATAAAATGCAATATGGTACCTAATACAATGCAATCTGGTACCTAATAGAATGCAATCTGGTACCCAATACAATGCAATCTGGTACCTAACACAATGCAATCTGATACCTATTACATTGCAATCTGCTACCTAATACAATGCAATCTGGTACCTAATAGAATGCAATCTGGTACCTAATACAATGCAATCTGGTGCCTAATTCAATGCAAGCTGGTGCCTAATACAATGCAATCTGGTACCTAATACAATTCAATGTGCTGACCATAATACATCTTGACAAATCATTTAAACCTTGCAATCATACATAAAGATAATGGCCAATAAAAAAGTTGATTAAAAAAATTAAGTTATTGTTGGTAGTTCTTAGTCGTACTGTGATACAATTAAATATGACCAAAAGTGATAGGGTTGAATTAGCTCAATAGTTAGAGCAGAGCCCCGGCAAGGCTAAGATCGTGGGTTCAATTCCTAGATGCGACCGTATCTTTTTCTGATTTCTGTTTTACCATTTATTAGAAACACCTCTGCCAAGGGTTACCCCAAGTTGTTTGCTACATTTGTTGACTTAGCAGAGGTGCACAGATTCATGGGGTGAGGTTTGTCCATGTCTTAGTGCCAGTTGCGTCTCCCCACCAACTGCGTGGCAGGCCGGATCGGGAGAAACTGGTTAAGGGAGCTCTTTTGACCTCTCTAGCAAGACTTTTTCGGAACATCGCCTTGCACCGCAGTGGGAAGGATGGATTCATTCATTCGTCCGTCACTCCTGGCTTCCAAATAAACAAAGTTTGAGTATATTAGCGATATATCGACCGCCGAATCTTAACAAACTATCGTTTATTAGGGAAATTGAATCTATTCTGACGGAATTCATAGGCCCTCGAGACAATGTTTTGTTCTTTGGGGACACTAATATAAACCTGATGAATTTTCATGATCCTATAGTAAATTCCTATGAAAATATTCTTGCAAGCAATTATTTGATCAAATGCATAGACGGTGTGACGCGGGAACAATTGTTAGCGGGCGCATAACTCAATTATTGGGAAGAAAAACTAAAAGTAATTGTGATGAAGTCATCTCACGATATGTGTTAAAGGAACAAACGGTGGAAAGTGTAACAAACCAATATGTAAATTATTTCTCAGATAGTATAAGCCAAATGTTGCACAGATGTGATTTTAAAGCATCCAATGTTAATCAAATAGAATTACCCCACAGTATGTATTTATCAAAGGCAACTCTTACTGAGATAAAAAATATTGTTAAAAAAATGAAAAATTCAAAATCCTTGGGAATGGACAACATAAGAATGTACGATATAAAAAGTCATACAGATATTTTAGGACCCATTATAACGCACTTTGTTAATAGACTTATTATAGAAGCTAAATTGCCTAATGATCTTAAATGTGCTATTATTAGACCTATATACAAAAGAGGAAAGTACTCAGAAATAGGAAACTATCGACCTATAAGTATCTTACCTGCACTGGAAAAAATTTTTGAAAAATATATTTCCTTAAAATTAAATAATTACTTAGAAAAATTTGGCATTATAGACCAAAAACAATATGGCTTTCAAAAGAAAAAAAAGTACAGAGAATTTATTACAGGATTTTTCAAATTATATTAATAATGAATTAAACAATAAAATACATGTTTTAGTACTATTTATCGATAACTCCAAAGCATTTGATACAATTGACCCACAAAAATTATTAAAAATCTTAGAAGCAATTGGAATTAGAGGAAACCTACTTAATTTGTTTAAAAACTATTTATTTAATAGACATATCTGTGTAAAAATATTAGAAAAAATGAGTATGAGGAAAAAAATGTGTGCTGGAGTCCCGCAGGGGTCAATTTTGGGACCAACCCTATATATTATATTTGTATCAATAATGAAAAAACTATTTAAATATGTAAAACATTTTGTATATGCTGACGACACTGCTCTTGTCATATCTGATGAATAATTATCCATTGCGATTGAATGTATGCAACATGACTTTACAAATGGTCACATGACGCAGGTCTAATCATTAATACAAAAAAAACTAAATTGATGCACATACGGTCTCCACATGCTTCATTTCAGAAAACGCCCAAAATAATATCTCATGACTTTATATGTATTCATCAAAACATTTTGCAGCCCTGCATGTGCGATAGTATTGAACTTGTAAATGAATATGTTTATCTGGGAGTGACTGTTGATTGTAATTTCAAATGGGATACAGTGAAACCCTCTTAAGAAGTTCTCTCTTAAGACGTTTCGTGGCTTAAGAAGTTTAGTTTTTTCAGTCCCTCGGCTCAATATTGGCCCAATAATTCCCACATATAAGGTTTTCCTGCTTAAGAAGTTTATTTTTTCCGGTCCCTTGGAAAACTTCTTAAGAGGGTTTCACTGTATACAAATAAACAAAATTTGTAAACGGCTGAGGGCGATAGTGGGTAGGCTGTACAAACTGAAATGTTTCGTTCCGGTGAATATTTTAAAAATTATTTACTTATCACTTGCAGAATCAACTTTACGATATGGATTAACTACTTGGGGACAATCTTGCAAAACTAATTTAAACCACCTACAATCAGTACAAAATTCAATGATTAAGTTATTAGTTCAAAAAAATATTTTTTCACAGAGACGAAACATTTCATTGTTGTATTGGAATTTAACAATATTACCGGTGCAGGCCTTATTATGGTATAAAATATTGATTCAGCATGTATCTGAGTCTGATTATAAGAAGAGAGTGGAACATGAGCATAATACGAGGTTCACAAAGAATGAAGGAATGCTTGTTCCAAAATATAATAATAACTACGGACGGCGAACCCTGGAATTTAACGTGCCAAAAATATTTAACATGTTACCAATTAGACATGGGCAGATTCATTCCCAGGAGTGAATCGATTCAGTCTGATTCCCCCGGCCTTTTGAATTGATTCCTTTTATTCGTTCCTTTAATTCAATTAAGAAAACTAAAGTATACATGAGAGGCTACGAAGCACCGCACAAAGAGGAGGCCGAAAGGCTACGAAAAACCGCACAGGAGACCGATAATACTATCTCATTCTCCCGCGAACTACATTAGATGCATGTGTTTGCCTCTTTTTATTGTCGTTATTTTTCGTTTCATCGAGTTTCAAATCACAACGGTGCTAAAGAAGTTTTCACTGCGCAAAGCACTCTTCTTAGGGTGAATTATGTCGTTCTGAAAAATTGAAGGTACTAAAAACGAAGTTAATGAAATATTTTAATGTGTACTTATTTCGCAAAAAAAAACAAATTTTGACAAGAAAAATGTATTTATACATATTAGGCTATCAATTAAATCTTAAAATGGAACAGTTTTTGTGGTTCACCCTAAAGTTTCACTAATTTTATCTTATTTATTAAACTTAAAATTGGTCTACTTCACGTGATCTAAACTTCCCACTACCTTCAGCCTCACAAAATATCCCAATTGGGGATGCCATAGTCTCATTAGCTCCAGACGGGAGCAGTTGGGAGTTGCGGTATTCGCATAAAAAACATAGTATTATCGCGCTTTCATATATCCGATCCGGTCACGTGGAATAAGTTTCACTCAAATATATATTTTTAAATGCACTTACCTCAATGGTGAAGTTAAACCGATGCGCCGAATAAAAACTAATTAAAAGTCTGAGCGACATGCGTCATACAATTTATTACAAATATAAAGGAATAAACCACCCGATCATCATGACGTATCACGGTCCGACAGCGACTGGTGTTTTGTTTACGGCTAGGTAGACAGATACCATATAAAGAATAATATAAATAAACATCGTTGTTTCTAAACGCATTGCATAATTTACGCACGTGTGAGGGAGAAAAAATATAGGATTAACTTTCGCTTTTAAAAGTTCAGGGTCCCGTGCAAGCTTCGCCCAAAGATCACGGCTTGGCCGCGCGGGAACTAACGACGAACCGATTCTCTGCGGGCATCAAGGAATGAATTAGGAACTTCTGACTAATAAGTGTCTTTTGTCTTGCTGCGACTTGAATAACTTGCATTCCGCGGACCTAATAATGACTCGATATCTTCAACAGATTAGAATTGAACTCGATCCGATGATCGACTCGATCCGTGGGACTTGTGATTTGGTACGACGACGTCACAAATGTTTTGATTCATTGAATAAGTGAAACAGAGATTGGGGTTGAGAATTGAACAGACTTGTAGGACTATGACGGTATTAGTTCATTTATGACTATGACGAACAGTGGGACTGGCGGGACGACTGTGAAATAGACGCGACACTCGGAATTCAGAATTACTTGACTTTTGAATGACTCGATCGCTCGTCGGTTCAGTTGGTTGGCGGTTTTGTCGCTTGGGCTGGGGACGGGAACTCTCTGGCTTACGGGTTTTTTTGTATAGATTTACTACGCGGGATACTACACGTGATGGGCAATTTCGCGGCGCGCGCCGCCTGTAGTAGGTTTACCTATCCGCGCAACTAATATCCAATATTTACAGAGTACATTATTATTTTCTTACCTCAAAATAACATGAATTATTTAACTGTAAAATAAATTAATAGAAATTAAAAGAAATATGGTGCTGGGTAAGAAATAAAGATTTAATTCCTTTTGAAAATGAGAATAAGATTGAGTGTGTCACAAGATTGAATTTATTCATTTAATTCAATCATTCAATTTTGCCCACGTCTATTACCAATTAATATAAAAAATTGCGACTCTACAAATAGATTCAGATATATGCTGAAACAATGGTTACTAAATAGAGATTGTTTATATTAATTAATGTGTGTTAATTATGATAATTAATATAGTTATAGTAATAATAATATGTATGAATGTTTAAATTAATTGTAATTTAACATTAACATCCTGTTGACAAACTGCTTTATTGCGGTTTAACGGGATTGTATCTTGAAACAATAAAAAAAAAAAAAAAAAAACACCCAGATTTGAACCCACCTCTTAAACCTTTTTCATTCCCAGAACTTCCTCTCGTTCCTTTCTAAAAAGATCCTCCACGTAGCATCCACGCAGCAACCACAAAGAAAAGCATAGGTCCCAAGGGAAATTAATTTCATCAGGGCCTAATTCGAGCTAATGTAAAAAAAAAAATTATAAAGAAATATGTTCATACCTTTATTTTCTACATTTTCCAATGTATTTTCAGAAGGCTCCTTTTCTAGCGTATTACTATTCTCTTCATTTAGAACTTGTTTATCCACCCCAAAAACACAGTTATCCCCCACCAACTCCTCAGAGAAATTCCCATCAATTTGACAAAGATTATCTTTTTGAGATTCTTTATTAGAAGAAGATTCTTTGACTTCTTTTTGACTTGTTAAATTACTATCTATGTCTAATATTTTATTTTCAGTGGCTTCTTTTAATGTTTCAATGTCATCGTTACTTCTTGGGTTCAGATCTTCAACTATTGCTGTGCTTTTATTAATGTTAGATTGATCGGTTTTATTTTGAAGTCCGGTTGTTTCTTCGAAGTCGTCCAGGAATTCGAAAGCGCAGTGGTAAAGATTCAGGGGAAGATCTATGGCCATGTTGTATTGAGGTTTCCTGGAAAAGGGACATAAAATATTGTTAATTAATTGATCTTTAAGCATAACGGCAATTTTAAATTTAGCAATATTACCCTATTAGTATATTTGATTGCTAGTATGACCACTGGGGTTTAAAACAGGTCAAAATATTTCGGCTTTGCAATAAAATCCAAATAAATGGAGTATTTCTGAACACGTCTGAAAACTAAAATCTGTTTTTAAAAGGTGATGAAATACGTATGGTGATATTAGATCCACGCGGTATGATGCATCCGGCGCGTGGGTCTTTACCATGGGGATTTGTACGGGAATAACACTCGCAATTTTAACACTCCGTTTATTAAAATGGTAAATACAATTATCAGAAGGTTTTTAGATTGTAATTTATGTTCGTGATATTAATATTATTAATGCGACAAAGAATTTATGCTAAAACGTCAGACTAATCCAATCGAAGTTCACAAGCCAAGTGAAGGTCTGGAAGCTTCGATCTCTGATGACAGGCGGTCGGTTCGTAAACCCGCCGCGTGTGGCGCTAATGTCGCATATTGCCAGAGTAAATAATTTAAACAATTTAACAAATGTCGCATTATTACTATGAACACCACAGCCTTCCCCCCAGTGTTAACGATATAATGTAAATAATAATGGGGTTCTAAAACATAACATATTTAAATTACGAATTACAAGTATGCAAAAAGAAAAATTTTGGTTAGCTATACCATAGAAGCGTGTGGTATAAAAGATACTAAACAAGTTATTTTTGGCTATAATTTAAAATATGTGTTATAAGCTATATAATATAAAATACATGAAGTTCACTGAACCTATTTTATAACTAAATTTAATTATGTTTATAGCAATCAAATGATTGATCAGAAATTGTATGTTTTTTAAACAAAATATAATTGATTCTCATTATTTTGAGGTACACCAATGTGTGTTATTTTATATAAATAATAATACTAATTGAAAACAAGTGTTTTATTTATTATAAATTTGTTTTTTACCGTATTTAAAACTTAAAATATTTTAAAATACTGATATAATTACTTGCTTGGGGCATAAACTTCATCTACAAACTGTAAGTTTTTTAACATGTAGTTATTATAGGTATCAAAGGTAATAATTTGTTATTGGAGCATTCACTGCCTCGACAATATGATGTGGAAAGTTAACATTAGTTAAATTATTTGCAATAAGTTTTCTAAAAACTAACATATATAACAAATATATTATATAGTAAACATTATAGTATGCTATGGTAAATTATCTTACATTCATTGCAATCAATTGCGGAGCCATGCATTATGTATTCTGTAAAGATGTAGATTGACACTAAACGTTAAAATAATTTTTTATTTAACATAAACAAAACTCTGTGTCATAATCTTGTGTAAATAAACGCTAATGTGGTTATACAAGAATTATACTGTAATACATATATGATTCATGTAGATGTATACAATTCCGCCCACAAGCGGTTGTCGCCACTTCAATGAGGGGAAATGTATTCATCCGGAAATGCATACAAAAATTAAAAAATATTATATTATTTTATGCTTACTGAAGCACCATTATTTGGTATACTGTAAGGTCTGTTTGCATATAGTAAATAATCAAAAAATTTAACAAAATATGAAAACAGATGTGCTTCTGTATACATAAGCTATTTATTATACTTGTTGCATCAAGTGATGTCATAATCAATCTTGCAACATTGAGCAAATGTTAACAATTATATTATAATGTGCAGATAACAATTGTTTTTTATTTTTATATACCTATATAAATCTATTGGCAAAAAAATAAAATTATTTTTAACTGTTTACGGAATCTTGCTAATTGGTTACTCAACGTACTATGAGGTTTTTGTTGTTATTTAGCATCCATAGTAGCTAAATTATTGTTTTATAAAATTATTAATGACTAATAGAATCTATTTGAATCCGTAAACACTTGAAAACAATAATAACATAATATGAAATTTTTTGAAAGGTTCAAAGGTTCAAACAGGTTTTAGCAAGGTTTGTATTTGAATGTTAATACATGCTATATTGAGTTGGTACAATATAGGATGTACTAAGATTGCATGCCATGATAGTTAAAACTATTTTTAGCTTAATATATATAAGCGTTGTGAAAAGCAATTATAGCTAGGTACTTAGGTTTCATAGTTATTATAAAACATTTTAAATTTTGCTTATAACTAGTTACATGCTGTTGCATGGTTTTGAAGGATGAAAGAGTTTCATCGTAGAAAGGATATGTTTATCATGTAAACATAATAATTTATATGTCTGAAAATATCAAAAGTCAGATTTCCATAATAAATCTGTGATTTTTGGTATTAACATCATGACAGTTAATTTTAGAATGAAATATATTTCTACTGTTTTAGATATGGTCAAGCTATTAAGAGTTTTGAGCTCTAATGTACATGTAAGTTCTAATAATGAAAGCAAAATGTCTTTTATGCGTGATAAATCTTTCCAAACCTTTTGGGAAAATGCACTTGACGACCTGACCTCGTGGTCGTTACTTTTGTATTAGGTAAGTCTGGAACAGATGTATAATTCGGAACATTTTCTTCTGTGCGTGGGACAGATGCATAATTAGTAACACTTTCTTCTGTGCATGGAAGGAATGCTGGTTTCAGGCGATCTTTTGAAACTCGCTTTGGCTTTCCTTTTATGATGATGACATAAGTCTTGTCATCTCGTTCCTCGACTCTATAAGGTCCTTCGTAGGGCGATTGTAATGGCCTTTTAACACTGTCTGTTCGTAGAAAGACGTGTGTAGCAACAGAAAGGTCCTTGTGTACGAAAATTTTCTTTGTACTATGATTAGAGGTTGGAGTTGGTTTTATTTCATCAAATTTTCTCTGTAAACGTCCGATGTAAGTGTCGGGTTCTTCTCGTGGAGTACTTGTAAAGAAGTCACAGGGTAACCTTAAGGTTCTTCCATAGGTAAGTTCAGCTGGTGAACATTTTAATTCTTCACGAAATGTTGATCTCAGGCCAAGTAATATAAGTGGGAGAGTTTCTAACCAATTTTGTTCACCACTTGCCATGAGAGATGCTTTCAAGGTGCGGTGCCAACGTTCGATGATTCCGTTTGCTTGAGGGTGGTAGGCTGTAGTCCTCGAATGCTTGATTCCAAACTTCTCTGTAAGTTTTTTGAACAGATGGCTTTCAAATTGACGACCTTGATCTGAAGTTATGGTGTTTGGTACTCCATGTCTAGCGATCCAGTGAGTTGTTAGTGCGATAGCCACTGTTTCAGCGGACATATCCTTTAATGGTATTGCTTCGGGCCAACGAGTAAATCTGTCAATTATTGTTAACAGATATTGATATTCGTTACAACTTGGCAATGGGCCTACTAGATCGATATGTATATTGTTGAAACGATCTTCTGGTAATAAATACGTTGCCGGTGGGGTAACCGTATGTTTAGAAACTTTAGCTCTTTGACAGTTTATACAATGTTTGACAAAGTTTCTTATATCAGTTTTCATGTTTGGCCACACAAATCTTTGTTTGATTGTGTTTGTTGTTCCTGCCACTCCTGGGTGACATACGTTATGTACGCTTTGTATGACGGTGTTTCGCATGACCTTCGGTACAAAAGGTCTGACGTGGCCTGTCGATATGTCGCACCATAATGCAGTGTCTGTGCCAGGGATCACCATTTGACGCAAGGATAGGCTGGAGTCATCTTTTGCCTTAATATAATCGTCGTCTTGACCCTGCACTTGACCCATTTCCTTGTAGTCAATAGTAGGACAGTTAATCTCTTCAACTCGAGATAGAGTGTCAGCTACTGTGTTCTGGTGTCCCGATATATGTCTTATATCTGTGGAAAACTGTGCGATAAAATCCAGTTGCCTTTCTTGGCGTGGAGAGCTAGATGCTCGCTTCTTACTGAAAGCGAAGGTTATCGGCTTATGATCAGTGTATATTGTGAAAGTGCGACCTTCAATGTTATTTCTGAAGTATTTTACAGCTTCAAAAACGCCTGTCAGTTCACGATCAAAAGTGCTGTATTTGCGCTGCGGTGCTGTGAATTTCTTTGAAAAAAATCCAAGAGGTTCCCAAGTATTGTTCTTGAGCTGCTGTAAAGAAGCTCCGACCGCTATATCAGATGCGTCCACCATAATGGCAATTCTTGAATTGGGGTCTGGGTGAGCCAGAAGAGCTGCATTTGCCAGTTGATTTTTACAGTCTTCGAATGCTACCGTCAGTTCTTGGTTCCAATTGAGTAAACGTTTGTCATTTTTCTTGTATCCTGTAATGCAGTCAAATAATTTGGCTTGAATATGGATTGACTTTGGAAGGAACTTGCGATAATAGTTCAACATTCCTAAGAATCGTCTTAACCCTTTCGCTGTTTTTGGTAGAGGAAAATCGGTTAAGGCTTTGACTTTTTCTTTGAGTGGTGTCATTCCCTCTGGCGTAATTGTGTGACCTAAGAAGTTGACAGTTGTGACACCAAATTGACATTTATGAATGTTTATAACTAGGTCATTGTCGGCAAGCCGCTTGAATAAGATATCCAGGTGTTTTTTGTGCTCCTCTTCATTTTCTGAAGCTATAAGGATATCATCCAGGTAAACGAAGCAAAAATCGAGATCTCTGGTGACTGCGTGCATAAATCTTTGAAAGCTTTGCGCAGCGTTGGATAGTCCAAATTGCATTGACGTAAATTCAAACAATCCGAACGGTGTGATGATGGCTGTCTTCGGAATATCTTCGGGTTCGACCGGTATTTGATGATAAGCTCTTGTGAGGTCCACTGTGCTGAAGATCTTTGCTTTTCTAAGTTTGTGAGCAAAGTCATAAAGTTGAGGTATAGGGTATTTGTCTGGAATCGTTTGTGCGTTCAAACGACGGTAATCGCCACATGGACGCCACTGTCCATCGCTTTTCTTAACCATATGCAAGGGGCTGGCCCAATTGCTCTTCGATGGTCTGCAGATTCCCTGTTCCATCAGAAACTTGAATTCTTTTTTGGCAGCCTCCAACAGGTCTGGTGCCAATCTACGAGCACGTTCAGTAACTGGTGGTCCTCTTGTTTCTATGCAGTGTGTCACAGAGTGTTTTTTAAAATCTGTAATTTTTATGTTAGAGTTGGGAATTTGTTTAAAATTTCTCTGTACTTCTGCGTTGTTGACAATATTGATATGGGGGAAGTAGGTCCTTTATGTGTAACTCCGGGGATTTTCAGTCCGGTTGAATGATCTGAGAGGATTGCCTTTTTTAAATTTACCGACAAATTAAACTGATGAAGGAAATCAGCTCCAATAATGGGTCTTGACACATCGGCTACTATGAAACGCCATTTAAAAGACCGGCGTAGGCCGAAGTTTAATTCCAAAATCCTAGTTCCATAGGTCTTTATAGGATTTCCATTTGCGCCAAACAATGTTGCGGGACAATTATCCGAGGTGATACTGTTCTTTTTGTTACATGCGTAACGTGGTAACACCGATACTTCCGCGCCCGTGTCTATCAGAAATCGCTGACGCGTTTCCCGCTCATAAAGGAAGAGACGATAAGTAGGTGGAAACTCACACGTCTCTACAGTGGACTTCCTTTTTTCGTTTCCCAATTGGTTTCTGTGAAATTTGCATGGTTTGAAGCATTTGTACGCTTTGTCTCCATATTTTGCATGCGCCCAGCAGTATCCATTGGACGATTTTTGAGGAGATCTTCCTCGGGACACCGACCTAGGTCTCCATGAATTGCTTGATGTTGAAGGTGACTGATGGTTGTTATAGCGTCTTGGGCTTTGATGTCTTCGCCCGCGGAAATTCGTTTGATGAATGTTGTTGTTCATTTTTAATTGCTTCATTTCTTCAGTCAACGCTGTCATCTGCTTCTGTAATTGAAGAAGGATTGTGTTTTCGCATTCTATCCTTGAAGGTCCCGGTTGGTTTTTGTTGTCAACTGCAGTACACTCTGTTGTCTGGTACACATCGATAATTTTGTCAGCCGCTGATGCCAACTGCTCGAGAGTGTTATCCGGGAGAGCTGATAAAATTGCCTGTACATGTTGAGGTAGCCTCTGTAGCCAGAGCGTTTTTACTATGTTGCTTTCTGCAAGGGCTGGACCGGCAAGTTCCAGCATGTGGCGTAATAAACCCGTCGGCTTTCTATCCTCAAGTTGTATACCCGTAAGGAGTCGTGTTAATTTTTTCTCTTCAGAATCTTGTAGACGCTCGATGAGTGCTGATTTTATCCGTTGATATTTTTCATTGGCTGGGGGTTTGATTACGATGTCGCTGACGCACTGAAGCGCTTCAGAATCCAATGCCGCTATGATTATATTATATTTGGTGAAATCATCTTTTATCCGAGAATTTGCAAATTGTGCTTCGGTTTGAGCAAACCAAAGTGCGATGTGTCTTTTCCACACGGGTGGTAACCTCACGGATACGTGCTGAACATCAGTGTTTGGCTGTTCCATTGCTTTGGGTTTATTAATTTCAGTTTTTCCAGGAGGTTTGCTTGTGCTTGGATTGCTTGTTCCGCTGTGTGGTGTATTGTCTTCTTCGACCGATATGATGTTTTCGTCGGAGATCATTTCAGCATTTTTTTGAGATTTAATACGCAAGACAAATTGTATTTAAAAAACATCGGAAAAAATAAAAATATTTAAAACCTTATCTCAGTGGAAAAACATTTAAATCAAATAAGAATTGTAATCTCTGGAAATAACAATGTATGAAAAGTATTTTTGCAACAAAATTCGCCATATATTGATTATGTGTGTGTCACATTTAAAACTTTAAAAATTGCTTATTTAATTGTTAAAATTTGTCTCGCAGACATAATATGTGGTTAAAATTTGAAATGTGACAATTCATCTGTTGAAAATTTGCAAATTAAATTTTAATTTCACAGCAATGTATCAATAAAATTATTGAAAGTACGGATTATCAGAAAAGACAGCAACTCATATTGTAATGATCAATAGTGATCTTCATCTGCTAGCAATGTTTTATTGCTACAACAAAATAAGAACACGCGCACACAAATAAGTAACTTGTAACATAATTATTTGCACTTTTTGAAAAAATTTACGTGGATTATCCAGGGAACGATGGTGAGCACCAAACTCCTGCCGCCTGCGTTCTCTGCGACCGTACAGCGAGCCGTGTCAGCTTCAGGCTTCAAGCTGCACTCTGATGTCGGCAGCTGGTTCCAGAATCCATTCTCACTTAAATAGATTGTTACAAAGTCATTAGAATTGGTGTTATAATGATCATTTTAGTACAGATTAGTTGGATGGTATATGAAATAATATTTATTCTTAAAATTAACTGGGATATTTAAACTACTGATGCTAAATTTATGGAAAAAAGTATATTAAAATTGGAAAAACTTACGGAAACTTGCCCAGGACGTTGACTTGTGAACTCCGGTCGGATTACCTCGTACAGTACAGTTTAATAATTTACGTATTCGTTCGGAAGGTCACCAATATGGTGATATTAGATCCACGCGGTATGATGCATCCGGCGCGTGGGTCTTTACCATGGGGATTTGTACGGGAATAACACTCGCAATTTTAACACTCCGTTTATTAAAATGGTAAATACAATTATCAGAAGGTTTTTAGATTGTAATTTATGTTCGTGATATTAATATTATTAATGCGACAAAGAATTTATGCTAAAACGTCAGACTAATCCAATCGAAGTTCACAAGCCAAGTGAAGGTCTGGAAGCTTCGATCTCTGATGACAGGCGGTCGGTTCGTAAACCCGCCGCGTGTGGCGCTAATGTCGCATATTGCCAGAGTAAATAATTTAAACAATTTAACAAATGTCGCATTATTACTATGAACACCACATACGTTTTCAAATTTTATAATTAAAAATAAACATATAATTTTTGGAATGTAAATATTTTAAATTCAAATATAAGAAAAGATTTAAAAATGGTTCACCATACGTTTTTTTCTAACTAAATTTACTGAGAACGAAAAAAAATAAAAATGCACACAGATTTAATTAGGTAAATGTATTATAAACGTTAACCTCGACTCACTTTTTTATCGTTTCATGTGAAAATAATTAATAAAAAATTCCCCAAGTTTTATAATTTTTTTCAAATTCCGATCCGAAACTTTAGATTCATAAAGATCTAAATTTTACTTATTTTGTGGTTAACTTTTATATTTGAATATAAAGTGTGGTGTTTTCTCTTTCTAACACCCTGAATGCCATATTTCTTACTATGACAGTAAGGGAGACACAACGATTTCTACAAGACCTTATGAGTTGTTTCGAAAAGCGAACAGCCTGACTTTGATACTCACAGATATACATTTAAATTCAAACACTAATATTTTAATATATAAACACACAATCAATGATTTGTAAAAAAAAAAATGGTGTGCAGTTCACACGCGGAAGAAGTGAAAACTAAAATAGACAAGAATGGGGAGGCTATGAAGCACCGCACAAAGAGGAGACGGATTATTCTATCTCATTCTCTCGCAGGCTAAATCCTATATATGTATGTGTTTGTCTCTTTTTAATGTCGCTTTTTTGTTACTTCGAGTTTCAAATCACAACGGGTTTCACTTCAAAATATTTCAATAATTTCGGTTCCCGAAATGTCAATCTTACTAATATTATAAACGCAAAAGTTTGTATGGATTTATGTGTGTTTGTTGCTCTTTCACGCAAAAACTAGTGAATGGATTTGAATGAAACTTTACAATAATATAGCTCATACATCAGAATAACAAATAGGCATAATTTATAAAGCTAGGTAGAAAGGGGAAACGGGAGGGGAAAGCGGACGCATGGGAAAGATGATTCAGGGAGAAAAAATGTATTTCTTTAAATATATGGCATTTCAACGCATGCCGGGAACCAGCTAGTAACAAATAATTTTAAAACGATTTGAGACATCTCTTGTTAAAAAGTGAAACTACTAAGTTATCTTTGTGATAAATCGAAGTATAAAACGCGTAGGAACTTTTGAAATAATTCCAATAAATGTTTTAAAACATCTCTTCAAATTGCCACATTTTGGCAAGTGAACGCTCGAGGGTGTTTGCAAATTGGCCAAAATATGACCAAAAACGTTCCAGTGGTTATGAAGAGTTTAGGAAGAAAGAGATTAGAAAATTGCTCACCTTGGGTTAGTCTTGACATCCAGTAGCTGGGAGATGACGGAGGGGTCTTCATACCCGCTGCCGACGAGGAACAGAACTCCGGCCATGCACCGGATTTGGTGCCACAGGAAGGCGTTGGCTCGCACCAGGAGGTAGTACATTCCATATCCTAAAATCAAACATTTGTAATATTGAGCCAATTGTTTCACACAAATTCAAATATTAACCCCACAGACCTCATACATATTTATATATATATATTTTTTTTTTTACATTAGCTCCACACAGGAGGACCTGAGGAAAATAATTTTCCTCAGGGCCGATGTCATCTTAGGGAATTCTGTGTGGAGGGTCTTTTTAAGGAAGGGAAGGTTAGGAAGTTCTGGGAGGGAAGAAGGTATGAGGGGTGGGTAGGACTCTGAGGGTCAGTGTGTCCAGGAGTGACGGACGTATGAATCCATCTCTTCCATTGCGGTGGATTGCTCGAAAAACCTCCCCCTATCAGTCTCTCTCGATCCTGCCCGCCAAACAGCAGGTGGGCAAACGCATCCACCGCCAAGACCCGGACAAACCTCACCCCATGAACCCGGGTACCTCTGCTAAGTCACCAAACGTAGCGAACCCACCTCCCATATTGATGTACAAATAAATACATCAAAAAATCTGACCTTTATCATCGCCCTGTTGAGGTTTCTCCGCCACAATCTGCACGCTCTTCACATCGCGTACAAAAGCCGTGACCCCGTTGGCCACATCCATCTTGCACAGGTTCCTGAAGTCCCAGGAGCCCTGCAGACGCATGCAGGCATCCGACATGGCCGCCAAATCCAGTGAACCTCGCGGAAACCAGTATTTGTAAGTGCGTTGCTTGCAGTCAAACCTGAATTTTATAGATGGCGTTAATATTCAGATTTTAATAAAATTCTTTATTACATACTCGTTTGACCATTAATCCCTCAGGCCTCTTGCACATTTTGATAGAAGGTCAAAATATTTCCGCTTTAAGAAAATTCTAAATAAAAGGAATATATAATATATCCGAAAACTAAAAACTGTCTGAAAGGCAATGAAAAATGCAAATTATCAAATTTTATTATCAGAAATAAAAATATATATGTACCTACTTTTTAAAATGTAAAAATTTTGAATTAAAACAAAAAAGTTTAAAAAATAGTTGATTTTCTATTTTTCTAGCTAAAATTATTGAAAATTAAAAAAATA
Organism: Limnephilus lunatus; assembly: GCA_917563855.2. Classification (NCBI taxonomy): domain Eukaryota; kingdom Metazoa; phylum Arthropoda; class Insecta; order Trichoptera; family Limnephilidae; genus Limnephilus; species Limnephilus lunatus. The sequence continues at coordinate 4,117,138 of OU830596.1, read as the reverse complement.
AAAAACACCCGTATATTATATATATCAGACAAATGAATTATAAATGCCTTTGTCACCTCACTTTTTTTGTGGTCTCATATAAATTTTTTTTATAAAAACTTCACAGATTCCTAAAAATTTTTGTTGGAAACTTTGGTTTCATAGAGGTGTACATTTTAGTGGTAATTTTTTTCTTGATTTGAATATAAAGTTTAGAAATAATTTCCTCTTTTTAACACCCTTTAGATCATATTTACCACCATAACAGCAAGCGAGACAAACGATTTCTATGAGACCTATATGAGCTGTTCCCAAAAGCAAATAAATAATTAATAATACTAATCAAATTTTTTTAAATGGATTTGCTCTTCACCAAGTTCTGCCGCCTTTAAAGTGCAAGAAATAGTTGAAATATCCACCTGCCTTGCACTGTAATACTCCTGGACATCGGACATTGGCGCCGGCAGCCACGAGACAGCCCTGATGTCTGGGGGCAGCAGTCTGTTGAGGATCTTGCAGTAGGCCAGCTCAGAGCGGCGGCCCCCGTCACAGGACAGCTGCTCGTCTATGGAGAGGCAGCTGCGGACTTCTATGGAAATTACCTGCACAAGTAAAGATCAATCAATTTCTCAAATCAATCAAGACCTAAATAATCTGTATATATAAAAATCAAAATATGCATTTATATGAGTATGTATTTGAGATGTCTATGCGTTGCTAAACCATTCATCCGATTGCGATGAAACTTTGGGGATTTGATGTGTGCATGCCCGCGATGGTTTCTGTATACAATAGTGAGCTCTGGCATCATGAAATTATGCATTGCTAAACCGTTCATCCGATTGCGACGAAACTTTGGTGAGTTGTTGTGAGCACGCCCACGAAGGTTCCCATACATAATGGTGAGCTCTGGCATTATGAAATTTGCATAAAAAAATTGCAATAGGTGGCATGCGAGCCGTTTGAAAACTGAATGTATTGGGACTGAATGTATGGAATGCGAGAGGGGGGAGGGGAACTTGGGAGGGGGTTTCACGGAACGGGGGAAGTGGGAGAGGGAAAGGGGACGCAGTAGAGGAAGGGAAGGCGGAAGGGGAACGGGACGAATGGGAAAGGAAACGCGGTGAACAACAATTTCTTCATTAAGTGGCATAGCAGCGCATGCCGGGAACTCGCTAGTAACTTAATGCAATCAAGATCTAATAGTAACGGTTGATTTGCACACGCATCATCTTATCCCGTTTTCTGGTATCGCAACAAGTAATGAGATCAGCTGCCACATCACGGACTGAAGGAACGAGCGAGTCACGCTACTGACTTCAGTTCAGATCAGGCAGGAGGAGAAGACATGTAGGTACTGTGGCTTCCAAAAGGACCAAACATGCCGGAGACATTGAAACCATAAATCCATCATTTTAAGTTGCTAGATTCTTAACCATGGTCTACCATTAACTTCATTGAATTAATTTACCTGGTCGTAATGTTTATGCGCAGGAATGTTCAGCGGGTCTGGTATCTGAAATAGTATTCACCTGTCCACTGGCAGACACCCCCTTGTCGGTCCTGCCGCAGCGGTGGTAGTGCGACTCGGCCCGGGCTCTGATGAGGCAGCCCTTCTCCAGCGCCCGGAACAGGTGGAACTCCACCGTGTCCGGGGAGTCTTCCTGAACCGCCAGCCCCCGATAGTTGCCCCCGAGGTAGGCGATGCGCAGAAATATTCGCCGGGTCTGGTATCTGAAATAGTCAATAATAATCAGTCAGGTCTATTTGTTTAGTTTTCGGAACAAATCATAAAGGTCTCATATAAATCGTTGTATCTTCCTTACTATCATGGTTAGAAATATTTATTTATTTATTTATTTGGAATTTCACGCCCGGCAGGGCTTTTACATACATTATTTTTAAAACAAAGAACATCTAAATCTAAATGTGCATAACAAAATAAAAAAACGAAATCATAAACAAAACAAAAATAAAATCAAAATCAAAATCAAAATCAGAATCAAAATCAAAATCAAAATAAAAATAAAAATCAAGATCAGTATCAAAATCAAAATCAAAATCATAACCAAATCTAAAACAAAAATAGAGTAAAAAAACAAATTGAAATAAAAACAAAATACTCCACCATGCAAGATGGAAAAACTGTAGACTGGGAAAAGTGCAATACATGTGAAATACTTCGAAGCAGAGCTAAGCAGTTGGAATTATTAAATTTGTGGTTCTTCTTTCTGATATAAATTTTACTATGACTTGTTTATATTTAGTGAATGATGTGTTAAATATGTCTTTATAGTCATTAGCCAAATTTTGTATATGGCGAACAGGGGTATACAATTGTGATTCTGTGTTGGAGTTGTCACAATAGAATGGTAGATAGTGCCTCGATGTTGAATTGCGAGGTATATGGAAATAAATCAAGTATAATAGTTCTGGGCTGTCAATTATTGAATTTATGATTTTATGTAAACATGTTAGGTCATATACTATTCTACGTTCGGATAATTTTAATAAATTAAGTTGACATAGTAGATAATCATAGTTGATACATTTATTTTGAATTCTTTCTATCGTGAGTGAATGACTAGCATAACTAGGTGCCCATACTGTCGAGTTGTACTCGATTTGACTCCTAACCAATGACATGTACAATTTTTTAATGGTTTGAATATTTTTAAATTGGCTACGAATTCTTATTACAAAACCCAACATTTTCAAAGCTTTATTTGATGTAATTTCAATATGATTTATAAATTTCAGTTTTTGATCAAAGTTTACACCTAAATCATTCACCTCAGTTACAGTTGTTAGTACTACATCATTAATGGAGTATTCATAAATTATTGGATTTTTTATTCTATGAAATCTCATAATAAGACATTTACTTAAATTTAGTTGTAGATGGTTCTCTTGGCACCAAACAAAAAGTTTAAACAAGTTATTAGACAATGTTTGACAGTCATTAATATTTCTTATAGCTTTATATATTTTCATATCGTCTGCAAACATTAAGACTTGGACATCGTTGAAAATAGAAAGAACATCATTCACAAATAACAAAAATAAAATTGGTCCCAAATGTGACCCTTGTGGAACGCCGCTGGTAGCGATAAATATATACGAAATAAAGCCGTCAATTTTAACGGCTAATTTCCTGTTACTTAAATAACTTTTAAACCACTCGTATAAATACCCCACTATTCCTAATTTCTGATATAAAAAGTGTTAGAAAGAGAAAACATCACACTTTATATTCAAATACAAAAACTAACCGCAAAATAAGTAAAATGTACACTTTTATGACACCATAATTTCAGATCGCAATTTGAAAAAAATTATAAAACTTTGGGAATTTTTTATTAATTTTTTTTACATAGAACGACAAAAAAGTGAGGTGACGTATATAATGCATTTGCCTAATAAAATATTTGTGTTTTTATAATTTTTTTGGACATTATAGAAATAAAATTAAAAATATTTATTATTATAGTGTATGGACGCCCCGGTCAGATCTGTCCTTCAGAGGCTCTAAATGGAAAATGATGTTTGCTGAGGATAGTACCAACCTGCTGAAATCAAACTCTCTAGTTTTCTTTCCATCTCTTATCTCTGCCGCCTTTTCCTCATTCTTCTTGGCGATGACATTCTTCAGCTGTAGGTTATTGGCCTGCAGCTGTATTACAATGTTCACCAACTCCTACAGGGAAAATCATCACTGGCTACATTCATTATCGTTAAAATAGATTTTTTTTACATTAACTGCACAGGAGGCAGTAAGTAAAATAATTTCCCTCAGGGCCTGTGTCAGTTTTGGGGATACTGTGTTGAAGGTCTTTTTGTGGAAAGGAAGGAGTGAACATGAGTCCTGAAGAGAGCCATGTTGAAGGAGGGGGGAAATGCAGAGGCCGGCAAATTGTTCCACAGCCGAGCTGTTAGATTATTTGTTACAGAAACAAGCCGTTCTCATGTGACAAATGTTAACTGTGTACAAATATTGGGTGCGCACTTGGCGGATTTCCCGACTGCACTGATGCCAAAGGAATCAATGACGCCAGTTATTCGGAGCATCTTCCATTGAAATACTAGTAGAACAAGGACAGCATTCCCACCCGATGTTTTTGCTCTAAAGATTGCAATCTGTTTGTTAAGATAGGACAATCTATCAAATGGACCAGCCTCTTCTGTATAGAGTCGAGAGTTATAATAAGAATAAAATATATATACATAAGAATAACTGGAAAGCAATAAATGATGCAAATAGCTATAGCAAAACTAGCTGATTTGCTGTTGTGGGGCGACTAATTAATATAAACAGTGTAGTAAAATAATCGTTTCTGCAATATTTGATTATAACTATCCATTTAAATGTATCAAATGTGTGTTTCCTCAACAACAAAATTACACAGTACAACAGAGTTTTCGCATGTTTATTTAGGTAAATGTTCCGCTATTGAGTCCACGCTCAAAACACACTTTAAAAAATTAAAATAAATTGTACTAAGTAGATAATAGTTAGTAATAAGTAATTCAGTAAGCGGAATTGAAAAATATTGCGTTTTAATGGTTATTTTGTTATCTTTAAAAACGTGAAATGTCATTTTTCAAGGACCTCCATGTTATTAATTACGACGATGAAATATGCACTTTTTAAAGGAAAAATCACTTTCTGTCAGTTAGACAATAATAAGAAGTACAAATTGCAATCTTCGGAAATGATAAATAATGCTTATTAATCATTATTTTGTTCGGTTTCTTATTCACGAAAAATCATTACTTATTACGTGCGCATGACGCGAAACGCGAGTCGCTAGCCCATATGAAATAATATGAAATTGGACCATGTGAAACATTAACTAAAATATGCAATTCGAAAATGAGTACCACCAACCTGAAAATATAAAAGCATTCACGAAACGAGTAGCTAGAAACGGTATATTGACAATATTTTTGCGAAAATAACTGATTTGCCTAATTACGTAAGTAATTATTTTAATACCTAGAACGAAAATAAATAAAAGAACACACACGTTTTTTTCTTTTCAATAACACCCCAAGTTTTGAAAGGTTTGTACTGCAAGTAGGATTAGTATTATAGACAAGTTTGTACTTGTATTAATAACAGAAGAACATGGAAAGAAATGTATTAGAATAATTACACATACACTCTGGACAAACCCTGCTTTGCCAAACAAACCATTCAAAACCTGGGAGGTTTTTTAAAATTATGATGACATGCGAGTTTATTTTAGAAAATTTATTTTATAAGTAGGTACTTTATAATTGAGTTCGAGGCATGGTTGCCTCGTATTGAACACGGAAAAGGAAATACGCGCCCCGCGCCACTTCAGACTGCCGCACAGAAAAGTCTCTCAAATTAAGTACTTCGTAATAGTAATTAAATTGACTGTGTTTTATTTCTAGCCACTCGTTTATAGGTTGGTAGTATCTATTTGGGATTTGTACATTGTAGTTTCACACGGCACAATTTAACACGGCATGCATACTGAGTAATCATTTTTCGTGTTTATGAAACCGAACAAAATAATAATTAATACACATTATTTATCGTTTACGAAGATTGAAATATGAACTTCTTATTATTATCTAACTGAAACACAGTGATTTTTCCTAAAAATGTCTACTTACCGTCGTAATCAATAACATGGCGGTCCTTGAAAAAATGACATTTTGCGTATTTAAAGTTAACAAAATAATCATTAAAAAGCAATATTTTTCAAATTCCGCTTACTGAATTACTTATAACTAACTATTATCTACCTAGTACAATTTATTTTAATTTTTTAAAGTGTGTTTTGAGCGTGGACTCAATAGCGGAACATTTACCTTTATTTACAATAATGGACACAAATATAAGTATAGTAGTGCAAAATATAAGTGTTGAGTAAATACTTGATGTGTACACTCTTAAGATAATTGCTAAAACCCATTTAAATCGCCAAAAGAAGTCCCGAAAACCCTTCTAGATGGAATGGAGGTTTCTCCGATTACCTCTCATTCCAGAAGATAGATGGAAACGTGAGTGGCTTGAGCTCTCACTGCCTCGTTAACTCAGGTCGAATAGGATAAGTTGCACCCAAAGCCGCTGTGCCCACAACATGCGTAGGTGGGGCCTTGAAGAGTCGGCAATGTGTGAATGCGGTGCAGACCACCGAACATGTGGTCAACGAATCCCGCTCTATTTATTCACCGCAAGGATTGATGAGTTCTACAGGGCGACGCCTGGGGCCCTAGACCGGCTTGCAGACCTAGATACCCCACTCTGACCCCCACGATAGGAAAGAAGAAGAAGAATCGCCCATTGTTGTTATTTATAAACAAACGCCTAACCTAACTTTAAAATAATCGTGAACACAAAACAATATAAAGTTATACCTCTTTTGATAAAAGAACCAATTCTTCTTTTGACAAATTCTTGTTTTTGCTACGGTCTACTTTTAACTTGTTCATTTCTAGACCGGCTTTTAAGTTTCTTAAAAACAAACTGCGCTCCATACTTCAAAGTTTGACATTTCAATATGCCACAGACAAAAAAATAATCAGACAGTAAATGTTTTTTCAGTACGTGCGTTCCGAAACGTACTAAAAAATGCAAAATTTATAGCTTTTAATAATGTATTCCACAGCAGAAAAACTCATCCCGGGAATGGCAATATCATCATCTCATTAGAATCATACTAGAATACACGAAATAAGTAACATTAAAAAAATATATATGATATTCTCGACTTCCACATTTTAGTCAATTCCTATCATTCCTAAATATTTATTATAGCTTTTGCCCCCGGCTTCGCACGCGCTACTCCCCCCCCCCCCCCTACACTCCCCTCTCCCACCCCTGCCACCCTAACCCCCCCCCCCCCCCAATCACCCTCCCCCTAACCCTACCCCCTCAACGTAACAATCAAACACGCGCTGTAAATTTTGACTATCAAAGGGATCTCCATAGCAACCTAAACAAATAACAAAAATGACAGCTCATGTCAAACAATTAGGTAACAACGCTTTGCTTTTCGTCTAGACAATAAACGTATAATTGTATACAACTTTCATAATTCCAGAGCTCTAAGTTATAGCCTTTAGACTATTCTAATGTGTGAGCTATATTACTGTAAAGTTTAATTAAAATCCGTTCAGTATTTATTGCGTGAAAGAGTAACAAACATCCATACATCCATTCATTCATCCATCCATACATCCATACATCCATACAAACTTTCGCCTTTATAATATTAGTAGGATTATCCCAATATTATTATCCACAAAATCTACATCAGCGAACGACGTCACCAACATGGACTAAAAAATAAAGCATGTCGATCGATCTGCAATATTCGTACCTATATACTTTTCCTTCGTTATATTCAAAGGGTGACTTACCTAGAAAGAGTGATATTATTTATATTTATGCTGGAAAGATACCTACAATATAAGTAGGTACCAAAAACTAATTTCAATCCCCCTAAAATGACGTAAAACCAACCCAATGAATTAAAAATTTGGTAGGGTATATTTATGGAATGTACTCGCATGGCGTATTCTATTCCCATTCTGATATTTTTTTAACATTATTCGTGGGACACGAAACAAGTTTTCCGGTTATTTTTAGCTGCATTCGTGTGGTTTGCCTATCATGGCCTCGTAATCGAGAACACTAAATAAAATATTGAAGGCTTCGAAAAATAGTAAAGTCTTTACATTAGGTTTTACAAAACAAATACCGCGTTGATTTGAAATTCATAAAGCACGCACAGGCGTTGCTAGAATGAAACAATAACCAATGTAATTACTAATTACATATGTACATAAGTCGGTCAACAAAGTAACTAGGTACATACTGGAAGCTATTTAGAAGCTTCTAGCGTAGATATACCTAAACCAAGGTTCGTAGAAATCAAAGAGTAAATAAAATACCCTAAGAAAGGACTTGGAATACCCATAAAATATTCTGTCCAAACTGTTATCCAAAAATGGCGGCCAAGGTGGAACACGGCAAGGATGGATATTTATTACTTATCATTTAAACTGAATAATAACCGTGGAAACGGTCCAGCGTTGTGGTCATCTCTGTATAACCGTTTGGACAGAATGTTCGGTGTGTAGGTATTTGGGACGGTATGCCGTTATTATCGGTAGGTATTTTGTTTAGTAGTATTTGGTAGAAATGTATTTAACAGATATACCTAAACAGTAAAATTACAATTAATAGGTTTTATAGGTTCTGATTAAATGACTTAAAATACGCCTAAGGCGTCTTCACGATGCTTCATTTGAAATTTGTATGAGGGAAAAGGGGAAAGAAAATATTTTATAAAAGGTGGGAGAGTTGCAAAGTTTTTAAAAGATTGATTAGAAAGCCTACGGTGCTATTTTAAACATCAATGTCACGTCATTGTCACGCCATTGTCACAGTATGGTCATCATCCCTACTCAATCATCCCTTCCTGGTCCTGGGTGTGTTAAATATCCCATGCCCAATTATTTACAATTTGCGAAGCGATTATGGGTACCGTAGCCCCGAGAACCATTTACTGGATAACCAACACCTCTGTCATAGATCACCCCAAATGGCTCGCTACTTTTGGTGACTTACAAGAGTGCCCGGGTTCATGGGGTGAGGCTGGATCGTCACCAACTGGTGGCAGGCCGGATTGAGAGGGACTATTGTAGAGAGACCCCCAGATTCCTACCAACCACCCATTCCCACATACCTACCTTTTTCCTACCCAGAACTTTATGTCCTTCCTTTCCGACAAAGACCCTCTGTAAAGCATCCCCCAATTGGCGCAAGTCTAGTGCCTAGATTTGAACAGCCAGATACTTGCCAATCTTCCTCCTCACGTTTCTCCTGCCGACACAACATACCTCAATTGGGGATGCCATAGTATCACTGGCTCCGGATAAATGGGATTCTCGTGCGATATTAACGTTAAAAAAATACAATATTTAATTAAATGAAGACAATATTACCAAAACTCAATCAAAAATCGTAAGACAGAAAAATCAGAAAAAAGATATTGGCACCTCTGGGACTCGAACCCAGGACCTTCTGCTTACATGGCAAATACTCTACCAACTGAGCTAAGGTGTCTATATTAAATTCGGTCACTTTTAACTGTATCATACTTCGATTACGAACTACCAACATTATCTTCATTATTTCTATAGGTGAATATAGACACCTTAGCTCAGTTGGTAGAGCATTTGCCATGTAAGTAGAAGGGCCTGGGTTCGAGTCCCAGAGCTGTCAATATATTTTTCTGATTTTTCTGTCTCAAGATTTTGGATTGAGTTTCGCTAATATTGTCTTCATTTAATTAAATATTATAATTTGAGGTTTTACTCATAAAATTAAAAATAAAAATACAATATAATAGCTCGACAATCACAGTTAATAATGTTTAATAATTGTAAAGTTGATTTCTTTGAAAGGCAAAAACATATCAATCAAAGAAATAATATACCTACCAGAAAGTACGCCTTATAAGTAGATATTTATAGAGCGACTTTTTTCGCATTGAAAAGTAGGTAAGTACCTACTTACCTATCCAATAACCAATCAATCGATATTGTTAATGCACGTCCCTAACTTTGGGTAAAGAGGGCTAATGTATGGACATAATACTATGGGAAGGCCCGTAAGCACATACTGATTCTAAAAAAGATTTCATTTTTCAAATAACAATAGACCCCACAAACCGCGGCCATCTTGGAGTAGTTCATTTGGGTATGTACCAACATAAAGGTACTAATTTTAAAAGCTAGTGGTAATTCATAGCCCAATGGATGTTAGGTACCTACCCACTTGCGTAGTTTACTAAAATAGAATACTGAGAATTTATTTAGGTTTTTAATGTTTTGTCAACCCTTTGGCGGGGGCGGGAAATGTAACAAAATGTTGCGTTCAGACAAACAGTTCTCCAACTCGTCTTGGGAGGAGATTACTTCTTGGGAAACAATAGAGTTATTTTATGTTAATCTGGAATTTATTTTGCGCGACTACGACAGTCGGCCTAACTGGAAGCTGGCTAAATGAGATCTGAATTGAATGAGCCCGTGCTGACTGCACCCGGGCCCTTGGCTCCCCTGGTGCCCAAACTCCGAACTAAACTAACAGCCATCTAGCGGACTTACAGGACAGCTCTTAGCACTGCCCTCCATGTGACAAGCTCGGAAGCTTTTAGATATACCTACCACACAAAACCAGGTGCTTTTTTCGCTTTATTAATAGTAAAGTATGTGTGCGCGTTTATAAAGACAAATTAATACCTATGCCTCAACGTCTTATTCTAAAAAATGTATGTTTATTATAAATCTCCCATATAGTATGTATATTTATCTTACATAAAAACAGACACACACACCCCTCACCACACAATGCAGGATTTCATATACTGAAATCACTGAAGGCCGCCAAGTTTCACTTTCAGCCGACTCTTCCCGGATGAGGTTTTTCATGGTTTCCTCATTCCCGAAGGCAAATGCGGAAGAGATTCAAATAATAAGGACATGACCGACTCCTTCCCACTCCCAACATAACACAAATAGACACGTATGTATACATGGGCGCCTGCCAGTGCCGTAGCTGCTTGATGATGATGGAGCTTAGCATAACATGCAATTTTAGTAGGGTTTTTAGATAACAATTTTTCCCTACCGATGAAAACAAGGCCTTTAAGTCTATAATAGCCAGGTAACATTTTTAAAATACCCACATGAGGTAAAAATTGCAAGGCGCATATGACGCCGTTCTATTTATAAAGAACATTAACTTTAAATTCAGTAAATTTAAATGATTCATCTCTTCAAGAAACATAAGAATCTAGTAAATGAAAAAAAAATAAAAAAGTTTGTATTATGTCTGTTGATGGTGTTCAAAGCAGGCAATTTTAACGACTTTTGGATGGTCCTAACTCCTATAACAAGTGACTTATCCAAAAAAGCATCACGCTAGTGGCCGATATCTGTAATTTAGGTATTAAAGAATATTTGCACAAGCGTCAAGATCCAGAGAGGATATTGGGGAATACGGCCGGTTTTCTCCTCAATATAGCTGAAAACAATATCTTCCACGCTTTATAACGATGAAAATCTATTTCCCAAGGATAGGTAATATGAATTATTGGAACATTTATGATTTTAAGTTATAAGTCAGTGATTAGTGGTTATGGAAATACGGACTGTGAGAATTAGTTCACCTGCACACGCCAAGAAACATTAATCATTTACCGGACAGTAACACAGCAGCTTATTGAAACTTTATATTTCTGGTTATAAACTGCAGAACGATTATGTTGCAAACAAGGATTACCGCTCAATCATTGTTATAAGTTATAACTCACACTGAACTCACGAATTTACAAAATACATAGATTAGACGAAGGCGTCTACTTATATCTACAGGAATCCCAAAAACTGAACAAATCGGACTAATATCTATGAGAATCCATGTTCTGACTATTATCTATACGAGGTATGTTGTAACAATATCTATTGGACTAAGTGAGGACGAATATCTACAGCTCAAACTGCTGACTAATATCTATGGAATATCTACAGCACTGGCAGAGGTTGGGTTAGGTTAGGTTAGGTTAGGTGCTCAGCTGCCCTCTGTAGATGTTAATCGCACCTACGCTCCATAGATATTCGTCACCACTGGGACCGTCGTAGATATTTATCCGACCTTAGCTCTGTAGATATTAGTCTTCACTCTGAAGTTCATAGATATTTGTCCAAAATATGAGCTGTAGATATTCTTCATACATAGATATTAGTATCATAGATATTAGTGTTTGGTGACCAGATCTGAATAACCAGGTACTTCCCCACCTTCCTCTTCCCCATTTCCTTCCCCTCCCCACTACCTTCAGCCTCACAACATACCCCAATTGGGAATGCCATAGTCTCACTGGCTCCAGACTTTTTGAATAATTTTATTAACTTTAAATTCAGTAAATTAAATGATTTACCACTTGAAATGAAGAATCTAGAAAATAAAAATAATTATATTAAGTATTTCTATTGTCTATGGTTCAAAGTAGGTCACCGGGGCGAGAGCGTGAGAAAATGACCCGATGCACATTATCCCCGCTCCCGCTGGTCACAATATAGGAAATGTGCCATCGGTCACTATCTAATATCTAATTCATTGCTTCCTTATGGTACCTACTACTTGACATTGACACATAAGTATTTCGATAGCACACAATCGCGTACGTACATAAATGCTGGATACTGAGAGCAAATAATAATTAGCCCAATCAGTTATACAATACGGAATAATAGGCTGGGGAGGAGCGTATAAAACCAACTTAACCCCACTTGAAATAGTACATAGAAGACTCATCAAAATTATTCTAAAGAAACAATTAGACTATTCAACCCAAAAATTATTCGATGAACTCAAAGTATTACCACTAAATAAAATTTATCAAAAAAATGCATTACTTCAAATCCACAAAGATAAACTAACAACAAAGACATTTAGCACCAGGCCGAGAACCTTAGGACAAATAATAATCCCTAAACTTAATACAACAACAGCCCAACATCATTACACATACTCAGCCATAAAATGCTTTAACGAACTCCCCAAAAAATACAATCCGAAAGGAATTATGAAATTTTAAAACAAAAACTTAAAAGACATTTACTATTTATTAGATTTAGGTATGTGTTACGATGTGCCAACTTATATTTCCATTCTGAACAAAAAAAATGTCAACAAATATTTTCTCTATGTATGAAAATTCACATTATGTTTATGTACAAAAAAAAAACTTATATTTTCATTGTAAAATTTTTTTCCATTTTGCACAAAAAAAAATAATTTCAAAATTATTATTCAACTTATTATTCATTGTATATATTTAAAAAAAGTAGTTATACATACTTCCAAATTGTAACAACTGTCAAGTACACAGTGCTCCCTCTCTAAACACGAGAATTTCTCAATTAGGGAGGTATTGTTACCACCAATATTGTGTATTATATATTATATTTTGTTTAATTGTGTATTATATGTATTGGTTAATAAAAAATAAAAAATAAAGAAAAGCGAAGTTACTGCGAAAAATATTTAGTTTAGATTGATTTAAACACGAATTCTTGCAAGTATGCATGATTATTTATTAATTTAATGTACGTTGTACATAGAAAAAGCAAATAACAGCCATAAAAATCACACAAATCTGACATGAGATTACGTCCGCTATCTAATACCTAATGATCCCACAAAAGATACGGAATCGCTCGGCTGGTGAGTAGGATTGATTAATAGGGAGTCTAGTACAACACTGGACTCCCTGCTCATTTTCAATTGTTTATTGGATAACCAACACCACTGTCATAGATCACCCCAAGTGGTTCGCTACCTTTGATTTGGCAGGGGTGCCCGGGTTCACGGCCGCGGCGTGAGGTTTTGTTTCTAGATAAGCTACTCAAGGCCTATGTCATCTGTGGGGATGCTGTGTGGCTAGTATTTTTAGGAAAGGAAGGAGAGAAAGTTCTGGGAAGGAAAAGAGATTTAGGGGTGGGTAGGAATCTGGGGGTCAGTGTGTCCAGGAGTGACGGACGTATGAATCAATCCCTTCCACTGCGGTGCAAGACGATGTTCCGAGAGAGTACGGCTGGAGAAGTCAAAGAGACTCCCTCAACATACTCTCCCGATCCGGCCTGTCATGCAGCTGGTAAGCAGACGCATCCACCGCCAAGACCGGACAGACCTCACCCCGTGAAACCGGGCACCCCTGGTAAGTCACCAAACGTAACGAACCACTTGAGGTGACCTCCTCCTCAAAATCTCCCCAAATTACATAAACCCCAAAGGAAATTATTTTCATATTGGAGTATATTGGAGTTACTCTAAAAAAATGGTTTGGTGTCGCCGCTGGTGGTGTCCAGTGGCGTATTTCCAAAACCTATACCTACCGGTCCCTGAATGGGATAGGTTTAGTTGAGCAAAATCATCTACAAACCCTATTCTGTTTCAGTCGCCAATGTACTTTCTTGCGATAAATCATCTGCAAAGCCTTTTCTGTTTCAGTAACGGTAACGACGAGTTAGGTATAGGGTAGCTTTTGTTTGTGCATTTACTTTCTTATATCTATCTTATATATATATATATATATATATATATATATATATATACATCCCGCAACAGATTTGGCAACCTTTCACTTCGCATCCTTTTGGCAACCACTGCTTACGGTAGGTTTTTAAATAAAATTGCTGTGAATGTTCACATGTTTTTAGCTTAAGAAAAGAGTGATAGTAAAAGAATTATCCAGAAATTGTGTTTTAAGGGTATTCAAATTTTTGGTAGTTACGTATACTTTAGAGTCTTTTGGACTTCCTTTCATATTACCGTCGTATTGGTAACCGCATATATCGTACGTATATCACACTTCATTCCATATTTAGGGCGTCCGTTCATTACGAACATTTGACGACCTCCGTATATTCCTGTATGCATTACGTTTATATTACGACGCTTTCAGAATCCTTTTAATTCGGTCGCGATTTGCCAACGGTGTATCATAGGTACATAATGATTGGTTATCATACAAAGGCTAACTTGACGACATAATAAAATTTGGCATTTTTTTTTAAATTTACTTGCTTGGTTTGGTGGTGCTGGGGAGTGGGGATAATGCTCGCTTCCTGAATAGAATTCTACCTTCAACATTCTTCTACCACTACGCGCTTAGTTTAGCGAGGAAATTAAAAGAATGCATTCATGTACAATCTTTTATGATTTAAAAAAAAAATAGCGTTCAGAGCCGCTAATATCACAAATATTATTTTGAAGGAAACCAAAACAGAATCCCAATAATTCAAAACGGTATACGATTTAATAAATTTTACATTTGGGAGGCAATATCAAACAAATTATAAATTTGGGAGGCGGGTGTGGGTACCGCCACCCCGGGAACTATTTATTGGATAACTAACAACCCTCCCATAGGTAACACCAAGTGGTTAGATATGTTTGGTGACTTAGCAGGGGTGCCCGGGTTCACGGGGTGAGGTTTGTCTAGCTCTTGGCGGCCTATGCATTTGCCCACCTACCACATGGCGGGTCGGATCGGGAGAGACTGGTTGAGGGAGATCTTTTCATCTCTCCAGCCAGACCCTCGATCCATCGACTTGTACCACAGTGGGAGGGATGGTCACTCCTGGACACATTGACCCCAGATTCCTAACCACACCTCATACTTTATTCCTTCCTAGAACTTCCTCTCCTTCCTTTCCCTAAAAATACCCTCAACACAACATCTCCAAAGATGACATAGGCCCTGAGGGAAATTGTTTTCCTCAGGCCCTCCTTTGTGGAGCTAATGTAAAAAATATAAAGTGTCAAAATTAACTATCGCTTTTGGCTTCTATTTTAAATCTCTGCATTGATCCAATCGTTATTTTAGTTACCGATTAATCAGAATAAAAGTGGCTACCGTTTTGCGATAGGTAGCAAGGTAATATTTTTATAAAAAAAGACAATCATTCTCGGGTTACGAATAACCTGTCACTTATATAAAACTAGCTGTTACGCGGCATGCGTTGCTATGCCATTGAATAAATAATTGTTTCTCCGTGCATGTCCTTTCCCATTCGTCCCGTTTACCTCCCCGCCTCCCCTTCCTCATCTGCGTCCTCGAAGAAAAAGATGTACCTACCTATGTTTCACTTCATTCCTAACTTTTAGTGGCGATCGGGTATGACGTATTCCACATTTCATTCCTAGCCTTTAGTGGCGACCGGTGGCGAAACAACGTTGCCGGTTCAAGTCAAATCCCGTACGAGTGTTGAGGTGCACGCCGCGGCGGCGTGATTTGCGACGTTGCCGTACATATTTCTTCTTTTCGATCGTTTTTACGGTCAAATTTACTTCTATAAAATTTCGTTTTCTTATTTTTTATTTTTTTTTTTATTATTATTTATTGAGTTAGTTGAACTACATGAATATTGTGGCAATCGAACTCTATTTATATTTCTTGTTTCGTAATTATGTCTCTATTAAAAACAATTTCATCCTTAAAGTATTTTGGCATTTGGTTTTTCATAATTTTATGCACAAAAATTATCACATTAAATGGTAGTCTCTTTTTTATCGGAATCCAATTGAGCTAATCTCTCATTTGATTAATCCTTGCGAATTTGCCTTTCCCCAGTATACATTTCATAGCTCTGTTCTGAATAACTTCTAGTTTGTTTAAATTTCCTTCATTGGCCAAATATAACATCGTAGTGACGTAATCCAAATGTGGAGTAACGATAGTTTTATAAATGAGCTCCGTAGTGTTTCTATTTAATTTATGTCGTAGTTTTCTAAAAAAATTGACCTTTTATGATACCTTTTTTAGCACATATTCAAAGTTTGCCGTGAAAGTCAGTTTTGAATCGAATATAACACCCAGGTATTTGATTTCATTTACTTTTCCAATTTTTTCACCATTAATTGTCATATTTAACACTGTGTTACGCGTTTTATCGCCTATTTCCATATATTTTGTTTTGTTTACGTTCAGTTTCAGCTTGTTTAATTTCAGCCATTTGCTATATTTTGTAGGTCTTCGTTTATTTTGTTAATTGAATCTTTGTAATCTTTACAGGAAAAATAGATAAAGGTATCGTCTGCAAATAGTCTAATTTTGCAATGTTAATTTATAATTTACAGGAGTTCACTTACTCTGACGGTGATGGTGGGATACGACCCAAATCCCAAACTAACACTGATTTCAGGTTTTAGACAGCGGATGTGTGAAACAAAGATGAGCTCACCAGTTAATTTTACTCGAAAAAATATTTTAAAAATTCTGATAACGACCTTCGTACATCATTTCCACAAAACTTCAATGTATTGACCAAATCCAAGAAGAAAATATGAATAAATGATATAGAAATAACAAAATAAATACACTGCGCAGTTCACACGCCATAGAAATGAAACATCAGAAAACTAAAGTAGGCAAAAGTGTGTAGGCTACGAAGCACCGCACAAAGAGGAGACCGATTATTCTCCTCTTTGTGCTTTGTGATTTAAGTTTTTGTCCCTTTTTAGTGTCGCTATTTTTCGTTTCATCGAGTTTAAAATCACAAAGAAAGATAGACTAACATTGCTGGGTTACGAATAACTCAATAATGTTTGAAAATCTCCATCATTATTTGGTTACGAATAATCCAATAATGTTTGAAAATCTCCTACTACCACCACAGAAAGCCGAAAATGTTGTTTGTGTTGGGGTGGGACTTTTTTTACATTAGCTCCACACAGGGACCCTGAGGAAAATAAATTCCAAAAGGGCCTATGTCGTCTTAGGGCAGTGGTGGGCAAACTTTCTTCATGGGGGGCCAGAAAGTTTAAGAAATTTCAGAAGAGGGCCCGGAGTATAGCCAAAATGCATTTTGCTTTAAAATCTATATTTTGTAAAATCTATATTTAAGTCTGTTCGCAGACATACGACGACCCAAACATCGCTATTATTTTCTGGGCGTGATAAATTATCTTTGGATATCCAGTTTTCGGCAGTGTTCTATAAAAAAAAAAAAATCAGAATTTAAGAACAATTGTTTTAAATGGGGGGCTGCACTGCATTTCAATAATATCTAACTGCAATTCTGCAAGTACATTCTCCGGTCCACATTAAACGGCATTGAAAAAACATCAAGCGATGACTGAATATTCTTAAAATCTTGAAACCTAGTTTCAAATTCTGTGTGAAGTTTCTTCAACGCCCGACTGAATTATTTCGTTTGTTCTCACTCACTGGTGCCACGGATTCTAAGAGCGGCAAGTGAGTGAAATCATTCTTCTCAATGCAGTTATAAAACAGAAAAAGCTGATTTTTAAATGATTTCATATAACCCCAAAGCTCATCTAAAAATTGATTCCCACCTTGCAATATTTTATTTTATTGTGTTCGAGCAAATCGGTAAAAAATGCAAAATCGGTACGCCAATCTTTGTTTTCCAAGATCTGGAATTCAGACTATTTCTCTGTTCTATTCTTTAAAACATCTTGTATTTCTTCTTTTAAATTAAAGATCGTCGGCGGGCCGCATTAAATACCTCTGCGGGCCGGATCTGGCCCGCGGGCCGTACTTTGCCCATCACTGTCTTAGGGGATGCTGTGTGGAGGGTCTTTTAGGGAAGGGAAGGTGAGGAGGTTCTGAAAAGGAAAAAGGTATGCGGGGTGGGTAGGAATCTGGGGGTCAGTGAGTCCAGGAGGGGACGTATGAACCCATCCCTCCAACTACGGTGCAAGGCGATGGATAGAGAGAGAGCACTACTGGTAAGGTCAAAAGGCCTCCCACAACCAGTCTCTCTCGATCCGGCCCACCACGCAGCAGGTGGCCAGACGCATCCACCGTCAAGACCTGCACAAACTTCATCCCATGAACCCGGGTATCTCTGTTAAGTCACCAAACGCAATGAACCACTTGGGGTGACGTACGGCAGAGGTGTTGTTTAACCAATAAATGGTTCCTAGGGCGGCGGTACCCATACCCGCATCCCGAACCTAAACGCGATGCCCATTAAACCACTGACCGGTCAATGATTCTATCTTTAAAATAAATATATAAAACTTGTGTGCAATTCACCTTCACAAACCTACCTTACACCCAACATAATAAAATTGCCAAATATATTATGTAAAAATGTTAATAATTAGGTAAATACTGTAATACTTATATAGAAATAAATAAATAAAGTTCACACGAGGGAGAAGTGAAGCCTTCATAAAACTAAACCTAGAAAGAATGAAACGAATGAGGGTAGGATAATTGTAGAGTTTATAAGTGTACAAATTATTTTATTCTACGAAACACCGCACAAAGAGGGCACAGATTAGTGTCATTCTTTCGCAGGCTAATTCCTATATGTATAATCCTAACATCTGGTCTCTGAAAATGCAAATAAATGCACATCCATTGTCAAAGTATGGCTCAATCAAAACCTTATAACTCTGAACAGCGGAAAAACTCTTTATATTCCATTTAACAATACCAAAAAGGCGACAGACACCCTTAACTCCCTTAAATATAAGGTTTCACAAAAATACTTACAATCCTGTCTAATGCTCTAACTGTACGGAAATGAATACGGGGATTTTTATATATGAATACCTCACAAGAGTCCCAGGTGCTCCGTCTGGAGCCAGTAAAACTATGGCATCTTCCATTGGGGTATGTTGTGAGAATGAAGGTGGCGGGCAGGGGAAGGAGATGAGGGAGAGGAAGGTGGGGAAGTACCTGGCTATTCAGATCTGGTCACCAAACACGGCTAAAGTCTTACACCAGGGCGATACTGAGTGTACTTTCCACTCTGGAACGTGCCGCAAATATACCATATATTTACTTCTTCAAACTTCGCAAAATTACTTTGTGGCATCATTAATTATATAATGAATAACAGATCACTTTGTAGAAACCACTATATTATAAACAATATCTACATGTTTCCATAACAATGTTATCTTCATCAGGATATGTTAATATGAAGAAAAATAAATGACAAACAAGTATAGACAAATTAGAATAAACTAGAACATAGACAAAATATTAAAAAAGTAGAGGTGATTAATTGCTTAAAAAACATAAAAATAGTTATACAAAATTAAATATAAAAATTATTTAAGGAAAAATAAAATTGCATTTAGATAATAAAAAAACTTTTAAGAAAAAATAATTAAAATAATTAGTCTAAATCAAAAAATAAATAATTATTGTAAGTATTAATAAGAAAATAAATTTAAGAGATGGCTATTTTTAAAAAATGTTTGGTTATTTATAAAATTTCATTTACTATTAATGCTTTTTCTTATTTCTAAATTATCCAATTGTATGCCCGTAGTGTTAATTTTAAGACCTGTATTAATATCAAAAGAATGAGTTGTTTCCAAAATATGGTTGGCAAATTCAGAATAATTATTATTATTTAAACATCTTATATGTTCCTTAACTCTAATGTTAAAATTTCTAGAAGTTTTTCCAATATAAAAAAAGTTACAATCATTACAAATTAATTTATAAACCCCAGATTTGTTCAAAAAATCACATTTATCCTTATTATTTAATATATAATTTTTTAATTTGTTATTTGTATAAAAAGCTGGTTGTACATTATTTGGCTTGTTTTTATTTTTTAAATTTGAAATGCTATTATTTAAAAAAAAAATAATTCTCCAATTATTATCATTTTCAACAACGTGTGGATAAACAAAAGAACTAAAAAACTTTTTCTTATATTTTTTGTTTAACATATTGTCTATTAATTTTGAAGTATAACCGTTATTAATTGCAAATTTGTTTAATAGTATTTAATTCTGTTTTAAAATTACGCAAAGATAAGGGAACATTAATTAATCTACTTAGCAAGGTATGAAAAGCTGCTAATTTTTGTGAAAATGGATGATTAGATGTTTCATGTATAATGATATCTGTATATGTATCTTTACGAAAAATATTAAATTAAAAAAACATCTAGATATTGTTTATAATATAGTGGTTTATACAAAGCGATCTGTTATTGATAATATACCATATATTATTCTAAAATAATAAATTGTGATATATAACAAAATTAACAAAATAAAGTTTATTTGCTAGACAGGGGTTCGATCCCGCAACCTTCGGGTTGCGAGCTAAGAGCCTCACCGCTAAACACCGGCCACACCGGCCATCGAATACAGTTAAATACTTAGGAATTACATTAGACAGCCAACTCAAATGGACAGATCACATAGAAAAGCTTGTAAATAAATTTATGTATTTAACTTATATTTTTAAACGTTTAAATTAAAGAGTCGTCATTAAAATAATGAAATTTGTGTAACATGCATTGGTGCAATCATCAGAATCTTATGGAATAATTGGATGGGAGGGGAGGGGGTGAATAATAATAATAATAATGTCGCATAATGATATGAACTACCCCTTCCTGCAATTATTCCAAGAAGCTGAATTGTAAGAGATGAGAAAAATTTACTTTGCACGATGTTTAAAATACACATTTTCTAGAAATATAATTTTTTCAAAAAATGAAAAACGATTTAGTAATAGGTTAAATAATGCATTTGAAATTCCATTGTGTAAAACTAGGCTTGCGTAAAGACATGCGAATTTTATTACACCAGAAATTTATAATGCTCTCTATAAGACTACAGAAATTGAAAGTAAAAATATATCCTCGTACAGCAAATATAAAAATGTATAAAGTCTTGGATAAATACCATTGAAACCGACATTTACTTGCTGTAACATCTGAGCCGATGTAACTTCACAAATTTTATTAATCTTTATTAAAATGTCGTGTGAATTGTAATTCAGTAATCACGATGACAATGATTTTATTTTTTTATTTATTTAATTTTATTTTTTAATCTCTACGAGGATAGTGCATGTTTATGAGTAAAATTTTAACTGTTTTAAAAACACAAAAGTACACCCACGAACTGTCGATGCCTGTGTGGGATTTTTTTGGGTTATCTGCTAATTGTATTATTCTTTGCTTTTCAACTGTTTATATAAAAACCATTATATGTATTGTTAATTTATACCAATTTAGGTACCAAAAAAAATCCTATACTGTTTGTCTCTTTTTAGTGTCGCTTGTTTCCTTTCGAGTTTTTTTCTAATCACAACGTTGCTAAAGAATTTTTCACTTCAAATAATTGCTTCATCGCAGTTCTCGATCCAAATTGCTACCCAGCGCAAAAATGTGTCCATTTTCATGCATTCAGAATAATTATTGGTAACTAACATAATGTTTGATCGAAAGCGGAGCTTTAAAATAAAAGTCAAAATCGATTGATAATTTTGACACCCGAGAAGAAAGATATTTATAGATTTGTGTTATTTTTCTGTTCAATTATACAACATAAAATGATATCATGAAATCGTCTGCCGTTTTAAATTTTCAGAATTCTATTCTGAGTTTTTTTAAATAATAATATAGTGGAGTATTAACGGCTCTGAAAGCAAATTATGTTTAAAAAAATAGAAATCTTATAAAATTGTACACTAATACACTATTTCAATTCCAATATTTCCACGCATAGCTAAAGGGCTTGTTCACATTGGTCAAGTGGTAAGTCAAGTAGAGAGTACGCTTGCTACATGACTCGCCGAAAACCGTTCGCCTTAATTTCAAATAGAGTAGATACATTTGTTCCCGCCGCACGTTGTAGGATGACGGCGGATGACGGGCTGCTACAAAGCAAAGTAAATACGCTAATTAAGCTGATTTTAATGCTTATTACAGAAGACGTGGAAGAATATATTAGTGAGATAATAATAAATAAAATGTCCACAAAAAGAGATTAATAGCAGCACAAATAAATAATTTTAGAGTAGCAACTTCGCTCCAATGCCTCGACATTTCCGCGGGTCTACAAATGAACTCTGCTAAAACGGCATGTCAGTGCACAGGGATGCGAGGGGGGGGGGGTCCCTATACGCTCTAAAAATAGAACGAAATTGATTGAATCCACTAAAAAGCTGACTAACCCACTCTACTAAAATGATGGTGTTCGGACGCGTTTAGATACTACTTTACTCCCCACTCGAATAAAATACATAGCGTGTTTGAACGGCTCTTAAGCGCTTGGGTAGTGGAAAATAGGACAAAATCTGCGGACGTGGGTAGGATTCTAACCAGAGGTCTTCTGTTCAGGAAGCGAGCATTATCCCAAGCTCCACCAAGACAGACAAGCACATTAAAAATACCAGTTAGTGGTTGAGTGGGCATCGCGTTTGGGTCCCACCCGCGGGCGTCGCGTGCCCTATTCCTCGGCTGGCTATGGCTATGTCCTCCATCACAACACAAGCAACATTTTCGGCCTTTTGTGGTGGTAATAGGAGATTTTCAAATACTGTTGGGTTATTCGTAACCACAGGGAATGTTTGTCTTTCTTTAAAAAAAAACAAACAAAAAAATCTTTGTTTATATGAATGCGTCTTTAAAATGACAATGCATATGCATGACCTGAAGTTCAGCAAAAAGCTGCCCGCAGAGTGCTTGAAAACGCCCTTTATTCAGGGGGAGGTTTTACGGTGAAAATTTGAATGTGCGATGGAAGGTTACAAATAAACTTATTTTTTATGTGTAAACCTTAAAAAACCAAATTCATGTACAGGATTTAGCCTGCGAGAAAATGGGATAGTGTAATCGGTGTCCTCTTTGTGTGGTGCTTCGTAGCCTTCCCACTCTTGTCTACTTTAGTTTTCTGAAGGTTTCACTTCTACGGCGTGTGAATCGCATACTCAGTTATTTTTAAATATGAAACTACAAAAATCTGAGGTGGCAAAAACGTTTAAAATACATTTGTCTAACAAAATATGTGTTTATTGATTCTTTTCTCGGTATCTATAAGTAGTTTTAGTTAGAAAAAACGTAAGGTGAGCCGTTATTAAAACTTTTTAATGTTTGCATTGAAAAATTTAATGTTTTCAAAATTATATGTCTTTCTTATAATAAAAATCTTTCAAAACCAGGACTGGAGGGGTAAATTAATGTTAAAGTTCAAAAAGGTGGCAGATTTTAATTGATAATTTTTTTAAATTAGTAAATTAAAAAAGAAAAACGAATCAAAATGTACACATCTATGAAAAACAATTTTTCCAAATGAGTTCAGTATTACTTAACTAAACTAAAAAATGCAATTTTATCAAATTTAAAGAAAAATATGAGTACCTTGCTGACCAACACACCTACACTACAAGGATGAAATCCTCAAAACTACTAGACATCCCGAAATTAAATAGATCTTTTGGGCAGAGAAACCATAATTTCCATGCTACAAAACTATAGAATGCCCTTCCAATTGAAATTAAGAACACCATGCAGAAAAAAAAGTTCAAAAAAGACATCAAATTATGGCTAAGTAAACATGAAGATGAGGAAATAATTAAAATTATAGAGTAATCCTAACGTAACCTACAGACAACAAACTTAAATACTTTTAATTTTATTTATTGTTTATTTTGTGAAAATCAACAAAAGATGCAAAAGTGATTCGTAAATAATAATAGCTACTGGTTTTTAAAATATTCGAATGGAACCTCCGGGGTGCCCGGAGCTACGATTTTTAGAAATAAAGATAGCATTTTTGTATTTGATTGATGTATGCTTTTACTCATGCTTTAATGTAAAAAAATATAACGGATAATATAATCAATACAAACAGATTGCATCAATACAAAAGGATTGCAATCTTTAGGGGTCGGGTGGGAATGCTACCCTTGTTCTACCGGTATTTCAATGGAAGATGCTCCGAGGAACTAGCGTCTTTGATCCCTTCGGCGCCGGTGCATAGTCGGGAAATACGCCAAACGTGCGCCCAACCTGCAGTTCATTCCTAGTTTTTAGTGACGACAAGAAGGGAAGATGCATTCTGCATTTCAAAACTCGTTGTCAGTTCGTTTGAACTCTCCCGTACGAGGGTTGGGGTCAAGGGTCAGGGGGCGGCGCGCGGTGGGTTTATTTTGGAGGTTGAGCGTGTTCACTGTTCACACACAGCTATAATATGCGTGGGACGGCATATTTCAGCATAACGCTCGCCTTATATTCCAATTTGGAATGTACGGCAAGCGATATGCCGAAAAACGCCATCCCACGCATATTATAGCTGTGTGTTAACAGAGATATCCGGGTTTCAGGGGGGGGAAGTTTGTCCAGGTCTTGACGGCGGTCTACCCACCTGCTGCGTGGTGGGCCGGATCGAGAGAGACTGGTTTTGGGAGGCCTTTTAACCTTTCCAGTAGTGCTCTCTCTCTACCCATCGCCTTACACCGTAGTTGAAGGGATGGGTTTATAATATATGTCCCCTCCTGGACTCACTGACCTCCAGATTCCTACCCACCCCGCATGCCATTTTTCCTTTTCAGAACCTCCTATCCTTCCCTTACCTAAAAGACCCTCCACACAGCATCCCCTAAGACGACATAGGCCCTGAGGGATTTTATTTTCCTCAGGGTCCCTGTGTGGAGCTAATATAAAAAAAGTCCCACCTCAACACAAACAACATTTTCGGCTTTCTGTGGTGGTAGTAAGAGATTTTCAAACATTATTGGGTAATTCGTAACCCATCAATGTTAGTCTATCTTTCTTTGTGATTTTAAACTCGATGAAACGAAAAATAGTGACCCTAAAAAGGGACAAAAAAATAAATCTATAGGATTTACACTGCGAGAATAATCGGTCTCCTCTTTGTGCGGTGCTTCGTAGCCTACACACTTTTGTCTACTTTAGTTTTCTGAAGTTTCATTTCTATGGCGTGTGAACTGCACAGTGTATGTGTTTGTTATTTATATATCATTTATTTATATTTTCTTCTTGGATTTGGTCAATACATTGAAGTTTGGTGGAAACAATGTACGATGGTCGTTATCAGAATTTTTTAATATTTTTTCGAGTAAAATTAACTGGTGAGCTCGTCTTTGTTTCACACATCCGCTGTCTAAAAACTGAAATCGGTGTCAATTTGGGATTTGGGTCGTATCCCACCATCACCTTCAGAGTAAGTGGAACTCCTGTAAATTAGAAATTAATATTGCAAAATTAGACTATTTGCAGACGATACCTTAATCTATATTTCGTGTGAAGATTACATTACAAATGGTTGAAATTAAACAAGTTGAAACTGAACGTAAAAAAAAACAAAATATATGGAAATAGGCAATAAAACGCGTAACACAGGATTAAATTTGACAATTAATGGTGAAAAGATTGGAAAATTAAATGAAATCAAATACCTGGGTGTAATATTCTATTCAATACTGACTTTCACAGCAAACTTTGAATATGTGATAAAAAAGGTCATTTTTTTATAAGACTAAGATATAAATTAAATAGAAACACTATAGAGCTCATTTATAAAACTATCGTTACTCCACATTTAGATTACTGCTCTAAGATGTTATATTTGGTCAATGAAGGAAATTTGAACAAACTAGAAGTTATACAGAACAGAGCTATGAGCTGTAAATGTGATGAGCTAAATTGGATTCCAATAAAAAAGAGACTACAATTTAATGTGTTAATTTTTGTGCATAAAATCGTGAAAAACCAAATGCCAAAATACTTTAAGGATGAAATTGTTTTAGTAGAGACGTACATAATTACGAAACAAGAAATATAAACAGAGTTCGATTGCCACAAATGAAGAAATAAAAATCACAGAACTGCCTAATATAGAGGACTAAAGATGTACGATGAAATGCCTGAAAGTATTAAGGATGAAGAAAGAATGAATGTATTTAAAAATAAATGTTATGCTTACTGTAAAAATATTTAAATTTATCAAATGAAATGATACATTGTGCTTATTAGTTTATATTCATGTAGTATAACTAACTCAATAAATAATAAAAAGGGAATTTTATAGAAGTAAATTTGACCGTAAAAACGATTGAAAAGAAGAAATATTATTTGAAGGCACACATCTCACAGTATCTGAATTCTACGTCAGAGGGCTGGTGTGACTCCGAAGGGTAATCTTGGTATGGCTATTCTGTTATTCTTTCAATTATTTTGTTCCATTTCAATGCATCAACAGTAATCAATACTGTATTGTAAATAAGACACTAAAATGATCGGTCGCCAAATACACCCTAAGCCGCACGGACGTCAATGCTCGGTATACGATAATACGGTTGATCGCGACAAAATTTGAAAAGGCAAAACATTCGCAGCAACCGGCCAAATATGTGCGGCAACGTCGCAAAATCACCCCGCCGGGGCGTGCACCTCAACACTCGTACGGGATTTGACTTGAACCGGCAACGTCGCCAATTTGGGCTAGTACGAAATGCCGAATACACCACCAAAATTTGCCAACGTCACCGGTCGCCACTAAAGGCTAGGAATGAAATGCGGGATACGTCATACCCGGTCGCCACTAAAGGCTAGGAATAAAATGTGGTATACGTCATACCCGATCGCCACTAAAAGTTATGAATGAAGTGAAACATAGGTAGGTACATCATGTTCTTCGCGGTCGCCACTTCGGACTTTATGAAATGCAGGATACGTCGTTTCTGGTCGCCACTAAATGCCCGGAATGAAATGTGGAATACGTCACACTCGGTCGCCACTAAAGGGTAGGAGTGAAATGCAGAATACATGGCCATGTATATCACCTAGCGCCTAGCAGCGTAGCGACAGACTCCGGAACTTTAATATTCGAAATCATCCACTTCAAGCCCAATTTGGCGACCAGGACAAATTTCGCCAAGATGCTTGTGACGACATATATTAATGAACTGTGTAAAAATTTCGAAAAATAAAGTGGCGACCGTATATCGGTCGCCAAATGTCGGTGGTCGCCACTTTAAATGCATATTTGCCCATGATGGTCGCCAAATAGACGGTGTGATATATATATATATATATATATATATATATATATATATATATATATATATATATATATATATCTATTTTTATATTAATAAAAACGTATATGTAGGTACAATATACATAGCGTGCATTATATTCCCAAACGTTAAGAAACTTATTGCGGGATCATAAATATGTAGTACAGTAACAGTACATTTTGTTACATAATTAATATTAATTGGTACAATTAGCTATATATTTTGTAAGTTGCTGCGCACTCCTTGCTTCAATTACAAACATACATACCTACAGGTTAATGTAACAGAATAGGCTTTGCAGATGATTTAGCGCAACAAAGTGCGTTGGCGACTGAAATAGTATAGGGTTTGAAGAAGAATTTGCACAACAAAACCTATCCTATATCAGTTGCCGTCGCGACTGAATCGATATAGGTTTTGCAAATACGCGACCCGTTGAAAGGTGAAATAGGGTCATTACGGAGTCGCATCCCTATTTTGTGACCGTCTCGTGTTTCCTATATACCAATAACGATTAAATTGCAATAGGTACCTATCAGCTTGAGTGTTTTCCAAACAATATCTCTACCTTAAGCTAATAGGAATTGAATCGATATAATTTCATTGACACTTCAGGGAAATTAAACCAGTGGGTAGGGTAGACTGGGGACGATTGAAACACGTTATGATTGAAACATCTCAATTTACTCGAAAACTATAATACCTAAGAGTGTGATACAACACTCGAAACTCCGTCAGGTCTGTTGGGACGTTTCTACAAAAAGCGCAGTAGCCGGCGAGTGACTCAAATCGTGCATAGGGGACATTATTGAATTTCGCACTAAAACGTAAATATTTAAGACATTATTGCTTATCTTATAACTCATTTTACTCTCGCAGCTTGATGAAATGTTTAATTACATTCTCTTCTTTATCTATTTAAGAGTATTTATAATGCATTTGCGTGGCGTTAATGTCTATTTAAAAGGCATGTTTTTGACTTTCAAGCAGAAAATGCAGCGTGGGGATGTTTGAAACAACTCGTGTGGGGATGATTGCAACGTTTCAATCATAACCATGTTTCAATCGTCCACACTGAGAGAAAATTTAAAAGTTATAATGAAAAAAGGTCAGAAATTTAAATCATTAAGTATTATTCAAATTCAAATCATTAAGTCTAATGTACTTCTGTGATCTTGAATGGTGAACTTCTGTGATCTTGGTTGATGAAGTCGATCTCATTCGAACACATTCGACGTCACACACCCTCACGTGACAATTTCGTAATAACATATCTTTATTGATTTTTTTACATTTATAACAACAACAAAAAAATCAACGTTAATAGTATACAATGTTTTATCAATTATGTAAGTATAAAACAGATAAAAAAATTATGTAATGAAGAAAGTATGTTCCCCTTCTCAAGAAACCGAGGTTGCAAACTATGCTAAAAAAACAGCCAACATTTACCTATTTTGGGCTATCTTCAAAAGATTTAAGACAATTGGCATTTGATTTAACCACACGGTACAACCTGGCAAGGCCAGATTCATGGTACACAAATTGGATGGCCGGAATAGAATGGCTCCGAGGATTTTTGCGCGCCATCCAGAATTTATTATCTATAAGATGTGCCCAAGCCACGAGTATGGCACAAGCAACAAGTTTTATATGTTGATGAATAACATAATGTTGATGAATTTTTCAACAATTTAGCGAATGTTATGGATAGTTTTAAATTTGAACCAAAGGACGTCTATAACGTAGATGAGACCGGAGTCACAACTGTTCAAAAACCTAATCGGTTTATAGCCAGGAGAGGAACTCGGCAAGTAGATGCAGTAACGTCGGCCGAACGAGGAACTTTCATAACTGTCTGTAGCGGCAAATGCAATTGGCAACTCAATTCCGCCGATGTTCACATTTCTACGTTTCAATTAAACCATTTCTTAAAAGATAGTCCGATTGGTAGTATCGGTACCACGAACAAATCTGTCTGGATGCAAGAAGAAGATTTTACCAAATTTCTTATTCATTTTCAAAAATACACCATTTCGTCCTTAGATCGCAAAGTTCTTTTATAACTTGATAATCATTCATCGCGGTCGAATCCTACGAAATCAAAAAAGAATATTATTTTGTAAAATCAATATTTAGTCTTCAAACTATTCCTAAATGAACAGGCAAAAAAAACTACACCTAGAGACTCCGAAGAAGAAACCTCAAATAAGATGACCAATGTATAGGAAAAGGTGCACTGGAATCCGAGGACAAAAATATGAAAAAAATCACCCTACACATCGATAAAAAAAGTGCTTCGTAGTCCCCACTCTTGTCTACTTTGGTTTTCTGTATATTTCACTTCTACCGCATGTGCATTGCACACCCAGATTTTTCTTTTCTTTTAATAGATAATATTTACTTGTTTAATAGATTTTAATGCCAATTAACAGATTATTTTTAAAAAAATCTAAAATATTGCGATATTTTGTATAATGATGTCAAATCCCAAACCATAAATTCAATAAATTTTTATTTTTTCGACTTCTTAATTGTTGAATTTTACACACAAAAATGCTCTTAATTCAGAGGTAAATTCTACATTGTTATGATTGAAACAGTGTGATGGTTGAAACAAGCACTTTTGTATGAAAGCAAAAAACTTATTTTTAATACCGTTATATTCTGCTCCAGGATAATATCGCAGTAAAAGTATGTTGATTATGCCAAATACTCATAATAAGTATAACTAAGAGCACGTAAACATAAATAATAAAAAACATATTTAAAGTTGTTTAATTTCAAGACATTTATGTTTATAATTTTTAAAATACTTGTGATACGTTTAATCACTATTCATGATCTCATTGAGTACTGTTTTAATAATGAAAATGTTAAACATTGATTAAAATTGTTCCAATTATTCCATAGATATTTAGAGTGTTTCAATTATCCCCACATACTGTTTCAATCGTCCACACTATGGGGATAATTGAAACAGTTTTCCCCATCGTCTTTAAGTGGTCATTGTAGCTTACCTGTACGAGTTGTGGCCATCCAATAAATTTAATTTGATAAATCGATAGATCATAAAACATCTGGTATAAACATCTTATCCATAATTACAAAAGAAATATTACTACACCTAGTTAAAGTAAAAGTGTTTCAACCATCCCCAGTCTACCCTACCTACATGAATCTACGTTCAATAATGACAAAGGAATAATGGCAAGTATAAATGTAGATATATCTATGTAATAACCTAAGAACTATGGAAGATTTGTTTCATCGGAAATTGTCACTGTCGTATTGAAACATTTTTTTGAGAAAAGAAGGCGTGGACCTTGAGTCTTGAAGACTTGTTTTAGGACTTTTAGGAGAGAGGAGGAAGAATGACCAAGGCATAACAAAGACTCTTCAGAGCGTCGATTTTCTCTATATTTTTACACGGTGTGGAAACATGGACACTTAGAAAACGGATGGACGCCATCGAAATATGGTGCTGGAAAAACAGCTCAATATTCCGTGGACAGTCATTGAACATCCAATAATAAAAAAATAATAAAATAAAATGCTTTTGTTCCATTACTTTTCAATAATTACTTCATATATATTTCACATTGTTTTTTCTTGTGATTGCTTCAGTGTTAATTAGTGCATCTAAAAAAAAATGTTGTTTCATAACTTCTCAATAATCACTTCATAAATATTTCATATTTTTATTATGTATTTCAAGTTTTGTATTGTAGTTTTCAATATTTTGTATTTTAGTTTTCAAATTTTGTATTATAGTTTTTAAGTTATCTATAAATAATACTTACATTGTTTTTCATGTTGCTTCTGTGAATATGCAAATGTTATTATTGCAGACACATTAGTCAGGGATATTTATATTTTGTATTAGAATTTATTTTATATAACCTGCAAAAATGTTTCATAAATATCCTGTTTATGTCTCAAATAAATAAATAAATAAATAAATAAATTAATAAATAAATAAATAAATAAACAAATAAATAAACATGTTGGACATCATTCTGTTCTTTCTGGAAGAGCTAGGCATCCACAATAGGCCCTAAACTCTAAAGAACATCTATCAGGTGCCGACAGATGCCAGCCCGGGGAGCAGTGGCTGTCCGGAGCGGTCAATCGCAAGCTTACCGACCAGATTCCCAAGGAAGTACCTACATTAGGACCCATCCTATTTTTACTTTACATCAAATTTTGTATTTTAGTTTTTAAGTTATCTATAAATAATACTTACATTGTTGCCTGTGTCAGTTAGATATTAGCGGAGATGTTATTTGCTTTGCGGATGACACTGTTCTCGTTTTCACTTCTGATTCCTGGACAAATGTTTATAAAAAGGCTGCCCATGGAATCAACCGGATTAAAAATTGGCTAGACAATAACCTGCTAACACTAAATATAGACAAAACAAAGTACATGACATTTAGTATAGATCCCAGACGTCAACCGAGACCTAATGAAAACTTAACCATACACGACTGCTTATCTAAAAAAACTGCCTATGCAACCCGCTAACACGGACTGAGATAATAAAATACTTAGGAATTTATGTTGACAACTATTTTAGGTGGACAGAACAAATACATAAAATAGCGGGTAAAGTCAGAAAACTTATATATTTTTTAAGAACATGCGAAACATAATGCCAATGAAGACTTTAAAAACTATATACTACGCGTTAGGCCAATCAATTATCACCCACGGTATGATCGGTTGGGGTGGTGCTGCGAAAACTAATATGGACCCTCTCCACAAAGCGCAAAAGGCCTTAATTAAAGTTATTACTAAAAAACCTTTTAGATTCTCGACAATACAGTTATTTAAAGACTTTGCTGTATTGAACATTCAGCAACTGTACATCAAAATAATAGCTACACATTACCAACAAGACAACTTAAACCATCATACTGCACAACACAATTACGACACAAGACAAAGACATAGACATCAACACATGACTCCGAAGACAAATACTACATATGGAAAAAGACATTATCATAATCTGGCTCCAAAAATTTTTAATTTAATTAAAAAAGATGTTAAAGATATCCACATGACAAAAAATGCAAAACACAAAATCCATACGTGGATAATCGACAAAGGCATTATATACTGCCGTCAGATAACCTAAACAATACAAGAACACACTCAACGCCTGTATTTTTTCTCTTTTCCTCTCAATTATTTTTATGTCTCTAATTTGTTTCTTTCATATTTTTTTCTATTTTACTCTTTTATTTTTCTTTTTATTTTTCTTTTATTGTATTTATCTATCTAAACTAAAATATTTATTTTTTTTATCTTTCTTTCTTCCAAGATTAAGATATCAAAATTAGTTTAAATTCCTGCCACCTTGGAACAGGCTCAGCCTCAGAGGTGGTTTATACCAACAAAAAAAAATGTACATTGTATTTTGTATATATGTATTGCAATATCTTGGTTAATAAATAATTAAAAAAAAAAAGATTCAATTAGCAGCCAGTATAGACAGGTCGTGTGTTTCGAAGCATAAATATTTACGAAAATATATAATAAACCAGTTTGTGACAAGGACTTTATTATTACTACGAAGTACCCCCACAGAAAAAATAGTGTTTGACTGTAATTAACACACTATCTGCCTGCAAAGTATCTTAAGATACTTTGGAGAACGAAACGCGATAGCCCGTTAATACAAAATTGTCCAAAGATGCCAGGCTAGTCCACAATGGAGTATTGGGACCAACCCTGATTTATGGCAGTGAGGCATGGAGAGAATTGCCCCTTGGCAGAGAGAGGATACAAGTAGACTGAACGCCGTGGAAATGAGAACCCAGAGGACATTCGCTGGCCGTTAATATATGTATATGAAGTGAAATTACACTAAACTGCAACAAATATAACGTTATTATTATTATATATATTTTCTGTGCTATCTATAAGTTTTTTCGTAACACAATACAGGATTGCCCAAGAAATGATAATTACATAATGATTAATTCACGTTAATTATAATATTCACACGTCTGTTATGTTCATGTTAATTATAATGTTCACAGGTAATATTTGGTAGATGTTTTATCTTCTCCAACAATCTTCCGCCATCATCAAGTTGCATCCAAACACATTATTTGTATAATCCTGGCATTATTGGTAGGTACCAATTGTCCATATCGATTGAGTGACCCGATGGTTGGTCGGAGGCTTCATCAATAATTTACCGGAGATTCCTTTCAGAAGATTTGTGAAGGACGAAATGCCGACCAGTCGTCCCGGAATAAGGCTTTGTTTTATAGGTCAAGCACTTTAGAAGCAAATGTTACCTACGTTTGAAGAACATTCATTAATTAAGAAAGTCTATCCAAAATAAGCACATTATTTGTTAGTTTGTTTGTAAATTGTTCTGTTTGTCTTTTTGTATGATTGCCTATATGTTGCTCCCATACATTTTATAGATAGGTATATATTTGTTATTTTGTTAAATCACCTTTTTCCCGGTATATTTGTCCGTTTGTCCGTATGTCCATTTGTCTGTTTGCCCGTTTGTCCGTTTGCCCGTTTTCCCGTTTGCACGATTGCCCGTTTGCCTGTTTGCCCGTTTGCCCGTTTGTTCTTTTGTCCGTTTGTCCGTTTATCTGTACCTATATCTGTTTGTCTGTTTGTCTGTTTGTCTGTTTGTCTGTTTGTCTGTTTGTCTGTTTGCCTGTTTGTATGTTTGTCTGTTTGTCTGTTTGTCCTTTTGTTATTTTATTATTTTGTTATTTTGTCTGTTTGTCTGTACCTACGTCTGTTTGTCTGTTTGTCTGTTTGTCCTTTCCTTTTGTCTGTTAGTCAGTTTGTCTGTTTGTACGTTTGTTCGTTTGTCTGTACCTACGACTGTTTGTCTGTTTGTCCTTTTGTCCTTTTGTATGTTTGTCTGTTTGTATGTTTGTCTGTTTGTCTGTTTGTATGTTTGTCCGTTTGTCCTTTTGTTATTTTGTCTGTTTGTCTGTTTTTTTCTGTTTGTCTGTTTGTCTGTTAGTCTGTTAGTCTGTTTGTACGTTTGTCCGTTTGTCTGTACCTACGTCTGTTTGTCTGTTTTTCCTTTTGTTCTTTTGTCCTTTTGTCTGTTTATCTGTTTGTATGTTTGTCTGTTTGTATATTTGCTAAATTGAATGTCTCTCCGTTCGCCAGTGTAATTTGTTGGTCGCTTTATCTGTGTGTGTTGTCTTTCGTCGTTTGTCTGTTGTCCAATTGAAATAATGGCTGTTTGTCTCCATATTTATTTGTTACTAGCGTTACTAGTTCCCGGCATGCGCTGCAATGCCACTAATAAAGAAATTGTTTCTCCCTGCGTGTCTTTTCCCATTCATTCCCCTCACATGTCCCCTTTCCCTCGGGTTCCACGGGTTCCCCTCCTCCTTACTCTTCTTCCCTACCCCCTCTACCCTCTCCCGCGAGCCCGTCTCCCGCATTCCCCCCCTCTCCCACGTCTATATATTCAGTCCCGGTACATTCAGTTTTCAAACAGCTCGCGTGCCACCTATTGCAATTCTCTATAATAATGTTCATTTTTCATATATTAAAAACATTAAAAGAATTCAATTTTGGTTAGTACCATAGGTAAGTACTTCAAGTAAATTCATTAATTTAAAGGGTTTATTCGAAAATTGGATTTTGATTGAACAATCGATGGATTGCAAAATGTCATTCTCAAATTGTGACATTTTTGACAGCTTCGTAAGAGTTTTGTCATGTGGTTGTAATAATCCCGAAACCTTCGCGAGGGTGGAAAGAAGATATTTTGAAAGTTTCAAACTTCTTCTTCTTTATATAAGATATAGCAATACATAAACAACAAACAAACAAGTAAGCAAGTACACATATATTCATTTATAAAATAATTTTCCAGTAGTAAAATGTTGCAGCATGTTGAGTTACCTATTGACTGTCGGTTTTTTAAACTTACCTACCTACTTTCCTACATAATATTTAAATATTTATTGATAACCTGCATTATATGATAAATATTGTAGTAGAGATTTTGTAGGTATACATTAATACATAAATATATACTAGATATAGTAAGTTTAGATATGGCGTGTAGCGTGTAGTTATTATTTAGTTTAGTTCATTTTCATGGTTCGTGGAAAATATTCAAGGTTCACTCATACCTACTGGCAGTTTCGGCAAAAAATGCATCGCAAGCTCGTGACGTAGCTCGAAGTTAGTTCGACGTAGCGACTCCAGATACTAATATCTATACCCTGTATGTTGGACGAATATCTACAGCTCATATGTTGGACAAATATCATGAATTTCAGAGTGAAGACTAATATCTACAGAGCTAAGGTCGGATAAATATCTATGACGGTCACAGTGGTGACGAATATCTATGGAGCGTAGGTGGGACTAATATCTTCAGAGGGCAGCTGAGCACCTAACCTAACCTAACCTAACCTGACCTTAGCGGCCAGACATTCAGCCGACCAAGGATCGAATCCTACGAAATCCAAAAAAAAAAAAATATTATTTTTCCACAATCAATATCCAATCTTCAAACCACTCCAAAATGAACAGGCAAAAAAAACACAAAAGAAAGCGACATCTAGCGACTCCGAAGAAGAAAACGCAAATATGATAAGATGGCAAAATGTATAGGAACAGGTACACTGGAATTCGACGACAAAATATCGAAAAAATCATCCTTCACATTGATAAAAAAAAGTGCTTCGTAGCCTCCCCACTCTTATCAAATTAATTTTTCTGAAGATTTCCCTTCTACCGCGTGTGAATTGCACACTCTGATTTTTTACTTGTTGCGAGTATTTATTTGTTTATTTATTAATATTCGTTACCGTATGGATAAGCTATCAGGAAGATGGTTAAATACCCCCTTTGTTTAATATTACCAAAGTATTATAAACTAGCTTTTTCCCGGCATGCGTTACAATGCCATATTCAAATAAATGTGTATGTCCTTTCCCGTGCGTTCCCCTCCAGCGCTCCACTTCCACCTTCCCCGCCATTTCTTGACTCCTCTCCCGCCCGGCCCGTAGCCGAAACTTTTTTCTAATACTAACATTTTTTAACTCGTGATATCTTTCTAATTAAATATCCGAATTAAAAAATTCAAAAAGTTAAATAAAGGTATTGAAGCTGTCTTGAATATGAAGTAATTTATTTTGATAAGAATTAAAACCAAGATACAAATAAAGAGCCTTTTCAAGCGGCGACATTTTAATTAAATTTTTAAAATAAAAGAATACTTATTGTGGCATAACCATAATAGTCAGACATATGCTGACCTTTTTTGTAAATAATGATGTGTTCTACAAAGTCGTAGTACTTTATTTTATTCTATCATCAACAGTTTTCGTAGCGCACGCGATGTAAAGAATATTTTAGGTAATTTTTTAACACCTTGGGTTGCATTATTAAAGTTTTAGTAAGGATGCCTATTTTTTTGAAAATATAATATAGCCTATGTTACCCAGGGATAGTGTAGCTTTCCAACAGCAAAAAAAAATTTCAAATCGGTTCAGTAGTTTCGGAGCCTATTCAATGCAAACAAACAAACAAACAAACAAATCTTACCTCTTTATATAGTAAAAAAAGTAGAAGATAGATAGATAGATAGTGGATAAATCATTTGCAAATGCATTCGGAGTAGCTTGATGCCACTTATTCGTAAATTCAAATCTACCGCTGGATATTGGACTTCAAGCTACGTCACAACTTTCTAACCAATCACCGCTCCACCCCCGCGATGAGAAAACCTTGTTGAGTAGGTATAAATTTTCCGCGAACCCTGGGTGGGCATTGGGAAAATCCGTGCAATTAAATGACTAACAAATGCACGGCTGAATTCAAATTATGCCTTGCGCATTGACAGCCATTATGGTGGTTATTTTTATGATAGTCTTAAAAAAAAATTACAATAATATTGTGCTTTGTTAAATAATTTTATTTTGTGGGGCTAGGTAGGTAGCCAATTGAAATGTTTTGATTTTTAAATAATGAAGACAATATTAGTGACACTCAATCGAAAATCTGAAACAGAAAAATCGGAAAAAGATACGGTCTCATCTAGGAATCGAACACAGGACCTTAGTCTTGCTGGGACGGTGCTCTACCACTGAGCTAATGGGACCCTATCCAATTCGGTTATGTATATTTAACTGTATTATACTCGACTAAGAACTACCAACATATTTTTATTGGCTGCTATCTTTATGTAGATATGATTGCAAGATTCATCTCTAACTAAATACTACCTAGATAGTGCCTTGGATAAATTTATTCATTTTTATTCTAATATGCGACGTCTTTGGACTTTTTTGCAAGTCAAAGATAAATTTTTATTTATATTTTTTAAATTGAGTTAACCTCAAATTGTTATGTTTAATTAATGAAAACATGTCGCTTATATTGTCTTCATTTTAAATATTAGATACATTTTGAGATTTTACTCAATAAGATAAAAATTAAAATTTAAAAAAACAAATGCAGTGAAATATTATGGTCTTAGTATCGCCCTTGTGAGAGATCATCATTTAGAAAGAGAGTTAGATTTCAATTCAAACGATAGTTCGATAGTTTCTCCATCGTTACACAAGCAGAATTTTCGATTTATAATCTATATATATAAAAATGAACGACTTTACATATTTCATTCATCTTTTTTTATAATTTTCTAATACTTTGTAGAAGATTCTTACGGAAAGAAAAATTTAGAATAGTGCGCAGAAAATTAAACAATTTTAGAATTTACGACTATTTTTACTTCGCAAGTTTGACATTTCGCGCGTTTGATGAAATTGAATTTAGCAGGCAGCTGTTTTTTTGTATTAAAAGAATTGTCAATTGTCTATGAATTTTTAAAATTATAGATGTTTGGTACCAAATTTGATTGATTGTTCTTATAATATACAAAAATGAATATTTATAATATACTTTAATATACTTAATATACTAGTGATTAATAAAGGGAGTAGGAGAAATTAAAATTGTTATGTTATGGCACTTAGAAATGCTTGTCTATCTTTAAAAAAAATGTCAAAACTATGTACATTTCAAAATTGAAACGTTGGTTGCTTGAAAAGATTTTAGCGTTTTTGGTGACCAGATCTGATCAGCCACGTTCTTTTTCCTCATCTCCCTTCCAGCTACCTTCAGTCTCACAACATACTCCTATTGGGTACGCTATAATCTAACTGGATCCAGACAGTTGAGAGCAGTTGGGACTCTTGTGCGGTATTCACATTTAAAAAGTTACCAGAAATCCTTCCACAATGCCACGATGGTTCCATTGGCATAAAAGAGTTTTTTTACATTAGCTCCACACAGGAGACTCAGAGGAAAACAATTTCTCTCGGGGCCTATGCCGTCTTTGGGGGTGCTGTGTGGAGGGCTGGGAATCTGGGAGTCAAGTGTGTCCAGAAGTGACGGGCGTACGTATCCATTCCCAACTGCAGTGCAACGCGATGGGTCGACAGAGTCCGACTGGAGAGGTCAAAGGGTCTGCCTTAAAACAGTCTGCATGCAGTTTGAAAAACTTAATTTATGTATGTATGTATGTATGCAATATTACGTTATTTTAACATGCTACACATAATTGCAAATCCAACCTCTGCCATTACTGTAGATATTCGTCCTCACTTTGGTTCTCATAGATATTATCTTTAGTCAGCAGTTTGAGCTGTAGATATTCGTCCTCACTTTGGTTTCTCATAGATATTAGTCAGCAGTTTGAGCTGTAGATATTCGTCCTCACTTTGGTTCTCATAGATATTAGTCCGATTTGTTCAGTTTTTTGAATTCCTGTAGATATTAGTAGACGCCTCCCGGTACTCTACGGACCTTGCCCCAACAGATTACCATTTTTTTTTTAAATTTGGATAACTTCTTGCAAAGGAAAAAATTCAACTCCGATGGGGCAGTCCAAACCGCCTTTAAAGATTTTATTGATTCCCGTCCGAATGGTTTTTTTAGTAAAGGGATCGATGAACTACCTATGACATGGCAAAAGTGCATAGATAGCAATGGTACATACTTTGATTAAATAAATATATTATATTTTAAAAAAAATCGAATTTATGTTCCTCCCATACAAAACGCCAATTTCATATGAAGGACCTAATAGATATACCTATCTAATGGTGGCACTTCTCTTGCCTATTCGCATATTATTTGGCATATTTGGCCAACAATAGCCGTGTATGGACTGTGCATTTGACAAAATATTTGCTTAATGGTGCACATGAATTTGTAAAGTGCCCTTGAGGTGATTTTCTCACGAAAATCGCGCTATAGAAGTCATCCAATTTTTTGGTGCTCCAGATTTTATGTCTGGGTTAAATCTTCCCCACAGAAAAGTCTAAACCCTTCCACACACTTTTCCACAAATGTTTATCTAGTCAATCCACGCTATGTAAGTACACTATATACGTATAATAAATACAAAACAATACTAGAACAATGCGTCAATCTACCAGAGACTAAATGGGAAAAAATATTCACCGACTCCAGATATTTTCATATCAGAGGGTTCGGCTCGATGGAACTCCTAACTAAATCTTTCGTAATCCTTGATGTATTTAAAATGACTGACTTTTGCATTTTTATGTAGAATTATTTTTATTAATGGTGCTCCAGATTTTATGTCCGGGTTAAATCTTTCCCAAATGAAAGACTAAACCCTTCCACACACTTTTCCACAAATGATTATCTAGTAAATCCACGCAATGTAAGTGCAATATAAGTATAATAAATACATAACAATACAAGAACAATACGTCAATCCACCAGAAACATAATGGGAAAAAAATTCATCGACTCCAGATATTTTCAAATCAGAGGGTTCGGCTCTGATGAAATCCTAACTGGACCGATAAATCCTACTGATCCCTCGATAAAAAAATCTTTCGTAATCCTACATGTATTTAAAATAACTGACGTTTGCATTTTTATATATAAATTCGTTGGCAAATCTAATACGCCTAAATTTTGAATGAGAGAACTAGGTATAATGCCAGTAGCCGAAATAACAAATGGTAATATTTTCATATTCTGAGAATGCCAAATTCTTTTAATCTCATTTCCTAAATCTGTATATTTTCTTATTTTTTCAGAAATAGTTTTCTGAATATTACAGGAATTTGGAATAGCGACATCAATGATATAAGTTATTTTTAAAATTTTGTCATGTAAAATTATATCGGGTCTATTATTACTAATTATTATGTCTGTTAGTATTGTTTTATCGTAATAAATTTTATAAAATTCATTTTCTAAAAATGAATTTGGTTCATATTCATAATATGGTACATTACGGCAGCCAATCAAGTTATGTTTAATTACCAAACTTTGGAGAATTATTTTTAAAACTTGATTGTGCCTAATGTATACTCGGACGGCGCTAATACAGAACATCTCGATATAATATGTTCTATAGTTTCCGGAAAAGCCAAACATTTTCTACATAAATCATTAATTTGATTTGTATCTTTGATGATATGCTTCCTATAATTTTTAGTATTAATGACTCTATCTTGAATGGCAAGCATAAATCCTTCTATTTCTGCGCTCAACTCTACAATACTCAACCATTTGTTTGACGAAAGTTTGTCAACATATGTTTGGTTGAGATGGTTGAAGTGAAATAGCTTCGATTTTTATTCTGAAAAAATAAAAATAATTAAAAATTATGAAAAATATTTCAACTTTGGGCAGTTAATTCAAAATAGACATACAAAAGT
This sequence comes from Limnephilus lunatus, assembly GCA_917563855.2. Taxonomy (NCBI): domain Eukaryota; kingdom Metazoa; phylum Arthropoda; class Insecta; order Trichoptera; family Limnephilidae; genus Limnephilus; species Limnephilus lunatus. The sequence goes on along the minus strand of OU830596.1, from coordinate 4,076,037 downwards.
TTGTCACGAAACTCTTTAGAATTTTGTAAAATGGATTATCAATATCAACCATTAAAATGCATAAAAAAATGCGGCGCTGTGAGGGTGAAATTTTTTCTACAATTAAGGTCTAACCGCGAAATTCTTTTGTTTTGAGAACATTTTTGACGGTCGTTTTTTTTATGTGAGTACCGCACAAGAGTCCCAACTACTCCCGTCTGGAGCCAGTGAGACTACGCCATTCCCCAATTGAAGTATGTTGTGATACTGAAGGTAGTGGGGAGTGGAAGGGTATGGGTAAGAGGAAGGTGGGGAAGTATCTGGCTATTCACATCTGGTCACCAAATACGACTAAAGCCATTTCAAGCAATGTTTCAAATGTTAATGGTGGTCTTAGACCAGGGCGATACTGAGAATATCTTCCATTCTGGAACCTGTCGCAAATATGGATAAGTAGGTACTATTATTTGAAAGTAAGTAATTTTGAAATAACACAAATTAATTAAATAAAAATTATTTCCGCACGCCGGGATTCGATCCTGCGACCTTCGGATCGCGAGTCAAAAGCGGTACCCCTCGCCTACGGAGGCCTCCAAGGGAGGTCGTACTTGCCTTTATTTGCATGTTTGTCTTAACGTCAACTATTGCCAATAAAACCACAAATACGCAAAGCCAAATGAAGTGCCACCATAATCTGTATTTAAAAATAGCCAATGAACCCACCATCGACTCCTTGATTGTAAGGCATTAGATCACGAACATCATCTTTAAATTTATATTTCATGAAATAAAGTCATCAAAAATACATGAGGCAAAGGGCACGTGGCTACTTCAATTTATTTCCCCACTGACGACACTGGTTTTCCTTGACGCGTGGCGGCCATTTTCCATCGGCCGAGTGACGTAGGGTCGCCATCTTGGAGGCGTCACGTGAGGGCAGCCATCTTGCATTCCAAGTTTTAAATATCTGTCAGAATTGCCGCGTCTCTTCGGCGCACGACACGGCACCCGGAAAGGGGAATATATTCCCAAACGAATCGGTGTTTAATAGACTAATTGACTAATTACAAAAACAATCTAATCAAAATAAAATTAAAAATGTGATAAGTATGTTTTAAACCAATTTAAAATAATAAAAAAAAAAAAACAAACAAACGAGTAACCAAATTATAAAAATTAAATATTGTGAGAAATTAAAGAGGTAAAATTTTATGGTTTTTTTAAATATAATCTCTCGGGAATCCGGTTGAAGTAGGTAAATTAGATTTTTTTCGAAATAAGGAGAACTTTTGTGATTTTTTGCCTATTATTTTAATTTGGGAGGCGATAGTGGGTTCCGCCGCCTCGGGAACCATTTATTAGTAGCCTACACCCCTGACATAGGTCATGCCAAGTGGTTCGCTAATTTGGTGAGTTTATAAAGGTTGCCCAGGCTCATGGAGTTTGTCTACTTACTGCATGGCGGGCCGGATCGGTTGAGGGAGGCTTTTGACCTCTCCAGCCGGACTCTCTCGACCCATCGCCTTGCACAACAATGAGTGGGATGGATTTATACGTCCGTCACTTTTGAACACATTGACCCTCTGATTCTTACCCACTCCTCATCCCTTTTCCTTCCAGAACTTCCTCTCGTGCCTTTTCCTAAAAAGACCCTCCACACAGCATCCCCAGATGACAAAGGACCTGAGGGGATTTTGTTTTCGTCAGGGCCTCCTGGGTGGAGCTATTATAATATATTGAATAAATAAAACTACGTTGGTAAAACTCCCAGCCGAAATTTTTTGAAAATTTGTAACAAAGACCTCGGTTTGTGTGTCCACATCTGGCACATCAGTTCAGAATAGTCCGGTACTTATCAACCTTCCGCATGCCCATCTTCTTCCCTTCCCAACTCTTTTAGCCGCACGACATAAGAATCCCGATATTGGAGAAGCCATGGACCCGCTTTCTGAGGACATTTCCGATTCGAACAGTATTAACATTAAAAAATATAATACTTATACAAAAGTATTAATTTTTTAATATTAATTATTATTAATACACTGCGGGTTTAGGGGTTACCACTATAGTAAATGGTTCAGAGTTCATATCCCAACAATTAACTTTTTTCCAGTGTTTTCCTAATGCAGAACGGCTGTGCGTTTTTTTCATACAAAACTTAAATTTGAATTTTAAATCAAAATACTCAACCAAACCGAATAATATTTTTCAATCCTAGACCTATTTTGATAGAGGGTCGAAATATTTCCGTTTTGATATAAAATTAAAATAAATGGAATATTTCTGTATCCGAAATAGTATCCGAAAACTAAAAACTCTTAGAAAGGTGATGAAATACGCTTTCATATTTTAAAATTAGAAATAAACATATAATTTTTTAAGTATAAAAAAATTAGCACGCAAACAAGAAAAAGTTTAACTAAAATGACTGACAACGTAAAAAATAAACAACACATACATAATTTATTAGGCAAATGTTTTATAAACGTTATCGGCAAATTCGCTTTTTAGTCGTAATGTAAAAAGAATAAATAAAAAAATCTTTTTTTTGTTTGAGGCCATAACATCCAATCAAACTGAATAATATTTTTTTAATTAAATGGTAGTGAAAGTATTTAGTACCACTATGTGTTTTTTTTATTTAAATTATAAAATATGGGTTAATAAATAAAATAAATAATTCACGATTTTAGAGGCAACTTTGTCATTTTTTTGTGAGTTAACTATAATTATTATTAAAAAATAATCTTACCCTGCCAACTGAGATAATATAATGAAAAATAAATAAAAAAATAAACGTGCAAAAGGCATTTCTTTGGTTTGAAATTGTACTTTATATATGACAAATTTGGGTTAACAACGTAAATCGATCGCTTGTAATTTGCATTTATGCTTTTTTAAAACGAAATATGCTTTTATATTTTTTATTTTATTTTAAATTTCATCGTATTTCTATGGTAAATAAAACAAACATATTTTTTTAAATAATCATCATTAATTTACTTTCAACTAATTGCCAATGTTGCCTATAAAATCATGAAAAATTGATTTATTTAATTAGATACCAATGTTGCCCGGAAAAATATCCTCTATACAGTATCAGGGGATTCTGTATAGAGGATATTTTTAGGGAAATGAAGGAGAGGAAGTTCTGGGAAGGAAAAGGGTATGAAGGATGGATAGAAATATGGGGGTCAGTGTGTCCAGGAGTGACGATCATTTTTTTTATTGTAATATAAAAAAATATGAGTTACAAATATGCATATATATTTTACAAAATATTATAAATATGGTCGTTTTGGTCATGTGTACCTTATCAGAAAAGAGAGCTCCTGTGCCTGATAAGGGAGCCACGATTCTTACTTAGGTTGTAAGATTATAATATGTTTTGTATAAAATATTTACTTTGGACAGAACATAGACATATGAATATTCATATGTCTATGGGACAGAAGTTTTTTTTTGAAAAATTGTTTAATTTTATTTATTTGTTTTGATTGGTTTATGATACAACGTAATTCAGAAGGGAGGTTATTATAGTTTTTTATGGCTTGGAAAATATAATGATTTTGCATTTGAGTAGTTTTAAAATTAGGTGTAATAAATTGGTTTCCATTTCTCATTAGTCTGTAAAATTCTTGATATTCTTTGTTATTTTTTTCTTTACACATTTTTATGATGGAAGCTTGCTTGAATATGTCCGCGACATATGAATCCATCCCTTCCATTGCGGTGCAAGGTGATGGATCGAGAGAGTCCAACTAGTTTAGGTCTCCCTCCATCGATCTATCCTGATCCGGCCTGTCACGCAGTTGGTGGGCAAACGCATCCACCTACAAGTCTCGGACAAACCTCATCCTTGAATCCGGGCACCCTAAGTCACCAAACGTAGCGAACTACTTGACATGATGTGTTGGTTATCCAATCAATGGTTCCCTCGGCGGCGGTACCCATACTTGCCTCTCAAATTTAAAACCCAAAAGGATTATTAGCAGGGTGTGGAAACTGCATATGTATACGAGGATCTAAAATAGTTTAACACAGCAGAACATTCTGTAAAAATATATCATATGGCTAGAATCTAGATTATCTAGAATGTTCGGTTCGCGTGTTTTTGTGGGACAGACATAAATATGTAGGTACTACACTTACAAAGGCATTTTAGTATTAAAATAACCGCTGTTATTATTATTGATGTGAGCAATGAATATAATAATAATAGTGATTTTTTTTAAATGCGACATGCGTCAGGAGCGGACCGACATTCTTCCGAATATTCTCAAAGGAGAATTTCACAGAAAAACAAGAGCGTAGAAATTTTGAGTTGTAGGATATTTAATAGAACAGTATTAATACCATAGCGTGTGCGTGGTTGAATTGCATGTTGGACGCCACGCCATACGCGCTGCGCCACAAATAACATCTGTGTACGTGGAATTTCACTCAAACCTACTGTTATAATTCGGTTTTGCATTCAAGAATTCAAAACATGTCGCTACTTCCGTCAGCAGGTCGGATGGAGACGTCTCCCCCCTAGGTATAACTGCCACGAATTTGTGAATATGCGGTAGGTAATTTGTGAATTACCGGTCAGTGGTTGAGTGGGCAAAGCGCTTGGGTCTCACCCGGGCGTCGCATGTTCGATTCCTCGGCTGGCTAAGTCCTCCATCACAACACAAGCAACATTTTCGGCTTTCTGTGGTGGTAGTAGGAGATTTTCAAACATTGTTGGGTTATTCGTAACCCGGGAATGTTTGTCTTTCTTTTAAAAAAAAAAAAAAAAAGGTATCTCTCCGGATATGAAAAGAATGACGGTAATACATGTTGTATGAAGTGGCTATATATTACATATGACGTCGTCGATCTGTCTCGGTTACTTTGTCCCGGTGACTAGCTACAGTGGATCCGAGGAACTGGCTGTTTTTGGAATCAGTTCGTATTGGATCTATAAAATTGTCACCAGTTCACGAAACCGAACCAAAAGCCGCCTCAGAGCCTAGCAGTAAAAAGCGGGTTTTTAACAGCTAGTTTCTAATGAACACTTTTATTACCGTGACGATCCACGATTACGGTACCGTGAGGTTCCCAACCCTATCTGGCTCAAGGCACTCTTTTCAACTATATTTTTCTTCAAAGTCCCCGCCCCCATTTTTTAAATTGTCCTTATTTGATATATCTTTGAAATTGCGATGTGTAGGTACTATTATTACTTATTTTGTGGCTAATTTTTTGATGTGAATATAAAGCGTGGTGTTTTCTCTTTCTAACACCGTTTACATCATATTTCTCACAATGATGGTAAGGGAGACACAACGATTTCTATGGGACCTATATGAGTTGTTCCGAAAAGCGAACAAATTAGCCCTGACGGGTAAAAAAATGTTTAAAAGGAAAAACTAAAAGAAAAAGCAAGATCAATTATTCCCATACTGTCCTGCATGAATGTCATACAGAGCGTGTGCTGGTGGTAGATTGCCGATAATGATGCACATTTTCCATATCGACCACTAGACACCTTGCAACGAGCAGTGCTCCGCTTTGTCCGGACATCCGGACAGTCGAACACCCGGACAGCGGACACCGGACAGCGGACAGTCGGATGGGATTATTGATTTTACCAGTGTCCACTGAATTATTGATGGCAACCGTACTTCCCACGTTAACCTACAAGCCTAGATTTTAAATAGATCAGAATCACATCAATTTAGATACAACACATTTCTGTTGTTTATGATTAAAACGTTTATTTTTTTATAAAATTAATATTCTGTAATTCTGATAATATCTTATACTATCTACCAATCTACGTGCACTCTATTTTATGTGCTATTAGTATCAACATTACGTTTATGATTCAGTTTAATTTATTATTAGTCTTTACTAAAACAATTTATTCGTCATAAAAGTTCTCCCGACAATTTAAATTATGATTATTATAAAATTATAACAAACCTAAAATTTCAAACCTAAAATCACATTAAAAAATACCTTTAATGATAAGTTGGTATGAATATCAAACGAATTTATTTACAGTGTTAATTTTTTGTACTTATGATATAGACAAATAGTTTTTTCCTTAATGCATTTGAACGATAATGTGTTTTATATATTTGTTATTCGGCGATACATCCTCTCTGCACACCCATTCGGGGACATTTAGCTATATTTTGTGTAAGTAGGTATACTGTAATTTCCCTAAACCGACTGCATATTGTATGTACGTATGCTGGGGGGGCTCATGGAATCATTTTTAATGCTGTTAAAGGCTTAGTTTTGGTAATTTGATTTAGTTACTGGAAATAAGTCTAAAACCCCCCTAATTTAAATGCAATGAATACCAATGTCAAATGCTCTAGATTGATGAAATTATGCCTGTTTTTATGCCAAGCAATCAATAAACATCATCCTTGGGCGATTCGGGAAATTGGTATAGGCACTTAGATTTATTTAATAACAACGGTGTGAATATACCTTTAACAATCATAATTCCACGTCGAATTCCCATATTTTTAAAATTCATAAAAAAATTATAAAAAATGGTTAAATTTATTAACGCATAAATTTTGTGTATTGTTTACTTTTAAATTGGCATACGTGGTACCTATTTTGAGGATATTAAATATTATGACTTCTATACGTTGTCTATAGCTTAAGCCTTATTTGATAATCACAGATATAAATTTAAATTATTTTTTAGATGTGTTTTTGATCAATGGTTTGTAAGAAAAAGTATTTCAATAATTTCGATTCGCAAAATGTCAATAACAAATAATTCAGAAGAGATGCGAGACACCTCTTGTTGAAAAGTAAAAATACGAACTTATATTTGTGATTATTTGAAGTATACAACCCGTGGGAACTTTTGAAATAATTCAAAAAAAGTTTTTAAATATCTCTTCAAATTGGCCACATTTTGGCCAGCGAACTCTCGAAGGTGTTTGCAAATTGGCCAAAATGTAACCAGAAACGCTCAAGTGGATAACAAAATAGAAAACAACATACAAAAAACGGAATTTTAAATTAAACTAAAAAATATTTAATTAATAATTTTAATTGGTAAAGACAAGATTTTTAAGCATAGAACAAAGGGTAACAATTATTATAAGCAATAATTATTAGCCTGAAACACTCATCAACATTGAAAAAATCTCCCGAGAAAAGATAAATGCCGCCGACGGGACTTGAACCCGCGTCCTTCTGATATCCGGTCAATTGCTCTACCAACTGAGCTACGTCGGCTTATCTCCCCCCTGCCAAATAATTCCAGTGTTTCATTCAACAATTACTGCTTATTACATTTTTCACCTGAAAACAACCAGAGGTAGAGCAGTTGACCGGATATCAGAAGGACGCGGGTTCGAGTCCCGTCGGCGGCTTTTTCGGGAGATTTTTTCAATGTTGATGAGTGTTTCAGGCTAATAATTATTGCTTATAATATTTGTTACCCTTTGTGCTATGCATAAAAATCTGGTCTTAAACATTAGTTTACCAATTAAAAATAATAACTAATATTTGACAAATTAAAGTATTTCACCAAAAAAATGTAGACATAATTTGTCTCGACGCCATCTAATGGGAGAGTTAGCACTTATAATGCCTTTCTCACAAAAAATAAAGTTGGATTTTTCAGGTGAAAAATGTAATAAGCAGTAATTGTTGAATGAAACACTAGTATATATTGAATTATTTGGCGGGTGGGAGATAAGCCGACGTAGCTCAGTTGGTAGAGCAGTTGACCGGATATCAGAAGGACGCGGGTTCAAGTACCGTAGGCGGCATTTATCTTTTCTCGGGAGATTTTTTCAATGTTGATGAGTGTTTCAGGCTAATAATTATTGCTTATAATAATTGTTAAAAACTATTTCCTTCTTATAGAAAATCATATTAAAAACTATGTTTAAAGATAAACGTGATACCAAATATTATCAAAAACAATTAAAAAAATTATATTTGTGAACATAAAAAGTGAAAATAAGTAATAATTTATGGTAGAATTATAACAAAGTGTGTGAGTGTAACATAAACCTGTAAAATCTTCAACAAATAATGAGCCCTACGTTGGGCGCCAAATTCAACCCTACAACAATGCAAGTGTTTAAACTATTAACTTATAAATACTATCTAAAGAGCATGTAAACAACTATTATTCTTCTCTTAACCTCCACTATAAACTTGGAAGGTGCTAAATTAAACAATTTCTGCACAGAGTTTTATGCACCAATCGATTCAATTTGCAAAAATAGGACGCATGAATTTCAAAAAGATGCATGAAAATCATATTTTTTAATTAAAAACTGACGCATGACATCTTCCATGCCATTTTGGATGATATTTTGCTATGCACGAGAGCTTTCCAATATTTTTGATTCATTTCATTAAATATGTGACTGCTTTGATTTGACACTACGCTGTTTTTAAATCACAAATGAAAAAGCAACCAAGACCTTCAAATTTTACATCAATTACAATAATTGACATGAAATCCATTTAGATAAAAGTGACTGATATCACTTAAACCAAAATTTGGGTGGTTTAACTCGGAAAACTACCGTACCTACACACATTGTTTGAATAATTCGAGGATAAAATCGATACAGTGTAAATTGATGGATGAAATACATAAGAAAAAACACACCACAATATTTGAACAACACTCCAAAGAAAAAGGTAATGTAATGGTTGATATCTTGAGTAATTGTTGAAGTATTTATTGGCTCAACGAATAGCCATGGGTGATTGGGGCGAGCAACTGATTTGGGATTCGGAAATAAACCCCCACTTAAATAAGCAAGAGGTCAACAAAACGCAATCTGGAAAAGAATTATTAAAGAAAACAAGACTCAAATCAAAATCTAGAGATGGTGATAGGCCCCAGTATGAGAATTACGCAGTGGAGGTTAACATAACGCAAGACGACGAAGAAAGTGATGGGGGGAGAGGAGATTTCGCCGGGGGTACTTATCACGCGAGATTTTTTACAGTGGATTTGGACCCCTCTGGAGTCGGGATGGGTAGGATGGGTGATGTTGAAGACGGGAGACTAAAGGTCCTGACGGCAGGGTCTGCTGACAGCGGCAGCGGCAGGAGGAGGGCTAGCCACGAGGGGACTATAAGACAAACTGTTCTGCCTAATCCCGTGGACGTTGCAGGTTTGTAAAGGCACACATCTGTTAGATCTGAATTGATAGACACAGCCCATCACGGAAAGGGGAACACACCAAGTCGCGTGGAGCGGTCCCCTTTTCATTGATGTGTCTGCATTGAAAACTTGCATTGTAACATCACTGTTTTGTCCAAGAAAATATGATATGCTTGTGAGTTACTGGTCCTTTTCATAATGCCGCGCAAATTGCTTGCTGCGTAAAACACTTAGATACTAATCCCAAATCGAGTAAGAAATATTTAAATGTACGCATTTATGTCGTGGTTTATTCAAAGCATTCAAAAATTTGGGCACGTGGTTGGCCTCCTACTCGTTGAAATGATACCCAGATTTCATGTTAGGGCAAGTTTATCAATTTTGATGTCTACGGTGTTAACCTATCTTATTAACTACACAAACAAACATACTGTAACACAATAGATAATAGAAAGGTAGGGATATATGGTATAGAAGCTATAGGAAGGAATAGAAATGAGGGAATATAATATATTATTTATTATGGCAAGGAAGTTATAGGAAGGAATATAAAACGAGGGAGATATGTTATGAGGGAAAGGAACAGAAAGAAAGGGAGTTACGGCGAGGAAGCTACAGGAAGGAACATAATTTAGCAAGCTATAGGAAGGAATAGAGAGACAGGGAGATATGTATGAAAGCAACAGAAACGAATAGAAATGAGGGGAGATATAGCATGGAAGCTGTAGAAAGGAATAGAACGGAAGAGAGATAAGGTATAGAAGCTATAGAAAGAAAAAGGAAAGGAAGGGAGCATGAAAGCTATAGGAAGGAATATAAAGTAATAGAGATGTGGCATGAAAACTATAGAAAGGAATAGAAAAGAAGGGAGATAGGGCATGGAAGCTATAGGAAAGAATATAATTGAAGGAAGTTATGGCATGGAAACTACATGATGTAATAGAATGAAAGGAAGATACGGCATGGAAGCTATAGAAAGAAATAGAAGGGAAGGGAAATGTGGCATGGAGGCTATAGAAAGGAATAGAAATGAAGGAAGATGGGGCGTGAAAGCTATAGAAAGGAATATAAAGTAAGGAAGATATGACATGGAAGATGTACGATGGAATATAAAGAAAGGAAGAAACGGTATGGAAGCTATAAGAAGTAATAGAAAGGATAGGAGATATGGAATGGAAGCTATGGGAAAGAGTAGAAAGGAAGGTAGATATAAAGTATGGAAGCCTTAGGAAGGAAAATAAATTAAAGGAGATATGTATGGAAGCTATAGAAAGGAATAGAAATGAAGGGAGATATGGCATGGAAAATAGAGAAGAATCGAAAGGAAAGAACATATGGCATGGAACCATGGAAAGTAATAAAAAGGAAGGAACATATGCCATGGAACCTATAGAAAGTGATAAAAAGGAATGAAGATGTGGAATGGAAGCTACAGGAAGGAATACAAATAAAGGGAGATATAGCTTGAAAGCTATAGGAAGGAAGATAAAGAATTGAAGATATATGAAGCGAAATATATAATAAAACATGACTTATTTAAAATATAGCAAAAATCTTACAAGAAATGTCAAATAAGCAGCATTTAAAAAAAACACTGTTATTTTTTCATACATATGACATACTGAATAGAGGAACCAAACGTCTTTTTATATTTTTTTTCTACCAAGGGAATGTCATGTAATTGCTTATTCAACTCGACAAAAGTATTCTGGAAAGTATATTATAAAATCGATAGAAATTATTCTCTTTCGGACTTTTTTTATGAACATGCTTACACAATACAAATCTATTATTGTAGGTATCTCTGTTTCATGATCAATGTCGGTACCGGAGATAGCACACACGTCACACGTCATGTATCCATTAATAACAATTAGGTACATTGGCAGTGCATTGTGATTAGTGCATCGCGGGACTACAACTGTAGGTCTCGTTGAACCAACTTTGTAAAAAGCTAATGATTTCGCACGATTGCACAAATTATCTATTCAACAAATGATTTTAATAGGTACCAAGTCATAAAAAAATATTGCACCAGTGTCCTAGCTAGGGAGACGCGGACGGTGGGGGCGGTCCGCACCGGGTGCCGCCCGATGGGGGATGACACCCGACCGTGAAAAAAAAACTTAGAAGTTAGAATATTGCCACAAAAATATTTACACATAAACAATGTGTGTTATTCATATTTTCATAGCTCTAAGCTTGGTCGGTCGGGGATTCCCCAAAAATTCTGTTTTTTTTTTTTATATTCGTTCCTAGCTCTAACTATTGCTCGGTTAGGGATTCCCCTGAAAAATTCCTTACATTTTTTTTCTTTACTCGGACCACCTTCTATAGCTCGGTCGGTCGGGGATTCCCCAAAAATTCTGTTGATTTATTTTCGCTCCTAGCTCTAAATGTTGCTCGGTTGCACTTGAGGTGAAATAACACTAAACTGCGCTACATAAATATTACGTTATTATTAGGGATTCCCCTGAAATATTCCTTGCCTTTTTTATTTGAATAAGAGGCCTTCTTCGCATTACTATCGCCGCCAATCATAATACCTAAATTATTGTCTTCAATATAAGAAAGGAAGGACATTATCCAAAATGTACAGTTTGAGGATTACAAATTCTTGGGGTGACACCACGTTATGACTCCAGGTACTAATATCTACAGCCTGTACGTCGGACAAATATCTACAGCTCATATGTTGGACAAATTATTTATTATAGATAGATACAAAAGAAAGTACAAATTACATATAAGAAGCTTTGCCTGTCCAACTAGGAAAGTTTCCCGTTCCAGGACATACAAATTGACAGGTTTAGTTCGTATTATTCCAAGAAATGTACATAAATACATAACAAAAACAAAAAACGAACTAATATCTACAGAGCTAAGGTCGGACTAATATCTATGACGGTCCCAGTGGTGACTAATATCTATGGAGTGTAGGTGGGACTAATATCTACAGAGGGCAAATCCTGAATGATCAGCTAAATGTGTCCAATAGTCCGATATTAGGGATTTTTACATATATACATACATGAATTAAGTTTTTCAAACTTATATTGCGTTATTCTAATATGCTACACATAATTGCAAATCCAACCTCTGCCATTAGTCATCAGTTTGAGCTGTAGATATTCGTCCTCACTTTGGTTCTCATAGATATTAGTCCGATTTGTTCAGTTTTTGGAATTACTGTAGATATTAGTAGACACCTCCCACGTTATCCGCACCGGGTGTCACCCATGCTAGCTACGCCACTGATTGGTTTAGTTTTTTCCAAAGATATTCAAATACAAAAGAGATATGCTATGATGTCCGCGACTGTCGGCGAACTACTACCTAATCAGGGTAGTTTGCATACAAAAAGAATTGGTTCATTCCTTGATTTTTTTAAGGTGTGCATTAGTATTGGTTAACAATATAGTTTGAATACTGAAAGAATTCGTTCATTTAGATTAGCATTCGTTTAGTTTATTCGTTAATTATTCGTTCATTTAGTTTATTCGTTAATTGGTAAACAATATCGGCGACACCCGGAAGCTCAGTCCCACCTAGTAAAAACTGCGGATAGCACATCTCCTTATATTTCAATATCTTTAATTATTTTATTAATATTGCTAATAAGAAAACTTTGGTACCTATCTATGTAATGTCTACTAAGAGCGTACCGCAAGATGACATTACAAACTATAGATATGTTGTAGAGATCTCAAAAGTGGCAAGTGATACGGTAATTGTCTTAATTTTTTTATTTTTTTTTATTTAGCGGTTTTAGTAATAAACTGTCAATCGTCGCAAATCGTAGGCTATATCTGACCTAATTGGGTAAATTAATGCCAAAATGCAAAGAGTGTTCTATTAGACAGCAAACACTCGTAAATGCACGTAAATAACGGTATGCATATTAAATTATACTATAATATAGTGAATTGGTCATTAGAATCGAAATTATGAACAAAAATATTACTAGACTTATTTTTTTTTGTAAATAATACTATTGTTTCGATTGTTTTACGAAGATTTCAAGCGCCATTAGAGAAAGCGAGATAGCGAAAGTAGCAACACATTAGTATATGTAACATTTTTAGTCTATTTTTGTGAGACAATAACTGGTCTAGATGTAGGTACGGTAATGTCATTGGTGCCATATAATTTTAAAATTTTATAGTAGGTATTATCGTATTATGCTGCGTATAAAAAGGTAGGTATTACCGCAAACCGAACCACGAATTATGGGAAAGGAACGAAGCAACCGCAAGCGGCAATTTCCGCATGATGGCAATATTCACATGATGCATTTTTTTAAATGATGGCAATTTTCACATGATGCCAATTTTCGCGTGATGGCAATTTTCGCATGATGGCAATTTTCACATGATGGCAATTTTCGCATGATGGCAATTTTCGCATGATTGCAATTTTCGCATGATGGCAATTTTCAGGTGATTGCAATTTGTTGCAATTTTAGCATGATAAAAAAAGCATGTGTGTCACGACGATCAACTGCGGTGCAAAATTTTCTCATAATCTCATTTGTTTCCCTTCCTGACCGGTGCCGTGTACTGATTTGACAATATACCTACTAAGCACAGAGTTTTAATTCTTTTAATCCAACTTTAAAATAAAGAAACTGACAAAAAATAACACAAATTACAGTAAACGTATGGAATTATACTAATTTAATAGTGAATTGGTCGTTAAAACAGAAATTATAAACAAAAACATGATATGAATCAAGCATCAAATATCACAAAACATAACTCTTATTTGCTGGGAACCTGACACGCAGCAAAGACATTTTTTTTATTAGTAATAATTCGAAAAAGAAAATGTGCAGTCTTTATTCCGTGTGTAACTAAAACACCGCTTAACGGCTGGGAAGTATTTTTTTTAACGTAAGCCTGTAAATGTGTAATCTCTGTACCTACTAAGTAGGTACCTACACAGCACCGGAGCAAGAGGGTTTTTTGGCACCGTAAGAGCCCGTTCACACTTCCGTCGGAATAACGGCGGTGGGTTCCGTCGTTATGACGGAAGCCCTAGGCCCCTGTTCACACTTCCGTTTTCAAGACGGATCCTACTCTACGAAAACAACGACCAAAACATTTTATCATTCTTCAGTAGACGGTCGTGCGCACTGCGCAATGCGCAATGCAAATATTGCAAATTTTACTATTATAAAAGTTCCTCTTAGTTTGGGCCGTAAAAGGCCGACAGCAAAAACTTTCCCTTGGGGCTGCCATAAATAGTTATAGGTGCTATTTGAAATGTACACATACCTACTTAAAAATAAAACAATTTAAATAATAAACTTTTTCTTCAAATCGGGAATGTATTGATGTAATACCAGCCATAAAATTACTTCAGGGGTCGGACCTTATTTGTTCAAACCGTGGGAGAATATTTTGTTTGCATACTTGAAAAGGAGAAAGTACGCGAAAATCATCCAGCAATTATTATAACTAAAATGACTAAAAAACATGAATGATATGACTAAATATTTTCTTGAGATTAAATAGAAAAAATCGCATTCTGGAACGAACATGTATATTATATAATAATATTATAAACGCCAAACGCGCGCCCCATAAAAACACAATTTGCCTGCTCGCTTGCGTCTGGGAGCGGGCGGTGGTGAAGTGTGAAGCGGGGTGTGGCGGGTTCAAAACGGATCCGTCGTCCCGCCGTATAGTGTGAACAGCTCCATTGAAATGTATGAGCCAGCGCGTTCCTTTCCGGCTTCACGACGGACGCTCTGCGTAGGCGAACTCTCCGGCAAAAAATGACGGATCCGTCTTCACGCCGGATCCGGCAAGTGTGAACAGCTCCATAGAGCCACTACAGCGGCTAGGGCCTCCGTCGTAATGACGGAACCCACCTCCGTTATTACGACGGAAGTGTGAACGGGCTCTAAGGGCACCGCTAGGGGGAAGTATGTTGTGGCAATGATTAACCAATTGACCAAGAAATAAATAAATGTTGAGGTTATGTTCCAGGAGAGTTGGTCCGCAGCAGATCCAGCCCGGCTCGGAGGAGGCACAGCCAGGGCTCTGCCATGTCCCCCACAGCGCCGGTAAGCAACACACTCACTTTACATTAATATTTACAAATCACGGGATATCGTAATTACAATGTGTTCAGTTCAAAGAAAATTAAAATCATTTTTCCTTACAACATTATATTATTTATTAACTTTTTTTTTACATGATTTCCACATAAGAGGTCCTGAGGAAAATAATTTCCCTTAGGGCCTATGTCATCTTTGGGGATGCTGTGTGGAGGGTTTTTTTAGGAAAGGAAGGAGAAGAGAGTTCTGTGAAGGAAAAGGGTAAGGAATGGTTAGGAATTTGTGGTTCAGTGTGTCCTGGTCATCCGCCTCCAAAACCTAGACAAACCTCACCCCATGAACCCGGGCATCCCTGCTAAATCACCAAACGCAGCTAACCACTTGGGGTGACCTATGGCAGAAGTGTTGGTTATCCAATAAAGGTTCCTGGGCGGCGGTACTTATTCCCGCCTCCCAAATTAGTTTCTGACAGCATTACAGTGTCCATCATCAGGGATCAGGGCAATAATAAATCAAAATGATACTTTGGACTGTGAAAATCTCACACCTTATCCACCCCATCCCCGGCAAAGCCGGGAACTTCAGCTAATATGATATATATATATATATATATATATATATATATATATATATATATATATATATATATATTTTAATAAATAGATTCCTACCCACCCCTCATATCTTTTTCCTTCCCAGAACATCCTCCCCTTAAAAAATACACCCCCACAAATCATCCCCAAAGATGACCTAGGCCTCAAGGGATTTTTTCCTCGGGGCAGTTCGTGTACGTTGTTTTGAAATGAGGGATTGTTATTTATTAGATCTGAGGCAACATAATATCTTTAATTTTTCGAAGAAAACTTCTTCGGAAAGGTTTTCACTTTGTGATGGCATTATTTATTTTAATAAAAAGACAAATAACTTTGTTTACATCACTTTTATTGGTACACAATCAACATGTTTCGTAAACAATGTTTACTTCATCAGGATCGTATACGTTACAGTATACGTTTGATCCTGATGAAGTAAACATTGTTTACGAAACATGTTGATTGTGTACCAATAAAAGTGATGTAAACAAAGTTATTTGTCTTTTTATTAAAATAATATCTTTGATGTTGGATCTGTTTTGGCTAGTAATCCGGGACTTGTGGTCAGATTTATATTTAAGTTACATTGTGTTTTGTCTAATGGCTAGTGGAAGTGCATTGTATAGTTTTGTTGCAAACTATCTGAAATTTCTTTGGCCAAAAGTTGTTTTAGCAAAAAAGTAAGAGATTAATATGCTCTTTGGTTCTCTAGTATCTCGAAGAGTTTGAACATTTTCAGAGGTAGTTCTATGGTTGAAGACAAGCTATTATATTTTTGGCATAAAGTTGCCTAATGTCCAAGACACTGATTGTGATCGGTAGTTTTAATTATTATTTATTTATTGTTTCTTTACATGTTATTTCTATGTACAATTTAATTTTTAACTTTACTAGTAATTACCAATTAAGCAAGCCTGTGTCGAGGTTAATAATTCTACAAAGTAGCAAAATATAACACAAAATAATACGAGTATTGAAGAACAATATTGTTAAAATAATGTGCAATTAAATTTCAGATAATGGTACGTAAGCAGAAGGCGTCTAGTACATCGCATTATGAATATGTAGGGTGACCATAGTGTTAGATTTTTTTACAATATAATGTGATATTAATGGAAAATGATTTTTACATAATTACTATAATATTTCTATTTTTGAAACTGATAATTCGTGGTGGAAGTCCATTATAATAGATTATAATAAAACAAATAAAAAACTTTATTCCTCTTAATTTTGTGGATAAATTAAGTGGAAAAAAGTTTTTTATTTGTTTTATTATAATCTATTAATTACTATAGATTTAGAATGCAAAGATTGAAAAAAAAAGATTTTTTCAATATAAAATGCTATCAAATTAGCAGAGCAAAAAAGAAAAAAAAACTAATTTTACAATGTAATAAGCTATTAATTTATCAGGGCAAAGATGGAAAAACTATTTTTATAATATAAAGTACTATCAAATTAGCAGGGCAAAGATGGAAAAAACAATTTTTACAAAATAATATGCTATTAATTTAGCGGGGCAATGATGGAAAAAAAATTACAATATAAAATACTATCAAATTAGCAGGGTAAAGATGGAAATAACAATTTTTACAATATAATATGCTATTAATTTAGCAGGGCAAAGATGGAAAAAAAAAATTAAAATATGAAAGCAATTATATTATTTATAATTAGTTTTGCTCCTCCCCAGGCCATAATGCCGTACTCGATTAAAGATTGACATGGCGCATAGTAAATTGTTTTGAGTTGATTCAAGTTAAGAAAGTGGCGAGTATGTCTAAAGATGTAAGTATATTGATTTTCTAAGTTTGTTTGCTGCAGTGACAATATATTCTTTCCACTTTATTACTGTCCAAGTAAGTTATGTATTCATTACTAAATATTCGAATATATTTAATAAAAAATATAAGGCCAAAACGATTTTGTGTCCTGGCCTTAAATTGAGGTGGTTTCTGTTACACACTGTAGATAGTGCACGTGTAGTATTTATAAATATGGGCTGTTTGCCAGTTCTGGTGGTAATTACTTCACACCAAACCAATGGGCCAATTCAAGACAATATGTAACTAGTACAAATTTAATGAACTATAACTATTTAAAATGTGTTTTTTGTGAAGTGTGTTTAAAAATCGTGTACAAAATCCAATGTTTGCAAAATAATAATTATTACTAAAAGATAGGTAGGTACCTACTACGGAAATAAATTATTTCACATTACATTATTTGCATTTTGTGCAAAACCAGTGGATATGGAATGTGCAATTATGTAAAATTGTAGTTTTGTTCGATTTTGTCTAAAATTACCTACCACGATTTTTCCATTATTGCCTAGAATATTTTCGCGTAAATACTTCATCAAAAATATTAATTTCGGTTGTGTGTCTGTCTGTCCAGCGTAACTCTGGTTCAGTGAATTTGGATTTGTTTTGAATTTAAGTGTAATTTTAAAAATAACAATACTAGTATCATTATTATCGAAAGAAATTTGCATCTATTACTAAATAATACATCTTCAGTGTTAAAAGTTTACATTTTTTCATACGCATAAAAAATCACATTGTTTTTTAAATACGATTTTTAATATATTTTAAACGAGTCGTGCTTTATTAATCATTTACACAATTTCCGCATAAATATTATCGTTTTTAATATTAGCGCGCTCCCTCTGACATTCGTATTTACATATCTCTCCATCTTCTTCTTTTTGAGCGGGTACACCGGGCCTTAAAATATTCGCAAAATCTAGGTATACTAGAGTAGGACCTTTTAAGGACCTTTAACCTTTAACCAGCCAGCGGCCGAGAAACCAAATTTCGTCGAAAGATGTTCTTACGATCGTACAGGGCGGTTCCAATGAGAAAGATTAATTATTCTCCATACTAGCTTTTTAAATAATAACTCAATATCGATTTTATTTCATTCAAAATTTGCTTTAATTTATACCTACATTCAAAAATGCTGAAAGGTGTGATGATAAAACTATTAAAATTATGTACTTTTTGTAATTATTTCTTGATCATAAGTATTTATAATTTTTCAATAATGTCTAAGCAAAATAAAATGTAAAAAAAAAAACAAATATATTAGATTGTAAGACCGTAAAATAAAGAGACAAACTGAAGCATTTTCGTCACAAAACACGTGCGCGGATCTTTTTTAATGATTTTATTTAATCTAAAATTAAAATTCTGAAACATAGCTTTTCCAGATAATTTATTGATTTATTTTACTGTATGATTATATGATTTGAAATGTGTGTTGTATAATACAAAATTTTGTTTGAAAATTTAACAAATCTGCCAACGGCTTAACCTTATTATGCTAAAAACAAAAACATTTTTCAAAACTAACAATCGAAACAATCTTTCGAAATCAATTTATACTTTTTTGTGGAAAAGAGTCAATACGGCTTAATTTCCGATTTTGTCTGGTTATTCCCTCTTAACGCAAGCAAAAAAACATAAAGCCAATTCACAATAATTAATATTACCTATCGATTAATTTTTTCAAACGTATATTTGACTCTATTTGCGTTCAGCGGATATGAACCAGACAGCGACGGGAGTGTAAAACAAATTACACAGTAGGTAACTTACCCGTATATCCATTTTACAATATTATTATGACGGTAAAAGTTAGTAAATCCAACCCGATGTTATCAGTTACCCGTGTCTCCCTCGTAACCATACACACGTTTACCAAACAACTTACACAAATAATTATATTTGTTATGTTTCATTTTGGAATACATGTAAAGCATTATGTGTTTGAAAACTCTTCACATCGTTTAGTTATAGGGAAAAGGGTAAATAAGCATGATTTGTATGGAATATATTTTTTTTTCAATCGAAACTACTCATATAGTTCTCATAGAAATCGTTGTATCTCCCTTGCTATCATAATGAGAAATATGATATAAACGGTGTTAGAAAGAGAAAATACCACACTTTATGTTCAAACCTAAAATTTATTTCGGATCGCAATTAGAAAAAAATTATAAAACTTTGGGAATTTTTTATTTATTATTTTCACATGGAGCGACAAAAAAGTGAGGTTTATAATACATTTGCCTATTTTCGAGGCGTGAATAAGTACCGCCGCCCCGGGAACCATTTATTGGATAACCAATATTTCTGCTATAGGTTACCCCAAGTGGTTCGCTACGTTTAGTGACTTAGCGGGGGTTCTTGGTGTGAGGTTTGTCTAGGTTTTGGCGGCGGATGACCCGGCCACACTGAACCCTAGATTCCTACCTACCTCTCATACATTTTGCCTTCCCAAAACTTCCTCTCCTTTATTTCCTTAAAAAGCCACATAGAATCTCAAAAGATGACATTGACCTTGAAGATAATTATTTTCCTCAGGGCCTCCTGTGTGGAGCTAATATAAAAAAAAAAAAAATTCAAAATTCCCAACACATCATGGAAATCATTTTTCGAGCCGAAAACGGTTGCTCTGATTTATGTAAGATTTTCTTTTATATATATAACAATGGTAATTATTCCCCTGACCTCCACTATTTTAGGCACAAATTATGGAAATTACACTTCGTTTCAACAATTACTACAAAACACAACTACTCACATGTACAAAACAGGTTATTAGGTTCGTAGTTTGGGTTAACTGAGTGATTCTTGCATATTTAATTTAAACGAAACTCACGCAAATGTCAATTCCACACATCGAATTTTAATTCATCTTTTGCCATCTATCTAAACGTCAATAGTTATTTCTTATAGTACCTTAAAATAATTCACAATCTACTAGTTCATAGATAGCGCGAGTTTAATTATTTTAGGAAATACCCTTTTTACAAGCTACGCTTTAAAATATTAAGGTGAATTAATTATTTGCGCCAGCGCATACGCAAAATGAAAATGAATAAATAGTTTTACCATAAACAAACTCAAATCTTTCGAGGAAGGCTCACAAATAGTGGCATAGCTAGGGGGCCGGGGAGGACGGCCCGCACTGGGTGCCACCTAATAGGGGGTGAAAAAAACTTACGAAGGTAGAATATTGCCACAAAAATATTTTACAAGTTAACACTGTCTTGTTGTTATTTACATTTTCGTAGTTCTATGGCTCGGCCGGTCGGGGATTCCCCAATAATTCTGTTGTTTTATTTTCGTTCCTAGCTCTAATGAGAATTTTGATTTTTGTCTGGCACTATCAATGAAATCTTTAATTTGTAACTCAATATGTTTTGTTTCAGAGTACTGGATGGGGAAATCTCGGCCAGAGTGTTCCTGGCAGTTGTGATACGGCCCTCGCAGATATCATAGAAAGCCCACTCAAGTCGGTAAGCTCCCAATCAAACAACATCTTCATCTTTCAAACAATTTTAAATTCAGTCAATTTAAATGATTTACCACTTCATGGAAATTACGAATCTAGTAAATCACCAAAAAAATACTCCAAAGATGTCTCTAATTCAGGGGTGGAAAATGATGTTGCCATCGAGGACCATTTGGATATTTTTGAACACACTGGTTTTAAATTAAGAGCAAAGCTGTATGCATTATGGTTACACTCGGAATAAGCAAATGTTTTTCTTCCGAATTTTGCAATTTAATTTGGGGTGACATTGAAATTTTAAACTCCACTCGGAAAATAAAAATGGTTTTCTTCGAAATGAGTGAGTAGACGAGTAAGCAACTGGAATTTAATCTGTGCATTCTGAACACAAGACTGGTTTTAACTTAAGAATGAATCTAAATACGAGTTCACCAGTCCACTTTTTTGACTGATTTACTTTAACCTGACAGTATTTGGAGTAAAAAATGTAAATGTTTTTTTGCTGTCCAATGATAAAAGCGTATATGTATGTATGCAGATATTATGCAACAATCCTTAAATATTTCTGATTAACAGTTACAAATGAAATACACACTGCTGTGTAACTACTTTCAAAGTACCTATTTGCTTCTTTATATATGTAATTGTTGTGTACCTTTTATTTTAAAAATAATAATAGCAAACTTACGTCTACTTTTAATAGCAGAAAGAAAACTTTAAATTACATTTACAATTGCAAAAAATTACCTATTTTTATATTAGTTGCTAAAAAATGTTTTACACTACTGCCACTGGTATGTTTCTAGTGCTTGAGCTGCACTGGAATCATGTTTTGAGTAGTATTGTGACAATAATTGCTGAATCGTAAGCTGTAATCCTGAGCCCAAATACGAATACTTCTTGAATACTTATACCTACTTGTGTTGTACCTGCTTATGTCTTTCATGCTCAGTATATTATTTATGTACTGTATACTTGTTATGATGCTCCTGTACAACTTACCAATATTACATGTAAAAGCCTTCAAGGCGTAAATAAATAAATAAATTGATTATACAATTGTTTATTTGTTCTAATAGTGTTGTGTTGTGTTGAATACAGAGTGTGGTAACAGGTCAAGGCGCAGTCCCCGTGAATGTGGGTCGAGCAAGAACCCTCACCCCCGGAGCGCTGCCCCGCGAGCCCTTCGGCACCCCCCTGGCGGGCTCCCCACCACCCACTACCCCTCTGCCTCCCCTACAGGTAACCATCTACCTACTCTACTATTCTAAAAAGACAAAATGAACCATTTCTTCAGATAACTAAATCATAGTATAGTAGTAATCAATAAAATCAATGAGCGCTTTTAAAATTACCGTGACAGTTCAGGCAATAAACATACGTCCCTCATCACAATAGCTGCAGCTCTTTCAAAAGATGAGATACACAATGTACGTAGGTATAAGGAAAAGTTATCATTTTCTTGCATCTCTCTCACTTGTCACACCGTGATGTCTTCGTAGAGTCCTACAATACTACTAGCCGCGATGATGATTTTGAAAATATGGATTATAGTTACAAGGTATTGAAGTGAGTGAATTCCAAAAATTAAAAACAAAGTCAAATGTCAATGCCCTGATCGTTTTGTTTTTGTTCTAAAACATATAATGCTGCAATTTTTTCTTACACACCAAATAACAACAGTCGTAAATGAGACAAACGGTGAACGTATGTCTGCACCCCCCAAAGAAAACATGCACTCTTTATCGTACATCTCTCTCACACGTATAAAGAAAATGAAATGCAAGGAAAAGGTAGAATTACTATGGGGGAAACAGTCACACGTAGTGTGTGTGTCTCACCATTATTTAATGTGTAAGAAAGAGATGCAGGTTTATAGCGATAAGGAATGTATGTTTATAGCTTTTTTTGACGTAACGGTTTTTATAAAAGCGCTCAATAAGCGCTCATTAGTTTGTTAAATAGTCAAGAGAATCTTCGAACTTTATTTCGAATCGTTGAACCTCTCATTCAATCCAATTTTTGACTCCTACCTTTTCTCTCAACCAGATTCAGGAGCTGCCGAAATGAGATTTTGACTGCAACGCACTCTCTCGTTCACCATTCAGAATAGGTGACTGTACGGGACAGGCACTGTAGTCGCCAGCCGCACAGACGATGAAGT
The DNA here is from genome assembly GCA_917563855.2 of Limnephilus lunatus. Taxonomy (NCBI): domain Eukaryota; kingdom Metazoa; phylum Arthropoda; class Insecta; order Trichoptera; family Limnephilidae; genus Limnephilus; species Limnephilus lunatus. The sequence goes on along the minus strand of OU830596.1, from coordinate 4,052,794 downwards.
GGGAAGTTGCCGGCTGGCCGCTTCGACACCTAGGGAGAAAATGAGGAAAAAATGTAGGGAGAGGGAAAAGTGGGGAGATTTCAGGAAAATTGGGTAAATGTAGGGAGAAAGGTAGAAGGCAAGGGGGGCGGAAGGGGGGTAGAGTTAGAGGGGAAGTAGAGGGGAAGAAGGGAGGTAGAGGGGAAATTTGCGCGATCGACCAATTTATTGTAATGCTTTCTTCTTGGAGGGCGGTCCAACCAGGGCGGAGAAGAAGAAGTCCAAGTTTTCCAGGGGTAGATCGGAGAAGGCAGAAGAGAAGGCGAGATGTTGCTGAAGCGGTGAGATCTGGAACTCTGCCGATCTGGCGGTCTAACAGCCGTATTTAAAGGGTCCAGAGACGGGAGTCTGCCCGTCTCAGTCCTTTGTTCATCTCAATTCTACGAACTGAGATGAAATTCTTAGAATTTTGATTGTTAGAGTTGTAAAACGCCACCGCGTTCGTTTCGCTATTGCGCAACGAAGCTGAGAGCGCCACAGAGTTTTATCTCGACCTACTCTCGCTGCCTCTCCGATCATTCGTTTATTATGTGAGTTTGCACATTTTACATTTTATATTTTACATAGGGTATGAACAGTCTGCACAAATTGGAAATATTTTATATTTATGCAAAACTGTTATACGAATACATAGGTTGCATAAATTCGAATTTGTGCAAGTGTTTATAAAGGTAAAAATACATAGGGTGTAAATAAAGGTAAAAACACATAGGTTGCACAAATTTGAATTTATGCAAGTGTAAATAATAGAGATCTGCACAAATTGGACCCGTGCGAAGGTTTGTATAGGAACGGCTTCGCACAGATCGAATTTGTGCAAAGGAAAAAGTTAATTTGATTAAGGTAGTGTGTAGGTATGTACACAGAGGGTGGGGTCAAGCTTTATTTTTTGTCTTAGGCTGACTGCTTGACCCCGTAAATATTTTTATTCTTTCATAAAATATTACATAAAATTAAAAATAAATTATACTATAATTAATCTTAAAAATACGTCCGGTACATCCTCCCCCCGGTGCAGTCACGGCTGCGCCTAGCTGTCAGGACGTACAGGTCGGCGGCGTCCTCGACGTCCGGTTCCCCTGGGCTGCTGGGTCCTTGGTCCGGGTGTGGTCGAGGTCGTTGCTGGTGCTGGTGCCGGGATGAGAACGGCCAGTTTTACAGCAGGACGGGTGTATGTCCCCGTGGCTGTCTGGACCCGGGCAGTCCTCACTTGGCCGTCGGCAGCGGGGATGGCCTCGATGATGCGCCCGCGCGGCCAGCTGTTGCGTGGTAGCGCGGGGTCCATGATGACCACCAGGTCACCTGCTTTGATCGGGTCAGTCGGGTGTTGCCACTTCTGTCGGGTGCCCAAGGTGGGGAGGTATTCGCGGAGCCACCGCCTCCAGAACATATCGGCCAGTTGTTGGCTGATTCGCCACTGTCGGCGGAGACATACCTCCTCCTCCTTGCTGTCGTAGAGCGACAAATGTGGGCGGTCTCCTGCAGATCCCATGAGGAAGTGGTTGGGGGTCAAGGGCTCTTCGTCTCGCGGGTCGACAGAGATATGAGTCAGTGGCCGATTGTTGACCACGAACTCAGCCTCTGCCAGTGCCGTGCGCAGGGTTTCCTCCCTTGGCGCCCTTTCCCTTAAGGTGGCGCTCAGGGCTCGTTTTACCGAGCGCACCAACCTTTCCCAGGCTCCCCCCATGTGGGGACTGAGAGGGGTGATGAAGCGCCACTCGATGCCCTTGGTGGCGATGGCGTCTGTCATCCTGGCGTCTTGCTGGAGGGATGCCACGGCATCCCGTATTTCCGCGTCAGCGCCATGGAAGTTCGTCCCGTTGTCGGAATACAGCACCGCGGGTTGACCTCTTCGGGCGGTCATTCGCTGTATGGTCATGATAGCTGAGTCAGCAGACAGAGAGGCCGCCAGCTCTAGGTGGATGGCGCGGGTGGAGAGACAGGTAAAGAGTGCTCCATAGCGCTTCTCTCGGTGTCTGCCGACTGTGACTTCCATCGGCCCGAAGTAGTCCAGCCCGCAGTGCGTGAAGGGGCGAACATGGTGTGCTGTGCGGGACGGTGGCAGTATCCCCATCAGTGGTGGAGCGGGCTTGCTCCGTCGTATGTGACAGGTGGGGCAGTCATGAGTTATCTTCCTGCTGACGGTGCGGAGTCGCAGGATGAAGAAACTGCATCGGATTTCGGCAACGGTTTTCTCCGTGCTTGGATGGTCTGCCTTCTCGTGGTAGTGGCGGATCAGCAGCCGGGCATATGGGTCTGCGCCATCCAAGATCACGGGAGTCTTCGCCACGCTGGTTGTTCCGGTGAGGTTCCTCAACCGCGAGCCCATCCGCAAAACGTCATCAGGTCCGAGAAAGGGGGCCAGACTGATCAGGCGACTGGCGGCAGGTAGCGCCTGGCCGAGCCTAATGGTGTGCAGGTCAGTGGAGAAGGCGTCTTCTTGGGACCTCCTCACCCATCTGCGCTCGGCCTCCCTCAGCTCCTCCACGCGTAGCGTGAACTCGGCGGGTCGGTTCGGGCCCATCCGACAGCGCCTGATAAACCGCAGCATCCACGCTGTAGCGCGGATCAGCCGGTACCAGGAAGAGAACCTTTCGACCAGAGGCAGCGCCTCTCCGGCCGTGGTGATGTGGCCGACGAAGTGCTGAGGTCTGGTCTCGAGGGTCTGGTCATCTGGCTTGGTGAGGGTCCGCTCCTTAGGCCAGTCGCTCTCCGGTGTGGTGAGGAAAGCGGGGCCGCAAAACCATCTTCCCTGGAGTGACAGGTCGGGCAGCTCCAAGTCCCGGGTGCCGATGTCGGCCGGGTTCTGCTTGGTGGGAACCCACCTCCAATTGGCTATGGAGGTGAGTTCGTCTATCTCGCCCAACCTGTTGGACACGAACGCAGAGTAGTTGCGCGGGTCCGTGCGCAACCAGCACAGCACCGTGGTCGAGTCCGTCCAAAAAATGGTTGCAGCTATCCTCGCTTGGCTCTCCAACCGGATGGTTCTGGCCAGCCTAGCCGCCATGAGTGCGGATTGCAGCTCAAGGCGGGGTATGGATAGAGGTTTTAGCGGCGCCACCTTGCATTTGCTCGCAATGAAGGTGGCTTGTAGAGCGCCCTGCACTTCCTCCACGAAGTAAGCGACGGCACAGCAGGCTTGCTCCGAGGCGTCACAGAAGAGATGCAGGGTCACGCTGCTCGTCTTCCGCTGCAGAGACTGTCGCGGGACGGAGACGCTGCTCTCCTGTAGCAGGCTCATCCAGTCCCTCCAGCGTTCGGCGTGCTCCGGAGTGATGAGGTCGTCCCATCCAACAGTTGAACGCCACACGGCTTGCAGCAGGATCTTCGACCGTATCGTGAGGCAGGACACGAAGCCCACCGGGTCGAAGATCTTCATCACGATGGAGAGGAGCTGCCGCTTTGTGGGCCGCGTGGCTTCTTCGGGGCTGACCGCTTCAAGGAAGGTGTAGATGAAGCGGTCGGTGGATGGGTCCCACACCAACCCTAGGACCCTCTCAGTCTCGCTGCACCCGCTGTTTATCGCTACCGTGGAGGTGGCGCGGTCATCAGGGGGTACTCCAGCTAGCGCGTCCTGGCTGTTTGAGGCCCAGTTTGTAAGGTGGAACCCTCCCTTTGCAAGGAGGGCCCTTACGTCGCGGACTAGGGCAGCAGCGTCGTCAGGGTTTTCCACAGCGTCCAGGTAGTCGTCCATGTAAAACCGTGAACGAATGGCTGCTGCGGCGGCCGGGTACTGGTCTTCGTACTGCCCGGCCACCCTGTCCCGCACGTACTGGGCACTGCTGGGCGAGCAGGTCGCCCCAAACATCATGGACGCCAGCTGGTAAGTGTGGGGTTCCCTCTGGTTGGGTGCCCTCCATAGGTAGAGCTGGGAGGGCTGGTCCTCTCTCCGGATTTGGATCCGCAGGAACATCTCCTGGATATCGGCAGCAATGGCTATGCTGCCTTCCCGGAATCGGAGGATGTTTCCCAGGAGAGAGGACAACAGGTCGGGGCCGGTCAGGAGCTGGTCATTGAGCGAAGTCCCTCTGCATCGGCTGGCGGCGTCGAACACAACCCTTATCTTCCCTGGTTTGTTCGGGTTGGTGACAGCGAAGTGGGGAAGATACCACTTTCGCGGGGCAGGGAGTGACGCCTCATGTGGAGAGAGGCGTCTGGCGTATCCTTTGGCGACAAGTTGGGACATCTTGTCGGTGTACGCCGCTGCCAGGTTGGTGTCCGCAGCCAGCTTCTTCTCGAGGGACTGGAGCCGCTTCAGCGCACACTGCCGATTGTCGGGCAGTGTGGCGTCAGGGTGTCTCCAGAGGAGACCAGTTTCCCACCGCCCAGTTGCAAGAGGGCGGGTGGTTTTCTCCATCAATTCCATGGCTTTGGTGTCCATGGCATTGACTCTGGCGGCAGACGTAACGCCGAGGGAGTCGACGGCAAAGTTGGATTTTACCAACTCCCTCAGGCGAGCATCTGCGGCGGTCTCCGACTGGAGGGCCAGTGTGGTAGCTGGCCCGTCATTGTTGGGGTTTGAGCCTCCGTGAGCGATCCACCCCAAAGCGGTCCGTGACACTATGCGGGTAGTGTTATTCTCACGGACCTCTCTTGATATGATTAGATGGGCATTATCTTGCCCAATCAAGAGTTTCGGGGTGACGCTTCGCCCAGGAACGCGTTGCTCCGGCAGGCTCAGGTCAGCTACTGTGTTTGCGTAGATAGTGAAGGTGGTCTCCAGACCACAGCCCCGGATCACCAGTTTCACACGTTGGGAGTGGGCGTCGGAGGTGCACAGCCCTTTTGCTCCGCGCAGCCGCAGGTGTTGGACCGGGCCATGGGCGCCGATCTGCGTCGCGGTGTCAGCGTCGATGAGGGTGATGGTGGAACCAGTATCCAACATGCCGAACGATGACACTTCCCCTCCGGTGGGGCCCCGCAACACAATCGGCACTACCGACAACAGCACGCGGTCGTCTACAGTCTGGCGTCACATATTCACCTCCGCGACGCTCTCCCGGTGGAGCAAACGATGATGCGGGTGACGGCACTCACCCACACCACACCACACTTTCTCTTTACAATCCCTGGAGTGGTGTGGCTCCAGGCACTTTCTGCACAGGTTACCCGCGCGCACCGTTTCCCAACGGAGGGAAAGTGATTTGGCAATGAACTCCCGACACTCACGAGTTTTGTGTTGCTCACCGCACTGAGCGCACGCACTGTTTTTCTTTGGTGTCTTCTTTTCACTGTTATTGTTCTTTCCCGCCGGTGGTGGTGGGCGGTTGACCGCTCCACCTGATGGCGCGTCCGCCATAGTGACTTGAACATGCTCCCGGCGCCCTCTGCTGGACCGTAGTGGATCCACCATCCCGCTGATTGGTATCATGCCAGCGACACTCCTCAGGAACGCTGCCAGCTGTACAATCGTAGACTGCGTCGTCTGGCCCAGGTGACGTAGCTCCAGCAGCCAAGCCATCCTGAGGGTGCATGGCATCTTGGCGGTGATGTCGGCCAGCAGGGTGGGGTTGGTGAGGTAGCCCCCAGTCCTCAGCTCCCGCAGGGAAGTCACTAGGTTTTGTACCGTCCCGGAGAAATCTGCAATATCCTCCAGGGTGGCTTCTGCGGGCAGGAAGGGCAGCCTCTTCACCTTATCCAGCATGAGGTTGGCGATTGACCCAGAACCTCCGTACCGCTCCTCCAAGGTTGCCACGATCTGGGGAACGCACTCCGGGTTCAGCAGGAGGGAGTAAACATTCTCCCTGGCCTTTCCTTTCAGCGCCCGCTGCAACCTAATAAGGTTTTCGCTGGAGGTTAGTTTGCAGGTTGCGGTGGATTGCTCATACTGAGCAATCCAGGCTGGCCATTCGAGGGGGTCCCCGGAGAATGTGGGGAGGTCCTTGGCGGTGGACTGCCGGGCGACGAGAGCGGTCAACCGGATGTTGTCGTCTATCGTGGGACGGGGGCTGTCTTGGTCCCGCGCGGAGCGGATGGCGTCAGCCATAATGGTGCCAAGTTGCGTCAGAAGAGGGTTGACGCCTTGACGGACCCACTCGTCGGTATGTCTGGCAGTCTCGTCGGCGGTCGGTTGCGGAGGGAACAGCGGTGAGAAACCCTGAGGGGTAGCGCCGGGCTGGTGCGTGGGGTAGGCGCCCTCGTAAGCGCCAGGCTGCACCGGTGGTCGCGCCGTAGGGTGAGCGCCAGGCTGGTGCACAGGGTGGACGCCAGGATGTGTCCCAGGGTAGGCGCTAGGGAGCGCCTCTGGGTAGGCGCCAGCATGGGCACCAGAGGGCGCGCCAATAAAAGCGCCTGGGTAAGCGCCAAGGTGTGCAGCCGGATGCACCCCAGGATGAGGACCAGGAGCCGCGCCAGGGTGTGCAGCAGGAGGCGCGCCATCATGGGCACCAGGGGGCGCAGCAGCATGGGCACCAGGGGGCGCAGCAGCATGGGCACCAGGAGGCGCACCAGGGTAGGCGCCAGGAGGCGCAGCAGCATGGGCACCAGGAGGCGCACCAGGGTAGGCACCAGGGGGCGCACCAGCATGGGCACCAGGGGGCGCAGCAGCATGGGCACCAGCTGGCGCACCGGGGTAGGCACAAGGAGGCGCAGCAGCATGGGCACCAGGGGGCGCATCAGGGTAGGCGCCAGGGGGCGCACCAGCATGTGCATCAGGGGGCGCAGCAGCATGTGCACCAGGGGGCGCACCAGGGTAGGCGCCAGGGGGCGCACCAGCATGGGCATCAGGGGGCGCAGCAGCATGGGCACCAGGGTAGGCGCCAGGGGGCGCACCAGGGGGCGCACCAGGGGGCGCACCAGGGTAGGCGCCAGGGGGCGCACCAGCATGGGCACCAGGGGGCGCAGCAGCATGGGCACCAGGGTAGGCGCCAGGGGGCGCACCAGGGTAGGCACCAGGGGGCGCACCAGGGGGCGCACCAGGGTAGGCGCCAGGGGGCGCACCAGCATGGGCACCAGGGGGCGCAGCAGCATGGGCACCAGGGTAGGCGCCAGGTGGCGCACCAGGGTAGGCACCAGGGGGCGCACCAGCATGGGCACCAGGGGGCGCAGCAGCATGGGCACCAGGGGGCGCACCAGGGTAGGCGCCAGGGGGCGCACCAGCATGGGCACCAGGGGGCGCAGCAGCATGGGCACCAGGGTAGGCGCCAGGGGGCGCACCAGGGTAGGCACCAGGGGGCGCACCAGCATGGGCACCAGGGGGCGCAGCAGCATGGGCACCAGGGTAGGCGCCAGGGGGCGCACCAGGGTAGGCACCAGGGGGCGCACCAGCATGGGCACCAGGGGGCGCACCAGGGTAGGCGCCAGGGGGCGCACCAGCATGGGCACCAGGGTAGGCGCCAGGGGGCGCACCAGGGTAGGCACCAGGGGGCGCACCAGCATGGGCACCAGGGGGCGCACCAGGGTAGGCGCCAGGGGGCGCACCAGCATGGGCACCAGGGTAGGCGCCAGGGGGCGCACCAGGGTAGGCACCAGGGGGCGCAGCAGCATGGGCACCAGGGGGCGCACCAGGGTAGGCGCCAGGGGGCGCACCAGCATGGGCACCAGGGTAGGCGCCAGGGGGCGCACCAGGGAGGTACTGCGTTGCGGTGGGGATGGATGCGAGCAGTGCATCGAGTTGTCTGCTCATCGCTCGGTTGTCCCTCCGGAGCTGCCTGACGGTGTCCTCTGTGGTGGTAGAGTCATCCTCTGCATCCGAGGACAGTACGCTGTCAGGGCCGGCACGATGTGAGTCGGCAGGGCTGTCAGCGTGTGGATCGTCAGGGGCAGGGCTCGCAGCGTGTGGATCGGCGGGGGCAGCCCTGGCAGCAGGGCTGGCAGCACTGGCAGGGTGAGGGCCCACAGGGCCGGCAGCGTGTGGGTCGGCGGGGGCAGCCCTGGCAGCAGGGCTGGCAGCACCGGCAGGGGGTAGGGGCAGCCCTGGCTCCACGTCGGGTTGTGAGTCCGAGCTCGAAGCTCGGCGACCGCTTCGCAGGGATGGCATCTCGGGACGTCACTGGACGGCGTGAAGGCGTGAAGACGTGAAGACGTGAAGGCGTGAAGGCGTGAAGGCGTGAAGACGGCGATCCGGCTCGAAGGACCATGTACGGGACAGGCACTGTAGTCGCCAGCCGCACAGACGATGAAGTGGGAAGTTGCCGGCTGGCCGCTTCGACACCTAGGGAGAAAATGAGGAAAAAATGTAGGGAGAGGGAAAAGTGGGGAGATTTCAGGAAAATTGGGTAAATGTAGGGAGAAAGGTAGAAGGCAAGGGGGGCGGAAGGGGGGTAGAGTTAGAGGGGAAGTAGAGGGGAAGAAGGGAGGTAGAGGGGAAATTTGCGCGATCGACCAATTTATTGTAATGCTTTCTTCTTGGAGGGCGGTCCAACCAGGGCGGAGAAGAAGAAGTCCAAGTTTTCCAGGGGTAGATCGGAGAAGGCAGAAGAGAAGGCGAGATGTTGCTGAAGCGGTGAGATCTGGAACTCTGCCGATCTGGCGGTCTAACAGCCGTATTTAAAGGGTCCAGAGACGGGAGTCTGCCCGTCTCAGTCCTTTGTTCATCTCAATTCTACGAACTGAGATGAAATTCTTAGAATTTTGATTGTTAGAGTTGTAAAACGCCACCGCGTTCGTTTCGCTATTGCGCAACGAAGCTGAGAGCGCCACAGAGTTTTATCTCGACCTACTCTCGCTGCCTCTCCGATCATTCGTTTATTATGTGAGTTTGCACATTTTACATTTTATATTTTACATAGGGTATGAACAGTCTGCACAAATTGGAAATATTTTATATTTATGCAAAACTGTTATACGAATACATAGGTTGCATAAATTCGAATTTGTGCAAGTGTTTATAAAGGTAAAAATACATAGGGTGTAAATAAAGGTAAAAACACATAGGTTGCACAAATTTGAATTTATGCAAGTGTAAATAATAGAGATCTGCACAAATTGGACCCGTGCGAAGGTTTGTATAGGAACGGCTTCGCACAGATCGAATTTGTGCAAAGGAAAAAGTTAATTTGATTAAGGTAGTGTGTAGGTATGTACACAGAGGGTGGGGTCAAGCTTTATTTTTTGTCTTAGGCTGACTGCTTGACCCCGTAAATATTTTTATTCTTTCATAAAATATTACATAAAATTAAAAATAAATTATACTATAATTAATCTTAAAAATACGTCCGGTACAGTGACCGTAAGTAAACCAAATTCCCATTGGGAATATATGGTAAGCGGTATGAAGAAATAGGTCTGGCCATTAGAGTATTACGCACAGGAGGCCCTGAGGAAAATATCTTCCCTCAGGGCCTACGTCATATTTAATGATGATGTGTGGAGGGCCTTTTTTAGGAAAAGAAAGAGAGAATTTCTGTGAAGGAAAAGAGTAAGAGGGATGGATAAGAATCAGGGGTCACTGTTTCCAGGAGTGATAGACGTATGAATCATTCCACGTTTTCCGCCCCGGGTGCCACCCATGCTAGCTACGCCATTGCTTATAGCAGTCAAATTGGTTTTCCAATTAATGGTTTCCGGGGCAGCTGAACCCATACCTGCCTTCCAGATCGATAACTAGCATAAGAATGGAGCGATGCACTGATTTTGCTCAACAATGTATTAGATTTTTTAAAGACGCCATTTCTTTCTGCAGGATGAAGTGTTGAAGAAGGAGCCCTTGAGTGCGAGTGATATGGACAATAAACTCGACAAGAGCATGGAAGGAGAAGGTGCAGATCTTATTGAAGGACACACGAGCAGAGAAGTAATCTAAATTTTATTAAAATACTAGCCGAAGTCTCTAGCTATACACAGAGTACGACTAAATCAAACAAAGATAATAATTTTCCTCATGTTTAATATTTTATTTTATTTTTTAAATTTAAAGAAAGACAAACATTCCCGGGTTACGAATGAACTGACAATGTTTGAAAATCTCTTACTTCTACCACAGTAAGCTGAAAATATTGTTTGCGTCGTGATGGAGAATTTAGACAACAGAGGAATTTACCTCATGACATCCTGGTGGGACCCAAACGCAATGCCAACTCAGTCATTGACCTGTTGTTTTGAATGTCATTTGTGTAAAATTTTATCAAAAAGTATCAAAATTCTAAAAAAACTATCTTAATGTGTAGATCCAAAATTTTCAAATCTGATTCATTTTCTTCATAACTTAATGTTTTTTGAAAAATTATGTTTTTGTGAATAGTACCGTCTTACCGGATAATGTGTTTATGGATAATGATAACAGTAAATAGGGTGTACCTTGAAACCCTAAGCGATTTCTGAATATATTAGGAATAAAAAACGTAAATGTTATTTTACTGTCCGATGATATTTTTTTTCTATTAAAAAATATGTTTCCATTACACATTGCCACTGATCACACTACTACATGTGGCGACGGGATATGTGATACGCGATCTCTCTCCTCTGTTACCGCATTGCTGAAATGTATAACGTGACCCATACCACAGCAAAATGTGGATTTCATTTTGCTGTGGTATGGGTCACGTGATACATTTCAATACTATTCAGGAATCTCTGTTCAAAATCCTTCTGGTTTTTGCGGGTAAAGAAAACTGTACATTTTTATATAAATCAAACAAACACCATCTGCCCGGTGTCTGCCCGCCCACCAGCCGCCACAGACACTTTTCTTATACATATAAATAGATAGATGGATAATATTCAGTTATTTTATATGCATTAATAGGTAATGAATTCAGAAATTAGACACGTCAAATGAATACCTTCGTAGTATATTTTTAACAATTAAACGTGTATAAGCATCACCACTGCGTACGTATATGTAGTTATTTTTATTACATACATCATGCAATCTAATACAATTCTGATATTATTGTTGTATTTTTAATGACATTTTAATTGAGGTCCATCATAACATGAGCATTTACCATTATTGCCTTTTGCTTTTTATAGTGGTAGAGTAATCAAATCGATTGTTTTTATCCATTTAGATGCCGAACAATGATTAAACGTTGTTTATAATTTCAACGAAATACGCAAATACGACTAAATTACTCATTTCTTCCTATATTTTAATATTTAAAAAGATATTTTGATTGAAATTCATCATAAATCATAACTTTCGTTGCAAATATCAGATCTTTTACCTACCATATTTTTTGACCTACCTTATTTTAATATATTTTTTATAAAAACCTTGTACTGCCAATAACGAACACAAAAAAAAAAGAATTATCCAATTTGGTGCAGTCGTTCGGAAGTTATGCGCATACATATATTTCGGCGATTCATTTTTATTTATATAGATATAGGCCCCCAAGGGGGCGTTTCAGACCTTCAGGGGGGCATTAGAGGCCAAGAGAAAATTGGGGGCGTTTTCACCATCCCATATCCCCCCCCCCCCCCCCCCGTTGTGGTCAGTTCCATGCCTCACTGCTGTACATCAGGGTATGTGTAAAACCATGTATGATCTTGTGAGAAATGTGGATATCTGCAAAGAGCACAAGACTGATTGATGTAAGCGTAATGAGTAAGATTGAAAAAGGAATGCTCAGATGGTTTGAGCGTGTAGAGCGAATGAACAAAGAAAGGAGTTTAAGGAGAATATATGACACAAATATGAATAGTAGAAGTCGGGGAAGCCTGAAAAAGACATGGCACGATCAGGTGAATCGGATACTTGAGTCAGGACATGATAAGAATCAGAATATTGTGTAAAAAAGAGTGAACTATGTGAAATAAAAGGCATTAAATCAGATGTTTGGTTCCCCAGGGTCTGGATCCGGAGACTCTCGTATTCCGCGATGGAAGACGGAAGATAGACATGGTGCTGGCCTATGAGCAGGAGGAGCTGGGCGTTATGACGGAGGCAGAAGCGGTCCGTTGTGACCAGCGGAAGGTCTTCATGGAGAATCTCATCAGAGAAGGTACCATTCTATTGTATTGTCATATTGAAGCAACGCATTTCTAATTCCTAAACACTGGCAGCCAAAATGGTCGATATTGGCTGCCAGTGTTAAATTATAAAAGATTCACCGGCACATGGGGGGGCTTCTGAGCAGGTCCGTTAAGCGATACACCATAGAAGAAACAAGAACTGCCTCGGGGGCGTGTTTCGTGATCCAAATGCTTGCCTAATTCAGGCTTAAATATCTTATACAGAGAACTAGTGTCAAAAAAAAAAATTGCCTTTGTGTGGTATATAAAGCGTTCATATAAACACCTTCATTATTATTTCTTTCCACTTACTCCATTATTTTGCTATCTGAACATTTGCATTACTTGCAAAAGTAAAATTACGATTAGCTTGGACAAATTTTCTTACGTTTTTTAAAAATAGAATTGCTTCAAAAATACTTTATTAGAATTTTTTTCTTACATTATCACGAATAACCTCCCCCAATAGTTTTGTGGCATGTGCGTGGAACACCCTGTATAAAAAATACTTTTTTGTTCGCTGTAATTCATTGGTAATTAATAAAGTAAATAAGTAATATAGTTTTTATCTTTGATTGAAGGTCTGGAGCTAGAATTGGAGAATAAATGCCTCTCCTTCGACGAAAAGACCTGGTTCCTGAAGATCCATATTCCCTGGAGGACAGAAGCCAGATACGCGGAGGTGATGGGACTCAAACTGCCCACCAAGAGATTCATCACAATCTCTGTTAAGGCATGGGTAAAATTTGAAAAGTTAACCTATTTGTAGTGAACCCCGTAGAATATAAAAACATACAGATACAAATTATGGTTCAGATAAGTATAAAAATACGTTTTCTTAGTCCTTCTCACTAGGGGGTCCTGTGCTGAAAGCTGAAACGAATTAAAGTTATAAGATGCTTTTATAATTATGTACTATGACGATTCACGGTAATGGTACCTTGACGGCATAAAGGCAATAAACACACGTTACTTAACAAAATATGAGATACACAATATACATAGGTCTGTCTCAAACAAAGAAAAAAGTCACCATTTTCTTGCATCTCGTACACAACGCGTATTTAGCTTTTAACAGCCTCAGGAGACTTAAAACTTGGCTAAGAAGCACTATGGGACAAAATCGCCTCAATGGTCTGGCCATGATGAGTGTAGACAGAAAACTTATTCATGGAAACTTAAAAGATTTTCATAATAAAGTGGTCGAGAAGTTTACAAAAAAAAACCTGAAAATTATGTTCTAATTAACCTAATCTTTGTCGACTCTGGGCTATCGGCTGGCGACGAAATATTGAAGTGAGTGAATTCCAAAAATTCAACAACGTCATATGTGCTGATAGTTTTGCTTTTTTTTATTAAAATGCTGCAGCTCTTTCTTACACAATAAATAACAACAGTCAAAAATGAAACAAACAGTGAATTTATGTCTGCACCCTCCCAAAGGAAACATACAATCATTATCACACATGTCCTTCACACGAATAAAGAAAATGAAATGCAATTCCCATTGCCGTAAAAAAATTACACTTTATAGCGATAAGGAACGTATGCTTATTGCCTTTTTTTTACCGACACACTACCGTAGTCGTGAATCTTAAAATTATACAAACGTTCAATAACTATGAATGAAAATATTAAAATAACATATTTTTAGTACAATAGAATCAGAAAAATAAATTTTAAATCTTCGAACATTTTTAACGGTATTCATACTTTGTGAAAATACCCCATTTTGATCAATCACAAATCAACAGGACAACAATGGTGCCCAGGAGAAACAGGGTCGCCTGTTCAGGCTCATCTCGCGACTGGGGGCCCTGCTCGACTGGGACCACACCTTGATCCCACCACAGCCCTCGTTCTACGGGTCCACCGCAGGACCGGCCGCTAGAGAGGAACAGTTCCTGGTGAAGGACAGAGATACGGCCTACACCGCGGCACAGAGATCTCTGCTGGTAATGCAGATACTACTCAGGGGGAAGTACGACTCCACTGAAAAGGTATTATTAACCATTTTTTCTTGATTGACTGAGCGCAGTGTTGACATTTCATCCGTCTGTAAATTTTTTTGTTATGTTGCGGTTCCAGTTCCAAGATGCTGCAGTAGCCGATAGGCATAAAAAATATCATTTCTCTGAATATAATTTGCAGTTCTAAGGAAAATACTTGTCGTAGATTATATACAACTATTTTTTTTTAATACTTTCCTTGAACACTTTGAAATTGAAAAAATATATCATTCCATAGCAAATCTACATTTTTAACTCCAAATATTCTCAGGAATCGTCGGTTAAAATCTTTCCGGTACGTGTTGTTACACCCTGTATTATTTCGCGTTACGATGTTTGTTCGAGATAAACTCCGAAATTACATAACTTGTCTAATTTGGTCCAATTTAAAAGATAGTATAGTTTTTATCTCGATTATTTACCTCAATATTTATTATTGCGAATTAAATGGTTATTAAATGTTTGTTATAGGACAATGCTTTGTAATTATTTGTAAGTTCCATAAGTTTCTAACAGATGGCGGAGTGAGTTAATTTATCGACACAACACTTGGTTATCTAGATTAGGTAACCATTCAGCAAATGGCGTTATGTTTTGTTAGCCACAGCAAAACATGTCCGGGTCAGCTAGTTATATATCAAAATTTTTTTTTATACAAATGAAACTTTACTGTTTTGCGCAACTCAATGAAATATGTGTATAAAATTGTTTGTTTTCTATGGTGTACTCTTAATTCCTCTGATTAACAATACAATTCTGTTTATTGGGAGTTTTCAATAATACTTCAGTTCGTCAGAGAGTACACGGGTACGCGAGTATGCAGGTTTCCCCCCCTCCCGACGCGGGTTTTGATTTGCCAAGGTACCACCGAAATCTAGGGAAATTTCACCTCGAAATTTTTTTTACTCACTGTTCGGTATGTATTTGGAAAAGACCTGGCAACCCTGCCACCAATTATTGACACCTATTGAGACACCTTAAAACTACATATAACTACATAACTAACGAAATCTGTTGAAAGACTTTGAAACTAGATACTCTGACGACATTTGTTGAGATATTTATATGTAGTTTCAATGTACAGAGAGCAGTAAAATAAAGAAATATGTTAATATATTTTAGGTGGGAATTCGAAGACTACTAAATGATGGAACCTATGCAGCTTGTTTTCCTCTTCACGAAGGGAGATACGAGAAACCTGCCAGCAGTGGGGAGATTTTCGATAGGAGGGTAAGTGTTAAGTGACACGATTGTAGAATATATATTGAAGGCCTGCATTAACTCCACACAGGAGGCCCTGAGGAAATAAATCCCTCAGGGCCTCTATCATCTTTGGGAAAGCTGTATGGATGATCTTTTTAGGTAAGGGAAGGTGTAGCGAGCAACGAACATATATTTATCCGATTTTATGCAATGGTATCACCGGCCACCACTCTCTGGCTGGGTGCATGAGATTGCACATTCATTCCGGTTTTAGCGTTCGTTCTTTCTACCTAAGCAAGATAATTATTAAATCTGTGCCAATTATTGTAACACAACGTTTTATTATAAAATATATTTGACTCGCGTTAAATAAAGAGTTGTTATTGAAAACCTCCACAATACACGCATCCATTTTACAGACGTGGCAAGGTTTGTAAATTGCCAAACCCACTGGATAAAATATCAAAATATACCAATATTGCTAAGAGGAAAGGAAGTTCTTAGAAGGAAAAAGGTAAGAGCAGTGGGTAGGAATCTGTGGGTCAATTGTGTACAGGAGAGACGGACGTGTGAATCTATCCCTCCCACTGCCGTACAAGGCGATGTGTCGAGAGATTCAGGCTGGAAAGGTCAAAAGGTCTCCCTCAACCAGTCTCTCCCGATTCGGCAAACGTATTTGCCGCAAGGACCTATACTAACCTCACCCCATGAACCCGGACACTCCTGCTAAGTCACCAAACGTAACAAACCACTTGGGATGACCTATGGTGGTGGTGTTATGGGATGACCTATAATATCTTCACTTGTAATACCTCTATGATCGTTATCGACGGATTTAGCCTGGCAACAGTTTTATGACCCTGTTCATCATTGAGTACCAACAATATGTGTTTGCAGTTACTTTACCTGGAGTGGGCCCGGCCCGGCAAGTGGTTCAAGCGGCAGCCGCTGTGGCTCGTCCGCAAATACTTCGGCGACAAGATAGCGCTCTACTTCTGCTGGCTTGGTTTCTATACCAAGATGCTGTACGCGCCGGCCATCGTTGGAACACTCTGCTTCTTCTACGGTCTCTTCTCTATGGATTCTGATGACAATTTACCCACGTAAGTACTTAACAGACTAAATATTGACCAAACCGTAATGTTCAATTAGCCAGTTAACAAGTAAGATCATAATTTAAAACCAAAAAAATAAATAAATGAGGTAATCATTTTTTTTATGCCAAATGAGATCAAATTATTTTTTACATTAGCCTTACACAGAAGGCCCTGAGGAAAAGAATTACCTCAGGGCCTGTGTCATCTTTGGGGATGCTGTGTGGAGGGTCTTTTTAGGAAAATGAAGGAGAGGAAGTTCTGGGGAGGTGTGGATCGAAATCTGGGAGTCGGTGTGTCCAGGAGTGTAGGACGTATGAATCCATCCCTCCCGCTGCGGTGCAAGGCGATGGGTCGAGAAAGACCTGCTGGAGAGATCGAATGGTCTTCAGTCTAATCTCCCCCGATCCGGCCCGCCACGCAGTAGGTGTAGCAAATGCATTCGCCGCCAAGACCTGAACAAACCTCACCCCATGAATCCGGGCACCCCTGCTAAGTCACCAAACGTAGCAAACCACTTTGGGCAACCTAAGCCAGGGGTGCGGGACACTCTGCTCTATGACCTCTTTTCCATGAATTCTGATTTTAGATTCCATGGACAATTTACCCAATGTTAGTAGTAGACTTTGAATGCATTCATTGCTTAATGCTTAATGCCACAATGCGAACCATCAGCGGAACTTTAAAATCGACTCCTCTCCCTTGGATCCCGTACTTGCAAACATAACTCCGCCAAATATCAGGCGAGAGATTGCAACACTGAGGGAATACAAGAAGGCGCTGCAAAAAAGCGCAATATCTTTGCACGATGATGTCGTTTCTCTCCCGGCATGCCGCTTGAAGTCTCAAAAACTACTTCGATCACCTCTCATCCCAGAAAATAGGTGGAAGCTTGAGTGGCAATCGGCCAAAATCAAAAATGCCCATCTTGTTCAAGACCCCACTGAGAGATAACTTGGGTTATCATTGCCTTGCAAACTCTAGTCCGCCATCAATAGCATAAGGTGCTCCCATAGCCGTTGTGCTCACATGATGCATAGATGGGGCCTTAAAGAGTTGGCGATGTGTAAATGCGGTGCGGTACAGACCACCGAATATGTCAACGAATACCCACTCCATTCATTCCCCGGCGGGATTGATGAGGTCCACAGGGCAACTCTTGAGGCTCTAGACTGGTTCGCAGACCTGGAGGTCCCCCTGACTCCTACCATACGGAAGAAGAAGAAAAAACTACCACTTTTTTTAAATGGTGTCACTACACTGGGAGAGATGGATTCACAATTCACTCCTGAACACACTGATCTCCAGATTTCAATTCCCTTTTCCTTCCCATAACTTCCTTTCCTTAAAAATACCCTCTCACACACACAGCATACCCAAATAAAACATTACACAAATTATTTCCGTCAGTGCCTCCTGTGTTGAATTCATGTAAATTGAGAGATAGGTGCATATTCTCGCGGCTCTATGGACGTTACCCTTGGCTTTACCCATCGATTTATATATTAGGCATGACCAATTACCACTCCCTAGAGACACGTAGAGGTATTGCTTTGCTTAAATATTTTTTTCAACTAATTAACGGTCACTTATCTAATAATGAGATACTGGCCCAATTAAATTTTTTTGTACCAGAGTCTCACTCTCGAGGACGTCATCACAACCTCCTATATGGTAGAGCAAGCCGCACTAATTTATTTATGAACTCACCTGTGGGGAGAGCTACGTGCTTTTTGAATGAAGTGGATAAAAAAATAGATTTATTTTTTGTGTCCTATAGCGCATTTGTAACATTTTTGGCATTGCATATATACTGCATAAATGGTACAATTATAACGTCTTAGGCTATATTGCCTGTAATTTGTTATAAATATATGTACAAATTATATAAATAAATAAATAAATAAATAAATATATAAAGTAATTGTATTTTCCAGGAATGTTAACTATGAGTATCGACTATTGCATTTTTTTACAACGAAATACTGATACCGATGAGGAGGTTTTAAGCCCCCTTATACCTCCTCTCTACCTTTTTATATACTTTATAACAACATTTTCTTCATTACAAACATATTAACATAACAAAAGAGTACTGTGTGTTTTCCAGGAAAGAGATCTGCGACACTTCTCCCTCTGGTCCAGGCACTATCCTCTTGTGTCCGCTATGCGACAAGGCCTGCAAGTACCAGACTCTATCTGACTCCTGTCTGTTTGCCCAACTCACCTACCTATTTGATAATCCAGCCACCGTTTTCTTCGCAATCTTCATGTCTTTCTGGGGTGAGTACTGTACTTACAGTCAGTAGATATTAGTATAAAAACTCACCCATAGATGGAACTAGATAGTGGTCTATTAGGTTACCATAGATGACTTTTAGCTGTCGATATTGTAGAGACCGAGTTTATAATAAATAAGGAGGGAACCTCAAGGTTAAGACCCACATTATTCCAACCGCCTGCTAAATAAGATAATGGGCAGAGCACATTGTCAATCTATCACAAAAATGTCCAAAGTTTTTTGTTATGTTATATATTGTTACAATAGTAAACAATTCTAGTTTGCTCTTGATTAATAAATCGAAACCAAAATTTCAAAATCAAAAGATTTGTAGGTATTTAGGCACGTAAATACTTACCAACTTAATTATGAACCACATATTTAATGTATTTTGCTAATTTAAAATAAGGATTTTTTTAAATATATATATATATATATACCTACAAGAGTCACAGCTGCTCCTTTCTGGAGCCAGTGAGACTATGGCATCCCCAAGTGTGAGGATGAAGATTATAGGGAGGGGATGGAGATAAGAAAGAGAAAGGTGGGGAAGTACCTGGCTATTCAGATCTAGTCACCAAACACGGCTTAAGCCATTTCAAGCAATGTACAATTCTGAATGGTGGTCTTACACCATGGCGATACTGAGAGTATCTCCCACTCTGGAACGTGCCGCATATATACTATGTATTATTTTTAATTAATTAATTGTGAAATAAATAAATAAATTTTATTTGCCCACTCCGGGATTCGATCCCGCGACCCGATTCCTGGTTGGGAGTCAAGAGCCTTACCCTTCGGCCACACCGGCCGTCAAAATTATATAATTTATACAAAAAACCTGACTATCTCAATGACAATCTTTTTTTCAAACTTTCTTCACAAATTGGACTAATGGTAATTAATATATTTTATAATTGCAGCAACAACATTCCTGGAATTATGGAAGAGAAAGCAGTCTGTGATTGTTTGGGAATGGGACCTGAGCGGGGTGGAGCAAGATGAGGAACCCAGACCAGGTATCAACCATTTCTGTCTTCCTTCCATCTCCCAGATTAGTTTTATTTCAAATTTTTTCGTTAACATCTTATCTACTCCGACGGTAATAACTAATAACCATTAAGTTCTTTAACACTATTGCACCAATATGACGAACAGTTGATAAACCTCAACATGTGACAATATTATTATAAATGCCTTCTGTTACAGAGTTTGAGACATCTGTGAAGACATTCCGTATGAATCCAGTGACGCGAGAGAAGGAAGCGTACTTGCCTGTCTGGTCTAGAACTCTGAGGTACTTCATCACGGGGAGCGCTGTTCTCTTCATGGTTTGTCATTCATTATTATAAATATATTGTGGTTGGAATGAGTCGTTTCCAGAACTTTTTCATATTTTTCCACAATTTTCCAGAAAGGTTCCATAACAACTCAAAACCCATTTACAATTTCAATACCCTTTTGAAGTCATTAAAAGTTGTGATTTTTTTTTTTAAATAGCCCATAACCTAACCTAACCTCATTAATCAATTTTTTTCATCACTTTTAATGACTTTTCAAAGGTGTTGAAGTTGCATGATTCGGAGTTGTCTGATCACCGCCATCAATTGGTCGTTCAGCGCCATTTTGTTTTTTTGGCAGTTGAAAGGTTCCCGTCGAAAGCCGAATTGAAGTCCGATTCAGCTTTTGAACCAATTTTGATGAAAACAGAAGGCCACCACTATCATGTTGTTAAGCTTGTCAGCTTATTACAATTTGACAGAAAGCTGAATTAAAAATAATAAAATAAGTTATTCCCGAATAGAGGGAGGTATTTGTAATAAGTGTGCTATATGTATTGTGTTGTTTCTAGATAGTGGTAGTGCTGGGCGCCGTCCTAGGCACCATCATCTACCGCATCTCCCTGGTGTCGGTGATCTACAGCATCGGAGACCAGAACAACCCCAAGGGCGTGTTTATCCAGCGCCACGCCAAGATCTTCACCACCATCACGGCGGCCATCATCAACTTGATCATCATTATGATTCTCACCAGGGTGGGTAACACAATCCAACCTATATTAAAGACAAACCGCTGGTAGTTCCTTTTTTTCAAATTGCGATTCAAAACTTTGGTTTCATAAAGGTTCATTTGACTTTTTTGGTGGTTGTTTGAATATAAAGCGTGGTGTTTTGCCTTTCTGACACTGTTTAGAACATATTTCTCACTATTATAGTAAGGGAGTTACAGCGATTTATATGAAACCTTATTTATATGATGGTGAGCTCAGACAAATTTGGTCTACTGTGATTAAAGGGGTTAAAGCCTCTTTCGTTCAGGCAGCGACTATGACCGCACCCATTGCTGGTAGCTATTGACGAGGGACTTACTCCTTTCACCATCTACATACCAACAAAACTGAATACGTTTAACTGTTTACGTTTGTTAACAGACTACGTTAACGATTTACGTTTTAACTGTTTACGTTTGTTAACAGATATATGCCAGACTTGCCATCTACCTGACAAACTTGGAAAACCCGCGCACACAAATAGAGTACGAGGACTCATACACCTTCAAGATCTTCCTTTTCGAGTTTATGAACTTCTACAGTTCGCTCATCTACATCGCCTTCTTCAAGGTATACCGTTGATATTTTCCCCACGAAAATGGGTCGTTTTAACTGTTTCTAAATATGCTGAACACCTTTTTTGTTACTTCTCTTTGCAATACGTCTCTCTCCCAGATTCAGGTTCAGTCTTTCATCATTTTAACCCAAAGTGATGCGGCATAGGATCAAATGATGTGTATTTTAATATGCTAAATGCTTGGACTTGACCAATATCTCCTTACTGCTGTGTACTCTTCATGCACTGAGTTTATGTCACCGGGAAGGTATAGTTAGTTTGGAAAGATGAGGATATTTGCTTTGTGGAGTGAATTGCGTGCACGAATGGTAAGCAAGCGATATTTTAGCGTATTAAATGATTAGTGAAGTAGCACAAAGAACAGCCAGATTCACGCGTAGACTTTTGCAGTGCGGTTAGCGAATTATTGCGGTTTATAAGGTTTTGTGTCCCTTGCGGCGATATAAATTCAACTGAACTATTAAGTTGGAGGGCAAAACCATCGGTAGTTGCCAAAATGCAACAATGCAACAATAAACAAATTAACGCGAGCACGAAGGTTAAACAAATATGAAATGACTATATAAATTTAGACAACAATAGCCTAGTCTCCTCAATTGCATTCGCTAATAAGGCATGCCATTTGCTAGTGAAATGCCTGCGTCAGCCATATTTAAATATGTATATATTTTCTGACAGGCAAAGAATGTAACATGCCACGATATCGAAGGGTAATATACTGACTACTTTGCAAATAACATCTCTAGAACAATTATCCTTTCAATAATAAAAGCTTGACTTCTCCAGGGGCGGTTCTTTGACTATCCTGGAGACGCCACGGCCAGAAGGTCGGAGTTCTTCAAACTGAAGGGCGACGTGTGCGACCCCGCTGGCTGCCTGAGCGAGCTCTGCATCCAGCTGGCCATCATCATGATCGGCAAACAGATCTTCAACAACTTCCTGGAGATTCTGAACCCGTAAGTCACTCAATTGCTACCAACATCACCTAATACTAAGAAAGCAACTTCCAACAGCAATACATGCCATTTTAGTCTAGACCCAGTTTTTTATTGCATATGTTCATCGGTGACGATCGTGAACGGCCTGCTTCCAGTGCAAAGAGCTTAATTAGATCATATCCAGTTTGGACCAGACAAATCTGCTTAAAGTAATAAAGCCATCCATAGCTTCTCCGATAGCGTTCATCTCCAATCTAAGTCTTAAATCAGGAATATTCCCCAACCATCTAAAACATTCAATTGTTGTATTACTTCACAAAAATGGAGATAAATCTGCGATTCAAAATTACCGGCCGATATCTTTGGTCAATTCTGTCTCAAAAATTATAGAGAAAATTGTCAAAAACCGTCTTAACCTCTACCTTGAAGATAATAACATTCTTTCTGAGAGACAATATGGCTTCCGACCGGGTTTAGGTACCGAAAATGCCATTGGCAATCTTACTAAAGTCATTTCTAATAACATCGATCGAGGAATTAAAAGCATCGCGCTCTTTCTGGATCTGGCTAAAGCTTTTGATACCATCTCGCACAAAATCCTTATGAAAAAACTACAGATAATTGGTATACAGGGGCAGTTACTTAAATGGTTGGGAAGCTATCTAGAAAATCGGAGCCAAAGAGTTAATATTAGTGGTACTCTAAGCGATGCAGCCAATATCAATTTTGGTGTACCACAAGGAAGTACTTTAGGACCGATATTGTTTAATATCTATATCAATGACCTTTGCAACAGTAACCTTGCCGATCATATCATCACTTTTGCTGACGATACGGTCTTAATATTTGAGGGCATAAACTGGTACGAAGCGCATAGAAAAGCCGAAATTGGAATAAACAATGTCAAACAATGGCTAGACAATAATCTCCTTACTCTTAACACGGATAAGACAAAATTTATACGTTTTAGTGCAACACAAGCGGGACAACCCAAGGTAATACTAAATATTACTATTCACGTCTGCAATGAAACGAACACTTGTACTTGCAATAATCTAGAATGCGTGGATAGTTTAAAATATCTAGGGATCACTATTGGTAAATATCTGAGATGGGAAGAGCACATTAACTCAACTGCCTCAAAAGTCAGAAAACTTACTCACCTCTTTATTACCATCAGAAATATTCTCTCTGTAAAAGATATGAAATCAATATACTATGCCATGTGTAATTCTTTACTCGAATATGCATCCCTAGGATGGGGTGGATGTGCCAAAACAATATTAGACTCCCTGGCTAAAGCACAGAAATCTCTAAGAGTCATCCTTAAAATACCATTCAGGTACCCCAGTGATGCATTATTCACGGAATTAAAAGTTGTTGATGTTAGACAATTGTATATTAGAAAGATTGTATTACATGCTCAAAAACAACGTCAGCACTTCGCTTCCATTGACCACCTTCACGACACCCGACATTCAAGGAACAATCCAATAGTCCCAATAAAAACCACGACGTCCCTTGGGCAACGGCAATTTTTCGTACTTAGGACCTAAAGTATTTAATATCATTCCTAATGCTTGGAAATCGAAAAGTACAACTGTTTTGCGCAAATTGATCAACGACTGGCTTCTTGATTTAGGGAGGGTCAAAAGCGAAGATATGTTGACCAATAGATAGTCTAGTATTAAAAAAAAATAAAAAACACACTCATACATAATTTGTTAGAGTCCATACAATACAAAAATACATACTTATCACTCCAGAACATAACTGTCTATTCTTTATTAATTTATGCGATCGATTATTTTCTAATCCCCCATCTAGATCATAAACTTATATCACTACGCTCTCCATTTTCTATTTTCCAAAACATTCACACTTAACATAAGCATTCTTCATTTTTTCTCTTCACTTAGGTATTCTCTTTCTCATAAGTACAAAATTGTGTATTTATCTAAAGCTTATATGATAATTCTCATAAGTACAAAATTGTGTGTTTATCTAAAGCATAGATTCTCAACCTTTTTTTGCCCACCGCCCACTTTGAGAATATTAATTTTTCTAGCGCCCCCCAACTCGTGAATCTGAAACAGCAATTATCGTCACGATTATATTTACCACAACGGTGGTAGAGGGAGGGGAGGGGTGGGGGGAGGGGGGGGGGGGGGGGGGTATATACACAAATTAAATTTCAAGATATATGACAATTTCAAGAAAATTGAAAGACATTGCTGGAGTCATCCGTTTTTATCACTTTTTGCTTTTCGCTGACGATCTAAAATTATTTCTTCTAATAATGGGATGGGGCGAAATGGGATATAATAATAATTTTTTTTATTAATTTCTTACACCACTACAAATTTGAATTTATAAGATATAAGAAATATGGCAATTTCAAAAAAAATTCAGGCGGTGGTGAAGATTTCGTCAATGTGGAGAGACTCTTTCAAGAATCAAAAGAATTTCCCTTTTGAATCTCTCCTCACTGACGCCAAATATATCAATCTCGGAGGAGATTTGGTTCAGAAGCAATATACTCCTCCCTACCGGGAGAACCATCGGCAAGTAAGTCCTTTAGGCAGGAAGATAGAATAATCCATGATGACGCTGTCTAAGTTAGTCATCTGGAACATAGAGACACACGCGCTCCAAAATGGCTGAGTTCTCAATATAGCCTCGCAGCAGTATGAATAAGTGAGTGGTGGCATACCCCTCTCTTCTGAGCTGCAGGGAGTGAAAAGTTCCAGCATGCCCAGAAGAAAGTTCGTCAGGTAGAGCCATAGATAGTGGTCGTACTCCCTCATGTAGAGAAATCTTAACGGGTATCGCGAAAACTCTGACGGTTATATGAGGACGAAATGTCAGCTTACTTTCATACATAATCCCAAGATCCTTTATATTTGAAACTCGTTTGAGATTATGACCGAGCATAGTGTACCTGTGGTAGGTGAGACTAGTATGTTCTGGTAAAAGTCAGTATTTCGCATTTCAAGACATTGAAATGAAGCTGGTTTCGTTGACTCATCTGTTATCAACATCAGCTTGAAGGCGCTGGCAGTCCTCAATATTTCTTATTAGAAAAAATAATTTTAGATCTTCAGCAAACAGCAAAAAGCGAGAAAAACGGAGGACTCCAGCAATGTCGTTAATGAAAATAGAAAAGAGAAGAGGCCCTAGGATCGATCCTTAGGGAACCCCAGAAAAAACGAGAAATTCAGCAGATTGGAAGATTCCGTGTGTGACAAATTGCTTTCTGTTACTTGAGGTAACTTTAAAAAAAACTTTAACATCCGAAGGGAAAAATCCAACTGGGCAAGTTTTATGAGTAAGATATCATGATGCATAGTTTCAAAGTCTTTGGAGAAGTCGTTATACGAACAGTCTACTTGGTATCCACTATCTAGGGACCTAGCAACATAGTCGGTGAAAACCATCAGATTGGTTTTAGTGGATCTTCCTTTCCTGAAACTATGCTATTCGGGGATAATGTATGCGTTTATCTGAGGCATAAGGAATTTATGAATTAATTGTTCAAATAATTTAGCTGTTAGCACGAGCTGATAGTATGGCAACTGGTCTATAATTTTCGATTAAATTTTTCGAACCTTTCTTAAAAATAGGACATATTTTTGGAAGCTTTCCATACTTCAGAAAAAGTGGAAGCACTAATAGCGAAGTTAATGATAAGACATAGAATGGTGTTTTTAGGAACTCGGTGCACCCTTTAATAAAAAAATACGGGAACGAAGTCTGGTCCGATAGAGGGTGAGTTCTTCATGAGACTTATGGCACTCATAAGGTCAGATTCGTAAATATATCGAAATCAAAGTTTGAAGCTCCTCTGGTAGTAAATGTGGCCGTATTATTATCTCTAGAAGTGGAGGGTCTTTATTGTAGACCGATTGAAAATGATCAGCAAATGCGTTAGCCACACTCAAGCCACGAAATTCTTGATTACCTTTTATCATGGTGTTTTCAAGACTACCATTCTTCAGAAGGGATTTTATATAGTGCCAAAACATCTTGGGATCATGCGTGATGTTTTCCTCGATTTCAGACACGTAGGCTCGATAGGCCACTCGAAACTCGCGCCTAACTAACGCTCGGTAAGAACTAAACAGATCGTATTCACTCTGAAGGCCTCCAGTTTTCCAACACTTATGAAGGGCGTGTTTGATCTCTATATTCGAGATAATTTCTCTCGAGAACCACTTCTCAGATACTTGCGACCACCACCGCTTGTCGTTAGCAAACGAAGCGCACTAGTTTCCTCGTTAATATCAATTAGGATAAACTTGTAAATCATTTTAATACTTTTAAAATTACGGCGCGCAGCGAAAAAGACGTACGTC
Organism: Limnephilus lunatus; assembly: GCA_917563855.2. Classification (NCBI taxonomy): domain Eukaryota; kingdom Metazoa; phylum Arthropoda; class Insecta; order Trichoptera; family Limnephilidae; genus Limnephilus; species Limnephilus lunatus. The sequence goes on along the minus strand of OU830596.1, from coordinate 4,026,350 downwards.
CTGCCGGCGAACTATCTGGAGCACTGAAGGGGTTAGATGGGTTTCTCTGGGTCTTCTACCGCCCCCCTGAAAGTCTGAAATGCCCCCCAATTTGCTCTTGGTCTTCCACCGCCCCCCTGAAGGTCTGAAACGCCCCCAAGGGGGCGTTATCGCCCACGTTGAGAACCTATGATCTAAAGCTTATATGAGGAATTCAATTGTAACACTTTTTTCCTTCTTTAAATAATATGTTATATACAATGTAAGATAAAATTTATGATTTGAACTAAATTTGTCAATTTGACTGGCCTAAAACAGGATCCATTCCTAGTTGGCTAGTCAAAGTTTCCACATATGTTTAATTGTACAATTTTTATCTGAAATAAATTTATTTTTATTATTATTTGATGATATCTGGTATGTTATATCTCTCTATTTTCCAATGTCCTTGGCAGAGGCTGAAACTGCTGTCACATACTTTTTGGCCTTTATTGTGACCACTGTGTTCAGTCGCAGTTCAATTTCCATAACCACGGGTTTCCAACTCCAAAACAAAATTTTCACAGTTGCATGAACCTCGAATAAGTTCCAAGCGTCTCCATAGACCTCAAGATTTTTACATACATTTAATTTAGTGCGATGTACATACACCAATAATATATTCCCGCTAACTTGATATTGACGATATTTTTGATCCTTGCAGTAAAATATGGAACTGGTGGAGGCAGCGTAACCATCGTGCCAACACCAAGGACCTTCTCCGCGAGCACCAGGCTTGGGAGCAGGACTACCACCTACAGGACCCTGGCAGGCTGGCCCTCTTCGACGAGTATCTGGAGATGAGTGAGTACTCTCTATGACATACCATGATCTTTTCTAGTCAATTTGTAACCATATCAAGACCACTCCAAGATCTTGGAGATCACATTGTTAATTAATGTGATAACCTTCAAGGCTAAATGGTTAACATCCTTGGCTCAGGATCCAAAGGTCGACTGTTCAAAGCCCGGCTATTTTGAGAATTTTTTTTATTAAATTATCTATTGACTGTGGTTTGATAAAACCCTTCAAGACAAAATGAAAACCTTACAGGACTTGATAATAAAATAAAATTACAAATTCGTAAAATTAATTAAAAATCTTGAAGTTAATTTTCATTTTTTTTATTTATCTATATAAAGTATATTTACATTGGGTGTTTCAATGCCTGTCTCACTAGGATATACCTGTGTCAAGACAGGCATTAGTTGAAAGTGAACATTTAAATAATATTGGTGCAACCTGTATAATTAAAAATATCTAAAACTACATAATAAGTCTGTTTTTTTTCTTCTTTTCAGTCTTGCAGTACGGTTTCGTCACGCTGTTCGTGGCCGCCTTCCCACTGGCCCCGCTGTTTGCGCTGCTGAACAACGTGGCGGAGATCCGTCTTGACGCCTACAAGATGGTAACGCAAGCTCGCCGCCCACTGGCTGAGAGAGTTGAAGACATCGGAGCTTGGTAATACCACAAAAATCTTTTTGTTTTTTTATTATTAAAATATTCCTGAGTTACGAATAACCTGACAATATTTGAAAATCTCCTACTACCACCGTAGTAAGCGGAAAATGTTGCTTGTGTCGTGATGGAGGACTTAGCCAACCAAGGAATCAAACATGGGTGGGACCCAAACGCGATGCCAACTCAGCCACCGACCAGTCCATTCATATTTGGTTATTTTTTTTCTCCTCACTTCTTTAGCTCCACACAGGTGACCCTGAGGAAAAAATCCCTCAGGGCCTGTGCCATCTTTGGGGATGCTGTGTGGAGGGTTCCTTTATGGAAATAAAAGAGAGGAAGTTCTGGGAAGTAATCTGGGTTCAATGTGTCCAGGAGTGATGGACGTATGATCCATCCCTCCCAATGAGATACAAAGCGATGGGTCGAGAGAGTCCAGCTGGAGAGGTCTAGGTTATGACTCCCTCATCCAATCTCTCCCGATCTGGCCCGTCATGCAGTAGGTGAGCAAATGCATTCATATGTAGACATTTGTCACATGAGATGGGTTGCTCCTACAACTTATTCTTGAGTTCAACAGCTCGGCTGTGAAACGATTTGCCGGCCTCTGTGTTTCCTCCCTCCTACATCATGGATCTCTTCAAGACTCTCTTTCAAAAAATCATACCTCTGAATTTTAATACGGTGACATAAAAACTGCTTCTAGTGTTAGAGAACCATTGAATGAACCTATATTTAACCGCCTATCCCATATTTTTAGGATTCATAAAAAATTATCAAAAATTAATTTTATAAATGCACGAATTCTGCTTATTTACTTTAAAGTTGGTGTATTTAGTACCTATTTGAAGAAAAATAAATATTATGACTTCTATATATTGTCTATAGCCTAGTTGACAATCACAGGTGTAAATTTTAATTCGATTTTTATGTTAACACATTGATGATTTATAAGAATAAATATTTCAATAATTTCGGTTCGTGAAATGTCAATAACAAATAATTCAGAAGAGATCTGAGACATCTCTTATTGAAAAGTGATAATTCTAAGTTATCTTTGTGATTAATCAAATTATGTATACAACGCACGGGAACTTTTGAAATAGTTCCAATAAATGTTTTAAAATATCTGTTCAAATTGGCCACATTTTGGGCTGACGTTCGAGGGTGTTTGCAAATTGGCCGAAATGTGGCCAAAAACACTCCAGTGATTTTTAAAAAGTTTATAATGGTTCTGAAATTTTCAATTTACAGGTACGGAATTCTGAGAGGAATAACGTATGCAGCGGTAGTTTCAAATGTAAGTCAATACAAAAAATAAAATCGTATTTTCATTGTAGTATCTAATATATGTACTATATTATTACACTAACATCTGCTACTCGCTCCAAACTGATTGTGTTCTGATGTTTGTTACAGGCTTTTGTGATAGCCTACACCAGTGACTGGATCCCTCGCATGGTGTATCGGGTCGGGTACTCCGTCCCGGATAGACCTTCGCTGGAGGGTTACATTGTACATTCACTCTCTGGTAAGCCGGACTAACGATATTGTCACTTGTCACCAACAATATTTTTTGTAATACTTTGCAAGAGCCATTCTGTACGTACTATGTAAAGTTAGGGAAACTACATATAATGTCACTACTACTGGTCGGTAAAATTGTGATATGGTTTAATGAGGTAAGGGTTTTATTAAGGTTTGATTAGAACTGTTTAAAAAAAGGAGACAAGAAGATTTTCACTTCCAATTGCACATCGTTTTACACAACTATTTGGAAAATGGACAGCATTCTCATGCAGAAAACACCAACTTCCATAAAAAATATGTTCTACTATTGGGCCCTTTAACTTGTTGTGTGCCGAATGTGGCCGCATATGCTTGAAATATTGTCACGTCAATGATTAATAATTCCCACGTTTACTGCACGGCGACTGCACAAAAAAGCAATAAATGTATGTTCCTTATCACAATAATGCTGCAGCTCTTTCTTACACACTAAAAAAGAGTGAGACAAATTATGAGACAAACAATGTACATATGTCTGCTTCTGCCAATTAAAAAATATTTTAAAAGAAATGAGATGTAGTGGGAATTATAAAACCAGCCATAGTTGATTGAATTCCTCCAAAAAGGCTCCATCTAAATAAATGCTATGAACTACTTTTCGTCTGCCCATTAGAACGTATAATTCAACAAACAAACAGCCGAGGCCAAGTGCGGTTGTGACTCAAGCAGGTTACTCAAGCTAAAAAGAATAACTGTTGTAACATATGATTCAAAATCGTATGTAGTTTTCAACCCATTTGAACCTGTTTTCACTAGCCAAAAAAAAACTTTAAAAATACTGCGGAGAATATTGTAGAAAAGGATGATTGTAGTTTCTCAATGATATTGATTGTATTTGTATGCAAAAACTGTGCAGTGTTCAATACGTCCGACTACCGATCGGAGTGGGGGCTGGTGGGTGAAGCTGACCCCGTGTCCTGCCAGTTCCGCGGCTACCGCAACCCGCCCGAGCACCCCACCGACCCCTACGGCCTCTCGCCGCACTACTGGCACGTGTTCGCCGCTCGCTTGGCCTTCGTAGTGGTCTTTGAGGTGACTTCAATACTTTTAACTATATATTGAAAAATTCTGACTGTCTCTTTAATTTGTTAATTTGTTAACAAAAAAATATGTCTAATCAATATAATTCATATATTATAAAAGAAAGTGTACAATGTTTGTGCTGCTAAAACTCGGAAACGAGTCCCAGTACAACCTAGGGAGTTATATGGTGTGGTACCCCTCTATCCCCATCCATGAAGAAGGTTTCCGTTTTCCTGAAGGGCGTGCTTTTGAAGATATAAGGGCTGGAAGTTTCGCTCTCTGGAAATTTTTAGAACAGTCCAGAATATTTGGGAATATTCAGGAGCATTACACAAAATTCCAGAATATCCTGGAACATTCTTGAATATTGTGGAACGTCGCTGAACATCCCAGGTCATTGTGGAACATTCCAGAATGTTGTGGAATGTTCTGAAACATTGTGGACCATTCGAAGCCTTTTTTTATGTGGGTGGGACTACCCATTGGTAGGGGCATAAAGCAAGTCGCAAGGTATACAAAATCCATTGTGGGTTCGAACGTCAGTTCAATCTCATATCAACTCCTCGAGCGAAGCCGGGTACCCCAGCTAATCACATATATATCGATTGTCCAGTTAATGAGTCAGACATCTCCAAAATTTGAGTAGAGTGTGCAGTTATATATAAAAGTATACCCCCTATCTGGTGCCATACTCAGATTATTGAATTACGAAGGTAGGCTGAAAAGCTCCAACAAAATGACCGTTAAAAGCGCTCCAGGTGGAATAAGGAAGTGACATTCCTCCTTTATACGTACGTGCAAGTTTATGGTCATTGAATTCATCCAGTGTATTTTGAGAAGCGGGTAATAAAATTTTATGATTGTGAGCCTGGAAAAGCAATAATTGTTGATGAAACACACAGCAGATGTCCGATCATTGATACAGACGATAAACAATCCAAACTCGTCCACGATTTGGTTCAAAATGTCCAGCGAATCATTCAAAAGTGTATCACAAACCATTTTGGAATATCCAAGGAAGATGTCAGCTTCATTGATGAATAATTAGGATATCGTAAAATCTGTGGACGATGGGTACCATGACCACAGACGAGAACAAACAGCATCGAGAGCCTATGCAAAACCTGAAGTTTGAAGTGATTCCACAACCTTTTCACTCCCCCGATCTTTCGTCTTTGCGATTTTTATTTTTTTCCTATACTCAAAAGACACCTCAAGATTAATCATTAGACCTCGAATTATGAGGTGAAGGCAGCTGTCAGGTCCTGGATTCAAGAAATGTCAGAAAAAATTTTCAGTTACTTAATGAAAAAACTTGTTACATGTTGGAAGAAATGCGTTAGCTTTATCGGTGACTATGTTGAAAAATAAATATATGATTTTGTAGCTTAAGAATTGAAATATAATGTATTTTTTGCCCGATCTTGCTATTTGTTTTTGCTTGTGTTTTACAAGCATGTGTGCATTACTTCTCAGCCTACCCTAGTATAATGCAGAAAAACTTGTAGGGAATTAAATAGAGTGTGGCTATTTCTGGGTCACTAGTAGGATATTTAAAAATGTCATACTAATGTATTGTACCGTTTTGCTTTCGGGTGTTATTTTATAGCATATTTAAATTCTAAAAAACAGACACATGTAAATAATATTTGATTTATGGTAACCATTCGAATATTGCTTTTCTCATTACTGATTCAACTGAACGATCGATATATTGTAAAGAAAATTTTATTTATATCATTATTATTATTTAATTTATTCATACATTGTGTCTACATATTGGGTTGAGTTGGGTTTAACTTCTCAAAAGTACCAATTGGCGATCCCTTAATGAGTTGTGATAACTCATGGGAGTGTAACTTCGTTGTATGTTTTATTTAATAAAAAAAAAATAAATAAAAAATTCGCATTATTTGTTTTGGATGGGCGACCTGAGGAAAATATTTTATAAATACGTTCAGCTTCATAAACCCTACATGTATATAATATTGGTGACCATTTTATAAATCCGATAGGAACTGGTTCCTAAAATAGCCGGTTCCTCGGATCCACTGAGATCCAGTGACAGCTAGTTACCGGGACGAAGTAACCGCGACAGGCAATGACATCATATGTAATATATAGACGGGAGGTAGAAACCACAACTGCCAGTTTCAATAATAATCATTTTATCGTCAATCTTTCCATATCTCTCCATATCAAATCGAGTAGTGTTACGCCTGTCAGGGGATGCTAATCACGTGATCTGTTAACGGAAGTGGCGCCACTGTTAATTCGGTTCAATTACAAAAGTAGATTTGTATACAAACTTCACGTACGAAAACGGTTTTATGTACGGCGCGGCATCAGAGTTGCCGTCTTAGACGAATTCTTAAATTTCTGGTCTATTAATACTGTTGGATAAATGATGTATTCGTGACTCTCTCCAGCACGTGGTGTTTGGACTGACGAGCATGATGCGTTATGCCATCCCCGAGACCCCGGTGGAGCTGCGCACCCAGCGACAGCGGGAGACCCTGCTGGCCAAAGAGGCCAAGTACGAGCACGGCCTTAGCAAGGACCGCGACACGGACTACGAGAGGGTACTCAACCACATAAGGCAGCCGCCTGTTGCAGGTAACTAATCGAATAACTAACCGACAAGATACTAACCAAAAAATTCGTCAAACAGATATCCAGTCGATTAGCCGATTAAATGGGCGGGCGTACTGTACAGGGCCCAAAAAAAATTTTTTTTTTTGTAACATTAGCTACACACAAATAATTTCCCATAGGACCTATGTCATTTTAGGGGATGCTGTGTGGAGGGTCTTTTTAAGGAAAGGCAGAAGAGGAATAGCGTCTAGTGACTAACGACTAGTCGGAAGTGACTAGCGCTTCAGTGACGCTGCAGACGCTACTGCCACTGTGCTCAATACCTAATATTTCAAGGTCTTGGTAGCCGATGTGTATGCCTACCTGCTGCGTAGCGGGCCGGATCGAGAGAGACTAGTTGAGGAGGTCTTTTAACCTCTCCAGCCAGAATCCCTTGATCCATCGCCTTGCATCGCAGTTGAAGGGATGGATTCATATGTCCACAACTCCTAGACACACTGACCACCAGATTCCTACCCAATCCTCAAACCTATTTCTTTCCAGAACTTCCTCTTCTTCCTTTCATCATCCCCTAAGATGACATAGGCCCTAAGGAAATTATTTTCATAAAGGCCTCCTGTGTGGAGCTAATGAAAAAAAAAAATATTATTAAGGATCGTAGTCCTGCAGACGGGACTCTTGTTCGGTATTTATATTAAAAATATTTCATGTATCGCAACGAAATGTTTTATTTCCCCAGGAGCTGGTGGAGGGGTGGCGGGTTCGTGGGCCAGACGACTGTCCCGCGTGTCCGACGGACTTGACGCACACGTGACCGTGGCACAGCGACCGAGAGCGTCCCTAGCATCCGTTGCCGCATCCTGGCAAATCCACTGATCACCAACTGAAGTTCTCCAACACGACGAGCCGTAACACTGTTACTTGTAACACCAAACCATAGATCTAATTATAATATATTGTGTGTATTAATATTATGAACATTTTTACTGCTAAATATATGTAAATAGCATGCAGGCATGCCAATGCTGTGTACACAGCAAATAATTAAGGCCTTTGCTCACGGAGAAACTGAAAAAAAACTGAAACTGTTGTCGATGCAATCGCAATCAACCTCCTGAAAAAAATCAATATTTTTCTGATCTGAAATACCGCAGATTACTTGAAAACTTGACAAGTTGTGAGCCGCTAGCATGGCAACCTATCAAGAAGGCAACTGAAACGCGACTGTCGACACCAATCAGTTTAATAATATAATATATTTATATTTTTAACATAATATAATATTCTACTGTATTATAATGACATGATTTCTATTGACTTATGTTTTCTTAACTGTATAATGACGTGATTGCTATTGACTTATTTAAATGTGTTATATTGTTGAAGTCTTGTGAACATACTGAGAAGTGGGGAATAAATAATTTACCTTAGTCTATTAATTAATGTTATGTTAGGATCATTCCTTCGTTTATTGATTTCCAATTAATCTAGTAAATTTAATCTAAGACCCTTTCTTTCTATATATAAGGGTTTAGACCAAAGATATTTGAATACAAAAGAGATATGCTATGATGTCCGCGCAACTGTCGGCAGACTACTACCTAATCGGAGTAGTTTGCATACCAAAAGAATTTGTTCATTTAGTTGACTTTTTGAAGTCATGCAGTAGTATTGGTTAACAATATAGTTTTAATATGAAAAGAATTCATTCATTTAGTTTAACGTTCGTTTAGTTTATTCGTTAATTTAGTTTATTTGTTAATTGGTAACAATATTGGCGACACCAGGAAACACAGTCCCACCCAGTAAAAACTGCGGACAGCACATCTCTTATATTTCAATATCTTTGGTTTAGACCAACCATACTCAACCTGCGGCCCCCCAAGCTTTTGTGTGCGGCCCTAAACACTTTATTATCAGGAAAATTTCATTCTAAATTTCGCATATCTTGAGATTCGTTTCGACTTTGACGCACAGATAGTGACACCCGAAAAGGATTGTCATTATAGTCCACATGATCTGTTATAAGAATGAGATACGTTTTTTAGATTTTAGATTAGACAAGCCAAAAGAATTTTCGTTATTTGTTTATGGGGTGTTATGCCGTGTTGCGCTACCTCCTTCTTTAGCCAATGTTTCGAACAGCGTTACAGTGTCCATCATCAGGGCAAATGTGTAAGAGCGTTGCTATTGCACACGATAGATTTATTCCCAAACCAAAAAACAAATATTTGACACACAAGTACGTGAGCAAATAATTTATAAATAAAAGTGCCACTTCTAGAAACCACTGCATTAATTATAAATTATAATACATAAAAACTGGTTAACGTCACTGGTTATTCAGGTACCTACTTGCAAATTTTAACAGCATTTTTTCACCTTTAAAGTATTGTTATGTTATAAGTTAAATACGCATAATGGAGGGAGGGTCTTCAAAATGCAATCAAAAATGTCCCGAAAAGAGAGTGCTTCAAGATAAATGGGTAGAAGAATATTTCTTTGTTGGGGGGAGGGGCGGGGGGGGGGTGTTGATGATTTTTTTTCGTCATCAGTAGAGTGTTGCGGCCCGCCTAACTTTACAAATACATGTATGTGGCCCGAAGAGAAAAAAGGTTGAGTATCATTGGTTTAGACTCATGTTGTAAAACGGAACATGAAAAAAAATAGGTAGTAAATAAATAAAATCATAGAATAAAGAAGATCAAAATAAAACTAAACTAATCTTTGCAATATCCACCACAGATGGCATTGTAATATAGTGAAAATATTATTTTCTGTGTAATTTTAACTGAATTCATTAAAAAAATACCTATTTGATTTTTGAAATGTATAAAATAATAAATTACGTATTAGATAAGAAGTTATCACTACATTATTGAATTATAAAGAAATAAATACAATGGTTTTCAGAAAAGTTAGGATAATAATTCTTCATCATTTTAATTTTAAACAATTAAATAATTTAGTGACAGGACAACTCAGAAACACGCAACTTCAACACCTCCTTTGAAAAGTCATTAAAGGTGAGTTTTAAAAAAAAATGTTGAAATAGGTTACATTTAGGTTAGGTCAGGGGTTAGCAAACTTTCAAGTGAGAAGGGCCAATTTGTCAAAAAAACAGGATAACAAATATATCAGAGAGCCATATTATAACGGGGCGTATATTATAATCGTACTGTGGTAAATATGGTGGAACGACAATTACTATTTGCTTTGCGTTATCTACATTCTTATTCTAATATCACACTTCTGCCCATTTACATAAATGTTTCTATAAACATAACATTTCATGACTTTTCAAAGGGGTATTTAAATTGCATGATTCCGATATATGGATGTCATAGAACCAATTATGTAAATAATTGTAGAGTTATGCTATATCTGTTTGCGTAATTTATTCAATAACTTGATATTAAATGGAGCAAGTTCAAACGTTTTAGCACTTTAGTCTAAATGACTGAATTAATATTAATTGATATTCTAAAATTATGTGTAATATTTTGTACCTCAGGATCATACAGGAGGCCCTGAGGAAAATAATTCCCCTCAGGACCTTTTTCGTTGCTGTGTGAAGGGTTTTTAGGAAAGGAAGGAGAGGAATTGGTGGGAAGGAAAAATGTATGATGGGTGGGTATGAATTTGTTTATCCAAGAGTAACAAACATATGTATCCATCCCTCCCACTGCGGTGCAAGGCAATGTTCTGAGAGAGTCCTGCCGGAGAGATCAAAAGGTCTCCCTCAACGGGTCTCTCCCGATCCGGCCTGCCACACAGTTGGTGGACATCTGCCGCCAAGATCCAGACAAACCTCACCCCATGAACCAATCCATTTGGGGTGATCTATGGCAGAGGTGCAGGTTAACCGCCTCCCAAATAGGCCACTTGCATCACATTTAAAAAAAAAATTCCAGTTTAGGCAAATATTCTAAGACATTTTTTTTAATCGTAGGTATTTTTGAAACCCTGGCGATTTTTTGAAAATTTCAATCCGAAAAATCAGACCATTTTTTATAAACCGGAAATACGGGACATAATTTTATGCGTGTGAAAAAACGATAATTACATAGCCGAAAATCATTTTAAAAAAAGAACGTTTTCCACACGAATAGCAATAAATTGTACGTGGTTCTCTTCGTAACATCTGTAAAAACACCGCCATCTTTATCAAAAAATCAAACCAAAGGATAAGTTCGCATAGAACAAACAATAAATCTAGTGAACGTTAAACGAAAATTAAAAAATTCGCTGGAAATCAAAAGTGTTGCCATATAAAAAAAAATTAATCAGTGTGGAATTTTACAAAATTAAGGGAACATAATCAGAGACGGGACATTTTCATGTAGTGACATCACGAGCTCAAATAATGGATTTATTTATTTAAAAATAAAAAAAACTATACATTTCTAAAAAATTTTACTAACATTTTCGAAATCTTAGTTCAAAAATCTATCCACTCGATTTTTTCCAAGTCGTTATGAAATCCATGCAAGTGGCCTATTGCGATAATATTATGATATAAAAACGCATAGTGTAAAAATTATTAATAAATATGAAAAACTAAAACTATAAAATTTTCAAAATACAAACTTGTTTATAGTTCTATTGTAAGTAGGTATTATTGTATAATATAAAGTAAAGATCACTTTTATGGTGTGCAAGGATGTTGTTTATTTTGAGCTTGAATGAAAAAGTGTTTGGATAAATAAAGGATTATGTGCCAAGACAGATTTATGGCATTATATCCATTACTACCCCTGTAAAGAAAGTGTGCGATGGTAAGTAACTTATTAAATTCTATTGTATTGTTGATAAATTAATTACAGGGTTCTCTCAGTAATTCGCCGTTCGATTATCCGACCACTATTATTCATAATCTGCCACATGAGGGAGACATTTTGCCTCGCAGAGAGGGATGGATTCATGCGTCCATCCCTCCTGGACACACTGACCCCCAGATTCCCATCCACCCCTCATACCTTTTTCCTTCCCAGAACTTCCTCTCTTTAAAAATACCCTCCATACAACAGCCTTATTCCTGTGTATTCCAGCAACTATCGCAAGTGTCTCTTAGTTTAATTCTGCCTCATTTTTTGATTGAATAAATTTACAAAATGGAGTCTTCTTGCAGGTCTAAACATTTAAACCAGCCGAAGCACTAATGTCACATTTAAAACACTGTTTTTACAAAATATGTGTTTTAATTTTTAGCATATTTGTATGTGTTTACTGAAACGCACCTCTTTCACTAATAATTTTGCCCGGTTTTTTGGAGTAACGGATTGCTGAGAGAGCACTGTATTTCAAAGAAAAAAGTTACTGTGATAATCAAAAGTAGACGATGTAAATAATTTGAAGTTATGTAATTTTAATTAGTGTGAAAAGTAAGTATAGTATAATATTTATTTTAATATTGTTAAAAGGTTTTATTTTTCATCTTATGTCACCAATTTGCACATTCGCCATTGTTCGTTGATTGATTAGTATTACGATATCGTCGCCTCAGTTCTTATTTGTCCAACAGACCATTCTAGTTTTTGTTCAGTCTCCACTTTAAAATTTAAAATTAAGTATAAAAAATGATAGTTAATCACTTAACTAAGAATTATTTAAACTAATGAGACAAATAAAGAAATAGCTTTATCTTAAACACTTATGTTTCATTGAAATAATGAAAGAAAACCTTCTCTTCCTGTAAAATTTTTTAATGATTTGTTGGACAAATACGAACTAAGGCGACGATATATTGACCTATTGTTTTGATAATTTATTTTTAAACAATTTAAATAGATATTCTTTAGTAAATAACACAGATTGACCTAAAATGTGGTGAATACCTATTTTAAAAGTTTTTTTTAATAATTATAAATACTTATACCCAGTTGTTTTGCAGAAATTCACGTGTGAAGTAGTCATCAAATAACCATTCAGCGCCATTTTGTTTGCTTGACAGTTCCCTGTTAAATAACGATTTTAAGTTAATTTTAGCTTTTGAACAAATTGTGATTAGCAGAAGAGGATAACTATTAAGTTGTTAATCTTGTCAGCTTATAACAATTTGAAAGAAAGCTGAAATGCACCTACAATCGGTTTTTAATGCGGACATTTGAAAGTATAATAAATTTATATGTAATGTAATAATGTATTTCATATAGACAACACGTTTTATGTATTCTAACCAATTTTGAGCACAATAAACGTAAAAGAAAAAGAAAAACTCCATTTTGCCATAAATCAATATTTATCATTTAAAATTAAAAAATTCCAGACAAAATATCACAATATCATAGACATATGAATATTGATAGACCAGAACATAAAGGTGAGGGGTAGAAGCCAACTACAGCGGGACGAAGGGCAGGAAGATGGCTTTGGTGATACGTGATTCGCCAAAACTCAATCTGACATTATATAGGCATCTCGCACTATAAAATCATCATTTAGTTCTTAAAAGTAAACTCTGCTTTTGAATGAATAGACCTTTTTACATGGGAGCGCAAATTGCTCGCCACGCAATGAACAAATTTGAAGTTCAAATACGTCAAAGTAAGGTCGCCTATAAGGTCGAGTCCAATATTTTGCTCCTGTAGTTAGTTAATACACTTTTACAAATGTTTCATAATTTACTTACCCCAGTAAACAGTGACGGGCACACGCCATGTATCTCGGAGTGATAGTGTATGTACGGGTGGTTTGGTATATTTATGGTGTATGTTCAAAAACGATCATATTATGTGATCTGAATTAGCTTAAAATAATGCTTGCTTATGGAATGTAATACCACAATTGGGTTTATTCTCTTTTTCTCTTCTATGTTTACACAATGTTCTATGTTAGCACAAGCCACCATTACCGTGTTATTTACGATGAGAGCTCGACACTGGTCCGGACACGAATGATGACGTCACATTTTTTAGATTGACGCGTGGCTCTCGCAAGCCCAGCCGGTTCCGAAAAATGGTTCCAATGGGAGGGGGAAATAATACGCCTTTTATCGCTTAGGGCAAGTCCATGTATTTTGTACGTCCGTGCACAATATGGATCGTCGAGTTCAGTCAGACATCGCCCAAAAATCGAAATTTGAATTGAGTAATATGAAAAAGTTTTTTCTCTATCTGGTACAATACTCAGATTACTCATAAACACCACCAAATCAACTATAAAACTTGTAGTGATTTAAACAAATAATTGATGTTTTCTGGGTTACTTGTAGGAAATTTGAAATTTTCGTTCTAATCAGCGTTATTTTATAGCATATTCATAAGTAAAACACAGGCAAGTGTAAATAATATTTGATTTATTGCAGGCATTCGAATAATGCTTTCCTCATTATCTCAAAAGTTGGTATTTGGAGATCTCTGACTAATCAATTGGATAATCTATGTTTATATCGGTGCTTTGCATCAGAAACCATCAGTTTCAGCACCGTCAGTAATGGCCGACTTGTCTGGAGAGGCGCGCTGCCATCTGTGGTTGAGATTTTAAAACGAATGTATTGTATATAGTGTGTTAGATAATGTATACATTTGCTTTGAACGTAGATGAATATACGGCGCGTAATTTGAATGGATCTGCACAAAAACAGCATTATTTCGATAACTTGTTTTTCCACATAAGGGCTCAATTACTAATTTTATCTAGAAATACCTTCTATATTTATTATCATTAAGCTATTTGTAAGTGTTCTATGATTATGGGGGGAGTCTATTCCAGCTGAGCTATTTTTCAAACTTTTGTTACATTTAAAGGTACGTTTGAAGAAGAAAAAACACTATTGAAAATTTAATCTTAATATCTGTATACATAGATAAAGGAGGGTCTGACCAATTCGGCTGGAATCCTGGAGTCCTTGGAAATCATTTGAAACACGAAATTTAAAAAAATTAATTATAGTATGAATGCATCATGCGCATGAACCACAGTTTGCAAAAAAAAGTTATTGATTACAAAAATGGCAGACATAAATTGAAAATTGATGAAAAAATTGGCCTTAATTTTCCATTAACTTTGTCATATTATAATAATTTTCCATAAGTTGAGGTTCATCCGCATATAAATTTAATTTTCTTTAATTTAAGCTTTGAACGAAGTAGATTGGATGAAAATTTGATGAGCTACGATTCCAGCCAACTTGAAAAAAGTGGTTTTGAGAAAAACATATTTAAAGTTTCTCCGTTTTCCTTTCTACCAGCTTGGTGTGCACCGCTCCTAACTATATTTCAAGGTCGAATTTGATGCTATAACTTTGGTAATGTATACTCCACACGTATAGGAAAATAATAAGCAAAGAAAAAAAGCTGATTTTTGGATCGGCTGAACCAGATTCCCCTCTTAATAATTATGTAATGTTGAATTTGTTTGTTGTGATATTATATAATCATACTGTAAAATACATGAATTAAATTTAATAAATAAATAAATTTCGCAAAAATGTGCATTGTGTCACTAATCATTTAAATGTCCCAAAAATAGGCACCATATATTTTTTCTAAATTATTAGTATTAGTTTATTGAGTCAAATGACAATTTTAGAGTAGTAGGTACTCTATGGTAGGTCTCCAACCTAAACCACAATTCAGAATCGAAACATTGCTTAAGTCATGTTTGGAGACCAGATCTGAATGGACTTCCCAACCTTCCTCTTCCCATCTCCTTCCCTTACTCACTCCCTTTAGCCTTACAACATACCCCAATTGAAGGGAGCAGTTGTGACTCTTGTGGGGTATTAATTTGGGAGGCGGTTATGAGTACCTCCACCCCCCACCAGCTGCATGGCAGGCCGGATCGGGAGAGAGTGGTTGAGGGAGTCCTTTTGACTTCTCCAGCTGTACTCTCTCGGAACATCGCCTTTTACTGCAGTGGGAGGGATGGATTCATACGTCTGTCACTCCTGGACACACCAACCTCCAAATTCCTACCCACCTCTAATACGCTTTGAGTTCCCAGAACTTCCTCTCTTTCATTTCCTATAAAGACCCTCCACACAGCACCCCCAAAGATTACACAGGTCCTTAGGGGAATTATTTTCCTCAGAGCCTCCTTTCCTGTGTGGAGCTAATATAAGAAAAAATAATTCACATTTAAAAAATAGTAAAGGTAAATGGTAAGTCAACGATTTCTGTAATGTATAGGTGAAATATGTATGTAGTTTCAATATCTTTCAACAGATGTCGTTAGTATAGGTAGTTATATTTAGTTTTGAGGTGTCTCAACAAATGTCAGTAAAATTGTGGTACTCAGAATCAACTGTCACCTGTTCGTGTTTAATACCCAAACAGTTACAGAAATAGCTGATGATATCTGATCAACAGCTGGGCACCTTCAGTGACGAGTTCTCCTGCTTCAGATAAACACAGAGCATCCATTAGAACGGACGTTCAGTAAAGTTAAATATTCATTGTAAACCAGACGTTAAAAAAATATGATTCGTAACCTGACAAACAGAGTATCATTGAAACTACTAATCATCCGAGAAGTATTGTTCAATAGAGAAAATCACAATTACATAATTATGTAAATGAATCTACAAAAATTGTTTTGATTTTCATTTATTAATTACAATTCAAAAGGTACAATATTTCACTATATTAAACAATAGAATATCATCACATGACATCTTCATAAAAACCACAATTCCTCTCACAAGGAAAGGCTAATAATTAATTGAATATTTCTTCTTTCCGAGATTACAGAGACATTGGAGTTTATTCTTTAAGGCTTCCGTTAACCATCAAATTTCTACCGGCATTTTCTTACCGGCAATGTATTGTCGTCTTTTTCTTTCACCGGTGTCGGCAAGAAATTGCTGTAGAAATTCGCTCGTTTACAAGAGCCTTTATAGGTTTTACATCCTCTAGTTAGAGCACAGTACACATAATTATATTACAGGTGCATTATAATTTTATTACCAGAATGTGAAATACATCAATTCCGAGGAAATGTGACTTCAAATAATAGCTAAAGACCCAATGAAAAAAAAAAAGAAGATAAATGTGTTTTACTTGTTAAATCATTTCGAACGGGTGTAGGATTAAAAATCTATCTTAAAAAATGTTAATTATTTCATAAATTATTCTTCGGTGGGCATGTTTTTTACAATAAGAGGTATTTATTTCACTGTCCTATTGTGAATATTTAACTTCATTTTCTATTTGTCATTTATATTTAAATTCATCTCGATTCATTTCCGTCTATGGACTCCTTTAGACTGTTAATTTAACGTCTGTTGTGTTTTATCTTAATATTCTGCAACACATTTGTCTGTCACAGAAGACACCTCTAAATAAAAGGCCGATTAGTCTTGTCTTTGTATCATTTTGTCTATGATTTTGCTAGAAGACACCTCTGAATAAAAGGCCGATTAGTGCTTTGTCTTTGTATCATTTTGTCTACGATTTTTACTAGAAGACACCTCTGAATAAACTGCCAATTAGTGCTACTCATCGGGATAGCGTATATTATCTGTTATTATCGCTACCCGTTAAGTGAATGTCTTTTTTTTCAGCCATGTCAATCAATCATCATTGATTGATTAAAGTTACTTAAGGCGATCCAATAGTACAGGAAAAAATCGAAATCAGATTTCACGCCCTTTATGGGAGGAGTTTAAAAATACTTGAGAAAAAGCTCTCGGAAAGGTTGGAATAGGTATTCGAGGAAAAAAATTTACAGGTTGATTTCGTAAAGGCCTGTAAAAAACATTAATTCCTTTTTTACGCATTGTTTATTGTAATAAAACGGAAATTTAAAGTTGATTTCACGAAAACAAGTGGCGCGAAGGCACACGTCTGTTTCCCGCTATGGCCGGGGCGTGACTGATGCGAAATGGGTTGTGTCCAGTGCATGGTTCTTGTGCTCATGCCATAAGGGTCACTTTAAGATCCAAATTCGTAGAGTACGGGCCGTATTGATTTTTGTCAAAAATAACAACGAGAAAATGCATGTTTTATTTTACTTTGTGAAGTTCGGATGTAAATATCATTTTTTTTGCGATTATTGTAAGAGAAATGAATTTTCCACATTATACAATAAAACCATGTCCGAAAAGGGGTTTATAGGGGTTTTTTTTATAGACCTAATACTTTATTTTTTTCTAGGCTTATTAAAAGACTTATATAAAAAATGTCCGATATTTTTAAGGGCCAAGGTATGCTCTACACGCAGTATTTAATTGAAGCATCTATAAGCGATCAAATTTTCAAAACAAAAAACATATGATTTTACATTATTTAGTATGACTTCATCTTAAAGAGAAGTTACTCAGAGCTGGTGAAATTTCCTTAAGAATGATTACTAAATAAATTACTTTCCTTTGAACTTAGTTACACCTGTATATGTATACAAAGACTGGTAAAAATATCATCATACACTTGCAATAAAAATTATCATAGATTCATCTTAGGTTAGCGTTTTTTGCATTTCACCAAAGTATTTCGTAAATGTATCACTTTTACACCAAAACAGTAAAGCAACACTGCACAAATTAATATGTAGGTATTCACTATATTACAAAATTACATTCAAAGTTATTGCAAACAGTTGAAATATGGAGGATTGGTTCCTCACCATGACAATGTCATAGATTCGCAATAAAAATGTGTATCACTTTTTTTGATTATTTAAACACTAAACTCAACATTAAATAAAGAAACTAAATTTAAAAGAGAACTCTATACAAATTAACATTACAGCATCCCTTTAACGGTCGTCATAAATGCAAATTTGAAGAATAAATCATCTCGCTGACCGTATATCGACTGTGGAAAGTACGTAAAATATTTCAAAGATTTTTCACAAAGTAGCGTAACACACGCCCTAATCCGTTTCCCTTTTCACAGTCCATATAAGTTTATGTTGTAATTGGGTAGCTGTAATCTTAGTATGAACCCTGGAGATTGGTGGCAACCTACTTGGAAACTATTTGAACAGTCGGCGACATACAATAATTGTTAAACATTATTTATTTTTTAGTTCGACTTAGTAACTTAGTGACTAATGCCCGAGCCACACGAAGCTAGTATTCCAAGCCAGGATAGCAAGCTAGTATGCCGACGTCCTATCGTAGCAAGATACTGGCTTACTCTCCTAGCTTGGCACAAGCTAGAGTGGTTTACGCAATGCCAGGAAATTATAAGCCAGTATCATCGCAGTGACTAAAGTAACAACACGAGGCTAGTATTTCAAGCCAGGATAGCAAGCTAGTATGCCGGCATCCTATCCTAGCAAGATCCTGGCTTACTCTCCTGGCTTGGCACAAGCTAGAGCAGTTTACACAATGCCAGGAAATTATAAGCCAGTATCATTGCAGTGACTAAAGTAACAACATATGCATAGGGAAAAATACATTATACCAACTTAACATTTACTAGCTTCGCTGACCACACAAAGCCAGGTAATAACTTCAGTGTTAGGAGACGCTACTTGCACAAATAACAGAACTCCATCCTATTAACTGTACTGGTTTGAGTTGCTAGCCTACTAACTTCCTCATTGGCTTTCTAGGTTAAAAAACAAAGCTATTTCTGTTTAGATGTAGCTAGAGTTACTAGCTTGCTAGATTACTAGCAATAGCTTGCTGTCCTGGCTTGAAATACTAGCCTCATGTGGCTCGGACATTAGTGAAACAATGTGATATTTATAAATAATATGTTGTGTTTAATATCCAGAAATATTTCCCTAAATTTGATAAACCCTAGAAAATTTGTTAAACTAAATACCCAGTGTTCGTTATTTTAGAATTCCGAGAAATAATCATTTCTTTTCACGTAAAAATATATATACATTTGATAAATAGTTACAAAAAATCATAAAGTACCACCGTTCTCCTTTCAATTAGATAAATTATAATTATAAAATCAATTGTCATTGTAAAATAACTCCTTAGTTAAAAAAAAAAAAAAAAAAAAAACAGAAGCACATAAATAGATTGTTAATAATTCAATAACTCTGTTAAAGAATAAACAATGTTTAACACATACAATGTTGATTGAAATTTACTCTAAAGTGATGTTTATTTTTGGAAATTAGTATATTGGATTATGTATTATGCAACACTGTAACTTTGGTATAAACTGGGTTTATATTATCTGCCCCGACGAAGACACAGTGATGTACATAAAGTTGTATATTTATGAAATTACTCATAAAACAGCTTCAATAGCAACAAATTTAATAACGCCAGCGATAACTGATTTTTCATGGTTTGCGGATATTGCAACATTTCTGTAATTTCAATAATATGGTATCATTGCAACACGACTGTAAATATATTGTTTTTGAAATTTACAACGGAATTGTATTATATTAACCCCTAGGGTTCGGATATTACATCTCCTGAGTTAGTTGAAGACAAAAATAAAAAAATCACTTTATCAAGTTTGGTATTGTCAATCAGTTGGCTTTAATAAAACTATCTTTTTATTTATTGAAGTTTAGTTGCTTTCACGAATGATCACACGTTCATGACTTGTTTTCCAACTGTCACTTACGGGTTTCATAAATGGTACAACTAAGTATTTAAGCTTTGCATTCCAAAAATAACAGTGATCAAACTTCATGAATCCTAACTGTATAAATATTCCATTCTCAACATATTACTGAATAAAACATTGCAACGTCACAATACAACAATACAAGCTTTGAGATTTCTTATTACATCCCAAAAATAACAATGGCAAGCTTCATGAATCTTGTCACAGCAGATACGGGTTGCATAAATGGTACAACAATGTGACATCATTAAAGTATTTCAGATTTGCATCCCAAAAATATCAATGATCAATCTTCATGAATCCTAATTCTTGTCACAGCAGATACGGGTTTCATTATTGGTACAACAATGTGACATCATTAAAGTGTTTCAGATTTGCATCCCAAAAATAACAATAATCAAGCTTCATGAATCCTAACTCTTGTCACAGCAGATACGGGTTTCATAAATGGTACAACAGTGTGACATCATTAAAGTATTTCAGATTTGCATCCCAAAAATATCAATGATCAAGCTTCATGGATCCTAACTCTTGTCACAGCAGATACGGGTTTCATAAATGGTACAACAATGTGACATCATTAAAGTATTTCAGATTTGCATCCCAAAAATATCAATGATCAAGCTTCATGGATCCTAACTCTTGTCACAGCAGATACGGGTTTCATAAATGGTACAACAATGTATTTTAGCTTTGCATCTCAAAAATAACAATGATCAAGCTTCATGAATCCTAACTCTTGTCACAAGATACGGGTTGCATAAATGAATTTATTGTAGCTTTGCATTCCAAAAATAACAATGATCAAGCTTCATGAATCCTAACTCTTGTCACAGCAGGTACGGGTTTCATCATGGTAAATGGACATCTTTAGACTCATTATTCTTTCAACATTTACATTGCAATGCCAAAAAGTTCATAAACAACATGATCGAGCATCAATCTTTATCCTTTGTCGTAAGTCACGAGTTTGGTACGTTAACTCTCAACGCGGCAAAGTTCCACAAAAGCGACTAGTTGGGAAGGTTATTCACTAGCTTTGGTCGCGGGGCTAGCGAACAGGGCGCTTTCGATACTAGGCAACGTAGCTGTATTCGTCGCTGATGCCAGGAGTACGCTCGATGTACTGTTTGTCTATGAGGGACTCTATGCATTTTTTGATCATGGCGATATTGGGGGCGAAGGCAGCCCGGGCCTGGGCGAACACCTCCTGGATTAAGTCGTTGTGGCGGAGAATCTGGAAACGTAAAAGACAAACAATGACACTATGAAAAAATACACTTTTGCTATAGAATCACTGCAATGTGGACATATTAAAAACCATTTATTGGATTACCAACAGTCTACCATAAGTCACCCCAAGTGGTCCGCTAAGTTTGGTTAGCAGGGGTGCCCGGAACCATGGGTTGAGGTTTGTCTGGATCTTAGCGGCGGATGTGTCTGCGCACCAACTGCGTGGTAGGCCAGATCGAGGGAGACCTCTAGCAGAACTCTCTCCGAACATTATATCATTGGATAAAATATTATTTATATTGTACCTTGCGCGCTTTCATGATGCGCACAATGGCCGCTTGCAGGTACATCTTACGGTCCTCGTCTACCGAGGCAGCGGTGCGGTCGGCCTCTTGCTGCTCGCGGGCCGCCGCTCCCGTTGCTCCGCCTCCGCCGCCCGCCACTCGCAGCTTCGTCCGCTTGGACGTGAAGTCCAGGTTCAGCGTTACCACGGTCTCCGGGTCTGTAATGCAATTATACAACAAACATTCATTAATTGCTGTCTGCATAAATAGACAGCAAGCATTGCATGATTCACGATAAAACAAGCTGGACATTCAAAAAAGTTCACAAAACACCTTTTCAGACTATTTCACGGTCAGACATGTAAAGTATTATATAACGACGATAATCGCCAGCCGAAATAAGAAAGAAAAGATTAAATTATTTTAAAATTTAAAACAACTCTATTTTTTCCGTGACTCCCTTTACAGATTTGTTCTGCTTTCCGCCAATGGTAGAGCCAAGATTTAACTAGTAAAGTTGAATTTTAACGATGCGTGCAATTGTTCGCCACCTGATCAGTTATCAACTAACTCATGCCCTGTCATAATATCAAGGTTGAATAAATACCACTTTCTTACACATAACACTCTGACGTACGTCATGCTTAGCAAGTCACACGTCACACGACAAGAGTGTTACGAATAAAAAAGTGATATTCACTTAACCTTGATATTAAGGTAGGGAAAGAGTTAGTTACTAACCGGCCGGGTGGCGACCGATTTCACGCATCATGCAGATTTAACCTTACTAGTTAAATCTTGGCTCTACCATTGGCGGAAATCAGAACGAAGCTGTCAAGAAGGCGTAATGAAATAAATGGAGTTGTTAAATTTAATCCTTTCTTCTCTCCAAATAAGAATCCAATCGAGCTTTAATGCGATCAAACATGCGAGAGGAGCTGATTGTGTAGGATACCATCGCGGGCATGTGTTTCAACCAGTGAGTCGCCCAGCCCTATGGGATTATAATTAAGAGGTTTAGCATCACAATTCAGAAATTTTTTGCCAGTTGCGAAGGGATTAAGCGGAATTGTATTCCTCTTACCGTTAATATCTCCCTCCAAACACAGCAGTCTGGCCTCTTGCAGGGCCGCCATGTGCCGGGCGAGAGCGTCGGCCGGCAGCCGCGTGGCGCGACACAGCTCGGCCACGGAGCGCGTGTCGGAGCGCTCAAACTCCAGCACTAGCGCCATCTGCGCCGTCTGCATGGTCACGTAGTATGGTCGCCGAAGGTAGCAAAGCTTCAGCTCACCTGAGAAAGAGTTACACAAATATAGAGGAAAATACAATTTAGGAGGGAGTATATGGGTACCGCAGCCCCGGACCATAAACAGGGTAAGTGCCAGTACTCCATTTACTATTCCAAAATAGGGAAAACGCCCAAACTTGAACCATTGCCCTGTATCATACTTCTAATTTATAAAATGGAGCCCTACCCATGCACAAATGGTGTAGCCAAGTTAGTTTCCTCCCGCTGTAAGAATTGTGGTAGAACTTCTCAAACAGCGCGATGGGCCGCTCCAACTGAGGGGGAGCAGCTCCCGCCAGGGCCCCCGCAGCGCTCAGGGGCCACGCCCCCGCTTGTAATACCTGGAATTACACAAACAGAATAAAATAAATATCAGATTAAAGACGCGGGATAAAAAAAAAAAAATTATATTAATGACGGGAAATAAATAACGTACATGTATGCTGAAGCCCATGCCTGCGTCAGCCCCCTCCACCTTCAGGAAGTCCTGGAACTTGGAGTTGAGGTCCCCGGAGATAGCAATGTCCGTGAACATCCTCAGTAATTTGTTGGTGAACTCATAACCGCAGGCCTGCAGAAAATACAATCATTTTTTTTTATGTGAATACCTCACAAGGGTAACAGCTGCTCCCGTCTGGAGCCAGTGAGACTATGGCATCCCCAATTGGGGTATGTTGTGAGGCTGAAGGTAGTGGCGAGGAGAAGGAGATGGGAAAGAGGAGAGGAAAGAAAGAAAGTACCTGGATATTCAGATCTGATTACCAAATACGGCTAAAGCCATTTTAAGCAATGTTTCAATTCTGGATGGTGGTCTTACACCAGGGCGATACTGAGAGTATCTTCCACTCTGGAACGTGCCGCAAACACACTAAATATATATTTTTAAATGAATTAACATTATATAATGAATAATAGATCACTTTGTTTAAACCACTATATTATAAACAATATCAATTAACATTAATTGAAAAATGAATTAATTTCAAAATGAATTAATATTAATTGAAACAACACAAATTAATCAAATAAAACTTATTTGCACACGCCAGGATTCGATCCCGCGACCTTTGGATTGTGAGTCAAGAGCCTTACCCCTCGGCCACGACCGGTCGTCAAATTATATTGAGTATTATTGTGACTGACCTGCTTTAGCCTGTTTATCATGGCCTCCTCCTGGTCCATACTGTAGCTCTGCTGGTGGATGAGCCGTTTGGCCATGAGTCGCGCGTAGAACTTTTGAAACACGTCCTTGTCATCAATGTACTTGAAGATGACTATGGAGGACGCCAGGCGCTCCTCTGCCTCCAGTTCTGACACTCCGCGGGAGCTCTTCTTCAGAAGGCCGTCGCAGTACCTGCAGATTAAACAATCACCAATTTTATCATAAACACAATAATATAACTTTGTTTTAATTCCACTTTATCCAACCAGTTTCGGTTCTACCTGAACCTTCATCAGGGGTGAATAAAAATATATTGAACATAATACAGATATACATGGTATTTAAAAGAAAATTAGAAGAGGGAGAGAGAACATCAACTTAGGTGGGGGCAAGGGGGGAAGTGCCTAAAAGGGAGGGGCGAAAGTGGAAAGTGAAAATTTCCCTCAGGGCATATGTCACCTTCGGGGATACTGTGTGGAGGGTCTTTTTGGAGAAAGGAAGGAGAGGAAGTTCTGAGTAAGGGTAGTAAAATGGTAAGAGGGGTGAGTATGAATCTGGGGGTCAATGTGTCCAGAGGAGTGACAGGCATATAAATCCATCCCTCCCACTGCGGTGTAAGGCGATGGGTCGAGAGTCCGAGTCGAGGTTCGAGAGAGGTCTAGGTTAGGTCTCTCTCACCCAATCTCTCACGATCCGGCCCACTACACAATAGGTGGGCAAATGCATGTGCCACCAAGACCTATACAAATCTCACCTCATGAGGAAAGGTAGGAGAGGAAGTTCTGAGAAGGGAAAAGGTACGAGGGGTGGGTAGGAATCTGGGGTTCAGTTTGGCCGGGTCATCTGCCACCAAAACCTAGACAAACCTCACCCCATGAACCCGGACACCCTTGCTAAATCACCAAAGTAGCTGTAAGAGACGTTTCCGTCCCTCACACAGACTGTAAATAGGGCGCCGGGTATTCTATATCAGCCTCTGGGTCTCGTGAAATAAACAGTCGAAATTGTGTTAATTTCCGTCGAGAGATGGGTCCGGTTCGCAGAGAGAAAAGGTAGCTATCGTGTCGGTACTGGAATGCGTTCGTTCCCGGGCCGCACCGGTATTCATTGAAAATCCTTCCTCAACCGAGTGGAGGATTCGGTACGACCCTATGCGTTGAAGTGTGTGTTTCGTATGTCATAACCTCCGCCACGATTCGCGTGACGGGCGTTGGGACCTCTGGAACTACCCTCTTTTCTTTGTTCTCTCTGCCGACCAAAACCATCTCTCTCAAGCATGTTTATTAATAAAAAGAACATAAAATACAAAAAAAAAATATTGTGGGTCCCCGGCCCTACAATGTTCAGAGGAATTCAAATATGTAACTTAAACTTCTTTTACAATATATCTTATTAACTAATTATGCAAAGTGGAGTTCGGCCTATCTTCCATTATCATTTATTAGTCCAAATAATAAGCCGAACTCCTGTAATTAAAACCTAAACATTACATAAAAATATCAAAACATAAGTTGCCACACATATCCAACCAAACGATAATCTGCGTTCGGATTGGTCGGCTGTGAGGTAGTAGCGGGGAGTAGCGGGAAGCGGAGGGGGGAACGGTACGGCAGTTTAGCGTATATAGCCAGGCCCCCCCCCGCTCCCGCTACCATACAACTAATGCGCAGGGGCGTGCACTCCATATAGGCACATAAGCACTGCCTACCCTACCGTATTTGTAAAACATAAGCATGTAAATAGTATTGTAATTTACTAAATTATTGCTAAATATAAATACACCCTTTCAAAAATAAGCGCGACAAAGCTGAGCAACCGAAACTACGCGAGCGCCATATCAAAAGGCATACAACAAACGTGGCATAAACTATAACTAGAAACTACTCGCGCCCTCCGACTACCTTACTAAAATGCGGCCTAAGCAGGAATTATTTCTGCTTAGAGCTAACTTCATAGAAGATATAATATCAATGTTTACGAAATGCACGTAGCATAGAGTAGAATTGTCGTTTTGAATTTGTTTCCATGAGGTTTTTTTTGTTAGTATTAGGCAGTGCTTTCTGGAACAAAATTATCAAATGGCAATCAGTGACATCTGTTGTTATATGAAGTGTGAGACAACGCCAACGGCCTTTATCAAGACCACCTCGTATATCCAGTAAATTGGCTTGTGATAATATGCATAAATAAAGTGATTCTTTATTATTTTTATTATTTTGATATTTGATGTGGCTTAGATAATCCAAACCTACATCATCTGCAGCTAGCAGCAAGAACACTTAGCGAAAACTTGTACGAAGGGAATCTGTCGTTCGGTTATTTTTTATATACTTGAATCCATTCGGCGGTTTTCCTACTGCCTACCCTGATCAAAAACTCTGTGCACGTCACTGCTAATGCGGGCTGACGAGGAAGGGTGCCCGCCGAGCGACAGGAAATTAGAAAACGAGGAAGTTTAGCAAACACTCCTCGTCTTCTAATTCCCCGATAATACGTCCGATACAGTAGCGAACCATTTGGGGTGACCTATGGCAGGGGGGTTGGTTATCCAATAAATGGTTCCTGGGGCACCTACCAAATTGATTAAAGCTACCTCTTAAACTACTATCTAGGATATCACAGTTATGCATAACAGCCATTGTACAAACATCGGAAACTGAAATGCATTAGACAGATATGTGTTTGCAAGCCAAGTCACTCTTGAACACTGGAAGATTCATGAAGTGCCAAGAGGAGACAAGACGAGCCAAAAAGGGGCGAGAAGATGCAAGAAAAGGCAAGAAGAGGCAAGAAGATCCAAGAAGAATAAAGAAGAGCCAAGAGATGATAAGATCCCAGAAGAGACAAGAAGAAGCAAGAAGAGATAAGAAGTGACAAGAAAGGCCAAGAAGAACCGTGAAGAGATGAGATGATCCAAGAAGTAGCAAGCAGAGACAAGAAGAGACGAGAAGAGACAACAGACGAAAAGTGGCTTGACCATGCCCCCTTCAGACATAGCACAGACATGTAGAAAAAGGTTCTATCGATAATGTCACTAACTTGTCTTCTTTCTGGAGCAGGACTCCAGATCATTGACACTTTGGAGCACCCAACTACAATCCGGCAAGTATTTAAATGATTGTCTTACCTAGCCAACAATTCAGGACTCTTGCAGGGTTGGTCGTTGTGACGTGCGTTGATGACAGCACTACACGCCTTGTCCAGCGCGCCCAGGAAAGCTTGGTCGCTGTCAAACACCTGCAAATAATGCCATCACATTTTTATAACATTTTTTTGCGACATTCAGTGTGATTGAAAAAAAAATTATTTTAATAGAAAAAAAAATGTCATCAGAGAGCAAAATGACATGTACATTTTTTTTGCTCCAAACATGCTCAGGAATCGCTGGTTAAAATCCCTCGGGTGCTCTTACACCCTGTATATGGAGTTTGTTTGGTTTTGAAATGATGATATGCATAGTTCCTACCGGGATATCATTTATACAGTTCCTACCCTCCCTAACCATATCACCTTGCTAGAAAAGCATTTTGAAAATGGAACAATGACAAAAGTGAATTCAAGTGCAAGTTCATTCAAATTCAAGTTTCTGAAAAAACAAAAGGCTTGTAAGAAATTTTTGTTGGAGTCTTTCGTGTTCATAATCTCATTTATAAATTAAACCATATCGAAAGTACAATGTCGTTTTGTACTTATTTGTGTTGTTGTGGCGATAACTACCTCGAGGTGGAACAATATAAACTATATTTGTGATTGTGTTGTGTGCCCCTTCGCAGAGGTAAGTGATTGGTTTCCTTCTTCCTTGTAATCCATTTTTTTTCCATACACATATTATCACCCAATTCCAACAAACACCATTTTGTTTCATCTCATTCTTTAGTATTTTACAGTCCATATCCAAATGCATCTGAAGCTGTAATTCGGAAACAGTTTTGGATGCAACGGGGTTAAAAGCTTATAATTTTAATTCGACATACCTGCGCAAACAGTTCCCTGTACTTGTTGTGTATGGCCAGCATCTGCTCCACAAACTGGTTGTGCGCCCCCTCTCCCTTCAGGTCCCCCATGGCCTGCAGTCCTTGCGCCTGTAACAGCAAAAGACATAGTTCTGTGAGTCACAATTGGCAATCCACGTGCACAAGGAAATGGGAAGTCCGTAAGAAGGCGGTTTGTTGACAAGTCCTCGGTGCCAAAGCTGGTCAAAAAAGGCCTTTGAAAAAAAAATCACACAAGGGTGTTCGAGTTAATGAGGTGAGGTTTGTCTAGGTCTTGGCGCCGGATGCGCTTGCCCACCTTCTGCGTGGTAAGTCGGATCAGAAGAGACTGGTTGAGGGGACCTTTTGACCTCTCCTGCGGGATTCTCTCAACCCATCGCTTAGCACTACAGATGGAGAGATGGATTTATACGTCCATCACTCCTGGACACATTTAACTCCAGCCTTTAAACCACCCCTCATACCTTTTTCCTTCCCAGAACTTCCTCTCCTTGACACAGCTAATGTAATAAAAAATAAATAAAAAAACTGTGTACAGTTCGCATGCGATAGAAGTGAATCCTTCAGAAAACTAAAATAGACAAGAGTATGGGAAGGCTACGCAACACCGCACAAAGAGGAGACTGATTATTCTATCTCATTCTCTCACAGGCTCAATCTTATAGATATATGTGTTTGTCTCTATTATATATTTCATCGAGTTTCAAATCACAACGGTGTTAAAGAAGTTTTCACTTCAAAAGTTTTACATTTCAAGAAATTGTAAATTAATAGTGGCAACGCGGGTCTCATGATTTCAGCAGCGACGTGTGTGAACTGTGCACGACAAGTTGTTTGCGACATGATGACACCAAATTAATATCGGAAACTTGTGTAACCCTGTGGAAGGGCCTAAAACCTGCATCTCTAACAGCAGAAAGACAATGCTTCGCCAGTCTCAATGGCAAGGTTCCATTTCTGATGGACTCTGTCGGTACTTAAACAAGATAGTGTGATGAAGCTCTGAAGAAAATAGTAAGAGAATTCATTCTTAAAATAAATAAAATGTAAAATCATAACTGAGAATACAAAAGTAATTGTAGACAGACCTTTATGTGGTTGAGCGTGATATCGAGCAGAGGTTTCATGGCGTTTGGTACGCTTCTCAACAGGGTGTACACGTTCCTCAAGTCCGCCGCGTGTTCACCTACCACCATGTTCAGGCACTCGGCATGCAGGAAATTCAGATGTTCAGCTACCTGAAAACATAATTATTAAATACTGCAAGGGATTTATGTTACCAAGTTTATTCTACCACTGTACACTATAATAAAATAACCACACAAGCGAAAGCTACTCAGATTTGAGTAGCACCGATAATGCCCTTGAGAGATAGCTACCCAAATTTGGGTTCGTTGGAGTGGCTAAGGGAAATATTTGAACTAATGTTAATTGTTAAGAATAAGTACAGCAATGCAAAATACCATGTGTTTCTCGTAAACCCCTCTCAGCTTCTTCAGGGACGAGGTGTGCAGATAGTGCGCCCCCCGATTCATCTCCATTTCTAAACCTAAAATACAGAAAATGGTACGGATTCATTTCATGTCTGCCAAGCTCAGACAGTGTGTTTAAATGTTATGAAAAATTTACAATTATTCGCCATCATGATTAAAATAAACATTTCTGCCTATTGCTCTCAACACGTACCATGGCATGGTGCAACTTCTTAGAATGTCTTTGTATATTTGAAGCAGCATATTTTTTATATATGTATTTTTTAATAGTAGGACTTGAAAGTCTTGAAAAAGTAATGAGGTTGAATAATCTGATGGTTTCTTAGTTATAATTTTGATCATTAATCTATCAGTAATTTCGACTGGCGAAATTGAGGTTTTGTATGCTCCCCCCACGCAACGATACCATATTGTGTTATTAAATGGGCTAAAGCGTAATATATATTTTTAACAATTTTTAAGTTGAGTATACATATTTCTTAAATGAATAAATATATGTAGAAGTTTTATTAATCACTTAATAATATTTAATTTTTTTTTAATTTGCATAGACAGTCATTATTTTGGGATGTTAATATTTTAGTAGAACATTTTTTTGGATGAATTTTAATATTTAAGGTGACAGGAGGTATTTTTTGTTTTTGTTTTTTATACTAACAAGTATGTAGACAGGTTTTTTTCAATGTTTAATGTTAATAATTTTTTGTCAAACCATTCTTTTAAGGTATTGATATCATGGTTACCTCTGAGCACCTCCTTCATGTAGGTGGAGACGTCGCACTTGAGCAGCAAACTGGCGGCGAGGCGGCGGCAGTACTCGCCCGTGGCCTCCAGGATGGGCTCTTCCGCCAACTCCACGTACAACGCCAGCGGGTTCTTTTTTCTGTACAGTTGCACCTGAACACATCAAACAACACAACAATTAAATTAATTATAGTATAAACATAAAAAAAAAACCACAACACCCACGCCATAGGTCACCCCAAATTATTCTTTACATTGTGGTGATTTAGCAAGGGTTCCTGGGTTTGTGTGGTGAGGTTTGTCTAGGTAAAGACTGTCTAGTTTGTCCACCTACTGCGTGGCGGGCCGGATCGGGAGAGACTGGTTGAGAAACTGGTCTAACCTAGACCTCTTCAGCCGGACTCTCCCGACCCATCGCCTTGCACCGCAGTGGAAGGGATGGATTCATATGTCCGTCACTCCTGGACACAATGACCCCCAGATTCTTACCCACTTATTCCTATCCTTCCATTCCTCAAAAAGACACTCCAGACAGCATTCCAAAGACGACATAGATCATCAGGGAAGTTATTTTCCTCAGCTAATGCAAAAAATAAAAAGAAATAAATAGTTGATCAATGCCCTGTCTAGCGAAGAGATCATTGTTTTATTAATCTCTATTGAACAACCGGCCAATGGTGTGGTAATTAGCTGTTGATAACCTCTCGTATGATTTAATTATATTAATATTAATAATTAAACTTAACTCTAGAATTAATAAAGATTAATTAATAAAAAAAATTAACTTTGTGATAGCACTCTTCTTAGCAGACATTTATTTGTCTTTTTTATATTAGCTCCACACAGAAGGCCCTGAGGAAAATAATTTCCTTCAGAGTCCATGTCATCTTTGGGGATGCTGATGGAGGGTCTTTTCAGGGAAAGGAAGGAGAGGAAGTCGTGAGAAGGGAAAAGGTATGAGGAGTGGGTAGGAATCTGGGGATCAATGTGTCCAGAACAGACGTTTGAATCAATCCCCCCATTGTGGGTAAGGTGATGTTCCGAGAGTCGGAGAGGTCTACAGGTCTCTAGCAGGCACCCCTGCTAAGTAACCAAACGTAGTGAACCACTTGGGGGACCTATAGCAGAGGTGTTGGTAATCAAATAAATGGTTCCCAGGGCGGTGGTACCCTTACCCGCCTCCCAAATTGAATACAGGCAAGAGTTGTAATTACCTGCACCAGACTGTTGATGACCTCCCGTATGACCTGATGGTAGCACTCCTCGCCGGCGCGGTCTGCGGCCAGTCCCTGCAGCAGGCGCCGCACCAGACGCTGCTTCAGCGGTCGCACCAGTCCTCGCTCCCATGTCAGCAGGCCCAGCTCGCCCACTTCCAGGCGCTCCAGGCAAGAGTTGCTGCCGTTGCCGTAAATTATCTCCGCCTCTGATATCTGAAACAAACCAACAAATTTCAACATCTTTTCAACTTGAAATATATTATACTACATACATATCCATAAGTATTTACTATGTACCTCATCTTTATCTTAAGTTATTTAAAGATCTATGTGTATTTAAACAAATATACTTTTTTTTTGTAATCTTTCCAATATTATATTACTTAAAACAGAATCTTTGTTATTTACACATGTTCTTAACTTATATTTACTACCCTTTGCTGTTTTAGATGCTCTTTATTACTTACACAATTCTCATTCTTTATATTATAGTTTATGTAATATTTATAGTTTATATTTGACGGCCGGCGTAGCGCAGCGGTAAGGCGCTTGACTCGCACACCGAAGATAGTGGGATCGAATCCCGGCGTGGAAAATAAATTTTATTTGATTTATTTTATTTATTTATTAATTATAATGTATTACAAAAATATGATAAGTAAACACATTATTCCCAATGAGTTGAGAAGAAAACTCATTACGGGATTTATTTGTGGCATTTCACAATTTATTAATTTAAAATAATATATAGTATATTTGCGGCACGTTCCAGAGTGGAAGATACTCCCTGTATCGGCCCTGGTTTAAGACCACCATTCAGAATTGAAACGTTGCTTGAAATGGCATTAGCCGTGTTTGGTGACCAGATCTGAATAGCCAGGTACTTCCCCACCTTCCACTTCCCTATCTCCCCTCCCTATCAGCCTCACAACATACCCCAATTGGGGATGCCATAGTCTCACTGGCTTCAGACGGGAGCAGTTGGGACTCTTGTGCGGTATTCATATTAAAAAATAAAAATTAAAAAAAAAAAAAAATAAGAAAAAGTGTTATACTATGTAAAAGTCGAAAGGCATTTAGGGTACAAATAAGTCCGAGTTCTCTGGGAGTAGTTGATTAGAGGCATTCGGGTCCGAATCCGGGTCTGAGTTTTCTGGGAGTAGTTGATTTGAAAAAGCAGTTGGAGTGGGATCCGCTTCCCACAAAGGACTCGGATTCAAGAACTCAATCCTATCTATTTTAATAAAAAAAGGTTTTTTGTTTAGTGAGTAGTAAGCAAGTACTTGCATTAACATAATACAAAAGAGAAATAGAAGTAGCATAATCTGTGGAATAATTCTTCTGAAATAGATAAAATAAAAATATAGATGAAAGTGTTAGTAAAAGAAAAGAAAAATAAGAGCTGTAACCGTATAGATTGGTAGTCGTACCTTTTGTTTCTTAATGTGCTGTTGGTTCAGGTACAGGTAGAGGTTGTTCAGGTAATCCACGCCCGTGCTGTACTGCAGCCAGGCTTCGTTATATCTGTTACAATAACAGCACAAGTTAGCAAACAATCTATCAATTAAATCTATCAATTTAATAATAATAAGGAAATGGGAATGGAACAGGCCAAACAATATGAATTGGAAATGGGAATGGAACAGGCCAAACAATATCACTTGGAAATGGGAATGGAACAGGCCAAACAATATCGCTTGGAAATGGGAATGGAACAGGCCAAACAATATCACTTTGAAATGGGAATGGAACAGGCCAAACAATATCACTTTGAAATGGGAATGGAACAGGCCAAACAATATCACTATTTTTGATACTGACAATTTGTGACGGAATTACATAATAATAATATGTATATTAAAACAAATATAAATTTTTTTTCTGCTGAATTTATTTGTGACTGTAACTGTTTTCAGCCTGCTAAGGCCATCTTCAGACTGGTACAGTTGTTTCTTAACCCGTCAAGTCTATTTGTTCGGTTTTCGGAACAACTCACACAGGTCTCATAGAAATCATTGTGTCTCCCTTCCTATCATAGTGAGAGATGTGATATAAATGGTGTTAGAAAGAGAAAACTCCACACTTTATATTCAAATATAAAAATGAACCACAAAATAATTAAAATGTAGACCTTTATGAAACCAAAGTTTCGAATCGCAATTTGAAATAAATTTATGAAACTTTGGGAAATTGTTATTAATTATATTTACACGAAATATGAGGAAAATCAGTGCAGTAGCTATGACTTATTTATGTTCAAATCTTGACCCTCCACACAATATAAGAACACTGACTGCATAAACACTGTGAACCGTAAATAACAATGCTAGTGGTTACCTCTTGAGCAGCCCCTCTCCCGGGGGCAGCTCACTGTCATCGTCCCCCGCCACCTGGGCCAGCAGCTCCTCCACGTGCCCCTCCAGGTAGAGCCGCGTCTCCGTGTACAGCTTCTCGGCCAGGGGTTCTGGGTGAGCCACGCACAGCGAGTACACGTCGGAGAAGCGTGAATTCCATGCCGAGCGCCCCACGTTTCCTAGAGTCACCACTCCGTGAACCTACAACAGTACACTTGATTAATACAGTATCAACGGTAATCAGCTTCATCCACACACTGTCGAATTACTCCACTCAAATTTCGAGTTTCAAGGAGATCTTACTAATAAACTGTTTTTTTTTATGTGAACACCTCACAAGAGTCTTAGCTGCTCCCGTCTGGAGCCAGTGAGACTATGGCATCTGTAGTGGGGAGGGGGAGGAGATGGGGGAGAGAAAGGTGGGGAAGTACCTGGCTATTCAGATCTAGTCACCAAACACGGCTAAAGCCATTTCAAGCAACGTTTCAATTCTGAATGGTGGTCTTACACCAAGACAATACTGAGAATATTTTCCACTCTGAAACGTGCCGCAAATATACTATATATTATTGTAAATGAATTAATTGTGAAATAACAAAAATTAATAAAATAAAATTTATTTGCCACGCCAGGATTCAATACTGCAACCTTCGGATTGCGAGTCAAGAGCCTTACCGCCAGACCACGCTGGTCGTCAATCATAAATATACACAAAATATAGACACGCATATGGATTTTAAAAAAAAACACACACTTTAAAGTTAGTTAATAATGAGAAGTAAGCATTTCAGTTTCCGAAAATGAAAAATAATACATTTTAATAGTTATTTCAATAAAATTACAATGCTCGGCGCTTTGTGAATCAAATTTTTTTTTTTCAATCAAACATATCGACGGTTCCGAAGAAAAATGTCGGACGTGCGATTTTGTTGTTTTGCAATAGAGCTGTTTGAAGTTACTTTTCTGCATTTTTACTGTTTTGGAGATCAAGAATTACAGCATACAAGAAAAATTTATATATTTTTTATCTCATTTCAACGAAAATTCTGAAACTTCAGACTTTCAAATCAATAAAAAGAAATTAAAATTCCAACAGTGCGATTTTCATTTTTTAGCAGATCCGACATTGTTCTTCGTGACCAATATAAATCTCGATTTTGGCACCCCCTAAAACCTTCGCCCGGGGCAAGCTCCCCCCGGTTTGCCCCCCCCTGGCTGGCATTGAGGGAGCCCTAACCTAGACCTCTCCAGCCGGTCTCACCGCAGTGGGAGGGATGGATTTATAAGTTCGTCACTTCTAAACACATTTGCCCCACCCCTCATACCTTTTTCCTTGCTAGAAATTCCTCTCCTTCCTTTCGATAGTTGGTAAAAAATGTTAAAATTAAATTTTTTTTCAATGAAAGTTCAAAATTTCCCGTATAAAACGATTCCTTTGCTGCCATTTTTTTTGTATGGATTGCATTTGTGTGAGTTTTGTTTCAATCTAAATATGCATGAATTGTACTTAGTTAATTCAAACTAAGAACCTAATAACCTATTTTGTGCATGTAAATAGTTGTCTCTTGTGATAATTGTTGAAACGAAGTGTACTTTCCATAATCTGTGTCTAAAAGTGCGGCAGTTAGGGGAATAATTACCCAAAAAAAAAACAACAACTTAAAAGATATAAATACCGTAAAATTACTTATGCATTTTAGAAGGAATCAAAGCAACAACCTCTGTGTATTTATTCAAAGTTTCGTGCTGGATGATTTTGCACAATTAGGAGGCGATTGTTTATTTATGTTTCACCGACAGCTACGGAAATTTATACTTATTTGAAAAACTATACTGAAAAATTTACTCCAGACAATAATATTTTGGATTCAGTCGTAAAAAGGCGGAATTGGGGTTTAGAAATTATAAAGATAACTTACTGTTTCTCTTAGGCCCTGCCATGTCTCCTGGAAGTCCACATTTCTTGGTTTCAACGACATATTTAACCTATCATATGAAGTATAGTGATGGTGTTCCCTCTTCGATTTACCCTCCCGTGTTCACTTTAAAATATAGGGGTAACTTCGTCAAATAACAATGTTCTCTTAATCTGCAAGAAAAACTGAAGTTAAACAAAGATTTCGTCTTGTAACGAGTGACGTAGAACTCGAAAAACAAAGACATGACATTTGGCAAGCTGACAGAAAAGTCCGGGTAGGATAGTAAATAATTTAATTTAAGATCGCATTATCTTTTCTGTGCATCAAAACAAGCGAAAAACGTGTTGTTTGGGAAAATTAAATGATTATATTCTCTGAATTTCAAGATAACAGCTGCAGTTATCATTTTTGTTGTGAAAATTCGAATGCCTTGAATTTAGTACCAACTCATTACTCAGCGCAAAAGATAAAAATACAATTTATTGTTATGTTTCGGTTAATGTAATGCAATGTATTTATAAATGTTAAGCCATGTTTTATTTATATAACTTACATTATTTCATCGTAAAAACATTATGATTTTGCAAAATAATAAAATCGTTTAACCGACTGGATGACTTTCACACTAATTTCAGTGTTGCCAGTTGCGTGTATCGGTGTGGCTGTATGAAAAAAAACTGCAGTCAGCTGTGAAGAGTGTGAAAGAGGTCCATGCACATAAATATACTAACCCCTCCATGCAGTAATCAACATTTTGAGAAAATATTTTTACTCTCACGATGAAGGAAATTCATAAACAAAAAATCTTGTGTATGGTTCCGCCTTAGGTATCAAGAGGTTAAAATGGTATGTGCCTGAGAATACAGAGAAAAATCTGTATTTCAAACAAGGAGGAATAATATGTATGTCTTCCAAGGTGTCAACTACTCCAAATAAAACTTGGTTATTTCTTATTTCATAATTAGTATCATATTAGTATAGTACAGGGTAAATACTTACTATTTAACACACTTAATTACCAAAAACACTATTTCGTATTACCAGAAATCGAAAATAATACATTATTATTTAGCTTTTCGTTCCATTTGGTAGTACCTACCTTATCCTCAAATTAATAACGTATCGACAGTAGGTAGGAAAAGTCATTCGCTCACGAGGAAACCGAAACGCAAATTGGTTGGCGACCAAGGTTCTTTTACGAGGCTCTCAAGTTTCAATTTCAATTATTATCTCAGCATTTATATACTAACCACTTTAAAAATAAGCCAAAATTCATTACAAAAAAGTCGATTGGTCCCATTTGCATTTCAGACTCTGTCCGGAGTATGGTCCGGAGTCATACCCTCTTCCTGCCTACTCCTATTTCAGATAACAGCACCTCCTTTTATAAATCTTGGTGTGATTCCATTCTCAAATCAGCTGACAAGTCTATACCCAAATCATCCCCTGAGTGCTGAACGAGAGGAAAGCGGCCAAAAAGGGTTCCATGACAACTTAGAATAAAAAAAAACACTATCATTCGAGAGTTGTCCGGTCACTGCCTAAAAGACGTACTGCCCAGACGACAATGGAAAGTAACTTGACAGCCAAGAATGCCCAAGATGTAGCTAAACGTACATTTCATTGTCATTCGTTGATAAGTTTTGTATAAAAAAGGAGGAGCATCCGAATTGAGGTAAATCCATAAATAAATCTATCTCTTTAGGAGCCGAGTTGGCAGCACTCTGAAGCAGTGTTGTTGCATTACCGCTTTTTTTCATTTTTAAAATCTACAGGAAAACCAGTCAAACGAAAATTAAATTACAATACATTCTCCAGTGGCGTAGCTAGCATGGGTGGCACCCGGGGCAGATAACGTGGTGTCACCCCCCTCCCCCATTAAAGTTGAGACAAATGCAAATTTCGACTTCATAAAAAATGGTTCGTCCTGGAAGAGGGGGGTGGCTAGAGAATTGCGCTCTCAGGGGGTTGACACTCGGTCTGGTGTCACCTCCCCCCCCTAGCTGCGCCGCAGCATCATCATTTATTATCACAATTATTGTAATTTTTATTTAAATACATATAGTGGGCTAATTAAGAAATGCCTAGAAATTACGCATTTTCCCCATAAAATATCCAATTCTTGAAATTTTTTCAAAAATTCCCCCAATTCCCTATGAATTGGCAACCCTGCTCATGGACTGAATGTTCCTCTTTGATCCCCCATCCCCCATAACATACAGCCTCAATCTTTTTTTCTGCAAGGGGGGCAAACATTTTGATTTTGTTTGCCGTGTTCTTCTTTTCTTGGACCGTGAACAATGCCATTATAAAAAAGGCAGCTTGGAATTTGCATAATCACATTATGATGTACTTTTTATTATAATAGGTGAAAGGTTTCATACATCAGAATGTGACTTGCAAATTAATAGCTGCCTTTTTGCATATGACGGCAGAACAGCTTTTTTGACACCGTGGGCTGCCCACCCCAGAAAGCTTTTTTTTTTTACATTAACCCCACATAGGAGGCAAATAATTTCCTTCAGAGCCTGTGTAATCTTTGGAAATGCTGTGTGGAGGGTCTTTTTAAGGAGAGGAAGTTCTGGGAAGGAAAAACGTATGAGGGATGGGTAGGAATCTAAGAGTCAGTGTGTCCAGGAGTGACGGAAGTTTGAATCCATCCCTCCCGCTGCGGTGCAAGGCGATGGATTGAGATAGACAGGGTTTCCCCAAACAGGCCTCTCCAAGAACCCAGACACGCCTGCTAAGTCACCAAACGCAGCGAACCACTTGGGGTGACCTATGACAGAGGTGTTGGATATCCAATAAATGGTTCCCGGGGCAGCGGTAGCGGTAACTATACCCGCCTCCCAAATTGAGTACACAGTAATACACATACGTATAGCAAAAGTAATAAAATTGTTAAAAATAACATACTACTTTCATTTTATTATTTTTTTTATTTATTGTTCAAAACATTTTTAATGTTTACAATTTTACATAACGTAACATAATATTTCATACACTCTCCCAATAAAGCAGATGCTTGTGCTTAGAAGAAGACAACTAACAACTATATCTTTATACATTTTTAATTTAGAATATTATTATAACTATTAGTAATTTTATAAATACATAAAAATAATAAAAAATATAGACAAGTTATAAAAATGATACATAAGAATGATAAGCAAAACATAATATCCAACAATGAGTTAAAGTTATGAAACGTAGCTGCAAAATTTTAAGTAATTTAATTTAATTTAATTTTTTTTTAATTTTCTTTTACAATTGTCATACTTTTCTTTCGATCGTGTATCAAGGGGTAATTTATTGAATAATTTTATTCTTTTAAATTTATTGTTAGCAATAATAAAACACTACTTATTGTTGTCAAGTTTAATTTGTAGAACTCCATTTTAATTTTACTTTCTTTTATCTATTCAATAATATTGTTATTCAATTAATAAAAACAGTTTATTTATAAACAAGTTCTGCTGTATAATTAATATTATGCCTGACAGCTGTTTCGCCTTCTGACGACATTATCAAACTGTGGTCATACCACTTACAGACGATCTATTTATGCTACTTCTAGATAAGTATTTACAATGACTAATTTCTAATTTCTGAGTTTATGAATGACTGAAATTATTAATGGTTATTATTTCCCCAATTACTATTTGTAATTGTACTTTGCCAATTGCATTGTTGCGTCGCAGATAATTTATGTGACCATGGGTGCAATGATTTAGAATTAATGGTCGTATCGGTAAACATAGGCTTATGGAAATTTTCAAATGTGTGTTTATTATTTTCTCTACCGATTGTTAAGTCTAAAAAATTATTTTTATTGTTACACTCTCTTTCAACTTTCAACCTTAATACAGATTTTACGGTTAATGGAGTTAGCTAATGTAACAAAAAGGCCTAATTATATGTTGGTACCTTTCCAACAGATCAAAATGTCGTCAACATAATGCACATAATAAATTATGTATTTGCTAAAGATTGAGTCTAAAATTTGATTTTCAATATAGTCCATGAATATTTCCGCAAGAAGGGGACTCAGCGGCAATCCCATGGGCAAGCCATCGTTTTGTTGATAGAATTTATCGTTAAATATAAAGTAGTTGGTTTCCATACATATTTTGGAGAGAATTTAGTATATTGTTTGAAGAGAAAATAGTTTTTTTTGTGAGTATTATTGTTGGGGCATTTATAAAAGAAACGACCGGTCGGATTGGATTATATACACTATAGGAATTTTGGGTTGCCCGTATAATGCAGGAGCCCTTGGATTCATTACCATTGCACTTCTTCTGGCGTATTTATTTGTGAATATTGATTTACAATTATTAATAAGGTTTCATACGTTTACTGAAAATTTGGCCGTTGGATCCTTGGTCAAGATTTCAAAATTTTCTGGCTTTAAGAATGCTTCTACTTTATTTACGTAATCGACTTTGTTTAAGATAACTACTGAATTCCCTTTGTCCGCCTTATAATTTGTGAGGTCGCAATCTTTAATTTTAGTTTTAAAAACGTTTAAAATTTCCGTCTCTTTAATGTTGTATTTATTTTTAGTGGTCGTTTTCTAAGTTTTTCTCAAAATATCCGCGGTTATTTGTTTCGGTAAGTCGTTATTTTTAACTTTAGACAGAGAAATTTCTGTATCAATAGTCAAACTTTGTTTTTTAATGATTTCTGAATTTATTTTAAATTTGAAGCCTCTATCTAATAAATAATTAAAACTGTCTGTCAGCGATTCTCACCTTGATTATATCAAATACAGTTTTAAAGTATTAATTTCTTAATACATATTATCCGGGATTTATAATATGTTGTATTGATTTTATAATAACCTACTCGTTGTACTTTTTTATGTTGATACTACAATTTCTATTGTTCTTTTGTTATGTATTTTATATTTATATTTTTTAAAATTCAGGTACATATTTTTTATCTATGTATATTCTGTATTCATATGTAAAATAATTGTAATTCTTTTGTAAAAGCCGCTTTAATCGGCGTTAATAAATAAATAAATAAAAAAAAATAAAAAATTTATTTCTTCTTTTTCAAAAATTGTATCTTTTGTAAAATTCCATATTTTTATTACTTTGATCTTCGTTAACTTTGACATTTTTATTTTTAGGTTTGACAAGTTTTTAAAAATTTTCTTTTCTTGAGTTTTGAATTTATCAAATACAATTCCGCTGATGTGATCACGAGTATTGTAATCCAGGGTATCAAATTCCCATGGATGCAGTTTAAAAATTAATTCAGAATGCAAAACCCTGATGTAGTGGAGAATTGTGTCCCTTTTTCGACAACACTCCTTAGTCTCCTCCTTCAGCCATATCCTCTGTGCCCGTTGCACAGTTTTAACAGCTGACGAGGATTGGCTTTTGGTAGAAATATGTACGTACTTGGGGATCACGCTCAATTTAAAAAAAAAAGTAAATAAAACTATTTTTAAAAAAAAATAATAAAAATACAACGCTAAGTAAATATTTTGAATGATATATATTGTCTCCACGGTAAATCGGTAAATGACAATAACATACAACATTAACGTCAATATTACGTCTCCCAATTCAAATTTCCCAGCCGTTGGCTGTCCGTAGTTTGGGCCAGTCTCGTCAATCTGCAGGTGTCCGTAGTTCCAGTCAATCCCTTCTTTACCGACCGCAGCAACTGGAGTAGTTTCCTGTTGGCCGCCAGGGACGCAAGCAGTACCTCTGGTGGCGGATAAGCGAACCAAATGTGTGAGGCGGCAATATTTAATTATGCTGCTAACAATATAATAATGTAGTACGTACTAGTGGTACGGTAAGTCCACCAACAGAACTAATTCTTTTGCCAACATTTAATTATGGGATATTATTTTTATGATAGAAATCAATTATAAAATATAATTGAAGTGGTGCAATTTTGTCATAAATTTTGTCAAGTGGGGGAACCGGGAAATCTTGGAAAACATTTATTGTTCGGTAGTAATAAGGCTTTTTAGATAATTTTTATTTATATTCTTTGATTTGTCCAAGTGGAAGTAGGGATGATTTATATACACCTCCCCAAGCTACGATTCCATATTGTAATATAGATCAGTTTTCTCACTCTAGTTAACTTTTGTTGTCTTCGTTAGATTAAAAAAATATACTTTGTGGATAAAACTATCCTTTATTTTTAAGTAATATAAAAATACAAAACAATGAGTACAATTTCAAAAGGAATAAATCAAGTGACTAATATCGCAAGTTGATTTGTAGGAGATAATGTGGCCTCTATATAGTCCATCCAAAAGTGTTGTAACATGTGCGCCTGCTTCTGTTTCTATGTTGTTTGTCATCATGGTATTGGGTCATCCTAATAAAGAGGTTATTGGTCCGATGCATGTAGACACGTGGAATGTGTGTGGTAGCTGGGTGCTGTATGCAAGTACATGTAGTTTGTTTGTTTTGTCAATATTATTTTATAATGATAGGCGGGATCGTTTGGTATGTAATTTCTGTATATCATCTAGGTAATGATCCTAAGCTGGATGCAGTTGTTGTCCATTGTACCGGACGTATTTAAGATTAATTATAGTATAATTTCATGTGTAATTTTTATGTAATGTTTATGAAAGAATAAAAATATTCACGGGGTCAGGCAGTCAGCCTAAGACAAAAAATAAAGCTTGACCCCAACCCTCTGTGTAAATACCTACACACTTATTTAGATTTGATTTACCTTTTTTCTTTGCACAAATTCAATCTGTGCGAAGCCGTTCCTATACAAACCTTAGCACGGTTCCAATTTGTGCAACCTATGTATTTGTATCTTTATAACACTTGCACAAATTCAAATTTGTGCAACCTATGTATCAGTATAACAGTTTTGCACAAATATAAAATCATTCCAATTTGTGCAGACTGTTCATACCCAATGTAAATGTATGTAAAATGTGCAAACTCACAAAATAAACGAATGACTACTATATCATATTGTGAAGATACGAGGTGCAGAGAACTCAATCTCTATTTCTCGTGAACTGAGGGTGTATATGTACCTGGGGGATGGTTTTTTTTCTACCCGAAGTGTGGGCTGCCTATCGCAACATATAGGGCTTGTATTTTGTTTTTTATTTTTTTGTTATTACTGTAGGTATTTTTTTTGTTTTTTAATACTATTTTTTTTGTATTTTTGGTTGCATTTTGTATTTTTCATTTGAGTCCACACTTCAAGGGGGGAAGGTAATGGAGATGGGATAGGGGAAGGTCGGATTTTCGTCGGGTCTTAGGCGCCCGAGACAAGCTATACTGGGGTTTGGGTGTATAGGAAGTTTTGCATAGAATGTTTTGGCTAATTCTACCATGTGTTTTTTCAGGGGTGGGATATTTGTATCAGAGTTGATAATTGAGTTACGGACAAACCAGGGGCTTTTTGTGTAATTTCTAAGAGTGGCATTTTGGAAAGATTCGAGACGTTTTGTGTTACCTATGGCCCAAATGGGTGAGGCATAGGTGATGGTAGGACGGATTTGAGTTTTGTAAACTAGAAGTTTGTTTTGAATTGATGTCTTTGAGTTTGAGTTGAGTAGGGGGTGTAAAGAACCCGCTACTTTTTTTGCTTTGGTCAGTGTGTTTTTTATGTGTGGTTTCCAATTTAGTCTTTTGTCAAGTGTTACTCCAAGATATTTGGCGGTGTTTTGCCAAGGTATGACCTGGTCGTACATTTTTATTTCCTCCCTGGGAGCCCTGTCACTCTTTCTGTGTGAGAAAAAGACGGCTACGCTTTTTGAGGGGTTCACGTCTATGCGCGACAGGTCATACCAATCTTGGAGTTTGTTTATGTTGATTTGAAGTCGGTGAGTTATCATCCTGGACGAACTGTATCTCACCATAACGGTGGTATCGTCAGCATAGAGAGCTGTAAGTGAGTTTTTGTCGGCTGAGAGGGGGATATCATGTGTATAGATATTGAAGAGGGTTG
Source organism: Limnephilus lunatus (assembly GCA_917563855.2). Lineage (NCBI taxonomy): Eukaryota > Metazoa > Arthropoda > Insecta > Trichoptera > Limnephilidae > Limnephilus > Limnephilus lunatus. Next base: position 3,982,552 of record OU830596.1, on the reverse strand, counting down.
GAGACAGCAGTGAGCCTTGTGGCACCCCTGCTGTCATGAAGAGTTTTTTGGAGAGAGCGCCCCTGTATTTCACTTGGAAAGTACGTAGGCGGAGAAATGATTTGAAAACACCGAGGAGCTGCGGGTCGATGCCTATGTCGTGAAGTTTGAGAAGAAGACCGTTGGTCCAGACTTTATCGAAAGCTTTAGCGATGTCTAGGAAAATGGCTCCAGTTGAACGTTTGGAGTTAAAACCTTCGATGATGATTTCTGAAACTCGTAAGAGTTGGTGGAGGGTGGAGTGTTTTTCTCTAAAACCGTGTTGCTCTTCAGGTAGGGTTGATACCTCGTTAATGTGCTTGAGGAGCAGAGTGAGTAAAATTTGTTCGTAAATTTTTCCGATATTTGAAAGTAGACTGATTGGACGGTGATTTTCGCAAAAGAGCGGATCTTTACCCGGTTTCGGGAGAACAATGACGTGCGCATGTTTCCAACTTTTGGGGAAATAACGCAGTCTGAGGGCTGTGTTAATTAGGTTTACTATTGCTAGCATTCCTTTTTGTGGGAGTGCTTTAAGAGCGAAGTTTGTGACGCCATCTGGCCCGGGAGCTTTTTTATTTTTCCGGCCGTTTATGGCACGGATAACTTCGGTCGGGGTGGTGAAGTGAATGTTTGTGGGAGGGAGGTGATTTAGTATGCTATTAACTTTGCGGTTTACATTAGCTATGTGATTTAAGTTTGCGTGTTTGAAGCTGGGACTGAATTGAATTTCTAGACTGTCAGCGAACGCCTCCGCTTTGTCTAGATCGTCAAAAACTAAGTCGCTTTCGGCGTGGATTGGGTGATTTGGTGAAGGGGTGGCTTGGAGAGTTTTGGATAATTTCCAGAGGGACCCGTCCCGAGGATTTATCTCTTGAAGTTTCATGTTCCACGTGGTATTTGAATTAGATTGTAATTTTTTTCTAATGAGGGCTTGGGTACGATTGAGTGTGGTTTTCACTCTGGGATCTTGGTATTTTTGCCATTGGCGGCGAAGAATATTTTTGGTTTTGATTAAGTCTTTAATTGAGTTTGGGAGATTTTCACTGAGAATAATTTGGGGGCGTTCAGGGAGGGGTTTAGAGGAGTCCTCTATTGCGGACATGATGGTCTCTGCAAAATTATCGACCGCAATGTCAAGTTCTAAGGGGTTTTGGATGGAAGGATTTATGATTAATTTTTCCCCGACTCTGTGCGAAAAATATGTCCAATCAGTTTTCTTGTTGATTTTAGTGGGGGGGAGATTTGAAAATTCGTTGAGAGTTAGCAACACAGGATTGTGATCGGATGACAGATCGTTGATAGTTTTGATACAGTACGTCCAGGGAGTTTTGTACAGTAGTGCAATATCTAAAACGTCAGGTCTGTGGCCTAATGATGAAAAGAAAGTAGGTTCCACAGGACCAGCGATGTGTAGGTCGGGGTGAGAGGATGAGAATTTATGTAGTATGCGTCCGTTGTTGTTTGTCAGCCTAGAATTCCAGTCCGGGTGTTTCGCATTGAAATCACCCGCCAGAATGGTAGGCGTGTGGCCGTCGAGAAGTAATTCGATATCGGACTTTTGTAAAGTCTTGTTTGGTGGGTGATAAATCGAATTAATTCTCAGCGGCCCTGAGTGTTTGGTGAAGATGGTAATGGAGGTACTTTCTATTGAGGAAAGTGTAGGGGTGGTGTTTAGTTGGTGGGCGATTTTAGTTTTCACGTAGATGGCGGTGCCGCCACCACGTGAGTGAAGTCTGTCGTTTCTGTAAAGTGTGAAGTTTGCTATTTTTGGTGTGTGTGATGGATTTAGATGTGTTTCGTTGATGAGTATGATGTCTAGGTCGTGTGTGTTTGTAAAAATGCGTAATTCATGAATGTTTTTGTCAAGACCGTTTGCATTCCAAAATGCCAGACGTAGCGCGAAGGGCAGGGTGGTAGAGTTAGCCATTTTTAGTTAGTAAAAAGGGAGATGATTTGGGGGGCTGCTGAGAAAATGATGGCTAAGTAATCCGCTGGGGAGGTAGCGGATTGGAATTTTGGGACGAGATCGGCAATGAGGGTGCCGATCTTTGTAAAGAAATCATTTTTGAAAAAATCAAAAATGTTGAACGGAGTAGCTGAAGGCTGGGGGGTGGGGACTGAACGGGGGGGTGGGGGGGTATTTATGGAGGGGTCGGAGGAGGGAATGGAGGTTTGGTTGTTTGTGTGGAGTGCTTGGGCATGGGAGGTGAAAGTTGTTTGGTGAGGTACCTCAGTTCGCCGTGAAGAGGGGATTGAGCTCCCTGCAGGTCGCTTTGGGCACTCTTTGTAGTTTGCCGGGTGGGGACCGCCACAGTTTACACAGGTGGCCGGTCCGTCCTCTCTCCTCTTGCTGCAGGATGCTGTGAAGTGGTCCCCCGCGCACTTGATGCAGCGGGGCGGAAGGTGGCAACCCTTGGCAGAGTGTCCGAAGAATTGGCATCTGTGGCATTGTGTAGGGGCTTCTTTGTGGTCTAGGTATTCCACTTTGATACGAAGGTGGAATATGCTCTGTAAGTTGAAGATTTTTTTGCCGTCTTCTCCGTGCGCTAGCTGAACTAGGACCATCGGGACGTTGGTGCGGTCTGGTCCCGCGCGCATTCTTGTGACGGAGATCGCGGGGAGGTCCATGTCTCGGAGCTCCATGAGGATTTCCTCCTCCGAGATGGTGGTGGGGATGCCTCGGTGGACCGCCTTTGTGGTCTTGTCCTCCTGGAGCTCAAATGTATGAAAATTAGTCTGCTGCTCCTGTAAAATTCGGGTGGCAAGACGGAAGCTGTTTGAATCAGCCGTGTTGATAACTACCCCTGTCGGGATGGCCTTTGCATTTGTGATAAGGACTCCGGCATCCTCCAGTTTTTTCCTCAGGGAGTTCCAGTTGGCTGAGGATTTTGTGATGATGGGCGGGATTTTTGGTGGACGTGGGGCGGGGGTTTGTGTGTTATTATTGTTTGATTCGTCATCTCCGTCGTCATCGTTTGTATCGGAATTTGTGCTTGAAGATGGAGTCAGGGCGCTAAATCGGTTTGCTGTTTTTGTATGCTGGGTTTTTGGAGCAGGGGGGGCCCGTTTACCTGTGGTTTGTGTTTGCCAGGTATTTGTGGAGGTGGACGGTAATGGCAGGAAGTCTTGAGGTAGAGGGGTGTTTTTTGCCAACTGTACGTCTATCTGTGTAGGGATGGGCGGCGGGGTGGTAGCAGGCGGTTTTGTGGCGGTAGGTAGGATGGTGGAAGTCGGCAGGGTTTTCTTCAGGGTTTGTGGTTGTGTATTTGTAATATATGTGGTTGCCGATGGATTACCTTCTAGGCCGTCAGGGTAGAACGTGACTTTGCCACGTCTGGTGGATCTTCTGAGGGTGATGGAGGAGAGGTATTGTTGGATTATTTCAATGGGTGGGTCCAGTTTGGTCAGTTCTTCAATAAAGTTCATAGTGAAAATGTGGGATTTACTTGTGTGTTGGAGCTGGGCGCTTGAGGGTGACTGTAGATACAGGGCGTCGTCGGGAGTTTATTGAAGGAGTGGGCGTGTGCACAGGTGGTTTTAGCGGTAGGTCGCAGGGTGTTCGGACAGGGTGCATGCAGGTTTTAAGGTCGCAGGGAGCACAAATTTAAGGTACATGCAATGTTTTAGGTTTATTAACTGTTATATTCGAATTAATCAATCGGTGTCTCTGGGAGTCCGTAATCTCGCGGAGCCTCCCAGGGTGAAGGATTTTTTAATCAATATCTCCGTGAGTCCGTAATCTCGCGGAGCCTCACTTTGAAATTGAATTTTAATTCGAATTTTTTTTTTACTTAATCAGTGTCTCTGAGAGTCCGAAATCTCGCGGAGCCTCTCAAGGAATAAACGAATGATCAGAGAGGCATTGAGAGTAGGTCGAGATAAAACTCTGTGGCGTTCTCAGCTTCGTTGCGCAATAGCGAAACGAACGCGGTGGCGTTTACAACTCTAGCAGCCAAAATTCTAAGAATTTCATCTCAGTTCGTAGAATTGAGATGAACAAAGGACTGAGATGGGCAGACTCCCGTCTCTGAGCCCTTTAAATACGGCTGTTAGACTGCCAGATCGGTAGAGTTCCAGATCTCATCACCACATCAGCATCTCGCCTTCTCTTCTGCCTTCTCCGATCGACCCACTGGACAACTTGGACTTCTTCTTGGCCCTGGCCGAACCGCCCTCCCTGAAGACTTCAACGCATACAATTGGTCGATCGCCTTTTTCAAGGCGAAGGTTTCCCCTCTACCTCTACCCCCCTTCCGCCCCCCTTGCCTTCTACCTTTCTCCCTACATTTACCCAATTTTCCTGAAATCTCCCCACTTTTCCCTCTCCCTACCCTTTTTCCTCACTTTCTCCCTAGGTGTCGAAGCGGCCAGCCGGCAACTTCCCACTTCATCGTCTGTGCGGCTGGCGACTACAGTGCCCGTCCCGTACATCCATATTTTAGACGTTGAAGGGTGGGTTGTAATGGACGTACAGTATTATCTTCTTGGTGGTGAGTGGCCTTGGGTGGTTACAGATTTAGAAAGTAATATATTCTGTTGGTGTTGTGGGCATTGTGCCTGTAATGAGGTTGGTTGGTTATGAAACATATTATCTCCAATGACATGTGTGTATTCTTCTGGACATATTATCTGGTGTAGGCTGCAGTTCTGTTCATTTTGATTTTCCAGTACAGTACGGGTGCAGTCACCAATGGTGTTGTGTTCTTTGTTACATATACTGAGGTTGTCTGAAATCACTTGACACTTGCGTGCATTGTACATCTGCTTTCCATCTCTCAATAATCGTCTTCGTGGGAGGTGGGGTTGTAAGCATTTATTGTTAGTTTTGGAGATTATAGGTATTATTTCATTATATACGGTGCATTCTACTAAGGTCAGAGATAGAATAAAGTGCAAGGTTTGTTTAACTTTAATGAATTTAACTTGCAAAAAGTGTTGAATAATGTCGAAATCTTTAGAAGATAATTGTTCAGGGTTTTCATGTGAAATGGATTCCATATATAATTCTGGGATGATACTTTCCATGAGAGGCAAACGTGATAATCGCATTTCAGCTTATTGTTGGGTACCTCAATGGGTTGTCGTAGAGTGTGCTGTTTTTACAGTGAATTCTTCATCTATATATTTACAGTTTTTATTCATAAAGGATTTGAAGCTTCCCGTATCAATTAATCTTTTTATATTTAATGTCCATTATTATTATGATTCAGGTGGATTAGGTTTCTCGGGGAGACTCTTGATCTTCTCAAAAATCCGACCGTTCCTGATCGGTATAAAATAGGCAATACAAGATAATATTATAGTGCACCTAGTTATATACAGTACAGACTTTATATTATATGAGGTAGTGAAGAAATGTCTCTCCATGCCATACTTCCTAAAGAGGCGAATTCATTTGGTGCTTTATGTGTTCATCCATCAGGTTTCTTCAGAATGATAAGTGCACAACTGGACAACAAATAGGTGTTGAACACGTGGGACATTCTCCGTGGATAATGTTGAAAGTTTGCACGTTCCCTGATACGGCAGACAGCCACTGAAATGCAAAAGGATAAATAAAATCACAACCAGATAATTTGTAGGTTATGAAGTATGAATTCATAGAAAGAATAGAACATACACAAACCAGTAAAAGCCTGAACAAAGTTTGGAGTTCACGATTTAAGTCATATTAAAAAAATATAATATTAGTAGTACCGTGAACATTAGACCTTGCGTCCAAAAAGTATAATTTTCTCTTATTTAATAAAAGATAGGAATGGGTTCTTTCCCAAAGGCTTCGAGCATTTATTTTTAAATAAGAGATAATAAAACACTGCATTCAGAACATGGGAATGGTTTCTTTGCAGGGCTCGCAAGAATGTGATTATTTAACCCTTTTAATCACAGGAGACTGAGGAGACCATATTTGTCCCAGCTCACACAGGTCTCATAGAATCATATTGTGTCTCCCTTACTATCATGATCTAAATGGCATTGGAAAGAGAAAATAACACTTTTTATATTCTAATCTATAAGCCACAAAACAATTAAAATGTACAACATTACGAAACAAAAATTTCCGACAGCAATTTGAAGAAAAAAAATGAAACTTTTTAAGAATTATTTTTACAAGAAAAAACAAAATAGTGAGGTGACAATAATGTTTACAATTTATTTGCCTAATAAAATATTGGTTTTTTTCTTTTCGTTTTCGGCAATTTTAGTTAGAAAAAACGCAATGCACTTCTCCGCTGTGAGTATGAAAGCGTGTTTTTCAGAACACGAAGATGGTTTATCTCCGCTGTGAATAGTGATTTTCGTGTAAATGAAAGTTACAGTCAGAACATTAGAATGGTTTGTGGAAACAGGTTGAATGGCTTTATCAACTGCAGAAACCTTATTTTGCTGCAAAGTTAATTGTGAAATAAGTAGTGGTAAATTTGTTCAAAGGGATTAAAAATAACAAGGAATGACAGAAATAGTCAACTTTGTCAGAAATTATTATAGTTCCCAATTGAACAAAAAAGGCAGCGGGATGTGGTTATCCCAGGCCTGCGACTAAATTGTAACCATAAACAAACAAAAAAATCCCGTGCATAGATTTAACCCCACAGGCCTTGACTATATTCTGTTAGTAGGTCAGAATATTTCCGCTTTACAATAAAATCTAAATAAATTGAATATTTGTGAATGTATCCGAATACTAAAAACTGTTTTTGAAAGGTAATAAATTAAAATTTTATTGTTAGAAATAACCATGTAATTTTTTTTAATGTAAAATTTTTTTAATGCGAATTTTAAAAATGGCTCACCTCACCTATTTTTAAACTAAAATTACTAAAATAACTGGGAATGAAAAAAAAACACACATGTTTTATCAGAAAATGTACTATAAAAGTCATTGTTACCTCACTTTTTTTGTCGTTTCATGTAAAAATAATTAATAAAAAGTTCACAAAGTTTCAAGTTTCAAGTTCAAATTGCGGTCAGAAACTATAGTTTCATAAAGTTGTACTTTTAATTCTTTTGTGGTTAACTTTTAGATTTGAATATATAGCGTGGTGTTTTCTCTTTCCAATACCGTTTAGATCATATTTTCACTATGATAGTAAGGGAGACACCATGATTTCTATGAGACTTGTATGAGTTGTTCTGAAAAGCAAACAAATTAGCCTGAGGGGTTGATATTTTTTGTTTTCTGACAAGCTCATTTTTTTAAGATAAAGACTGAGTTTTTAGTTCAAGTTTGAAATGGTCCATAATTACCTGATATAGGCAAGCCTCGTGGTAGTTGAGTCTGCAGCTGGCTCTCTCGCACACCACGGTGGGCAACGTGCCCTGCAGGTCTCGACTGGATAGGCAAATGCCACACTCCAGCTCGGTAGACTCCGTTTCCACTTCTACTACACCTGGTTTCCGGGGGAATTCCGATAGACCTGAGAATATAAATCATATTACATAATTAGTAACTGAACAACTCAGAATCACACAACTTCCACACCTCCTTTGAAAAGTCATTAAAAATTAGGTTAGGTTACCACTATTTCTAAAAAAATAATTTTTTCCTAACTTTTCAAAATTATTGAAATTTGCGTAATTCTGAGATGTCGTGGATCCTCCATAATCAATTAAAATTGAATAACTCGCAGGTTCAAACTACGAATGCGCCATGGTTTGAATGTCCAAACAATATTTTGACCAATCGCCGCTCCTTTTATACAAAGTTTGGTTAATTATCTAATAATTGGTAATTATATAAGACAAGCTTTTGCCCACGGCTTCGCTCGCATAGTATTAGTGGGAAATTACTGGCATAATTATTGGCATAATTGTTATTATTCTTGCTATTTTGTCTAATAGAAAATAATTATTGTTTAACCTTTTCCCCGCGTTGAACTACTCCGTTTGTTCAATACCCATACGCGGTACATGTTTTCAAATACCTATCCATCCAATTTTATGTCAATTACAGCATATTATGGCATGATTTATCATACTATATAAACAGATGAGATTATTATCTACAATTTGAAACCAAATCGTCGTCTGTAAACACTCCTAGATGTTTATAAAAACAAAAACATTAAATTCCATACAAAAACATACCCATGTTATCTCAAAGGCGGCGCCATTTACCCGCGTGCTTGTACTCAGGACACTGCGTTGATAGACACAAGTGGTACCTCAATCACTTATTATTATTAATTCAAATAAACAAGTTCTAAAACTCAACACTTAAAAATAACACGAAACGAATAGATTTTGTCATATAATATATACGCCGGTCACAATTTTTTTGAGGTATGGTATATTTTAAAACAGGGTTCGATACATAACGACACACCGCATTCTTTACACATGTATCTCGTTAATTGCATTTTATTATTTGTAAGTCGGCATACACGACATCGTCTGCGCGGTTTATTTGATTTATCGGTTGCTGGAATCAATCCTGCCATATGCTTAGTGGCATGTTTAGGCAGAATCCGAAATGGACTGAGGTGGGCTGATGTTGTAGGCTGTGGTATTTGTGTAACTTGTGGTTTATATTTCTCAACAAGTTGCATTATAACCGCCAATTGAAAATCTGCTAACGGCTTTTTTAAACCTGTCACTTGGGTGTGCAAAATAAGTGCATTCAATAAATACAGGTCAATTATGTGAAAAAAGACTTTTTTATACCACTTTATCGTCTTTCGCATACATGATAAACTACTCAGCATCATGCGTCAACAGTTCCCATAGATTTATTGTAATCGATTATACAGGCGGGCTTGTGAATGGGTTGTTTAGTTCGGTGATTTATTTTCCCTGTTTCTTTAAATGTGTCATCGTGCAAGGTAGTTAGCATGTGAACATCCCTTTTATCACACCATTTTAATGCTAAAAGGGGACCGCGGCTTTTTGACTCAAATTCACCTTTTTTCAGATTTTTAAATTTGGGCATTTCCTTACGGTTTTTTTTTTACCGTCCCACAGGCATTCGTTTTTTCCGAATGCAAAAACTGGAATAACTTTGGGCTTGTGTACCAATTGTCACACCACAAATTGTGCCCCTTGCCAAAATAATCATTTATAAGTGTGGTTACAACAGCGCCGGTTATTCCCAAGTTCTGCTAATCCGTTATTTCTGTGCCTTCTCCACAGTAAATTATAAAATCAAGAATGTATCCAGTTTTCACATCACACAAAACAAACATTTTGATTCCAAAGCGGTGTCGTTTCGATGGAATATACTGTTTAAAAATAAGCCTACCCTTGAAAACAATCATGCTTTCATCTATGCATAGATCTTCATAAGGTATTACAGACTGTTTGAATAGTGTTCGGGTGTGATTTAAAACTAACCTTATTTTATAAAGACGATCTGTAGACGGCGAATTTGACTCACAGAAATGTAAATTTTGCAATAACAGTTGATATCGATCTCTACTCATGATCTGGCCAAAAATAGGCGAACTAAGAAATATATTTGTACTCCAATACTCTTCAATAGTCAAGTGTTGGTTTCTTGTCATTAGCATGGTTATTGCAATAAATAAATACATTTCTTCAATATTTGTGTCCTTCCATTTATGAATTCTTGAATTCGCACCAAATTCCTTTGTATTGAGAACAAAGCTATGGTAGTTGTGTATTTCTCTTACAATTTCATTCATAATGGAGCGATTCAAAAAATGTTCAAAAAAATCACTTTCTGTTGAGTTTTCGTTAAATTGTACAGAAATGCCGGATTGAAAATCATCAAATTCGTGTACTATTGGAATATGAGGTCCTGACACCCAGGAGTGTAGCACTTCTTCCCGTACAGACTCATCAGCTTGAGTTTCTGCTTCCTCCCGTACAGACTCATCAGCTTGAGTTTCTGCATCTGAAATTTGCAAAGGTACAAATTCATCCTCGGACATTTCATAATCAGAATCCAACATCTGCAGTATATTTTCAATTTCATCATCTTCCAAAATATGGGCCAATCACAGTTTCACAATACAAACAAACGTTTAGAATACGCGAGATCTCTACAATAAATGTTATCGACGCTTGTCCAATATGATTGAATATGATCAATCGGAATCGCATGCGCAAAGAGCGAATGACTACTAGCGCCATCTGTTGACTAAATTATGAATTATGGCACTCAAACGCACGACGACACATTCACTTGATTATCGATGTTCTTTACGAAATACAATTTAATTTTCGAAATATGCCTGAAGATGTCAGCATCGTGATAGTTACACGAATGTCCTAGTGAGCGGGAAAAAAAACTGTTACATAGGAGCGCTGTGATATCGGCAGTCGAAGTTGGCGTAACAAGGGCTGATACGGGCGCGTGTGAGGCATGGCTTTTTGCCGTATCAACTGTTGTTACGATCGTGTGGAAAAGGTTAATAGAAAATTTCAAAATTTGAGAATGACATTTCGCAAATAAAAATTCTATTTTAGAAAATATTTATACTATAGAAATAGAAATTTATTTTAAGTACCTACTCCCTTTATTAGTATTTTATTCATATTTGAATCCAGAGTAACCTAAAAAAATAAGAAAATGACAGTCCACTTCAAACGCTATGCTTTATAGCAACGTTATGCTTTTTGTTCGGAGAATAAAAATTTTTAGAGATATGTAGATATTAACTACGACGCCAAAAAAGTACTCTTTTTAATCACAACAAAGCACTCTTGTTAAACCTAAAATTAAAAAAAAAAAACATTGTTTCCAAGGTTACAATTTGTTTGACGTTTGCAATAACTGGATTTTGTTAGGGACAGAAAACGTATGATACATAATTTCATAACGCCACAGCTCATTCATAACGCCAGAGCTTACCAATATATAAAGCCGTTGTTACTCGCAAATAATGTAGCTTTCGATTAGTGAAAGAATTTTTAAATTCCATTCGATATTTATTGTGTGAAAGAGTAACAAACATCCGTACAAACTTTCGCATTTATAATATTAGTAAGATTAGCAGTAAATGTTTATACAAAAGTTTTATTTAGTACTAAAAATAAAATAATTATTATTTTGTTCTTATAATTATTTGAGGAAAGTTGAATAGAATATTACATATTTCTTTCTCAACCTTTTTTGTATATTGTATCGCGAATGTCATTTAAAGTACCTAACAACATGTTTTTAATGAAAAAAAAATTCTTCTCCAAATAACCGATCCTCATTAGCTAACCCTTTTTTTGAAAGTTGTGTCATTTTTATTTAATAAAGTAAACGGTTTTTTGTTCCTCCTGAAAACCTGTGTAAAATGAGATATGCGGTGTTATAATGTGAATGACGATATGTGACCCATTAGCAGCTATCTCCAGGCGCAGATATCGAGTATATTATGCGAACTATGATTTTCCACTAAAACACATACATTTTGTCAAAAATGCTGCGAAATGAGATAGATTACGTTAAAAAAGGTTTGACGTAATCTTGAAAGAAGACTCACCCAGCATATTGAGAAGGTTGTTGATTCCCAGCTGGGGGTCCCACAGCTCCCTGTATTCGTGCACTCGGGTCAGGAGGGGCCCCGCGAGGGCGGAGGGCCCCAGCACGCTCACCCGGGGCAGCTCCCGGCCGCACCCACAGTCCACCGTCACTACTATGGACACATTGTCACCTGGAATATGGAAATTGAATGAAAAAAGTGCTAATAAATGCAGTAAGTAACAAACACATCAGTGCTAAAGATGGGTAAGTTCTGCATTTTGCCGGAGGCCTCCGAGACGTGCTTTCTTTTAAAAGTACTTGAGTTCTAGGAGCAGGTCCCGGGTCCGAGTTCTTGGGAGCGGACTGGGTACTGGGTACTGTTGCAGCTAACGGGAAGTCGGAGCCCGAACCCACAAAAAAACTCAAGCCAGGGACCTGCTCCCGACTCGCGAGTGGCTCGGACCGTGAACACAGGGACGCCGGTAGAAACATTTGGGTTCCGGCTCCGAGTTCCAAGTTTGGGCCCGAGTCCTGGACCGGGTTCTCTGGGAGTAGTCGATTTGAAAAAGGAGTAGGATCCGCTTCTCGCAAAGAACCCGAGTTAAAGAACCCACTCCAGCTAAACATACGCATCGCTAATCAGGGCCAGTTGTTTCAAAGAATTTGAACATTTCATCAAATTTCAATGTTAATTTTCAAGTTCTGTGAAAGTTGTGTTCAAGTTCTGTTATTATTTCAGTTCTGTGAAACAACTGCATTATAATTAACAACGGTGATGGAGAAAGCACAGCCAACGAAAGTGAAGAAGACAATGAATGCATTGTCTGCAACAGGCTTTACCAATCGACGGTCAAAGTCTGTGAAATGGTTGATGATTTTTCAACAGAACATAACTTTTTTTACAATAGCTCCACAGAGAAGGCCCCAAGGAAAATATTTTCCCTCGGGGCCTATGTCATCTTCGGGGATGCTGTGTGGAGGGTCTTTTAAAGGAAAGTAAAAGGAAAGAAAGAAGAGGAAGTTCTGGGAAGGATAAGGTAGAGAATATGAAGGATAAGGTATGAGGAACTAGGGGTCAGTGGGTCCAGCAGTGACGGACGTATGAATCCATCCCTTCCTCTGCGGTGTAAGGCGATGTTCCAAAAGAGTTCTGCTTAAGGGGTCATAAGGTCTCAACCAGTCTCTCCCGATCCGGCCTGCCACACAGCTTATGGGCAGACACATCCACCGCCAAGACCCGGATAAACCTCACCCTATGAACCCCTGGTAAGTCACCAAACATAGTGAGCCACTTGGGGTGACCTATGGCAGAGGTGTTGGTTATCCAATAAATGGTTCCCGGGGCGGCGGTGCCAATACCCGCTTCCCAAATTGTGCAACATTCTGCTTACCTTCCGTCATAGGCACTATGAAACTATTTCTGAATGAAATATAGAAAACTATGAACAGTCAATTACAATTAATTTTTCGAAGAAAACTTCTTCGGAAAGGTTTTCACTTTGTGATGGCATTATTTATTTTAATAAAAAGACAAATAACTTTGTTTATATCACTATTATTTGTACACAATCAACATTTTTCGTAAACAATGTTTACTTCGTCAGGATCAAACGTATACTAAACTTAAAAATTAAATATAGATTACACATGGAAGGAAAGGGTAGAAGGGAGGGGGAGGGGTAAGAGTGGGGAAAGTTTATCAATTAATAATAATTTAGTTTTAATAAATAAATTAATAAAGCAGACATAATTAATAAGCAGCAAATTTTTATAAACCCTCTTTTGAACCTTTTCCCACTTAACCGGTCTTTCCCTGCTAATGACTTTGAAATCCCTAATTGATAAACTTTCCCCACTCTTACCCCTCCCTCTCCCTTCTACCTTTTCCTTCCATGTGTAATCTATATTTAATTTTTAAGTTTAGTATACGTTTGATCCTGATGAAGTAAACATTGTTTACGAAACATGTTGATTGTGTACAAATAAAAGTGATGTAAACAAAGTTATTTGTCTTTTTATTAAAATAAAGTCAATTACACTTTGTATACGAAAAAATGTCTTATATATAGAGATGTGCGTTGAATTATATAATTTATGAAATATTTTTTAATCTTATTATTAAAAAAAAAAATTTAAAAAAATATACCTACCTACTTGAAATAATTTGTGAAGCAAATTTTTTTTTAATGTACTTGCTTGTTATGTTTATTTGTTCTGCAATCTTATTCCAAATTTCCACTCTTTTCATCACATTTTTGTATTTCGTAAGAAGTGTTGTACAAACAAACATGTTCTCTAACTTTTTCAATAAAAAGCTCGGTAATTCTACGGAACAAACGTCAACGGTTAATACGCACTTTTTTTGATAAAACTTTTAGATTCTTCTTAATTACCATAAAAGACAACTATTTGCATTGGGGGAGGTTGAAAATGTTACATTTTTAATTTTAATTACGTAAATTGAAAATTTGCTTTAACACTGTCAAATCACTCTGTTTGCAATATTATTGTTATTTTAATATGTTGGTATTACTGATATTTTACAATCCATGTTACACAAACCTAGCGTAGCCGCTAAACTACTTGAAAACTGGGATGTTTTTCTTGCCTTGACGTGAGTAGGCGTTATAAAGGGGCACTTTCTTTTGAATCACAAATCATGTTACACAAACCTAGCGTATAGATTTTTTCGGTTACGCGCCTTTGAATATATTGCCATGAAGTCAGTTACGGTATGATGTAGCCTTCCATATAGTATCAGTAATACCAACATAATAAAATGACAATAATCATTACAAATTGCATATGGTGAAGCGTTGTGTCTAAATACGAAAGCAAATTTTCAATTTACGTAACTAAAATTAAAAATGTAACATTTTCAACCTCCCCCAATGCAAATAGTTGTCTTTTATGGTAATTAAGAAGTATCTAAAGGTTTTATAAAAAAAAGTGCGTATTAACCGTTGACGTTTGTTCCGAATATTTACCAAAAGCTCTGTTTCTTCCGCCATTGCGTAGATCGCATGTGATTTTGTACAACTGTATCGCTGCCCGCTGCGATCAAGACTGGCTCGCTGCAACAGATCATCCTGAGTGGAGCAGGGATGACACAATATTGTGTAATACAACTAGATGGCCAGACGCAGCGGGCAAATATCTCTGCCCTCCGCAACAGATCTAGTTCTGTGCGTCAGAGCCTGAAGTATGTAATGTCATTAGTTTTACCTATAATAATTCTCCTAAAGTTATCCTTGCTTGATGGATTGACTGGGTCTATAATCCAACAACACTCGTCCAAATCCTGCATCACTTCAAAATAGTCCGACAGTTGGTGCAAAGTGTCTGTGAACACTTCCACTGCCGTTACTATATCTGGAATACAAACATAAATTAGAACCCTGCTCAATACACATAAAAAAAACATGAATAATCTTATTGCATTCCATTCATATATTTATATAAGATGTACCCCCATAATTAAACAGAGCTTGTGTGTATGCGGTGTGGTATTTTTATTGTTATCTGTTTATTTGTATGTTTTATTATTGAAAATCATATTTGCAGTGTAATTCATTGCACAAACCATTAAATTTGCAGGAAAGCGAATCAAGGTCTGGCAGGCTGTGCTCTTTAATTTTGAATTTACCATCTTTTTCAGATATCAAAACAAAGAATTGCTTTTTGCCCAAAATATCATTCACTTCAACTCTAACCGTCTCAAACTTTTCGTCAACAAAAACACCACAATTCTCGTACGTATCTCTTAAATTTTCTAGGTGATTTATCATCGCAACGAGTTCGGGTAATTTATCGCAACATTTTGCAGAACTTGTGCGACTGACTGGACAGACTTTGTCGATGTTTTTGAGTAAGTCTTCTAAGTTGTCACTATCTTCTTTTAGGAAATATTCAACAGTTAAACTTTGTTGGTTTGACATCATGAATGCTCAAAATACTCAATATACTGCACCAGATAAGAGACCATTGAAATAACTTTTTACTTTTACGTGTAAGCGATTTTCAAACATAAATATGGGCCGAATCATAAATATACTAACCGGCCGAATCGCTTAGATAAAGAATTGCAAAGAATGTGTTTACCATATGTTTACTATCTCTTTTTCTATGGTATCCAGTACCAATCGAACCATATTAAGAAGTTGCGTAGTAGTTACCTAGCAAACAATATACAGAGATGTTTTGTTCTTTTTTTATCATGGGATTATTTTTTTATTATTTTGTTGATAATATTATGTACTTAGTTGCAAATTGAAATTAATGGTAAATATTTTTATTTGAAACAACTATCATAGTTTTCTACTTTGGTTTCATCATAAAATATATTATCTTTCCGCCATGGTGCCTTCTTTAACTGTAAAATATAATTTACTAGCTTTTTCCTGGCATGCGTTGCAATGCCATATTCAAAGAAAGGCATTGGGCATTATATCTCCCGGAATCACCTTTCCCCTTCCTAGCTAGCTTTATAAATATGTTATTCTGATTTATGAGTTGTGTTATTTAAAACCCATTCAGTAGTTTTTGCGTGAAACAGTAACAAACACACATACATCGTACAAACTTTCGTGTTTATAATATTAGTAAGATAGTATTATTTAAAGTTTAGTATGTATTAATGTATTTTTATAACCTCCTTATGAAAATTCGTCAAATAAATGAATTTGGCTTGTGATGGAATTATGCAATAGGTTCAAGTTATCTCAACTCACAACTTAGTTTTACAAGATATCGGTAATATTTATTTGCCTATTTGCTACCCTTGGAGCCTGTAGAGATAATATAAGACAAATAACCGGCGCGGTAGAGTGCCTAGAACATTCATGAAAAAGTGGTTGCAACAGGCTGTAACAAAAAAAAACGAGTGTGCTTTAGACCACACGACTGAAGTAAAACTTCACTAACTTATGCCGTCCATTAACAATATAACAATAACAGGAATAAAAATATCCCCACCCCCTCAACATCCCCATCAACTCAACTCTCAGCTCTCAACTCATATCATTGATTAGCGTTTCACATTGATAAGCGTTTCATATTGATTAGCGTTTCACATATTTTTCGTAACGTTTCACATTGTTTCGTAACGTTTCATATTTTTTGGTAACGTATTCATCATTTTACCCCCAAGTGTCGAGCGTGCGTAAAGAAGTTTTGCTTCAATAAAAACAGGCTCTAACAAATAAAAACTAAGCAACCAACTGCTTAGACAAATATTTACTTTTGAAACTTTTACAAAATATATTTCCAATTTTGCTTTATTGTTTAGCGTAAAGAATCTTAGTAGGCTAGTAAAATATATTTCCAATTTTGTTTTATTGTTAAGCGTAAAGAAGCATAGTAGGCTAGTAAGCATCAGCCTAATAATTATTACGGACTGCAATTTATGCACTAAAATCTAGGTGTGCGCATGAAAAACTGCAAATAATACATTTACGCAATTTGTATTTTTGGGCCACAAAAATTACTTTCGTTTTCAAAAAAATATTTACCGCCCAGAATGTTGTCGACACTGCTTACTGTTTATCTCTTTTCAACTTATGAGAATCTGACCGTTAAAAGTGAAGGTCGCAAAATATGTCAAAGCCAACCACCAGCTTTATTTTGGTTTAAAATTTTAAATTCGCACTCATACAATCCGAAATGCCAACAATAAATGATGAATTTGAAAATTACTCTTAAATTTTTCAAAACATTAGTATGATAGTTCAGAAACAAGTGGTAATTTAATTTTATTCAGCAATAAATAGATGCCAGTTTCATTACGGTGGTGATATACCGACCAATCAAGTGGCTTGCATGTGCAGTACAAAAGAAAGGAAAGCTGTGATTGGCCGAAAATTGAACCAGGTGCTGCGTCACGAAAATAATGAAAAATGTATGGTGCGTCATCGCCATAACGTATACTTTGCGAAAGTGTGCTTTGTGAAAGTGTTATTTGGTGTTATTTTAATAAATTTCAGTGTTAACAGTGCGTAGAAGTGTAGTTTAACGGTGTTATAAATGTGTTTCGACGATGAGTTGTGCACAGAAGTTGAATTTTGACGCGTGTGACCGCGAATATACGTGGAATCATAACACGGACATCTCGACAGAAAGTTCAGGTTATGACATGTCAGATTCGCTCAATAGTTCCAACGATTGTTTGAGCCCTGTAAAGGGGCCACCGCATCCCAGAAAGCTTGATTTCTCTCAAGATGAAGATGCCGATACTCCTCCTAATGCTTCGCCGGTTAAAAACTCAAGTTTGAGCCCTCCATACAAAAGGGTGAGAGCTCTGAGGTAAGGACGCTTCATTTGCTATTTATGACTGTAACATGATCCTATTCGTAAAACCTGATAAAACATACCCTTAACTCGATTTTAAACCTTCCACAATCATTTATTATTGACATTGAACAAGTGTCATAACATTGACAAAGGAAAAACAATATTTTGCTTTAGATCTTTAGTCGAGTTTCTCATTTTATTTTGTAAGCGTTCCCTGCAATAAAACCACAATCGTAATATAGATTTAATTGCCAATAAAATTACGAATAGTTAAAAATATTATTATTTTCTACTTGACATCGAAATCAAACTTTGATCACCTGTTGATCCAATATGGACGCTATAAATCCTATTGTATTCTCAAATCGATATTAAATTTGCTAAATTATTCATTCAAATGCTCATTTTAACCTTTTTACCACCTCTTGAAGTATTATTCGTCCAGTATTTTCACAATTGACATATTTTCGATTACGTAATTGTGTTTTGGCAAACATGTTTATACCTGGTAAAACATCTGTTCCCAATATCATAATATTTTTTGTGAAAGTTTCATTCGAAAAAGCCTCGCCCTCATTTCGTTATATATTTACAATTCTGAATCAATTAAAATTGCATAACCTTGATAATGTTTGGTTTTTGAAATTTGGGAACACATTTTTCTACAAAAAATCACTGTTCGAATTTATCATGAATTTTTACATCGTTGTTGACGAAAATGAATAACAATAATTATAATGGTAAACTTTTTTTAAGATGACTGGATACACTTAATACGAATATTTTTAGAAAAAACCTCTTGATTCACATTCATTACCATAAAAGACAACCATTTGCATTCGGGGCAATGGAAAATACTGCATTTAAAATTTCAATTAGAATGTGAATGAAAATCTGCTTTCGTTGTATGGGATGGACAGCTGACAGCCATTTACAATAATTTATGTCCGTATTCTACGACATTTTGTATTGAAATTTTGAATGCTGTGTTTTCCATCACCCCGAATGCAAATAGTCGTCTTTTATAGTAATAAAGGTGAATCAAAAGTATTCATATCAAGCGTGTCCAGTCATCCCAAAAGTTTGCCTTTATAATATCATGTAATTTCTTAAATTATTCATTATGCGACCTTATAATGCGTAGAGTCCCGGCGTTGATAGCTCCTTTGTCATCTCTCTTCCTGATACATGCGTCATTATTGATACGAGAGGTTACAGTGGACCTATTAGCGTTATACCTTTAATAAATAATGTATCCTCAAGTAACTAAATTGTTTTTCTAATGGTGGCGCTGCACTTGGCTATTCGTGTTCACGTAATTGATATTTTGGTAAACAATCACCATGTACGGACAGTATATTTGACAAAATATTGGCCTTATTTACATCGTTTCGGTTTTCTGACAGACATCATTGGAGTCAAAAAGGCAAATAAACTGTCTACATATTTGTCAGCATCCCCCAGCCTTTTTCGCCTTGCTCTCTTTTAACCACTGTAGTATTTTATCATAAGTGGCATGTAATGGTAAAAACTTTAAATAATAAAATCCCACTACGAATCCAAAAACATTCATTCATACATATTATATACATATATTAAGCGATCAAATTGCTCTCTGAATAGTAAACATATTAAGTCTGGGTTCAATTCCTAGATGCGACTGTATCTTTTTTGTTTCAAATTTTCCATTGAGAGTTGCTAATATTTTCTTCAATGATTAAATATTAAAATTTGTGGTTTTACTCAAATATTATTCCAAAAATAAATTCAAATTATATTCATCCTAGACTTGCAGAAAAGTCAATAGATGTCGCACAAAATAAAAGTGGTTATATTTATCCAAGACACTATCTAGATTGCATTTAGTTCGTGAAGAATCTTGAAATAATACATTTGAAATAACATGCAATAAAAATATGCATTAAGAATATGAAGAGTGTTGCTAGTTCTTGGTCGAAGTACGATATTGTTAATTATGATTTAAGCGAATTAGCTCAGTAGTAGAGCAGAGCCCCGGCAAGACTAAGGTCCTGTGTTCAATTCCTAGATGCGATCATATCTTTTCTGATTTTTCTGTTTTAAATTTTTGTTTGAGAGTTGTCTAATATTGTCTTCAATGTTTAAACATGTTTGTGTTTACTATTTGGCTCCATGTGTGGATGGTCTTACTTCTTTATCTGCGTGTTTGTCTGTACCTCTACTGTTTTGCCAAATGGAACAAACACGCAATCACAAATACACATTGCCAAGTTAAGTGCTACCATCATTTACCATTCTACCATTGTTTTACACAATGCCGGAGTAGGTATAATGCAGTGCTTAAGTGGCAACTAAAATGTTTATTTAATTTGATAGCATTGTCCATGTGTGAAACGAAATAATTGTTAAATTGCAGTATTTCCCATCTCCACCCATGTAAACATGATTGTCTTTTAAGTTGAATCAAAGTATTATTATAAAAAAATATATGTATTAACTTTTTGATCACCAACACTAAATTTTCGCCATGCTGATTCTATTTTCGTAATAATTTACTTGTTTTTTTGCAAAATGATTTTTTTATAAATCTATTATATTCTTACCATATTAAATGTCAATACAAATATAAAAATTGTGTATAATCCACTATAAGTAGTTTCCCCTGAAAAGGTACAGAGTTATGTTCAGTGAAATGAATTTTTAACCTGGTTGGCTGTTAAATAAAGCCCGCCTTTTACACTAACAATAACTTAGGTAAATATTTAATTAACACTAAAGACATTGACGATAAACTTAGCCACTCGGGCATATATATTATTATTATTATTATTATTATTAAAAACATACAACGAAGTTGCACTCCCATGAGTTATCAAAAACTCATTAAGGAATCGCCAATTGGTACTTTTGAGAAGTTAAACCCAACTCAACCCAATATGTAGACACAATGTATGAATAAAAAATTTACAAAACATTTCACAGAAGCAACATACAGACACAAACATATGAAGAATCACTTTACAAATATTTCACAGAAACATGTCTTATAACATTTTATGAATTTGTATAACTCATTGACTCATTTGATTTATGTACTTTGGGTTTCAAAAAGTTAAAATAAAGTTTCCTCCATGATGGACTAATGAGATGGACTAAGAAATGCATAGATAAAACAAAATCAGGAAAATACAATATAAGGTACGGGCTCAAAAATATACAGACCTAATACAAGATGTTTACATACAAATACATGACGAGATTTAAGTAAGGTATAAACCGCGCCCATCATACTATAAGTTTAGTATTTGAAGATAATTAGGGCTATCAGAACAGAGTTTGTACCTACTTATGACTCGTTTTCCAAATAACATTTGAAAAAATATGTTTTCAATATATCATTTCGAGATTTGTTGGAGGCATATACCTGTCTCAAATTTTCAGGCAGTTTGTTATAGTTAGTGTAGGCAATGTATTCTAATGATTTCAGTCCGAACTTTGTTGAGTGTATTTTTGATATGTGTAGTTTGTTGTGTTGTCGTGTATTATATTGGTGAACGTCGTTGTTATAGTTCAGTTTTATATTTGTGTGGGTGTTGCACTGAATAATATTTAAAATGGTGTTTGTTATCTCAAAGCTAGGAACAATCTTAAATGGCAATACAAGTGCGTGACGGTAGATATCTTTAACAGGTGTATCCCAAGGCAAGCCAAAAATGTTACGTAGGGCTCTATTTTGGATTATTTGCACCTCTGATATCATTTTTTTGGTAGCAAAACCCCAGATACTCGAAAGGTATGCTTAATTAAACTTAATTGTAACGAGTGTTCTGCTTTTTATATAGGAAAAACGGCCCGGAATGTAAACATAAGAATTAAAGAACATCTAAGATGTTTAAATAGTAATGCTTTTTCAGAATTTGCGAACCATCTACTAGAAACTAACCACTCATTCGATAAAACCTCCGGGACTAAAATATTACATAAAAATGGATGTGGAATTAGATTAAACAATCTAGAAGCCCTTGAAATCAAAAAGCCATCAAAAATAAATCAAATATTATTAATCAAATCAATTTAACTGACAGTCCCATTTTTAATTTATTCCGTTAACCTCTTCTGAAACAGTCCCCTTTCCCTCCCCCTCCCCCCCCAACCATTCATCCTGCAATAATTTTGTTTCCCTCTTATCTATTTGTATATCTTACGCCTATTCTATTGCTATCTCTTTTATTAATTTTTAAAAAAATTTCTTATATATATATGTGTCTGTACGTAATTATCTTTAGTTAATATAATAGTACTGATGAAGCTTGAGCTAAGCGAAACCTGGTTGGCTGTTAAATAATTATTAATTCAAATAAAGTGGTGTTTTACAAAGTGAGCTTTTTCGTTAAACGTAACGTACATTGTAATCTATGGCGCCAATCAAATTATTTTAGGTTTTTTAATGCTTTTTGCACGTTACGCTTTAAAAAATTAAGGTACATATTTAATTAGAATATAAGTAAATAGTTTTGTCCATAAAAAAACCCAAATCTTTAGAGAAAGGTTGAAAAATTCAATTTTGTATCGGAGCCTCAATCCAATATTGTATTTTTCAGCCTTTCTTGAAAGATTTGGGTTTGTTGGTTTATGGACAAAACTATTTATTTATTTTCTAAATAAATATGTACGGGCGCGAACAATTAATTTACCTTAATTTTTTAAAGCATAATGTGAAAAAAGCATTAAAAACCTAAAATAATTTGATTTGCGCCATCTGTGAATGCGTAGATTATAACGTGAGTGACGTTTAACCTTAAATATAGTCTTATCTCCATATTATTTTACAAGTGCATATTTTACGCATTTTTATTGCATAGCGTATGTGGTTTGGCCCCTTTTGGTGTCTGTCTAGCCATTACATTTAAAAGTACAGATATAATTAACATTGTTTTTTTTTTCTATGATTTCCAGGTTATTCGACAGTCCCGCCACCCCCAAGACCATTCTGCAGAAGTGCTCGACGCCCACGCACCCCCCGCGGCACTCGGCCCCCTCAGCGGCGCCCCCGGCCTGCCAGCAGCGTCTGCTTCCGCCCCGCCAGCACCTTAGTGCCCCCATACTGGGGCACAGGAGAGAGCCACACCACCTGCCCACAATGCACTCACACAATATTCAGGTATATAGTTATTTTTTTTACATTCGCTCCACCGGGTTTTGGTTCATGGGGTGAGGTTTATCTTAGTCATAGCGGCGAATGCATTTGGCCACCTACTGCGTGGCGGGCCGGATCGGGAGAGGCTGCTTGAGGGAGACCTAACCTAGACCTATATTATTTATTTCTATTCTTGAACATACACTTTACAAATTATTACATTGGTTTACATAGATAATAAGTTCAGTAAGAAAAAAAAAGTGAATGATCCATAACTGTATGTAAATAGGTTAGTAGTAGTATTTTGTGAACACCTCACTAGGCGAACCTGTGCTGAGGTGTTCCCAGGGGCATGCACAGAAATTTTAGTTAGCTAGAGGGCTAAGACTGGAAAATACAACATTATTGATGTTGTTGTAGCTGAAAATGATTTTTATTTTTTTTCGAAATTTCAATTTTTTGTATGAAGATTTTTATCTAGCGTATGCATACCTAGACATACCTATAGGTATGCATACCCTGAATAAAAAATCTTCACACAAAATATTGAAATTTCGAAAAAAAATAAAAATCATTTTCAGCTACAATAACATCATTTACGTCGAATTTTTCAATCTTAGCACTCTAGATCACTAAAAACTCAGTGCACGCCACTGGGTGTTCCCATGTTTGGTAATAAGTGCTATTCTGTCGACTAAGTAGAAACACCTTATCCTCCTTGATATTGTCAAGAAGGGCACTGTGGGTCGACCCATGGCGGCAGTATCGAATGTATGTACAGTTATTCTTAGCATCTAGATCAGTGTTTCGCAAAGTGTGCTCCGCGGCACACTGGTGTGCCGTGGCCATTTGTAAGTGTGCGGCGAGTCCCGCGTCACTTCTCACAAAGTGCTCTGTAAATCGGTCTTTACTTTTCTGTGCGGCGCGGCGGCCGTGATTATCACGTGATTGCGCACGAGCTATCGGGGTGCATGCGCGTAACATAACATTACGAATTACGACGGCGACGTTGCGCCCGCTTGTTTAGTAGTCATTCGTTAATGCTAATGTTTGGTTGTGTCGTCGCGAACTTAATTGACTTTTTTAATTGCAAAAAAATATCCCATATTACGTGTATATAATTCATAAATTCGTTAAACGTACCGCAAGTTTGCCAAGTGAAACTAATGATTCCCAAGAAGAAGCAGAGTCAACGAAGAAAAAACCTAAGCTCTTTGATCGGAAATACGGTGAGAGCTATGTGCGTTATGGCTTTACATATTGCGGTGACGAATCGTGCCCAATCCCAAAATGTCTTGTTTGTGGAGAAACTTTGGCTAATAATTCGATGGTGCCCAGTAAACTTTCACGACATTTAACAACTAAACACCCAT
This sequence comes from Limnephilus lunatus, assembly GCA_917563855.2. Lineage (NCBI taxonomy): Eukaryota > Metazoa > Arthropoda > Insecta > Trichoptera > Limnephilidae > Limnephilus > Limnephilus lunatus. The sequence goes on along the minus strand of OU830596.1, from coordinate 3,958,338 downwards.
CGGTGGCTCACAAAGATAAAGCCTTCTTTCAACGTATGAAAGACCAGTCTAAGAAACAGGTAACTCTCATGAGTTCGTCTTTCAATACATCAAGCAAAGCGCAAAAAGCAAGCTACGTGATCGCTAATATGCTGGTTAAATCGAAGAAACCTCATTCTCTCGCTGAAACTTTAATTTTACCTGTCTGCAAAGAAATTGTCAAAATTATGATTAGCCAAGAAGCCGCTAAGGAAATCGAAAAAATACCTGCGTCAGCAGATACGATCTCACGTCGCATTAATGAAATATCCACCGACATTCAATCAAAGTTAATTGAAAAATTAAGGCTAAGTAGATTTTTCGCGCTACAAGTCGACGAGTCTACTGATATCAGTGGTCACGCGCATCTCATCGCAAATGTGAGGTACACGGATGGATATGAAATAAAAGAGGAGTTTTTATTTTGTCTGCCACTACCTGATTATACCACCGGAGAAGAAATATTCAGAGTAACAAACCAGTACTTCAGTGAACATAATTTGGAATGGCGCAACTGCTTAAGCATTTGCACAGACGGAGCAGCAGCTATGACAGGAAAAATTAGGGGATTTATAACCAGGGCTTCTGAAAAAAATCCTAATATTAAAAATTTACATTGCTTTTTACACAGAGAGGCACTGATGACGAAGTCTCTGCCTGATGAATTGTTGTCTGTCTTACAAGAAGTCGTCAAAATTGTCAATTACATCAAGTTGCGACCGCTGAACTCTCGTCTGTTTAATGGATTGTGTCAGGAAATGGGAGCAGATCATCAGTCACTTCTGTTTCATACAGAAGTACGATGACTTTCTCGGATTTACGAGCTGAAAAATGAGACCCAGACATTTCTAGAAACCCAGGGTTCAGACTTTGCTTCTCTATTTAAAAAAGAAGAATGAGTAGCAAAACTTGCATATCTGGCGGACATATTCGCTCAATTAAATGAGCTGAACAAAAAAATGGAAGGAAGAAATTGTAATATTTTAACGTCTTCGGACAAGATTGAAAGCTTTCGCGCTAAGTTGGTGCTATGGATCAGCCACGCTACCAATGGTAGTAACGAAATGTTTCCAAATGTCATGGCTGCCGATTCAGAAAAAAAAAGTGCAGGCTTTGATAGTGAAACACTTGGAGCTGTTAGCAGAAAAAATGAACTCTTATTTTCCTAAGTGTGACCTGCAACCTATGGACTGGGTAAGAAATCCATTTTCGGAAAGCATTTCCCTTGGACATTTACCAATAAACGAGCAGGAAGAATTCATGGAGCTTAAAACTGATCGGACACTAAAATTAAAATTTTCTGAAACAGAGTTAGCACATTTTTGGCTCCACGTAAAAAATGAGTATCCACTGCTGTCAAAGCGAGCTATTGCAATTCTATTACCATTTGCCACGACCTATTTATGCGAATTGGGGTTTTCAACTCTCACTACGATAAAGTCAAAAAAAAGAGAACGCCTGAGGACGATCGACGAAGAGATGCGAGCAGCGTTATCAACGATTATTCCAAATTTTGATCGTCTGTGTTCAGTTAAACAGGCTCACATTTCGCATTGAACATTTTTTCATGTTATATTGATTTTAATAATAAATATTAATAAAATATTGTTTTTGGTAAATTTTGGTTCGGAGTGGCCACGCTTATTACAAATAATTTTTAGAAAAAAACTTTAGATATGCCTTAATTACTATAAAAGGAAACTTTTTGGCTTGGTGGCGGCGGAAAAAGATACATTTTAATTATCAAGTGCGTAAAATTAAAATTCACTTCTCGAACCGATTCGGTGACAGTTCGCGGTCATTCTGTCACTGTTATGTGATAAATATCAATCATAATTACACAAACCCGGCTAGACAAACCCTGCTTTGCCAAACAAACCATTTAAAACCTGGGATGTTTTTTAAAATTATGATGACATGCAGCTTTCGTAGTTTTACCTCAAAGTTCGCCGTTATTCGTAATAAGCCTAGCCAATCCTATCCAAAATTTACCTTGTTTTTTTTTCTTTGGTGTACCGTTAAAATTTCTTGATTAGTTAGGTGTACCGTGAACATAAAAAGTTTGCGGAACACTGATCTAGATCATAGGTTCTCAACGTGGGCGATAACGCCCCCTTGGGGGCGTTCTAGACCTTCAGGGGGGCGGTAGAAGATCCGGAGACAATTGGGGGGCGTTGAGATGGCACAGGGGGGCGTTTGCAAGTAAAAAAATATGATCCAAAAAAGACAAACAAAACACTCTAATCACACACTAATAAAGCAAAGTAAACTTTAATATTGGTTAATTTTTGTTATTAAAAACCCATGTCAGAAGTTAAAAAGAAGATACGGCAATGTGGTGTGGATTATATTAAATACGGATTTATCGAAGATCCCACAAATCCACGCGATGAAGCCTTCTAGGTTTCAAGATCATTTTAATAAAATCCACCCGGATAAGAAAGACAAAGATGTGACATATTTTCAAGACATAAAAAAGAAGTAAAAAATTCAGCCAACTAAATGAAAATAATTTTCAACAGCTTCTAAGCATGACGATGATGGATTTCTAGCTTCGTACAATATCTCATTGTTGATTGCTAAAACAGGCAAACCACATACTATTGGGAAAGATTTAATTTTACCAGCAGTAAAAGAAGTAATTACCACTGCGCTCCATAAACCAGCTGCAGATATTATCCGAAAAATTCTTTTGAGCAATAGTTCTGTGAAAAGACAAATTGATGAAATGGCTGAAAACATTGAAGAATCATTGTGCAATCATCTGCAGTCTTGTCGATTTTCAATTCAGCTGTATGAGTCCACTCTACCAACAAATGAAGCATTGCTATTGTCATACGTGAGGTTCGTCAAAGATGAGAAAATATGTCAAGAACTATTGTTTGTTACAAATTTGGAAACAGATGCAAAAGGAGATCCCATATTTAATACACTGGAAAAGTTTTGTAACGAAAAGAAAATTCCTTTTAATAATACTGGGGTTTTGGATACTTTTTCAAATGTCAACACAGCAGGATCATCCCAGTTAGAAGAAAAACTAATAGAACTGACGACAAATGAGGAATTAAAAATTAAATTTAAGAATGGCTACCAAGAATTTTGGCTGCAGAAGTCGATTTCGCAACTGTACCTTGGATTATGGTCGATATTCAACGATTTTTACTAGCATTCCCATCGTCCTATTTAGCTGAACGTGGATTCAGTGCTGTAGCAACGTTGGTAACCAAAAAGAAAAATAGGCTCCATATTACTGAATACGGCGACTTACGTTTGTTTTTAAGTAAAATCGAGCTTAATATAAACAAACTTCTTAAAACGCATCAAATTCAAACATCTGATTATATAAGTTATAAATTCAATATCTTTTCAATGTTAATAAAAATACTTCTCTACATAATTAAGTATGCGTTTTAATTGTTCTCATTAAAACAATCTTCTTCTCAGAAATATGATAGGAGTCATAGCCTTTCTTACGATTACGTAATATTACAGTGTAATTACACGTTTAAATATAATCGTGACAATAGCTGTTTCAGATTCGCGATTATTTTTTACATATTAGGTACCTAGTATGTAAAAAATAAAAACGGACTTTCAGGAAACCTATCCCCCCCCCTCCTCCCCCCCCCTTCCCCTCAAGATGGTATGTAAAAGCAGTTGGGGGGCGCTAGAAAAAAATAATACTGTCAAGTGGGCGGTGGGCAAAAAAAGGTTGAGAATCTATGATCTAGATTATGTTTAAGATTACGCTCATTACAGAACATATTATATATTATAGTTCCCAATTATGTCCTCTGCACGCGAACTGTGCCTTAATTTCTCTAAATAAACAGTGTTAATCTCTAGTGACCCTCCTGGTAAGTATGGTCTTGTATGTATTTTCTGTCTGTACAGTACATTTTTACAGCAGCATCGCGTTCATTGGTCAAATCATTGCACATATAGTTTCGTATCGGTGATCGATGAACCGGTGGATGCAATTTTTAGCCATAAGTTGTTGTAGTGGTTTGTCTAGTTGATAGTTAGAAATAAGATTGTATAAACGTATTATAAATTTGTACAGCGCCCATGAGGTGATTTCTCACAAAAACGGCGCTATACAAGTCATCCAAATATTATTATTATTATTAAGATAAATAATTGTCTTGATAAATAATATTTTGGTAATATTTTCTGTTTCGAAACAAAGTGTTTTTAATTTTTTTTTTCATGTTTGGGTTGAGTTATGTTTGGTTAGATGTTATAATGTTTTGAGTAAATTGAATACGTTGTTGTTTGATCCTGTCTTTGATGTGTTTTTTGTGAAGAATTGTACATGTATTTGTAGTTGGTAGTTGCTTCAGTGTAGTGGGCATGCAGTTATATAGTTTGGTTGCGTAGTACTTAAAGTTTCTTTGCCCGTTTGAGGTAGGAGTTCTCTCCAGCCTGACTCTCGACCCATCGCCTTGCAGTGGGAGGGATGGATTAAAATATCCGTCGCTCCTGGACACATTGACCCCCAGACTCCTACTCATCCCTCATACCTTTTTTCTTCCCAGAACTTCCTCTCCTTCCTTTCCCTAAAAAGACTCTTCCCACAGCATCCCCAAAGATGACATAGGCCCTGAGGTAATTTTCTTTCCTCAGGCCTCCCGTGTGAAACTAATGTAAAAAGGCGGTCTGTTGTCCAGATTTAAAGTTACGGCCTGTCTCTTCTGTCGCAAACTGATAATCCTCATGTATGTACTCAATCCATTAACGTCACACCAACTTAATGTTTCCAGATCCGAGTGGACTGCGCTCCGCCATGCAACGAGGGCGTGCGGCGACTAATGGAGCGGGAGCACGACGCGTCCATGGAGGAGAGCGCCGTCAACAGCAGCCTTCGCCTCTGCCAGGAGGCCAACATCAACCCCTTCACACCAGACGGTAATTATAATACTGCTCAGTTTTTTTTAAAAATTAACTTCACTTAGGTGTCACCATGGTATTCACACTATGCTAACTTTGGGGAATCTGTGTGGGGGGGTACTTTTGGGGCAAGGAAATTCTGTAAAGGAAAAATATGATACCCACCCCTCCTCGTACCTTTTCCTTCCCAGAACTTGCTCTCATTCCTTTCCTTAAAAAGACCCCCCCACACATCATCCCCTGAGATGACACAGGCCCCATGGGAAATTATTTTCCTCAGGGCCTCTTGCATGAAGCTAATGTAAAAAAATATATATAGTTTATCTGTGAGGAGTCAGTATTCCGATTTCTTGCTTGTGCAGTTGATTTTAATTTTTTAGAGTTGATGAGAGACGGATAATAGATATACATACTCAGTATCGCCTTGGTGAAAGATCAGATTCGAATAACCCGATATTTCACAACCTTCCTCTCCCACATCTCCTTCCCTTCCCCATATCTTTCAGCCTCACAAAATTATTCCACTTGAGGATGCCATAGTCCCACTGGCACCAGTCAGGAGCAGTCGACAGTATTTCATAGGTTAAAGATTAAAATTAATAATAAGAAATTGTCAAAGGTAAAAACAGGTAATATACAAATAATGTACAATGAACACATTTGAATATGACGGTAATATGCTATACGTGACGTTATACCGCTATAATGCTGTGTCTTTGCTGCATCTTTCCAAAGATGAGATACACAATGTACATAGGTCTGTTTCCCCCAAAGGAAAAAAGTGATCATTTTCTTGCATCTCTCTCACACGTCTCCGTAGACTACAATACTACTGAAGTGTGAGTGAATTCCAAAAATTTAAAAATGTCAAATGTTATTGCGCGATGGTTTTGCTTTTGTTCTTAAACATAGAATGCTGGAATTCTTTCTTACAACAGTCGAAAATGAGACAAACGGTGAATGTATGTCTGCACCCCCCCAAAGGAAACATGCAATCATTATCATACATCTCCCTCAAACATATAAAGAAAATTACACACGAAAATGTAGACTTTGGAGGAAATAGTCACATGTATATTGTGTGTCTTATCTTTTGTCTCACCATTATTAAATGTGTAAGAAAGAGCTGCAGCATTATAGCTGAGGAACTATGTTTATTGCCTTTTTTGCCATCGCGGTAATTATGAAAGCGCTCAATCGATATTAAACAGGTAATCTAAAGACGCCAAGTAGCTCATACGAAGGATAAGTTTCTGACATGGCAACCAATTCTAATGATGGTGAAAGCAATTAAAACATTGGTCGGTTGTTTGTCTCAGGAATGCTGCTAAACAAGAAGAAGCGGACCCTCTCAAAGACCTCCATGACGTCACCCAACCATTCCCTCAACATGTCATCCACCGGCCTGGACCTCTCTGCAGACTCTGATATCCTAGAACAACCGTGCAAGAAGCTGAGGGTATGTTACTACATATCTTATTTTATATTTAAATTTCTTATTTTTAAAGATAAGTCAAATATTCCCAGTTTATGAAAAACCTGACAATATTTGAAAATCTCCTACTACCATCACAATAAGCGGAAAATGTTGCCTGTGTCGTAATGAAGAGAAATTAGCACTGAGTTGGCATTGCGTTTCCTATACATTAGCTCCACCCTGGAAACTCTGAGGAAAAAATTCCCTCAGAGCCTTTGTCATCTTTGAGGATGCTGTGTGAATGGTCTCTTTAGGGAAAGAAGGACAAGAAGTTCTGTGAAAGAAAAAGGTATGAGGGGTGGGTAGGAATCTGGGGGTCAATGTGTCTAGGAGTGACGGACGTATGAATCTATCTCTCCCACTACAGGTGCAGGGCGATGGCTCTAGAGAGTCCGGCTGGAGAGGTTTAGGTTAGGTCTCCTTCAATAAGTCTCTCCCGATCCAACCTGCCACGCAGTAGTAGGTGGGCAAACGCAATCACTACAAAAACCTAGACAAACCTCGCCCCATGCACATAGTGCACTCCTGCTAAGTGAACCAACTAGCTTAACTACATGGATTGGCCTATGGCAGGGGTGTCTGTTATCCAATAAATTGTTCCCGGGGCGGCTGTACCCATACCTGTCTCCCAATTTGTAATATGGTGGAAAGGCTATGTGTTATTAAAGTCATCAATACAGGTTATCTATAGGTCATCAATACACATTTAGAATTTTGTCATTTTTAACCTGGCTATAGCCGGGCGTATTTGGAAAAAACCGCGCGAAATTAGCTTTTTCCCACTCCGGAAACAAATCGTAAAAAAATATATTTATACGAAAATGAACTGATTTTATTTCTACACAAACCTGAATAGACACCCTACGTGAAAAAAAAACAATCCAAGGGTGTTTTCGAAGAACTTATGACATTGTTACTTCTTTGAAAATGTAAAATATTAACATTTTCAAAGTTTACACACCCAAAATGACAGTTGAAGTGACGCCGAGGTCGCCAAGTCAACCAAAGATAATTTTTGTAATTTATTCCGAGAGGCTAGGCGCTATGCGGCGTTTTGTTACGTCAAGAACGAGAATGGCCCAAACCATTCAGACCTTGTTCTTCATACAATTTCTTTATGCATAAGGGTCAAAATCGCATCCAAAAAAGTTTCTTTTTTGGATGCGATTTATTCCTACCGCGGCCACATATGGCCTATCGGCGACAGCCAGGTTAAGTTGGGTCAAAATAAATGTGTTATTTACATTTATTATCTTCGTAAATCATTTTATTAATAGTATATAAGTATAAATGGGCTTAGAAAAATATCCATTTTACAGACCATATTTCTGAACCAATTATAAATAATTTAGAACATAAGTCCTGTTCCAACAATTTGGTGAAATCCTTCAATACTGTGAAACCCTCTTAAGAAGTTCTCTCTGAAGTTTGGTTTTTTCAGTCCCTCGGCCCAAAATTGGTAAAATTTTTCCCACATATAAGGTTTTCCTGCTTAAGAAGTTTGTTTTCTCCGGTCCCTTGGGAAAATTCTTAAGAGGGTTTCACTGTACTTACATAGGACGCAAATTCAAGTAGCGCGCGCATACAACAGAGGAAATTTTTACGACTCAAATTCGAGTTACTAATTTGGTGTTCTTTTTACTCCCTTATAATATTAAAATGATTTTGTTCAAAATTGCATTACAAAAGTAAATTGCCATTTGAATTGCAGGAATCCAACATATCCCGGTACCACGAGGAATTTGTGGAGCTGGGCCTGCTGGGCTGCGGAACGTTTGGCTCGGTGCACCGCTGCGTCAACCGGCTGGACGGCTGCGTGTATGCCGTCAAGCGCTCCCTGCGGCCGGTGGCGGGCAGCGTGGGCGAGAAGACGGCTCTCAACGAGGTGTACGCACACGCCGTGCTGGGCAAACACCACCATGTCGTCAGGTAGGGGGATTATGGTGTTCAAACAATCAAATCAAAGTCTAAAGGAGAATGGGCAAAACATGTTTTGCATCCAATTTTAGGAAACACTCCCTTGAAAATAAAGTTGTACCTGGATTCATGGAATAAACTGCCACAATATATATATTTTTTTACAATAACTCCACACAGGAGGCCCTGAGGAAAATAATTCCCCTTAGGAGTGTATTACCAGAGAAACCAGAAATATGTCATTTTTAAATCAGTGGTTAGACGTATTGACTCTTTTCCACAAAAAACTATAAATGGATTTCAAAAGATTGTTCTTTTATCTAGTAAACGTATGTTTTAGATTTTGAGAAAAAATGTTTATTTTTAGAATAATAAGGTTATACCATAGGTCATTCGCAGATTTGTTCAATTTTCAAAAAAGTACATTTATTATACAACACCCATTTCAAATCATATAATCATGCAGTAAAATAAATCAATACATTATCTGGTAAACGTATGTTTCAGAATTTTAATTTTAGTTTAAATAAAATTATTAAAAAATATATACGGACATGTGTTTCTTGACGAAAATTGGTCGGTTTGTGCATTTATTTGTGCACTTACAAACAAATATATTTCGGATTTTTTTACATACTTATTTTGCTAAGACGTTATTGACAAATCATAAATAATTTGATCGTAAAATAATTTCAGAAAGTATTTAATTTTAAATAATTTTGAACATCGCATTTCACCATTTTTATCGCAGCCCGTAAACACAAATTTCAGATTTCATTACGGGCCCAAACGCGGCCAGGAGAGCACGTCTTCGCGACGCTTTGAATAATAATATTTGGAAATGAAATTTGAAAACGAAATTTGAAATAAACACGAATTCCTTGATTCATGTTTGTTAAATCTACAGGGTTGCCCGAACGCAATTTTTCATGTTCATTGAATATTTTTATGCAAAAAATTTTATAATTTCGAATATTTTTTTTTAATTTTAAATTATTCTTGTGTGAATACCGCACAAGAGTCCCAACTGCTCCAAAATATTTTTTGGGGTAAATCTTTTTTACGCACGCTCGACACTTGGGGGTAAACTGGTGAATGGGTTACGAAAAGTGGTGATTGTTACGAAAAATGACATGCGAACGGTAATCAATGCGAACGGTGATCGATTGCTCGGCGGGTCGGGCCTTTACGCACGCTTGTTTTTCGTGTTATTGTTATATTGTTAATGGACTATTTGTCCATAAATAAATTATAAACAGCGGGTACCTGGCATGCGTTTCAAGGGCACTGTAACCTCGCGGTCAACTAAACTGGTTCCATCACAAGTCCCGGGAATTATAATGCAAGCGCCTGCACTATATAACATTATACACAGCGGGTACCCGGCATGCGTTGCAAGGCCACTCAAAGAAAGAAAGGGTTTGTGCGCTGTAATTCTGTTTGTTGAAGTGCTTATTATTAATTATGCACACAAATAAATATTTCAAAATGCGACATTTTTTACAATCCAACTGAATATTACTCGTTTTTTTTCATGAATACCGCACAAGAGTCCCAACTGCTCTCGTCTGGAGCCAGTGGGACTATTGCATCCCCAATTTGGGGTATGTTGTAAGACTGAAGGTAGTGGGGAGGGAAAGGATATAGGGAAGAGGAAGGTGGGGAAGTACCTGGCTATTCAGATCTGGCCAATAAACACGGCTAAAGCCATTTCAAGCAACGTTTCAATTCTTAATGGTGGTCTTACACCAGGGCGATACTGAGAGTATCTTCCACTCTAATGGCCGTAAAATACAATTAAAAAACAAAAAACCAAAATATTAAAAAGAATATAACAAATTGTTTATTCATGTAGGTATCTACTTAATACCTACTGTGTTTACGCATTTCACTTGTATCTATTTATGTTTATGCACTTCGATATACAAATTACAAATAACTACTACTAATTAAAATTCTGGAAGCGAGAATAGTAATATAAAGTAGTAATAGTAGCGGGTAGCCCTAGCTCGCGTGAACAAAACCCTCAAAACTCGGATTGCCGCGGAACGAAATTTAGTTCTGAAAACGCCCGCTCGCGAGCCCTGATGTGTTAGCGCTAGTGTCGGAATCGAAGTTGTCATGTGCTGGTTATTCACTCTTAGGGTCTATGTCATCTTTGGGGATGCTGTGGATAGAGTTTTTTTAGGAAAGGAAGGAGAGGAAGTTCTGGAAAGAAAAGGGTGTTAGGAGGGGTAAGAATTTGGGGGTCAGTGTGTCCAGGAGTGAAAGACGTATGAATTCATCCATTCCACTGTGGTGCAAGGCAATGTTCCGAGAGAGTACGGCTGGAAAAGTCAAAGGGATTCCCTCAACCATTCTCTCCCGATCCTGCCTGCCATGCAGCTGGTGGGCAGACACATTTGCCGCCAAGACCCGGACAAACATCACCCCATGAACCCGGGCACCCCTGCTAAGTCACCAAATGTGTGACCTGTGGCAGAGATATTGGTTTTCTAATAAATGGTTCCCGGGGCGGCAGTGCCAAATAGTATATGTACCTCATTTCCAATGAAACAATTAAATCAGGACAATCTGTGAACAACATGGTATGGAATCGATAAACACCAAAGATTCTTCGCAAAAAAGTAAGGTTAACTACGGTTTACAAAGCAGCCATTTTAGAACTTTTCTACACAAGGTCTCTGGTTGTGGATTCTTTACCGTTAAACCGAGCCAGTTAAACGATGGTTTAAATCTTACATTATAATAGTGATGTCCTCCCGGCAATATTTGACTAACCTTGTACGTTGTGTTGCAGATACTACTCGGCGTGGGCGGAGGACGACCACATGATAATCCAGAATGAGTACTGCGACGGGGGCTCCCTGCAGGACGTGCTGGAGAGCCGGGGCACCCTCAGCGAGCCCCAGTTGCTGGTTCTGTTGGCGCACGTGGCAGACGGGCTCAAGTGAGTGCAACTCTATCTCCTCTTGACTTGTGGAATTTATTCCCAGAGTAGGATCAGTCGACAATATTTACGTCAGTATCATCAGCTGTAGAGCAATTTATATAAATAACTGATTGCAGATTGTTCAGTCAATGACTCTTATAATAATAGGTCAGCAGATAATATTAACCGGAGAGGAAGTTTTGGGAAGGAAAAAGTTACAAAGGGTGGGTAGGAATCTGGGGGTCAGTGTGTCTAGAAGTAACAGACGTCCGAATCCATCCCACCAACTGCGGTGCAAAGCAATGGTTTGAGATATTCCGGCTGGAGAGGTCAAGAGGTCCTGAGGAAAATAATTCCCCTTAGGGCCTATGATGCTGAGTGGAGGGTCTTTTTAGAAAAGGAAGGAAAAAGGTATGGGGGGTGAGTAGGAATCTAGGGTTCAGTGTGTTTAGGAGTAATGGATGTATGAATCCAACCCTCCCACTGCGGTGCAAGGCGGTGTTTCGAGGGAGTCCTACTGGGAAGATCAAAAAGCATCTCTCAACTAGTCCTTCTCAATCCGGCCCACCACGGAGTAGGTAAGCGGGTCTCCAGATCCAGCCGGCCATGCAGTTGATGGGCAAATTTGCCCATCAACTGCATCTGCCATCAAGACCCGGATAAACTTCACCCCATGAACCCGGACACCCCTGCTAAGTTATTAAATGTTGCTAACTACTTGAAGTGACATATAGCAGAGGTGTTGGTTTTCCAAAAAATAGTTCCCAAAACTGATGTACAGGATAAGAATAAGAATGAAAAAGAAAGAATAATGAATAACGTTTTAAATGTGTGTTAATTTTCCAGATATATCCACTCCATGTCGCTGGTGCACATGGACATCAAGCCCGGCAACATCTTCCTGTCCCACGAGCCCGGGGGAGCGCGGGACGAGCCGGAGCAGGAGCGCTCCCCGCCCGGACCCGGACAGCGGGGCAACTACGACTCGGCCGATGATGGCTTCGAGGACAACGATGACCCGCCGCCCAGTCCCGGGATCGTCTATAAGATCGGTGAGTTGCCCTAACTGTTATAATCCGACTGCTGCCGGTTAAATTAACTGTCATTCTGTATGACCGAGGTAAAGTTAAATTAACTTTATTACTGTATGACCGGGGTAAAGTTAAATTAACTGTCTTACTTTATGACCGGGGTAAAGTTAAATTAACTGTCTTACTGTATGACCGGGGTAATGTTAAATTAACTGTCTTACTGTATGACCGGGGTAATGTTAAATTAACTGTCTTACTGTATGACCGGGGTAAAGTTAACTTAACTGTATTGCTGTATGACCGGGGTAAAGTTAAATTAACTGTCTTACTGTATGACCGGGGTAAAATTAAATTAACTGTCATACTGTATGACCGGGGTAAAGTTAACTTAACTGTTTTGCTGTGTGACCGGGGTAAAGTTAAATTTGTCTTGCTGTATGACGGGGGTAAAGTTAAACTAACTGTCTTGCTGGATAAAAAAAATAATGAAATACAGTGAAACCCTCTTAAGGTGAAACAGATGTGACCATTCCCATACAATCTATTTTTCAACCGCATTTGAAAACTACAGATAATATTTTATTTATTTTAATGTCGAAAAATAATACTCATAATGAAATATTCGCGAACGAAAATTTCACAGTTCTATCACTTATAATAACCCAGTAATTAAATTAACAAAACTAATTATTTTGTGCAAAAACTGCGAGCCAAAATGCCCTAATCTGCGTCAGAAGGAGACAAACCTATGTGCGAGCCATACGTTTCACGTGCACGCTTTCAACCCATTCCTATGGTGTTAAAGGGGTCAGTATATTTGTAGTAAAAATGTCAATTTGCGTGGCGCGATTTGTTATTCTGATAGAATGTTCGTTTTGCTTTTTTATGAATGTTCCAGTATTACTCGGCGCAAGGAACATTTGCGGTTTTGGCACGCAGTAAAAAAGGACAAATTAACTATATAATTATAGTGAGAACGACTGTAATTATTTAGAACTTTGTTAGGGTACCCCGATGTCGGCTTCTAAACCAACATCAGCACACCAACACGTCCCTGGCTAGCTCTCAGCGGGACTATGGTACTCTCTATTCAGGGGGGTGGGCAGCTCAAGGCTAGGGAACTTCTCTCCATCCTTCGGTGACCCACGGGATCCTCACTGGTCAACAATCCTCCCGCCGTAGCAGAATAATAACAATGTTAAATCATTTAGACATGTATTGTAAACTCAAACACATACATAGGTTTTTACAGTACAATTCAATTACAAGAAATGCAAATTACACAAACCTAGCTAAAGTGTTTAACTCTCCCTGACTGTCTCTCAAAACGAAACTCTCCGAGTCGTGATTTCCGCGGGGGCCCTACATTTCACTGAATTACGGACAACATTTAAAGAGGAAATCAAGATACAGCTTACATGTAGGTTGGCAGGAACCTCGTCTCATGTGGCAGCTTCATCAGGCACTTTCATAGTCTAAATAGACCGAACTATGGTGCGGCAAAAGGCCAATTATACTCAAAGGTATTTCAATAATACATCGCGGCCCGTTGAATTGGGTCCGCCGGCTACAGTGAGCCGCTAGCGTGCGTTCTCCAAGGCGCTCGGATTTCGTCTGTCGGCGAGCGCAGCGGACTGCGGAGTCGCCGGGCAAGCGGGGAGGTAAACAGGATACGGGGCGGGGAGAGGGGGCGGCCAGCTGTGGGCTGTCGCGTTCTCGAAACTACTCGCTTCAAGGGCGTATCGTAACACTTCCCCCCGCGCTTGGAAAAAAAGCGACGTGGCAATGGAGCTGTAGGAAAAAAAATCCTCTTAAACTTTCATTGGGGTTTTTGAGAGATTCGTTGCTTGAGAGATGCCTAGCTAGAACATGCAATTTATGTTATAGTTTAGGTCACAATGTTTGTAGGGAATGGGTGAGGGGTACATACAATGTTTGGAAAAGAACAGTTTTGGTGAAAGTACATGGTGTGAAACAACATACAAGATTATGCAATTGAAAGATGACAATACATGGTTATGCAATTGAACAAAATAACAATACATGGTTATGCAATTGAAAAATAACAATACATGGTTATGCAATTGAAAAATAACAATACATGGTTATGCAATTGAAAAATAACAATTCATATTTGTACAATTGAAGAACAAAAAAAACAACAAAAATGCCTGTGTGATTCTAAAGTTTCATTGGTCTGGGAGCTAAGTTTGCGAAGCGTGGATTTGTTTGGTTTCGGAGAATTTCGAAGAGGAGGACGTGGTTTCACAGATTCTAAGGATTACATTATCACTGTAATCAGACCCCTTTGAGATAACACTCAGAAGTACACTTGGGCCTTAGAAAACACTTGGTTTTGTCGAAGACGACGAAGTTCACGAAGTGGGGACTGTGGTTGCTGTGCCGCGACTATGGTTACAGAGGTCATTGAAGAGGAGAATCCAGTGTCTGCAGACATGCCAGTACGAATCCTAAGTGTTATTAAGGTAAACACGGATCGTATATAATGGTTATTGAAGCATAATGTAGCTCAACATAACTTGTATTGGTACGCATTCAGCGAATACTGGAGGTCAAGGTAATGATGGTTTACACATGACGATATATGCGTCACTGCATGACAGCGCAAGAGACGACATGGTTGGCATTGATAGCAAGAGTAAGAACAAACCTAGGAGCTAGCGTGCCCAAAAGGTGGTTCAGAGTGTCATGATGTATAGTGGGACAACTCAACTTGCTGTGGCACGACAAAACAACATACATATGAGCGGTATGGTCTGTGCTTTCAGGAACAAATGCGTAGAAAAATGGCAGCAGGAGGGACCTAGTAACCACAGCGCGTGCTGTCAGGAAGTGAAGCTCAGCTTGGCTGTTGGTGATGACATCCGCCTGGGCTTCTTTTTAATCCGGGAGAAATTATTATTAGAGCAAAATTCTTGAAGTTTACCTGCCTAGGGACCAATGAAGAAAAGGTTTGGAGAGAAACAAAATGTGTCCAGATAATGAAATAAACGAAGTTTTAACCACCGACCCAGAGAGTGACGAAGAGAGAGTTTTCTAACTAAATTGTGATTACATGAACATTTTCCTTTACCAGGATGACTTGGCGTTTGCCGAGTGACAATATGTCTTGGTTAAAAAACAACCGGCCTTCCATGGCCTATGTTAACATAAAGGTGGTAACATTTTTGTAGAATTTCAACGAACAAGACAAAGAAGTCGTGAATGAGTCACGGTAAAAGCAGAGAAACCAATTCATGAATAAAGGTTGTCAAAAGGAGACAGACGGTACGCCAAGTGCATATCGTACATATCCAACATTCATGAATGTGTTTCGTGAAATTGAGAAAAAGAACAAAAGGTGAGACATATGCAGAGAGTGAGGGAGAAAGCCTGCTGATAATTGGTTAATTTACCGATTCGCACTCCCAGTGAGGGCGAATTATGGTTAACAACAGATTTTCCTCTTCATAACATATACCTGAGAACATGATGGTGAGGAGAAAGGAAAGGAAAAGGAAAGGAGTTGAGTGACGAAACTTGCTAGAGACTGGACTAATTTCCACTTCAAACTCCATGTGAGAATGAAACATGATCAACCAGCAGATTTCCTGACTCTTTACAATTGTTAAAAGGATGAGGAGAAATTTGAATACACATTAACAAAGAGACTAATCTTTTGCGTGTATTGGGCAAAAGATTAGGGGTCATTTTAAAAACTCCTGCGTGATTGTGAGAAAAGACAGACCCTTGCTCCAATTTCACAAACCTGGGGGTTTTCTTATCCGTTCCCCAGACAACGAGTTGGGTGGTTTTGTGCTCAATCGATTAACTCCCACAGCACTATGCCCCATAGTTAGCAGTGAAGCAACAAACTAGTCCTTTTGGGATAGTAGATACTCCTGGGCTTCTTTCCTTTTTGCAAAGAAGTAAAAAAACAGGAGGTCCACGGGCATTGGCGTTGAATGACAACAAAGGGTTGTGGACTACATTTCGTAGATCGCACACAAAAGGTTTGATATTATTTCGTTCGCACGACTCATGGTAAGTGTTTTAACGTCTCCACGTATAGTGTATAAAAACATGTAAGTACATACAAGATAAAACTCAATTATAGACAGAAGTCAAGAGTTTATACAATGCCTCTTAAAGAAGATGGCAAGGCCGATATTATGTCGTTCGCACGAATCACGGTAAGTGTTTTAACGTCTCCACGTCTCGTGTACAAGGGTTGTACACAATTATACATACAAGTGGTACTCATGACAAATTAATGACACACGACCAGAATACAAAAGCGGTACTCATGACAAATGAATGACACACGACCAAAATACAAAAGCGGTACTCATGACAAATGAATGACACACGACCAAAATACAAAAGCGGTACTCATGACAAATGAATGACACACGACCAAAATACAAAAGCGGTACTCATGACAAATGAATGACACACGACCAAAATACAAAAGCGGTACTCATGACAAATGAATGACACACGACCAAAATAGATTGTACAGAAAGGGTGGTACTCATGACAAATATGTCACACGACCAACTCAATAACATTTAGCTATGAGCAAAAGTGATTATGACGAACTTCTCGTATCGTGGCAGGTATTTTAAGGATCCCTCCTATAACGGTGGATGTTCTAAGGATCTCTCCTATGACGGTGGATGTTCTAAGGATCTCTCCTATGACGGTGGATGTTCTAAGGATCTCTCCTATAATGTAACAGGGTTACGTTTAAATACAACACAATAAACGTTAATGATGCTTGATTTTAACACATTTTATAAAGATTCGTTAGATTAACTAACTCCGTAGCCCAAGAGCGTACGACAGAGAAGATAGACAATTTGATGCTACTTCATGTGTTACAAAATACAAGGGTGATGGCAGAGTATAATTCTACTTACACCAAGTATTTAAAACAAAGACAGACCTATAATGGTTTTACATACTGTCTGTTGTGGCAACCTGCAGTGAGGAAGACCAAAGAAAAGGGACCAATTACGGTTTTACATACCCTTTGTGCAGTTACAAACATACCAGGTTATGTGCAATTTGGGTTGCAAATACTTGGTTAAATGGACACCTAAAAGTTGTGAATTCCAAAATCAGGATGACCATAAGGTTTTATTTAACCTGTCTCGTAGGGTTGAAACGTGTCATATAAGACATACGTAACGTACAAGCAAAAAAAATAAAATAACAAAAGGCAGTGGCTTTGTTATAACAACCAAAGACCGGATGATTCGGTTTTACGTACTTTAGTTGAAACGAGCCAAATTGATTTATATACAGGGTTATAAAGACCAATCATTGGTTTTATAAATACAAGTTCCAAAATGGACGTGTCGATATCCAATTTTGGTACAAGAGCATGAATTTGGGTAGGACGCCATCAATTTTTAATTTAACCTTTTCCCCGCGTTGAACTACTCCGTTTGTTCAATACCCATACGCGGTACATGTTTTCAAATACCTATCCATCCAATTTTATGTCAATTACAGCATATTATGGCATGATTTATCATACTATATAAACAGATGAGATTATTATCTACAATTTGAAACCAAATCGTCGTCTGTAAACACTCCTAGATGTTTATAAAAACAAAAACATTAAATTCCATACAAAAACATACCCATGTTATCTTAAAGGCGGCGCCATTTCCCCGCGTGCTTGTACTCAGGACACTGCGTTGATAGACACAAGTGGTACCTCAATCACTTATTATTATTAATTCGAATAAACAAGTTCTAAAACTCAACACTTAAAAATAACACGAGACGAATAGATTTTGTCATATAATAAATATTGTTTTAATTATCTAAGCACTTAAGAGGAGTTTACGCCGGTCACAATTTTTTTGAGGTATGGTATATTTTAAAACAGGGTTCGATACATAACGACACACCGCATTCTTTACACATGTATCTCGTTAACTGCATTTTATTATTTGTAAGTCGGCATACACGACATCGTCTGCGCGGTTTATTTGATTTGTCGGTTGCTGGAATCAATCCTGCCATATGCTTAGTGGCATGTTTAGGCAGAATCCGAAATGGACTGAGGTGGGCTGATGTTGTAGGCTGTGGTATTTGTGTAACTTGTGGTTTATATTTCTCAACAAGTTGCATTATAACCGCCAATTGAAAATCTGCTAACGGCTTTTTTATACCTGTCACTTGGGTGTGCAAAATAAGTGCATTCAATAAATACAGGTCAATTATGTGAAAAAAGACTTTTTTATACCACTTTATCGTCTTTCGCATACATGATAAACTGCTCAGCATCATGTCGCCTTTGTCAACAGTTCCCATAGATTTATTGTAATCGATTATACAGGCGGGCTTGTGAATGGGTTGTTTAGTTCGGTGATTTATTTTCCCTGTTTCTTTAAATATGTCATCGTGCAAGGTAGTTAGCATGTGAACATCCCTTTTATCACACCATTTTAATGCTAAAAGGGGACCGCGGCTTTTTGACTCAAATTCACCTTTTTTCAGATTTTTAAATTTGGGCATTTCCTTACGGTTTTTTTTTACTGTCCCACAGGCATTCGTTTTTTCCGAATGCAAAAACTGGAATAACTTTGGGCTTGTGTACCAATTGTCACACCACAAATTGTGCCCCTTGCCAAAATAATCATTTATAAGTGTGGTTACAACAGCGCCGGTTATTCCCAAGTTCTGCTCATCCGTTATTTCCGTGCCTTCTCCACAGTAAATTATAAAATCAAGAATGTATCCAGTTTTCACATCACACAAAACAAACATTTTGATTCCAAAGCGGTGTCGTTTCGATGGAATATACTGTTTAAAAATAAGCCTACCCTTGAAAACAATCATGCTTTCATCTATGCATAGATCTTCATAAGGTATTACAGACTGTTTGAATAGTGTTCGGGTGTGATTTAAAACTAACCTTATTTTATAAAGACGATCTGTAGACGGCGAATTTGAGTCACAGAAATGTAAATTTTGCAATAACAGTTGATATCGATCTCTACTCATGATCTGGCCAAAAATAGGCGAACTAAGAAATATATTTGTACTCCAATACTCTTCAATAGTCAAGTGTTGGTTTCTTGTCATTAGCATGGTTATTGCAATAAATAAATACATTTCTTCAATATTTGTGTCCTTCCATTTATGAATTCTTGAATTCGCACCAAATTCCTTTGTATTGAGAACAAAGCTATGGTAGTTATGTATTTCTCTTACAATTTCATTCATAATGGAGCGATTCAAAAAATGTTCAAAAAAATCACTTTCTGTTGAGTTTTCGTTAAATTGTACAGAAATGCCGGATTGAAAATCATCAAATTCGTGTACTATTGGAATATGAGGTCCTGACACCCAGGAGTGTAGCACTTCTTCCCGTACAGACTCATCAGCTTGAGTTTCTGCTTCTTCCCGTACAGACTCATCAGCTTGAGTTTCTGCATCTGAAATTTCCGAAGGTACAAATTCATCCTCGGACATTTCATAATCAGAATCCAACATCTGCAGTATATTTTCAATTTCATCATCTTCCAAAATATGGGCCATTTTTATTCTTAAAGTTAATTTCAAACACTAAAAACTTATTGTGAACGTTTCCTAATAACTTTGAAACAGTACGAAAAAGAACACGAAAATAAACACGCACTTTTGTAACTAATTTATAACCAAAATAGACATGTTATAAAATTCTGATGACACTTAAATTAATAAAATTTTTATGTAAAGTCAAAATCACAGTTTCACAATACAAACAAACGTTTAGAATACGCGAGATCTCTACAATAAATGTTATCGACGCTTGTCCACTATGATCAATCGGAAACGCATGCGCAAAGAGCGAATGACTACTAGCGCCATCTGTTGACTAAATTATGAACTATGGCACTCAAACGCACGACGACACATTCACTTGATTATCGATGTTCTTTACGAAATACAATTTTATTTTCGAAATATGCCTGAAGATGTCAGCATCGTGATAGTTACACGAATGTCCTAGTGAGCGGGAAAAAAAACTGTTACATAGGAGCGCTGTGATATCGGCAGTCGAAGTTGGCGTAACAAGGTCTGATACGGGCGCGTGTGAGGCATGGATTTTTGCCGTATCAACTGTTGTTACGATCGCGTGGAAAAGGTTAAGAGGAAAAAATTGAAAAAAACTTATATACACGAGGGGCGACTATGTAAGTAACCACTGTTTGATTTTCATGCTAGAGATACCTCGGAAGGTTTTACAACTCATGATGAACAAAATGAAAGGAAAAAATTGTAAAAATAGTTAACTGGTTCTGAGTCGGAATTTAACACTTTGGAATTTACAAAACCCGACTTCTAGAACGACACGCCGATGGGCAATTGTCAACTACTTTACATGAACAAAATAAACAGGTGAGAAAGTTCCTTTCCGCACGACAAAAATGCAACAAAAAAATAAATAAAAAAATTACAAAATTACATGACCAGGCAGGGTATGACGTGGCATGAACATTGCGTAGTGTACGTGTTGAGACAATAAATGGGCTCGCGACTTCCCAAACATTGAAACTCGAAAAGTGTCTCCGTTCCAAAGTGATCAGTTTTAGAACAGGTGAAAAAAAAATAAAAGAAAAAAAATTGCCGTGAGGGAAAGAAAAAACAGTGCAAAAACAACATTTGAAAGTAACTTCAAGGAGAGTATGCATTAATTTACAAAATAATTTACAACTTGTTTCATTTACGAAACGATGGGCATGTGATTGACACATTACACGCCTGACGTAGTAAGACTCTGTAAGCTTACAAAAAAAATGTGATACATACTGGATCATTTTACGTTTGCTGAGATAGTGGGGGCAGTTTTACTTGACTCCTCACTTCCAGACTTTACAATGTCCTTAATGTGGTAATTACCAATGTGCTTTCCAGATGAGTCAGACAAGGAGTACACTAGGTCTGATATTTTCCTTAGGACTTTGGCCTTCACGAAACGTGGTGCCAGCTTAGCAGAGAAATACATGGCTCCCTGGGAAAGTGTGTTGTTCTTTCTCCAAACTATGTCTCCTGTATTGAAGGTGACATGTTTTCTACGTAAGTTATATCTGTCCGCACTCTTTTGGTGAGCCAGGAGCAAAGCATCAGTGACTTCACTGTAAATGGCCGACAGTTCTTCCAAGCGATGGGCATAATCTGCGGTAGGGTTGCTTGTGGTGGCAGATGACGTAGGAAAGTTTGTGTCCCTATGTAGAGAACCATGGACGACTTGTTCCATACCGTGTTTTAAGAAGAAAGGTGTGTAACCAGTGGCCAGATTAACAGTGTTGTTCATAGCGGCCTGAATTTTATCTAGGTTTTTACACCAAGTGCGTTGATCTTTATCAACTAGAATAGCTAGAGCTGTGTTGATTGTTTGGTTGTAACGTTCGACAGTGTTATTTTGGGGAGTGTACAAGGTGTTATAATAAATGTCCTTGATTCCGTATTTGGCAAGAAATTCTTTGAATTCCTGGGCAATAAACTGTTTTCCGTTATCAACAATTACGGTTCTGGGTGTTCCGTAAGGTATAAAAATGTGTTTTTCCAGAAGTTTGATGATGGCGGACGCGTTGGCTCTTTTTAAAGGGAAGATCCAACAGAATTTGGTGAAAACATCCACTACACTAAGTATGTGCATGTATCCGGCATAACTTCGAGGAAAAGGTCCGACGAGGTCCATTGACAATGACTGTAGGGGTCTGTCGGCGCGTTTGGGGTTACCCATTAGGCCGGCAGGTGCTGCCGTGCTATGTTTATAAGCTTTACAAGTTTCACATTTAGAGATGTAATTGCGAATTTGTTTGAAAAGACCAGGCCAGTAATACTTCAAGGAAATCTTTTTATACGTCTTGAAAGTTCCTGGGTGTATAGAGTCGGGAGCACTATGATTGTCAATTATTATTTGTTCTCTTCCTTCGAGGGGAACGACAAGTTTCCAAGAGTAATCTTCGAGGATGGATAGTGGTACCTTGCAATTACGGTATAGTTGTCCTTCTTTTATGATAAAATTAGGAAACTTTTGTTGATTATTTTTACAACCTTCGAAGATTTTCAAATACCATTCATCTTTTGTAGATGGAGGGGGGGCAATTGTGTCAACATTTAATGAAGCCAATTCAATTCTTGAAAGAGCGTCAGGAACAATATTGTCCGCGCCTTTACGGTGTACAACATCAAAATTGAATTGAGACAAACGGGAGGCCCAACGAGCGAGTCTACCGGAGGGATTACTTAAAGAGATCAGCCATTTCAAACTACTATGGTCTGTGACTACAGTAAATTTGCTACCGTCTATGTAACCGCGGAAATGGTGAACAGAATCCAATACAGCCAATAACTCCTTTTCGGTAATTCCGTAGTTTTTCTCGTGTTTATTTAATGTACGGGAAAAATACGCTACAGGGTGTTCGCCATCTGGGAATTCTTGAGTTAAGACTCCACCGATTCCTACGTTGGAGGCATCCGTGTGGAGGGTAAAAGAGAGTGCAAAATCCGGGCAATTCAGAACGGGGGCTTTTTGAAGGGCATTTTTTAAAGTTGTAAACGCTTCTTCAGTTTCAGCAGACCATCGGAAGTTGCTGACACCTTTACGGGTGCCGGTAATTTTATTTAAGGGGGCTGCAATTGTGGAAAAGTCTTTGATGAATCTTCTATAGTAACCTGCAAGTCCAAGGAAACCTTTGACTTCCTTCGCGTTTTTGGGTCGGGGAAAATTTGCCATGGCTTCCACCTTAGCGGGGTCTGTTCTTAGACCTTTTTCGTCGACAATGAATCCCAAATAACGTAAACGGGACTTACAGAATTCAGACTTCTTCAAGTTGATGGTTAAACCAGCGAACTTGAGTTGTTGAAAAACCTTTTCCAACATTAATATGTGTTTTTCAAAGGTGTCGCTGACGATGATGAGGTCGTCAAGGTAACAAAACAGGCTGTTATCGACTTCAGGACCGAAGAGTTTGTCCATCAGTCTTTGTAATTCGGCGGGGCTGTTCTTTAGACCAAAGGGTAATCTTTTAAAATGGAACATTCCCCTACCAGGTACAACGAAAGCAGTTTTTTCACACGATTCTGCGTCCAAAGGTATTTGCCAAAAAGCTTTGCTTAGGTCAACAGAGGAGATGAACTTGGCGTTGCGCAGTTGGTCTAAGGTCGCGTGGACGTAAGGTAAGGGGTATGCGTCAGCTTCCGTACAAGAATTTAAACGTCTACTGTCAAGACAGAAACGTGCGGAGCCATCTTTTTTAGAAACCAAAAGAGTTGGGTTGGTCCATGCACTTCTGCTGGGAACCACCACACCCATTTTTAACATTTCATCAAGTTCTTTTTCCAAAAGTTTAAGCTTTTGGGGGGCTAAGTTGTAATAACGTTGCTTTATGGGTGGGCCATTGGTTTTAATGTGGTGTTCTACCAAATTTGTCAAACCCAATCCACATTTTTCGAAAGATATTGATTCGAATTTATTGACCATTTCCTTTAGTTGGAGAGCTTGGTCCGTGCTTAAATTTTCGTGAGGTATTATTGTGCGGATCTCACTAATTTGAGCAGCAGTGGAGGTTTCGCCAAGAGTATTAAATACTTGGGGAGCAACGTTAAAAGCCTTCCAGAAGTCAACGCCAAGGATGAAATTCTGGGATATAGAGGGCACTATTAGAAAATTGATTGTAATTATTTTATTGTTACAATTAATTGGCAGTGCAAGGGTACCGATGACCGGCTGGGAAACATTATCCGCAGTCGTCAGGTGTGTTGTTTGTGGCGAAATTTTAAAATCACTGTTAACAAAAGGCAGGTGAGCATTGTTGCCAAGACAGCTGACAGATGCACCGCTATCAAGTAATCCGGAAAAGGGCACATTGTTAACAGAGAAAAGAGCATAGGGTCTCCCATCTTTAGCTTGTTTGCAACAAACCGAGGAAACATTTAAGGTCTGGTTAAAATACTTAATGTGTGATAACCAATCAGTCCATTCTTTAGACCTTGGTTCAGAATGGGTACCTGAGAGGTTATTATTTAGTTTTTTGGCCTCTTCATGTAGAAATTTGGTGGGGGCTTGGAGAAATCCACCTGAGGTTTGACATCGCTTGGGTTTTGTAACCTTTCTGCATTGTGCCTTGATCTCTTGAAAATGTTGCGCAGTTCGTCGCGTGGAGGAGAGCGGTCCCTAGAGTGGTGTCTCTTGGAGGTTCGGGGTTCCTTGGATTCCAGAAGTCTTGCTTGCTTGAAACAAGTAGCGGCCAGGTGGCCTACTTTTTTGCAAAAGGAGCACACTTTTTTGTTGTCGAATTCTGGCTTTAAACCAGACGAACGGCTTGGCACAACCACATTATTCGACACATTCTTTATGTTTTTCCTATCCTGGTACGATTCCAGGAGGAGGCAGACTTCGTTTAGCTGGGCCAGGGATGCAATTTTCTGTGAGGTGATGATGTTCTCGTATTTGCTTAAAAGGCCATCAGTTATGACTGGTAATAGTTCAGCTTCCGGAACAGGATGTGAAAGCTTGATGTTGATGGATTCAGCCCTTTCTATGAATGTAGCCACAGGTTCATCTACTAGTTGTTTAATAGATAGTAGAGATAGTTTGATCCGGTGCTGGGCCTCCTTTTTTCCAAAGCTAGAGATTAGGGCAGCTCTGAGTTTATTCCAATCTTTGCATTTAGTCTTTTGGATGCGGTGCCACGGAATTAATTCTGGGGAGATGAGTTCTATAAAGTTTCTCCGTAGAATCTCGAATGGGATATTTTTGATTGTAGCCGTTTCTTCAATACGGTCAATGAAATCCATTACATCGGAGACGCCATTATATTTGACTTTCCAAGAGGATAAATCGTAAGTTTTATCTTGTGTCAAGATGGGTGCGACGTCCTGTTTTATCATTACATGCGGCGTAGGTTCTTTGTCAAGATTATCCAAAACTTGCGTAGCCGAACATGAATTATTTTCGTTGGAGGGGGCGAGATTTATTCTCCTAATGTACTTTTTGTTGAATTTATTTATTTATTTAATATAAGAATATTGTACATTGTATATTATTTTTGTGTTATTTCAACCGCCATGCTAGGGATGTCCCTGTGTTATGGCGGGTGAAGTTTTCAGATAGTAAATTATACATGTTATGGTTGTAAAGCAAAAATTTAAGTTATACAAATTAAATCAAGTTGCAAATATAATAAATATGGTTTTTAAATGTAATAATAATTATATTCTATAATAATAATAAGAGTAAAATAATTAATAATATTAAAAGTAATAAAAATTAGGTCGTTAATAAAATTCAATGTGAGTAAAAGTTATAAATTTGTTAGTTTAAAAAATTGTTGTTAAATTATACAATTTAATTGCGAAAGAATAGTAAGAATAATATGTAATAATAATTAGGTCGATAATAAAATTCAATGTAAGTAAAAGTTACAAAATTATTTGTTAATTTAAAAAATAGTTATAGTTGTACAATTTAATTATGAAAGAATAGTAATAATAATATGTAATAATAGTTAGGTCGATAATAAAATTCAATGTAAGTAAAAGTTACAAAATTATTTGTTAATTTAAAAAATAGTTATAAGTTATACAATTTAATTACGAAAGAATAGTAATAATAATATGTAATAATAATTAGGTCGATAATAAAATTCAATGTAAGTAAAAATTACAAAATTATTTGTTAATTTAAAAAATAGTTATAAGTTATACAATTTAATTGCGAAAGAATAGTTATAATAATATGTAATAATAGTTAGTCGATAATTACATTCAATGTAAGTAAAAGTTACAAAATTATTTGTTCATTTAAAAAACAGTTATAAGTTATACAATTTAATTGCGAAAGAATAGTAATAATAATAATAAATCTGGAGCACCGTATAATTAGGTCGATAATAAAATTCAATGTAAGTAAAAATTAATTGTTAATTTAAAAAATAGTTATAAGTTATACAATTTAATTGCGAAAGAATAGTTATAATAATATGTAATAATAGTTAGGTCGATAATAAAATTCAATGTAAGTAAAAGTTACAAAATTATTTGTTAATTTAAAAAAAAATAGTTATAAGTTATACAATTTAATTGCGAAAGAATAGTAATAATAATATGTATAATAAAATTCAATGCAAGTAAAAGTTATAAAATTATATGTTAATTTAAAAAATTGTTGTTAAATTATACAATTTAATTGCGAAAGAATAGTTATAATAATATGTAATAATAGTTAGGTCGATAATAAAATTCAATGTTAAAAGTTACATATGATAAAAGTGCATATGCCTTCAATGTAGATTTAGATTTGCTTGATGGCGAGAGTCCTCTATCCCTTAAAGCAGCTTGTAAGTGGGCTTTGGATAAACTATGCACATTGGGAATGGTACCCAAGTTGGATGATGTAATAGTTTGCTTGTCCTCCATTGTGAGTTTCCTGGGTGGTGGGGAGAAGAAAAAAAAAATTTGGCCAGGGGTTTCCTTTAGAAAGCGCAAAAATTAATTTTTGTGAGGCACTTTTCACTTGGTGATCACTGTTGGCACTTCCAAATGTGTTTTGTATACATGACACCAGAATTCTTGTCAAAGAGGGGCAGACGAGAAAAAATTTTGCGTGGAAAGACCTTAGTGGTAAAGGTTTTTGTATTTCACTGACCACTTTTGAGAAAACTGTGAAATTCACAAGTATTTATTTATTTTAGAAAAATTTTGCCAGGATTGACCTTTAGAAAACAGGTTTTTTATTTTCACAAAACACTTTGCACTGAGAAAGGCACTAAAGTTCACAAAAGGCACATTTCTGGCAAATAAAGGACAAACTTCCGGATGAAAATGACTGAATATGGGGTTTATTGCATCCAACCATATTAAAATTATTTTATTTATTCATGGAATAGTCATTGGCTTTATTATTATTCCACTTTTCACTTATGTAAGGGAAAAACACAATTCACTTTCACTTATGCTGAAAAAAAACAGTACCTATAATGTACAATGGGGAAAGAAAGTCATTATTTTGTCCATTTGGAGAAACATTAAATTGTACTAATTTGACAGACACAAGTGGGCCAATTGGTATATTGTGCAGAAATAATAAAAATACGTAAGTCCGAAATTTTCATTAAGGAATTCGCAAAATAACTGGGGTTCCAGAATCAATGATTTCCGTTGGTATCCCGGTTCAGTCATAAAAAACGGTTTGGATTTAAAACGCAGCCTAGCAACAGTCGGTTAGGATTCCGGCGGGAACAAGGCATTTGCGCGCAATCCGGAATATCGCGTGAAACAAAGGCCGTTGGATTTGGCGGGTATTGCTGTTGCTAACGCGCCCGCCGCTTGGTGACGCAATTCAGATTCGCGGTCAAAAGCTGGCGTTTCGGGTACTCAAAATGGCCGTTTCACATGCGATTTAATTTCATAATTACAATCAGATCTGTTATGGATCTGATTTACATATTGGTTTCTGTGGTTTTTTCACAGGATTCACTGTAGAATAACAAGGCATAATTAATGTTTTACAAAATAGTTGTTGTGCGGGAAGGATTTTGACAGAGGAAGGTCCCGCAAAGTGACCGGGGTAGAGAAAAAAAAAATTCCAGGCTTCACGTTGATGCGCCAATTGTTAGGGTACCCCGATGTCGGCTTCTAAACCAACATCAGCACACCAACACGTCCCTGGCTAGCTCTCAGCGGGACTATGGTACTCTCTATTCAGGGGGGTGGGCAGCTCAAGGCTAGGGAACTTCTCTCCATCCTTCGGTGACCCACGGGATCCTCACTGGTCAACAATCCTCCCGCCGTAGCAGAATAATAACAATGTTAAATCATTTAGACATGTATTGTAAACTCAAACACATACATAGGTTTTTACAGTACAATTCAATTACAAGAAATGCAAATTACACAAACCTAGCTAAAGTGTTTAACTCTCCCTGACTGTCTCTCAAAACGAAACTCTCCGAGTCGTGATTTCCGCGGGGGCCCTACATTTCACTGAATTACGGACAACATTTAAAGAGGAAATCAAGATACAGCTTACATGTAGGTTGGCAGGAACCTCGTCTCATGTGGCAGCTTCATCAGGCACTTTCATAGTCTAAATAGACCGAACTATGGTGCGGCAAAAGGCCAATTATACTCAAAGGTATTTCAATAATACATCGCGGCCCGTTGAATTGGGTCCGCCGGCTACAGTGAGCCGCTAGCGTGCGTTCTCCAAGGCGCTCGGATTTCGTCTGTCGGCGAGCGCAGCGGACTGCGGAGTCGCCGGGCAAGCGGGGAGGTAAACAGGATACGGGGCGGGGAGAGGGGGCGGCCAGCTGTGGGCTGTCGCGTTCTCGAAACTACTCGCTTCAAGGGCGTATCGTAACAACTTTCTAAAATCTCCAACTATCACTAGACGCCCGCCTAGTTATTTTGTTATTGAGACTTGCTAAACAATAAAATGCATAGATCGAGCTGGGTACCTACATTCTGTCCGATTCTCGTCTGTCTGCCACGAGTTTTAGAAGTTGAAGCTTTTTTCGACTTTGTACAACGCATTATTGTTATTCCATAAAAATGAGGCGTGCTCTTTATAAGAAACAAAAGTATTATTAGAGAGCATACTTGGTCGAAGGTAGAGAGTGAATCCAAGACTAAGTTACAATTTTTTTTACAAATATTTTATCGGTAACTACCTAACTAACCATCACGCCGGTTCTCCGCGGGGAAGGCAGAGAGGACGGACCGCCAAACAACTCGGTCTTGGCACACACTATTTGCCTCACTCACATTCATACATCGTCTCATACATAGTCTTCTATTATTCTGACTTTTGACATGACCCGACTCAAGTATCTGATTCATTTGATCGTGCCATGTCTACCTCGTGCGTCCCCAACTTCTTCTACCATTCATATTTGCGTCATATATTCTTCTTATACTACCTAGGTACTTTCTTCATTAATTCGCTCTATATCCACATTTTCTAGGTACATTCTGTAGTAATTTATATAAAATTAAAATTAAATAATAAATATTTTAATTAATAATAGATATTTTATATACTAAAAAATATTTTAATTACTATTTTAATTTTAATAATTAAATTATTTTATTCTGCAGTAATTATTACATTCTGTAGTAATTGTGTAATTTTTACTAATTATCTATCCCCGTTTTCTCGCTGAGAGGATGGGTCACAACTAAGAGTTGAAAGAGAATGTGAAGAATGCGATTATTCACATTCATACACATCTCTTCTATTATTCCGACTGACTGTTCCCAAATAATTAATTCGCTTGATTGCGCCGTTTTTTGCGAAAAATTATCTCAGCGAGCTGACACCAAATCACACCACATAGGCATATACTATATTACTATGTTTTGTTGTTATGTGAAGCCATCGTATCCTGACTTGAGCACACGACAAATTTGTTTCTCCATCTGGCAATTCTAACCACTTCGTTGGTTTGATAAATGCACCCCATAGAAATGTAAGAATTAAATGTAACTTTTTGACTTATTCACGAAATATTAACGAGCAAGCAACCGAGAGGTATGTACCTACATCGCTTGTCATGAATAAGCCTGTTTAGCAAAGGCGGCCTCTAAAAAAAGATCCAGTTAACACCAGCTCCCGCCACACATGCCGTTGTTCCCAGCCGGTTCCTTTTATAAATTTATTCAATCTTCCCAGGCGTTGATTTAATTTACTGAATACAACAAACCTCTATCTCGCGTCTCTCTTCCACGCATGCGAGACATCGTAAAATTTTTGAAATACATCTTTTTCGCGAATGTTTTTTGGTTGGGTAAATAAAAATGTTCTTTACCAACGCGCGCGGAGCTGTGGAAAATGTCTTTTGTGCATATTTTTTTGCAATGAAATTGTGTATTTTTCACCCGTTCTCTACGATTATGTAATTATAGGTACCAATTTTTTTTTAAATATAGATTAATATTACTAATATACGTTCGCGAACCAATAATTCATCTCAATATTAAAAAGCATAACGTGTTAAAAGTGTTTTATTAGACGATATTGAAAATAGCACCATCTATCGGAGTAAAGTTTCTAAAAATATTTTGAGAATACCCTTAAGAAGTTCTCTCTTAAGACGTTTCGTTGCTTAAGAAGTTTGGTTTTTTCGGTCCCTCGGTCAAAAATTGGTCCAATTTTTCCCACATATAATGTTTTCCTGCTTAAGAAGTTTGTTTTTTCCGGTCCCCTGGAAAACTTCTTAAGAGGGTTTCACTGTAAAGGTTTTTATGCAAGTTTTTTGACATACATTTTTTTTAAAGTTAAAAATAAAAACCCAAACTAGTGCTTACCTAATACGCATGGATTAAATGGTAACAACCTCTCTTCCAGCCCTTCATTATGTTATAGTATCAAAATGACAGGAATTATTGTCAAAGAGGGTCGAGTTACTACGAGTTTCCGGACACCATGTATAAATGTACATTACAGTCAAACACTATTTGTTGGCTGGTTTATTACTAGTTTACATACATGTATTTACAATTTTCATGCTTCTGAACACACGACCTGCCTGTACTGGCTGCTAATTGAATCTGGTCGGTAAGATGGCGATTGACCGCTCCCGACAGCTACTGCTCCCCGGGCACTCTTTCAATACACTGCAGATAGTCAAAGTTTTTGTATATAAGATTTGTATGATAATTTCTGTATTTAATAAATGAACTAATGATATGTATTTTGTCTTGTAGGCGACCTGGGCCACGTCACCTGCATGTCCTCCCCACAACATGAGGAAGGTGACTGTCGCTATCTGTCCACGGAGGTTCTGCAAGAGGACCTGACCAATCTGAGTAAAGCAGACATCTTTGCTTTAGGTATGTTAAATGATATTTTCCTGGTTATTAGACCTATGAGAAATCACAGATAAATAATTGAGACCTTTTGGGGAAAAACTATTCAAATAATAATAAATCTATTCAAATTACATCCATTTATGTTCACAGCTAAAAATGATTTGAAACGTCCACCACAAATGTCCAGTACAAATAAATATGAAATATTAAAATATCTTATTACGTGTAAATTTATTTGACTTTCGATGTATATAGATATAATATGTATACCTATAACTGTATATGCTCAAATAAAAGGTTTCTTTTATTTGAATACATATATGTTAACAGTCCATATGTCTAAACTTTTTCACAAAACGCTGTTTTTTCCACATAAGGGCTCCATTGTTTTACATCTTATAATTTAAAGCAAAAATAAATAAATAGCTCACATCCTTACTAGATATTTGATAAACCTTTTGATAACAAAAATAATTTTTCAGTTTGGTTGGGTATTTTGAACTCAAATCCAAATCTAAGATTTGTATGAAACGCGCCGAAACGGGCCGCGCATACTTTCCCCTTAAGTCTTGAAATTCAAGTCCAATCTTTTTATCCTTCACTGTAACTTTACATTTAATTATTTAATTTTGACTAACATTATAATGATTTCAGGTTTAACAATCTACGAAGCGGGTGGCGGAGGCCCGCTGCCCAAGAACGGGCCGCAGTGGCACGAGATTAGAAGTGGAAATATTAAAGACCTTCCCAAAATCAGCAGAGAATTAAACCAACTTATAAAGGTAAGCTGTAGTATTAACATTTTGTTTACTGTATCACAATCAGAATACCTTTGTTAGTTCTGTATAATCCAGTCATGGGTGACATGATCGGACTGGAAGCGGACTATCATGAACT
Source organism: Limnephilus lunatus (assembly GCA_917563855.2). Classification (NCBI taxonomy): domain Eukaryota; kingdom Metazoa; phylum Arthropoda; class Insecta; order Trichoptera; family Limnephilidae; genus Limnephilus; species Limnephilus lunatus. Next base: position 3,926,351 of record OU830596.1, on the reverse strand, counting down.
GTACTGTCATCTGTGTAACAATGAATTGGTGCACATGACAATAGATCATTGATGTGCAACAAAAATAAAGTCAGAGACAGAACTGATCCCTGTGGGATGCCAGCATTTATCTAATGCATAGGTTCTCAACGTGGGCGATAACGCCCCCTTGGGGGCGTTTGAGACCTTCAGGGGGGCGGTAGAAGATCCAGAGACAATTGGGGGGCGTTGAGATGGCGCAGGGGGGCGTTGGCAAGTAAAAAAATATGGTCTAAAAAAGACAAACAAAACACGCTAATCACATACTAATAAAGCAAAGTAAACTTTAATGGGTAATTTTGTTATTGTGTGTATTTTAATCATTTTTATCACGTTTGCAAAAATTCATTCGAGAGTTCGGGAAGTGAATGAAAATTGAACTGATAGATTCCGTTACATTCAGATCTACAATAAATTTTATAAATGAAAATTTTAATTTGTTGATTAGAATATATATATTTTTTTAAATTTAAATCTTCTGATTTCACGTGAAATATCTCATACATACATAAATACAGGCGAAGTTAATAAAATCCTGTTAATAAAAAAAAAGTTTGTAGCTATTAAATTATAACCTGCAAGAATTGACAGTATTATCTGTGTATTGATCTAACTTGCTCAGTGTCGTCAATGCATTCGGGAGTCAACGAGTGAGCTTACATGCGTCGACAAGACAGCCCCTTAGCCCCCGATCCATTCTGTTCCTGCGTCGCCTTTGTCTCCGCGACAAGTCCGCGATTTATTTCTGCGCCGGGTGGCGTATTTACAAAATCTATAGCGGTTCAGTCACGGCGGCGCGACTGAAATGGGATAGGTTTTTTTGTGCAAAATCATCAACAAACCTAATACCATTTCAGTCGCCAACGCGCTTCGTTGCTCTATCTATCTGTTTCAGAGACTGTGGGGACCGTAATTATAGAGTAGCTTCTGTTGGTGTTGGTGCTGGTGCATTTCCATGGTTATATATTTATTTCGTAAATTTATAAAAACGTGTACAATTCATAGCTTGCATTATATTCTCAAAAGGTATGAAACTCATGGGTGAACTCAAACTATGTTGGATCATAAGTGCAGTTGCAGTACATTTTGACAAAAACTAGCAATACATATTTTGTCATTTACTGCATACTCCTTGCTTCATTGACATTCCTACATCGTTAAATTTACATACAAGTCCAAACCTACTAGTTCAGCCATCCCAACAGACTATAATACCGTCAGATAGTTTAACCGCAGGGGTAGGCAGAGATGGTGGATCGCCAAATAACTCGGTCAGACTGCTTGCTTTAACCACATTTATACATCGTCTTGTTTACTAGTCTTTATTATATACCCACCATTTCAGTTATGGTAGCTAATAACATCAGGCCGCTTCTCTAATAACATCAGGCTGCTTCCCTCAGAGGGAGGCACAGAGGATAGACCGCCAAACAACTCGGTTCCATTGCTTGCTTAGTCACGAGAATAGATACATCTTACTAATATTTGAAAGCGTGTCACTGCGTGTTTATTTTATTCCTGTCGAAGCGTGTTATATGTCTCCAACCTATATAAAGGCACTGATTTATCATTTTATGTTCATTAACATTAACGCGCGCCATTAATAACAGGGTTTTAAGAGTTAATCTTTTACTCACGTATCTCTAAATGTCGGAAGTAAAAAAGAAGATACGGCAATATGGTGTGGATTATATTAAATACGGATTTATCGAAAATCCTACAAATCGATCATCGCCAATGTGCCTTATTTGTCGAAAAATATTTTCAAATGAAGCGATGAAGCCTTCTAGGCTTCAAGATCATTTTAATAAAATCCACCCGGATAAGAAAGACAAAGATGTGACCTATTTTCAAGACATGAAAAAGAAGTACGAAATTCAGCCAACTATATCAAAACAATTTTCGACAGCTTCTAAGCAAGACGATGATGGACTTCGAGCTTCGTACAATATCTCATTGTTGATTGCTAAAACAGGCAAACCACATACTATTGGGGAAGATTTAATTTTACCAGCAGTAAAAGAAGTAATAACCACTGTGCTCTATAAACCAGCTGCAGATATTATGCGAAAAATTCCTTTGAGCAATAGTTCTGTGCAAAGACGAATTGATGAAATGGCTGAAAACATTGAAGAATCAATGTGCAATCATCTGCAGTCTTGTCGATTTTCAATTCAGCTGGATGAGTCCACTTTACCAACCAATGAAGCATTGTTATTGTCATACGTGAGATTCATCAAAGATGAGAAAATATGTCAAGAATTATTGTTTGTTACAAATTTGGAAACAGATACAAAAGGAGAAACCATATTTAATACACTGGAAAAGTTTTGTGACGAAAAGAAAATTCCTTTGAATAATATTTTGTCAGCTGCTACGGATGGCGCCCCAGCTATAACAGGGCGTAACAAAGGCTTCATAGTATGCTTAAAAAATAACGTTCCTGACTTGCTTGCTGTGCATTGCGTAATTCATCGCCACCATTTGGTTGCAAAAAATCTGAGTGAACGCCTCCATACATCACTGCAATATGTTATCAGAGCAGTTAATAAAATCAGAAGTAACTCATTGAATGACAGATTATTTGGTCAGCTTTGCATTGCCAATGATGAAGATTTCAACCGATTTCTGCTTCACACACAGGTGCGCTGGCTGTCAAAAGGTTGAGTCTCTGATAGAGTTCCTAGGAAACAAAGACACAGAATAGAGAAGTCCAGTCCATTTTTTTTATTTTTTTTTATGAAAAATGACCTTCTAACTTAAATTACTGCATATTTTTTTTTTTTTTTAGAGTTAGTTTTAATAGTTAAAATAATTTTCAAAGTTTTAATTTTTGGAGATCCCTCGAAAACACCCATATCTATGGTGAATTTTGTGACGTCATCTACTAAAATAACGATTCATATATTTTAGATTTTTATGTTGGTTTTCTTGAATCTCACATAGATTTGCGCAGGCGCGCGGCCATCTTGTTTATTATAACGCGTTGATTGGCTAATGGCTTATTTATTGCAAATGGCGAAATCAAATTCTTTGCAAAACAATGAATGACGTTGATGAATTTATTAACTTGCAGTTTGCTGTTTTTGATGATAATTTTCGTTTAAATGATTAATTCACTGTGATATTAGTGTAATTCAGCATAAGTACTAATGCTGCCTGTACTTTTTTTCAGTTTTAGTCCTTAAATAATGTTTTTTTGGTGATTTAGTTTCGTTCGGTTTTTAGGTTACTGACATTACATAATCAAAGGTTACTTCTCTATAATTTTTATGACTTTTCCGCGTGAATTTAATAAAACTTCCATAAAAGTTATATTATTTGATAATGTAAAAGCCTTATGCATGTGTAAATAAATACAAATTCGAGAAATCAACGCATTAATTGCGTAAAACCGAGTCCAAGATGTCGGATTTTTTCAGTTATTTTTTCGGAATTATTATAATATTTTTTTATCCTTTTTAATTGTATGAACGAGATAAAAAGTGAAGTGACAGTTTTATTCCAAATTCATAAAGTAAGAGGACTGTATTTTTTAAATTTTGAATTTTCCTAATTTTTTCGACCATTTAATAGAATATGTTTACAGTCGGCTGTTTTTTTTAAATTTTTTCATTTTGAAACTTAAAATACTGCGTTTTTCAAACACAATCGTATATGTCAGATACAAAAATCTAAAAGGCAATTCTATTAACTTTCTATAAAGGTATATGCTTTTACGACATCTTCAAAAATAAGAAATATATAGAACATTCGCTTGTGTCATACCTAAATTCCCATATAAATGACGTATAGCATAAATAAACCAGTCATTAACGTGATTACTATCGTGACGTCATCACAGAGAATTACACAGCATACCAACCTGACGCTGTGTTTTAACGAGAATATTAAAAATGCACTTTTTAATATTTTTTTAAAAACTGTACGTTTAATATTATTAAATAAAAGTTATATATTCAGAATCAGCGTTTATTGGTCTATATGAACATATTTTTTTAAAGCCATAATATTTTTCACTGGAGTTCCTTATTGCGCGACAACCTCACCTCATCGAAGAAAGATATTGCGTACTTGACAGACCTGTATAAATTGTTTAATGATGTCAATCTCCAACTTCAAGGCGACGTCTTCAATTTGATTAAGACAAAAAATTGTGTTGCAGCTTTTGTATCAAAACTGCTATTATACAAAAGAAATAGCGGCAGAGGGGAATTTAATAACTTCCCAAATTTATCAGCAGTATCATTCAAGAACGACGACTTGCTTGTTTACAGTCAACCCTTGGAAAACCTCCACAGTGATTTCAAGGAACGATTCCAGGATATTTTAAACGAGGACATACCAGATTGGGTTTTGGATCCTTTTTCAAATGTCAACACAGCAGGGTCATCCCAGTTAGAAGAAGAACTAATAGAACTGACGACAAATGAGGAATTAAAAATTAAATTTAAGAATGGCTACCAAGAGTTTTGGCTGCAGAAGCCGATTTCGCAACTGTACCCAGGATTATGGTGGATAGTTCAACGATTTTTAATAGCATTCCCATCGTCCTATTTAGCTGAACGTGGAATCAGTTCTGTAGCAACGCTGGTAACCAAAAAGAGAAATAGGCTCCATATTACTGAACGCGGCGACTTACGTTTGTTTTTAAGTAAAATCGAGCCTAATTAATATAAACAAACTTCTTAAGAGTGTACAACCAGAGAAACCAGAAATATGTCATTTTTAAATCAGTGGTTAGACGTATTGACTCTTTTCCACAAAAAATTATAAATGGATTTCAAAAGATTGTTCTTTTATCTAGTAAACTTATGTTTTAGATTTTGAGAAAAAAAAAATATTTTTAGAATAATAAGGTTATACCATAGGTCGTTCGCAGATTTGTTCAATTTTCAAAAAAGTACATTTCTTATACAACACCCATTTCAAATCATATAATCATGCAGTAAAATAAATCAATACATTATCTGGTAAACGTATGTTTCAGAATTTTAATTTTAGTTTAAATAAAATTATTAAAAAATACATACGGACATGTGTTTCTTGACGAAAATTGGTCGGTTTGTGCATTTATTTGTGCACTTACAAACAAATATATTTCGGATTTTTTTACATACTTATTTTGCTTAGACGTTATTGACAAATCATAAATAATTTGATCGTAAAATAATTTCAGGAAGTATTTAATTTTAAATAATTTTGAACATCGCATTTTACCATTTTTATCGCAGCCCGTAAACACAAATTTCAGATTTCATTACGGGCCCAAACGCGGCCAGGAGAGCACGTCTTCGCGACGCTTTGAATAATAATATTTGGAAATGAAATTTGAAAACGAAATTTGAAATAAACACGAATTCCTTGATTCATGTTTGTTAAATCTATAGGGTTGCCCGAACGCAATTTTTCATGTTCATTGAATATTTTTTTGCAAAAATTTTTATAATTTCGAATATTTTTTTTATTTTAAATTTTTCTTGTGTGAATACCGCACAAGAGTCCCAACTGCTCCAAAATATTTTTTTGGGGTAAATCTTTTTTACGCACGCTCGACACTTGGGGGTAAACTGGTGAATGGGTTACGAAAAGTGGTGATAGTTACGAAAAATGACATGCGAACGGTAATCAATGCGAACGGTGATCGATTGCTCGGCGGGTCGGGCCTTTACGCACGCTTGTTTTTCGTGTTATTGTTATATTTTTAATGGACTATTTGTCCGTAAATAAATAAATAAATTATATACAGCGGGTACCCGGCATGCGTTTCATGGGCACTGTAACCTCGCGGTCAACTAAACTGTTATGGTTCCATCACAAGTCCCGGGAATTATAATGCAAGCGCCTGCACTATATAACATTATATACAGCGGGTACCCGGCATGCGTTGCAAGGCCACTCAAAGAAAGAAAGGGTTTGTGCGCTTTAATTCTGTTTGTTGAAGTGCTTATTATTAATTATGCATACGAATAAATATTTCAAAATGCAACATTTTTTACAATCCAACTGAATATTACTCGTTTTTTTTCATGAATACCGCACAAGTCTGGAGCCAGTGGGACTATTGCATCCCCAATTTGGAGTATGTTGTAAGACTGAAGGTAGTGGGGAGGGGAAGGATATAGGGAAGAGGAAGGTGGGGAAGTACCTGGCTATTCAGATCTGACCACTAAACACGGCTAAAGCCATTTCAAGCAACGTTTCAATTCTTAATGGTGGTCTTACACCAGGGCGATACTGAGAGTATCTTCCACTCTAATGGCCGTAAAATACAATTGAAAAACAAAAAACCAAAATATTAAAAAGAATATAACAAATTGTTTATTCATGTAGCTATCTAATTAATACCTACTGTGTTTACGCATTTCACTTGTATCTATTTATGTTTATGCACTTCAATATACAAATTACAAATAACTACTACTAATTAAAATTCTGGAAGCGAGGATAGTAATATAAAGTAGTAATAGTAGCGGGTAGCCCTAGCTCGAGTGAACAAAACCCTCAAAACTCGGATTGCCGCGGAACGAAATTTAGTTCTGAAAACGCCCGCTCGCGAGCCCTGATGTGTTAGCGCTAGTGTCGGAATCGAAGTTGTCATGTGCTGGTTATTCACTCTTAAAACGCATCAAATTCAACCATCTCGTTAAATAAGTTATAAATTCAATACCTTTTCAATGTTAATAAAAATACTTGTCTGTATAATTAAGTACGCGCTTTAATTAACAATCTTCTTCTCAGAAATAGGATAGGAGCCATAACCCATTATAAGGTTATTTTTTTATGCATGAAGATCACCATGTCTCTCTCTCAGGTTGATGTGGGACCTAGCGATCTGTAATGTGGGAAAATGTAAGGTTCTGCTTTTTTGTTCCGAATAATAAAAAACAAGAATGTTTGGGAAGGTTCCATAAATGTGTATTTTACAACAAATCAAGTTAAACAAAATTAATAACAGAAACCCTCATACCTGTGGACCAACGCAAACGGTTCTATTCTCTAAATCTATTACGGAAAACGGCGAACAGAAGGTGACGGCACGCAATCCTGCGATCGCCAACGGAGGACTCCGGATGAAGGGGGCAAACATCTCGTGAAGAATCTCCAGACGGCCAGGAGTCCGGGCCAGATGGATCCGACGAGCACGTACCGGGATGAGGGCGCTAAAGGCCAAATGCCAGGTTATTTCCTACAAGCGCGAGGGACGCCATCTTGGTGCCAGAGCGTGGTGATTTTAGCGAGGCTGTTTCCTCCGACGGTGGGCCACAAATAAATCGTTAGCGTCACAGTTTTATAACCGGAGCATATCCACGTAGTGGTTTTGCGCGGAATTTATCATCTCCAAAACAGATGGTTTGCGATTTATCCGGAATCTCAGCACGATTCCCCGAGCCACACGGCCACACACCGCGTACTCCAAATTTAACAAAAACCCAAAAAGGTTACGCATGCGGAGAATTCAAATTCACCATTTCACAAGCGGCACACACATTATTAACCGAAAATCCAGCCCGAAAAAGTTAAATAATAAACTCAAAACATCTTGTTGAGTGACCTCGTCAAAAATTCACCGGTTCCCTGACGGTGAAATTTTAAGAAAGTCCATAGAAAAAGACCCGGTTCAAAAATCAGAGAAAAAAGTCTTGCCAGTCCAATACAGGCTGTTCAAATTACCAGGTTAGTGGTCAGGTAAATAATTATATCACAAATTGATAATTATTTACGTGACAATTCCCCCCTTCTCACGAAAATGTTTGGCCCCAAACATGAAATCCACGATTCCGATGTAAAAAGAAACAAAAAAAATAAAGGTACACAACTAACTAACTAACTAGAAGATAGGTCCATCAGGTATCTAGAAATTTACAAAAAGTAACCATTAACAATCATAAACAATAAATCATATAAATCTAGATAGATTGAAAGAACAATGAGAATAGGATGGTACGAGAATAAGGAGTCCACAACACCTTCAGAACCGATGGAGCTGGGTGCTGGCAGTACTGGCTGAAGCCCAGACCTGTTATTCTCATGTCATCCTAACATCGGAAACATCTTAAAAGTAAAGAACACAAACAGTGAAAAGAAAAAAAAAATTATGCACAAAGCATCACTTTTCCTTCAGCAGGAAATTTTGCCATTAAAAAAGGCTTCACTTTAGGGTGGTCAACCAGCCCTCACTTTCACTGAATTTAGGCCATTTATCAATAGCGAAAAGGTAACTATTCTATCTACCTAGGTCCAACAGGTCTCATAGGTTAACATAAAAGTTTATTCAACAAAAAACAGAACAGACAATAAAACTAGAATGATGATTATCTTTCAGAGATTTTCAACTATCAGTTTAAAAAAATTTATTACAATGTAGAACCATAAGTATATGAGTAGTACTTGTGTATTATTAATGAATTAGTTAGACCAAGTTTGCGAAACTTGCCTACTAAAAGTGGGTTAGATTAGGGTTTACATATTTAGAAATACCTATTCATACAGGTGGTTACAATAGGGTTTACATAATTAGAAATACCTATGTTTCAAAAATAAAAATTAGATCAGGTTTTACAATACCAAAGATATACCTGTCTATAAAAGTGGTAACAATGAGTATCAGTAGGAACACAAAGACAAGCAAAACAGAATCTAGAATGTTTAGCTGAATGCATAGGGATTACAATTTAACAAAAAACCTAGCTAATATTAGTGAACCAGTATGATTAAATATATAGAGTCCAAGCCATTTTAATAACTAACACTGTGTGTATAGTTTGCATAAGAAAATAGACAGATCACACCGTAGACGGAGATCCTTCAAAATATTACTTCAAAAGTAAGCAAAAGGCAAAATTTCTTGAACAGACAATATGTATTGGTGATCGATCATATCCATGTGATAATCGACACTATTTAAACTGGAGATCAATCAAAACATTAAATTGAATGACACTCGGTACATAATCGTGTAGAGAAACACTGGTGTTTCAGCAGTGAGATTAATACAAATATTTTACTTATATCTATAAGCTATACAAAAATACGCTCTCCTGTGCTAGAGGTAGAGTATTATATATTCCATGCTGGAATTACTTAATAGGAAAGTACGCCGAAGCAGTACTACCTTTGTTAGAAAGACATAACAATGTTCTTAATAAACTATGACTTAATATTATTCACTTTAAGGAAAGCTATACCAAACTTAAATGTAGCAAATACCAGCTAAATATACACATTTTGTATACCAGAAAGTTGCTCAAATCTCTGCTATACAAAGAATTTACACTTAAGAATACATTTTGTTCTCTAGCTCCTTGAAGGATCTTTGGTTATAAGGCATGTCGGAGGGACGACAAAATGGAAAGACAGCTGCACTGAACTAGAGAAAAAAATGGATTTAGATTTAAAAGTAGGGAACATTACAAAATATCCGTTTACTGACGGAGTAGAGATGCGATACCAATGTGTGTGTGTGTGCATTGCAGTGATAATACTGACAGAATAATATATAGACAGGGTGTCTACTAAAAAGAGAAATACGCATATCCAATCAAATTATATATATATATCACTCGGAAAAGAATAAGTCACATGAAGGAGAGAAGAAAAAAAAAATAATGACTTAAGGTTTGGGCGCCACTGATCATTAGGATCAGAGAAACATTTCTTGTGAAGATGTTCCTATTCTAGTCCAACGAGGATAAATAATGTAAGTCTATCATCAGTACACTAGAATGTTGCGTTTATTCCGAGCACAAGTTCTGAAGGTACCAAACTCCAGAACACGCGGCCGGAACAAACACATAAAGAAGGGAACGAAATAACATGGAAGGTTGGTAGTCCTCCATACTACTTCATTAGCTTCCTATTATAAACTAAACTTAATCTAAACGAATTATATCTTTAACATGAAAATTACCAACTATTTTGCCTTGCATGTCTGCAAGAGTATAAACTAAATTAGATAACTTATTTTTTATAATGTTTCGCACAAACCTCGGGGCTAATTTGTGTGAAAAGAAATTGGGTCCACTCGATTGGACAAAGTTCTTTCTCCAAACCACGTCTCCAATTTCATAATTTACCGACTTCCTGCGTAAATTGTAATGTTGAGCATTCTTTCTATATGCCTGTAACAAGGCATCTGTGACTTTATTATAAATAGGAACCAAGTCCTCTAATTTTCCCGCAAAACTTACTCTCGATGCTTGTAAGCTAGAATCAGCAACATCAGGGGATATATGATTTTTATGAAAGTTACCATCGATTATCTGTTCACGACCGTGCATAAGAAAGAAAGGAGTATAACCCGTCGCGAAGTTAACTGTATTGTTAAGCGCTGACTGTATTTGTGGCAGAAACCTAGACCAATTACGTTGGTCGGACTCGGTCAAAATAGACAGTGCAGTACCTATTGTTTGGTTATACCGCTCAACGACATTATTTTGTGGTGTATAATATGCATTATAGAAAGGAGCCGGTACATTATAATCAGACAGTAATTTTTTAAACTCATTGGACACAAATTGTTTGCCATTATCGCAAACAAACGTTTGTGGAACCCCATGGATGAGAAAAATGGACTGCTCTACGTTTTTAACGATACTTTTTGTGGTAGCATTCCTAAGTGGAAAAATCCATGTGTATTTCGAGAAAACATCAACGACAGACAAAATATACGTAAATCCGGAATAGCTTCGCGGTAGTGGACCGACAAGATCAATTGATAACATCTGCATTGGTCTTGTTACTATTTTTGGATTGACAGAAATCCCCGCCGGCGCAGCAGTATTTATTTTATGGGCTTTACACGTTTTGCACCTATTTACGAAGTTTTTCACATCCTTATACATTCCAGGCCAATAATAGTGTAAGTGAACCTTCTTGTACGTTCTGAATATTCCTGGATGACATGATAGATCTGATTCGTGTTCCTTAGATAAAATAGCGTTACGGTCCTCAAAAGGAACAACCAGCTTCCAAGCTGTATCCTCCTGTAGAGCGAAACGGGACTTTGAGTGACGAAATAAACAATTATCCTTAATTTGAAAATTATTAAAACGTTGTGGATTATTTTTACAATTAGTAAATAAGTTAATGTACCAATTATCCGTGCTTGTAGGAAGGTTGTCAATGGCTCCAATAGTTAAATCGTCTTTACGCGAAAGAGCGTCGGGTACAGTGTTAAATTTACCCTTCCTGTGGACTACATCAAAAGAAAATTGAGAAAGACGGGTAGACCAACGTGCAAGTCTGCCTGTCGGATTTGATAAAGACACTAGCCATTGCAAACTGGAGTGGTCCGTTACTACTGTGAAGTGAACTCCCTCTATGTAGGGCCTGAAGTGATTCACCGAATCTAACACCGCTAAGAGTTCGCGCTCCGTCACGCCGTAGTTTCGCTCGTGAACATTCAGACACCTAGAAAAAAAAGAAACCGGGTGTTCTTCTCCTTCAAAGACCTGTGTGAGCACGCCGCCTATCCCAACGTTGCTCGCGTCACAGTGTATGGTAAATGGAAGTGAAAAATCAGGACAATTGATAACCGGCGCGGAAGTTAATGCCTTTTTTAATTTTTTAAAAGAGTCTTCAGCCTCTGAAGACCAAGAAAAATTACTCACCCCCTTTCTTGAGCCAGTGAGTCTTGTTAAAGGGGCCGCTATTGTGGAAAAATTCTTGATGAAACGTCTATAATATCCACAAAGTCCAATAAAAGCTTTTAACTGTTTTGAATTCTTAGGAGTGGGGTAAGTTCGAATAGACTCTAGCTTGACTGGATCTGTGCGGAGACCCTTTGCATCAACAATATAACCCAGATACTTCAACTCATCCTTACAAAACTCACATTTTTTTAGATTAATTGTTAAACCTGCTTCTTTAATACGTGTGAAAACTTTATTTAACAATTCTAAATGTGACTCAAAATCTTCTGAAATAATAATTAAATCATCCAGGTAGCAAAAAACGTTTACATCAAACTCTGGACCAAAAAGAGCATCAACAAGACGCTGTAATTCACTAGGTGCATTTTTCAGACCAAATGGCATCCTAACGAATTCAAAAAGTCCATGACCTGGTACAACAAAAGCCGTTTTAGAACAAGAGTCCTTATGTAAAGGTATCTGCCAAAAACTTTTCGATAAATCAATAGAGGTTATAAAGCGTGCTCCACGTAGGTTGTCTAAAATACTCGAAATAAATGGCAGCGGGTACGAATCCCTTGTCGTGACGCTGTTAAGTTTTCTGGAGTCCAAGCAGAACCTCGCAGAACCATCCTTCTTAGGCACGATCAAAACCGGATTCGACCAAGCTGAACGCGAACGGCGAACAACACCTAAATCTAACATTTCCTTAAGTTGAGATTCAAGTTGTTGCTGACGTGTTTGAGACAAAGGGTAATAGCGTTGCTTAATGGGATCTCCCGTTGTATTGATTTTGTGCTGCACTAAATGAGTACGACCCAGTCCACATTTTTCAAACGAAATTGACTTAAATTTTTCTATAACATTATTTAGCCTACGATTGTCTTGAGGGGACAGTAGGGAAGCTGACGTGATCTTGCGAATTTCACCTATAGTATTCTCAACATCACGACCACTGTTGGCTCCTGAAAACAATTGAGGAGCAATGTCAAACTGTTTCCAAAAGTCGACTCCCAAAACAATCACTGGAGAAAGAGACGGAATAACAAAAAAATTAACATATTTCTTAATATTATTATAAGTAACTAGTACTTGCATAGTACCAATTACATCTTGATGTTTACCATCCGCAGTGGTAACGTAAGAATCCAGCTTATCTAACTTAAAACCTAAACTTAAGAAAAACCTATACAGTGAACCTCCAAAACAACTCACACTAGCTCCGCTATCTAAAAGAGCTGAAAAAACTAAATTGTTAATTACAATATTAACATGAGGTCTAATATCTTGACCGCTGGTCATCATCGGCATGAATGCGTCCATGTCATGGTCGATGGGACTGGTACTAGAGTTTGAAACTATCGGTGGTCTCCTAGCATCCTCGCTAGCAGAATGAGGGGGACCCCCGTCTAGTTTTTTGAATTATGTCTTTCAGAATTTGTTTGTCGCTTGGTATGATTCTTCTGAGAATCAAACTTCCATTTCCTACAAAAAGGCTTGGAATGACCTTTCATATTACAATAAGCGCAAAGTAATTTATTTCTATAAAATTGTGCAGAAGATGAAGCAGAAGAAGAAGAAGGTGCAGCATTACTATTCGACGGAACAGATGACGGTTTATTCTTGTCTTTGACCGAATTTGCTTCATCGTCGGAAATAGCTAAACTTTTTTCAAATCGCTTGCAAACACTAATTAAGGAATTTAAATTTTTATCCTCAAAATAAGCAATAACAAGAGCATATTTCGGCAATAGACTATTGCACACTAAGTCCACAATTTGTTCTTCCGGAAGTTGAACGTTTAATCTTAAATTAGCTAATTGCACGTCTTCAACATAATCAACTACGCTTTGATTATGCTTCTGTTTCATAGATAAGAGAGCTTTTAAAGCTTCGGTTTGGTTAGCGATTGGATCAAATCTAGTTAAAATTAGTTTTTTCAGTTCTAGCCAAGTTAAATTATCTTTATAAACAGTACGATACCATAGCAATGCTCTTCCCTCCAAAAGGTCAGCAAATGAAGTGACAACAAACGACAACTCAATATGACGACACCTAGATAACTCCTCCACACGTTGTATAAAGTCACGGATGTCTGAAGATCCGTTAAACTTAACACCCCAACTATGTACGGAAGGATTTGTAATTGTATTCTGATAATAATTATTAGTTATGTTGGTAATTGTATTAGAACTTTCATCACCGCTTGCTTCTTGTTGAGAAGAAGCACCACCAGATTGTTTTAGGTTCCTGTTATAGATTCGCGCTTGCTCTCTCATGGCGGACAAAGTGGGTTCTGGAGTAATATTAACGTCAGAAAGCATCTGAATCATCTCCTCTTTTGAGGCCCCGTTAATGTTAGACAACGTCATTTTGTCAAATGGTATTTATTTATTAAACAAAACGAAGAAAATATTCCAAATAATTCCATATGAAATAGTTAATGTTTATGAAAAAACCGAATAACACTATATTAAGTCTGGTGAACTGTTTATAAAGTTGTTATAATAACATTATCGAAGTATAGTAACTGTTTGACATCTGACATATGTCAACAAAATCACTATCAGCTGTTCTGTAATAACAGCTGACATAACCATAGATAAACTTGCCAGTATACAAAATTATCCCAAATATTTTACCCGAAAAAAAAAAAAAAAGAACGGAGCTGTTGTTTACGTTACACAAAATTTGAGAGCGAACGAAGCTCAACCGGAAACCAATACATTATACAGCAACACAATATATTGATACAATAATATGCACAAAATTTCATACTACCGCGAAATATTTCAAATCATCTATTATGACGCTTCTACACACACACACTGGTATCATTATAACAACATGAAGATATTAATGAATAATACATATCCAACCTTGAAAATTCGGAAAAAAGAAGCAGAAACTTAAAAACATAACAGACCGCTAGAATATACGGGCACCGAAATCAACATATTCATCTTAAAACGTTGGGAGCCAAATATAAGGTTATTTTTTTATGCATGAAGATCACCATGTCTCTCTCTCAGGTTGATGTGGGACCTAGCGATCTGTAATGTGGGAAAATGTAAGGTTCTGCTTTTTTGTTCCGAATAATAAAAAACAAGAATGTTTGGGAAGGTTCCATAAATGTGTATTTTACAACAAATCAAGTTAAACAAAATTAATAACAGAAACCCTCATACCTGTGGACCAACGCAAACGGTTCTATTCTCTAAATCTATTACGGAAAACGGCGAACAGAAGGTGACGGCACGCAATCCTGCGATCGCCAACGGAGGACTCCGGATGAAGGGGGCAAACATCTCGTGAAGAATCTCCAGACGGCCAGGAGTCCGGGCCAGATGGATCCGACGAGCACGTACCGGGATGAGGGCGCTAAAGGCCAAATGCCAGGTTATTTCCTACAAGCGCGAGGGACGCCATCTTGGTGCCAGAGCGTGGTGATTTTAGCGAGGCTGTTTCCTCCGACGGTGGGCCACAAATAAATCGTTAGCGTCACAGTTTTATAACCGGAGCATATCCACGTAGTGGTTTTGCGCGGAATTTATCATCTCCAAAACAGATGGTTTGCGATTTATCCGGAATCTCAGCACGATTCCCCGAGCCACACGGCCAACGGCCACACACCGCGTACTCCAAATTTAACAAAAACCCAAAAAGGTTACGCATGCGGAGAATTCAAATTCACCATTTCACAAGCGGCACACACATTATTAACCGAAAATCCAGCCCGAAAAAGTTAAATAATAAACTCAAAACATCTTGTTGAGTGACCTCGTCAAAAATTCACCGGTTCCCTGACGGTGAAATTTTAAGAAAGTGCATAGAAAAAGACCCGGTTCAAAAATCAGAGAAAAAAGTGTTGCCAGTCCAATACAGGCTGTTCAAATTACCAGGTTAGTGGTCAGGTAAATAATTATATCACAAATTGATAATTATTTACGTGACACCATCCCCCCCCCCCCCCCCTAAGATGGTATGTAAAAGTAGTTGGGGGGGCGCCAGAAAAAAAAATATTGTCAAAGGGGGCGGTGGGCAAAAAAAGGTTGAGAATCTATGATCTAATGTGAGGAAGTGGTGAAACCATCAGCAACCGTCTGAATCTTCCACTAAAAATTTGGCAATAAGAAGGCACTTTATTGACAAGTCCTTGGTGCCAGACCCTCTCAAAGGTCTTGGAAATGTTCAGCGCAACCGTTTGGGTCTCACCGGGACGTTCCAGGCACCAACTCCAAACATATGCGAGAATATCACCGTTTCGCTGGAATCCGTATTGAAGTTTATTGATAATTTATTTCGTTGCTGTGTAGTGTCAATTAAAGTTTTGAGGGTTTATTTTTCAGTTGTGTACTATTAAAGTACCTGCGGGAATTCTTACATCCATCCCACTCATCCAAACCACCAGCGTCCTTTTATTAACCCTGTTGAGCACGCTTGCCTTGCAGAAAATGACGGATCCGGTGGCTATATACCGGCCGAGCGCATCGCAGATCCTGCGCCACCCGCTGCTCTGCCCCGAGGCGCAGAAGACCCACGCTCAGCTGCGCCGAGAACTGGAGGCCACCAAGTTCAAGAACGAGCTGCTGGAGGCCAAGCTGCAGGAAGCTTCAAGGTAACCATATTCTTCTTAAATATACCGCAGTTCAAACAACTTCAGTTTATATTACATTTGTTATAAACGGTGCCTGATTTAATTACTTTCTACTGACCCTTGAAAAACCTTAGGAGAAATTTTTATTTTTAGTAATTTTTACGTTTTTAACCTGGACTATGGCATAGTAGCACAAAGAGCGTCCAACCCTATTGTTACCCTCGTAAACCATATTCCCCTATCTGATATTTTTTCCAACATCAAAGATAGATTCCGCAATGTTTGGGCAGAGTATTGGCACATTGCTAGTCAATCCAAGGACACCGCTACGCCTCAATACAAAAGACTATCCCATCCATCTGGTTTCACCAATTCCCCCAATTTTCCAAAAAATAAATTTCCTCACTTATTCGAATGAGAATCGGACATTGTTCCGTTCCTTCTCACCTTTTTAAAATTCACATCCTTGACTCCCCAGATTGTACATACTGTGGTGGTAGATGTTGGAACTTTAGCTCACATATTTTTTGGTTGTCCCTCTCTAAATAAATATCCTCTCTTCTAAGTCTGAACTCGACTCAAATCTTCCATATAAATCTGAAATTTGCACATTTAAATAAAATTATTATATAAATTCACTTTCCCTTTCTCTGTAATTTTAAATGATGCCCTAGAACACCCTTGAAGGGTAAAAGCCAGAAATAATTAAAAAAAAAAAAAAAAAAAAACTAGTCTATACCTTTGTGTCTTCCTTACTATAATGGTGACAAATATGATTTAATTTCATTTGTGGTGTTAGAAATAGAAGACGCCACCCTTTATTTAATTCTTCTTTCTTTCAGGTGCATCAAGTCAATAGCCCCAACAGTGGCCGTGGCCCTCGGAGCCACCAGCATCACCGGCAAGGAGACCCTCCTCGGCCTGACCAGCTCCGGGCGCGGCTTCAAGGTCAAGACCCGCAGCGGCTGCCAGAAGTCCTCGCCCAAGTCCAAGGGTGTGGTCGCCCTCGACAGTCAGAACCGTCCCGCCTTCGCTTTCCGGAGACAGACACGCTCCTACAAGTTTGGCCGCTCCACGAGCAATGTACAATTTTGAACAGACTTTACGACGTCCCAATTTCGATGTAACAGTGTCCATTTTTAAAACACGATCAATGCGGCTGGCACATACGTAATCCGTCAGCGGCTATCCTAGTAAGTTGATTTCGCGGTTCCGTGATAACTCAACACAGTGACAAATCGACACGTTGAAAAGTGATATAAAGCCGTTAAAAGCTAACTAACCTAACTTTCCACTGTGAAAAGTCAGGTTGGGTTACTACTGTACTCTCAGTATTACCCTGGTGTAAGATCACCATTCAGAATTGAAACATTGCTTGAAATAGTCTTAACCGTGTTTAGTGACCAGATCTGAATAGCCCATCATCCTCTCTTCACCATTTTTTTCTCTTCCTCACTATCTTCAGCCTCACAACATCCTCCACTTGGAGATACCATGGTCTCACTGGCTCCAGACGGGAGCAGTTGGAACTCTTGTTGCGGTATTCACTTTTAAAAAAGAACAAAAAGCCTAAGCTATAAACCTAACCTATTTTTTTTTTCATCACTTTTCAAAAGTGTGTTGATTTATCGCTGTATTGAATTGTCTGGTTACCGGATTTCGCAAACATACAGTGAAACCCTCTTAAGAAGTTTTCCAAGGGACTGAAGTATAAATAAAACTTCTTAAGCGGGAAAACCGTATATGTGGGATAAGTTGGGTAATTCAGTCTTCAATAGGAATCAAAGAATCAAACTTCTTAGGGGTTTCCATTGTACATTTTATTGTTTTAAAACGTGTCGCTTAATGGGATAGATTGCGTTCAAACGGACAGCGTTGTAAAGGTTAAATCCTGTTTTGAATCATATTTTTTGAAAGACTTGTTTTGAAAATTGAGTTGAAAGAGGAGTATCCAATTTTGAATTCTTGTTTTGAAATTGATTTTTAAATGACCGCTGTTTTGTTTTTGTCAGAAGTTTGCATTTGACTACTAACTGACGGCGGTCCTTTTTTATGAGTGAGGGTAGAAGAAGCAACGTGTGATATTTGTTAGATAGGTTTTATTATATTTGAAAAAAAAAGAGATTTTAAATTTTACGATAAACATCTTGAAAAATAGTTGTTTTTTTTTTTATTAACGCATCTAGTTTGTTTTTCAAAATTATTCTCGTCACGATTTGTAATTAAATATTTTCAGTATGAATTTTTAAGATAAATGATTCTTGAATAGATTTTACGACTGTAATTTAAATAGATATTTGACAAAAGTAACAAAATAAAACAAAAAGTGGCATCTAAAAATAAAAAAAATTTACTTCACTAATGTATTTTTTTTATTTATTGAAATGATTTAAACATTTTAAAACTAAGGATGGGTTGTTTCACAGTAATTGACATTTAAGTTTCTGTGAATCAACGGGCCCTTACTCTGCTTTTTCATTAATTTAAAACATAACCTGACACCCACCATTTATTTTAATTTTTGCAATATTAAAACTGTTTGTTATTTTAAGTAATTGCTGTAACATCAGTGCCTTATTTTGACCGTGTACATTTTTTTGGCATCTTTGATTTAATATGTAACTGTTGTGCCTTTAATAATTAGTATAATGCGCCAAACTTAAATGCCGACCTGAAGTTGATGCGATCCATTCTCGCGCAGGTACAGTCACTTTACTGACTTTACAATGACCGTAAACGAAAGATAAAGATGCGTAAAACATATGTGCAACAGAGAAAGGCGTGGGTGGGGAGATGGAGAGATGCACACCGCACTCTGATTTTCGGACCTTAAACTCGACTAAATTGACGATTTCTGAATCAACGTCAGGTCGGCATTAAAGTTTGGCGCTTGCTATAACAATATACATAACGAATTGACAGTAAGTTTTAGATTGTCTTTAATTTTTATTTTCCTCAACAATACAGTTGTTTTTTTTTTGCAAAGAATCTCTTTTCCAGAAAGTGTTTTATTTTTAAATGAGTTTCTTAATTACATAAATTCATTAATTTTATTTATAATTTTGGATACTTATAAAGCCACAAAGAAATGTGAAATATTTATCTTTTGAGTTTGCTTGCAAAATACTTTTTTTTTAATTTTTCAGAAAATCAACTGCAACTTTTAATAATTGCATTTCTAAAATATTCTCTGCAACGTAAAACAGAATTCTCGTAGTTTATTTGCAACTTAGGCAGGTCTCCTGTGCGCAAATTGTTTTTTTTTGTTTTTTTAAACATTTCCACAAAGCAAAAGACTAGCAATCCGAAGGTTGCGGGTTTGAATCATATGAATTTTATTTGATTGATTTGTGTTATTTCACAATTTATTAATTTAAAATAATATATATGTAGTATATTTTCGGCACGTTTCAGGGTGGAAGATAATTTCGGTATCGCCCTGGTGTAAGACCACCATTCAGAATTCGAATTGCTGGAAATGGCTTTTGCCGTGTTTGGTGACCATATCTGCCTAGCGATTCCATATTTTTTGTGAGATCGTTATTGGATAACGGACGTTATCTCCTATCAGATTTGTGTGATTTTTATGGCTGTTATTTGTTTTTTCTATGTACAACGTACATTAAATGAATAAATAATCATGTGTACTTGCAGGAATTCGTGTTTAAATCTATATAAACTACAATATGTGACAGTTAATATGTAATAATAACACTTTTTGCATAGGAGACCCGACCCGCCTGTTTGTTGTAAACTCGAATATTATTTGCGAAATAAAGTTGCATTTTGAGAATAAATCTGATAAATATCGATACCGCTTCCATTTTATAGTGAAATACATAATACTTTTATCCTACATTTATGAAAAATAATATTTTTAAGATTAGCGAATATATTATATTTATTTGGGTAAAATAGTTCTATTGTAATAATTATTTTTCTTTTGTAATTCGTCTTTTTTGTACATAAACTCATTTTTACGGAAGTATGATTTCTTGATTATTGTTTTTAATTTGGTTTTATTATTCGATACGATGATCTCATGTTGGGAGGTTTTTCAATTTTGTGTAGAATGGTTTCCAACTACATTATTATATTTACACTTTCCCGCTTATTCAAATAATAATTATTATTTTTAGCCAATTTGTATAAAAGTTTAATAAACTATGGGCCTCTTTTTTATTTTTAATAAATTGTATTGCTTACGCAAAGCTATCTATGTACATTTAGCTGTACATTGATTAAAAATATGTAAAGAATAAGGAAGTTGCCTGAGATAGAGATTTCCTTGATTAAATTCAAAGAGTCTGTCTATCTTTTGAGATTCCATGACAGTTGATCCCCTGACAGATGGCCCCCTGGCATACTTATGTACAATATGCAGTCGGTTTAGGGAAAATACGGTGTATCTACGTTCACAAAATATAACCAAGTGTACCCCGAAGTGATGTGCAGAGAGGATGTACCACCGAATAACAAAAGAATAAAAAATATTTTGATTCAAATGCACCAAGGGTAAAACTCCTTGTCTGAAAATAGTTGGCGCTTTTTACGCTCTTGTTTGATTTAAGGTGGAGGTTTTCTGTGGTACTCACTTTTGTAAATCAAACGCTTGTTTTGTGTTTGTTTGTCTGGTCATAATTTATTATTCTTTTAATTACATAATCCTGATTTTTTATAAGATTTATATTGTGATCTGCTTGTTGGAACACATTTTTTACGTAACAAATGGAAGCTACCTTCCTTTGTTCTTCTATAGAACTATTTGAATAATGGAACAAAAAAGAAAATAATAAAATTAGGTAGGTACTTGCCTAGAAGTAATTGCCCATAGAACAAGTACCTACTCAATAAGCATCAATTTTAACCATAGCTCCCCGACAAAAAGGGCTGAAATTAAATGAAAGTTCTTTTTAGAACCCTATAATAGTTAAAATTGATTATTATTATTTGTGAGGATATTTTTTTTTTTAAATTAGAAAGAATAAATTATTTTTAAAAAATAAAAAGAGAGCTGAAACTAGCTAATACACATATCGTAATCCATTGATTGTTGTAGTTAGTTTAGAAACAATAAAATAATAAATTGAAGTAAATCATTAGAAGATATGCATAAGAAAAAAAATAACACTAAATTATAAAATGTTCATCTTCTTGATCCTCGATCGATAGCCTCTGCAGTTCTTGTCTTCAAGAAAGATGGCTTCTTTTTGATCCTTGGCCTTAGTAAAGATGACTTATTTTTTATACTGCTCTTCTTAGATGTTAGTAGTTTATTTTGATCCAGTTCTTCTAAGATGTGATAGCATCGTCCATTGGTAGAAGACACAATTTGGTAATGGGCCTTTTCATAGACCCTTGCTGCGTCTTCAAGGTGACTATACGGGTTATCCCATCTTGTCCAGGGTGAGTGGCGATGACACGTCCCATCCTCCATAAATTTGGTGGTGCGTTGTCGTCTTTGATGATAACTAAGTCCCCAATCTTTAGTTGTCGCCGGTTCCCATCCGTCCATTTAGTCCTTTGCTGCAGCTCTCCCAGATATTCAATTCTCCATCTTGACCAGAAGCTCTGTCTTAGTTGGCTTAGTTTTTGGAAATTATTAAGCCTGTTTATGGGAATCTGTTGTAGGTCAGGTTCAGCTACAGCTGACAGGTTATCACCAATAAGAAAGTGACCTGGAGTAAGTGCGAAGAGGTCGAGGGGATCGTTGGATAGTGGAATTAAAGGCCTAGAATTTATGCAGGACTCTATTTGGTATAATAACGTACACATCTCTTCATATGTTAATGAAGAGACGTTTGCCACTCTTTTTACGTGATATTTCACACTTTTTATGTTAGATTCCCAAAGACCTCCATGATGAGGACCTTTAGGTGGGATAAAAACCCACTGAATAGACATATTAGTTAAGTAATTAGCTATTTCCTTTTGAGAGACATATAAATTATACATATTTTTCAATTCATTATTCGCTCCAACAAATGTAGTAGCATTATCAGAATACAATTTACTAGGTTTTCCACGTCTGGAAATGAAACGCTTTAAACAATTAAGAAATGCATCTGTAGTCAGAGCGGTGACCAGTTCTAAATGAACTGCCTTAGTAGAGAAGCATATAAATAAACAAATATAAGACTTGACTGAATTGGATCTCCTACTGATTCCAGACTTTATTAAGATTGGCCCTGCGTAATCTAGTCCTGTAACAGAGAACGGTCTACATGGTGACACTCTATCCTCTGGAAGGTCAGACATTATTTGATGACTTGTTTTTGGACTGCATTTAAAGCACACAATGCAATTTTTAAGTATTTTTTTAATAGCATTTTTTGCCATTATAGGCCAATATTTTAGTCTAATAAGTGCTAGTAACGTTTGAGTACCTACATGCAAATTTGTATAATGAAAATGTTTAATGATTAACTTTGTTAGAGGGTGATCGTGAGGTAGTAATATCGGATGTTTTTGTGCTTCATGTATTAGTTTTCCTCTGGACAATCTCCCACCTACATGCAATAAATCCATATGTATAAATGGGTTTAATGATTTGAGATGACTGGTTTTATCTAAGTTTTTTCCCGCCTTTAATGTTTTAATTTCTTTTGAAAATGAATAAGATTGAGTGACCGTTATTAATGAATGTAACGACTTGTTTAATTCTATTATTGAAAGTTGTCCGCTAAATGTATGTTTTTTTCTTGTATTATTAATGAAACGTAGGATATAAGCAGTTACTCTTTGTAAACGCGTGAGAGAAGAAAAACGATAAAACAATTCCCAATCTTTATTCATACTGACGGTTAAATTTATTTTGCTTTTTAATTCCGGTGGATCGATGCAAATTTCCTTATAGTTCGGCCAAGTTACTTCATCTTGAGTTAACCAATTAGGACCTCTCCACCAGATTTCTGAAGAAAATAGACTTTTAGCACTGGTTCCTCTTGATAAAATATCCGCAGCATTATCTTCGGAGTTGACATGCTTCCATTGACTGGTTTCGCTTCTTTCCTGTATTTCTGCAACTCTGTTTGCAACAAATGTATTCCATCGCGCTGGTTGATTTCCTATCCAGCATAGAGTTATAGTGGAATCACACCAATAAAATGTTTTATCCAAAGGTATACCTAGGGATTCCTTTACTTTTTCAACAACTTTTGTTAACAGAACAGCACCACATAATTCCAATTTAGGCAAAGAAATCGTTTTTAATGGAGCTACTCTTGATTTAGCTGTGATTAATTGAGAATGCCGTTTTCCTGATTGGTCTGTGGATAGCATATATACGCAAGCAGCGTATGCTTTTTGAGATGCGTCACAAAATCCGTGCAATTGTATATTTACGGTTTGATTACATATAATTTTTCTAGGTATTTGAAAAGAATTTACACCTTTTAAATCTTCTAAATATTTTTTCCAGAGCTTCAGAATTTCTATAGGTATTTCTTCATCCCAAGATATCTTTTCTTGCCATAATTTCTGCATAATAAGTTTAGCATTCACGGTTACTGGTCCTAGCAAACCTAATGGATCGAAAATACTAGCAATCAGTGACAAAATATTCCGTTTATTATAAATAGGATGTGACGGTAGTTCCACGTGATATAAAAAACTATCTTTTTCGCAATTCCAAGCTAAGCCTAGAATTTTCTCTCCTTCTGGTTTGTCCAAAATTACCATATCAGTGGCCTGATCGGCCTCCGATGACAAATCAGAAGAATTAGACCGCCATTTTCTTAAGTTCATACCGGCCGAATTCATTATGGAGATTAACTGTTCTTTTAACAAATTACAGGATTCCACATTGTCTGCACCTGTAATTAGATCATCTATGTAAAAATCTCTCTCTAAAATGAGACTAGTTTCAGGATATAACTGAGCGTTTTCCATACTCAGCTGCTTCAAGCAACGCGTGGCTAAGAAAGATGACGGTCCCATACCATAAGTTATCGTATTTAACTTGAAATGGCCCATTTCCTCTTCTGGAGATGCTCGCCAAAGTATTTTTTGGAAGACGCGGTCCTCCTCTCTAATGTTGACCTGCCTGTACATTTTCTCTATGTCAGCCGTCAATGCCACTTGATATTTTCTAAAATTCAACAAATGGGTATATAAATCATTTTGTATTATTGGACCAACCATTAACGCGTCGTTTATTGATATCCCGCTGGAGGTTTTTGCGGAGCCGTCGAACACCACTCTTAGTTTGGTAGTGCTGCTGGTTTCCTTCTTGATTGCATGATGAGGTAAATAGTAAGATTTTTCTTCATTTGAAACTGGTTCAAATTTTGTCATATGACCTAAGTTTTCATATTCTTCCATGAATTTAATGTATTGAAGTTTCAAATCCATATTAGAAGATAATTTCTTTTCCAAGTTTAAAAATCTTTTTTCTGCCATAGGCAAGGAAGTACCTATTTGATCTATACAAGGTCGGAATGGTAAGCTTACTTCGAAACGCCCATTTTCATCCCTTTTTTGGGTTGACTTGAAGCTCTCTTCACATGCCTTTTCTTCATAATTTTGGTGCTTGATGGACACCAATTCCTCTTGTTTCCAAAATCTTTCAATTTGATTGTGAATCATATTTAAAGATAAGTGACACGAGGATGATTCTTGCTCTTTTTTTGTAGTGCACATTCTAATTGGCCCGGATAATATCCATCCAAGTTCAGTGCGTTGCAGCGTAGGTCCAGTTGTTCCTAATCTCAATTGATCAGTGGTCAGCATTTCCCAAAATAGTTCGGAGCCGAGTAATATATCCACATGACCGGAAGTGGAAAATTCAGGATCGGCCAATTTCAATCCTGGTGGTATGTTTGCCTCCCTTTTTGGAAAAGAGGTCTGCGGTAACTTGCTGGTGATTTCTTGTAATACCAAGCAAGTAACAAGTTTTTTGTAATTAGAGTTTATTGATGACAATTCAAACGAGAGGCTCTTCTTTACATTTGTTATATTATTATGTAACCCAGAGACCGGCATATTTAATGACTTGTATTTTATGTTTAATTTTTTAGCAAATCGTTCAGTTATGAAATTCACCTGAGAACCATTATCCAACAATACTCTCGCTGAATGAATAATTCCATTACTGTCCTTAACGTTCACCATTGCCGTTGATAACAAAATTGTTTTTTCTGCTTCTCCAAAAGTGGAATGGTTTGAGACTGGTACTTGATCCATGCCATTCTCAGTGTTTTGATCCTCTTTAGGGAAAATATGGAGTAATGTGTTGTGTCCTGCTTTATCGCAAGTTCTACAATTATTCTTACTCCTGCATTCTTTAGTTGAATGACCTACATTTAAACACTTGATGCAAGCGTGTAATTGCTTGATTTTTTCAAACCGTTCATGTTGGTTTAGTTTCAAAAACTGTTTACAGAAATAAATCTTATGATTTTCCTTACAAACAATGCATTTCAACCTTTGCGACAATAATGAAACTGAAGATTCCTTTTTGTAAATTGACGGTTTATGATGCGCGAATATTGGTTTGGCTGTGGAACATGTTGCTTCCGATGCTTCCAAGACTATCGCTCGATCTGTTAAACATTTTAAAAATTCTTGCAATGTCGGTATTTTTTCTTTAGTTGGATATTGTTCCCAATAGATCCGGGTATTGGAATCTAATTTGTTGGCCAAAATATAAATTATTATTACATCCCAATACTCCGTGGGTAGACCTATGTTTTTCAATGAATTCAAATGTAATTGTGTTTGATCTAATAAACTTCTCAAGGCGACGTGATTTTCTTGTTTTAATTCCTTGAGCTTAAACAATGAATTTAAATGTTGATTAGCTATTACACGCTTATTTTCAAATCTATTTGATAAAACCTGCCAAGCTATTTCGAAATTGTCTTGGGTAATTTCAAGTGCGTTTAATATTTGTGATGCCTTTCCTTTTAAACAATCACGCAAATAGTAATGTTTCTGAAAATTATTTAATGATTTATTATTGCCCACTATCGTGACGAAAGCATCCTTAAAAGATAACCATTTCGAATAATCACCACTAAATTCTGGGAGCGAAAACGTAGGTAATTGGATCTTAATATTGTTAGTATCATCAATTTTTTCAATGCTTTTTATGGATTTTTTTGCTAACGTCACTACTTGATAATATTGCAATTCAAAACACTCAAGTGGGCTATCCTCTTCATCTGAGTTACTATCAAACTCTTCGATCTGAGATTGTATATTCTTAAAGCGATTTAACAGTGTGTTTACCTCCTCCAATCTTGTTTCCGTTTCTATTACATCAACTGAATCACTTAATAGGTAATTCTTAAATCGTGTTAATTGTGCCTTCAATTCACCGCGCTTCTTCACCAGTGATTTTAATGTTTGTGGCATAATGCAGAATTTTTTACACAAACATACACATTAAATTATTTAAAAATAAACTTTTGTTTGTTCCACCTTTGCGGGAGCGAATAATAAATAGATTACAATAAAATAAATTATATTATTTAATAATCAGTGGTAATCATAGAGTAAATTATTTGGAATCTACCTACTGGTTAAATTATAAATTATATTAGGTTGACAATATTTTATCTTGTTGATTATAATATCACGCAAAAAGAGTGGCTCTTGGTGGCGAATTCTTCGCGTGATTTTACAAGTTATATTATAATGCCTTAATACCTTAGGAATATGTAATGATGAATAAGAATGATGTAGACCGGACTTCTGGCTGGATAAGCTGGTTTTCATCCGGCTTCTCGAAGGACCATATGGCGCTTTTTACGCTCTTATTTGATTTAAGGTGGAGGTTTTCTGTGGTACTCACTTTTGAAAATCAAACGCTTGTTTTGTGTTTGTTTGTCTGGTCATACTTTATTATTCTTTTATTTACATAATCCTGATTTTTTATAAGATTTATATTGTGATCTGCTTGTTAGAACACATTTTTTTATGTAAGAATGGAAGCTACCTTCCTTTGTTCTTCTATAGAACTATTTGAATAATGGAACAAAAAAGAAAATAATAAAATTAGGTAGGTACTTGCCTAGAAGTAATTGCCCATAGAACAAGTACCTACTCAATAAGCATCAATTTTAACCAATAGTATTGAATAATAATATATGCATTCCTGTTCTCATTGCAATCAATAATCAACAATTCAAAAATTTAGAATGACAAATCATTATAGGAGACATAAACATTAATACTATCTCTGAATACCACCGTCAAACAAAAAATTTCTGCACGGTAAATGACAATAATAACATTCAATAATCGGCAAGATTACGTACATTCATTCGTTGACTGTTGGTAGTCCGGAGCCAGTCTTGAGTAGTTTCCTGTTGGCCGCCAGAGGCGCTAGCAGTACCTCTGGCGGTGAGTGAGCAAACCAAACATATGAGGCGGCAATTTTTAAATATATACCAGTGTGGTACATAAATTATAATTTTGGGGGCCAGCTGTTGGAGGGATCGACTTTTGAGTTTTCTTTTGAAACCATGAAGTATTTTGATGCTGGTGCCTATAGATTTATTTTATTTTGATATATATTTTTGTGTACATAGTAATTATTGTTGCATCTTCATTCTTTTGATAAGTTATTTTCATCATGCGCTACTTTGGCATCTATCTAAAACTATTGTTTGCGAATTACAGTAGTGAATTATTATACATACGTTTTTTTTTAAATATTGGCAATTTTCTTCTCGCCATCTTTTGTTTAGTTGCTACCAACAGCAGGGCTTGTGTTTCGGCTAGGACGAATCATGAAATGATATTACGTCCGTTGATTCTTCACAAAAACTTGTGAATGCTCTCGCAGGACCCATTCTAAAGTTTTATTTAGTTTTTATGTTATTATATTGATTTTAAAACGCAAAAGAAAGTTAGCACTGTTGTGAACGATTTAAAAAATATATTTGTAATCAATTAGTTCAGGCAGAGACTTTGTCATTCCACCTTTATTCCAAGATTAAAAACAGCTACTTCTCACTCTATACATTTTTTTATGAAATATATTATTTCTGTAACGAGTTTTCATTTATTCTGCAGATCCATACGCATGTTTTTATTGATCGCAAATTTTTTAAAATATCGTGAAAAACATTCAAGCTATTAGCTGCTTTTAAAATTCCCACGTTTACGGCGACGGTACAAAAAAGGCAATAAAAATATGTTCCTTATAACAATAATGTTGCAGCTCTCTCTTACACATTAAATAATGGTGAGACAAAAGATGAGACACACAGTGTACGTATGTCTGTTTCCTCCAAAAACAGACATACTTGCTTTGTGTGTCTCATCTCTTGTTTCATCATTAATTAATGTGTAAGAAAGAGCTGCAGCATTAAGGTGATAAACGTATGTTTATTGCCTTTTTTACAGTCGCCATTCTGTAAACGTAGAAATATTAAAAGCGCCTAATCACTCTCACTTATGCGCGCACAGTGTCTGGTAATTCACAGTTAAAACAATTGTGGCGGATTGTGTGAAAGTAACAATTAATTATGTAGGTATATTATTATTTTTGAATTTCATCAAAAGTGCAGCTTTCTTTTAATGAATTTAGTCTAAAATGCCAATGTTGAAAATAGTGAAACTTTCGATCGTAAGTGTTGTTAATGTTTAAATTTAAAAATTTTGGTTATGTAACATATTTGGTGGAATCAATCTAATTCTTGTTTTAAACCATTTCCACTAAACATTTTGTCAGACGGATATACAAATTACTTTCTGTTTAGGCATGGCAAGCCTTCATGGAAAAAGGGTAATAACTCTTATTTTTCCATCCACACAGCTGTCGCATAAGCGATCCCTTGGCAGCTATTGCCATTTGTATATGTCGCGTGTGTGATCCATGAAGTTTCACTGAAACACGTACACTGTATACGAAACGTTTTGTTACAGGATAGAAACGGCCGGCACTGTAAAGGTTAAGTTGTGATCTTGATTACTCCAGATATCATAATGGACTTTTTATAAATATTAGTGTTACAAGACCATGATAACTTTCACCCCTTAGTCCTCGGGCATATTCTGTCAGAGGTCAAAATTTTTCCGCTCTGCGATAACATCCAAATAAATTAAATATTTCTGATTTCCAAAACTAAAAACTGTTTTTGAAAGATAGTGAAATATGTTTTCAAATTTTATAATTCTAAATAAATATAAAAATTTTGAATGCAAACATAAAAAAAGTATAAAAAATAGCTCACCTTACGTTTTTTTTAAATGAAATTACTGATGATGAAAAAAAAAACACAGACATTTTATTAGGCAAATGTATTACAAAAGTTGTCATCAACTCACTTTTCTGTCGTTTCCTGTAAAAATAATTAAATTGCGGTTGGATTCTTTGGTTTTCATAAAGGTGTACATTTTAATTATTTTGCGGTTAACTTTTAGATTAGAATATAAAGCGTAATGATTGTTCTTTCTAACACCGTTTAGATCATTTTTCTCACCAAATAGTAAGGAAGAAGCAACGATTTCTATAAGACCTCTATGAGTTGTTCCCAAAAGCAACAAATTAGCCTGAGGGGTTATCTGCCCGATAACACATTGCTCTTGGGAAGAATTGGTATCTGGAGGTTAACATAAGAATTACTGTCAAGTAAGCGGCTTATAGCAATACTTAATACAATAATTGCCTTAACTTGTTGTGTGCCGAATGCGGCCGCATATGCTTTCAAATGGCACTCAAATGATTAATGGAGTGCATTTGGTTTCATAACTACACAATCAAATATCAATTTAAAATACAGATGTGTGTTTGTTTGTCTTCCAGATAGATTAATCTGTTAGGTATTACTTACATTTATCTGTTTATTGCAGTGCCGGCCCTATCACAAAATTAGGGACACCATTGGAAATATAATCCAATCAAAAAATTTTATTTCAAATTTTTACCAAGAAAAAAAAAATAGTATTGTAAAATCGTAAATTGTAATTTGTATAAATTTGTTACTTGATTTATATTATCTTTTACACTAATAATAATTACAATTATTATTATTAATAATTTCACTGTTTGTGAATGAAATCATGTTTATCAAAAACACTAACCATTTTGAAAGTTCCAATAAAACCTTGTTGTTTATATTAATAAGTCTTAGGTGTATTGGAGATAATTTTTAGTTTAGTCAAACATATTATTATTAATAATTTTTTTTTAATAAATATTATATCAAAGGCCCGGAGTCAAAAGGCGTAAGTGAATTTGTGAATTAATTAAAAAAATTCAATACAAGCATGTCTCATACTAAAAAAATATAAATGGCATTTTTTCCGACTTTTTTTTTTAAATTCAAGTTTTTACCAAATTCTATCTACATTATTGTAACAGGAATTTACACATAATTAATTTTCGCTTTTTGAATTTTAGTTTTTCCAATTTCTCATCTTCTCACTTTTTAATAATTCATAAAAAAGGTAAGTTACTGCCTCTTGGCCCCTAAGCCTTAGGTTATTGAGCATTCCATGTATACTGTAGTTTGTAAGTAGATTTTTTTTAAATTTTGTATAATTTGCTGTGAGGTAATTTAGAAAAAAACTTTTAGTTTGTTTGTATATTTTACGGAATGTGGAAAGGTCTATTTTAATTTTGCTACAAAATGTCCTAAATGCAAAAATATTAAGAACATTATCGATGAAAAGGAGTATTCAGTTTATAAAGGCTGTATAGCTGTGCCCTGAAAAATAAGTAAAAAAAATAAATTCAGACGAGTATAAAAAATGTGTTGAAAATGTACATATTTTCATTATTTTTATTGGATTTTTTTCCTTTTCTTTCTAGCTCAGCTTTACAGTCTGTGAAGTCCACATCTCGATAGTTATATGGCAAAGGGTTATATCTGCGTTGACATAATTTTACAGGAGAGCAAAAACAAAGTATTAAAATTGGTTGGACACTTGAACAGGACAGGGTATTATTAGCTTTATCTATGAATAGATGCGCAATTAACATCCAAACACAACCTCCTTATTATTTCCTTAATCATATAGAGGTTTTATTGTTATTTGCAGATACATCTTTTTGCCACATATATTTATATATAACTTTTTTGCAAGTCGCCTAAAGTTACCATTTGCCCACACCCACACTTATTTCTATTGGCCACGCTAATAAAACACAAAAGTTGGCTGATAAAAAATGGTTATTATTATTTTAAGCAAAAAGATACATTTGCACTTTTTTTCTATTGCCACTTCACGCTCAATGCATTTTTTTCAGATAGCATTGTGACATCTTTTCAATACTTATAATAATAAAATTGTAGCTGTATGCTTTTGCCACAATAATGAATATACCATTTGGAAGAAACTTAAAAATGATCAAAACTGCATACATAACCTTTTGCCATATTATTACCAACCTGTTAAAAAATCCTACCTATATATTTCTAAGTAATTGCGTTGAAAAATGTTTGCATTGGATTCTCAGTAAATGCAATTTTGGACCTTCTTTCATAGGGATACACAAGTATTCGATACTCAGCCAATATTATCTTGGCGACTACGCCATACATCTGTGTGGAAGTTGTAAACTCATGAGCGACACCAGTGTCCCGTGAACATCATGGAGACTTTAAACATGGCGTCACTTGTGTCGAGCATTTTGCCAGAAAGCGTTGCCTAGATCAATGCTAGGAACAAAACAGTCAACAAAGAATGACTGTTTGGTTGTGAGTTTTTGGTTCTAGTTTTGACCGATGAGAATTCAACAATGATTGGTAACAACGTGCATCTTGTAATTTCAATAATGACGTTTACAAACTGCGCGACAGAGTGCGAATAATACTTGCGAATCCATGTAAAAGAAACTTACTCTTTTACGTAAAAATGCATTAAAAAAACTGTGACAAATGTGGCTCAGTTAACATTATATGTACCTTTCTGTGTTCCGTAGCTCCTATGTTTTTGTTAATAGAAATCTCTATTGTATAAGCTCGTAAAATCACACTGAATTTACACTGAAATCGTCGAAATAATTTCAATCTGAAAGTCTTTGTAAATGAGTTTGTATAATTTATATTAAAATGAAATCAGTCACAACTTCTTAATAAAACATCGTAGAAGTCTGAACATGCTATTTACTAATTTTTTTGTAAGTTTAAGAGAGAAATCCACCGCTCAAAAAAAAAAGAAAAGAAATAAATTAATGTAATTTTGGGTAGGAGGCTGAAATATCTTAATTAATAATTTATTAATTTTGTTGCATTTTCTTAGATTGGTGAATTTCTTCTGCTTTTTCATTGTAATAATTTTATCTTCTGTACTGTAACACGTATCTCTTAATATCCCAAAGTATGATTATATTAATATCTAAAACTTGTTGTGAACAATAATATTATGAGTATTTAGCAACTTAAGAATTAGAAATCGTTATATTCATTGTGTCTAGTTCACGTTAGTAGTATTATTAAATATCCTTACAACTCGTTAACAATAAACTAACATATTAATTGTTAACTCTTGTAATTCAACCTTTATAATATCTTAGGTTTATGCTTTGTAATTCTGATAAACAATGCTTTGGTAACACAGGTATTCTTACAGTGAAACTCTCTTATAAGGTTTTTCAAAGAACCACAAAAAACTTCTTAAGTGTGAAAACTTCTTAACAGGGTTTCACTGTAGTTAACATTTAAATTTAGTTAATGTTGTTAAGGTTTTGCGATGAAATTTAACTACATGAATTATTTATTTTTGGGCCTTTTGCGAGGAAATGGCTTTTTGATTTAAGTTTACCATTGCACGATGACATTTTGTTAACATCTAATAAATAATAACAGCATTTATCTGATTAAAGTAGATACTAAAGCTAAATAATGTTCTAAACTGTTGAATTTCACATTTTGATTGTTATTTTTATCAATCCGCTTGAGCTGTGGTAATGTTTTTGTAAAAATCCAATTTAGCCAATAAAATTTAACCAAACTGAATGATTTTTTTAATGTTTATTTCTCAATACATACCTATCCACCCCTCTTACCATTTTCGTTCCCAGAACTTTCTTTTCTCAAAAAGACCCTCCACAGAGCAACTCAAGAGTCATAGGCCTTGAAGGAAATTATTTTCCTCAGGGCCTCCCATATAGATCTAATGTAAAAAAAAAATTCATGGCGGAAATGTAAAAAAATATTGTATTATGATTTACTAATATTTTATTATATTTTTTTTTACAAATTTGTACAAGTCAACTTATAAGAGTTATATTCAGGTTAGCTTCTGGGTTATAATTAATAATAAATAAATATATAAAACAGGTTCACATATTACATATATAGGTAATTCTACTTATTGCACAATACATAACTAATACTTATTTGAACTTCTAACTGTACAACGGCTTATCTATTTTTTATTTTGCATACACTCATTATATTACAACTTATTTACAATATATGTAACGAGGATTGTCCAAGAATTAAAGAACTTTCCCCATTTTCGGTGATGCACACATTATTTCTCAAAATATGGCGGAACTAGCGTGTAGCTCAGGGTTTCCTCTAAAAAACGAGCGGTGATCCGGCTCGGTAGCTGCTTCAGTGCGACCTTTGCCTGTTTGAGATGGACACTCTGCTGTCGAATCCCACCGCCTGTGAAATGCGCTCAATTATTCACTTTCTCAACTAACAGGGCTAAAGCTATTTCAAACAACGTTTCAATTCTGAATGGTGGTCTTACACTAGGGCGGGACTGAGAGTTCTTCCACTCTGGACAGTGCCGCAAATATACTTTGTATTATTTTGAATGAATTATTTGTGAAACACACAAGTTAATTAAACAGAATTTATTTGCGCATGCCGAGATTTGAACCCGCAACCTTCAGATTGCTAATTGAGAGCCTTACCCTCGACCATGGAAGCCGTCAAGAAATAAAATGTACCTATGATATAAGTTACACCCCTTAAACTATATTTTTTATTTGTACAATAAAGATTTTTTTTATTTGTATTAAAAAGGTTAATTAAATTGAAGGTGAACTAATTGTTATTTTTTTATTCATCTAGTACACCAATACATAAGCAAAGGGTCTGTTTAAAATGATTCGCCTGTACTAAGATAAGCTTATAAAAGTTATTTTCATGACTAAAAAGATGCTTTGTGAAATGTGGTTAAATTTGGTCGAGATTCCCGAGGTGATTTTTTAATATTTGATAAATTCTGGATTGGATTGTCTCCGTGCATATTTAGTGAAAATAAATTAGAAAATGTGAAAAATTAAATTATTTATATTGGTACCGGTACCAGTGCTGAATTTTATTTGCAAATTATAATTTCCGAAAGAATCTCACATTTCCAAATACTTTTTTACAAGAGGAGAATTTCAGAAAAGTGAGTTCGTATCGGATATTACTGACAGAAATGGGTTTGTATCAATTATGATACAGCTTTGATAGAAAACGCTACATCTACCAGAACTGCGATACATATCCATCATATGCGATGAATGAAACACTGAAATATCGATCGCTATAATATAATATTATGAATCTGTGACAGTTGATCTCCCGACAGATATTTATATATAATATGCAGTCGGTTTAGGAAAATACGTTACACCTACTTACACAATATACAACAAGTGCCCCCGAAGGGGTATACCGCCGAATAACAAAAGTGTAAAACATATTTTCGTTCAAACGCATCAAGGATAAAAGTATTTGTCTAATATTGTATACTAGCTGACCCGGACATGCATTTCTGTGGCTAACAAAACACAACGCCATCTACTGGATGGTAACCCAACCTTTATAACCATGATAAATGAACTCTCACCACCATCTGTTAATTTGCGTACAAATCAAATCCACACCGCCCGCTTGCCAGCCCACTCGTCCACCACATACAGACATTCTCCTTTTTATTTCAACCAATTTATACAAAACCTTGACAAATTATATACCTAAACCTTCCTCATGAATCACTCTATCTATTGGTGAAAACCGAAAGAAAATCCGTTCAGTAGTTTTTGAGTTTATCGCGAACAAACAGACAAGACGCGGCGTAGGACTTTAATTTATAATATGTAGAGATACCAACATGTAAGTACAAAAAATGGCACTGTAAATAAATTCGTTAGATATCCATACCAACTTATTAATAAAAATATTTTTGAAGTCTATTTTATGTAGGATTAAAATTGAATTATAATGAAAAAGAAATTATAATTTTGGGAAGCCAGCTGTTGGGGGGATCGACTGTCAGGTCACTAGTATTATATATGTACATATGCGCCCTTGAGGTGATTTTTCACAAAAACGGCGCTATACAAGTCATCCAAATATTATTATTATATATATTTTCTTAAAGGAAGGTGAACATTCCCGGGTTACAAAAACTCGACAATATTAAAAAAAAACTCCTACTAACATGAAGAACTAAGAACTAGCAGATGAATTGAATGTATTATGACTAACAAACTTACAAACAAAAACAATCGGTTAACTGTTGATTTACAAACTGTAAGTCTGGCTAGTACCAGACGCATTTAAACCATCTAACCAGTCAAATTTATACAAATTCGAGGTGAGTCCGTCTGTAATGTTAAACTCTCCTGGAAAGTGAGTTGATTAGTTTGGTAGTAATATTATTGCGAGTTGTCCATTGAATTAGTTAGGAGAAGTCAGGCTGGTCTCCGAGCATCATACTTCCTCGAGGAGACAAAACTGGTCATCCGATTCTTCCGTCACGATGGCGTCAATGTTGTAGAAACCGGCGTGGAGTGTTATGACGGTTATCGAAGCACCTGGAACCAAAAATAAAGAAATAAATCAACTCTACATTGAAGAAGCTATGGATAGACAGCCAGGACGACGAGTGGAGCAGGATTCATATTCGTAAATCCGGACGCGTCATCAATTGGGTATGTTTCGGAAGCGCTCGGTAAATAGCAGACGTTGCGGATGGTAACAAATTAGTTATATGCGAGACTACATATACGTGAGGGCAAATTTCGTGTTTCAGATAATTTAGAAGAATATTGATTGTTAGGTTAGGTTTTTTTTATAATAACTTCACACAGGAGGGCCCTGAGGAAAAAAATTCTCTCAGACTCATCTTTGATGTCATCTTTGGGGATGCTGTGTGGGAAGTCTTTTTAGGGAAAGGAAGGAGGGGAAGTTCTGGTAGTTGGAAAAAGGTATGATGGGTGGTTAGGAATCTGGGGGTCACTATGTCCAGGAGTGACGGACGGAGAGAGTAGGACGTATGAATCTCTCTCCCACAGCGGCGCAAGGCGGTATTCCGAGAGAGTCCTGCTGGAGAAATCAAAAAGTCTCAACCGATCCGGCCTGCTCCACAGTTAGTGGGCAGATGCATTTGCCACCAAGACCTAACCACCCCATGATTCTGGGCATCACCCTGCAAGTCACAAAATGTAATTACTACTTTTGACTTATAAGTCAAGAGAACCGTTACAGCAGGTTCAGTATTTCAATTTTATTTGATCAACTAGACACTTGAAAGCATATTGATAAGTGTGAACCTTCTTTCAATGAAGTTGAACAAGTTTTTTCAAACAATTTCTTCATTCAATAAGGTTGATCTACTAAAATTGAAACGTTTGATTTCATCATTAAATTTTATCGAAATACAGTGCATATCATTGTCAACTATTGGTTTATATTCATAATTTTCTGGTAGGTCACTAAAGTCACACATTTTTTAAATTGACTTTTTCCAATAAAAAACCATACACCATTTTTGAAGTTTAAAACAACACTGATTAAGAGAGAGGTATACAGCTGACGTATCGTCATGAGACGTCAGATATTTACCGAGCGCTTGAACGCTGCTGAAATATCCCCAAAAGATGATAACGCATTGTGTATTTACAAACATGAAAAATAAATAAAATAATTATTATTACTTTATTTATTTTCTTATATTTACAAACATGTATTTACAGAACTGAAGGGACTGGGTACTGGAGGTGAATGGCGAAGGACCGAAGTCAGTGAATTTTACTCCAAACCCCTCAGCTTAATTTGTTCGCTTTTGGGAACAACTCATATAGATCTCACAGAAATCCCTGTGTCTCCCTTACTATCCAAGTGAGAAATATCAAATAAACAGTGTTAGTAAGAGAAAACACCACGCTTTATATTTAAATCCAACATAAAATAAGTAAAATGTACACCTTTTTGAAACCAAAGTTTCAGGTCGAAATTTCAAAGAAATTTTAGAAACTATGGGAATTTTCATTAGTTATTTTTAGATGGAATGACAAAAAAAGTGAATTGATGATAATCTTTAATACTATTTGTCTAATAAAATGTGTATGTGTCTTTATTTTTTTTCATTATCAGTTATTTTAGTTATAAAAAAGGTAAGGTAAGCATTTTCAAAACTTTTTCATGTTTGCATGCTTAATTTTTAAACTTTATAATTGTATGTTTATTTCGATATATAAAACTTTAAATATATTCAAAAATATTCCATTACTTTAAATTATATTGCAAAGCAGAAATATTCCTCTGACAAAACATGGTCGAGACCTGAGGGGTTAATAATGTATTTCCAAATACATACTATAATACAACAATATATATTTTTTTTGACCAAATATCGAGCTTAAAGGGCAGATTAATTATAAATAAAATTATTTATAAAGAACTGCGGCATACATATATGTGGCATAGGATAAGTTTTCAAGAGATAAATATAAGCAAGAATGAAATTACCCAGGACCCAGAAGAGAGCGGAGCCCGCTCCGGCCCAGAGGAAGATGGGCATACAGCAGAGGGCCACGATGGCGTACTGATGGGCCAGGGTCAGCTCGTACGACCCTATCTGCAACATTACATCACAACATACATACATGTTCATTAGCCTATCTACATCAATAGCTTAATTATCCCATACCTAATTTCAATCCAAAAGTAACCACCTATGAGTAATTTCATAATTGTGCACCCCACGGTTGAATTTGGAGGCCACCTCTGGTCTGGAGCCCCAAAATACCAGAAAAAAAACCGTTCACTCTGTGCAGAAACAGATGATCCGTTTGATAGATTCTCCTAACATAACAAATGGATTGCAATCTTTAGAGCACAGGCGTCGGGTGGGAATGCTATCCTTGTTTTACCGGCATTTCAATGGAAGATGCTCCGAGTAACTAGCGTCATTGATCCCTTCGGCACTTGTGCAGAGTCGGGAAACAGGCCAATTCAATATCTCGGCTGTGGAATGATTTGCCGGCCTTTGTGTTTCCTTCTTCCTACAACATGGGCCTCTTTAAGATCAATGTTCAATCCTTCTTCTCCTCAAAAAGACCCTCCACACAGCATCTCAGATGACATAGGCCCTGAGGGAAATTATTTTCCTCATGGCCTCCTGTGTGGAGCTAACGTAAAAAAAATCCTCACCCTATGAACCCGCACACCTCTGCTAAATCACCAAACATAGGGAACCACTTGGGGTGATTTATGAAAGAGGTGTTAGTTATCCAATGAATGGTCCCGGGGCGGCGGTACCCATACCCGCCTCCCAAATTGAATAGACAACTGAACGTGTAAAAGTATTACTAAAACAGTGAGATACCATTTTGTTCACACAACAAAGATGTCATTGTAATCTGCTTATAAAAACTCTCATAAGAAAAATTCATATAAATAAAGAACTTAAAAATGCAAACGTAGATACCTTCCATTTCATGGGGTTGGACTTGAATTTATAGCAGGCGAAAAGGCTTCCAGCAATTGCCAACAAAAGCAGCGGTGATGTTATCCTGTAAAAATATTAATACATGGTTATCTTTTAGAGAATATTGATCGTAAAACTTGATGCGGAAACTTGAGCGGATGTATAGACGAAATCCGACTCTCAGCAATCGGCAGCTCTGGATTGCCCAGCAAAACGTGTACAAAGAAGAAATCACACAGAAAAAATCGAACTTTTGGTGTGACCAAATTGAATCAGAATAGGACCCTCGAAAACTCTGGCAGAATATAAAGACTTTGTCTGGAGAGAACAACATCAAGGTCGTTTCCTCCCTTGAAGCGAAAAGCTTTGCAACACACTTTCGAAGCAAGGTTGAGAAAATTCGGGACCTCAGTGTGGAAGGATCGCCTTCTGTCACATCACCAAGTCCGCTCTCTGGAGACTTCACTACTTTCGCAGCAATAACAGAAGAAGATGTGACGCGTGCTGTGAAGTCTTGTCCAAACAAACAATGCACACAAGACCCCATACCTACCTGGCTTTTAAAACAATGTCTCCCGGATATAGCGCCTGTAATTACCGCAATTATCCAGAAGTCACTAGTAAATTCACTTGTACCGGGAATACTTAAAAAATCAATTATAACTCCGATTCTAAAAAAACCAAACCTTGATACTGACAATTCGGATAATTACAGGCCTATATCCAACCTACCATTTCTATCAAAACTGCTTGAGAAAATCGTTGCCAAACAATTGGTGGGGTACTTGAACTCCGCTGGTCTATTTGCCAAAAATCAATCCGCTTATCGACAGTTTCATTCAACAGAAACTGTTCTTTTGCGGGTAATTTCAGATCTGATCATCGGGATGGAAGCAGGTAAGTTGGGTTTGGTATCTGTTCTGGACATGAGTGCGGCTTTTGATACGGTAGATCATAGTATTTTATTAAATGTGCTTGAAACCGAATTTGGCGTTCGAGGTGATGTTCTCCAATGGATGACATCGTACCTGTCTGGACGAGTAGCTTCAGTAATTTTCAATAAATGTACATCACCTGAAACTCCCATCGAATTCGGAGTTCCCCAGGGTTCTGTCCTGGGTCCCATTCTTTTCATTCTATATACGAATCGTCTCGAACGACTCATTCACTCAGCTGGCTTTGAATCCCAAGGCTACGCGGATGATTTTTTTATTTTCAAGTTTTGCTCCCCGGACGAAAAAGACGTCCTTAAAAACGAGGTGGTTAGTTTCATTAACACAGTCTCAAGTTGGATGTCTGTCAATAAACTCAAACTTAACCCGACAAAGACGGAATTTATTTGGATAGCTTCTCCTGGAAGGCAAGCCCTCATAGATTTCAGTCCAATCCGTATTCAGGACACAGATATAATTCCTTCTACAGAAATAAAATTTCTTGGTTTCACTCTAGACAATAGTCTTTCTCTTGAGTCGCAAATTTCAAAAGCTGTGAGTTCTGGCTTTTTCCATCTACGGCAGATAAAGTCAATCAGGAGATGCCTTCCTTCTGATGGAGCAAAGTCCCTCATAAATTCGTTCGTTGTCTCACGTATGGACTATTGTAATAGTGCATATGCTGGCCTACCTAAAACACAATTAAATAGAATACAGTCCGTCTTCAATGCTGCGGCGAGAATGATTTTTGGTGAATCTAAGTACTGTCATATAACCCCGCTTCTAAGGGATCGTCTTCATTGGCTTAGATGTCCTGAAAGAATAGAGTTCAAGATCTGCTTAATGACCTTCAAAGCATTGCAAGGAATGGCGCCTGCCTATATATCGGAACTATGTGTCCGACAAAACTTAAGCGAGAGACAGCTTACTCTAAGGTCAGCAGATCTGGATGTTACTAATCGTTTAATCGAACTTTCTCGGTCAAATCGAGCCGTTTACTATCATCGCTCTTTTCTTGTAACTGGCCCTCTCATTTGGAATAAACTTCCCTCAGCTCTTACTAATATCCAGAATTTGGCAGAATTTAAACGGGCTTTAAAAACAAAATTATTTAAAAAATCGTACCATTCATGAATCCTAACATCTTTTCAATACAAGTAATAAGTCATGTTCTCAAGTATCCGGTAATCGTTTGGTTTCGGTTTCCTCCTAATTGTACTTTTATGTTTAATATCTGAATTTTTTGTAAGAAGTTAGTGTATTATATTTTAGTTTAAAAGTTCTTGTTTTGACCTGTGCTACAATAACACTGTTTTTGTATATTATTATTTTCCTCTGTGCTATAACAGCACTGTTTTGTTAATATTTGTTCTCTTGTCATTGTTTTGTAAATACTGTATATTCTTTATTTCATAGGTATTATTTTATAAATATTTTGTAATGATCTCGTAAGGAACACTGTAGGATTATTTTTAAATTTATTATAGTTAAGCGCACTTGAAGTGAAATGACACAAAACTATTAAATATTACGTTATTCTTATTATTAAAAAGCCTGGAAACAAAATTACATGTAACTTGATTGTATTTCAGTCAGATTTTAGCATTAAATTACCAATTTACACATCCAACATTGTTTTTGGGGAATGTCAATGTCTTCGAAGAGTCATAATTTACTTAACATGGAGGGGATTAGAATTCGGTAGAATTCCATTGTACAGAACATTCATAATGTAGTTCTGGCCTATGGAAGTCACATATAAATGTGGAATAAAAGTACTAAAATATTACGAAATATACATATATAACTCACAGGCAATAAGCAAAAAGGGCCAGGAACACAAACAGGTAATTTGCTTGGAAGTATTCTATGTTTCTCACGAGACGCTTGCTCAATCTTGGTAACGTGGAAGGAACCTGAAAAATTAAATAGTAATACAACAAAATTGGGGTAAGAACTGTCTTAGTAATATAATAATGAGATAGAGATTTCACGATTCAAAAGTGTTCTATTTTTAAAGTGTAATAAAAAAAGCAAAGGATTTTCTGGGGGAAATCATTTTGACAGTGTTTGGACTTTGGAGGGAAAATGATGTGTGATTGTGAAAATCCGTAAATAATACTACATATTTGTGAAATAAAATATATACAGTAAGATTGTAAATTTTCTCATAATATAAACAAACCTTGAAGTTAGAAGTCTGTAGGAACAGTAACCAGGGTCTGATGGCCTGCCGTTGTGCCGCTATTAGAGAAGTCACTGAAGCAGGAGAGAATGTCTGCCCAAACTGACCAACGTTGAAACTAGGAATAAGAATAAAAACAATTATTGTGCAAAAGAGGTTAATATACTTGATGGATGCCCTATCTTAATGGACGAATTATAAAATTTGAGTGAAAAAATTTGAATAAAAGTGGGAGTGCTGTTGGTTCTATCAGTATTTGAATAAAAGAGGCTTGGAAGAACCTTACTGTCAGAAATCCCTAAACCACGGGTGAACAGCCTGGAAAGCGCAAAATTTTGCGCTGAACAATAAATAGTACAAGGTTGATATTTCTCGCAATGGTCGTTTTAACGATTGTTTCAAATGCCCAACAGCACTGCTGTGGACATCATGTTCAAATAACGGAATCTAACTTGGAACTTAAGATTCGTAATACATACGTTGGCTTGGGTTGCTATGTTTATAGATGTAAATAATATATTATTAATGTGACCTACTTTAAAAATCCACTTTTTGGCGGAGGGCTTGGTGCGTCCATGTCTCCAGCAATTTCCACACTCACCGGTTCTGCCATCTCGATTAAGTTCTTCGGAAGTATTCACAACAGTTTTAAATGCTTTAAAGAGCAACCGTTCCCGGTTAGGTTATAATATTATAGTCAAAAGTCACCGCTTGGTTGCTTGTCGTTGCACAAGTCGTTGCTTGGTCACCGAATTGTTTAAATTGGTAACGAGATTCTGATGAAAAGATCAAATGAAAACGAATTATTTTCTTAGTTAGTGATCGAAGCGGAAGATGACTAATAATATTTTTTTATTACACACTGACATGTCATCAGAATGAAAACAAAGTATTTAGCTGTCAAACGTCAAAGTCGAAATCCATAGATTTTTTTTCACCTTTTACGCATAGATAATTATTTTTTGTAAAACTGCATTTTATTTATTTAATATCACAGAGTAGAAAGGATCGAATATAATTGTGCAATGTTTATATTCCTAATGGTCTGCCTTCATTTTTTCGGCGTACAGCCACTTGGATTGGTATGACAGGTGCTGACAGGTGTACAAGGCCAAATCTATATTTTACAAGGAAAAGATTTGTTGTCTATTAGTTGAGCTCGTGTGCTGTCAAAATGTCAAATATTTTTTTTCCGT
This sequence comes from Limnephilus lunatus, assembly GCA_917563855.2. NCBI lineage: Eukaryota > Metazoa > Arthropoda > Insecta > Trichoptera > Limnephilidae > Limnephilus > Limnephilus lunatus. The sequence continues at coordinate 3,883,170 of OU830596.1, read as the reverse complement.
GGCGTTTTTCACGACATGTTACCCGATAACCGATTGTTATGTTTTTAAATCGAAGCGATTGTGCGAATTATAAATGAAACTCTAACTATTTCCAGTTGTGCAAGAGAGCCGACATGCTTTATTTTAACGACGGTAATTCTGATTGACTGGCGCGGTAATCTGTAATTTATAGAAAAAGTGATGTTTGGTACGTTAGTGCGTTGTGGTTATTTGTGTCAGTGAAGTGTCGTGTTTACGAATCGTGTAAACAAATCAAGCCGTGCAAAAGTGTTTTCGTCAGCGAAATTATAAACCAACACACGTGAGTAAAATGTTTTGATTTCTTTAATATTTTGAGATTACAACGTTTTGAGGTTATGTTGATATGTCAAAAGCCTACGTACAAATATTATGAATGTAGTGATTGCTTTTTCTTATCGATTTGAGCCGCTTATTCGCGTGAGTTGGAATAGTTTCTATTTATTTGTCCTTTGAAAATTAAATTTTACCGAATTCCAGTTCAGAATATCTAGTAAAGTCCGATTCGTCCATCGGCATGTTTCGTACGTTGATTTTGTGATATTACGGTATTTTAATTTCCCCGGTACGTGCTAAATACCTAGACGTTTCTATTCTGTTATCTTTTAGAATCATTTCAGTGCAAATCTGGCGAACAACAACTGATTATTTTCGGTACAAAAATATATAATTTGAGGGCCTGCCAAATTCAAGTTGGAGTATACATAATAAATATTATTTAATCAGAACAACTGCTTGTAACGGCTGTTGATCGCATCGACCAACTAAAACTATATTGTTGGTACTGGTATGTAAAATTAAATTTATTATCTGCCCATTATGTTACTATAAACGGTACTATTTTATGTATGTACGCGTGTAGTATTTTTTCTTAGAAAAGCGGGAATCATGTCGTACTTTGGTTTGTTGTATGCATTTTGATATTTTGTATTTACTTTTGCTTATACACACAACGTGGAAAACCGCGTCGTGCAGAAGTTGTAGGTGTTACCATGCACACCTAGTAAAGGTTTTGATATAAGCCAATTTTATCAGTTTTCCTTTGTAGACAAACGGTCATTAAGTGCACATTCACATTGCTACGACCGTGATACAACTGATGTAGAGGAGTATATAAGATACATTCTTATTAAGAATGTACCAAGGAGTGTGTGCCAAGACATGTTGTGTGGCGCTCCATCCTCTGCCTAACACCACGGGCGTGATGGCTATTTTAGTATAACGTAGAAGTATTCTACAATATTTGGTTTATTTAGTTCAGGGAGGTTAAATTAATCTATTTACCACCTGTGGTGTCTCCTATTTTCAAAATAAACTTAAAAAAAGGACATTTTTCCATAAAGATATTTTTTAAACGTTCCAAGACAGTACCTACTTATTTATGTAGATAGGTACCTACCTACTCAAATTAATACTCGTCCATATTTTTAATTATTTTATTAGGTGTCCAAAGTGAGCCACTTTGTTGGAATGCGCATGGGTCACCTTACTTGCCTAGTTTCCTAGTTTGTTTGAATGATGAAAGGAAATAAATACCGATCTCTACGTGGGTAGGTACCTACGCATTATCTACCTTCCGTTATCATCCGACAAATACTAGGCATGGCCTACACGGGATTCCGCGAACGTCGCGAATCGATAATTTAAAAATTATAAATTTGGTAAGATTTCAGTTCGAGTTTTGCTGAATTCTAATAAGAAATGCAATTATGTTCATAATTTTCTCGATAAAGGATGTCTCGGATACCTGTTTAGTTAAAATGTAGGGTACAGAAATCTCCACTAACCTCAAATTATTCTTATTTCCAATTTTCTTAAAGTTTGATAAAATCGATGGCGATATGATTTTTTTTGAAGCTGATGTTGGAAAAAGTTTGGAAAAAGTGACAGGATTTAATAATTTATTTTACACAATATTTATGGATCTCGATGAAAGTAGACTGAATGCTGTAGAAATGAGATCCCTGAGGCGAATGTGTGGTAAAACCATGTACGATCGTGTGAGAAAAGTGGAGATCCGCAAAGAATGCAAGGCTGATTGATGTAAGCGTAATGTGTAAGATTAAGAAAAAGACGCTCCGATGGTTTGTGCATGTAGACCGAATGAACGAGGAAAGGAATGTAAGGAGAATATATGACGCAAATGTGAATGGTAGAAGAAGTCGAGGACGCCCAAGAAAGACATGGCACGACCAAGTGAATCAGATACTTGAGTCGGGCCATGTTAAGAGTCAGAATAATATAAGAGCATGTATGAGACGTTGTATGAATGTAAACGAGGCAAGTAATGTGTGCCAAGACCGAGTTGTTTGGCGTTCAGTTCTCTCTGTCTACCCCTGCGGGGAAACGGCGTGATGATTAGTTAGTTATGGAGCTCATTATTCATTAAACAGTGTCTCACCATAGATTGAAAACAAACGAGAAAAAAATACACAAATATAATACACTTATTCTGAAAAATAAAACATAAATCCTTCCCTTTTCACCTTCCTTTATTATTCTGTCGGTTGGTAGGCCAAATTATCTTTCGAGGAAAGCTAAAATAAAACCCGTCTGAATCAACCTTAATAACTGGGCACGTGGTTCCGTCCAATCGCACGCCTGTAATCAAAAATCGTATGACATGGGTTGAGCCAATGAGCGCGCTCCATTTTATATTTAGTTCTGTCCCTTTCCCACGCGAGCGTTTCCGCATTCCTCTTCTCTTCCACTTTTCAAACACCGCATTGATTCAAGAACGATATTAAAATTTGGCGCGTAAAGAAAAACATGTTTAGCGATAAAATGAGAACTTTAAAAAGGTGTTGTGTTATTTTGCACGCATTTTTCTAGCGTCGTATTTGTATGACTTTTATTATTTGGTGGTGTCTTGATTTTTCTAGTGTTTTATGGCACTTGCCTTTTTAGTAATGTTAACATTTTGTAGCGAAGTTAGATTATTCAATTTAAGTGGTGCATGTTTTTTTAGTTTCTGTTTGACTTTTTTACATTACGCTATCAATTTGTTTGTTTGATAAGCGCCATAATAAGATTATTTATTTTCTTATCTTAGTAGCAGATAAACAGATCCAAGGTCAAGTTCAAATTAATCATAGTTGAAAATTGATAGCGTAGAGATTCTCTTCCCTTGTTTTTTAATTCTACGGTCATAAAAATAATCCGCAAAGACCGATTTCCGTAAGAACCGGTTTCCAACTAAAACTGTACTTACATAAATACGTCGGAGGCTTCACGTACTGTGAATATTGTTGATGCAAAAAATCTATGTTTTAATTTAAGAGGCCGCTATCCGAATTTCTACCGATTTCTTGCAAACCTCCCAAACATTTGAAGTTTTTAAACTCTTAAAAAAAATGTTATTTTTGAAGATAATATCTATACATTCCCCACGCCGAAACGCAAATTATATGAAATTCCCTCGATAGAAAAAAATCGCAAAGTATGCTCCAATTTTTTTTATTTTCAAGTCTGTTTCCGTTATTTTACAAGTTATGTGTACGAAAAAATTCACAGTGTTTCTTTAAATAAAATTAAAGACAATTATCGCTAGATTTTTGCTCTATTTTTAACGAGTCGTGTTTTATTAAAGATTTTCATGATTTTTGCATCAATCGCTGTAAATGTTAGCGCGCTCTTCTAACATTCGTAATTTTATATCTCTCCATCTTCTTTTAGGGGCCGGGAACTGAGCCTTAAATACTGTTTTAGACAGCCCCTAAGAGATTTTTTGCTCTATTTTAAACGAGTCGTGTTTTATTAAAGAATTTCGCAATTTTTTCATCGATTTTGGCGCTGTAGATGTTAGCGCTCTCCTCTAATATTCGTAATGTCGTATCTCTCCATCTTCTTCTTTTTGGGACCGGTAACGGAGCCTTAAGAGGAACGGCTGCGCGGCCTTTTTCATGCAAAACTTAAATTTGGATTTGAGGCCAAAATAGGTAGGTACCTAACCAAACTGAAAAATTATTTTTAATTATACCAATGTATGTACCAAAAAAATTATTTATAAAAATAAAATAAAAAGATACTCTCAGTATCGCCCTGGTGTAAGATCACCATTCAGAATTGAAACGTTGCTTGAAATGGCTTTAGCCGTGTTTGATGATAAGATCTCAATAGCCAGGTACTTCCCAACCTTCCTCTTACCCATCTCATTCCCCTCCCCACAGCCTTCAGGCTCACTACATACCCCAATTGGGGATGCCAAGTCTCACTGGCTCCAGACGAGAGCAGCTGGGACTCTTGTGAGGTATTCACATAAAAAAGTATTTTGGCGTCAAATCCAAATTTATGTTTAGTATGAAAAAGGCCGGGCAGCCGGTTACTCTTAAAAATATTTGTGTCTTCGTTAGTTCCTATTTTGTTCGCCTGCCTAGATAACCCGTTTGTTATGTTTGTGCTCACGAAAATCATTTTTTCAAGCATGTAGCTAATTATTCTATACAATGTACTTAATACATCTATATTTTATATACCTAAATGCGCTATAAACAATCTTGTTATTATATTTTGTTGATTTCAACATAATATAATAAATAGGGTAGGGTGGGGCAAAGATCCGCAGTGAGAAATGATCCGCACCGTCAATTTAAAATGATCGCATAGTATTGTCGTGGTTTTAGACACATTTTTATGCTGGCAACATTGATAGAAGACGACTCACAAAAGTTACATGGCGTCCGACCGGCACAACAAAAACAATGAGGTTAGAATTCTTTTTACTTGTTTTGATGTAATAATCCGTAGGTCATCTTCAGTTGAAAATGTAATTTACTATACGCTTTGCTTACTTTTTTACTGGTTCAATTCCATAATTCAGGTTTTGAAAGGCGATCTATGGACAATAATTTGGCCAAATGAGCATTTCTTGTTTTTAGATTAGTTTGTGTTTACAAAATGACAAAATGGGGCAGAGGTCCGCATTTTGCATGGGGCAATAGTCCGCGCGCGGACGTTTGCCCCAAGATTTGTATTCATTGTTCTAATTTTTGTTTTTACGTTATAGAAACTACAAACGCAAAACTAATGTGAAGCCGTTCATACCAGAACTGTACTTGCAGGCCCAAGAAATGCTAAATCAGGGGCTATCCATTAGAAAAATTGGGAAGGAGTTGGGATTCGATGAATGCAAAATTAAAAATGCAATGAAACGGAAAGACAAGCTCAAGATGGCAGCAAAGCAGAAGAAGAAGCCACCACGTAGACTTCAGTTTGATTCAGATGACTCATCTCAGTCTCAGTCTATTTCATCTGGAACTTCGGTCTACAACGACTCAGAAACTGACAGTGATCAGAAGATGGAAGAATCGTCTGAGCGGATGGTGCCTCCAAAGAGGTGCACAGGCGAATTTTGTACCGTTTGATATGAAGAAAAACTGTTTCCAGGAGTTATTACTGGCGTTTCAGAAACCCATGCCACTGTATCATCAATGGTGAAAGCTGGAAAATTATGGAAATGGCCCGACCGGCCTGACATTCTCGATTATGAATGGGGATCAGTCGTTTCGAGTATAAAGGAGCCAAAAAAAACCAGCACAACCCGAAATGTTTATTCAGTCAGTGAACTGGAATGGTTTTACTCATAACTGTGAATAAATAAACTGATTAAAGTTAATTTTTCCGTGTATTTCATTTCAATGGGGCAAAGATCCGCAGCTGCGGACAATTGCCCCGCATCTGCGGACGTTTACCCCAAACAGTGGGGCAAAGGTCCGCAAAGGCAAGGTTGTCTACCTTTCCTTTTTTTTCCTAAATGGTGCTTATTTCGCTAGTAATAAAATGGTATATTGTAGCAAATAAATTAAGATTTCCAGTGAAGCCAAAACCTGCGGGACCTTTTACTTATTGGGTGAGAAAAAAGGTTGAAACCTAAAATTGCGGATCTTTGCCCCACCCTACCCTATGTTATTTACTTACACCTTTTTCAAATATTCCATTAAGTATTAATAATAATTCAAAAACATTTCTTGCAATCAAAAGATTATTTATGAAAACATAGAAATGGGTTTCAAGATTTTCTAAATTATCTGCTGGGTTTTAACACTGTCGGTTCGATTTTTTTTCATATCGGACATTCAACCCTCCTTGTTTGATTTTGAAATGAGAATATGCTTAGTTCCTACCGGGTTGTCATTTTTGCAGTTCCTACTTCTCTCTCCTTTCTGGAAAAATATTTGAAATTTGGAGCAATAACAAGAAAAATAGTGAAAATTCGATTGCATTTGTTTTGAAAACGAGAAGATTTGGAACCAAGAATGTTGTTTTTGTTTTTCGTGTACACAATCTCGTTTTTAATTAAAAATAAGGAATTTGATGATCTTGGAAGTATATAATATATAATATCGTTTTGTACTCTTTCGTTTTGTTGTGGCGATAATTACCTCGAGGCATCGCGAAGGTCCTTCGCAGATATAAAGTGGTAAGTGATTGGTCATCCGTTTTCTTTGCATATCTAGTTTTTCCTACAAGTATTATCATCATCCAATTCCAGCAAACACCATTCGTTTCGTTTTTAGTAATTACAGTCCATTATAAATGCTTCTAAAGCGGTAATTATAAGCACTTTTAGATGTAACACCACTTTATACCTACCTCCTAACCTTTTGATAAACCAAACATTTCTTGTCAATGTTGTTTTATTGGGGACCCTTCACATTTGCGAATTCTTGCTAAATATTGCAAATTCTTGAATAGAAGATTTTCTAAGCTATAAATCACAAAAACAAATTTATCAGAAATACGTATCTCCGCGCCCATATTTTTTCTATCGATTTCCAAGTTTTAATTTTTCTTATCTATTTTATATTTATAAGACGAGTGTCTATGGCGGGCAGGAGGCGTGAATTTGATTTTTATGCAAACCTACAGTTTTATTTTGATGTTGATGAAATTTTGCACACTTGAACTTCTAGACAAGAGGAATATCACTGTCTATGTGTCTGTATCTGATTTTGGCGGGGAAGGTGGAAGGGGAACGCGAGAGGGGAACGGTGGTGGGAACGGGGAGAGGAGGGGGGTTCGAAGTAGCGGTAGGGAATAGCAGGGGGTGAATTTGGAAAATCTATGCTTTCCACACGGACAGCTGTATGGGGCCTGTTACGCGTCGGAAACACAAAAAATATTTTGTATCCAAAAGCACTTCAATAAGCAGAATTAAAATTAAAACACTTTATTTATTTTAGTGGCATTGCAACGCATTCCCGTTACTCGCTAGTGCTTTATAAATTTTTTATATTATAAAAATCAATTATCTTATAATTTTCCTTTGAATAATAGGAAAAAAATGATTTCGACCAAAAAAAAAACATTACACATGCCTCTCCGTGTTTCCTCACTCTGGATAATTAAATGTATCTCTGTGTTTCCTCCCTCCTACAAGACACATGTTCACTCCCTCCTCTCTTAAAAAGACCCTCCACACAGTATCCCAAAAGATGAAACAAGCCTTGAAAGAAATTATTTTCCCTAGGACCATCCTGTTAAGATGAAGATGAACAAAATCTTACGTTTTTGTTTTGAAAATTTGATCGCTTAGAAGTATTATAGATGCTTCAATTAAATACTGCGTGTAGAACATATCTTGGCCCTTAAAAATATCGGTCATTTTTTTTATAAGTCTTTTAATAAGCCTAGAAAAAAATAAATTAAAAGGTCTATAAAAAACACTTTGAAGTCCAAACTCTCCTATTTATAAACCTCATTTCGGATATGGTTTTATTGTATAATGTGGCAAATTTAGTTTCTTTTATGATAATCGCAAAAAAAATGAAATTTACGCCCGAGCCTCACAAAATAAAATATAATATGCATTTTCGCGTTGTTATTTTTGACATCACGGCGACAATACGGCAGTCGATGAATTTGTAATATCAAAGTGAACCTTATACCGTCCACCGAAGAACGACTGGCAGCGGCCCCTATTTTCTGTCACTACTCCTCCGGACGGAGCGGAGAAACGACGTGTTGGGCTCCGCGCCGCTTGTTTTCGTGAAATCAATTAAAAAATTCCGTTTTATTACAATAAACAATACATAAAAAAGGAATTAATGTTTTTACAGGCCTTTACGAAATCAACATGTAAAAAAAAATCTCTAATATATATTTTCCAACCTTTCCAAAAGCTTTTTCTCAAGTATTTTTAAACTCCTCCCATAAAAGGGCGTGAATTCCGATTTCGATTTTTTCCTGTACTAGTGGATCGCCTTAACATGAATAAATAATCATGTTAGTATACTGACAGTTATATATATTTTAAACAACGTTTCTAAACTACGTGTTTTTAAACTACGAAACTCGTAGTTAAAATTGGCGGCAGCTGCCATCGGTCCTCCACACCAACACCCATTAAAAAAACAATTGAAATTCATAGAAAATGACACGAATTTGACAAACGATTACTTGTGGGATCTTTCCCGTATCCACAAAAGATACAGAATCGCACCTCAGAGCTGTATTTTTTTTTGCAATTTATAACGTAGATTTTCTATTGAATCTTATGCAAGAATTCGGTCGTTAGTGTCGAGGGCCGTTTTGTTTTTGTTTATTACATATAATCTATTGCCGACATTGAACATTATGAATGTTATGAAAATAATTTAACTAAGTGTATGTATACGAAATACCTATAAGTTTTATTTACAAACTTCTTATGACGTGGGTAGCTAGTTTATTTAATTCAGCATTTGACCTATTGTACGTTTCACGTTGTTTACTGTATACAAATTATATCAGATTATTAATAATCAACCTTTCGTAATGTAAAGTCACTGCTCAATTAAATTATATTCGATATTATGCGTAGTACCTACCCACGAAAATCATTGTAAGATTCCGTAGGTCCAAAAAACTGCAATCGGCTGACCAAAGAGGCAGATCCAGGAATAGGCAATAGTATGATGGATAATTTCCCGGGAATATTCCCCAAAAATCTTTTTTTTTAAGTTTAACTGAAAACTTTAAGTGAAACTTCTTTAGCGCCGTTAGTGATTTGAAATTCGGATGAAACGGAAATCGTCGCAACTCAGTTCTACACCAATACAACACGGGCATGTGCCTAGTGTGATGGCCAAAAAATTACCCATTTTCTGTAATATTGTATAAACTTTACTGAATAAAGAACATTAAAAAAAAAAAAAAAAATACTCGGTTCTAATATAATGCGGTAAATTCGCACCTCGGCGCGTGGCTCCCATAGCGCAGTGGGCGAGACGCCTGACAAGTCTCAGTCAGACATAAAGCGAACGGAGGTTCGAAACCAACGAAATCCAAAAAAAAAAATTTTTTGTGAAATCATTATCCAATCTTCAGACCACTTTAAAAGAAACAGGCAAAAGAAAAGAAAGCGACATCTAGCGACTTTCTAGTTTCACTTCTACCGCTTGTGAATTACACACTCTGATTTTTTACATTGACTTCAGGAGGGCCCTAGGGAAAATAATTTCTCTCAGGGCTTATGTCATTGGGGATACTGTGTAGGGGGTCTTTTTGAGGAGAGGACGAAGTGAACATGTGTCTTGTAGGAGGGAGGAAGCACAGATAGACCTTTTAACTGTAGTATATTTTAGTTTTTAATGATTCCTGTTGAATGGCACCGTTATGGTTCAATGGGATCAATATCTATTGTCATGTGCACTCACTATTGTTGTTAATATTGTTCTTTAGGAATTGCTTTGTATATACTGTATATTCTTTGTTTCACATTATTTAATCAATTTTGTAAGGACTCGTAAAGAACACTACATAATTAATTATAAGCTTATTATAATTAAGCGCATTTGAAGTGAAATATCACAAAACTGCGCTATATAAATACTATGTTATTATTATTATTTATTAACAAACGGATTGCAATCTTTAGAACACAGACGTCGGGTGAGAATACTATCCTTGTTATACCGGTATTTCAATGGAAGATTGGTCCCCTCGGCACCAGTGTATAGTCGGGAAACACGTTAAGAGGGTATAACCAGAGAAAACCAGAAAAATGTCATTTTAAAATCAGATTTTAGACGTATTGCCTCTTCAACAAAAAATTATAAATTGTTTTCGAAAGATTGTTCTTTTATCTAGTAAACGTATGTTTTAAATTTTGAGAAAAAATGTTTATTTTTAGTATAATGAGGTTATACCAGGTCGTTGGCAGATTTGTTAAATTTTGAAATATGATTTTGTATTATACAACACCCATTTCAAATCATAATATAATCCATGCAGTAAAATAAATCAATACGTTATCTGGGAAACGTATGTTTCAGAATTTTTTATTTTAGTTTAAATAAAATCATTAAAAATATATACATATACGTACCTGTGTTTCTTGACGAAGGTTGGTCCGTTTGTGTATTTATTTGCGCACTTACAAACTAATAAGTACGGAGAATAATTAATCTTTTTCATTGGAACCGCCCTGTACGATCGTAAAAACATATTTAGACGAAGTGTAGACAATTTTTTTGATCTGAGCTTTCATTTTCGAGTGCGCAGTTGGATTTTTGTCAAATTTTTGTCAAAATTTAATGCCGGTAACCCGGGCGTTTATTAACATCAATATTATGTACAAATCACGTGCGCTACCTGACTCACTAGACAATAGTGCCCCCCACACGCACACTTCGGAGCGACCGAGTCCCACGCCACTTCAGGCCGCCGCGCAGAAAAGTCTCACGGTGAACTGCGCTGCAAACCTATCTATCTGTACTTTTCTGCGCGGCGGCCTGAAGTGGCGCGGGACTCGGTCGCGCCGAAGTGTGCGTGTGTGGGAGCCTATTATCTGTTCTGAGCCGGGTAGCAGTATCTATCATTACATAAAATTTAAATAAAAATAAAAGTAACTAAAAATACAAAAGATAATAAATAAAAATACAAAATACAATAAAAAGAAATAATAATAGTAGAAATACAAAAGATTATCTACATAAAATAATTTAAATATAAAATATTACAAATATATAAAAATGTTTTTTTTAGTGTGAATGAAATAATCAAATAATTGAACATTTTTTTAATGTGAATGTTTTTTTTTTTTCATATAGGTACATATATTTAAATATCAATATACAGCGTATATTAAAAAAATTACCACGAACGGTTTGCAGGTAACTTGTTAATGAAATTTCTTTTTTTGTTAATTAACCAGGTATTAAAGTTTTTATATGTACGTTTTCTGTTGGTTTGAGTTATATGTTGTGTTTCTTTTAAGAAAATGTTAAATAATTATGGAAGGTGCGAGGTAAGATTCATGTTTTTAGTACCTACATAATATAGTATAATATGTAGATACATAACATTCTGTCGCTACGGGGTTACTATCAGCTGTTAATTAATATTTTATTTTATTTCGTTTTCTTTATCTGCACGCAGTCTGTCGTTTTAAACACGGTGAGATGTAATGAAATAATTAAAACAAAACGTGATATTATAATTATGATTTGGAATCTTTATAACTTTGCTGCACTTTTTTTTTATGCCGGACCGGTTTCACCGTGCTACGTCCATCCTTTGTCGATTTTATTGCTAACCGCTTGGAAGTGACATTATACTGTGTGGTTTGTTTCTGTCGGTAAACCACATAGGTACATGTGTATTTAAATTTATAGACAATTTCAACTGAAAAAGTTAATATTCTAGTGTTTTTAAAGATTTTATCAGTCAGAATCTTTATCTTTACATAGTTTAAAATGAAGTCGCTCCCGCTGTTTGTGCGCTTAGATCTTTTAAACTACGCAACGGATTTTCATGCGGTTTTCACCAATAGATAGAGTGATTTATGAGGAAGATTTAGGTATAATTTGTCAAGGTTTTGTGCAAATTGGTTGAAATATATGTAAAGGAATACCTACCTAGAAATGCATAGGATTCCTTTATGTTCGAATTTTAAAAAGGTGTTGTCATGGAGACAGAAAATGATAGATGATTGTTTTTTTGCTGTCTAGCTGGGTAACACAGATTGAAGTAATAAGAAACAAAGTGATATAATATTTTGAAGATGGACAAATAACTTTAATTGTAGTTTCTTTGTCAGCAAAGCAACTCATGATATTTGTATGTCACATTATTAATAAAAAACTACAACAAATAGACAAATTGTCTTATAAAACTACAATTTTAGTGAAGAGAAACAATAACCTTAAAAATGGAAAAATTAAGATTCACATTTACAGTGTCAGCAGCATCGGATGAAAAAAGCAATGTGATCTGCGTAACCTTAATCGAGACACCCGATGGACATATATTTGATATTCCCGATGATTTAAAACATGCAAGCAAACATACCGCCATAACGACTACGGATGTTTATAACAAAATTAAGAATTCTCTAAAGAAAAGATATCAAACACGGAAAATATGGTTTCCTTTAACCCAAGATTTGAGGAAAATTTACTTAGATGAAGGTGAGAATTTACAATTTGGTGACCAATATACCTGGAAGAAATTATATATGACACGAAACTTTCTGACAATAATATTAGTACTGAAAATAAAAATCTAGGAAAAATAGCAGAAAGATTTTTTCTCGAGAAGTTTTCAGGAAAAACATCAAATGTACACCAATGGATCAATGATTTTGAAAATGAATGTACACGTTTCGAGATATTAAAGGAGGCAGAAAAAATTGAGACTTTCAAATATTTACTTGAAAAACAGTGCCTAGATTGGTACACTAGTATGTTAATAAAATATACAGTAAACGCAGAATGGGCAATATGGAAAACAAATTTTTGTGAAACATACGGAAACAAAGGTTGGTCACAAGTTAAATTTGCATTTGCCTTTAAATTTCAAGGAGGTTCATTACGAGAATATGCAACAAAGAAAGAAAGATTGTTATTAGAGATAAATAAAAATAATGACACACAGACATTGATTCATCTTATTGTTATGGGTCTACCAGATTATATAATGTACAAAATGGATAAGGAATCTATAACATCGACTGCAAATCTATTCAATGAAATTGGTAAACATGAACAAACAGTCAATAAAAATAATTATGATAAATTCAAGAGAAATTCTGTCATGCGTACATACACCGAAAACAAACTGTTGGTAAAAATTCATTTACTTATATAAAGAGTTTATTCGAAAATCGATCAATCAAATTTGGTACCTACCTACCCATTTAAAATATCTATATTTCTTGATTCGACTCAAAGTAAGACGTGAGCACTTTAAAACTAACTAACCATCACACCGTTTCCCCGCAGGGGTAGGCAGAGAGGACGAACCGCCAAACAACTCGATCTTGGCACACACTCCTTGCCTTGTTCACATTCATACATCGTCTCATACATGCTCTTCTATTATTCTGACTCTTGACATGGCCCGACTTAAGTATCTGATTCACTTGGTCGTGCCATGTCTTTCTCGGGCGTCCCCGACTTCTTCTACCATTCACATTTGCGTCATATATTCTCCTTACACTCCTTTCCTCGTTTATTCGCTCTACATGCCCAAACCATCGGAGCGTTCCTTTCTTGATCTTAGGGGGCATCCATTAATTACGTGAGCAGTTTTTCTTCCAATCTAGACCCCCCCCTCCCCCTCGGTGAGATAAATTTGAGCCAATTCGCATATTTTTTTCAAGTAACGTGAGATTTTGTTGGACCTCCCCCCCCCGTTAATGGATGCCCCCTACTGACTACACATTACGCTTACATCAGCCTTGCATTCTTTGCGGATCTCCGCGTTTCTCACACGATCATACATGGTTTTACCACACATTCATTAATTTAAAGAGTTTCGAAAATTAAATTTTGATTGAACAATCATTGTTTTGCAAAATGTCATTCTCAAATTGTGACATTTTGACAGTTTCGCAAGAGTTTTTGTAATGATTAAAAAACTTTTCAGATGTATTGTCATGTGGTTGTAATAATCCAGAAATTTTCGTGGGGCGGAAAAAAAGGTATTTTGAAAGTTTAAAACATTTCCTATGCTTAATATAGAAATAGGTACATAGACAACTCATGTACTCATATGTGCATATAAGCAAACATATTTTGATTTTTATATATGAGGTACATTTGCGGCACGTTCCAAAGTGGAATATGTGTCGCCTGTCGCCTGTATATTCTCAGTATCGCCCTGGTGTACGATCATCATTCAGAATTGAAGCATTGATGGAAATGGCTTTTAGCTGTGTTTGGTGACCTGATCCGTACAGCCAGGTACCTTCCCACCTGTCTCACTGGCTTCAGGCGGTTAAGAGCACTTGGGACTCACATTAAAAAAAAAACAATTAAGTAAATACATTAAAAAAACAAAATCGTCAAGAACATATATCGAAAAGTTGACGTTGGCCCTTTCGGAAACAAGCCACAGAATTGTTAAACAAAATGTCCAATAGTAATAGGTACACAATTTGGAAGACGGGTACGTGTACTGCCGCCGCGAGGACCATTTATTGGATAACCAAAATCCCTGCCTTAGGTCATCCCAAGTAGTTTGCTATGCTTGATGACTTAGCAGAGATGCCCGGGTTCACGGGTTGAGGTTTGTCTAGGTCTTGGCGGCGAATGCGTCTGCCCAACTACTGGCGGACCGGATCGGAAGAGACTGGTTGAGGGAGACCTGACCTCGACTTCTCCTGCCAGACTCTCTCGACCCATCACTATGCACCGCTGTTGAGTGATGGATTTATACGTTCATCACTCCTGGACGCGTCGATCCTCAGATTCCTACTCACCCCTCAAACAATTTTCCTTCCCAGAACTTTTTATCCTTCCTTTCCCCAAAAAGACCCTCCACACAGCATCCCCAAGGATGACGTAGCCCCAGAGGGATTTTTTTTCTTCAGTTCCTCCTTTGTAGAGCTAACGTAAAATAAACATACACATCACTTCACGGAATATGCGTTGCCTCACAAGGTTTTGTTATGAATGTATAGCAAAGTTCTATGCATAGTAGAGTTAATATTAATATTAATGATAAGAGTTAATATTAATGATACTCTAAGCGATCCAGCAAATATCGAATTTGGTGTACCACAAGGAAGTACTTTAGGACCGATATTGTTTAATATCTATATCAATGAACTTTGCAACAGTAACCTTGCCGATCATATCATCACTTTTGCTGACGATACGGTCTTAATATTTGAGGGCAAAAACTGGTACGAAGCGCATAGAAAAGCCGAAATTGGAATAAACAATGTCAAACAATGGCTAGACAATAATCTCCTTACTCTTAACACGGATAAGACCAAATTTATATGTTTTAGTGCAACACAAGCGGGACAACCCAAGGTAATTATTAATATTACTATTCACATTTGCAATGAACCGAACACTTGTACTTGCAATAAACTAGAATGCGTTGATAGTTTAAAATATTTAGGAATCATCATAGATAAATATCTGAGATGGGAAGAACACATTAACTCAACTGCCTCAAAAGTCAGAAAACTTACTCACCTTTTTATTACCATCAGAAATATTCTCTCTGTAAAAGACATGAAATCAATATACTATGCCATGTGTAATTCTTAACTTGAATATGCATCCCTAGGATGGGGTGGATGTGCCAAAACAATATTGGACTCCCTGGCTAAAGCACAGAAATCTTTACTAAGAGTCATCCTTAAAAAACCATTCAGGTACCCCAGTGATGCATTATTCACGGAATTTAAAGTTCTCGATGTTAGACAATTATATATTAGAAAGATTGTATTACATGCTCAAAAACGACGCCAGCACTACCCTTCCATTGACCACCTTCACGACACCCGACATTCAAGGAACAATCCAATAGTCCCAATAAAAACCACGACGTCCCTTGGACAACGTCAATTTTCGTACTTAGGACCTAAATTATTTAATATCATTCCTAATGCTTGGAAAACGAAAAGTACTAATGTTTTGCGCAAATTAATCAACGACTGGCTCCTTGATTTAGGGAGGGTCAAAAGCGAAGATATGTTGACCAAGAGATAGGCTTCTTATTATTACCATCTGGCTTGTATTTGCTTTATTTACTTTACCGGTTTTATATACTTTACCGATTTTGTTTACTTTACCGGTTTTATCTTTTATCTTTTATCTTTTATTTGTATTTGTTTTTGTTTTTAAGCGCTCTAGGGGAAAATATCTGAATTTGATGTTAAGATATCATTATTTGTCTTCTTTTTCTTATGAGTACAAAATTATATACGGTTAGGAATACATAATTAACACCTTTTCCTGCTATAAATAACATGTTATGTTAGTAAACAATGTAATATGAAATTAAATTTGTCAATTTGACTGGCCTAAAACAGGATCCATTCCTAGTTGGCTAGTCAAAGTTTCCACATATGTTTTATTGTTCAATTTTATGTGAAATAAAGTTATTATTATTATTATTATTAGTAATAATATTATTTCTAATTATTATTTATAAACAGCTGATAGCGCTAATAGAGGTCTGAATATCACCCTTTTCCCGTGTGCTGAGAATATTACCAGGCGGGTTGCATAATGCTATCTGCGGGTGCCATCGGGTCACTCCGATGCTCAATCGGTCCATGGCTAACCAATCCACAATGCTAATTAATTCACTAACTTGATTTAAATAATAAATTGTTTTAGTTATAAAAACAATACTGCAAAGAATCGGTGGTAAAGTGATGAAGACAATTGTGTAAATCCTGAGATGGCGTGTTCCAATATCGCAAATTCAAAAAGTTTCGACACTCCTATCAGCTGTTTCTTACGTCTCTGCGCTATTTATTATTAATGGATATTGGTTTGGTAGATATGTAACTAATACCTAGACATCGGTTTATAATATGAGTTTTCATATTTGAGCCTTTTTGGCCAACAGTGTATAATTGAGCCTTTTTGGTCAATAATAATAGTTAATACTATTTGTTAGGTACTGCACGTTTGAGCCTTTTTGACCAATAATCCACATTTGAGGCTTTTTGTTAAATACTGCGTATTTGAGCCTTTTTGACTAATAATTTAAATTTGAGCTTTTTGTTCAATACTGCGTGTATGAGCATTTTCAACCAATAATCCACATTTGAGCATTTTTGTTCAGTACTGCATATTTGAGCCTTTTTGACCAATAATCCACATTTGAGCATTTTTGATCAATGCTGCTTTTTTGATTCTTTTTGACCAATAATCCACATTTGAGCCTTTTTGTTCAAAGCTGCATTTTTGAACCTTTTTGACCAATAATCCACATTTGAGCCTTTTTGTTCAATAATGCATATTTGAGCCTTTTTGACCAATAATCAAAATTTGAGCCTTTTCGACCGGTAAACCACATTTGAGCTTTTTATGTTCAATACTGCATATTTGAGCTTTTTGACCAATAATCCACATTTGCGCCTTTTTGGTCAATATGCACATTTGAGCCTTTTTGGTAGGTATGCATATTTGAGCCCTTTGGTTTTGGTTTTGGTCAATAATGTTAATTTGCGCCTTTTGGCCAATGACGCAGTGATACTATTTGATCAATAAAGCATCATTTTGCCTTTTTGGTCAATAATGCGTATTTGATCCTTTCTGTTCAGTAATGCACATTTGAGCCTTTTTGGCCAGTAATCCATATTTTAATCTAATGTCCGGCAATTTACTATCGTATTAATTTAATTAATAATTAATCTCGGTGATTGCAATAATTTCTTTTATATTTTTGCTTTGCTGTGCAAATAATATATAAACAGATGTTTACTAATAACTACTTAACATAGATATCTTCTAAACCTCGTATCACCGTTCCCTCTACCTAAGAAAGCTCTGCACAACGTCCCCATAGATAACATATTATTATCTGACGATATGATATGTCACACACTGTATGAAGCTAATATTAAACATAGAAAAAGTACGAAAAAGGTTTGTGCGTTACGTTTATATGAGGGAATATACATACTATCCATTCCGGTATCCAGGAATGCTCGATTTCAATATCTTAGAAGCAGCCGAGAAATATTTTTAGGTAAAGATTTTTTAAGCTTATTTCTGGTAATATATATACTCAATCCGTCTATGTTGAAAGATATTAACTTACATGTCCCTAACAAGTATATTCGTGGGAGATCCCATGCACTCTTTTTTGTGCTCCGAAAGCGAGAACTTCTGCGCCAAAAAACAGAGCGACCCAACAACTGCTCTGCATTGACCGTCGACATTTTCAGTGACCAAGTTGACTTTGAGCGAGTTTACAAGCTACTAGCTGGTGAATTCACTGTCTGCTAGTAAACTCGCTCAGTGTAATCGTATTACTAGCTAACTAGCAGATTGTGAACAACCTACGAAAAAAGTTGAAAGGGGGTCACTCGCTAATCGTTTGCGTTTACGGCGGATGGCAAGATGGCGGCCCTCGAACAGCTTATTTCGTTTTCGTTGTTAGTTTTTGGGGTGTTATGCCGTGTTGCGCTACCTCCTTCTATAGCTGGCGTTTCGGACAGCGTTGCAGTGTCCATCATCAGGGCAGATCCGGTAGATCCGACGATTGACCGGCTAGTAGCTTGTAAACTCGCTCAATGTAATCGAGGCTTTACAGACAGTTCACATGTCACAAAATATTAATACTGCCCCCATGCACTTTTTAATTTGGAATCTTCTCCGTGATATATTGGTGTATAACACGGACGTACAAAATATATGGACATGCCCTTACGTGTTAAAAACGTGTTATTTCCCCCTCCCATTGGAACCATTTTTCGGAACCGGCTGGGCGTGTCCGGACCAGTGTCGTGCTCTCATCGTACATTTTACGCACGGACGCTGTATGTCTATGAAACACATACTTAGACATCGAGATACATAGCGACGCGACACACAAAGCCGCTGTTTACTGGGTCAAGTAAATCATGAAACATTTGTAAAAGTGTCTACGGAAACAAAATATTCCACTATGAAAATACTCTGAACCTTACTTTGCGAATTTGGATTTTACACATCTGTTCATACCGTGGCATGCAATTCGCGCTCCCATATAAAAAGGTCTATTCATTCAAAAGCAGATTTTACTATCAAGAACTAAATAGTGATATTATAGTGCGAGGTGCCTATATACTGTTAGATTGATTTATTGGCGAATCACAAGTCTCTTTCCTCTCTTCGCCCCGCCATAGTTGGTTTTTACCCCTCATCAGTAAGTTCTCGTCTAGTTATTTGTATGTCTATGGTGTATGACCATTTTACGGAGAAGATGAAAAGTAAGTAAATCATTTAATTAATTTAAAAAAACCGCGACCCCCATTTGAAAACCCCTGCCGTAATCTTTGTATCTCATTTGCTCTTGAGGTTACGCATATTCCAGTCAGTCTCGTGTTGGCCGCGTTGTGGTAAATAGATCCATCTCCCCTGACTCGGCCGTGCTAAATTATATATATATATATTATTTTTTATTCATATTTAATAATATATTTAAATAAGTGAAGTTCATTGGTTATACAATTCAGTGACAAAAATTAATAATTGAACATTGCAGGATTTTTATTGTTTTTACAAGAGTTTTAAAGTAGGTATATAATCTATTCTATTTTTATTATTATTTAATATTTATTCAATTTTAAAAATACGTATAATATAATTTTTGTTAAGTTCTATTAGTTTGCGTTTACTTGGCAGATGTTTCGGTTAAATCTTTCGGTACTTACTTAGGTACCTATTTATTTTATTATTGAAAAAAATATATATTTTGCGTTAAATTATAATGATAATACTTGTTGTTTTATTTATGGCCTCTTTTGTGTAATGTCACCTCAAGGGTGCTTAACAAAGCTAGAAAATAAGTAAAACTGTGGCTAAACTAATCTTTTGCCACACTTTTCATGTAAATAGGCCTATTGTAAAATGTTTATTTATGTAAACATTTAATATTTTACAAAATGTAAGTTCACGTTAACAATTAATCATATTTGAAACATTCGTGATTTTTTGTTAGATATTGTGTTTTCTCCATTTGTCGTATTTTTTAGTTCTGTTTTCTCTACTGTCGTATTCTTTTTTGTTCAGTTTTTATCTTTTGCCGTATTGTTTTTTTCGTTCGGTTCAATCTATTGTCTTATTCTTTTTTTGTTCGGTTTTATCTATTAATAATAATATTTGGATGACTTGTATAGCGCCGTTTTTGTGAAAAATCACCCCAAGAGATCTGTACAAACTTATAATATATTATATATCTACAATCTTACTTCTAACTACAAACTAGACAAACCATTATAAAAACTTATGTCTAAAAATTGCATTCACTGGTTCATCGATCACTGATACGAAACTATATGTACAATGTGTAAAAAGGTACTACTGTACAGTAGTGTACAGGACCATACTTACCTGGGAGGTCACTTGAGATTAACTGTTTATTGTTTATTTAGAGAAATTTAGGTACAGTTCGCATATAATATCGATTGTCGTATTCTTTTTTTATTCGGTTTTCTCTATTGTCGTATTATTTTTGGTACGGTTTTCTCTACTGTCATATATTTTTGTATTATCTTATTTTTGCTTCTATTTTCTCTAATTTCATATTATTTTTTGTTCAGTTTTATCTATTGTCGTATTACGTTTGCGTTTGTTTTAGCCGTTATCGTATTATGTTTGCTCTTGTTTTCTACATATATTGTCGTATTATTATTCTATAAAGTCATTACTTTATTCTTAAGTCTACATTATATAGGTGCTGGTACGTAGTTATTATTTGTTACATGATGTTGCATTATTTTTAAGAACCATTTCTTTAAATACCGTTGTATAGAAACTATATACATTTTTTTTCTCTGGTTTACGATCTTTACTATCTTTTGCGGCCTGGACACATTTTTTATCTTATATCTTTGTTACCAACATTTATTTGTCTTCAATTATACATCACTTGCAGTAATGTCATCTATTTCCGTTATAACAGGTTTTTTCTTTTTCAAATCCTTTCATAAATATGTACATATACTGTAAATATAACAAAGACATTATTTCCACGAACATACACTAGTCCCAGTAAGAGATCGTACGTGACGTCATCGTTCTAGCATGTTCTTTCTTTTTCGTTTTCAAACAAGACAAGTGAGAAGGAAGAGGACCAAAATAGATAACATCCTTGCAAGCTCTCGCTGGGACTAGTTTATACATGATTATATTTAGGTATGATTAATGGACGACCCCTATCTTAACAAACGGATTGCAAAGTTTAGAGCGCAGGCGTCGGGTGGGAATGCTGTCCTTGTTCTAACGGTATTTCAATGGAAGATGCTCCGAGGAGCTAGCGTCATTGATTCCTTCGGCACCTGTGCACAGTCGGAACGCGTGCTCAACATTTGTACACAGTTGACAATTGTCACAGGATCGTTTCTACGACTAGTTCTTGAGATCAACAACTCTGCTGTAGAAAGATTTGCCGGCCTCTGTGTTTCATCCCTCCTACAGCATATTCTCTTCAAAATCTGGGTTCACTGTTTATTTTTTATTAGCGTTATAAACAGTCTTTATAAATTCATATATTTATGACAATAATAAGGATATTTATGTCATTGACCAATAAAATAACGACAAATTGATATTTAGTACCATAGTACAAAAATACACAACAATAATCTATACCTGCTATAAACAATTCTGATAAAGTGCATCTTCTTACTTAAATCTACAAAAAGTGTTAAATGAAATTTTTCCTAGGTTTGCATTTAACTTTTAACGAATATCAATAATATTTTATTCAAATTTGAACTGCTAAAAGTTAAAGAGGAAATGTGATGAATTAAAATAAATAAATCAATGACATTAAGTTTTTTGAAACATGTTGTATTCGATCGAGTGTTATTTTTGTATGTGTGCTGTGAATTTAGCAAGGTTCGTATTAAACATATCGATATTTGGGCATAACCTATTAAATGTGCTATAGCTTCTTCTTATAAATACATTTTCAAGGTAATTTGTATTGCTCTTCGGGATATAAAATATGTCCGGAGATCGAGTAACTCTTAATGGATATCTGAAATGAATATTTTGTAGTAAGTATGGGCTATCAATGAAGTTATGAATACTCTTATAGATCATTAATAGGTCTCTGATACGAGTATCTCGGCGTTTAACAAGAGATTTAGGGTTTATGGGGGGACATAGTATTCATCATTTCGCACGCAATAAGAGACATATTTCATAAAGTTTTTCTGAACTCTTTCTAGATTTACTTTATATGTAGAACAATGAGGGTTTCACACTGTTGAAGCATACTCCAGGTTGCTTCTGAAGTAGGATATGTGGAGAATCTTTAATGTTTGTGGATTTTTTGATAAATCCCAACATATTCAAAACCTTCTATGTGATATGCTCGACGTGATATTGAAAAAGAAGCTTACTATCTAATAGAACTCAAAGATCTCTTATTACATTTACTCCGTTAAAAATATTGTTCTTAATTATGTAGGGATATAAAAGAAAAAAAATGTGTATTGTAAAAAAAATCTGTTGATTAATAAACGTTTTTATTATTATTATTATATTGTGTGTTTCTTTCGATAATAAGATGACATTACATTTATCTAGACAATATAGTCCCGTCGGCGGCATTTATCTTTTCTCGGGAGAATTTTTCAATGTTGATGAGTGTTTCAGGCTAATAATTATTGCTTATAATAATTTAGACAATATACATTAACCAGAGAGTCCAGGTCATTCTGGAATTCTAGACAATCCATCTCAGACTTAATGATTTTGACAATCTTTTCTCATCCGCGTTTAGGTACAGCTGAGAGTTACATCATTCATAAAAAAATATTGAATAAGAGGGGCCAAGGTGATATCCTTGGGGAACTCCCGAGGTTACGGGGACGAAACTAGAAAAATAAAACTTTCCCCAAAAAGTCTCTTACTCATCATCCCCAAAGATGACACAGGCCCTGAGGGAAATGGTTTTCCTCTGTGGAGTTAAAGTTTAAAAAAAAAAATCGAAAATAGATGTGTTTTACCATTGTTTTTTTATACTGAAAAATACCACTATACACGAAACTAAATGACATATTTAATTATACTAACGCATAATGTAGGCTATTGTAATTTGTCTTTTTTTTGTTTCATAAAGAATTAATAAGAAAATCACGTACTTTGATAAATTTTTAGCAAACATGAAAACAATGGCGGTCGATAAATTTTTGGAATTTATTTCAATTATTTTTAAAGTCAATTGTAAAGGGCTAAAGCGAAGTGTTGCCTCTTCTAAAACTGCTTAAAACATATTAGATAAGACGACTGTAATGATTCCATCTCAGTTTGTGCCGTAAAGTACACCTAAAATACTTTACTGCTCAAAAATTCAATTTTATTTATTTATTGAAGAACTAAATTATAAAATCCTTAATCCATATTGTGGTAGCCTAAACCTGAATACTTATCTTTTAATATATTTTTTTCTATTCAGATTGTATGGGTCAATTCGTCTCAAAAGCAATAAGTTGGTTTTCGTTTTTCGTTGGAATTCGTAAGTAAACCTTTTATTTTATTTATTCGTTGTGCACTAAAATGTTGCTTCACGTATGTAAAATACTAACCCCACAATAAACGCGTTTTTGATTTTACACAACTGATAAACAATCATTTACAAATATTAATGATTGTATCACAAGGGTGATTCTATGTCTTTTTTGCGACAGCGTAATTAAAAAAGCCAACGAATAAATAAAACTTAAAAAAAAGAGTAACGCATGCTAACTCGACCGAATTCGACACATTTTGACAGTTTTCTTAAATGCGGTGTTCCGCATCGCACTAACGAGCTAAACACTGCGTTTACCGCGTAATCCTCGTTAACCCCTAAAGCCTCGACCGTATTTTCGCATAGGGTCAAAATATTCCCTTGTTGTTTCAATAAAATCCAAATAAATTGAGTACTTCTAAATGGGTACGAAAAATAATAACTGTTTTCGAAAGGTGATAAATTATGCTTTCTAATTTAATAATTCGGAATAAACATGTTATTTTGAAATATAAAAATATTGCATGCAAAAATAAAAATGGCTCTCCTTACGTTTTTTCTAACAATTTATTTTTCTGTAACAGTCAATTCACTAACTAAAATTACTGATAACGAAAAACAATAAATACACATAGAGGTATATAATTTGTTAGGCAAATGTATTATAAACGTTCGTCAGCTCAGTTTTTTTGTAGCTTCAAGTAAAAATAATTAAGTTATAAAAAATTATGAAAGTTTGATAAAAAAAAATTAAATTGCGGTCCGAAAGTTTGGATTTATAAAGAGGTACATTTTATTAATTTTTAGATTTGAAAATAAAGCGTGGTATTTTGTATTTCTAACACCGTTTAGATCATATTTCTAATCATGATAGTAAGAGACACAACGTTTTTGAATTTTTCCAAAAACCGAACAAATAGACCTGACGAGCGTATGACATCGCGTACAAACATCAAAACAATACGACTAACGGATAGTCATTTATGAATACTTCTAATATATACTTAGTTTTAGTAACTAATAAAAAGTAATTCGTGTTTTTATGTAGGTAATTAATCCTTTCAACTCACTACAGGCATAGTCAAACCATTGACCTAGAATAAATTGGACAGCCAATAACACGATACGGATTCACCCTTCAGTTGTGAAAAAATTAAAACACGTGTATCGGTAAGGCCCTAACAAATTATTAGTGTAATTATAGATAAATAAACTATTATAATTGAATTTATTGGATAACAACACGAATCCATGTAACAATAAAACCACGTTTTAATCCCACAGAGCGCACAGTACGGGTTCAATACATTCTGCCTATTTTGCAGTGCTTGATTTTGTAATGTTACTAACTGGAACGATCGCATTGACAGAGTACAGAATACATATATCCCCAGAGGACACAATAATATGCTGTGTAAATTAGTTTGAAAGGAATTGGAGGGACGAGGGATATGACTCAACTAGGTTGTAATGCTTAAGAAATCATACAACACTTTAATAAGACATTAATAACTAAAATAAAAGAATTGGGGCAAAACAGATTCAATTATATTATTCAATAATAACGAAATCAGAACATGAGATGTTTTAAAAAGATCATCACGATGTGAAAATTACTACAAATATAATATTATAATAAACTCAAAACTAACGAAGTATTATCTCACAGGCAACAGGAACCACCGAAGTATGTGTCTTCTCTCGTCGAAACAAACGTCCAGACCCTTTGCCCATAGTATTTTTTATCCGACAGAAGAATGCAGAATTCCATTTGTTCTAATTTGTCTTTCCAATTAGGAATAAAAAAATCAATTTGAATTGATGTGTAGCAAGTAGCAACCGGCTTGATGACTGGGTGCTTAACATTATAATTTCAAACTGTTACAAGGTGAACTTCGGAAGGCGAAACAGCTTTCACGTGTAATAATAACAGCAAAACTTGATTTTAAAGAAGTTTTTTATTATTATTAAATACGTATGTAAAAAATACAACTTTCAATTAAAATGAAGTTCCACAAAATTAACTTTATAATTCAGAAAAAACTTACAGTGAAGTAAATGGTATATTTTTAAATTGTTTGCAAAGAGGGAATACGGTGGGTCTTATGAATTTTATGATTAGGAACCACTTTCCTTTTTGTTCCGTTTAAACGCGTGCACTGTATATAGTAAAATAGCATTCATCTCACTACGTGAGGAATAATAGATGCATGGGAAAATAGTTTTTTTTTTTGCTTCAGCTCCACATAGAAGGTCCAGAGGAAAATAATTACCCTCAGGGCCTATGTCATCTTTAGGGATGCTGTGTGGAGGGTCTTTTTAGGGAAAGGAAGGAGAAGAAGTTCTGCGAAGGAAATGGGTATGAGAGGTGGGTAGGAATCTGGGGTTCAATGTGTCCAGGTCACCCGCCGCCAAAACCTAGACAAACATCACCCGAAGAGGCGCCCTTGAGACGACGCGATATTAATTAGCCAAATATTCTACGAATTATGGATATCATTCTCCTTTATCCAGAATGTCGAGACTTGTCAATGCAAATCAAAGCACTGAATTTTTTGGTGTAAGTCTAAATGACTTTCGGCAGTCGATAAGCAATGTGATTTTTTAGTCTTTTTAAAATCCATCTTCAAGCTACTTATGTACTTTTATATTATATGTATTTATATTATACTATCTTCTATATGTACTTTTATATTATATGTATTTATATTATACTATCTTCTATATGTACTTTTATATTATATGTATTTATATTATACTATCTTCTATGTGTACTTTTATATTATATGTATTTATATTATACTATCTTCTATATGTACTTTTATATTATATGTATTTTGTCAATGCTCTTCATATATATGTACTCTCCTTTCGTTGTCATCTCTCTTTTTTATTCGTTTTATAATATTATATTGTTAATGGACTATTTGTCCGTAAATAAATAAATAAATTATTATTGAGAACCCGGTCACCCCTGCTTAGTTACCAAATGTAGCGAACCACTTGGGGTGACCTACGGCAGGTGTTATATATGATGGTTATTCTAATAAATATTTCTCGGGGCGGCGGTGCTCATTCCCGCCTCCAAAATTGTTCTTTGCAACGAAGCAACAATGAATTTTTTTGTTTTCTAATTTAAGGTGAAGTTTCGAATATATGTAATTATTCATGTTACGATTTGGAAGCACGTTCCGGTTTGCTCCGCTTTTACTCGAGTACTGTCTATAATAGTAAAATAGCATTGTTCTCTCTACGTGAAGACTACAAACAAGAGTGGGAAATACGTTGTTTTGAAGGAATTGCTTGCAACATTTTCTATTGTTATATTATTCAAGATGTAGTTTAAAATATATGTATGTTATTATTCACGGTACGATTTGGAACCACGTTCCTGTTTGCTCCGCTTATATTCGAGCACGGTCTATAATAGTAAAATAGCACAATAAGAGAAACTGTGATGCAATGAATTGATTGCAACATTTTCTATTGTTATGTTATTCAAGGTTTAGTTTAGAATAATTATAGTGATGTAAGGATCCTTGAATTCAATCATCTTTCACCAGTGACTGCGGTTTATATAGAAAGCATTTAACTCATTACTTATTTGTTTTTTTAAATCTACATACATGAAATAAAAATATGCATGTGCAAACGGAAATGTTAGGTTTTGAATACATTTCTTTAGCACCGTTGTGATTTGAAACTCGATAAAACCAAAAATTTCGACACTAAAAAGAGACAAACGCAAACTATAAGATTTAGACTGCGATATAATGAGATATACTAATCGGTCTCCTATTTGCTCGGTGCTTCGTAGCCTCCTCACTCTTGTCTACTTTAGTTTACTGAAGGTTTCACTTCTACCGCTTGTGAGTTGCACTCTTCTTATTTTTTTTTAAAGTTAAAATTTTTAATTCTTTTTTTTAAGTTAAAATTTCTTTAGCACCGTTGTGATTTGAAACTCGATGAATCGGAAGCGAGCGAAACTAAAAAGAGTAAACAAATACATCCATAGGGTTTAGACTGCGAGAGAATGATTTCACGGGTATTCGATTCCAATGTAAAACGATAAATCCACGGTCCCACACAAGTCTCCCTTAGTCTTATAAACACAACACAAACATCTATAGGATTGTGCGATGAACGAGATAGAATAAACGGTCTCCTCTTTGTGCAGTGCTTCGCAGCCTGCCAACATGTATGCTACAAACTCTGGTGTGCCACAGGGATCCAATTTAGGACTCTTATTGTTTTTAATTTTTATCAACAATATTCGGGAAAAATCAAATTCGTCCGTTTTTTACTTTTTGCAGATGACATTAAACTCTTCTTGGGAATAAGATCTTTAGAATACTGTAGAAAACTCCAGGGAGATATAATTGCAATTATTGACTGGAGTATCGATAATAAACTCGATTTTAACTTCCAAAAATGTTCAGTTATGTGCTTTACAAGGTCACAAAATACCATATATTTTAATTATAAAATGAAAGACACGCCATTGAAACACATGGTGACTTGCAAGGACTTGGGAATTGTGTATGACGCTCGCTTA
Source organism: Limnephilus lunatus (assembly GCA_917563855.2). NCBI lineage: Eukaryota > Metazoa > Arthropoda > Insecta > Trichoptera > Limnephilidae > Limnephilus > Limnephilus lunatus. The sequence continues at coordinate 3,855,194 of OU830596.1, read as the reverse complement.
ACATTTCATGCTCACATTGAAAAGATCTGTAAATCAGCCACAAAGATGTTGGGTTTTGTCATACACAATTCAAAGGAATTGACCATCCTCACAGTTATAAGGCTGCTTTACTTTAGCTTAGTGCGTAGCATTCTCGAGAGTGATCTCAGATATGGGGGCCAGGGGATATCGTCATGTACCAATGGTCGAGAAAATACAAAATAAATGTTTGAGTTAGGTTTTTACCCAAGGCTGTTTCCAACAGCGTTTATTTCGGGAATGCTGGGTATCTGCAGCCTTAGTTCCAGAGAGATGTCGCATTACTGCTGATGGCTTATAAGCTTCTAAATGGTTTTTTATCGGTACCAGACATTCTGGCTGAAATAGGATTCTAGGTTCCGGATAATTTCACGCGAGGCCGCCAACACAGGCTTTTGATTCTTCCTAGGTGCAGAACTAACTTACCATTGGTCATAACCCTGGGACGACTGACTAGGTTAATTAACTGCCTCGCAGGAAATGTGGATATTTTCCACATTTCCTACAACGATTTTAAGCGTGAAATAGCACTTATGTTTTAACTAAATGTATGACTCTAACTGAAAATGTATTTATTATGTATCTTTTCTTACCGCTTTTGCAATGTATTGGTTTTATGCTGTTTTTGCCAATAAATATATAAATAAATAAACTCTTTAGTTGGTCTTTAGTATGCTATAAGTGTTTGTCTCTTTTTAGTGTCGCCCTTTCGTTTCGTCGAGTTTAAAATCACAACGCTGCTAAAGAAGTTTTCACTTAAAAATATATTTTTTTGAACGGTGTTTTTTTTCAAAAACAATATTTTTTTCTTGTTATTCAAAGGAAAATTATAAAATTATCGTTTTTGATAAAGCTTTATATATTATTTACTTAGGTATCCTTATTTATATTTTCAATAAAAAGCTTACGAAAAACATGAATTTTACATGTTTTTTTTTTACTCTTCAATACAAGGATTTTACATTTTTTTTTATCCCTGAAACATGGTTTTTCACAAAAACAAGCCCTTTTTGAACGGTCTCTTTAATATATTTGGATCGGTCTCTCGCCAATCATGACACAAGCCCTGCTGGTAGCTGAGTACTGAGTGCTGTATACAGCACTATATATAATGCTGTCCATCTTTAGATGAGATGTAGAATAGTAGATTACGTTTTGTATTGTGGTACGCAATATTTACGACGAATTAACCACAATTGGAAAAGAATAGCTGTCGGCCGGACCTTAACCGACATTAACCCCTCGGGTTTCGTCTAAAGAATATCATGTCATCAAATACTCCATTTTTTTGTGAATACCGCACCCGAGTCCCAACTGCTCCCGTCCCCAGCCAGTGAGACTATGGCATCCCTAATTGGGATATATTGGGCGAGGTTGAAGACAGTGGGGAGGGGAACGAAATGTAGAAGATGAAAGTGGGGAACTACCTGATTATTCAGATCAGGTCACCATCACAACTAAAGCCAACAGCAACGTTTCGATTCTGAATGGTGGTCTTACACCAGGCGATACTGGGAGTATCTTCCACGCTTGAACGTGCTGCAAGTATACTTTTTTATATGAATACCGCACAAGAGTCCCAACTGCTCCCGTCTGAAGCCAGTGAGACTGTGGCATCCCCAATTGGGTTATGTTGTAAGGCTGAGGGTAGTTGGGAGGGGAAGGTGATAGGGAAGAGGAAGGTGGGGAAGTACCTGGCTATTCAGATCTGGTCACCAAACACGGCTAATGCCATTTCAAGCAACATTCCAATTCCATTACTAAGAAACAAATGTGAAATTACACAAATTATTCAAAGAAAATCTATTTTCACACGCCGGCATTCGAACCCGCAAACTTCGGATTGCTTATCGAGAGCCTTATATCCACTTTAAAATAGATTTGCTGTTTTTGAACTTATCTCAAAATAATATACCATTTTAGAAAGCAAATGAAATACTCTTTCAGCTTTTGAAGTGAAAACTTCTTTACCACCATCGTGATTTGAAACTCGATCAAAAGAGACAAACACATACATCTATAGGATTTAGCCTGCGTGAGAATGAGATAGAACAATCGGTCTCCTCTTTGTGTGGTGCTTCGTAGCCTCCCTCTGTGTACTTTAGTTTTCTGAATGTTACACTTCTACCGCGTGTGAACTGCACTCGATTTTTTTTGTATTACGAATTGACATATGCGTTTAAAAAAAAGAAAATTTTTGGACGCCATCATAGATAAAGTTTTGAAAGTCGCTTTTGGATCTTATCGTGTAATAATCACTTTCCGTGAAACTGAGGAAAGCATATTTAATTAGCCAAAGATAAATATTTTTCAAATGCAAAATGTGGTTTTTTAGAATTGTTGCTAATTTTTCGGATGCGTCTATGGTAAATATTTAAATACAAATAAAAGCGTTGTGCTCTTTCTTTCGAACGCTGTATAAATCATTTATTTCACAGTAATGCAAAATGAGATAGCGTGATTTTTCCGTCCGTGTCAAACTGGGAGAAACATCTACCAAAAAAGCTCTTGGGCAGTGATGGTCAACTTTTTTTTAGCCGGAGGGCCAATTAATTCATTTTCAGTTCTTTCGCGGGCCTGAGAGGGTACCTACATGATTATCTTTGCAGTCAGTCGGTGATGTAGACAAACTATTTGTATTTTCTAAACCGTGTTTTAAAAAATAATAAAATGAGAAAAGCAAAGCGCCGCAGGCGAATATTTTATATCTCTGAGGTCAAACCTATCATTCGTAGGTACCTACGAACAAAAATACTTGTTCATTTCTGCCGTGAAATTCCTTCTTGAAGAAGGACTTGAGTTTTTCGCTGAACCCTTGTGCAAAACATAACACAATCCGTTTATTTTTTTCCGCAATGTTTTTGATATTTTATTTAGCCAAGTGAGCCGAACAAAAGGCACGCAAAATTCTCACTGCTCTAGGGGTTAACTAACCCAAGTCCCCTAGGTACATACTACGAGTAACTAGCTCACTGAAAAGTGACGTACAAAAATATCTGAAGATACTTGTGTTAAGCGAAACCGGTCGGTATTAAAAAAATAAATAAATAAATCGCAGTTATTAATAACAAAGTTGTTTTATTTCAGTTAATATGTCAAACCACAAGGTGAATGATTTCTACCAAAATATAAAAAATATCTAGTACTGATATGTGCTATTTTATGTTTTAAATTATAAAATATGATCCATTTAAAAGAATCAATTTTTAAGATTAGACAATTTTTGCAATTATTTACATTATTGCAAGAGGCTCCTATATAGATTTTTTTTCTTTTTTAGCAAGTTTTAATATTAAAAAAGCGATTTTCTTGTGTACTTATTTCTAATTTTAGAAATCGTGAGTTTCTTCTAGAATTCGAAAGATAACTCAATTTTGAGGCGAAACCGCAAAAAATGTATGAATGCATATCGAAAACTGACATTTTGAAAGCAAGCTACAGATGATTTTATATGAATATTGTAATACTTACAAGATCTCATTGTTTGTTTTATTATTTAAACATTTTATTAATTTCTATTTTATTTCCTTTGCTGGTTAGTGCGTTTTTTTAAAAATTATGGTACAGTTTATATCATAAATCATTTATCATATTACAGTTTATATCAAATCAAATAGAAATCGCGCAGAAAACAATCTTAAAGGTAATACTTAAAAACATAGACTGACTGACACAGACCAAATGTGACATACTAGATATACCTACGCAAATTATATGTTAAAATTACGTTTTTTACCAAAGTCTAAGCTACATTTTTGACCAAAAAAACAAACTCCAACAAACACAAAATATCACTAACAGACCGGTTAGACAAGCGTACAAAGAAAACATAAAAACTCCGACGGTAAACACTACCTTTGGACAAAGACACCATAAAAAATAGAAAACCATGCTATAAAAGCATTCAACAGTCTTTCACTTGAAACAAAAATTGAGGAAAACAAAAATAAATTCAGACAAAAAATAAAAAAAATGGATTAAGGAACAAAAAAGACAATATTACCATAATTTTATAACATAAAAGAAAAAACATATTCACGCAACACACAAAACCAATATAAAACAAGCAAATCTCACAAACACACAAATCATAATATATCCCGATTTTCATTAATTTTTTTTTTTTAGCTGAACTTTAATTGTTAATCTTTATTTTTAGTTTAAATTTATCTTAATTTTAAGTGTTTTTTCGTCACCAACATTATTATTTTTTTGTGTATATGTATACATGTGTATTTATATGTCTAAACTCTTATATTATAAAATGGGGGCCTCAGCACGGACAGCCACCATTGTACTATGAAATGTAAAATATTGTATCAAAATAAAAAAATATCAGTACCAACGCTCGTTCATGCTCGATGGTTTTACGCTCATTCGAACATGTCCCAAATTGTGTACATTCCCGCTTGATGCTTTTTGTTCGATATCGAGCCAACGTCTCAATGCGACGAAGTTTCCTAATTCTTGCTCGATGGTCGACAAAAAAATACTATTTGACATATATCGTCTTTGTGGTATATCTATGGTGTATATATGACATGTGATATATGTTGTGTCGAGCTGCTCGAGAGCTGTGGACTCATCAAAGAGCATGTTAGATCGAGTCACACCCTCGGGCATGATTATTTTTTTTTTATTTTTTATTTTTTTATTTAAGTTTTTATTCCAGCAAGACTGGGAGGGTAGTGCAATCCCAGTCTGCCATATTACATACGGAGTAAATAAAAATCATATTATTAGGTAGGTACCCAATGAAAATACAATTTGAACATAAATAACAAAAAAAATAACCATAAAATTAAAAATAAAATAAAATTAAACAGAAATTAAAATACAAAAGAAAAATATATTTTTTTTTTTATCGTCCATCAGGGAGGTCGCCTCATCATCTGCATCCATCGCTCATTTAGTGGGGAACTGAGCCACTCGGATGCAGCCACGACAATGATGTTGGTTGATTTCCGTGTCCTGCTCCAGAAGCTGGCTAGTCGGTGGCGAAGTAAGGCTGGGAATGAGTGCACCCTCCCTTCGGTGAACATCGTGGAGGCGCTGCAGAACCTCGGTAGTTGCATAAGTTGCCTGTATGCATTGTTGTAGCACACCTTCAGTTTGTCCCATTGCGCTGCTGGGTATTGCGTCCACAGTTCAGATGTGTACAGGGCGGTGCAATATGTCTTGAAGAGTAATTTTCTGACGTCATCGCTACAGTGGTAGAACCGCCTTGAGAGCATTCCGGCCCGTATGTTAATTGCTCTTCTTTGTCGTTCCATATCTTCTACATCCTTCATGTCTTCGGTTAGGATATGTCCTAGATACTTAACCTGTGCGGCCACAAGCAGATTATACGAGTATTATAGTATAAGTTGTAAAAGCCGAAAGGCGTTAATGGTACAAAAAAGAATAAATATTACACTGGTTCGCCTCTATAGTTTCTGATTGTACTTCCGGAAAATAAATTATTGTAAAAGTGTTTTCCCAAACATATTTTCGACAAATTTGCAACATTTCAGGCAAGAATAAGTAGAAAAACATAAATATGCAATCGATGTATCAACATATGCACTTGAAATAACGTATAATGTTATGTAGGTTCTTATTTGTGATCTAATAAGAGTGTTTGAATTTGGCAGAAGCGGAGCTGGCCGACGAAAACCCTGCGGGACTACAAGTCCCAGAAGGCATGGAGTCCGAGGGCCAGGCACGGTGCTCCTCTAGCGACAGTGATCCCTTCGAGAAGATAGACGCTGCGGAGGAAGCCGAACATGTAAGTCCTCCTTACCTGCTTCCACTAGCTCAACCCCCCGATCCCAACTTTGGAACCAAGTCCCAGAAGGCATGGCAATCATTGGAGGTTATCCACCACTTACCCGCCCTAGTATAAGTAACAGATGGTTACTCCTTCAAGGCTCTCGCAAGGGCTCTAATTTTTTTGAATGAACGAACCTGGATTTAATTTTGAACGAATCTAGCCCTCCAGTGTCCCTGCATACGTTGTTAGTAAGCAATATGCAAGTGCTTAGCGGGAAATCGAGATACAATTAGTGTTAGTATGACTATAGACAAGACAATAGGACAGGTTGGTGATAGTCCACGAGGAGGCAATCGCTGGGTGATTGTATCCAGCGTATCCGGCAAGCACCTGAAGGGAGAAAGATATAGTATATAAATAATAAGGGTATAGCGCTGGAAAACGGGTGGGATTCCTCTCCAATCGATTGGCAGTCCCAGCAAGAATGCGCATGACGTTCGATCTAACCCTAAACCACACTCAGCTTCCCCTTAGCCGGTTCCTCGGTGGTGCCTTAAAGAATAGCACGGTAATCAGTGAAAACCTATTGTTGATTCAATTATACGTATTTTACTATGCATGTTAAAAAATAATAATATGCTATGACTGTCCTCCAGGCCGTCCTATACTCTGCTGCCGGCGCCCCCATCAAGCCCAACTTCACCCTGGGCGACGGAGACGGTGGTGAGGAGCAAGACTCGTTCCCCGTCACGGAGGCGGAGATAGCACGTGCTCCCAGCTCCACCAACCTCACTCATGCACAGACACTCGCCCTGGCAGAGAAACGCCGACAACTCAGGTAGGATTTTTCAAATCAAACAATAGCAAACAAACTTTGTTAATCTAGTCCCAGCAAGGGGTCGTGTGTGATGCATAGAAGTGCCTCCCATAAAAAATTGAATGGAAACTATATAATCAAAGATGGAAACAAACATTCCATTTAGCCCATTTATCACGCGCTCTGTCTCACTGATATAATGCTGACATCTCCATCCAATTGAATTTCGAAATCATGGTGAAACACAGTTTTGTTTAGGAAATTTAAGGTCTGATTGTCCAAATATTTGGATCAGCAAACAACTCCACAACTCTAAATTTTTGTGTTTTTCTTTATTCTATGTGTAATGTGATGTATAGTTGTTTTCTCTTATGAAAAATACAACACGGATCATCGGGAGTTTCAATTATATAACGGTTCTTCAGGTTACGAGTCGTGTTTATTATCTTCGTATTTATAATGAAAATTTAACTGGATTTAACGTCTGCTCTAACAATGGATGGTGTGTTAATCTGCGGCAAGGGAAAAGGTCACTGGAGGTGCCCACCTGTCGATCGGATTTCATCGGCTATCTTCGTAACCATTCGGGTATTAGATTGGATATCCTCTCATAATGTTCAACTTCGACCTCTGGTGAGACACATTAAAAATACATATCATTATCTATACCAACGACATCTGTTGAGAGACATTGAAACTACATACGTATTCACATACACTGCAGACACGTGATATTGCTATCTTATAATTTATTAAGCTTACACCATTTTCCTTGGAGGGATGTCAGTCTCCGTTTGAAGAACTAAAATTATGTAATGATTTAAGAACCGAGAGCAAACTAATTTCTTGTTCGTTTGCTTATTTCGTCAACAAATAAAGTCAAGCGCCTTTATATCGATTGCTGGCTTATTATACAGGGTAGAGAAATGTTGAAATAGAGAGATGATAATGGCTTAAACTTTAAACCATTGAATAGGTAAACCCATGGAAGTGTGTTGTGGGCGTGTCCGACCTCAACGGCTCGGAGGTCTTTAAAGCAAAGAATGGACAGTTACCTCGAGAGTGTTTTCTCTTGGGGTAAAAATAATCTCGTTGAATTTAATGTTTCAAAGACTCAATCATGTCTGGTTACATTTAAAAGGGGTCGAAATGAAAAACTGGCCTCTTTCAACGGAAGCAATCTTCCAAACAGGCCCTCCATTGATATGCTTGGTGTAACTCTAAGTGACCAGCTCACGTACGGGGGCTCCATAAAAGTCAGAGTTAAGATAGCCTCTCAAAAACTGGGCGTACTGTACAGGGCCCGCAGATACTTTAATAGTACATCACTGCTAATCCTGAACAAATCGCAAGTGCGCTCCACGGATGAATTTGGCAGCTAGCTCTGTTTTGGAGCCCCAAAAATACCTGAGTTCAACAGCTCGGCTGTGGAAAGATTTGACGGCCTCTATGTTTCCTCCCTTCTACAACATGTTCGCTCCTTCCTCTCCTCAAAAAGCGTTTTCAAATATGACATAGGCCCTGAGGGAAATTATTTTCCTCCGGGCCTTCAGTGTGGAGTTAATGTAAAAAAAGCAATTGTTTTTAACTTCTGTTGAAATTAGCAAACATTTTCAAGAACGTATGTATTGAAATTCTTTCTTTAACAGCTTTTATTAGCCGGTCTGGGGAAGAGGGAAGAAAGTTAAAAATAAAAATTATTCAAACTGCGTGGGATTTTCTGTTCGGCGGTAAAATCCATAAAGATGTAATTCAAACATTAGTAACACCAAAGTGATATTTTCCTTTGCATCGAACCAATTTGTTTTGGATTTATTATTATTTTGATTCGCATTATGTCCAGAGATGTCGCTAATGTTCACTGTCAGGCGTTTGATCGATGCTTTAGGTCTTAGTTTATTATAATAAAGTTATTCTTTTTATACGCTTACGAAATTCTGAAGCACTTTTTTATAAAGTCAAAAAAATCTGTATCCATTTTTTACTACCCGTGTACAACATCCAATATTTAAAAAGGGGCGAGTTAGGACGGCTATTTAAAAAAAAATGAACCGGCGTTAATGAATGAAATGGCGTTAGCCGTCATATTTATGAATAAAGTTTCACTTTATGTGTAAGTTTTATTCAAGTTCTATTATTAATTTTTTTTTATTTACTTAGTAACTACTTATATTACATTTTTTTAACATTTCATTCCTAGAATAGAAATTTCACAAAACCTGAAAATTAACTTTAAAAATTTGATGAATTATTCTTTTTTTTTTAAACAGCTCCTCCAAAAATTACGCTTCACACATTTCATTGTAATTTTTTTTTTAATTTATTACATTTTACTCTTCTTTTGTATTGGTCGGTATTTCTTGAGAGCTCTTCACTGCTCTATACTAACGGTTAATGAGTTCTGTGATATTGACTTTTTTCAAAAGGTAGGTCTTATAATACACACGACATGTTTTTAAGAGGAAAACCGGTCACCGCGAAATTTGAACAATAGGTATTTTACCAAACTCTTGCTGTCACTGTTGCTCTTACTCCTCCGGATACTAAGCAAAAGGGACAAACGCACCTCGGGCTGAAAATACCTAAATAGAATCATCAAAATCGAGGTTTTGTATTTCCCATCAAAACTATACTGCTTTTTAAGATTTTTTTAGATTAGCTCCACTCAAAAATTATTCCCATCAGGGCCTATGTCATATTTGGGGATGTTGCGTGGAGGGTCTTTTTAAGAAAAGGAAGGAGAGGAAGTTCTGGGAAAGAAAAGGGTATGAGGGGTGGTTAGGAATCCGGGGGTTAATGTGTCGGTAGTGACGGACGTATGAATCCATCACCCCCACTGCGAAGCAAGGCGATGTTCCGAGAGTGTATGGCTGGAGAAGTCAAAGGGACTCCCTTGACCAATCTCTTCGATAGGTCCTGCCGTGCAGCTGGTGGGCAGATGCATCCGCCGCCAAGACCCGGACAAACCTCACCCCATGAACCCTGCTCAATCACAAAACGTAGCGAACTACTGTGGCAGATGGGTTGGTTATCCAATAAACTTCCAAAATTCAAATTTACTGTATTGGAAGAAAGTACTCTATGTCTGTACGTTTTGTGTATTTAAAAATAAAATAAATGTCGCTGGTGGTCGATATCTATATTATATATTTTTTTAAATCACTTGTGTGAAAATCCAGACAGTAATAGGGGAATACGTTTGTATGGACAAAACGCCGTCTGGTTTCCTCTTAATGTTAATAATAATTATAGATAATGATTGTAAACAAACCTGTTTTGATAAATTTGTCAGCATCTTTAATACGTACTAGGTACGAGTATCTAGCCACGAACTGTACAATTATTCCTTCAAGGCCTCGGTTTGTCGACATTTTTATTAATTGATTTTACATTTATTTATTTATTTATTTATTTATTTACGCCCTAGTGGGCTTTTACAACAGAAATTAAAAACATAAAAAATTAAACATCATAAAAGAAATGAAATACTATGAGTAATAAGAAAAAATCAGTAATAAGACCAGAAATACAATAAAGTGCAATGTGTAAAAGCTAGTTAGTAGGTATAAACAAACAATTATATGTGTATAATAATGTATGATGATAAAACAGAACTAAATAGAACAGCAAAATAAAATAAAATAAAATAAGGTTATAAAATTCAAGAAATTCAAGAAATATAATAATCCATCTGATTACGAAGCTTTCTCAATTCTACGAATAAGGCAAAAAAATATGTCCAAAGAGTGTCACCAAAATTTTGTTCTCAATGCAGAACGGAATATTCATCGAAATTCTAAATCTCTCTTTTCGTACATAAAATCTAAACGTACGACATCATCCATTCCTAGTACTATGAATTATCAAAACGAAATTGCTCATACCGGTCAAGAAATTTCGCAGCTGTTCTCGTCGTTCTTTTATTCAGTATACGAGAAATGTGATGTCCCCAATGTAAACTCTCATGCAGACCACAGCGTTGCCGAAATTAGTGATTTAGAGATTAGTTATGATCTAATTTTGAAGTACATAAACCAAATCGATTCTAGCAAAGGTGCTGGTCCAGATGGAATTCCACCTATATTTATCTCCAAATGCTCAAAGAATTTAGCGTATCCATTATTAATATTATTTAAACGTTCGTTACAAACAGGTAAATTTCCTTCTATGTGGAAACAAGCATTTGTAACCCCAATATACAAGTCCGGTCCGCGAAATCTTGTACAAAATTACAGGCCAATATCCAAACTATCAATTTTCTCAAAATTATTCGAAAAACTTGCAGCAGACCAAATCTCCAACGCATTAAAGAACATTCTTAGTGAACACCAACATGGCTTCAGAAGCGGTAAATCCGTCACTACTAACTTAGCTTGTTTTACGAACTTTATACTTCATAATATGGATAAGCGTATTCAAACTGATGCCATTTATACAGATTACAGCAAGGCGTTCGATAAAATTAACCATTCCATTCTGTTTAGAAAACTAAAACTTGCGGGTATCCATGGAGATCTACTAAGATGGCTAGACTCATATATCAGAAACCGTTCGCAAGCTGTTGTGCTAAGTGGTTTCAAATCAAATTGGGTCAATATTACATCAGGAGTTCCACAAGGATCAATTTTGGGTCCTCTCCTGTTTAATATCTATATTAATGACATTACGAGTTGTTTTAAACACTGCAAGGCAATTTTATATGCAGATGATATGAAACTATACCTTCCAATCGATGATATCGCGTGCTGCTTAAAAATACAGGAGGACCTTAATAATCTCAGCGAATATTGCAAAATTAACTGCTTGTTCCTAAACATAGATAAATGTTACTCAATATCATTTACGAGAAATAGGACCAAAATAATATTTAAATATTCAATAAACAATGTCGATATTAAAAGAAAAGAATCAGTTCGGGACCTGGGTGTTACCTTAGATTCCAAACTTACATTCCAATTACATATTAATAACATTGTCACTAAAGCCACCCAAATGTTAGGATTTATACTACGAACATCAAAACTATTTTATTTTCTCGATACATTTATTTTGCTTTATTATACCTATGTTCGTCCGCACCTAGAACACGCCTCACAAATTTGGAATCCAAGATATATAACATATGTTCATAGAATCGAACGTGTTCAGGAAAAATTTCTCTCCTACATAAATTTTCGGTCGTTTTATGCATTCCAATCAAATGAAGATATTCGTCAATTCTTTAAAATCCCGAAATTAAATTGTAGGAGAATTATTTCTGATCAATTGTTTTTGTACAGAATCCTAAATAATACGATATCTTCCCCGTATCTTTTACAAAAAATAGATATTAGAGTTCCTGGTCGCAATGGCAGAAACGTATCCCTTTTTTATAACAGCCGCTCCAACACCAACTACTTACAAAATGAATTCATACATCGAGCCTGCCACTATCATAACACACACCTCACATATACAGACATCTTCAATATAACTTTCAACAAATTCAAAGCAACACTATCAGATAAATGTAATGCATCACAACACACCACTTAACATCCATATTTATATTTATTTATTATATTATTTATTATATTATTAATCAGATTCCTTTTCCTAATTTGCAATATATTTTCATATTCCCTAATTACATAAAAATCATCCATATACTCCTATAAGATCATAAGCTTACCCTTTATTGTGTTTTTCTATATTTTATCATGCATTATTTAAGTATTTAGCTTCTCCTTACTATTTTTTTTTTCTTAGTTTTTCTTTATGTTTAATTTAGCTTCTCTTAACTATTTTTTTCTTAGTTTTTCTTTATGTTTTTCTTGTCAGCGAAAAAAAAAAACAAATTTTATCAGCGAAAACATGTTTTTAGGCTTACTGTTTTATTTTAGCACTCTTTATTTTTATGCATCTTTGTAAAGCTGTTTGTTTTCCAAATAAAGATTATTATAATTAATTATAAATTACTGGTAAGATTTTTAATGAGAGGATATATTATGAAAAGAACAAAAATAAGAAAAGTTAATTATTAACAGATAAAATAGAGATGAGTTGTCTCTTGAAAATTGCAAAACTGTCAACACCAAATATATCTATAGATTCACAATGTTTATTTGCAAGGCTATGCATTCTAGGAATTGGTGAATTAATAGAATAGTTAGTATTGAGGGTATTGTTAAAATTGAAAATATCTTTATTGCGAGTTAGTCTAGCAGGTACATTAATACAGATTAATTCTAATAAATTGGGGCAGTCAACTAAAGATTTGATAATTTTGAATAAAAATAACAAATCAATTAACACTCTTCTATCTGATAATTTAAGGAGTCTGGTTTCTGCGCGTAAGTTATTATAATTTATAAGTTCAATTGGAATTTTCATTTTAAAATTAATATACCGAAGGAATTTGTTTTGTACCTTTTCCAATAATTGAGAATGGATTTTGTAAAATGGTGACCAAATGGTGGAATTGTACTCTAATTTGCTTCGTACTAACGAGCAATACAGATTTTTTAATGTTGATACATTTTTAAAATTTGCACCCATTCTCAAAATAAAACCAAGAATTCTCATTGCATCACTTGTTATTTCATCGATGTGAACATTGAACTGTAGACTCTCATGGAATATGATACCAAGATCACGAATCTGTGATACACGAAGAAGATTAACACCATTCATATCATAGGAAAACTTAAGAGGATTTTTACCTTTGTAAAAACTAATAATCTGACATTTACCAATGTTTAGTAGTAAATCATTGACAGAACACCACGTAAATAGTTTGTTCAGGTTCAACTGCAGAATGGCGCGATCATCATCGTTTTTGATTGTTCTATATATCTTCAGATCATCAGCAAATAACAGAACTTTAACATTACTAAAAATATTAACTATATCATTAATGAATAAGCAAAATAATATCGGGCCTAAGTGAGATCCCTGTGGTACTCCGCTCGAGGCTGCAAATGTATAAGAAGTAAACGAATCAACCTTAACCGCTAAGTACCTTCCCAATAGATAACTCTTAAACCATTCCAAAATATTCCCTCTAAATCCCAACAATTTCAGTTTTCTTAATAAGATTTTGTGGTTTACTTTATCAAATGCCTTACTGAAGTCAGTATATATGGAATCAGTTTGATGTGATGCAATCAAGGCATTAACAATATCATTCGTATACAATATTAAATTGGAAAGGGTTGATCTTCCTTATTATTAATTCTTTTCTCATTCAATTACAATTAACGTAAGATTGTATATTTTCAAGAAGCGCGTTGATGTCTAGTATGTTGATAAGACGGACAGCTTCGTGTTATTGTTTGTATTTTCGGAGTAATTACTATTCGATGAACTCGTTTTTCTAGGAAAATTACTGAAAAATTCTTGGAAATATTTTACCCTGGTTTGAATGTAACCTCGGGTTGTCCTGGTGGAAAAATCACTAATTATCGAAATTCAACTTGAAATGGATGTAGCCAGTGGCGTAGCGATGGACTCTCAGGGCCCAGAGGAAATATATTATTTTTTTTACATGAGCACTACACAGGAGGCCCTCAGGAAAATAATTTCCCTCAGGGCCTATGTCATCTTTGGGGATACTGTGTGGAAGGTTTTTTTAAGGAAAGGAAGGAGAGGAGAGTTCTGGGAAGGAAAAGGGTTTAAGGGGTGGGTAGGAATCTGGGGTTCAGTGTGTCCTGGTCACCCGCCTCCAAGATCTAGACAAACCTCACCCCATGAACCCGGGCACCCCTGCTTAACCTCCAAACGTAGCGAACCATTTGGGGTGACCTATGGCAGAGGTGTTGGTTAGCCAATAAAGGTTCCCGGGGCGGCGGTACCCATTCCCGCCTCCCAAATTGATTTAATTAAATGAATATAATATTAGTGAAACTCAATCGAAAATCTGAAAACAGAAAATCAGAAAAAAATATGGGCACATCTTGGACTCGAACCAAGGGTTTGATTCATGCAACCATACATAAAGAGAGCACCGATAAAATATGCGTTAAGAAAATGAAGATAATGTTGGTAGCTCTTATTCGAAGTGTGATTCAGTTAAAAATGACCGAACCGTATAGGGACACATTAGCTCAGTTGCTGTTCGGAAAGCCGAAGGTCCTGGGTTTGAGTCCCAGATTTGCCTATATGAAAGACCCTCCACACAGCATCTCAGATGACAAAGGCCCTTATTTTCCTCATGACCTCCTGTGAGGAGTTTATATAAAAAAAAAAAGATTTTCTGTTTCCAGATTTTCGATTGAGTTTCGCTAATATTGTTAATTTAATTTTTAAAAAGAAAATGATTACTCTTAAGTTTATTTTATTTGTGTAGGGCTAAATTGGAAAAAAGCGATCTATTTTTTAAAATTATAAGAAAACAAATCACTTTGAGCATTTATTTAATCAAATTTATCAACATCTTTCGAAACGAATGTTTTCTTCGTCAGGATAAAAATAAAATTAACAAAAGACAACAAAAAACTGAAAATTGATCGGTCATTGGCTGAGTTGGCATTGCGTTTGGGTCACACCCAAGCGTAGCGTGTTCGATTCCTCGGTTGGCTAAATCCTACATCACCACACAAGCAACATTTTCCGCTAACTGTGATGATAATAGGAGATTTTCAAATATTGTCAAATTAAAAAAAAAATTAAGTATAGACAAATCGCCTATAGATAAAAAAGAAAACATTATACAGGTGGTGCTTAATTACTTAAAGGTGTCATAAAAAATAATTATATCTATTTTTTAACCCCTGACGCAAGGAGCGTTGTTATACGTTTGACTTTTGTGTCTGTCTGTGGCCTCGTAGTTCGTAGCTCATAAACAAATTGACCGATTACGATGCGTTTTTTGTTTGTTTGAAAGCTGACGTGATCGGGATGGTTTTTAGCTACAATTCATGAAAATCTGTTCAGGCGTTTCAAGGTCATCAAGTTCTTTTTGTGTCAGGGGTTCCTTAAAATTTTGAAAATTTTACTTATTTTAACATTCTTAAATCCCCACAGAATTTGTTCACTGGCAGTCCCGAAAATATTACACTAAAATATCATATAAGCCCGTGTTGGTAATATTAAATTTTAATACGTCAAAAAAGGTCTGGTGAAAAAATCTAGGCCTTAAAATTTCCCTAGATTTTGTCGTGATTTCCCTTTTTACATTTTTTCCCCTTCTGTCTAAGGAAATTTCCCATCACTACATAGTTGTTAGAGGTGGAGTTTGATTTATTTGTTACTAGCTTTTACCCACGGCTTACCTCGCATAGTATTAGTGGAAAATTATGGGCATAATTATTGGCGTAATTGTTATTATTCTTGCTATTTTGTCTAATTGAAAATAATTATTGTTTAATAGAAAATTTAAAAATTTGAGAATGACATTTCGCAAATAAAAATTCTATTTTAGAAAATATTTAAATTATAGAAATTTATTTTAAGTACCTACTCCCTTTATTAGTATTTTATTTATATTTGAATCCAGAGTAACCTAAAAAATAAGAAAATGACAGTCCACTTCAAACGCTATGCTTTATAGGAACGTTATGCCTTTTGTTCGGAGAATAAACATTTTTAGAGATATGTAGATATTAACTACGACGCCAAAAAAGTACTCCTTTTAATCACAACAAAGCACTCTTTTTAAGCCTAAAATTTAAAAAAAAAAACATTGTTTCCAAGGTAACAATTTGTTTGACGTTTGCAATAACTCGATTTTGTTAGGGACAGAAAACGTATGATACATAATTTCATAACGCCACAGCTCATTCATAACGCCACAGCTCATTCATAACGCCAGAGCTTACCAATATATAAAGCCGTTGTTACTCGAAAATAATGTAGCTTTCGATTAGTGAAAGAATTTTTAAATTCCATTCGATATTTATTGCGTCAAAGAGTAACAAACATCCAACCAACCATCCAACCAACCATCCATACAAACTTTCGCATTTATAATATTAGTAAGATATTGCATTAAAATTATGCTAATGATGTTCTTAAAATATTATTTCTTAATACTGTGAGATTTTTTTAAGTCAGACTTGCCTGTTTGTTTACATTTTATAAATAAATAAATGACAGATGACATTACAATTAATGAAATTGTTTACTGGATGATATCACACATCCTTATAATTTTTTTGCTAAAATGATAATATTATTTAATACGACACCGATGAGCAGTGTAGAGTGTAGATAATGTAATATGCAACTACCTTCTTCGCAATGCGTACTTAATAAATTATGTATGTTTGCTTTGACAAACTAGTTCCTACTTCAGTCTTACCGCACGCGAGTCTTTGAACTATGAACGCCATTGAAAATAAATTTGTTTGGGCAAAAAATGTTTTGACAGAACCGGGACAAGGTTGAGACAAACGGGAGCTTGCACCGGGCGCTGCTTCTGAAGGGCTAACAAATATTCTGATATATGGAATGATTTAATTTTTAAAATTTATTTAAATCTATTCTTGAACACACGTTTTATAAATAACTAGCTGACCCGCTCACGCGTTTCTGTGGCTAACGAAACACAACGCCATCTATTTAATGGTAACCCAACCTTTATAACCATGATAAATCTCACACCGCCCGCTCGTCCACCACATATAGATTATATGTTTCAACCAATTTAGACAAAACCTTGACAAATTATATGACTAAACCTTCCTTGTGAATCACTCTATCTATTGGTGAAAACCGCATGAGAATCCGTTCAGTAGTTTTTGAGTTTATCGCGAACAGGCAGACAGACGCGGCCGAGGACTTTAATTTATAATATATAGAGATTATAGTGGTTTATATGTTCAAAAAATGTTAATATTCAGTATCTGTATGTGAAAAGGTTAGTTGTAGCATTCGCCTCACTGAGAAAACATGTGCTTAGGTGTTTGCATGTTTAGGATTAAAAGCTATTCTGTCGACATAAGTAAAAATACAGTATCCTTCTCGACATTATCAGGAAGTGCACTGTGGATCGACCTATGGCGGCAGTATCGTATGCATAAATTTAAGTTTAATAGCAGTTAAAGTTAGATAAATAATTATCCAAAAAGATAGGAATTGGACAGTATAAATAGTTTTTTCGATATCTTCAAAGATGTTGAAGTTGTGGGTTTTCAAAGGTATGCCGGAAACCGAATGCCTCCGAGCCACTTGCGAGTCGCGAGGGTTCGAGTTCTTGTGCAGGTTCCGGCTCCGGCTGAATCCGTGCATCACGGTAGTAGCCGCAACAGCACCCAGTACCCAATCCGCACCCAAAAACTCGAAGCTGCTCCTAGAACTCGAGTAAAGAAGGAGGAAGCGCAACACGGCACGATGCCCCAAAAATAAATCACAGTAATTCAATTATTTATTTACATTATTAATATTGTTAAGCGCGTTTTCAATTTATTGTTGCTCTGGGCGCTAACGTTCCTCGTTCCGGCTGCTCTGTAATTTTGTTATTTAAACTCTAAAGATGGTCTCTTGGATCGTCTCAACGGCCCAACATGTAATTTTTTATTTATCAATTAGTTCTGTACTAGATTTATAGCAGTCATTTATCCAAGCTTTTTCTTCTGACAATTTTGAATGACTTTCCACACCGCTCCATGCATGTTTTCGCATATGGCGATTTCTTAACTAGGTCAACGATCAAAGGTTCAAATTTGTATGTGACAATGAAGTAATGAAGACTTGAAAACATTAAGACGAAACCGGGCGACGTTTTGTCCACACAAATGTATTCCAAAATTTTCTCTCTGGATTTTTTAATAGCACAAATATTTTTTTCAATTTGAAATGCTGCAAAGGACAAGGAAACCAAAAATTAGTTAAATATGTCATTTTCTCCGTTTTTATCTATTTCGATTTACGTCGTCGAAATATTTCTAGGAAAAACGTAGATATTATAGGTATATTATAATAGTGTGTCCTTTACTACCCAGAACTTCCTCTCCTTCCTTTCCTTAAAATACCCTCCGCACAGCATTACCAAAGATGACACAGGGCCTGAGGGAAACTATTTTCCTTGGGCCTCTTGTGTGGACCTAACGTAAAAAAAGTACGTATCGACTACTAGCGTAGATTTTTGCTTTTTTTGCTAAGTTACTTCTTATCGATGTTAGGACCCTCCAAAATCGTTAAAATTGCCCGGTTTGAACTCAGAACAGACGTTCAGTATACAAATTAGACAATGTATTTATAAAAGCAAAACGTACAGAGAGTACAGACATAGAATATTTTCTTCTAATGCAGTTGGTAAAAACATCTTAAAAATCGGTACAATTTTGGAATTTGATGATTTTATTTAGGTGCAGTTGTGCTTTTCGGTCTGTATTCGAGCGGGGGGGGGGGGGGGGGGTTAACAACGACAGGGAGAGCAACAGTTTGGTAAAATATCTATTATTAAAATTTCTCAGTGACCGAGTTTCCTCTTAACTTATATCGTGTGGTTATTATGTGTAGATAAAGGCATAATGCATATTATGGAAGATGACATTGTTTCGTTTATTGGTTCTAGAATGAATGGAGTCGGTAAATACATTAAATAATATGACCTCCGTTAAAACTATTAAATTATGTTCAATGGTTTTGCAACTTCAACCTTCGAAGCATCATCAATTTATCATTGAAGAAGGAGATAATACTAATATTTATTTATTTATATATTTTGTTTTACAGTTTTGAGAGAAAAATGTGTCTTTACTGGGGTACCCCGTTCTAAGGACACATAATACAAGTTTTTTGTTTGAAATATAATTAAATACCTATGTTAAAAAGAGGAAAATTATAAAGTTAAATCTAAAATAATGTACAATGCAAGCATTAATCTTTGTTAGGTTGCAAAATAGTATCTATATTCTTCTTTCCCATGTCCATAATCCATATCTTTATGCTTCTTTTGAAGTCGGTTTTTTTTTTTTAAAATAGTTTTATTGCAAGAGGTAGTAAATTAAATAATTTTATAATTTTATAGAGAAGTATTGCATATTTCTTTGTTCAAAAATCGTTTTAGTTGTAGGTTGGTGGAATTTATGTTGTAATGTAGATCTTGTGAATCGGTTCGAGTGTTGTTTGTGTAAAGTTATCCTGGTTTTTGAATGCGTACATTAGAATATCTTTTGTATAATTGTTTCAGTGACATTAAATTCAGCGCTTTAAAAACATAGTCTGTAGGGGTTCTGATGGGGACTCTTAAGTATAATTTTAAAAATTGCCCTTTGTGCTATGTGGACTGGTTTTAAAGTGGAATCGCATGAGCTTCCCATCTAAATCTAAACGAAACATGAAAAAGAACAAAACACAGAAAAATAAAAAAAGATAACAGTCGCAACTGTGACTCGAACCCAGGATCTCTTGTCTTACTGGGACACGGCAATCTGTTACCTTATTTTGTGTCCTTTGTTCTGTTTCGCTTGGATTTATTAGTATATACTACTTTAACGATATACGAGTATTACGTTGATTTGTGTAACCTTCAAAAGTTATTCGAGTTGTTCCAATAAATATTCAATATTCATTTAGAATCTGAGAAAAAGTCAACAGGTGTCCCATATTCCATATTATACATTAAAGTCCTCCGCCGCGTCTGTCTGTTCGCGATAAACTCTAAAACTACCGAACGGATTTTCATGCGGTTTTCACCAATAGATAGAGTGATTCATGATGAAGGTTTAGGCATATAATTTGTCAAGGTTTTGTGTACATTAGTTGAAATATATAATATATAAAGGAGAATGTCTGTATGCTGTAGACGAGCGGGCTGGAAAGCAAGCGGTGTGGATTTGATTTAATCTACAGTTTTATGCTGAGGTTGATGAAATTTTGCACATGTGACCTTCAAAACAAGATGAAGGTCTAGATTTGATTTCAAAAACTCTGTGTAAAGCACGGGCATCGCCGGGGTCTTCAGCTGGTACATAAATAAAATGGGATATGTTTATCCGAGACACTGCATAGGTTAAATATAAATTCGTTAAGAATTTTGCAATCATTTAAAAACATAGCAGCCAAAAATACCTATGGGATTTTTTTTTAAAAATATTTTTTTAAAATTATGAATTTTAAATATGAGGTCGACAAAAGTGACGTAGAATAAATAGGTCCCAATGACCGAGTTGGTTAGGGCAATGAATCCCGTTATGACAAGAGATCCTTGGTTCGAGTCTCAGTTGCGACCGTTACCTTTTTGTTTTTCTGTGTCTTGTTCTGTTTCATATTTTCGTTTTGATATATGTATATATATATTTTTTATTTATTTAATATTTATTTTTTTTAACAATATCTAATTATACATTTTTTTACATGTTAAACAGATTTATAGTAATATGAATATAATAAAAGCCTTTCCTCATTAGTATTAACTTCTTCGTCAATGATATATTACATTAATGGGTGTAACCTTCAAAAGTTATTCCAATACAAATTGAATAATGGATTTCATAGATAAACACAGTGTCATGTCTTTAAATCGTGATTTTACAAATATTTCTTCATGGATTTTTTTTTCTCCACACTTGAGGCCCTGAGGGAAATTATTTGCCTATGAGATGCTGTGTGGAGGGTCTTTTTGAGGAGAGGAAGGCATGAACGTTGGTCTTGAAGAGACCCATGTTGTAGGAAGGAGGTAACACAGAGGCCGGCAAATTGGTCCACAACCGAGCTCATTTCTTAAAACTACTTTGTTCCTAAATCCAATCGCCAATCCTGCTAACCCGAAAAAGAATCCCACTAAACAACTATTATAAATACCCCTCCAATCGATATTGGTTTCGTTTCGATGACGTCACCATGATTTGAATTGCGTACGTACTTACTGAGTACTTACACTCGTACGATGCGATTGACGCAATTTTACTACAAAAAACACATCATATACAAATATGTACTTGTCATACAAATTCATTATTATTTATTTGTCTTACAAATTCTTCCATCTGTAAGGATATAATATGAAAAATATTATTCTTGAATTTTGATCCCGATGCTTTTCGAAGTTTAAGTGGTGAGTTTTTTCTGAAGCTTCCATACTTATGTCTGATGGTCTTTTTTAAAATAAAAAATAATAATTTCGGTGGTGTTTCTACGTTTCTATGTGTAACTCAGATTCAGACAAGCGATAAATTAGGTACCATTTACTAATTAATTAACAATTCTTACGATATATTTTTTTTAAAGCATTAACTCGACAGTGGAGGCTTTGAGGAAAATAATTTCCCTCAGGGCCTGGGTCATCTTTGAAGATGCTGTGCGGAGGGTCTTTTTGAGGAGAGGAAGGAATGAACATGGGTCTTGAAGACATGGTAGGAGGGAGGAAACACAGAGGCCGGAAAATCGATCCACAGCCTAGTTGTTGAAATCGCGAACGAGTCTTAGAAACGACCCGTTCTTATATGACAAATGTCAACCGTGAACATATGTTGGGCGCGTGTTGCAAGATAATGTCCAATTATAGTCTGCGAATCTGTATAACTATTTATTGAAGATTCAAACACAAGTTGACGTAACCAACACTTCAGTTATGTGTTTTCTTCCTTTCCACAAAAAGACCTACACAAGAACGCCAAAGATGACAGGCGCTGAAAGAAATTATTTTCCTCAATCAATCATGCAATGTTGCGTTTTCAACTAAAACAGCAAAAAAATCATTAGGTATTGGACAGTTAGGCGCGGGTTGAGGAGTTTGTCGGTTACTCTGCTAAGTGACCAGTGACGGGAAGTGGAAGAAATATTTAAGTGAAGACATACATAAAAAAGTCACACCACTACCCAATACTGTACAATAATACCTTAGTGAGGCAGAGGTAGGACCCGCCTCCGAGAGTCGCTGATTTCATGTAGGCGGAGGGGAATGGGGAATTCGCAAGAACTCGAAATGTATGCTAGCCGACATGGTCGCGCGTTGTTTACTTTGAGGCGCGCCTCGAAAAACAAACACTTGAGCCGATAATTAACGATTAGGTCTAGCGCTCTAGTGACCAAGCTTTGTTTGGTTTTGTGATAGTACGCGGCAATAGGTAGGGTAGACTGGGGACGATTGAAACACGTTATGATTGAAACATCTCAATTTACTCGAAAACTATAATACCTAAGAGTGTGATAAAATACTCGAAACTCCGTCAGGTCTGTTGGGACGTTTCTACAAAAGCGCAGTAGCCGGCGAGTGACTCAATCGTGCATAAGGGACATTATTGAATTTCGCACTAAAACGTAAATATTTAAGACATTATTGCTTATCTTATAACTCATTTTACTCTCGCAGCTTGAAGAAATGTTTCCTTACATTCTCTTCTTTATCTATTTAAGAGTATTTATAATGCATTTGCGTGGCGTTAATGTCTATTTAAAAGGCATGTTTTTGACTTTGAAGCAGAAAATGCAGCGTGGGGATGTTTGAAACAACTCGTGTGGGGATGATTGCAACGTTTCAATCATAACCATGTTTCAATCGTCCACACTGAGAGAAAATTTAAAAGTTATAATGAAAAAAGGTCAGAAATTTAAATCATTAAGTATTATTCAAATTCAAATCATTAAGTCTAATGTACTTCTGTGATCTTGAATGGTGAACTTCTGTGATCTTGGTTGATGAAGTCAATTTCATTCGACCACATTCGACGTCACACACCCTCACGTGACAATTTCGTAATAACATATCTTTATTGATTTTCTTACATTTATAACAAAAAAAAATCAACGTTAATAGGATACATTGTTTTATCAATTATGTACGTACAAAACAACAGAGAAAAAAATCATGCTATGAAGAAAGTGTGTTCCCCTTCTCAAGAAACCGAGGTTGCAAACTATGCTGAAAAACAGCCAACATTTACCTATTTTGGGCTATCTTCAAAAGATTTAAGACAATTGGCATTTGATTTGACCACACAAGGCCAGATTCATGGTACACAAATGGGATGGCCGGAATAGAATGGCCCAAGATAAGATGTGCCTAAGCCACGAGTAGGTATGGCACAAGCAACAAGTTTTAATTGACATAATGTTGATGAATTTTTCAACAATTTAGCGAACGTTATGGACAGTTTTAAATTTGAACCAAAGGACGTCTATAACGTAGATGAGACCGGTGTCACAACTGTTCAAAAACCTAATCGGTTTATAGCCAGGAGAGGAACTCGGCAAGTAGAAGCAGTAACGTCGGCCGAACGAGGAACTTTCATAACTGTCTGTAGCGGCAAATGTAATTAGCAACTCAATTCCGCCGATGTTCACATTTCTACGTATCAATTAAGCCATTTCTTAAAAGATAGTCCGATTGGTAGTATCGGTACCACGAACAAATCTGTCTGGATTTAAGAAGAAAATTTTACCAAATTTCTTATTCATTTTCGAAAATTCACCATTTCGTCCTTAGATCGCAAAGTTATTTTATAACTTGATAATCATTCATCGCGGTCGAATCCTACGAAATCAAAAAAGAATATTATTTTGTAAAATCAATATTTAGTCTTCAAACCATTCCAAAATGAACAGGCAAAAAAAACTACACCTAGAGACTCCGAAGAAGAAACCACAAACAAGATGACCAATGTATAGGAAAAGGTGCACTGGAATCCGAGGACAAAAATATGAAAAAAATCACCCCTCACATTGATAAAAAAAGTGCTTCGTAGTCTCCACTCTTGTCTACTTTGGTTTTCTGTATATTTCACTTCTACCGCATGTGAATTGCACACCCAGATTTTTCTTTTCTTTTAATAGATAATATTTACTTGTTTAATAGATTTTAATGCCACTTAACAGATTATTTAAAAAAAAAAATCTAAAATATTGCGATATTTTGTATAATGATGTCACATCCCAAACCATAAATTCAATTAATTTTTATTTTTTCGACTTCTTAATTGTTGAATTTTACACACAAAAAATGCTATTAATTCAGAGGTAAATTCTACATTGTTATGATTGAAACAGTGTGATGGTTGAAACAAGCACTTTTGTATGAAAGAAAAAAACTTATTTTAATACCGTTCTATTCTGCTCCAGGATAATATCGTAGTAAAAGTATGTTGATTATGCCAAATACTCATAATAAGTATAACTAAGAGCACGTAAACATAAATAATTAAAAATATATTTAAAGTTGTTTCATTTCAAGACATTTATGTTTATAATTTTTAAAATACTTGTGATATGTTTAATCACTATTCATGATCTCATTGAGTACTGTTTTAATAATGAAAATGTTGAAAATTGATTAAAATTATTCCAATTATTCCATAGATATTTAGAGTGTTTCAATTATCCCCACATACTGTTTCAATCGTCCACACTATGGGGATAATTGAAACAGTTTTCCCCATCGTCTTTAAGTGGTCATTGTAGCTTACCGGTACGAGTTGTGGCCATGCAATAAATTTAATTTGATAACTAGATAGATCATAGAACATCTGGTATAAACATCTTTTCCATAAATACATAATAAATATTACTAGGCCTAGTTAAAGTAAAAGTGTTTCAACCATCCCCAGTCTCCCCTACCTACGGAATACTACATATTTGGATTAATTTAGTAAGACGAATTTGTAGTTGATGGTCTATCTTGTGTTTACGCATTATTATTATAGTTTCATGTAGATAATACATAGTTCAATTATTTTTTTCTAGCTAAGTGTAGGTATTTTTTATACTTACTTTAAAAACATATTTGTCCCTCCCCACTTTTCCCACCCGCCAACCGCCACTCCGAGTATTGACAGCTCCGCTATCAAGTCGGCTGACGGATATTGTCTATGAATGATGATGAGGTGCTTACCTTAAGTGGGGGGCAAAGTTCAGTAATGGTCGATAGTAGCACCTACTTATTGAGACTTGTGACCTTTTCAGTGCTGCTTATTCGTTTTTTTATACTAGGAAATTAAAGTTTCGACGGAAACTTGGACGCAACAAGGTAGAATAAAAACATATACGTTTTTTATGCTGTTCATACAATGCAAAAAGAAAAATTAAATATTATTGTAGAAAGCAATCACTTTGTGGTTTGACATATTTAATAAAATAAACTAATTTTTTTACAAATATCTCGCGGTTTTAAACAAAAAAGTATTTTATTTTATTAGAAATATTAGAAATTGCTTATTTTTATTAATCTCTTTATCCTTTGTATTCTGTAACCGTGACATATTAAAATAACATTTGGACAATTGTATGCAGTAGTACCTATAATTTGTCTAATTACTAATCAAACTTTTTAATTCCACATCCAAAGTCAACAATCTTACCACTAGGCTAGAAAAACGGTTGCGACTTTATTTTTACATTTGGTACCTCCGCACAGGAGGCTCTGAGGAAAAAAAATCCCCCAGGGTCTGTATTTTTTGGAGATACTGTGTGGAGGCTCTTTGTAGGGAAATGAAGAAGAGGAAATTCTGGGCAGGAAAATAGTATGAAAGTTGATAGGAATCTGAGGGTCAATGTTTCCTAGAGTGACAGACTATGAATCCATCCCTCCTACTGTGGTGCAAGGCGATAGATTGAGAGAGTCCGGCTGGAGAGTTCAAAAGGTCTCCCTCAACTAGTCTCTCGATCCGGCCCGCCACGCAGTTAGTGGGCAAACGCATCCTACAATCGACTACCATAATATGGGCATGTGCCTAGCGTGGTAGTCGAATCACCTGTAAAACTGTACACACATTATATAATGAATAAAGAAAGTTAAAAAAAAAAAAAATTAAAAAAAATCCTCACCCCATGAACCCGGGCACCCATGCTAAATTGCCAAAGGTGGCGAATACTTTTGTGGCCTATGGCAGGGGTGTTGGTTATCCAATAAATGAAAAGTAGCCATACCCACCTCCCAAATTGAACTACTCTATCAAGAAGAGATTGAGAACTTTGCTTTTTTATTTTCGTGTAAATAAATGATTCTGTAATAAAATGTGTGCACAGTTCATTAGATTTGGTCGGAAACAAATATTTACTTTTATTCTATACAGGCTTATTTATGTTATGTTCCCGGAATAGATATGACTGAATAAATGTTTTATTAATTCTACGACAGTGAGATGAATTGAGATATTTAGAAAGATTGCAATTTAGCAGTTGGAAGGTATCTATCTATAACTGAATACTTTCAAGAAAGGCTTAAATATACAATATTGGATTGAGTCACCGATACAAAATTGAATTTTTCAGCCTTTCTTAAAAGATTTGGGTTTGTTTATGGACAAAACTAATTATTTATATTCTAATTAAATGTGTACGATGGCGAAGAATTAATTTACCTTAATATTTTAAAGCGTAACGTGCAAAAAGCATTAAAAACCTAAAATAATTTGATTGGCGCCATCTGTGAACGCGTAGAGTATAACGTACGTGACGTTTAACCTTAAAGCTTGTTCCTATATTTGGTTCTAAAACCTATATTTAGACCAATTAAAAAAAAGTGGTTTAAATAATAGCCATTATGCCAAACTGCTGATTTGCAGGTATCTAGAGTAATCATCACGTGGTGTGATTTGCACCCATTACGATCAGTTCCGCATAACTTTTGTACCTACTTAGGTAGGTATATAAGGATGGCATGATGTATCTACAATTTCATTATTCACTTCGCAAAATCCACCAGAATATTAAATAATATGATATTGTAACGCGTGTAGACGTGTGATAATGTTATGAATAACGACTGGTTAACTGTGAAGGGTGCAGCACGACTATGATTTATGGCGTTTGAATCAATATCTATATACCTTTCTGTAAATAATAGGTTGTTCGTAAGCCCGGAATGTTGGTCGTATTTAAAAATTTAAAAAAATAATGGTTATTCAAAATTTCCTGAAAATCATCCATATCTAGCAGCAGATATGTACAATTCGGTAGGCATCTCACACTTCATCAGCCTTACTAAAAAACCCCGTGAAAATTTTATTCAATTCACAAACGGCCGCGGATTTGAAAACATTACTAATAAAAAATGTTCTTGGAAAGAAATGCACGTTGTTTTCACAGCCTGAGAGGGTGGTTTATCTCTGTTTTATTAATGATTCTGACCGAAATTTGGAATTTTAGTATTTTGAATGTTCTACATATTTCTTATTTTTCGTCGTAAAAACAAGTACCATTTATAAAAACTAGATAAAATTACCTTTTTGATTTGTGTATTTTAAATACACTTTAGTTTTAAAAAACTGCTATATTTTAAGATTCAAACGCGGAAAAAAAATTCTTACCAAAACATTTTTGATGAACGTGTAGAGAAATTTAAAAAAAAAAAACAAAATTTAAAAAATACAGTCCTTTTATATAATGTAATTTATTAAAGAAATTTGTTCCCAAGTATTTGTAGTTTTGTTGGCCCAAAGCTTTTTTACAAATGGGAATTGGTAACATGTATTTTGCCTGAGATTTGCTGTGTTTTTGAAAGGTATGGTTTTGTTTAGGATATCCTCTTTGTAAACTTCTAAGGTTGAGTGATACAGTAAAAGAGTATTTAATTTTCTGACTTTAACATTCTTTGAATATGAGTTCAGATGGATATAAAATAATAATATAAAGATCCTTAAGGGCGTTTTACCAGCCAGTGGCCGAAAATCTACATTTCGTCGAAAAATGTTCCTACGATCGTACAGGGCGGTTCCAATGAGAAAGATTAATTATTCTCCGTACCAGCTTTTTAAAATTATAACTCAATATCGATTTTATTTCATTCCAAAGTTGCTTTAATTTATACCTGCATCCAAAAATGCAGAAAGGCGTGACGATAAAACTATTAAAAGCTCCGACGATCTGCCGGATCTGCCCTTATGATGGACACTGCAACGCTGTCCGAAACGTCGGCTATAGTAGGAGGTAGCGCAACACGGCATTACACCCCAAAAACTAACAACGAAAATGCTTTTGGCCGTGAAAATCTAAAAAAAAATATTAATATAACACTAAAGCACGAATATAACAAGAAACCACAATATACAAAATAGATACAGAAGAATAACAAGAATAATAAAGTCATATTTATACATAATATTACAAACAATATCAATATAAAAAGTTTTGATTCATTAGCCATTTTTAATTTTTTTTTGAAATCGGTTGTGCAATTTGATTCGATTTTTATGTTTATTTTATTTTGTTTTTTTTTTACTGCATGATTATATGATTTGAAATGGGTGTTGTATAATACATGTACTTTTTTCAAAACTTAACAAATCCGTCAACGACCTATCACCTTATTATACTAAACATTAACATTTTTTCTTAAAATTTAAAGCATACGTTTACTAGATAAAAGAACAATCTTTCGAAACCAATTTATATTTTTTTGTGGAAAAGAGTAAATACGTCTAAACACTGATTTAAAAATGACATATTTCTGGTTTTCTCTGGTTATACGCTCTTAATTGTAAATTTGAATTTTCATGTATCATGTAAAATTATTTATTGTTTTCAAGTTTAATTTGTAGAACTCCATTTTAATTTTAATATATTTTATATATTCAATAATTTTATTATTAAATTAATAAAAACAGTTTATTTATAAACGAGTTCTGCTGGTAATTATTATTACGTTTGATAATGCCCTCAGAAGGCAAAACAGCTGTCACGCGTAATAATAATTACCAGCAGAACTTGTTTATAAATAAACTGTTATTATTAATTTAATAATAAAATTATTGAATACATAAAATAAATAAAAATTACGATTGTGTGCTTACAACTTGACTAAAGCTTATAAAAAACCACGAATAGGTACACGTTAAATGTATTTTTTATATGAATAGAAGAGTGAATTGGTCACTATAATAGAAAATCATTCAGTAAAATCGCAATATTTACTAACAAAATTCCCGCCATATATAAACCAACTGTGATTTCTGCGCGGGCCACAGACTACAAATGCGCAGGCGCACCACTTGGCGGTTACGAATGAAAACAAACAATTTGATATGTACACTATAAAAAATTAGACAACACTAGCTCCACACAGGAGGACCTGCGGAAAATATTTTTCCATCTTGGGGATGCTTTGTGCAGGGTCTTTTTAAGGAAAGGACAGATAGGAAGTTCTGGGAAGGAAAATATAAGCGGGGTAGGTAGGAATCTGGGGTTCTGGTCATCTCCCGCCAAGATCTAGATAAACCTCTCCCCATAATCTTGAGCAACCCTGCTTAGTCACCAAACTGTGAACCGCTTGGGGTGACTTAGGCAGAGATAACTAACTTGGTACTGATGTTAGATGTTTAAGTTTTTTTGTTTAAATAAGATCATTATTTAATTTATACACATAAAAAGGTAAAATAAAAAAGTAAATCAAATATTTATTTATTATAAACAATAATTATCAGCCTGAAACACTCATCTACATTGAAAAAATCTTCCGAGAAAAGATACATGCCGCCAACGGGACTTTAACCCGTGTCCTTCTGATTGCCGATCAGGTGCTCTACCACTGAGCTATGTCGGCTTTTATCATTTTTTTTATATAACCTTTTTGGTTAATAATTAACAAGTTCTAAGTTTTGTTGTATATATTTTTTTAAATATATAAAGGTTGTTAAGTGACGTGTTTGACTCACTAGTGATTACATACTACCATTGATTCCTGCCATCATTATTTGGAGTGAAAAAATGTATATGCAATTTTGATCTTCGGTGACATTTTTGATGGTTTTTTCAACCTAATACTTTAAAAATAAACCGTATGTATTGGACACAAGAGCCGGGGTGAGGGGGGTGGTTACTCGGCTGAGTGAACAGTGACGACATACAGTGACGATATTTTTTGTTTTTGAATTTGACGAAAAAAATAGACATTTAAAAAGTCAACAGAGATCAATATTTCATTTACTTACTTCAATAATGACAGGAAATACTAGGGACGTCCCTTAACACATGTATATTAATTATATTATTTCGATATTAACTTCGGTTGTCTGTCTGTACTGCATAACTCTGGTTCAATGAACTATAGAGCTCGGATTTGCTTTGAATTTATGTGTCATTTTCAAAATTGGAACTGATTGTGGGAACAATTCAGACAAGCGATGAAATAGAGACAATACATAATATTTAACTGTCTTTTTCAAAATTTGAGCAGTTTGTCGAAACATCAGTCCATCCCGTGATTTCTGACGGATCTGCGTTAGCAAATAAAACCTTTCTCCGTAACTATTTCATCACCTGTTAACGGGTAGGTACGCCACCTACCTGGCCGCACTTATGCAACGATGATTAACCTGCCTTAAAACAAAACCGCTATTTATTCCGTTCCATCCGATACACGCCACCTCCATCCACCTGTCTCTGTCCAACTCCTCGGTTGTGAGGAGGACGAAGCACCGATCCGCCGAGGAGGTCGCTCTTTTCCTCATCCGAGACCTCACTCAGTTCGCGGTTGTCGCGTAGTTGCCACGCTTGGCACAGTAAAGTTTAGCTTTGTTCTTGTTTTGATCGAACGAAATACTAGATTCGTTCTTTTCACAGTTTGAATTTTCTTTTTCGGCGGTTGTTGATTGTTCGCTTTTCTTCGACAGGTAGCTACCCAAAATAATAATAAATAAATAGGTACCTACGCGGTACTTACTGACTCGTAAAATAAAAGTTGATTGGGCTGCGTTTTTAATTTGTTTGAAAACGTTCTCAAAGTGCGTTCTTTTAACACTTTTCACATTTTAAATTTTCTCATTCGTTTGTGGATTGTTTTCTTGCCTACAACAGTACTCATAAACTTAATAATAGTTAGTAAATAAATCGGTACCTACATATATTTAGATTCGTAAAAAAAAACTTGTTTTGCTGCGTTTAAAATTTGTTCTAAATAAAGTGCGTTATTTTTCAAAGTTATTCGTTTTTAGCTTGAATTTAGGCAGTGAATTTAATCAATTTTTTTTCTGTGTTTCCAAACCAAAGTGCGTTTATTCACGTGTTTTTAATTTCAGTTCGTTTGTATTATATTGTTGTTGTTTAGGTAGGTACCACTTTTTTCTTAATTTGGCTGCACTTTCGAAATTAATTGCGCTTTTATCGTTGTCAAAAAATATAGTTCGTTGTTTTGAATAAAAAAAAAATTGCGTAAATTATTTGGTAAATATGCATTTGGTCCACCTCACGGATAATACGGAAAGTTCGTGTTGTCGAAGTTTGATGCACGGATAATACGGAATATTCCTTTTTTAGGTTGAGGTTAAACTACGAAAGCTACATGTCATCATAATTTTTAAAAAACATCCCAATTTTTGAATGGTTTGTTTGGCAAAGTAAGGTTTGTCTAGCGGGTTTGTGTAATTATGATGGATTGTCTATGAAATAAAAACGGTAAATATAAAATGGCATTACCGCGTAAGCGAATTAATTTAAACAAAATTAAAATGTTAAATGCATATTTTTTGCATGTTATTTTTGTTTCCCGAGACATAAATACTCACTTTTCGTGATAATAAAGCTGAATCTAACTATTTGAATAAAAAATATTCCGTATTAACGAGTAAGCGGCAAAGCATAAATAGTAAACTGGCGTAAATTATTTTATAACTTGAACAAAGTGAACATTTTAATTAATATAGTTTATTTATTACACTACTGAAATAAGTATATTGTCCGACATATAGTATATGTATGGTACGTACATAATTTATCTATGGCAGGTGCATACAAAAATGCATTGTGTCGCTTGTTGTATTATGTTTGTAAATGTGTTTTGTTTGAAATGCTGTAAAATCTATATTGTTAATTTATTAGTTGTACATTTATTGTTATTTTTCTTTCATGCAGCATAAAGCAACGTTTTTCCCTAATAGACCTTATTATCTTCACGTCTACCACCTGTAAGTCCCAATTGTTTCGCAGAATTTTACGTGTGACAAAGTCATCAAATGGCCATTCAGCGCCATTTTGAACTTCTGCAAAATAACCTTAGAAAGGATTGTTTGATAGAATTAGAACCATTCATAAAATTTCAAAGATAATTTTCCATTCTGTGAAAGTTCTATTCACTTTCTGTGCTAACAACTTTCCAAGCATAGTAACAGAACTTCAATAGAACCTTTACAGAAATTAGAATTAGAAAATTAACTTTCAAATTTGATGAATTGTTAAAATTCTGTGAAACAACCTACTCTTATAATGGATTATTTAAAAAAAAAATTATCAAATATTTAAACTTAATTTTCACGTTCTGTGTATGTTCTATTCAAGTTCTGTTATTATATCATTATAGACTAGTTGTTTCATAGAACTTAAATAATCACAGAATTTTAATATAAATTTCACCGAACTTGAAAATTAACCCAAAAATATTTTACCATTTAAAAATAATAATTAAAATATTTGATGAATTGTTCAAATTTTTTTAAACAACCCATCTTTAACTTTTTCGTTGTTAGTTTTTGGGGTGTTATGCCGTGTTGCGCTACCTCCTACTATAGCCGACGTTAACCCATCTTTAATTTTGCAATTTGTCTAAATTCATGTCGCGCATGCGCTAAATTGTTCAACTTGCCAACTTTTAACAGCCTTCTTATGACTTTAGTAATAATTATGTTTTTTTTATAACGTTGTGATGGTGTATAAAACAGAGTTCATTATTTTATTTACGGACACCTTGCGAGGGAACGTGGCAATCATGATAATTTGTGGTTTTTGAATTTTTTTTTTGATTTTGACTGAAATTTTCTCTTATAACATGTTTAAAAATTGCTTTATGCAAGCTATCCACCTGTGTGAGTACCGTGTTTATGCCAACTCTGGCTGCGACACCTACAAGTATACATTTATCATACGACGTATTCACATTAACAAAAGAAAATGAAAGTTCTTGACCAAACCGTTAAAATATCGTGTGCTGGGCTACATAATAACGATA
Organism: Limnephilus lunatus; assembly: GCA_917563855.2. Classification (NCBI taxonomy): domain Eukaryota; kingdom Metazoa; phylum Arthropoda; class Insecta; order Trichoptera; family Limnephilidae; genus Limnephilus; species Limnephilus lunatus. The sequence goes on along the minus strand of OU830596.1, from coordinate 3,821,813 downwards.
CGATATAAATATATTTATGGACTTACTTTCCTGTCTGAATTATTGCTAAATATTATTATTTAAAGGCTTACCGCTGATATCTCCGTTGTAACACCCCCCCCCCCCCTCACTCTTTCTCATAATATATTATATGTTATGGAGCACCTAACTTAAAGAAAAGGAGGTTATAGCGAACTTCTCAATGGAAGGCCATACGCTTCTTTTGCCGAACTTTAGGCATATTTGTTTAAATCTCTACATATTATAAATTAAAGTTGTTTGCGTCTGTCTGTCTGTCTGTTCGCGATAAACTCAAAAATATACTCGACGTATTTTTATGCAATTTTCGCCAATATATAGAGTGATTCATGAGGAAGGTTTAGGTATATAATTTGTCAATGTTTTGTGTAAATTGGATGAAATATATAAAGGAAAATGTCTCTATTTATTATTTTTTTTTTTTACATGAGCTCCACACAGGAGGCCCTGGGGAACATAATTAACTGAGGAAAATAGATAACAGTGCCTATGTCATATTTGGGGATGCTGTGTGGAGGGTTTTTTTAAGGAAAGGGAGGAGAGGAGAGTTTTGGGAAGGAAAAGGGTTTAAGGGGTGGGTAGGAATCTGGGGTTCGGTGTGTCCTGGTCATCCTCCTCCAAGACCTTGACAAACCTCACCCCATGAACCCGGGCACCCCTGCTAAATCACCAAACGTAGTGAAACACTTGGGGTGACCTATGGCAGAGGTGTTGGTAATCCAATAAAAGTTTTCCGGGGCGGCGGTACCCATTCCCGCCTCCCAAATTGAAATTGTTTGTATGTGGTGGACGATCGGGCTGGCAAGCGGGCGGTGTGGATTTGATTTGTATGAAAAGGAAGGTCACTGTCTACATTTGATTTCGAAAACTTTTTGTAAAACCCGTTCATCGCTGGGACTTCAGTTAGTTATTCAAAATAGTATTATAATGATAATGTTTCTAAAGATGGTACATTACATTTTAACGTCATTCCTTACAAGAGTTCTGAGTGCTCGGAGCCGGTGGAACTATGGCATGCCCGTGAGGCATGAAGATAAAGAACCATTAAAAATTATGAAAAAATGCACATCTTTCAAAATTTCAAGGGAAAACTCCCTCTCAGAAGAGAGGACAAGGAAGAGGAAGATTTGGATTTTTTTTTTAAAGTAGAATTTATTTAGTTATAAAATTTGAATAAACCCGCTCTCACACGATTTTTTAAAAATAGTCTAATATTTGGGGATCCGATAGTCGATCCCACGACAGTGGGCTCTTGAATTTATGCATTATTTACCAATTTCAAACCGAAGATCGACTTAAAAAATATCCTAAGTTGGTACGGGTGTCAAACGAATTTATATACGGAATCGATTTCTTATACTTATACGCTGGTATATGGGGGCATCCATTAATTACGTGAGCAGTTTTTCTTCCAATCTAGACCCCCCCCCCCCTCGGTGAGATAAATTTGGGCCAAATCGTATATTCTCAAGTAACGTGAGATTTTGCTGGACCCCCCCCTCCCCCGTTTGTGCTTGCGTAATTAATGGATGCCCCCTGTAAATTAGGAAGTGTCAAATATTTCACCTTTTTAATTCAGAAACGCCTTGTATCTCAAAAGTTGCGCCTTACAAAGAAAATGAGAACTAACTAACTAACTAACCATCACGCCGTTTCTCCGCAGGGGTAGGCAGAGAGGACGGACCGCCACACAACTCGATCTTGGTACACACTCTTTGCCTCGTTCACATTCATACATCGTCTCATACATATTAAGCGCCCTTGAGGTGATTTTTCACAAAAACGGCGCTCTACAAATTGTCCAATTATTATTATTATTATTATTATTCTATTATTCCGACTCTTCACATGGTCCGACTCAAGTATCTGATTCACTTGGTCGTGCCATGTCTTCCTCGGGCGTCCCCGACTTCTTCTACCATTTACATTTGCATCATATATTCTCCTTACACTCCTTTCCTCGTTCATTCGCTCTACATGCCCAAACCATCGGAGAGTCCCTTTCTTAATCTTACACATCACGCTTACATCAGCCTTGCATTCTTTGCGGATATCCACGTTTCTCTCACGGGAGAGAGTCCCTTTCTTAATCTTACCATCGGAGAGTCCCTTTCTTAATCTTACACATCACGCTTACATCAGCCTCGCATTCTCTGCGGATATCTCGTTTCTCTTGTGAGAACTAAATTTAAATTAATTATTATTAGCTTGCTAAAATGCATTGAAAATCAGGAAAAACCACATGGATTTTTAAATTATGATAATTTTTTTTTTTTTTAACAATAATTTAATCTTTTAATGTTTGTTTGTTGTTATGTTTTTTGTATAGCTGAGAAGTTGAAAAAAAAATAAGTGTAAGTTGGATAAGTAGGTATACCGTATTTTCCCTAAGCCGATTAACGTCTAAAATTTAGATTATGTATGACAATTTAGATTCGCCAACAAGTCGCGCTAGGTTACACCTTTCCACCCGTAGGAATGACCCTCCTATTGTCAACTGTTAGTTAAATGAATTTAAATATCTTGCATAATTAAAAGTTACTTGGAATCGTGTCATTCAAGTCAGTGAGGCGTATATACATATTTATAGTCGCATACATTAATCGGTTTTTGTCAAACCTATGTACAACTTGGCTAGTCAGTCAATGGAAGAGATTATAAAAGCAAAGCTCAAAATATCGTATTAGAATTAAAGTAAAAGATTACAATATAAATAAAGTAATTTGAACACAAATATTTTTTGTTTGAACACACTAAATAAATAATAAAAATTAAAAGCCTTTTATTTCTTGCAAATAGGTATGTTACCGAGTTATAAAAAAGTAAGAAAAAAAAAGAAAGTATAATTAATGTTATTTTAATTTTGTTGAAATAACATTAATTAGATATTTTAAATTATTCATAAGCAAGAACCCCTGTCTCAGGCGAAGGTGAAGGCCTCCTCTAAAGAATTCCATTTATCTCTCTCTTGAGCTATTTGCGGCCAGCATGGGCCAGCTATTTTTATTATTTCATCTGCCCATCTCGTGTGAGGTCTGCCTTTGAGACGCTTACCGTGTGGGCCATTCCACTTTGTTGCCCTGCTAGTCCACCTGTCGTCCTCTAGCTTCGCTACGTGCCCTGCCCACTTCCATTTTAGTTTTTTAGCGTAGCTCAGAGCATCTTTCGCTTTGGTGATTTTTCTGATTTTTGTGTGGCGAATTTTTTGTATTTTTTTAATATCAAGCATGCTTCGGTCCATTCCGCGTTGATAGGTTATAATTTTGTTTTTGATTTTGGATGTGTATTTCCAAGTTTGACATGCGTAGGTTAGGCATGGTAGGAGGCGAGGCTTGATGTCATAACTTTTGTACTCTCGTTAAAATACTAGAATTCTGTTTCAGGTAGGCTAATTTGTTGGCTTTTGGAAACAGCTCCCACAGGTCTCATAGAAATCGTTGTATCACGTGAGGCTCGAAAGGGCGGGGGGGGGGGGGGGTCGGAAAAAAATCACGAAATATCACAAGGAAGGGGGGGGGGGGGGATTTTTCGTTGAACGCATGATTTTTAAACCAAATGCCAGTCAAAAACAACCTGCAGCCTTAATGTCTCTCTGGAAATTCTTATCAAGATGCTTAATTTTCCAAAATTTAATCAGATTATACCTGTACTTAAAAATAATATTATGAAAATTTCAATATACTTTGTACTAAAAAAATACACTTGATTTTGGGTAGGGGTGGGGGGGGGGGTAGTCTAAAACCTCACCACATATCACCAGGAGGGGGAGGGGGGGGGGGGGGGGTTAAAAAGTTGCTAAAAACATCACGTGATTAATGGACGACCCCTTAGTCGTGGTGAGAAATATGATCTAAACAGTGTTAGAGAGATTTTAATCCAGAAGTTAACCACAAAAAAATAAAATGTATATCTCTACGAAAGCGACGTTTCGTATCACAATTTGAGAAAAATTTATTACACTTGTGATTTTTTTATGAAACATAAAACAGCGAGGTGACAATATTGTTTGTAATACGTATGTCATATAATGTATCTGTCTGTTTTTGTTTGTTTTTTTTTCAGTATTTTTAACTAGAACAATCTTGATGTCAGCCATTGTTAAAGCTTTTTTAAGTTTGCATTTAAAATTTTAATGTGTAAAAAATTATGTATTTATTTCTATTAATAAAATTTGAAAGCATATTTCATCAGCAGTTATATTGTGTTTGTATGCATATATACTCCAAAATGTAAGAAAACAATACAACAGTTAAATCATATATATCTCGGAGTTAATTTTTTTAATTTACTACTTAAAAAAATTAGAAACGTAAATATATAGTAATATAAAAATTTTTTAAACTCAGCTTAAAAATTATACCGAAAATTTAAACTGAATAAAAAAAAAATATAAATATTTTTTTTTAACCAATATAATAACACCCCCCCCCCCTCCCATACATACAAGCCCTGCTTATTTATGGGGGTAAACCGAAAATATAAATAAGTAAGTATATTATTAGTTATTATATAAAATTTATTGTAATTTATATATCTTTTTGTGTAATTATATATCTTGCAATAATTGAATTTGTTTATGGACCAAACTTTTTAATTCATATTGCAATTAATTCATCTTAATATTTTAAAGCATACGTGGAGAAAAGGGTAGTTTCCTAAAATAATTAAACTATTGCCATCTATGAACGAGCGGATTATAAACAGCTTTAAGCTTGCCCACAAATAACACTTCTTATTTTCGGGGAAGATGGTAAAAAATGCAAAGTTAAAAACTTCACGTGGTTTCTTGTAGTAATTCAGTTGAAACGAAGTTTGAAAGGGGATTCTCGAATTTTACCGCACCGCCTTGAGTATTCAAACCAACCGGTTTCGGTTAAACCTGAACCTTCATCAGGGTTGTATATATACTTCATCAGTATGTATTACTATGACACTGACGATCAAGTTGAACTGAAACCGGTTGGTTTATTTATACACTTACCTACTCAATAAAGTGGTGTTAAATTTAAAAAAAAAGAAAATTTTTAAAGTGATTCCTTTGGGGGCATTAATTACGTGAGCGGTTTTTCTTCCAATCTGGACCCCCCCCCCCTTGGTGACATAAATTTGGGCCACTTTGTATATTTTTTTTCAAGTGACGTGAGATTTTGCTGGACCCCCCCCCCCCCTTTTGAGCTCATGTAATTAATGTATGCCCCCTTTCTATGAATGAAACTTTACGAACAAAGTGCTTACTTACATTCCAGTGGCTTTGAATACTATTCATCATTTTTTTTACACAATGTTAACCACAAGAAATGTTACCAATGTTGTCATAAAGTAAAAAATAAACTCGTGTGACTTTATACATGTCTATACACACACATTTTCTTCGAATGCGTGTTAATATTTGATCGTCATTAAAAAAAAACACTGCGATGACGGAATTATTCACAAGCCATGTTTAGGTGTAGGCAAAGCTAGAATTTTTTTTATTTAAAACTTTAAAATCCTATGTTTTTATATGTTGTACATCATATTTAATGAGGTTTTTCTGTGCTTCATTCTTTCATAAAATATCAGAAGAAAATGCAATAGTGAAAATTAAGCAGAATAATCTCTACATATTATAAATTAAAGTCCTCCGCCGCGTCTGTCTGTCTGTTCGCGACAATCTCAAAAACTATTGAACGGATTTTCGTGTGGTTTTCATCACTAGATAGAGTGATTCATGAGGAAGGTTTAGGTTTTGTATAAATAGTTTGAAATATATAGTATATATAGGAGAATGTCTGTATGTGGTGGACGAGCGGCCTTGCAAGCGGGCGGTGTGGATTTGATTTGTATGCAAATGTACAGTTTTATGCCGAGGTTGATGAAATTTTGCACATGCGACCTTCAAAACAAGATTAATAAGGTCACTGTCTACATTTGATTTCGATAACTCTGTGTAAAGCCCGGAAATCGCCCGGGACTTCAGCTAGTGTGTACAATGTGTACATATAAGTGACTGCAATATTGTAAAAAAATTAACTTAAAAAAAAATCTTGCTTACGGTAAATTCGCTTTTCTCTTGATTTTACAGTGGTGCAATCTTGTCTAATTGAGTCGAATTTTTATTCCGATCTTAAGAGGAAACCGGATGGCGTTTTGTCCAAACAAACGTATTCCCCAATTTCCTCTCTGGGTTTTGACACTACTGCAATTTTTTTAACATGATATAAATATCGAGCGTGGTGATATGTTGTTCTTTTTTTTTATTAGTTACTTCAAATATGTTAGGACCCTCCAAAAACGTTAAAATTTCCTGGTTTGAACATCAAACGTATACAAACTAGTTAATGATTTTTTTTTTAATTCAAAAAACCTTCAAATATTCAAAATGTCAATAATTATCGTTTTATGCAAGGCTAAGTAAGACAAAATGATGTTTGTAACAACATGTTTCTTAGTTACGCTTCACAAGAACATCACTGTCATGCCATGAACATGGCTTAATAATCATCTTTTTAACCCGTCTAATCACAGGAGACCCAAGTTGTCCCAAAACATCATATGCCGTTATTATAACAGGAGACTCAGATTGTCCCACAGCGGCCGTGCATTATTAAAAGTTAGATATTTCTCTTCCTGTCATGCGAATATTTGTGATTTATTTTATGTTAGAAAGCGAAAGAAATAATGCTTCTTATTGCCTCAGGATTATACGAGCTATATTTTTCAGATATTTTACAAACCCAATCGTAAGTGACTGTTTTATTTCGAGCCAATTTTTGAGGCAACAAACATTTAATTTTAAAATAAAATTGTATGACGGTGATAAAAATTGATATGACAATTTTATTACAAATTTTGTTAAGAAAAGGAATCTGTTTTAAAATTTTTAAGTTTATTTAATTTTAAGTAATTTAATTCGAATATTCTTATTTTTAGCTAATTTACATTTCCAATATCAAAATTGTAATATTTAGAGAGAAAAATGTTGATAAAGACATCGGAAAGATTATTTTATCTAGATTTTAGAACAATTTTTGTTTTTGCAAAATAATTAAAAAATAACCAATAAATAGGAAAATTTAAGATGCATGGGAAGAACCAGGAATTTTGCGCGCAAACCTTGACAGGCAAAAGGTTACAGATATTATTTTCTTATTATTCGAAGGTTTAAAGTGAAAACTTAAAAGAGACAAACACTTATCTACATCTATAGCAGGAGCAGGGATTGCCAACCAATCGATCGCGGCTATTAGTCCAGTCGATCGGACGTACGGGTCCGACCCATCCATAATTCATAAGTTATCCGTTTAATAATTCCAAGGATCACAGTGATATTTATGATATGGCTAAAAAAATTCAGATACATTTCAAATGGACCACATTATTACTCTGCTGCGAAATTATTACTCTGCTGCGACGTATTTCTTAAAGCTAAGTCATCCTCAGGTTAAGATTTCTGGGCATTGGTTTCCAACGAGAAATATCCAAATTTAAAGAAATGTGTTGAACAACTGCAATCATGTTTTTGTTCGACATATTTATGTGAATCAGTATTTTCCTACTTAAAACCAACAAAAAATAAAAACCGTTCTCGCTTGACAGACGCTCATACATTGGAGAATTGGAGAAATTGTGCGGATGATGATTAGACGTAATGCTCACACTGATATAAATACTTAAGTGTAAATACTTAGAATATTTAAATATAAATAATATATAAATACTTAGAATATTTTTCATTTTTATGTTTTCCCTCTAAATAATACCACACACTTTACTACAGTAAAAAATACTACATGAACTTTTTTATTTAAAATTTTAAGAAGTATGTAATTGGTAGATCTACATTATTGGTAGATATTGGTGGGTTTCGTTAGTAAATCTTGGGTCCAATCAAGTTGGCCACCCCTAATCTATAGGATTAATCCTGCCAGAGAATAAGATAGTATAATCGGTCTCTTCTTTGTGCGGTGCTTCTTAGTCTCCCTCTTGTCTACTTTAGTTTTCTGATCCTAAATTGGTCACTGCTAACAAATCTCCCCAACAACAGAATGTTCCTTGTTGCGGTAGTCCCCCTTTATGATGTAGATAACAAGGGACAACAGGGAGATAACATTGCTAATAAGACTTGTTATCTAACCATGTCAATGATCTCTTACGCGGATAGATAATGGCTATGTTTCATAATGTTAAACTGTAACAATAACCTTCACTCCTAACAGAGGGCGAAAGGATTATGCATATTCAAGTGACAACTTCTTTAGCACCGTTGTGATTTGAAACTCGATGAAACGAAAAAGAGACAAAAACATACATCTACAGGATTTGGCCAGCGAGAGAATGAGATTGAATAATCGGTCTCCTCTTTGTGCGGTGCTTCTTAGTCTCCCCACTTTTGTCTTCTTTAGTTTTATGAAGGTTTCACTTCTACCGCGTGTGAACTGCACACGTGTATTTTTATTATATTAAGAGGAAACCCGGTCGCTGAAATATTTGGACAATAGATATTTTATCAAGGTGTTGCTGTCACTATCGCTTTTACTCCCCAGAATCTTTTTTATCTGTTAATAATTAACTTTTCTTATTTTTGTTCTTTTCATAATATATCCTCTCATTTAAAATCTTACCAGTAATTTATAACCTTATTTTATTTTATTTTATTTTGCTGTTCTATTTAGTTCTGTTTTATCATCATACATTATTATACACATATAATTGTTTGTTTATACCTACTAACTAGCTTTTACACATTGCACTTTATTGTATTTCTGGTCTTATTACTGATTTTTTCTTATTTCTCATAGTATTTCATTTCTTTTATGATGTTTAATTTTTTTTATGTTTTTAATTTCTGTTGTAAAAGCCCACTAGGGCGTAAATAAATAAATAAATAAATAAATACGGAGCGAAAGGGACAACTCCACACCAGGCTGATAAAACCTAAATAAAATCAAGGTTTTGTATGCCTAATTTTTCTCCTCCAAAACTAGACATATTTAAAAAAAAAATTACCAACTGTATTAGAAGAACATATTAATTATATGTCTGTATCTTTTGCTTTTTTTAAAATACATTGCCTAGTTTGTATATTGAACGTCTGTTGATGGCGTTCAAAGCAGGCAATTTTAACGATTTTTGAAGGATACTAACTCCTATAAAACGTAACTTATAAAAAAAAAGCAAAACTTACCGACACACTGGTGGTCAATATCTACATTATATAAAAAAATATTTCCTCTTGTGTAAAAATCCATTAAGGAAATTGGGGAATACCTTTGTAGAGGAAGCGACATGCCAAAAATATATGTATTCTTAATAATAGGTACCTTATGTCGCAACGAATATAGGCAAAGTGCATAAAAATCGCTTGGAAAACTGAGTCTAGAATAGGCCACTTGCATCACTTTTTTTTTTTTAATTTCCGGTTTAGGCAAATATTCTAAGACATTCCGTATTTTTTTTTTAATCGTATATTTGAAACCCTGGATAAATAAAAACCACTTTGGCCTTAAAATCGTGATCTCTAGACTACGTTTGCCGAGCGATTTTTATGCCTATTATCTGCATTCGAGGCGTTATAAGGCACATTAAGAATGCATACATTTTTGGCTTGTCGCTTCCTCTACAAAGGTATTTATATGTTTACATAAAATTATTCATAACAAGCTTGAAACCACTCATTGTCCGAGCAATATTCACCTAGTTCATAATTTACGGAGTTATAATATATTCGATCTTGAATTATTTAACAACAATATTGACTATTTCTATCCACACTCTCTCAAATGTATCACTTATACATTGCGTAGCATTGAACTACAAAGTTTTACAATGTGGCTATAATGTACTCATAATAATAATAATATGTGAATGATTTGTATTACGCCGTTCTTGTGGAAAATCACCTTACAAATGTAGAGGAAAGGAAGCATATTCGGAATACCATTTGTATTTTAGTGTGCAGAAAATAAGATAAAAATGTTTTTAAGAATAAAAGTCTATGAAAACGTTAAGAATCTAATAGTTTATCAGGAAAAGGAAACAGAAATCCAATAAAATTATTACAGTGCTCTTGAAAAATAAAAATTGAAATAATGAGAAAAAATGCGTTTTTTTTAAAGTGCATGTAATTCGGAATATGAATTCGGTGGGACCCGTTGTGTTCCCATTTTTAAATTTTTATGTTTAAATTTTTCCCATTTCGAAATATCCCATTTTTTATTGCGAACAGCAGTAATAGCTTCACACATATTATCCGAATCCCACTTCTTTTTTTTCTGGTACACGACATCTCTTTAACATGTATGAATATAATTTAGAATATTATTCCGCTTTCGCATCATACTCCATATTCCGAATTAGCAACATATAACCTAAAAATTCTTTCTTTTACTTATCAACGTATACGTAAAAAACGCAAAAACGAAAGTCATACTATAAAAATATAACACTTTCTGCTGTGATTTCATTTTTAATGTTTTAAAAATATTGGAATATGGGGTGATTATATTGGATTAAAAACACACTGAAAAAGTTTTGAAAATAGCAACTTGACAAAATAAGCCAGCATTCATCCGCAGACACAGGAGAAATATTATTCCGACCGAAATCAGGGCTCACAGTTGCGACGTTCAATAGTTATAATTATTACCGGTAGATTCCGCTACCCAAACCGAAGATAAGACGGTATTCCGAATTTCCAACAGTATTCCAAATATGCTTCTTTTCCTCTATTATACATTTCTACAACCTTACTTCTAACTACAAACTAGACACTAGACAAAACATTACAACAACTTATGGCTAAAATATTGCATCCACCGGTTCTTTGACACTGATACAAAACGACATGTACGCATGGAGATATACTACATGTACGATGCATATGACCAATGAACGCGATGCTCCGTATAAATGTTCATGTATTTTTTTAATCTATACTCCCTGCAGGCAAAAAATATAGAAGCCCATACTTACCTGGTATGTTACTTGATATTAACACTGTTTAGAGAAATTTAGATACGCACGCAAATGATATAACTGGGAACACATGTTATTGGAAAAGCCACTATTCAATTCTGGTGTAGGTATATCTTAATAATAAAATATATTAAGTTCTTTAATTAACGTATTTGGGAAAGCAAAAACAAAATTTTGTCTATTGAATATAATATATAGTCTCATTATTTTTAAATGAAATAAGCTATCAACTTACCTATCAAGGAAAATAGTGGTTTTATTAGAAATGTTATTCGATTTATCCTCTTTTTATATCTTATATTATGCTTTGTTTTATTTTTTTATATATTTCTCTTTATTCCTTTGCATCTCTGCTTAGTGATAGCTTCATTATATACCTACTATAATCATTATAAGCGGGAAATGATGGAGGACTTGCTAGCAGAAGAGATTTCAGAGGAAAATTGCACACGAGAATTCAGTCGTTGGTATCCAAAGTATTATTGTAATATAGTTATATGCCAGTTGGTATTATGTGGCCAGCAAAAGCGACATTAAAGGTAATATCACAGGTTAGTACCCGAAGGTATTCCACTCGCATTAAGACTGACCGCATGTTGACTATCATTCAATGTCTCAAGACAGAGTGGCATTCGGCAAGTCACAACAGTTGCATCTTGCATCCAATATTTCCCTACATGCGGCTAAGTTATTGGTATGATATCTGAAGTTAATTAAGAATATGTACCGTTGCATCCAATCTTTCCCTACATGTGGCTAAAATATTAATGTGACACCTGTAGTTAATTAAGAATATGTACCGTTGCATCCAAAATTTCCCTACATGAGTCTAATATAAGTTATTAATATGACATCGGAAGTCAATTAAGAATACGAGTATATACCGTTGCATTCAATCTTTCCCTAGATGTGGCTAAGTTATTAATATGACATCCGTAATACGTCTCCCTTTTACGATTGAAAGAAAATGAAACTTTACATTTTAGATTTATAGATTAAGGTGCCGCATCCGCTCTCTAAAAGAAGAAGATGGAGAGATATGTAATTACGAATGTTAGAGGAGCGCGCTAATATTTAAATAACAAAAAAACCAATGCGAAAATTGTGAAAATGTTTAATAAAAAACGACTCGTTTAAAATAGAGCAAAAATCTCGTGGAAGGCATCTTAAGTATCATTTAAAGAAACGTTGTGATTTTTTTCACAACTATAACTTGTAAAATATAACTTAAACAAACGTTCGGAGCATACTTTGCGATTGGTTTCTATCGCGGGAATTTCATATAATTTGGGTTTTGGCGTGGAACGCGTCTAGATATTATCTTTAATAATAACATTTTTTTTAAGAGCTTAAAAACTTCAAATGTTTAAGGGGAGATATGTAAGAAATCGGTAGAAATTCGGGTAGCGGCGGCTTAATATTTTTACTGTTTGTGAGATAGGCCTTTATCAACTAGTGGCATACAGAAAGGGAGTCGATGCATGGTAAGTGTTATAAATGTGAAAAGATTTTTATAGATAATGTTACTTAATTTATTGTCTGAATAAAGGATATTATTGGTATTTATAAAAAATACATATAAATTTGTTGTAGACCACTTTTATTTTATAAACACTCTAAATTGTCTAATGTAAATTATGGCGAGCCTCAAAGTTATTGCTTTTTACAAATATTATTATTTATATTTTCTGTGCGCACTTGGTCCAGCACTGGTCAAGGCAGAGGGTTTTGCGGAGACAGATGAATATGGTATAACGAATGAATATGGCGTATATATTATAGCTGTAGCACATCCTTACATTCCTGCACTGAACATTGAACCGAGAAGGTCGTTCGATTATAAGGAATGATGGGATTCCGATCATTCCCTCCAGAATCCTCGAGGGGAGCAATTTCCTCGACTATTCGATTATGGAAAATAATTGTGCCCGAGGCTTTTAATATGGTGAAATTCCAATCTGCCGCGAAATATTATTCATTATTATTAAACGGTGAAGAAAATTGAGAAATTATTATCAAATTTGAAGAAAAGCTTGCACCATGAGCACTTTAGTGTTATTAAGTCAAAAAGTATAGTTTTGAGATAGCATTATTTGAAGTTACGAATTTCTTTATCAAACTGCTTTAGAAGTTTTTGAACGTCGTAAAAATTTGGGTTGTCTCACACTCTAACAAATTTAATAAATGCTTAATACCCTAGTGTTAAAATATTTTTTTCAAATTTTGGGCTGTTAAAATAATGTAGTGTCTGACCGAAACAGGAATTTCTACCGAAACCTAAACTGAAACCGAATCTCCGGTATCTGTCTCAGTTTCGGCCGAAACCGAAACTTTTTTTAGTAATGTTTAAAATCTATTGTTCTAATCTATTTGGGTTATTTTTTACACTTATACAGACAGTTAACAGGTGTTAAATGAAATAAAAATAATAATTGAAGTATGTTAAAAAATATATTTTTTTATATTTACTGCTATATAACAAACAAAAAATTATAAACATTGACAAAACATGATAACTATTTGTTCATATGAAGCAGTTACATGATAACTACTTCTTGGAAAAAAAATTGTCAATAAACAACACTTAACAAAACTTTATAGTTCCGACTCTCGACCGAGATCACTAGCGCTCCGCTACGGCACCAACCGACTGAATGGCGTGCATTTAAAAAAAGGAAGTTATGCTGCCGCACCCTGTATAAGAACTTCGAACGAGTTTTTTTTATGTGAATACCTCACAAAAATCCCAGCTGTTCCCATCCGGAGCCAGTGAGATTATGACATCCCCAATTGGGGCATGTTGTAAGGCTGAAGGAAAAGGGGGGGGGGGGATATTTTGAAAGTAATTTAGTGAAGTAACTCAATTGCAACGCATTTCAAATGTTAACCATAGAATAATTTAAATGTGCACCTCCATAAAACCAAAGTTTCTGATACCAATTTGAGAAAAGTATATAAAATTTCGAGAATTTCTTTTTTTTTTATTTATGAAACGACAATAACATGAGGTGATATATATTTGCCTAATAAAATGTGTGTGTGTGTTTTTCTTTGTTTTCGTTATCAGTAATTTTAGATAGAAAAAACCTAAGTTGAGCCATTTTTAAAACTTATTTATGTTTGTAATAAAATTTTTAATATTTCAGAAATTGTATGTTTATTTCTAATAATATTTGAAAGCATATTCTATCAGCTTTCAAAAATAGTTTTTGGTTTCGGATACATTCTGAAATATTCCATGATTTCCATGTAATTGGATTTTATTGCTAAGCGGAAATTCTTTGACCTTCTGACAGAATATGCCTGAGATCTGATGGGTTAAGCCGCCGCATCCCGAATTTCTACTGAGTTTAAGCTCTTAAAAAATATATATGTTTTTTTTAAGAAAATATCTAGACGTTCCCCACGCCGAAACTCAAATTATATGAAATTCTCTCCATAGAAAAAAAAATCGCAAAGTGTGCTCCGAAAGTTATTATAAACACGTTTTTTCATTTATTTTAGAAGTTATATGTAAGAAAAAAAATTGTTTCTTTAAATGCTATTTAAGACATTTCCCACGAGATTTTGGCTTTATTTTAAACGAGTCTTTTTTAAAAAACATTTTCACAATTTTCATACTAGCGCGCTCTCTCTAATATTCGTATTTACATATCTCTCCATCTTCTTTTTGAGCGGGTATACGGCGGCGCCTTAAATATAAGAAGATAATTTTTGACTTAATACATTAAAGTAGTCATGGTGCGAACTGATGCAGTAAGTGTGATTTGCTGGGAATAACCAGGTGGGATAGTTTCATACTGGTCTCTGTCTCTAGGTCAAGGATGACATTATTACGAAGGCGTATCCAATAAAATTGCCATATCAAGTAGAATGCATTATGCATAGTAAGAAGGTAACATCAAAGCGTCGCAGTCAGACTTAAGAGGAACCAGAGTAAAAGGAATCGCGGGCCCTGAGAAATTTGATAACAAGTTTTTTTTTAGTGAAACTTCTTTAGCCCCGTTAGTGATTTGAAATTCTGATGAAACGGAAGTACGTCACTAAAATTTATTATTTGACGGTCCTCGGTTCTAATATAATGCGGTAAATTCACGACTATGCGCAGGCCTCCAATAGCGCCGCGGTATGAAGCGCCTGACTCTCAGCGCCCAGAGAGACATCCAGCGAACGGAGGTTCGTATCCTACCAAATCCAAAAAAATAAACTTTTTTATTTTTGTAAAATCAATATCCAATCTTAAAACCACTTAAAAGAAAAGAAAAGAAAGCGGCATCTAGCGATTTTCTAGTTTAACTTCTTCTGCGTAGGTATGAATTGTACAATCTGTTTTTTTTTTAATTTAATGTAAATCAGTGTGATAGCTGTTTCGGCGTTCAAGTAAATTTACTCGAACAATTGGAAATCAAAAAATAAACTATTGATCCTTATACAACATTAATCAATAAAGTAAGAAAAATTATTTATTCCCCACTAGGGAGTGGGAGAAGTGGATTCATACATACGTCCTTCATTAACTCCTGGACATACCGACCCACAGATTCTTACCCACCCATCACACCTTTTTCCTTCCCAGAACTTCCTTTCCTAAAAAGACCATCCACACAGCATCACAAAAGATGAATTATGCCCCGAGGGGAAACATTTTCCTCAGGGCCTCCTGTGTGGAGCTAATGTAAAAAAATGCACCAATACACACAATCCCAATTGTATGTTGTTTGGGTCAACTGTAATTTCTATATATACTAGCTGAAGTCCCCGGAAATGCCCGGGCTTTACACAGAGTTATCGAAATCAAACGTAGACAGTGACCTTCCTCTTGTTTTGAAGGTCATATGTGCAAAATTTCATCAACCTCAGCATAAAACTGTAGATTTGCAAACAAATCAAATCCACACCACCCGCTAGCCAGCCCATTTTTATATATTATATATTTCAACCAATTTACACAATATCTTGACAAATTATATGCCTAAACCTTCCTCATGAATCACTCTATCGCGAACAGACAGACAGACAGACAGACGCGGAGGATTTTATTTTATTATATGTAGAGATAGAGATACCACCTTATATTGTGCGGAATTAGTTAACCTTTACTGTGTACTGGAGGGGACCCACGTTTTTCCCAATTAATGATTACTATTTATAATGTACAATGTGGACACTGTGCAGTGACCTTTTTATAATTTTCGCGATTTTCCAGATTGTTTAGCGCTCACCCCGGCCAGTTAGGATATTTTATCGCTGACGAGTTGTTAGTGCTATTACGTTTATAAACATTGACAACAAATTATCTTTTTCAAGGAATTATCATTTACTGGGTTTACTGGTAGCTTATGGACTGCCGCTGTAATTTCGTTGTTTTGCAACATTCTAGAAAATCTGGTTTTACTCTAACTTATAATTTAATCATTATAGTCAGTGGCGTGGCAACCAACTACGGAAACCTGCCTCGGGGTTTTTTTTTATTTTTTATATGAATATCTACCGCACAAGAGTCCCAACTGTTCCCGTCTGAAGCCAGTGAGACTATGGCATCCCCAATTGGGGTATGTTGTGAGGCTGAGGGTAGTAGGGAAGAGGAAGGCGGGGAAGTACCGGGCTATTCAGATCTGATCACTAAACACGGCTAGTGCCATTTCAAGCAACTTTTCAATTCTGAATGGTGGTCTTACACCAGGGCGATACAGGGAGTATCTTCCACTCTGGAACAGGCCGCAAATATACTGTTACGTTTTTAATATTGTTCTGGGTTCACAAACTAATAAAAACAACACGATTTTCAGTCACACTATTTATTTGCATTCCATTTACATTAATACAGCTTTATTTATTTTTACAGTCATCTCACTATACCCAGATTTTATTTGACTGCTTTGTTATTTTTCGTTTCCATGGTGATATCTTTATTTATAGTTTCCTTGGTGATCTATTTATTTACACTAGTGCTGCCATAGGCACCACAATGTTCTTCCCATTACATTGCCCCCTCCTTAGGGCTGTTTCGTCCCGGAACAGGCCCCGAATTCTCTTCATGAAGGTATCGGCAATCTAGTCCTCGATTGCATCGAGCCGACGCACAGAAATGACAAGCTACAGTTTTACCATCACTTGCTTCTGACCCTTTGTGGTAAGAGCATACCAGAACCAATATGCCAGTGTATCGGAAGATCTCTTCGAACATGCTCCGCAAGATCCTCCAGTCCAGCCCAATCCCACGGCCACCGAGCTTCGGGATCCCTATCCGGTTGATATCAGACTGCAACAAGCGGTCCCTCAAAACCATCAGACAGTCCCAAATGGTTCGGTACTCCGGCGTAACTTGGGTTGTCTCCCTGGTCACCAAGCAGAAGATTGGTGGTCCTTCCCTGTTGAGTTGCGCCACCTCTCCGATAGCTGGTGCTTGCCGCTCCAACTCCTGTTTCACTAGAAACTTATGCTGCAAAACCCTTGAAATTCCCCGTGACATGTCGAAGTCGTGTGTCACGCAGAAGGCCAGAGCATGCTCCTTTGAAAGCCCGAACAGGTCCTGCGCTATTTCTTGTGTCACTCCATGTCGGGTCTTGTGCCCCTCGCTAGCCTGGGACATGAATTGTTCGAAGGTAATTTCCTCCTCAGGGACCTTGCAGACTCGGACATGCTGTTCCGGATCATCCTGATTGTCACCCAGG
The DNA here is from genome assembly GCA_917563855.2 of Limnephilus lunatus. NCBI lineage: Eukaryota > Metazoa > Arthropoda > Insecta > Trichoptera > Limnephilidae > Limnephilus > Limnephilus lunatus. Next base: position 3,804,165 of record OU830596.1, on the reverse strand, counting down.
AAGGGAGCAAGCCGGTTGAAGTGGACGATCCGTGGTTTCCCGTTGGGCCTCTTCCTTATCCTGTAGACCACATCGTTGATCCGCTTCAGCACCTCATAGGGACCATCCCAAGACCGTTGGAGTTTTGGGGAGAAACCTTGGCGCCTACGGAGGTCGAAGAGCCAGACTAGTTCGCCAGATTGATAGCCCCCCTTCTCTGCCTTGACATCATAATGTTCCTTCATCCGGTCACTAGCAGCCTCGATATTCACACGGACCCGGTCGTGGGCATCATCCAGACGCCTACGAAGGTCTGACACGTAGTCCTCACCAGCTACGTCTTCTTTCGGTTTACATCCGAACTTCAGGTCACAGGGCAGTCGTAACTCTCGTCCAAAGAGCACACTTCCAGGCGTCTGCCCCGTAGTTTCATGAACCGCCGATCGGTAAGCCAACAGGAACAAGGGCAGGTGTCGGTCCCAGTCTCTTTGGTGATCCGAGACAACCTTCGCCAGATGTCTGCCGATTGTACGGTTCATTCTTTCAACCATTCCATCAGACTGCGGGTGCAGTGCTGTAGTCCTCGTCTTCCTAATTCCCAGGATCTCGCACATTTTCTGGAACACTGCAGATTCGAAATTACGTCCTTGGTCCGAATGTAGCTCCAGAGGCACACCAAATCGACTGACTAGCTCCGTGACCAATGCCTCCGCTACGGTAACTGCTTCCTGGTTGGGCAGTGCATAGGCTTCAACCCACTTGCTGAAATAGTCGATAGCGACCAGGATATACTTGTTCCGGTTTTCGGTTGTAGGGAACGGTCCAGCTATATCCACAGCGATTCTCTCGAACGGGCTACCTACGTTGTACTGTCGCATCGGTGCTCTTTTCCTCTTGTACGGTCCATTGGCCGTGGCGCAAGTCACGCACTTTCTGCACCAATCCTTGACATCTCTTTTGCAGTTCACCCAGTAGAAGCGTTCCCGGACCTTTTCTAGGGTCTTCTTGACTCCCAAATGCCCACCGGAGGTTCCATCGTGCAACAACCGAAGGATTTCGGGAATGCGTTTCCTTGGAACCAGCATCTGTAACTTACGTGGTTCTCCATCCTGCGTTTCCAATGCCCTTCTAAGAACCCCATTTTCCAATTCAATGGAATCCCACTGAGCCCAGTATGATTTGACGTTTGGAGAAGAAGAAGCGACGTTCTCCCAAGTTGGCCGCTGTATCGCCTTCTTCCAGTCCACCAGATATTTCAGTTCGGGGTCAGCCTCTTGGTCCTTCCCGATTTCTGCAGGTTCCCAATCCTCATCCATGACTCCTGTTCTACACACTACTGCTGACTTCTCCTCCATCCGCCAGCAGTGGATGCAATCCTCCGCGCAAGGTCTCCTGGATAGAGCGTCTGCATTCCGGTGGAGAACTCCAGCTCGATGTTCGGATTCATAATCATATTCCTGCAACCGTTCAATCCATCTCGCCACCTGTCCCTCGGGATTTTTGAAGTGCAAGAGCCATTTGAGCGCCGCATGATCTGTCCTCAGCAGGAAATTCCTCCCGTAAAGGTACTTGTGAAAATGCTCCACCGACTTAACAACTGCCAGTAATTCCCTTCGCGTCACGCAATAGTTGCGCTCAGGTCTAGACAGTACCTTGCTGAAGTACCCGATGACTTTCTCCTCCCCTTCCTGGACTTGCGACAGAACGCCTCCCATACCCACGTTGCTGGCGTCTGTATCCAATATAAACTTCCCTTCTGGTTTGGGATAGCTCAAGATAGGGCCATCGGTTAACTTCTGCTTCAAGTTTTCGAACGCCTGTTGGCAGTGAGAGTCCCAGGCAAAACAATTTTTCTCTTCGGTGAGCCTTGTCAATGGTTTGGCAATATCTGTAAACCCATAGACGAACCGTCGGTAGTAAGTGCAGAGGCCAAGGAAGCTTCTCAAATCATGCTTGTCCTTCGGTACTGGCCATTCATTGACGGCACGGATTTTTTCTGGGTCGACTGAGACTCCCCTTTCGGATACCACATGACCGAGATAATTGACCTGTTCTTGAAAAAGGTTGCACTTCTTGGGATTAAGTCTCAAGTGGGCGCACTGCAAACGCAGGAACACCTGTTCCAAGTTCTTCAGGTGTTCCTCAAAGGTTTTGCCAAGGATGATGATGTCATCCAGATAGACCAGGCATGTTTCCCAGGATAGCCCTCTTAGTATATGTTCCATCAGCCGCTCAAACGTAGCAGGAGCATTACAAAGTCCAAATGGCATCACTGTGAACTGCCAGAGTCCCGTCCCGGTAGAAAAAGCCGTCTTCTCCTTGTCTCTTGGGTCCAACTCCACTTGCCAATACCCGCTCTTCAAATCCAGAGTAGAAAATACTTGACAGCCTCCCAAGGTGTCCAACGTGTCATCGATCCGGGGCAAAGGGTAGCTATCCTTCTTGGTCACATCGTTGAGTCGTCGGTAATCCACACAAAAACGTGTGGTCCCATCCTTCTTCCTCACCAGTACCACTGGTGAAACCCATGGGCTGTTTGATGGCTCAATTATCTTCCCTTTCTCCATGTCCCGGATTATCTGTTCAGCTTCGTCACGTCTCGCAAATGGTAATCGCCTAGGGACTTGTCGGATAGGGTCCGCGTTCCCTGTTCTTATGCGATGCTGTACGACGTCGGTCCTTCCTAACAACCCGTTCGAGCCTTCGAAGACATTCTGATATTTGCTGATCAGCGTTTCGACAGCGTTCCGTTGTCTGGCAGGAAGTCCCCTACTGGCCCGTTCAACGAGATCTTTTAGCTGGTCTGGAAGCTTATTCGATGTCACGGTCATGTTGTTAACTTGCCGAACAACCGCCAAAACAGGTGAACTATGCCCTAACCGAGTGCCTTTCTTCAGGGTTACCGGGTAGTCATTGACATCCATTACCCTGATGGGTATTTCTTCACGGGTGCGGATTAGCGCCTTACCGACCAAAATTCCTTGTCCGAGTCCCGCACCGTCCCTCTCGGGTTCCAAGATAACAGTTTGCCCCGGTGGACTCCATGTATCTAGACACGCGGTAATCAGTGTCTCACTGCACTGGGGTAGCAGAGTATCCGCACTAAGGATCACAGACACCGTTTCGCCACCCCCCTTCTGCAGTACCACTTCCTCGTTGTTGATCCATATGACTCCCTCTCTCAGGTCCAGCTTACAGCCCAATTTCGACAGCAGGTCCATCCCGAAGATCACTTCTTCCTCTATGTCAGCGACTAGAACCTGATGCTTGAAGGTGGTGTTGCCAATTTCGAAAAGGGCGGCTGTCTCCCCGTGAACGCACGCCAACTCCCCTGTTGCCGTACGTAGTTTCCATCGTGACGACACGATCCTTGCCTCGGAGGCAGCAATATCTGGTCTTATGATCGATGCAGTTGCTCTTGTGTCTAACAACAGTCTGCGACTTTTTCCATCCACCAGACCCTCTATGTAAATTCCGTTAGATCCCCCTCCAAGTGTCGCCATAGTTACGGATGTTTCAAGGGCCTCGGTAGTACGGATCGATGGTTGCCCCTTCCCATCAACCCTTTTTAGTTTTCCGAGGTTTGTCTCCTTGGTTTTGGGCATTTATTACGAAGGTGTCCTGTCTGACCACAGTTCCAGCAGCGTATCTCCCTTTTCTGTACCTTCAAAGCCTCCAGGACACGCTTCATTAATTCCTCCATGGATGGTTGCGATTCTTCCCCCGTGGTCTCCAGAGCACGTACCCGAGCTTGGCTTCTCACGGACTGCTTCACTGCCTCGAACTCCAGAGCTTGCGTCAACGCCTCTCTCAGCATCTTCGGACGTGCCAACTTGACGGTCTGCTGCGTTTCACCCTCCCGCAGTCCATCCAAGAATCTGTCGATGGCCAGACTCTCGTAGACATCGTCAGTCACTGTTGGGTAGGCGCCTCTAACCAGGCGGACGATGTCAGCTTCGAATTCTTGCAACGTCTCATTCGGCTTTTGGAAGCGGTTCTTCAATTGCGAGCGGTAGATCTGCTCCATGTGACGATGACCGAACCGCATTTCCAGACATTGCGTCAACTGCTCATAGTCCTGGCGCTCTGTCAGCGGAATAGTTTGCAATACCCTTACTGCATCTCCCCGCAGCGACAGGCACAGCATCGACGCCTTCTTGATACCTGGCCATTCATTTATCATGGCCGCGGTCTCAAAGAGCGTCAGGTATTCCTCCCAGGAAGATTTTCCGTCGAAGGTGGGTAGGTCGTTTCTCAACTGGGTCAGGACCATCCTTTCCTCGACGTTAGAGTTTGGGGGCCTTGATAAATTCTTTACATCCATGACGGTGCTCTCACCACCAGTCGCGTGGAGTCGCTCCTCTATTCTCCGGATGCGTTCTTCCATGTCGACTATTTTCTCATTGAAGCAGCGAGAAATGTTGTCTAGCTTCCCTTCCAGCTGCGTCCTCATGTCACTGATGCTTTGGGAGGTTGCTTCCAGTTTGGTGTCGATATGTCGACATAGGTCATCCATTCCGCCAGTCGTTTCGAAAGAAAAACTCTCTGGATCTTCACCAGTGTTCGCGAGAGCCACCCGTAGCCGTTGTTGCAGTATACTCTTCGTCCCCGTTGTCTCCAGGTCACGTTCCTCAAGTTCCCGCTTTAATTCCATTACCTTTAAGTCCATCAATCTGTTCTTCTTGGTTGCCATTTTTCTTGTCACCGTATAATGTTAAACAATTTATTATCCTGATCCGAACTCTCACTGTTGCAGTTTGTTTTTTTTTTTTGGAACCCCACACCTGACACCAATTGTTACGTTTTTAATATTGTTCTGGGTTCACAAACTAATAAAAACAACACGATTTTCAGTCACACTATTTATTTGCATTCCATTTACATTAATACAGCTTTATTTATTTTTACAGTCATCTCACTATACCCAGATTTTATTTGACTGCTTTGTTATTTTTCGTTTCCATGGTGATATCTTTATTTATAGTTTCCTTGGTGATCTATTTATTTACACTAGTGCTGCCATAGGCACCACAATGTTCTTCCCATTACAATACTATATATTATTTTAAATGAATAAATTTTGAAATAACACAAACTAATCAAATAAAATTTATGAGCCACGCTGGGATTTGATCCCGCGACCTTCGGTGTGCGAGTCAAGCGTCTTACCGCTGCGCTACGCCGGCCGTCAAATTGGCCTAGAGCAGCGGTCGGGGAACTTTTTTAACCATTACCCCAAAATATTTTTGAGTTAGTCGATATTACCCCTTACCCCCATTTGAAAAGAAGACAATCAGTGTATATTTAAATAAAAAATATTTATTGAATTAATTTACACGGAAAATTTAAAAAAAGTTACATGAAAATAGTAAGTAGGTATGTAATAGACAAACAAAATAAAATTCTCAAATTGGATCAAACAAAAATTCAGATTTTCAGGTTAACTAACTAACTAACTAACCATCACGCCGTTTCCCCGCAGGGGTAGGCAGAGAGGACGGACCGCCACACAACTCGATCTTGGCACACGCTCTTTGCCTCGTTCACATTCATACATCGTCTCATACATGCTCTTCTATTATTCCGACTCTTCACATGGTCCGACTCAAGTATCTGATTCACTTGGTCGTGCCATGTCTTCCTCGGGCGTCCACGATTTCTTCTAACATTCACATTTGCGTCGTATATTCTCCTTACGCTCCTTCCTTCATTCGCTCTACATGCTCAAACCATCTGAGGGTTCCTTTCTTAATCTTACTGAAATTCAATATTTTAAGTAACAGCTAAAGCATAGATGACCGCTAAAAAATTTATCATAAGGCTAGAAGTTTCATTTTATAAAATATTAATACTTTTGCCATTTATGTCTTAAATCTTCGATTAAATCCTATATTTCTTGATACTTTTTGAATTGTCCAACCGGAATGTTTTTTTCATCTTTGATAATGTGAAAAATATCCTCAAGAGCGCTGTACAAACCTCTAATATATTTCTTAAATCTAGAAAAACTAAAAACTAGACTAACAATTAAAAACAACGTATGTCTAAAAATTGCATCCACCGGTTCATTGATCACTAATACGAAAATATATGTACAATGCTTTGAATGAACGCGATGCTGCCTAAAAATGTCCATTTAGGTACTGCTTATTCATGCTCTGCATAGACCGAAAATATATATTAAAATCTGGCACGGGCTCCTTCAGAGCCCTGCCCGCAAGCGGTTGACCAAGGTGCCCGGAAGATTGCCACGCCACTGGACCGTAATTACTGTTGACATCGTTAACATAATATTAATATAATCTATAACATTTGAATGGAAATTGATTGATTTGAGAAAAGGTAATGTCCCCATCCTCGGTTCTAACTACTTGAAATCTACTGGCTTTTTTTTTTGCTTTTCCACAATGACCTCTAATGTGCGTAGGTAAACATGCGAGCCGAATTATAAAATTTGAAAGCGTTTTTCATCACTTTTGAAAAACAGTGTTTATTTAGTTTTCGGTATATTTAGAAATATTCCACTTATTTGCATTTTATTGTAAAGCGAAAATATTTTGACCATCCGAAAAATAAACCAAATTTATGGAGAGTTTTACGAGCTTAAAAATTGAAAATTTCAAGGGAATTATGTTATAATTCGGTAGAAATTCGGAATGCGGGGTCTTAAACAAAACGACAACATTTGCAGTCATCTGTAATTAGGATATTCAATTAATTAATAATTTTTTTTACAAAGTATTGCTGAATCATTCCAAGACAGTACTAAATCGTCGGTAACGTTTCAAGACTGTAGGTACATTTGCAAAAAATCTTGTTTTTTCAGGGATTCATTTATAAAAAAAAAACATTTAATTTTGCAATAACAGTTCGCATGGTAAAATTTTCTATTTCAGAATGTATCGATGCACAAAATAATGTATTATTTATAGTTTTTTTTTTTTTTTTTTTTTTTTTTTTTTTTTTTCTTTATTCTTTATTTTTTCCCATTGTATCTACATACATACAAAAGTAATTTTGCATAATTTCTAAATACAGTAAGAGTAAATATAAGGTACAAGTAATGTAAAAGTTACCAATAAGTAAAATATATAATAGAAAAGAGTAGGCAATGGGAACCCACTAAGGCACTGCCTGTGTGTGGGTAATATAAACAAGATTGCTATATATACATCAATAAGTATATGTAAAAAATGTAAATTTTAAACTAAAGGTTTAGAAATATAGTAATCTGTGAAAAAATTATAGTAAAATAAAATAAAATAGTGAAATAAAATAGTGAAACATAAATTTTGTTGATTTTTTGTTATAGTAAAGAAAGTAAATAAAGTTAGAATTGTATTGAAAAGTGAAACATTTATGTATTTAAAGTATTTATGTAGTGATATGAATATTGCGTGTATCTAGGGACCATTTTATTGTTTTTTTAGTAATTGATGTGTTAATTCTGCAAAATAAACCTTTCAGCACCTTTGTGTGCAAAATTTTATCAATCATAATCTCGGAAGCAAACTGTAGATTTGTATTTATATCAAATCCATGCCGCCCGCCCGTCACAGACAGACACTCTTTATATAAATAGAAGATAGTAAAGCCTCGATTACATTGAGCGAGTTTACAAACTACTATCTGGGAAATTCACTATCTGTTAGTAAACTCGCTCAGTGCAATCGTATTATTAGTTAACTAGCAGATTGTGAACAATATACGAAAAAAGTTGAGAGGTAGTCAACTTTACTCGCTACTCGCTCAAGATGGCGGCCCACGAACAGCTGCTTTCGTAACTGTCAGAATTAATTCTCGTGGGAGGCGTATTTCTCGCTACTGTCTAGCGTGTGGCGCTAGCTGCGAGCTCAAGTTTTTTGCATTATTTTAGCTACTACTGTCGCTACAAGCGAGTAGTCAGTTTTGTGTGTCATCATGACAATCTCACTCGCCGATTCACCCGCTTAAACTTACCGGCTAGTAGCTTGTAAACTCGCTTAATGTAATTGAGGCTTTAGATAGTCATATATATACACAAGGGCGTAGCGAGGTACGGGCAGGGGGGGCAGCTGCCCACCCCCTAAAAGATGCAGGAATGCTCACAAACCGTTAAGTAATATTACGTCGGTAGACTATTGTTTGTGAGAATCAATTTAATTTTTATTATTACCTTTTCAGTTTATGTGTGCATCGTGGAAAGTTGGGATAATGATTAGAAAAGCTTTTTTTGTACCCGCATAACTTACGTATCTAACTAAAGATTGTACGTTTATTTTGTATTTTACTTTTCCTTTTTTTATGTATTATTTTTACGTGAATTTGTATAACTTCGACCTATACGGTTTCAAATGTATTTTTGAAGTAAAACATCTGTCTTTAATTGTTTTATTGCTTCTTTTCTTATAATTTAAAGTACGGTTAGGGCCTTGAGGGCCTCAGACACAGAATTGGGACCTATACTCAAGTTAGTCAGCCAAAATTTTAGTTAGTACCTCGTTAACAAAATACCCACATAAGCCAAGGGGCCATCCATAAATTACGTCACACGAATTTCATGATTTCCCCCCCCCCTCCCTGTCACATTTGTGAGATCCCCCTCCCCCCTAGTGTGACGTCACATATTTTGCAATTTTACATCTAAAAATAATCAAAACAAAAGTTCAAATTTTTTTACATGTGACGTCACAGAGCTGATAACCTTCCATACCCCTTTTCACACTTCTCTACCCCCCCCCACCCGCCTGCCCCCCTTAACAAAATCCTAGCTACGCCCTTGTACATACACATGTCAACGAAAATGTATTTTTATTTTTAAAACTAAAATCTCAAGTTGTAATATTTAATTAAACGAAGACAGCGAAACTCAATTAAAAATCTGGAAACAGAAAAATCGGAAAAATATATTGGCGCCTCTGAGGCGGCCCGGAAAGCCTAAGGTCCTGGGGTCGAGTCCCAGAAGTGCCAATATCTCTTTCTGATTTTGTCTCCAGATTTTCAACTGAGTTTCGCTAATATTGTCTTCATTTAATTTTTAAAAAATATACATTTTCGATCGCCTCTATAGTGAAGTTGTTTGAAGTGACTTTACCTCGTATTGCGTGAAGTGTCCCAAATTTGAATATAATGGTCGAAGCAAAGGTCATGTACATCGTTGTCTGTTATATCTTTCTTTATATAGTATATAAAGCAAATTCGCTCCCGCTGTCTACGTTTAGATCTTTTAAACTACGCAACGGATTATAAAATTGAAATGTTACTGTACATATTTATGTATATTATACACATAATGGTTATTACTCTGTTTGAATTTTTTATGTTATTTTTATAAGATTCCAGTATATTTTATTTAGTTGTGTTGTGTGAATGCTTCAAAGTTATTATTATATTTTCTTATAATTTGTTAAAGAATTTTTTTCCTGATTATTGGTAGTTCCCAAAAAAACTTGGGGTCAACATCCTAAGTTTTATTTTTACATATCTAAATCGGTAACATTATATTTTTGTCTTTGTCCCTTTTAAGTGTTTCTAATGCACCGGTGCAGATTGTGCATTATTATAGCATGAACAATGTGTTCCGAGTTCCCAGGTACAAATAAATCGATAAAACTTTATCTTTATCGTCGGTCTGAGATATTTATATCGTCAGGTTATTTCAGTGCTACCACAACGACGCGACGCACGGTGTACTTTAGACATACATACTGTACACCTAGCAGGCGGCCCCTATGGTTCAATGGCTAGCTCTTCATAAAAGATTTACGTGTAAGATTATTTGAATTTTTGTAATATTCATTTAATATTCCCTTAAATGAACAGAAATTGAACTTGTGATCAGAAATCATTACGGTCTCAATATATTTTTTTTCTTTTCAAACATTTAAGTTTTGTTAACCAGTCGGGCCTTGGGCTTTTTTTGTCGGTCAAGGGCAAAATATTTCGGTCTTACAAAAAAATCTAAATAAATTAATTATTTATGAATGCATCCGAAAACTAAACACTGTCTTTGAAAAGTGTTTGAAATACGCTTTCAATTTTTTAAATTAGAAATTAACATATAATTTTATTATCTAATATAATTTTTTTGAATAAAAACGTTTTTTTTAATGGTTTATCTTACTTTTTTTCTAACTAAAATTTCTGATCACGTAAAAAACACACGTATTTTATTAGGCAAATGTATTAGATATAAATGTTATCGTCAACTCACTTTTTTATCGTTTCATTTAAAAATAATCGATTAAAAATTCCGAAAGTTTCATTTTTTTTTTTCAATTTACGGTTGGAAACTTTGGATTCATGAAGGTGTACGTAATTATTTTGCGATTAGTTTTTAGATTTGAATATAAAACGTGGTGTTATATCTTTCTAACTGCGTTTCGATCATATTGCTCGCTATAGCCGTTTATGTATTTAAAATAAAAAATAAATAATAAGGGAGACACACAACGATTTCGATGAGATCGCGTATTAGCTGTTCCCAAAAGGGAACAAACCAGCCTGAATGGTTAATGTGAATTATTGGCAAGTTAATCCTGCAGGCTGGGAGATAGAACTATCTATGCTGTCACCGGGAACATATAAATGAATGCTCTTCATGATAGAGTTTTCAAACTATCCACGAATCAGCCTGAAGAAATAATTAGAAGTGTGTACATCCCTTCTGAACCGTAGATTTTAGATGGTTCATTTCGAGCACCTTCAAAAGAAAGTCTGTAGGATACAATTACGGTTAGTAGCCATATTCTCTCATGTGGAGAAATCTCAGTTCCTTGGGTTAAAATGTACGTTTAGAATGTGATCTGATGTTATTTCGCTAACATCTGTACGGTTGAAATTTAAAAATCCGACTACGAGTACAATTCTGACGCCGCGCCTTATGCAAAACCGTTTTCGTACTTAGAGTTTGTTACAAATCCACTTTCGTAATAGAACTGAATTAAAGGAATGTTAAAAGATGGCACCACTTACGTTAACAGCCAGCGTGAGGAACGTCGGCTGGCTTAGGCGTAAGTATCTACTATTGGATTCGTACTTTCGTGAATTTCGGGTATGAAGAGATGGATGGTATGATTATTATTGTAACTGGTAGTTGTGAATAATAATACCACGTTGTGATTTCTACCACGCGCCTATATATTTTATGTGACGTTATTGCCTGTCGCGTTTACTTTTTCCCGCTGATTAGCTGTCACTGGATCCGAAGAAATGGCTATTTTTGGAACAAGTACATATCGGTTTTATAAAATGGTCACCAACACTTAAACTGGCCTAGCCGAACAAAAACCGGTCAGTGGTCAGTGGCTGAGTGGGCAACGCGTTTGGGTCCCACTCGGGCGTCGCGTGTTCGATTCCTCTGCTGGCTAAGTCCTTCATCACGACACGAGCAATATTTTCCGCTTACCGTGGTGGTAGTAGGAGATTTTTAAACATTGTTGGGTTATTCGTAACGCGGGAATGTTTGTCTTTCTTTTAAAAAAAAGCCGCCCGCGGGGCCTAGCAGCAAAAACCTGCGGAGCGGCGAAAGCGGGAGCAGGCAAAACGTGTATTTACAATTTGCGAAACAGTAGTTATGTTTCTCGCATAATTTACTAATTTGCCAACAATTTTTTTCTGTTGCAATATAAATCGTTAAGGCAAGCCTAAGTAGCACTTGTCAGTCAGCAGATTTCAATATTCATCTCATAAGAAACTGGTTTATTACAATTTACATATATACTTACACTATTATTTACTACAATATTAGCAACTCTCAAACTAAACTTTAAAAAATATTAAAATAAATGGATGTATTTATCCAAGACATTACCTAGATTGCGTGTAGTTCGGGTCACTTTAAATATGGCAACCAATGAAAATGAAGATAGTTTTGGTAATTCTTAGTTGAAGTATGATACAGTTAAATATGACCGAAGGGAATAGGGTCGAATTAGCTCAGTAGTTAGAGCAGAGTCCCGGTATGGCTAAGATCTTGAGTTCAATTTCTAGATGCGACTGTATCTGTTTCTGGTTTTTCTGTATCAAATTTTCGTGTGAGAGTTGCTAATATTTTCTTCAATGATTAAATATCACAATTTGAGGTTTTACTCAGTTATTGCGGTGGTGGTAGTAGGGGATTTTCAAATATTGTCGGGTTATTCGTAACCCGGGAATGTTTGTCTTTCTTTTAAAAAAAAAAAGAAAAGAAAAAATTGCAAAAATAAAATATATAATTTTTCTTTTTCTTTTTTCTAACATCTTGCAAAGGATAAATTTACTTTGTTTTGTGTTTGTATATTTATTCTAGTTTGAATATCCCAACCAAATCTTTTCTGGTTTTTCTATTTATGTTTTTTTGAGTAATGTAAGAAAATAGCAGGAGTTTTTTTTACGATTTTCCGTTTGCGGACTATATTTTTTGACGACGTTGTAATTGAGAACATACAAATTTTATACAACAACGTATATTGATACATATACTACTACATATTCCGCTATAATTATTAATTTGGGTTTTTAGGGTCGATTTATAAGTTCCAAAGTGTTCTATTTGAAATAATATTATTATACTGATTTTTGTTGTTGCGAGTAATTTCATAAGTTCGTCGTACGATTGAGCAGAGTTTAGTTTGAAAGTGTTCCGCAGGGTACCCAAATTGGACCTTGATTAAACATAATAATTTTTAAGCAGGAAGTGTCTTTACAAATAATAATTAATATGGTGTGGAAACATGGTATAACTAAGTAATTGAGTACCTAGTTAAGAGAAGGAGAAGTGAATCAGTTAAATAAAGAAGTTTTTCAAAATTCGGTCAGAAAGCCCCGATCTGTCAAGTTATTGTGTTATATTTTGGAACACGCCCAAGGAGGGCACTTCCTCACAAAGCTCCAATGTTTCGACGTGCATGACAACCGACTACGAGTCCGAAGTAACTCCTTCCTTCTTCCGCCGCCTCTTTTCTTGGATCCGTCCTCGCGAAATGTTGAAGAGACGCCCGTCCAAGCGGTTCGTGCTAGGAGAATCGACCGAACCAAACCCCACGTGGGAAGCCGGTGAAAATATCATACCAACCATCAATTTAGAAAGAAGAGCGAGTTTGGACCGTTACGGTAGTGACGAGCGGAGAGGCAATCAGGCAGAAAGACGATTAAGCCTCGCAGATAGATATGAAGATAGAAGAGGAAGCTTGGCTGAAAGATTCGATGGTCTGGTTGAACGGTTTGATGAAGGGAGACCAATGGTTGAAAGAATCGATGAAAGACGCCCAAGTATTGTGGAGCGTATCGAAGAGCGGCGAGCCAGTTTGGCAGAGCGCAAACCTAGCTTGGCTGAACGTTTTGATGATCGGACAAGCCTGTACAACAGTGACGCCAGAAGGGACAGCGTGGACCGGTATGATGATCCCATGCGAAGGGCCAGTTTGGAGTTCTACTGCGGAGGTATCGAGATGAAAACGCCGGTGAGGAGAAAAAATAGCGGAAGCGAAGCCTTGAGGCACTCTAACCTTCTCAGGCCACCGCAGGCCACTCTGACGTAAGTTTGCACAATTTAATTTGGTCTGTTGGTGTTGGATTGTTACGCGATATTATTCAGGACGGGTTAATTTCACAGAATACAACATTGTCATCAAATGCCATTTTTTCTGACACTTCAAAAGTCCCTGTTAAATGCTGATTCAGACCTTTTTAGATTTTGAACAAATTGTGATCAGCAGAAGAGGATAACTATCATGTTGTAAAGCTTATTTTACGTCTCAAGTACATAAACACTTCACACGACAACATGATAACATACATTTAAACACTATCCACACTAACTCTGGTAAACAATCCATTGGTTACGAGGCGGGCAACTTTTATATTTGCCTCCCAAATGACATTAAAAACGAAAATAAATTGGGTAAATTTAAAAAAATATATATTAATATTTATTCTTGATAAACAAAATAATGAAATAGAATAGCGCTGTGTTGAAATATTTAGTTTATCTTAATGTGTATAATTATCTCTAGTTAAATGAGTGAAAAGGTAATTTTCTTTTAACTGGAATAAAAACAAAAAAAAGAAGCCTGTCGGCTTATTACAACACGCCTAAAATCGGCGTTTAACGGAGACCTTTTAAATGGTAAAAAAAACTAAGGACTGAATGGCCATTTGGTGGCATTGCATTTGAATTTTTGTGAAATATCTGGTCCTTTTCTTTCGTCGATATTTTGAAGGCTCCATACCATAGGTGGCTGCCAAATTCTACCGTGAGGCGCACTTGCGATTTGTACAGGTTGGCAATTGTGTACTTTTAAAATATCTGCGGGCTCTGTACAGTACATCCAATTTTTAGAGGCTAACTTAACTCTGGTTTCGATGGAGCCCCCATTCCTGAGCTGGTCACTTATAGTTACACCAAGCATATCAATGGAGGGTCTGTTCGGAAGATTGCTTCCGTCATAAAAAATGCTGATATCTGACATTTTACTAAAGTCATATTATAGCATACACGCCATACAGAACTATTCCACACGCTTAATTACAAGACAAATGCCGCAACTAATTGTACGTGCTCTTCATATGTTCAATAATATTGGTCTAAATTCTAACATCGACATTTTCTCCGATTCACTGCCCAAATTTGAAAAAAACATCATGTCAATAATATAAATTGTTCAATGCGCATACATACATACATATACACACACATACTCACACACATTCCCACTACATACATCACCAGATAATTACATAAATATATATCACTAGCTGGTTCCCGGCATGCGTTGCAATGCCATATTCAAATAAATACATTTTCTCCCGGAATCACCTTCCCGTGAGTCCGCGTTCCCCTCCCGCGTCTAATACATTCTTACGTTTCTAATACTTACATTTTTAAACTCGTGATATCTTTCGAATGGTATGTCCGAATTGAATATTTCAAAAAGTTAAATGAAGGCATTCTTGAGGTGATTTTTCACAAAAACGGCGCTCTACAAATTGTCCAATTATTATTATTATTATTCTTTAATATGAAGTAATTTATTTTGATAAGGACTAAAACCAAGATACAAATAAAGAGCCCTTTCAA
This sequence comes from Limnephilus lunatus, assembly GCA_917563855.2. Classification (NCBI taxonomy): domain Eukaryota; kingdom Metazoa; phylum Arthropoda; class Insecta; order Trichoptera; family Limnephilidae; genus Limnephilus; species Limnephilus lunatus. Next base: position 3,789,149 of record OU830596.1, on the reverse strand, counting down.
GCGGCGACATTTTATTTAAATTTTTAAAATAAAATAACACTTCTTCTAAAACAGCAAACTTAATTTTTGGCACCATTTTAATTCAAATTAATAAATTACGTTAGGAATAATACTAATATTATTAAAACCCTGATGAAGTAAGTTTGGCTTACGAAACATGTCGGTTTTTTATAATCAATTATAGTGGTAAAAACAACGTAATTTATTAATTTGAATTAAATAACACATATTGTGGCATAACTATAATAGTTAGACATATGCTGTCGCGACACTTTTTGTAAATAATGATGTGTTCTGCAAAGTCGTAGTACAACATTATTTTATCCTATCATCAATAGTTTTCGCAGCGCACGCGATGTGAAGAATATTTAGGGTAATTTTTTTACACCCTGGGTTACATTATTGGGGTTTTTGTTAGGATCCCTATTTTATTTTGAAAATATAATATAGCCCATGTCACCCGGGGATAGTGAAGCTTCCCAACAGTGAAAGAATTTTTCAAATCGGTTCAGTAGTTTCGGAGCCTATTCAATGCAAACAAACAAACAAAAAAATCTTTCCTCTTTATATAGTGTAGTAGATAAATAAGACACTACAATGATACACATAACAGGTACCCACCATGTAATGTACTTATTAATTGTAATTTTTTTTCACCAATATATCTAATGTACCTGCTGTTTATAAATAATAATAAAAAATATATATTCTGGTTCTTCATAAGTTGGCCTGTCGACCCTACAAGGGATCACGTTGACTTTTGGGACACTACGTAAATTATATGAAGAAAAAAAAATCAAGGCGATCGCGTGTAATTATAAATAAGGCCCTTACCGGAAGAAAATTCATTTCTTGTCTCTAAAAACAACATTTTCTAAATTTAGAAACGACTAGGAAGGTTGTTTACATTCAAATAAATAAAAAGTCCAGCGTACATTTTGATGAAGTACTTAGATAGATATAAAGTAAGACAAAGAAAATTTTGTATTAGGGTAATCGTAGCCTAACAGTAAACGCATTTGATATTTATTGGAGGAGTTGATTCAATAAATCAAAATGTGTTAGGTTATATTACACACTATTTATTCAGTCATAAACAGTACATTATGTAACAGGTGTTAAGGTACATTAAATTTTGCATACCTAGTTAATACCTAGTTAACCTATGACCATTAAATATTTTAATAATTTCGTCTGGGATGAGAGCGGTTTTTAAGGCGAATATTAAGAAGAAACCCGGTCACCGATAAATTTGAACAATAGGTCACTAGGTATAGGTACGTATTTTAGCTAATTGTTGCTCTCGCTGTCACACTTACTCAGTCGAATACTGAGCGAAATGCAGCTTATAATATCTAAATAAAATCATCAAAATCGATATTTCGTATTGTATCGTACCGATTTTTAATATTTTCTTACGTCTGTACGTTTTCCTTTTTTTTAAAATATATTGTCTAGTTTGTATACTGAACGTCTGTTGATAACGTTCAAACCAGGCAATTTTATAGGATGGGATCCTAACTCCTATAAAAAGTAAAAGGCAGGTAAGCCACCCAGTGGGGCAACATTATAGGGTTGTACTATGAAATGTAAAATGTTGTTTCAAAATAATAAAAAATAAATTATCAAAAGAGCAAAACGTACCGAGAAGCTAGTTGTCGATATCTATATTGTATTAAAAAATATTTACGGTAGTATCAAAATCCTGAGAGGAAATACGTTTGTGTGGACAAAACGCCGCCCGGTTTCCTCATAATGCTAAATCACTATTTTAGATTAATCTTTACTACAAACAGGTTTACATTATAATTTTTTTTATTAATAATAAAAAAATATGTAAAATTGTTGCTAACAATAATTTATAAAGTAGGTAGAATTAGAAATAATAAAATGATTGGTCAGTTCGATTCCTCGGCTGGATAAGTCCTCCATCACAAGCAACATTTTCCGCTTTCTGTGGTAAAAGTCGGAGATTTTCAAATATTGTCAGGTCATTCGTGAGTTTGTTTGTATTTCTTTAAAAATATTGTAATTACTAATCCCAATGACAAGACGTTGAACTTTTCCCAACCAAAAGACAGGTCCAAAGTAGATATGTAGACACCGACATTTTTTACTATTAAACAAGAAGTACTCGCAGGTACCATTAAAAAACAGTTATAAAAAGTGGAAAGTGTCTGATAAAAAAAGTTATGTAAAAACTTATTATATTTATAACTTTGTTCTACTTATTTATTTGAACCTGGGCCGGTTTTACTCTGCTATGAGCATCTTCAGACAGGCAGTGGATCCACAGTTAGAGACACTCAGTATCGCCCTGGTGAAAGAGACCACCATTCACGATCGAAAATTTACAAATGACTTAAGAGGCTGCTCTCCGAATCTCTACCGATTTCTTGCAAACCTCCCTTAAACATTTGAAGTTTTTAAGCTCTTAACAAAAAAAAAATATATATATATATATATATATGTTATTTTCTAAGATAATATCTATACATTCCCCACGCCGAAACGCAAATTATATGAAATTCCCTCGATGGAAAAAAATCGCAAAGTATGCTGCAATTTTTTTTATTTTCAAGTCTGTTTCCGTTATTTTACAAGATATATGTATGAAAAAATTCACAGTGTTTCATTAAATACTGTTTTAGACAGCCCCCAAGAGATTTTTGCTCTATTTTAAACGAGTCGTGTTTTATTAAAGATTTTCGCAGTTTTTGCATCGATTTTGGCGCTGTAAATGTTAGCGCTCTCCTCTAACATTCGTAATTTCGTATCTCCATCTTATTCTTTTTGGGGCAGGTAACGGAGCCTTAAGTCGTGTTTTGTGATCAGATCTGAATAGATTGGTACTGCCCAAACTTCTTATCTATATTTCCTTCCCCTAGGCCGGCCATATACTTTCATGTTTATTAATTTAATTATTTATTCCCCACTTCTCAGCATGTTTACAATACAAACAAACAATATTACACATTTAAATAAGTCAATAGTTTTATTAGTAAATTATTAAGAAAACATTACCATTTAATGTAATGGTAAAACAGATTTTAAAGTACCCCACAGAATAGAGAATCTATTGCCACAAATATTTTCTAAGTAAATCGGATCGTCGGATCTGCCGGATCTGCCCTGATAATGGACACTGCATCGCTGTCCGAAACGTCGGCTAAAGAAGGAGATAGCTCAACACGGCATAACACCCCAAAAACACACAATGAAAAAGGTTGTACATTATTTTAGGCACCATAAAAATTGATATTACTGACCCAACCACGGTTTTAAAATGGCTTTGAACGCCGAAACAGCTGTCACAATAATAAAAAAAAACTAAAATACTCGCAGAACTTAATACTAACATTGTTAAATTTGATTTACATTTCATGAAACAAAATCATTCATGTTTACTTGAGCAGAGACTTGGGCAAGTAGGTACATGTACTTGAACGTGTGCTGGACGAATATTGCACAAGTTTTCTTGACTTGCAAAGTGTCTTTTATATCCTTTATTCATATCCTTGTGCAAATAGCGTTTGCACACTCTAGTACCAATACTTAACGCGAATGTCGTAAAACGTCATTTTTCAAATGCGTCAAGAGGTTTTTGATCAACGGTGTAAAATATACGAATGATACAAGCTTCAAATAAGATTATTCAAAAGCAAATAATTGTGTCAATCTTTCGCCCCTAATTTCAGTTCGTGTGACTCTATTAGGAACAGAAATGAAACCATTTTTCAATAAGGGAATTGATGATTTAAAAAAAAATGACACCAGATACCAATCTTCTGTCAGACAGATTTTTTATTAAACTGTTATAGTTTATATTTTCAATAGAAGTATTAAGTTTATAATTTATGTATGTCTTAAAAATATGTGCTATATTTTTCAATAGAATCTGAGTGAACTTTATAATGCGGTGACCAAATAGATGAGTTGTACTCAATTTGGCTGCGGACTAATGAAGTATATAAAAAAATTAAAACAGATATATTACAATTTGTTGTGAATATGATTATCTTTTATTCATTCATTCAAAATTAGTTCAAACAGTACCTACGCTGTTTTCTGCCTTTTTAAATAGCCAACAATAGACCAATGACAGCAAAAGCATCACGCTATGGATAACATTGGTAGCATAGCACAGCATAAACCACCTTCGTTTGTTAGTCGCCACAGCTGACACTTGTTCAAGTCCAGAGTATATTATAATATGTATAGAGGTACCTACTTGACCAGTTTGTGGTCATACGGCCGATCAATTATAATAGTTTGACGTGTGTGGCCGGCCTTACCCTCTCCTTTCAGCCTCACAACATACCCTAATTATTGGAGATGCCGTAGTCCCACTGGCTCTAGACAGTTGGGACTCTTGTGCGGTAATCATATTAAAAAGAATTATGAAACCTGTCCAGTAAGGGCCTTCGCTCATGGACAAACCGAAAACTGGTTGGCAACTCAATTCACGGCACAACTCAATTTATCAACCTCCTGAAACGTGACGGGCGCGGCATCCAGCACTGCTAGTCACCGCGTCGCTCTTGATAACTGGTCTTTAGCAACTTGCCTGTGTTAACGACTTGACGATAATGTTTATACATTTGACTAATAAAATATGAGAACACATGAGACAATGAGATAGTATAATCGGTCTCCTCTTTGTGAGGTGCTTCGTAGCCTCCCCACTCTTGTCTACTTTAGTTTTCTGAAGGTTTCATTTGTACCGCGTGTAAATTGCACACTCTGATTTTTTTGTTTATCAGTAATTTTAGTTTTAAAAAAACGTAAAAAACTTTTTTTATGTTTTCATTCAAAATTTTAAAATTTCGTAATAATACCATTAAAAACCGTTGTTAGTTTTCGGATACATTTAGAAATATTCCATTATATGAATTTTATTTCAAAGCGGAATTTTCCAACATTCTAACGGAATATGCCCGAGCCTGAGGGTTAATATTTATAATGTGTCTACGACTAATAAATATTTACCTACTAGTAATTATTTTGTTTTGCAGAGAAAACAACTATCGGTCTCTCTGACACGTTTTTCATCTGTTTGTATGTACATTTTTTCAGATATTGTCGTATAATATAATATGTTCTGAAAACTTGTTTTAAATCAGTGAAAATAATCATGTTTGCACATAATTTATTACATACTGTAGTTACAACGCTTAAAAAAATCATATATATATTATTACATGCATTAATTATATCTAATATTGTAAATTTTATTGTAGTTTCTCCTATAAGTGTACTATCCATTAAAAGTTCACACTTCTAAACACATAATCTAACATAACTTCATATCTTTGTTGTAAATCTTATTGTAATTATTCCATCTTGTTATCAGGTACCTGGTTTACACTTATCAATACTACCATAGAGTTAATACTACTAACTTACTTACATATCATACTCTGTAAATCTGAATATATTATATGTTACCAGGTTAATTCGGTAAATCCGATTATTATATATGCTACCAAATTACTTTTTCTACATTGTCAAAAAAATGTATGTACATATATTTGTTATATATACATTTTCTTTACTACATAACTTACTTTCAGAGAAAAATGAAATTTTTTGTTTTTTTTTTTTTTGTTGTTTTTGTTATGTATTTATGTACATTTCTTGGAATAATATGAACTATACCGTCAATTTGTCTGTCCTGGAACGGGAAACTTTCCTAGTTGGACAGGCAAAGCTTCCAAATATGTAATTTGTACTTTCCTTTGTATCTATAATAAATAAATAAATAATAAATAAATAAATATACTTACTTCAAATAAATAATAGAAGACGTCATTAGATCATACAATATTAGGTCATTTATTTGTTCTTATTTCTTAGTATGTTAATTTCTTTTGAAAATTGTGTATTTTTTCAGTAAACAGTACTGTTGTACTTGTACCTCAGTACCTACCTCGTATTTTTCATATAAATATAATTATAATGAAAACGTCGTAATAGAAAGTATTCCATCATTACCTCTGTTATGTACATGTTAATACGTTGGAATTTACTTTATGACGTTATGACCTGTCAACTTATTTCTATTTATTGTTATTGTATCTTATTCGTACAACTCTATTTATTTTTTTGTAAATGTAAATTAAAGCAATTTTAAATTAATACAAATCATAATATTTAATTAAATGAAGACAATATTAGCGAAACTCAATATAAAATCTGGAAACAGAAAAATCTATGTATGAAATAAGTCCTAACAAATTAGTCTTACAAATCCGGTTAAATAATTTGGTCACCTCGCTTCGAAAGCATAATATCTTGGGAGACAAATTTGGTCCTTGCTGCCCAAAAAGAGATAAAAAATAATGCTTCTAGCGATATTTTGACTGCGGAATAATGTACTTTCTTTTTTGATTAACCCGTCAATCACTGGGGACCGAAAATGTCCCAAAATATCACATGCCGTTATAATAACAGGAGACCCAAATTGTCCCAGAGCGACCATGCATTATTAAAAGTTAGATATCTCTCTTCCTGTTATGCGAACATTTGTGATTTCTTTTATGTTGGAAAGCGAAAGAAATAATGCTTCTTATTGCTTTAGAAATATACGAGCTTTATTGTTCAGATATTTCACAAACCCGATCATAAGTGACGATTTTTTTGCGCCAATTTGTGACGTAACACACATTTCATTTAAAAATAAAATTGTATGAATGTGTTAATAAGTGAAGTGACAGTTTTTTTTACAAATTTTCTAATGAGAATCTGTATTTAAATCTTATGTTTATTTTATTTTAAGTAAGTACTTTAATTCGAATATTCGCAGGAATGTATTTTTAAGCCAGTTTACATTTCCAACATCAACATTTTAATATTTAGAAACAAAAAATGTTGATTTATAATAAACACATCGGAAAGATTATTTTATTTATGTTTTAGAACAATTTTTGTTTTTGCAAAACGATTAAAAAATAACTAATAAAAAGGAAAATTTAAAATGCATGGGAAGAACCGGGGATTTTGCGCGCTAACTTTGATAGGCAAAAGTTTATAAATATTATTTTCTTATTAATCGAAGGGTTTGTTTTCGGTGTTATTTTCAACATCCAAACGCGCGCTGCCTTGTCTAGACTTTATTGGTCGATGATCTTTTGTTATCAAATATTTACCTGATTTCTGTTTGTACTCTTGATAATATTATGTGATTTGAACAATTAATGTATCTATCTATTAGAATTGAAATTAAAAAACTTTTTCACTTTGTTCCACTTATTTATTATTACCAGGACCGGTTTCATCCTACTACGGACATTTTCAGACTGGTAGTTGAAACTCTTATGCTATTGATTTTATACAAACTTAGGCAGGGGTACACAACATTGTCTATATATGCTGAATGATTCTATTTTGTTAATTTAAGGTATTATAAGTTATTTTGTTAATTTAGGGTACATTAGGTAATTATAAAGTGTATTTTTAAAAATTATGAATAATGTTACATAGTAAGTAAATATTTTAGTTCACATGAATATAAAAGAATTTATATAATTAAAAAGGTTTGTGATTTCTGAAATTTTATTTTTGTAATGTTGGGATATTCCCTGTTGTTGCTTAGGACTTATTGTCAAGCAACAACAGATAAGTTAATAAAGAATATGATAATTGATAATTTAATAAAGAAGAAGAATAAAAAACTCACCGTAGCTTCAATTACATATGGCCTTACGCCAGACAAGGAGATAGGAACAAAACAATGGACTAAAATACCGTACCTTGGCAAAATATCAAATAAAATTTCAAAATTAATAGACAGTGACAAAAAATGTAAGACAGCCTTTTATAACGTAAATTCTTTGGGTAAAATATTTATAAATAATAAAGATAAAAGAGGTAATCTGGAAAACTCTGGAGTCTACCAGGTGAACTGCTCGAATTGCCCCGCGTATTACGTAGGACAAACAGGAAGAGCAGTATCAACCCGTATAAAAGAACATTTCGCTAGTTGGGTTAATCAAAAAGGAGATTTATCGAACGTCGCCTTGCATCTACTAGAAAATCAACATACTTTTGACAAAGATAGAGATGTAAAAATCCTTCATGTTTGCAACAAAGGACAAAAATTAGACAGATTAGAGTCATTAGAAATCAATCGCTTAACGAAAAAAATAGATCTTAAATATGTTATGAATAAACAGTTAGAACATAATGCTCAATCACCATTAATTTACCCATTATAATAATCTTAGAATAATTTTACTTCAGAGAGCAGTGGTATAATTTAAGTATGTACTTTAAAAATGTAATAACCCAAATATGTGGAGAACCCTAACAATAATAATTACTTTAGTGCTACCAATATTTGACAATAAGTCCTAAGCAACAACAGGGAATATCCCAACATTACAAAAATAAAATTTCAGAAATCACAAACCTTTTTAATTATATAAATTCTTTTATATTCATGTGAACTAAAATATTTACTTACTATGTAACATTATTCATAATTTTTAAAAATACACTTTATAATTACCTAATGTACCCTAAATTAACAAAATAACTTATAATACCTTAAATTAACAAAATAGAATCATTCAGCATATATAGACAATGTTGTGTACCCCTGCCTAAGTTTGTATAAAATCAATAGCATAAGAGTTTCAACTACCAGTCTGAAAATGTCCGTAGTAGGATGAAACCGGTCCTGGTAATAATAAATAAGTGGAACAAAGTGAAAAAGTTTTTTAATTTCAATTCTATTACAATGGAATTCCACCACGAATTAACAGTGCAAAAACTAGACTCAGTATCTATGTATATTTCTACAATATCTCGCTTGTTTAGTGTGACACAAGCGCAGACTGGGGGCAAAAACTCGAGAAAATTAAAAAAATTATATTGGTATTCGCGTTATGTGATTTTTAACAAGTCATCCTGGTCAAGTAACAACAACAGATTGTATGGTAACTGACCTCTGTGTTTCCTCCTCCCTACAACATGGGTCTCTTCAAGACCATTTTTTATTCCTTCCTCTCCTCAAAAAGACCCTCCACACAGCATCTCAGATGACATAGGCCCTAAAGGAAATTATTTTCCTCAGGGCTTCCTGTGTGGCGTTAAGGTAATAAAAAGAAAAACCTGGGGTACACCGTGTATAAATCAATTTTTATTATGAAGGTTTTAAAATGGTCAATGGTCAATACAGAGAGTTCTCTGTAAATGTTAAGTAAGCTATAAGTCTTGCTGTTTTTCGTGGGTTATGTCTCAATGTTGTGAAGTCCAAATTTTAGTAAGTGGGTCATATAATCATATTCTCAGTATCGCCCTGGTGTTAGACCCGTTCAGGGTTATAAGGATATTTATTTTGCGCAAACAATAATAAATAATTCATGCGTATTTAGATTGAAACTTCGCAAATGTCAAATCCGTGTACTTCTCCACCTTCCTCTTCCCCATCTCATTCCCCTCCCCACTACCTGCAACCTCACAACATGCCCCAACTGATGATCCCATAGTCTCACTGGCTTCAGACGTTTCGTAGTAGTTGGGACTTATGCGGTTTCACATAAAAAAATTACAAACAAACCTGATAAAAAATTTTTACTTATGTACATACATACGTACATAATTTAATAATATTGACTAGCAGTAAAAAAAACCGTTCCGCAGATTTTGTCTGCTAGGCCCTTAAGTAATTTTAAAAATTTTATCATCACTCGTTTGAACATTTTTATTGCTTAACTTGAATGTAGGTATAAATTAAAGCTAATTTTGAATGAAATAAAATCAATATTGAGTTATTAGTTGGAAATGCTGGTACGGAGATTAATTAGTCCTTCTTATCGGAACCGCCCTGTACAGTTGCAAGGGCACAATCGCAAGACAATCAATCTTTTTTTGATTTTGATGATAGGCCTTAACCAAAGATATTGAAATATGAAAAAGAGATATGCTATGATGTCCGCGCGACTGTCGGCGGACTACTACCTAATGGGAGTAGTTTGCATACGAAAAGAATTTGTTACTTTAGTTGATTTTTTGAAAGTGTGCTTGCTATTGGTTAATAATATAGTTTGAATACGGAAAGAATTCGTTCGTTAAGTTTATTCGTTCATTTAGTTAATTCGTTAATTGGTAAACAATATCGGCGACACCAGGAAACACAGTCCCATCCCAGTAAAAACTGTGGATAGCAGCACATCTCTTATATTTCAATATCTTTGGCCTTAACGCTCTTCACAGCAGAGGTCATCCGTGAACCTATTCACAAACTCAAAAAAATCTTCTACAACGAGTAGGTTCTTGTTTAGATAATGACATTTCCGTGGGGACTTTGGCATATTATTATTGGGTATGATTATTGTACATTATTATTTATCTCAATTTGTACAGCTTCCAATAAGCATTGAATGGTATGATCTGTTTGCCTTGAACCTCTGGACCCGTTAGTACGAGCTCTTACTTCTAGAGATGATGTTTCTTTATCCTTTGACTGTTTATTGACTTTGCTAAATGATCTCAAACGTACTTGAAAACATCATTTTGCCAAGTTATTGTTTACACTAGCAGACCCGTGAAAAATCACAGAAAACATTCCTTCAAAACAAACTTACAAATAACTTAAATTACACATGTGAAATTCACATGCGGTAGAAGTAAATTAAAGTAGACAAGAGTGGATAGGCTACGAAGCACCGCACAAACAGGAGACCGTCTCGTCGTTTCGCAGGAGAAATCCTATAGATGCACGTGTTTGTCTCTTTTTAGTGTCGCTATTTTTCGTTTCATCAAGTTTCAAATCACAACGGTGCTAAAGAAGTTTTCACTTCAATAATGCTAGTAATTATTTAAAAAAAATTCTTTCTGCAAGTTATGCTGTAAAATATAAAGCTGAATTGCTTGTTTACACCTGTAACCTGTAAAATAGCAATATGCATATGATTGGGCCTCTGTGTTTCCTCCCTCCTACAACATGGGTCCCTTCAAGGCCCGTGTTCACTTTTTTATGTGAACACCTCACAATAGTCCCAGATGCTTCAGTCTGGAGCCAGTGAGACTATGGCATCCCCAATTGGGGTTTGTCGTGCGGCTAAAGGTAATGGAGAGGGAAAGGAGGTGAGGAAGAGAAAGATGAAGGTGGGGGAGTACCTGGCTATTCAGAGATCTGGTCACGAAACACGGCTAAAGTCATTTTAAGCAACGTTTCAATTCTGAATGGTTGTCTTACGCCAGGGCGATACTGAGAGTTATTTTACATAAATTATTTGTGAAATAACAATTCGATTTGTCCCCGCGACCTTCGGGGGATTGCGAATCAAGACCCTAACCCCTTGACCACGCCGGCCAGCGCCGGCCGCTGGGAAAGTCTCGTACCTGGCTATACCTACACATCTCGTCACCAATCACAGCTAATGCCATTTTAAGCAGCGTTTCGATTTGGAACGTAGTCTTACACTTAACCAAGGCGTTAATATGTCTTTCACTCTCACAAATAAATTAACTGTTTTTTTTATTAAGTATATTTGAGATAACAGAAACAGTTGAGGTACAACAAAATATCCACTACACTTCTCATGAAACTATGAAAAAAAAAACAATAAACGCACCTAAAGGGTCAAATACGGGATTTAAACCGCGACTTTTGGATTCCTCTGTATATCACAATTATTACAAATTCGTCTGTTTTTAATAAATTTTGCTCTACTACCTGCCTATTCGCGAGAAACAGTCACAAATTTGAAATTAGCACCACGACGGCAAAGTTCGTAGAAAATGCGTTTAACAAGGTTGGCTCATACGGGCCTTTTTCGAAAAAAACTAATCGGCTCGCTTTCGAAATTTCGAACGCGTGGCGATCATCACGATTTTTTAACCAATCACCGCTCTACCCCTACTGAGCTAACTTTGTTGCATTTTCTACAAACCTTGCCACGACGGCATCTAGCGGGAAAGCTTCGAACTGTTTTTCTATGAGGCAAGTTGTTTTATCACAAATAATAGTGTTGGGGCAAAGTACATTTAGCAAAAAAATGAGGAATTGTGTAGTTCTGGTTAGGTAGGTACTATTTTTATGGTTGTTTGCGTGTGTTAATGAACATAGCCATTGCGGCGAAAAACCTTTGGTCGGGAGTAGGTACATAATCAATTTCATAATTTTCATATTATACCTAAAGTTTGTAAATTACAAGGATCCGGATGGGGGGTTGTAGTAACTCATATTTTATGCAGATACAAAAAAGATTTATCCGTATATTAATTTGTCCTAATTTGCGGTAGAAAACGAATCTGTAAGCTCCAATAAAGTCCAATGCGTAATAATAATTTTAAAAAATACTTTATACTTTTTGTCAAGCCATGTCACCTCAGATTTTTTTACAATAGATCCACACGAAAGGCCCTGAGGAAAAAAATCCCTCGGGGCCTAAGTAATTTTTGGGGATGCTGTGCGGAGGGCATTTTTTAGGAAAGGAAGGAGAGTAAGTTCTGCGAAGGAAAAAGGTATGATGTGCGGGTAGGAATCTGGGGGTCAATTTGTCCAGAAGTGAGAGACGTATGAATCCACCCCTCCCACTGCAGTTTAACTCTTGGACAGGGTTCTAACTTCACTTTACCTTGTTTTGAGATATGAGGTGTAAAGACGATTCTCATTATCTATTTTCTGATTTTGAGGTTGAATCTTTGTGTAAAGTATTTTAATTAAACATATTTTAAAGGAAAATATTTAAAAAGGACACATTGTACTTACCATTTTAGAACATATAACCTTAACATGCGGATAGAACCATAGGCAATTAGCTAGGGTATAATAATTCATTGCACAAGGTTCTAACTACATTTCCCTAATGCAATTCCAAGCTTAGGGCGTCCTATTTAAATGTCTTCCGTTAAAATATGATAAACTAAAATACTTTACACAAGATTGAACGTTAATATCAAAAATTGTTTAATATATTACAAAACTTCATCTTTGCAAATTTTGAAACTTCAGAACATGGAAAGGCGAAGTTAGAACCCTGTCCAACTAAAGTGACGAATTGCAATTGCACCTCGTAAAAACGATCGACTGTCAAATACAAACAAAATAGAGAGTGTAAGTGATGTTAGAACCTTTTTGTTAAATAAATGGAGCTTGCTTTTAGAATTTCTTCGTACGGAAATACACACACATGGTTCTGAAAATTATTTTGGTTATGGAAATGAGCAAAAGAAATGGTTACCGTTTAAAGGTAATTTTTGAAAATAATGTCAGTTCGAACCTTGTTCAACTAAGGTGACGATGTAGCGAGACTTTCATACTCATAATAGGATTAGCCTCGTTACTCGGGCGAGGCAAGGCGAGCGTGTCCACTACACTTTCGCGCTCCGGCAACCCCGGGCAGGTACCTATTCTCGCCAACAATGTAGAGCTGGCATAATATTATTAATCCAATGTAAATACGGCGCTGTTCAACGGCCGCGGCGGGCGTATTAACCACTCAGATTTATAAAAAACTTTGTGTTATTTCCGCTTCGCAATTAAAGCTCTATAAATGAAATATTTCTGAACGTAGCCGAATACTAAAAATTGTTTTTGAAAGTTTATGAAATAAGCTTTCAAATCGTATTATTACAAATAAATATTAAAATTTAGAATGCAAACATACCGTACTTTACAAAATCACGAAATATGCTAAAAACACTTATTCTATCGTATAAATAATGTTCACTAAACAATTTTGTCACCTCACTTTTTTACGTTTTCATACAAGAATATTTAATACTAGCTGGGTTACCCGGCTTCGCTCAGGACAATAAGATAGTGTTCTGGAATGTTGCACAATGATGTTCCCTATTCCTGATCATTCAACGACATACTCCGCCACTCCTTCCACAACTTTCTACAGCTCTATGGAACCTTCTAGAACTTTCCGGAAGACTGTTCTAGAAATTTCAAGAGGGCGAAACTTTCAGCCCTTATATCTTTAAAAGCACGCCATTTAGGTAAACACGGATACCCCTATTCCCTAGGGGGGATAGAGATCTACCACACCATATAACTCCCTTGATCGAACCGGGACTCGTTTCTGAGTTTTTGCGAGCTGTACGTTTTTTTGGACTTTCTTTTATAATATATGCCATATTCAAATAAATAAAATGTTACTCCTCACATGTCCTTTCCCGTGCGTTCCCCTCCAGCGTTCCACTTCCACCTTCCCCACCACCGCTCTCCCGCTCTCCCGTCCCGCCAACCCCCCTGGCACTGCATTTCTTGACTCCTCTCCCGCCCGGCCCGTAGCCGAAACTTTTTTCTAATACTAACAATTTTAAACTCGTATCCGAATTGAAAAATTCAAAAAGATAAATAAAGGTATTGAGGCTGTCTTGAATATGAAGTAATTTATTTTGATAAGGATTAAAACCAAGATACAAATAAAGAGCCTTTTCAATCGGCAACATTTAAATTAAATTTTTAAAATAAAAGAATACTTATTGTGGCATAACCATAATAGTTAGACATATGCTGTTGCGACTTTTTTTGTAAATAATGATGTGTTCTATAAAGTCGTGGTACATTATTTTATTCTATCATCAATAGTTTTCGCAGCGCACGCGATTTAAAGAATATTTTAGGTAATTTTTTTATACCCTGGGTTACATTATTGAAGTTTTAGTAAGGATCCCTAATTTTTTTGAAAATATAATATAGCCTATGTCACCCGGGGATAGTGTAGCTTCCCCACAGTGAAAGAATTTTTTAAATCGGTTCAGTAGTTTCGGAGCCTATTCGATGCAAACAAACACACAAACAAACAAACAAATCTTTCCTCTTTATATAGTGTGTTAAAAAAATTACAATGTCTAACGGAGCGTAGGCGATTTGGTGGGTGAAAACTGTTTCAACAAAATAAGTCTTTTTTATGTATTTCTATGGACAACTTTAAATAGAGATATGAAGCTTGATTTAATATGGATTTTCTACTTTTTGTTTTAGGGTTGTCACTAGAAAAACAACATAGTTATAACGATTTCTGTGCGAACACTCGCGTTAGCTTTATACTAGGCTTATTTGACTGCTATTGTTATATTGTCGTGTAAACAAGCTTAGGGGTCGGAGTGGTTAAAAAATGAGGGCGAGGGAGGTTAATACATATATCCAATGCCCTAACAAACACAGCGAGGCAATTATTAATTTGCCTATATATATGCAACCTTCGAGAGAAGACTCGCAATTATTTAACTATTTTTAAATGTAAATAAAAAAAATATTTAATTTGAAATCCTTTTAAAAACATCAAGTCATTACGCCACATTGGCATTCCTGATTTTATAACGATAATTTAAAGGTAGGTATGCATATATTTAGAGTTACGACATCTGTACATAAAATATTTATCGTTCTATTATAAAAAATAATCCTCTCCCATTTTTTTCGCGAAATTGTGATTTTGTCTCGTGTCTTTTGAGATTATTGACTTTTGATAAATATTATTATGTCACGATTTGCAATCTATTATGCTTTATTGAAAGTCATTGTTTATAAGATTTAATCTAAATGCAATTAATCTTGCTGATTTTGCATTGAACAAATTAATCATTACCCCCCTTACAAGATAAAATATTTTTCTCCTACAATATAGTTATAGAAGCCATGTTACATCGCTAATAATAATAACGTTATATTTGTATAGCGCAGTTTTGTATCATTTCATTTCAGGTGCGTTAAATTATCCTATTTAGTTTTTTTAGCTTTTCAAGATTTCAAGACACCCTCAACGAAGAATAAAAGCGTGTCGTTTATTTTCCACTGGCTTTTATTTTATCTACCACGCGTTGCTGTGGCTTACGAAATACAACCATCTACTGGATGCTTACCCAACCTTTTAACTCACACCGCCATCTGTTAATTTGCATTCCAATGAAATCCACACTGCCCGCTTGCCAGCCCACTCGTCCACCACATACAGGCATTCTCCTTTAATTATATATTTCAACCGATTTACCCAAAACCTTGACAAATTATTTACCTAAACCTTCCTCATGAATCACTCTATTTATTTGTGAAAACTGCATGAAAATCCGTTCAGTAGTTTTTGAGTTTATCGCGAACAGACAGACAGAGGCGGCGGAGGACTTTAATTTATAATATGTAGAGATTATCTACCATATTCTACCTATCTACCACCGTCCGTGAAATATATATTTTTTACATTAGCTTCGCACAGGGGGCACTGAGGGAAAAAAATCCTTCTGGGCCTGTCATCTTTGGGGATACTGTGAGGAGGGTCTTTTTAGGGAAAGGAAGGAGAGTTAATTTTGGGAAGGAAAAAGGTATGAGGGGCGGGTGGGAATCTGGGGGTCAATGTGTTCAGGAATGAAGACAAACGTATGAATCCGTCCCTCCCACTGCTGTGCTCGAGTCCGGCTGGAGAGGTCAAAAGGTCTCCCTCACAAGGTCTCTTCCGATCCGGCCCGCCACGCAGTAGGTGGGCAATCACATCCGACGACGCCAAGAACAATATAAACCTCATTCCATGAACCCAGGCACCTCTGCTAAGTCACCAAACGTACCGAACCACTTTGGGCGACCTATGGCGGGGGTGTTGGTTATCCAATAAATGGTTCCCGGGGCGGCGGTACCTATACCCGCCTCCCATATTTTTTTTGGTTTCTTTCATATTATTTTAGAGTTTCGATAACTTTCCAGCTACAGTGTTGAAAACCAAAATCAAATAACAATACATATTTAACATTAATAATGTATTAAAAACAAAAACATAAAACTTTACCTTTTTTCTCCCCAATTTTTTCAGTTTTGAATGTTCTGGTGATGTGTTTTATACGTGAAAGGGTAAGATTGTGAGGTTTACCATAGAATAATTTAACTTATTTTGATAGGTAATCTAATTATTTTAGTCATCCTCTACAAAAAAATTCCTACTTATCTTCGATGACATTTTAATTCATCCTAAGCTTATCTATCTTATTGCATCGCAGTAATCTGTATGTCTGTAATGTAAATAATTCGTTGTATATTTTATTTTCAGGTAGGTACTCTTTATCTTTTAATTGGCGCAGATAATATTTTTGCGATTGGCAACCGTGGATCGCGTGTTGTAGAGCGAGACAGCGATGGTGTCGTTCAAATTATTTTCACGCAGTTCATTTTTCGCTTTCCTTCTTTCGGCTCTGTTCGGAATGTCAAAATGCCGACGTTTATATTTACTGTCTCGGTGCGAAATATAAAACGAACCAGTCCATTTTTGGCCGAAATCTTGGATGGTTGACGGGGCCAACCTTTGTTCGGTAATTTTTGCAAAATCGTATAACAATGTTCGCGGGAAGTGGTATTTCGTCCGGCGGCCTACCCGAGAGGTTAGAGTTTTACATACATTTTTGTTTGTTTTTACTTTATAGTTGTGAAAAAATATCTTACTTGCACGCTCAAGAATAAACATTACATGAAATATGCCAAATATCGCACCTCATATTGTGATTTTAATAGATTTTGCCTTATTTCCGAGTAGTTTCTTATGAGATTCTGATATGTCAGAAACTTCAATGTTTACGTTTTGAACTGTCAACAAATGTGTCTTAAAATATATTCAACTCCGAACCACTGACTTTGTATAACATCCCAGGGTCAAACTTGTTTTCAACAGCATATTTTACATTAACGATGAGTTTCTTTTTATTTATAAGTTAATTCAAATAGTGCATCGAAATTCTAATCTTTCTGCGGAGACACGGTGTGATAATGTGATTGACTGTATTTATGCAAATTATTGTAATTCTTTCCCTTGAAAATGTGCCAATTCGCATAACTGTGCTAATTGTTCGCCTGGCAAATAGATATTTCCCATCGAATTGAATATTGTGCAAATGAATGAATGATCTGTAATGTACATAATCTAATAATGATAAATAAAGCATAATATTTTGAAAATATATGGACATGGTTAGGACAAGTTACTTTATATTGATAAAAATGGGTTAATATTACCTCCACATCTACCACTGTAAGTCTATTGCAATTTCCTTAATTTATTACATTATTTACTTGGTTTCTGAGGGTCCGAATTGGAAATTACCCACCCTCATAAAAATGCCACCGAATTTTAATATGGAGACACAGTTAAACTACTTATAGTGTTAAAGAACCATTGAATACTCCTTTATTTAACCGATAATCCCATATTTTTATAATTCATAAAAAAATTATATAAAATCGTTAAATTTATAGATGCATGAATTCTGCATATTAAGTACTTCAAAATTGACATACGTAGTACCTATTTGGAAAATATTAAATACTTGCTGACCTGGCCACACGTTGCTCTGGCTAATGAAACACGACGCCATCTACTGACAACGCCATTACTCAATCTTTATAACCAACACCATCTGTTAATTTGCATACATATCAAATCCACACTGCCCACTTGCCAGCCCGCTACCTTTATATATTATATACTTCGACCAATTTACACAAAACCTTGACAAATTATATACCTAAACCTTCCTCATGAATCATTCTATCTATTGGTAAAAAACGCATGAAAATCCGTTGCATAGTTTAAAAGAGGTAAGCGTACGGACAGCGGGAGCGACTTTGCTCTATACTATGTAATAGATTATGACTTCTATAGCCTAGTTGATAATCACAGATATATATTTCAGCTCAAACATTTGATAAATGATTTGCAAGAAAACATATTTCGATAATTTCAGTTTTGCAAAATGTCAATAACAAATAATTCAGAAGAGATAATAATAATAATAATAATAATATTTGGACGATTTATAAAGCGCCGTTTTTGTGAAAAATCACCTCAAGGGCGCTGTACAAACTTACCATACATGCCTAAAATCTAGAAAGACTACAAGCTAGACAAACAATTAAAACAACTTATGGCTAAAAATTGCATACACCGGTTCATTGATCACCGATACGAAAATATATGTACAATATTTTGACCAATGAATGCGATTCTGCCTAAAAATGATTTAATACCGGACCATACTTACCTGGGAGGTCGCTTGAAATTAACACTGTTTATTGTCTATTTATAGAAATTTAGATAGAGTTCGCACGCAGAGGACATAATTGTGAACACATATTGTTTAATCCTGAAAATATTTTAATATTAATATGTAATATATTCTTTAATGAGTGTATTTTGGAAAGTAAAAGCAACATTTAGTGGTGGGCGGTGCAGTAGTACAAGGATTTGATCTTCCGAGAGACAGATTGATGTGTAAGGATTCGAGTAATTTTAATTCAGTATGAAAAGTGTGATTAAGACATATCATAGGCAATACAAGTATGATACTCTCAGATAGGTATATTTAAATTAAGTTAAGGGTATGAGAGCCCGAAAAGGTAGGTTTTTAGTTTGGACCTAAACTCTGTTGGGCTTTTTATGCATCTTAATTCCGGAGGGAGTCTATTCCAAGCCTTAGGCCCAGATACTCCGAAAGCACGATCTCCGAACTTCGTATTTGGCTTTCGTTTGGGTTCTTTTAGTCTGCCTATAGCAGATGAAGATGCCGATCTAAGGGTTAATTGCCTCGGACCGGTATTTTCCGGGACGCATAATTTAGAGATGTAAGGTGGGACCATTTCGTTGATTGATTTAAACACCATCCAGCACAATTTGTACTGGATTCTTTCAGGGCACTTGAGCCAGTGAAGGTTACGATGTGAGACATCTGTTGTTGAAAAGTAGAAATATTAAGCTATCTTTGTAATTAATCGAAGTATACAACGCGCGGGAACTTTTGAAATAATTTCAATAGATGTTTTTAAATATTTCTTCAAATTGGCTACATTTTGGCCAGCGAACGTTCGAGGGTGTTTAGAAATTGACCAAAATGTGACCAAAAATGCTCTAGTTAGTAATTAGAGTAATTATTGTGCAATGCCTAAAAATGATTGATGTACATACGGATAAGATATTGGAATTTAATTATTAATTGATATCCCACAGAGATTTTGTAATCATCTTCACTCACAAAAACTGCATTGATTAGCTTGTTTTTCACAAACATATACTTAAATGCAACCTTTATCATTTTAATGTTTAAAAAATGTACCTAAAAACACTCAACTTTTTTTTCTGAGGTTTTTATGAAAGTTTTTGAGAAGCACTGATTTACGTGACCTGCTCTTAGGTGAACATGTGTCATGAACAATAATAAAACTGATAGTTAGAAGATCATTAAACCGAAGCAAGTACTAATCATGCAAATTTTATTTTCTGTAAAATTATTAATTCATTAATTTTTAAAATGAATATTTTTTCATAAACGGTCTTTCGATGTTATAAGCTTTTGGATGGTGCTTACAATAATGGGTACCTAAGTAACACCTTCATCCATGCAAAATAGATATTTCTTCTAATATTGTATTATGAACACCTTCATCCACTTGCATCTTCAATGAATTAGTCTATGCATTTAGATTGTTAGGTTATTAGCCAAGTAGGCAAATTATGTAGTTCCATTTTTTATATTTTTTACTCTTATTTGTCAGACTATATTTTCGTCATTACATAGAAAATGTTCCTTGTGCAAATAATGGGAGGACTTTTCTAGCAGAAGATTGTACCTTCGATGCCTGGATAAAATGAAACCTGGATAAAATGAAAATTTCATTTTATCTAGGGATCGAAGGTACAATCTTCTGCTAGAAAAGTCCTCCCATTATTTGCACAAGGAACATTTTCTATGTAATGACAAAAATATAGTCTGACAAATAAGAGTAGAAAATATAAAAAATGGAACTACATAATTTGTAGTCTGGCAACACCAATTTAACTGCCAAATATTCTTTTAGCGCGATGACACTGAATATGGAGAACACTGTAATCGCTTTTTAAAAAATATTTTTTAATCTTAAAAAAAAAACAAAATTAAAATCGAAGAAGCACTTAATGGTGATTTGAATTTAACAGTAGGTACAATCACTAATGGTGAGTTCAGTTACACTACTATTTGATCTGAATGAGTTTAATATATTCAGATTTAAAATTAGAGACATGATCTAAAGCCCGGCATGACATGATCTAAGGGCCTAGGTAATTAAGCTAGTATTAAATAAATGTGAGCTATTTCTAAACTGTGCTTTATATTTTATTACAATATATATTGTTAAATTAAACAATTTTTTTACTTTGTTTGAACCACATGTATATTTGTTTGAAACCGACCGGTTTCGGAACGACAGTTCCTTCCTCAGGGCAAACATATACGTTTGCTTGTTTATATATGTTTGTTTATATATGTTTGCCCTGAGGAAGGAACGGTCGTTCCGAAACCGGTCGGCTTCAAACAAATATACATGTGGTTCAAACAAAGTAAAAAAATTGTTTAATTTATCTATAATGGATTACCACAAAGTTATAGCTACATTCAAAAGTATATATATTGTTGTTCTTTATTATGTTAATACAAAATTGCAAAGGTATAATATACCTATTTGCAATTCTAATAATGAGATCAGTGGGTATCTATATTGCAATGAAAAAATATTCTTTTCACTTTTATGCCTTTTTAATTTTTTACAAAAATGTAGGTTACACGGCTTTACATTTACAACATGTGTTATATTTTAGTATTGCCATTTGAACTAAAGTGGTGCCCTCCTAAGTTTTCTACTCTTATTTGACAAACTGTAGAAGAAATTCAAATATTGGCAGATTATTCGTGATCAGAGAATGTTTTGTCTTTCTTATTAGAATTAGAAACGGTTGTTAGGTAGGTACTTGCTTGAACTATTGTTACAAAAATAAAGTAGGTACTTTCTTAACAAATTTTCTTCAATGTGTGTCTTCCATTTTTAAAGTGAAGTAAACAAAAGCAAAAGTGTTGACAGATGTATCATCGAAGGCAAAATGCACTTTTGGCGGGAAACAGTGGGTTAGGAATTGGAATGATGATTGGTTTGAAGGAACTAATAGTATTGTGCAAGTTATTTAATAAGTGTCACAGTAGAAAGGAAAGAGAAGTGGAATAATTTATTAATTTTAAAGATCAGTGTATAAAATTGCAACAACCTTATTTTTTAATCCTACTTTAGGATAGACCGAGATTTCCTTCTGCCTGTATATATATACTGACAGATATTTTTTTTCCTTGGAGCCTTTTGTGTAGAGCTAAAAAAAATATAACAAAGCTTGCATTGTAATGGCATCATGTATTAAAATTATTATTATTTAAAAAAAACAAACTAAGAACCTATTTTGTGTAAGTCTCTAGTTTTTTTCTTAAACTAATTGTTGAAGTGAATTGTTATTTCATTAAATAATCCATAAGTTGAGACATTTTTAAGTAAAGATTATCGAAATCGCATTTCATTTGAACAATTACTGCAACAAACAACTATTTATGTACACTAAATAGGTTATTAGGTTCTTAGTTTAGGTAAATTAAGTAATTCATGCGTATTTAGTTTGAAACAAAACTTCGTAAATGTCAAATCCATACAAAAAAAATGGCAACAATGCAGATATTTTATATGGGAAATTTTTTACTTTTACTGAATGAAAATCGAATTTTAACCAATGTTTCTTTTGGTAATTAAGTTTGAAAGTAGCTTACTTCTCAAAAACTGTAGCAGCATGTGGCGGCTTATGGATTATTATTAAATGTTCCGTAAGCCGCCGCACTTTTATTAGGCACAGATTTTGAAAAGTACACTACTTTTAAACTTAGTTGCCATAAAAAATATCGGTTTCAGTCGGAACCGGTGGAAAAATATGCATTTAAATTTATATTTCATAAAAAAAAATTGTACGTAATTTCTCGTTACGGCTGACATTTCTTATTACATTATTTTGCATACTGACCGATTTCCAGGGTACCAATCGATAAATATTAAAAAAGATTGCCATATCGCAAAAAATCACATATATTCGAGGAAGGTACTAAAGGTTGCACCATACAAATTTTCATGTTCTGAATAAATACATAATTGGAGTATATTCTTTTAAATCACAAACCATGTTTACACAAACCTAGCGTAGCCGCTAAACTACTTGAAAACTGGGATGTTTTTCTTGCCTTGACGCGAGCAGGCGGTATAAAGGGGCACTTTCTTTTGTATCACAAACCATGTTACACAAACCTAGCGTAGCCGCTAAACTACTAGAAAACTGGGATGTTATTCTTGAGGTAATAATTTTTCGGGTATGGCAACCTTTATTAATATTTAAAAATTGGTACCCCTTCAAAATGGAAAGAATACATCATGAAATGTCATTCGTAAAGGAAAACTTACGTACAAAAAAGTTTTTATGAAATGTAAATTTAAATGCATATTTTTCCGCCTTTTTCGACTGAAACCGATGGTTCTTGTGGTAATTAAGTTTATGGGTAGTTTATTTCTTTAAATGTATGCCTATTAAAAGTGAAGCGGCTTGTGGCGGTTAGGTAAATATTTACCGGAAGCTCAATTATTAATTTCTCCCATTGACACACACAATGAATATATTTTTAACAATGGCCGCCTCTAATTTTTATTGAAATTTTGTTTTGGGCCGCCTCCATTGGGCATTGGGCTGTCACCATTTCATGTTCCAGTCTACGGTAAGAGTATCTGCTATATAAAGTCATTGACTTTGAAAATTTCACTACAGTTTGCTTACAACGCACCCCACCACCAACTCAATGTCTTACACAAATCTACACAAGACGCGAGTCGTGCCAATTCTCATTAAAAAAATATTAGTTTTTATCGCTATACTACTTGTTCATAAATCAATGGCATAAGGTCAAACTACATTAACTACGAGTACATAATTATATATTAATAATTAGTATTTGGAGTGATTTTTTGTAGATAACATTGTTTGACTTTAAGCCCTCGAATTAACGGTATGTTTTTTTTGTAGATACTGTTATACCAACAACTCAGAAAGAAACTAACTCAACACTTAAGTCATTAAAAGTGAAAAAAAAAATTGTTTAAATAGGTTACATTGGGTTAGGTTATGGGCTATTTTTCAAATTTTTTTTAATATCTTTTAATGACTTTCCAAAGAGGTGTTGAGTTGACTTGATTCTGAGTTGGCACGGGACCGATTGAGATGCAGGCTTACTGACTGCTCAAAGGGTCACTCCTACAAAGGTTCACTGCTTACTCCTACAACTTGGGTCTCTTTAAGACCCTGGTTCACTGCCCCCCCCCCCCCTATAACATGGGTCTCTACAATCCTAGATACACTGCTTTCTTTAGAAATAGTAGTGATTATTGTTCCCACATTCCTGGTATTACTGTGAGCTGTTTATTTTTATATTTAATTAAATGAAGGCAATATTAGCGAAACTCAATTGAAAATCTGAAAAAGATACACATCTAGGACAACGCATATTTTTATTGGCTGCTATTTTTATGTTGTGCATAAGAAAATGAAGATAATGTTGGTAGTTCTTAGTCGAAGTATGATACAGTTAAATATGACCGAATCGGATAGGGACACATTAGCTCAGTTGATAGAGCTGCGCCCCGTCAAGGCATGGGTCCTGGGTTTGAGTCCTAGATGTGACTATCTTTTTCTGATTTGTTTTCAGATTTTAGATTGAGTTTCGCTAATATTGTCTTCATTTAATTAAATATAACAATTTGAGGTTTTACTCAATAAGTTAAAAATAAAATAAAATGTTTATTTCAAGTTTATTAACAGTTTTGTCTTTATTTATTCCAGACCTTCCATGTCCCAGGGCACGGTGTTGATGCACAACAACCGTCTGCAAGAGAAGGATTTCACCGTCGCCACCCCCGAGGAGTTTGTGCGCAGGTTCAAGGGTACCCGGGTCATCAACAAAGTAAGCGCCCTTTTCAGATCTACCATTGTAGTACAAATCCTTTCCCATTTTCTGATAATAATGGTCCTACCGCTGAGAGCTTTGTTGGAACCTCTCTTTCTGATTCATGCATTGTTTATGAGAATGAGCGCGAAGCTACAACAGAGCTGTAAGGGTTGTGTGTATAACCCAGTGATGCAAAATGCGCATGTGGCCCTTGGCCCATCTTGTGCGGCCCGCTCAGGTTTAAAAAATAGGTAACACGGCCAATCTGCTAAAAAGAATACTAGAAATGCCTTCCATATAGATTTTGGTTCTAGCCCATTTAGCATGCGCTCTCTCTCATATTCGCCCGACACATGTGTTTCTTCATCCCTTTTAAATTCCCTAATGACACACACATGTAATCTAAGCAGGGAATCATCAGGCTTTACGAACTTATTGGATTACAAAACACCCGCTCATGGAATTTTTTGTTTTTCTTTACCCCTATGGTTGTGCATAACTGCTCTAACGCATATGAATGTTTAGAGTTGATGAAAATACATATTATTATTTGTATGCTTTTAAAGTTTTCTTCATTAAGCCTTCTAGAATTCAGCTAAGCCTCCAATGTCTCCAGTTTTGTGTGTTCTTGGTGATTCTCACTTATCCGAAACGAGTTCTTAATACATTATATGTGGGCGATCTCTGCTTCTTTTTCCCAATCAAGGAACCCATCCACTGAATCTAATATGTTATGATTGTTTGCAGGTTCTGATCGCCAATAACGGCATAGGAGCAGTAAAATGCATGCGCTCTATAAGAAGATGGTCCTACGAGATGTTCAAGAACGAGCGCTCTGTGAGATTTGTGGTCATGGTAAGTTTTAATTAATGTTACTTTCTTGCTTTGCTTGTATGAACGAGGGCTGTCTAAGAATTAAAGACCTTTCCTTAGCGTGTAACTCAGACTTTCCCCTAAAAAACGAGCTTGATCCGGCTTGGTAACTGCTTCAGTGCGATCTTTGCGTCCATTTGAGATGGATGCTTCGCTGTCGAATCCCGCCGCCTGCGAGGTGCGCTCGATTATTCACTTTCTCAACTAAGAGGGAGTGCACCCTGTTGAAGTGCGTAAGCTCGCAATTTTGATCCCAGACGTTAGTAAGTCTATCACACAAACGATTTTCAGGGAAAAATAGCGAATGCAAATTGCTTGCTTGTTGGGTTCCCAAAATGCTGAAGAGCAAAATCGTGTGGAGAGCGCTCGGGTCTCTTCGAACCATTTTCCAACCAATGCGAGATTTTTTTTGGGTTGGGGCAACAAGGATTCACCATCTAACGCCGGAATCAAAAAGGCAATAATGACTAGGACGCAGTGGGAGAGGTGATAGCATTTTTGGAGGCCGAGTTCTATGATAAGGGAATCAAGGACCTAGTGCCAAGACCCACCAAGTGCATCGATCGTAACGGAGTCTATGTCGAAAAATAGTGGGGATACCTAAAATGTCAGATGATTTTTTGTAAATATAAATTTTTCCTGATTTTAAAAATTAGAATCGTCTTTTTCTTGGACAACCCTTGTACATATTATTATTTGTATAAATCTTATTTAAAATTCATTTGTATGGCAACCTGTCAGTATTATGTCCATTTTTTTGTTATTTATTATCTAAAAGCAGACGGATTGTCAAATTTACAAACATTTTAAATGTTAAGGCCCTAAATCATTTTGCCCTAAAAAGTTTACTAATGGCTGTGAATAATATTTTCCTTGCATATTGTAGGTAACCCCAGAAGATCTAAAGGCCAATGCGGAGTACATAAAGATGGCGGACCACTACGTGCCCGTTCCCGGAGGCTCTAACAACAACAACTATGCCAACGTGGAGCTCATCCTGGACATTGCCATCAGAACACAAGTGCAGGTGAGGATTCTCTCAATTTGGTACCGCCACCCTGGGAACCTTTTATTGGACCACCGCAAGTGGTTCGCTACGTTTGGTTACGTAGCAGGGGTGAATGGGTTCGTGGGGTGAGGTTTGTCTAGGTCTTGGCGGCGAATGGGTTTGCTCACCTACAACGCGGTTGAGGGAGACCTAACCTGGACCTCTCCACCCGGACTCTCGACCCGTCGGCTTGCACCGAAGATTTACGGCAGGAATGGATTGACACATTGACTCCCAAATTCCTACCCACCTCTCATACATTTTCCTTCTCAGAAATTACTCTCCTTCCTTTCCTTAAAAAGAACCTCCAAGCAGTATTCCCAAAGATGACACGGATCCTGAAGGAATTTTCTTGGTGCCAAAAAGATTGTTACTTTTCGCCTTCAGTTCTTCCAAATAATATTCAAATATAGCATCAGGGCATGTCTGTCTTCTTTGGTCTATGATGAAGATGCAGTTTTTTTTTTGTATACTGGATCTATCTTGAGTCACTTACCACCATACTTTAATAAAAATATCCTAACTGATGTTAACTAAATAAAAATATCCTAATTAGACGAGAGGTTCTGGGTTTGAGTCCCATTTGGGGACCACTACTTTTTTCTATTTGTCTGTCTTTCATATTTTCATTTAGATTATTATTGTTATCTTCTTCTTCAACGATGTATCCTAATTGTAATTATTTGTTTCCAGGCGGTGTGGGCCGGCTGGGGCCACGCCTCAGAGAACCCCAAGCTGCCGGAGTTGCTCCATCGCAATGGCATTGTGTTCATCGGGCCCCCCGAGAAGGCCATGTGGGCACTGGGAGACAAGATCGCCTCCTCCATTGTGGCGCAGACGGCCGACATTCCCACCTTGCCGTGGAGCGGAAGTGGTCAGTGGATTGTGATAACCCTAAATAAAATTCATTTTGACAGCATACCTACCTAACGCCTGTGCTTTAAAGATTGCAATCCGCTTGTTAAGATAGGGGAATCTATCAAACATACCGCCCATTACTGCTCAGAGTTGAGGGTTTTTGTCAGGTATTTTGGGGCTCCAGACCAGAGGTGGGGCTTCCAAATTAACCAGTGGGACTTACTTGAGATTTGTGCAGGCTCAACAGTTGTATTCAAGTATGCCCAGCTTCTGAGAGGCTAACTTGACTCCGGCTTTGATGATGTATTTTTTATCTATTTTAATTTTATTCTTATTATTTCTTTCTCATATTCAAAATTATTTCTCATATTAAAGTTAGGTATTCATGTAAAAGCCATTAAATAAATAAAAAAAATATATATGCCTACACCTTTATTTAACAAAATGATTGTTGTGTTTTCAGAACTAAAGGCCCAGTATAGCAACAAGAAGATCAAGATTTCTTCAGAACTGTTCTCAAGGGGCTGCATACATTCGCCAGAGCAAGGCTTGTTAGCTGCACAGAAGATTGGTAAGTCTTACAAAATTATATACCACACACCTGCTGTCCAAAAACTAGTGTTTCTACATCACATTTGGAGTAGATTTTGTGCTTTTTTTTAATTGAGACTTCGTTTTCGAGTAAATCAAGTCCAAAGTTGGAATTTTTCAGGACAAAATGAAAAAAAACAGAAGTCGCGGGGGTTACTATGTATGAATAGTTCTGTGAGCAGACCTCGCGTAGTGTTGTTTATTCCCATTTGATAGCTTGTAATCCGTAAATGGTTCTTGTCGAATTTTTTTTTTTCAATATTTTTTCCGAGAACTTTTTTTAGCAAAAATTTCAAATGACGCATTTAAAAAAAAAAAATTATTCAAGCCCTCTGGTGTGGATGAAATGTTAAAAATTGAAGTAAAAACTATGTAAAATTTTTGCAGTGTCCCTAAGGATGCGCCCCTATATCAAATAAAATAAATCAGGGAAAAATGTAAAAACTTCTCTGGAAAACTCTGAATTATCAGGGTATTTTGAATTTTTTTGCCCTGCTGATGTAGTGTATGTTTTTTTTGTATGATTTGATGTTCTGGTCATGATTCCAGGTTTCCCTGTGATGATCAAGGCTTCAGAAGGAGGTGGTGGTAAGGGAATCCGCAAAGTGGACAATCCTGATGACTTCCCAAACCTTTTTAGACAGGTTTGTAGACAAATCTGCATTTTAACTTTCATATTCAAATATATATCTAAATTATATTCAGAGTACCAGAGTGGTAATCATTAATTTGACTAGCTGTTAAAAACCCGCTCCGCAGATTTTTACTGCTGGGCCCTGCGGCCGGCTCTTGGTTCGGCTTCGCCGAGTGAGTGTTGATGACCATTTTATAGATCCAATACAAACTGATTTCAAAAACAGCCCGTTCCTCGGATCGGCTGTAACTAGTCTCCGGGACAAAGTAACCGAGACAAAGTTACCGAGACATATCAACGACGTCATATGTAATATATAGCCACTTGATACAACATGTATTACCGTCAATCTTTTCATATCCGGAGAGATACCACATATTCACAAATTTGTAGCAGTTAAACCTAGGGGGGGAGACGTCCCCGTCCGACCTGCTGACGGAAGTAGCGACATCTTCTGTCGAATTCTTGAATTCAAAACTGAATTATAATAGTAGCTTTGTGTGAAATTCCAAGTACTCAGATGTTATTTGTGGCGCGGCGCGTATGGCGTTGCGTCCGACATGCACTCGTAGCTGGGTTCTGAAATTCAACCACGCAGACGCTACGGTATTAATACTGTTCGATTAATGATATGTGTATATTACAGGTGCAAGCGGAAGTTCCCGGCTCTCCTATATTTGTGATGAAGTTAGCAAAATGCGCTCGCCATTTAGAAGTGCAACTTCTGGCTGATCAATACGGTAAATAAATTGATTTTTTTATCATTTTCTATTCCAAATTCATGTTTTGGTTGTCGTTTGATATCCTGCTGAAAATGTAACGTTTTCTATCAAAAATACTATATCCAGTTTGGATGGCAGGAATGGGTACCGCCACCCCGGAAACCATTTATTGGAATGACAAACACCTCTGCCACAGGTTACCCCAAGTGGTTCACTACGTTTGGTGACTTAGCAGGGGTGCTTCGGTTCATGGGGTGAGGTTTGTCTGGATCTGGTGGTGGATGACCTGGACACACCGAACCCTAGATTCCTACCCTCCCCTCTTACCCTTTTCCTTCCCAGAACTTCCTCTCCTACCTTTCCTTAAAAATACGTTCCACACAGCATCACCATCACCAAGATGACACAGGCCCTGAGGGACCCACTATGTGTGGGGTAAATGTAAAAAAAAAATAAATTATATCCTACTGGTTCTGAAGTTTTTATTTTTCTTTACGTGACACCTCACAAGAGCACCCCTGTCTGTACAGGTTTAAAGACAAGGGAACTATATCAATACAAGATATTAAAAAATGGATTATAAGTATTGGACGCCTCACTATTACAAACATCTGTAAAATAAATCACACATAGATTAAAATTACTATGCACATACAACCTAACCCCTATAAAATAAATGAAAATAATGTAATCCTTTCAAATTGACCTTTAAATAGATTAGGCAGAATTTATTTCTCTACTTCATCTCCAACATTTATAAAATAACTCTCTTCAAAAGATTTATCACCCTTCCAATCACCTTTCTGTTTTAATTCTATTCAAAGTGATATGTATTTTACCTTCAATATCCTTGTAACTACAATATTCATTTATATACCTGTACGCCTGTCTCGACACAGGTATACCCTAGTGAGACAGGCATATACACAAAACAAATGTAAATATATTTTTATTATAGATAAATAAATTTAAAAAAAAAAAAATACCAAGTTAGGCAGCACTGTGAGGTGGGTTAAGATAGGGCTGTAGGATGGGATTGCGAGTCAGGTGTCGCAAATATCATTTTATATGATTTAACAACTTAATCGCTCCGGATTTGAATCCGCGACCTCTGGATTGTTAATTGAGAGTCTTACCCCTCGGAGGCTGTCGGATGCCCACTGCATTAGAGATGGCAATTGGATTGTCAATCAGACAGACCGCCCTTTGCACAGAATCAAGCAGGTTTATCAAGTATTTGGGGCTCCAGCCCAGAGGTGACTCCCATTAAATGTAGTTTATTTGACATTTCAGGTAATGCCATCTCCCTGTTTGGTAGGGACTGTTCCATCCAGCGCCGACACCAGAAGATCATAGAGGAAGCCCCCGCCACCATCGCTAACCAGGAAATCTTTTCAGAGATGGAAAGAGTAAGTCTAATTTAATTCATTTATACTTGGTAATTGTGATGTTTGTGTTGTTTACAATCAAACACTGTTAATCTGTGGGGGTACTACTTAATAATAAAAGGTCCTCGATACAAATTGGCTTATTATGAGTTTACATATTTAAAATAATTATACTACTGGTCGCATGACCTGTCTATACTGGCTGCTAATTGAATCTGCTGAGTAGCTGGCGATTGAACACTCAACCGCCATTGCTATCCCTACTGGCATCTGTTGGCAACCGATAGAAACTCTTTCTCTACTGGCATCTGTCGGCATCTGATAGAAGCTCTTTCAGTACACTACAATAATGAATTGATGAAATAATTATTCACAAATAAAGAAAATATTTATAGTCCATTTCCATGTGCATCGGATTTGGACACAGTTTCAGATGCAACACCGACACTGAATGAAGAATACACTGTTAAAGAACTCACCCTGATGTGATCAATGAAATAATAGTAATAAACATTGTGATATTCCAGTCTGCCGTCCGCCTTGCCAAGATGGTGGGCTACGTGTCAGCCGGCACGGTGGAGTACCTGTACGACCCCTCCGGCTCCTACTTCTTCCTGGAGCTGAACCCTCGCCTTCAGGTGGAGCACCCCTGCACGGAGATGGTGGCCGATGTCAACCTGCCCGCCGCCCAGTTGCAGGTGAATACAATACATTTTATAATGCTGTTGGTCTTCCTTTGAGGGCTTCATTTATGAAAGAGAGGGAGATTTCACAATGAATTTACCAGTGGTATGGCACATGTATAGTAAAAATGAACTCTAAATTACCAGTCTGGAGGTGTCTGGTTCAAACCAGGAGTGCGCTAGTATATTTTATTTGATTAGTTTATGTTATTTCACAATTTATTAATCTTAATACAGTCAAACTCTCTTAAGAAGTTTTCCAAGGGACGGGAAAAATAAAACTTTGTAAGTGGGATAACCTTGTGTATTTTGATGTTTATATGCGATGACGATTGATTCCCTAATTTTCCCATGACTGACTGACTCTTAAAGACGATTACGCGTCAAACGCGCCATCATTTCTGGCGTTGCATTATTTAGCTCGTTAATGCGATACAGAATACCACGGCCGATTTAATAAATCGCAAAAAAAACAGAAGCACCCTTCTGGTGGAAAAAAAGAGGAATAAAAATATATCGACAATATTTCATAGTAATACAACAAAAATCCTCACTTCAGATTGCAATGGGTCTGCCGCTGTACTACATCAAGGACATCCGGCTGCTGTACGGAGAGTCTCCGTGGGGCATGACAGAAATTGACTTTGACGACCCGAGACAGAAGCCGCAGCCGTACGGACACGTCATCGCAGCCAGAATCACATCCGAGAACCCTGACGAAGGTACTGTTTACTAATTTTAATTTGCGCAAAATTCCTGAAAAAACATTTATAAAAATTGCTAAAGAGAAAAACGCAGGCGTCGAGAGAAATTTTAATAATAGGTGTATTACGAAAGTATTGCTTTTCCTTGCCCTCCTAATACCGAGCGAAAAGGAAAACTGCACCTCAGGCTGATTATACCTAAATAAAATTGTCCAAATTGAGGTTTTGTATTCCCCTGTTTCATCCTACTGAATTTTAAGATTTTTTTTCACTGACGGTGTTAGAAGAAAAATTTTATATCTACATTTTTAAATTTGTATACTGAACGTCTGTTAATGGCATTCAAACTACGTAATTTTAAGGATTTTTAGAAGGTCCTAACTCCTATAAGAAGTAACTTATCAAAAAAAGCAAAACCTATCGACATTGCAAGTGGTTGATGTCTATATTAAGCTGGGTGGACCATGGAAGGCCACCATAACAAATAAACAGTTACTATTAATTTATTTACTAGATGTATGAAACAAACAAATTATTAAGTGACACTTTGTTTTACTATGTAAGTTATAATTTTTTTCATTCATGATTATTTATTAAAATTTAAGTTTTATTAAACTCTTCCGAACGGCCTTGCAAGGAACAAGAACTCGCTACCGCGTCTGTGTCCTTCACTTCGATGGGTGTTAGTGTGAGTAGAAGTCATAGTTAGCAGTCATCATATGGCAATAACTAAGACTTTTAATAAATGGCCTTACTAAGAGCATGGCCTTCCATGGTCCACCCACCTTACGTTAAAAAAATATTGGCATTAGTGTCAAAATTGAGAGAGGAAATAAGGTAATACGTTTCTGTGGAAAAAAGCCGCCCGCGTTTCCTCTTATTATTGTGTTTTTGATGCTTCTAAAAATGTTAATAAATTTTTTCCCCCAGGATTCAAGCCATCTTCCGGAACGGTCCAGGAGCTGAACTTCCGCTCCTCGAAGAACGTGTGGGGCTACTTCAGCGTGGCGGCCAGTGGAGGACTGCACGAGTTTGCCGACTCCCAGTTCGGTCACTGCTTCTCCTGGGGGGAGACCAGGGAACAGGCCAGAGAGTGAGTATTAATACCTACGAACTTAACCTCACCTAACCTATTTTTTTTATAACATTCTGTTTTATAATGAGAAAAAGATCTTCTGGTTCAGACCACTGGAAATCTATATTGTTATCCTCATGGAGAACAATTCTTACATTCCCCTAATACACTTTTAAAAACTTGTGACCAATTTTATAAAGTTAGACTCCATTTTTAGGCAGCATCGCGTTCATTGGTCAAATCATTGTACATATAGTTTCATATTTATTTATCACCCAGAGGGCTTTTACATGTTTGGTAGTACAATTAATTCATGACAGGTAATTTTGAAACAAATAAAGAAACAATAAAAATAAAATTAGATAAAAAATGCACACAAGTCATAAAAATACAAAAAAAATACGAAAATACAGATGTGTTTAAGAATAGTGGAATATATTTTTTACAAGATCCACAAAACTCGCCAAGTTGATATTAAATATATCAACGTCACCTAAGTACTGATTTCCCATAGTGTGAAATCGTATTGGAGGGAGTGGGCAATGTAGTTCCGCTTATGAATGCTGCAGTAGAATAGTGTATTTGGTCATGTTGTTACCGTGCGTATTCGTAAGTTTATAAGTTGCAGGAGTTCGAACAGTTGAATTTAGAGTATTATATTTTGAATAAAAAGGTTAAGTTGTTTATTTTACGTCTATCTTCTAATGTGTGTATTTTTGTATTTTGTGTATTTTTTGTATCGGTGATGGATGAACCGGTGGATGCAATTTTTAGCCATAAGTTGTTATAATGGTTTGTCTAGTTGGTAGTTAGAAGTAAGATTGTAGAAATGTAGTATAAGTTTGTACAGCGCCCTTTAGGTGATTTTTCACAAAAACGGCGCTATACAAGTCATCCAAATATTATTATTATTATTAGTCATTAGATTGTATTAACACTTATAAAGTTGGACAAATATCTTCCATCCCCAGGAACCTGGTGATCGCCCTGAAGGAGCTGTCCATCCGTGGAGACTTCAGAACGACGGTGGAGTACTTGATCACCTTGCTGGAGACCAAGAGCTTCCAGGAAAACACAATCGACACTTCCTGGCTGGATGCCCTTATCTCGGAGAGGGTAAGAGATTTAATTTATTTTTTTAAATTCCTGTATGTTCAATGTATTTTGTAGTCTCTTTCAACAGGCAATCTTCCCAACAAGCCTTCCTTTAACTTGCTTGGTGTGACTTTAACATCTTGAACAGAGTAGGAAATCCTCAATACCCTCGCCTACTGTCAGCAGGGAATTTGCAGAACTGTGTGAAAACTACCTTGATGTATTTATAACTGACTATAGCAAAGCCTTTGACAAGATCAACCACAGGATCCTGCTTAGAAAACTTGCTAATCATGGTATTCATGGAGATCTCCTTCGTTGGTTATCTTCATACATAACAAACAGGTCCCAGGCTGTGACAGTAGGTGGATTTTTTTCCATCTGGAAAATCATTACTTCTGGTGTGCCTCAGGGGTCCATTTTGGGTCCTTTGCTTTTCTCTATCTATATAAATGATATTACGACATGTTTTCACAACGCTCAAATTTTACTATTTGCCGACGATATGAAGATATACCTTCCTATAAGCTCCCATGAATGTTCTGTGTGTTTACAAGAAGATCTTGACCAACTGACGGATTACTGTCTCAGAAATAAGCTTTTTATCAATATTTCTAAATGTTGTAAAGTCACATTCACACGTAACCATATAAAAATACTGCATGAATACACCATTTCTGGACCGCTGTTAACAAATAAAGATTATAAACGTGACCTCGGGGTTATTTTGGACTCTAAAACTTACCTTTGATAAACACGTTGATAATATTGTCACCAAAGCAACAAAGAGTCTAGGCTTTGTACTGAGAACATGCAAATTTTTCAAAAACACTAAGACTTATCTGATTCTGTACAATTCACATGTTCGTCCTCACCTGGAATACTGTTCACAGGTTTGGAACCTGCGCTATATTGTTTATGTTAATAGGTTAGAAAGAGTTCAGGAGCGATTTCTCAAATTCCTCAATTTTAAATCATTCAACATATACAATTCTTACGACGAAATCGAGAAACATTTTCGAATCTCGAAACTGCTCAATAGGAGGCTTGTCGCTGATCAGATGCTCCTGTACAAAATTATTTACTCAAAAGTTGACTGCCCGGAGCTGCTAAATAAAATAAATTTCCACACGCCGACTCGATACAGCAGACAAAATACCCTTTTCTACATTGATAGATAACTAACTAACTAACCATCACGCCGTTTCCCCGCAGGGGTAGGCAGAGAGGACGGACCGCCAAACAACTCGGTCTTGGCACACACTCTTTGCCTCACTCACATTCATACATCGTCTCATACATACTCTTCTATTATTCCGACTTTTGACATGGCCCGACTCAAGTATCTGATTCACTTGATCGTGCCATGTCTTCCTCGGGCGTCCCCTACTTCTTCTTCCATTCACATTTGCGTCATATATTCTTCTCACATTATTTTCTTCTTTCATTCGCTCTACATGTCCAAACCATCTGAGGGTCCCTTTCTTAATCTTACTCATTATGCTTACATCAGCCTTGCATTCTTTGCGGATATCCACATTTCTCACACGATCATACATGGTTTTGCCACACATTCGCCTCAGGGATCTCATTTCGACAGCATTCAGTTTACTTTCATCCTTCCTCTGCCAACTCCATGCCTCACTGCCATACATCAAGGTAGGTACCAGGACTCCATTGTGGACTGCTAGCTTCGCGTCTTTTGACAGTGTTTTATTAGCGCCAACGGCATTCAGTCCTCCATTAATGGAGTTACCTGCATTTACTCTTCTTTCAATATCTCTATCAGCCTTCCCATCTCTCGTAAACATACTACCCAGGTACACAAACTCATCCACCTGCTCCAAGTATTCATCATTCACAACTATATTGCACACTATTTTCGTACTCTCCCTTTCAAATACCATGACTTTAGACTTACTTACATTCATCATTAACTCATTTTGCATACACACTTCGTTCATCCTAGACACGAGAGACTGTAGATCTTCCATAGTGTTAGAAATCAGCACCGCATCATCAGCATACATTGATAGATGCAACACTAATTTCAACCAAAATGAATTTATACAAAGGACATATAACTACTATAATAATAAACTTGCACATATAGACACACTTGCTGACATATTCACTGCTAGTTACTGTCGTTACAGAATTTCTTTGTATTACATTCTAGGTGCGAATAACACATAACACATATTCGTGACTAAATTTATTGTACCTAATATTTGTATATTACTTGCGTGGCAACTTTCCCTTATCCCTCTCCTCCCCTTACCCGTCCCAACCCAAATACCTATTTCGCAGTCTATTTAAGTATTGTTTTAATTATTCTATTGTTGTGTATCATGTTTATCACTTGCTGAATTAACATCTGTACAGTAGAACCCCGTTAATTCGAACCCCGATAATTCGAAATTTTTGCCAAAAAAAAGTCCCCAGAAATTTTTTTCATACAAAATAATTTTTTCATACAAAATAATTTTTTAATTCGAAATTCGTAATTCGAAATTTATTTTTGCCCGCACACGAAAATTCGTTTGTGTAATTCGAAAAACATTTCAACACGGATTTTAGCAAAAAAAAATAAAAATAATTTCGTAAATTAGAATCTGGCAGACAGCCGTGGTGGTAAAATGCCGTAAAATGTCGATTTACGCGGTTAACATCGTCCTAATTCGTATTATTATTTTGTAAAATCTGAATTGGTTGTGGTATTTTTAACGAATTTTCTTAGAATATAGTAATTTAAAGGTCCGACCGCGACGGGATTCGGCCGCGAAAATCGATTTACGCGAAATATATCGTATTTTTATGAATTTATTCCGAATATGTATCTGAATTAGGGCCGGCCGCGACGGGATTCGGACGCGAAAACTCAATTTACGCGAAATATATCGTATTTTTATGAATTTATTCCGAATAGGTATCTGCATTATGAACGGCCGCGACGGGATTCGGCTGCAAAAATTCAATTTGTGCGAAATATACCGAGATTTTACGATTTTTTCCCGAATAGTTATTTGATCAAGGGCCGGCCGCGAAGGGATTCGGCCACGAAAATTCGATTTACACGATATATATCGTATTTTAATGAATTTATTCCGATTATTTATTTATTAGGTATCTGCATTATAGCCGGCCGCGACGTGATTCGGCTGCAAAAATTCGATTTGCGCGAAATATATCAAATTTTTACGATTTTTTTCCAAATAGGTATCTGAACAAGTGCCGGCCGCGATGGCAATCGGCCGCGAAAATTCGATTTACGCGGAATACATCGTATTTTTATGAATTTATTCCGAATAGGTATTTGCATTATGGCCGGCCGCGACGGTATTCGGTCCTGAAATTTCGATTTACGCGAAATATACCGAGTTTTCACGATTTTTTTCCGAATCGATATTTGAACAAGGGCCAGCCGCGACGGGATTCGGCCGCGAAAATTCGATTTACGCAAAATATATCGTATTTTTATGAATTTATTCCGAATAGGTATCTGCATTATGGCCGGCCGCGACGGGATTCGCCCGGAAAATTCAATTTACGCGAAATATATCGTATTTTCTTGAATTTATTCCGAATAGGTATCTGCATTATGGCCGGCTGCGAAGGGATTCGGTCGTGAAATTTCGATTTTAGCGAAATATATCGTAGTTTTACTTCGAATTTCTAAATTTCATAGCCGGCCCCGGAGGCAGTAAGCAGCAAAATGTTGATTTACGCAGAAATATGCAGTATTTTTATGAATTTATTTTGAATAGGTATTTGAATTTAGAGGGCTGGCTGCGACGGGATTCGGTCGTGAAATTTCGATTTACGCGAAATTTATCTTATTTTTACGAATTTACTTCGAGTAGGTACCTGAATTCAAAGGGCCAGCTGCATCGGAAATAACAAATTTTTATGAATTCATACTTCGAATAGAGGGCCGTCCGCGGCGGTACACGGCTGAGTAAACTCGATTTACCCAGGGAATAAGCGTATTATTACGAATTTATTCCAAAGAACCTACCCAAATTTGAATTTGCCGCCAAAAAATTTTTGGCAATTTTTTTTTTTTCGCGAAATTTCGAATTACGTGGGAATTCGTTAATTCGAAATTTAATTTTTGATGTCCCGTGGATTTCGAATTAACGGGGTTCTACTGTATTATTATTTTTTTTTTAAATTGCTGCTTAGTTCTGTTTTTCTCAAATGTTATAGTTTACATTCAGTTACTTTTATGTTTCTAAATACCTATCTGTGAACATCAATAATAAGGAAGTTGAGTCCATTTTTTTTATTTTTTTTTATCAATGTTCGCATTCAAACTTAAATACTGGTATTTTTTTTTTTTTTTTTAAAGCTCGTTTTCATAGTAAAATTAATTCTCAAAGTTTAAATTTTATTAAGCCCGCCAAAACGAGCGGATCCGAGCGGTAAGAAGCGGGGTGTGGGTGTGACGTCATTTAAACTGAAAAAAACTGCGTCGCTTGGGCATTTTGTATGGAGATTTTTTAAATTCTTCAATAAGGAATTCCAGTAATTTTTTTTATCAATGTTAACCGTCTATCAGAATTGATGTCATTTTAAAAAAAGAAAATTGATCAAGTTTTCATAGTTAAATTAATATTTAAGGGTAGAATTTTTGTTTCTCGCGCCAAAACTCTTCACAAACACGGTATTGCCGTCACTGGCCGATCGCCGTTGGTTGAAGTGTCACCCGCCAATTCAGGCCGCCGCGCAAAAAAGTAAAGACCGAAAGTAAGATAACGGTTTACAGCGCAGTTCACTGTGAGACTTTTCTGCGCAATCAATAAATTTAATTAACTTGTACAAAACTAGTGAGGTTTACGGCGAAACATCAGATGTCAGATGGGTAGAGAATACGTAATGATTATTATTCAATACTGAAAAAATGTATTATACTTATTGTAACATACAAATGAACACAATTAATAATTTGATGTATTTACTTGGAAGCTTTAACTCCACAAATTTCAGCACTAATGTGGTCAGTATTATCTATTTTAAATATAAAATCAACATGTCAGAATCAACGATTTGTAGGTAGTCGGACTGGCCTTGAATATATCCGATTTCTGACATGGTATTTGGTTTTTTAAACAGATTTTGCATTACATAAACTTTGTTTACTAAACCATTAAATATACCAATCCACCCATTACTAAACTTAAAAAGACTTTTAGGGGATACAATGCAAAACCGTTTGGCCCATAAGTAAACGACGTTTAGCCTATATACCTCTCTCATCATACACAAACCATCTCTCGTGTAATAGAAAGAGATGCACCGTAGACATTTCGGTGATCCGCTCTTTATACAAACTGAGGTTCCAATGACGTCAGAATTTTTTCGACCATTCATGAAGCGTTTGTAGTTCGTAGCTTTTTGATTGATTTTTAAGAAGGTTTAATTAATTCTAAGAATAACAATATAGAAATATATTTATATATTTAGAATCGATATTTTTTGATCTACATGAACATATTTTTTATAAGTCAAAATATTTTTCACTCAACTTCCTTATTGGTCTGTTTTTTTGCCATCCTCTTAAACTAACTAACTAACTAACTAACCATCACGCCGTTTATTATCGTTTATATAAGTAGGCAGAGAGGACGGACCGCCACACAACTCGATCTTGGCACACACTCTTTGCCTCGTTCACATTCATACATCGTCTCATACATGCTCTTCTATTATTCCGACTCTTCACATGGCCCGACTCAAGTATCTGATTCACTTGGTCGTGCCATGTCTTCCTCGGGCATCCGCGACTTCTTCTACCATTCACATTTGCATCATATATTCTCCTTACACTCCTTTCCTCGTTCATTCGCTCTACATGCCCAAACCATCGGAGAGGCCCTTTCTTAATCTTACACATCACGCTTACATCAGCCTTGCATTCTTTGCGGATATCCACGTTTCTCTCACGATCGTACATGGTTTTACCACACATTCGCCTCAGGGATCTCATCGCCATCCTCTTATGTATATTTTATTACTAAGACTGTTTATGTTCCTTAAATAAATAAATAATATCAGGATAAAAACTATGATTTATTTTCTTGAAATTGTTTTCCGTTTGCCATATAATCTTATTATTCATATATACTTTTACAGCCTTATTAAAAAACATAGTGAAAATTTTATTCAATTGACGATCAACAGTCTCTTGTGTCTAGGATGATCAAGTGTGTATGAAGAACGAGTTAATGATGAATGTAAATAAGTCTGAAGTCATGATATTTGCAAGAGAGAGTATGAAAACATTGTGCAATATAGTTGTGAATTATCAATATTTGGAGCAGGTTT
The DNA here is from genome assembly GCA_917563855.2 of Limnephilus lunatus. NCBI lineage: Eukaryota > Metazoa > Arthropoda > Insecta > Trichoptera > Limnephilidae > Limnephilus > Limnephilus lunatus. The sequence continues at coordinate 3,748,386 of OU830596.1, read as the reverse complement.
TGTGTATTTGGGAAGTATGTTTACGAGTGTTTGGAAGGCTAATAAAGATATTTAGCCCGGCTAGCTCAGTCGGGTAGAGCATGAGACTCTTAATCTCAGGGTCGTGGGTTCGGGCCCCACGTTGGGCGCCATTGTAACTAAAATTTTAATGTATTGAAAATATTTAGCATAGTAATATGTTTAAGTGAAGTGAAACAAGTAATTTCAACTTAACAAATTTATTACCAACATGGAGGAAAACAGAATCATCTTTAGTTTAGACTCTAATAAATTAAATCATTATGGAGAAAAAATAATTAGTTTATAATAATGTAATTCTGAAATTTGAAAATATGAGATTGACAAATATGACGGCTTTGACAGAAGGTGGCAATAGCGAAATTGGTTAACGCGCTCGTCCCGGTTAGACGGAGAGGTCTGGGTTCGAGTCCCAGTTGCGACCATTGTCTTTTTCTGTTTTTCTGTGTCTTGTTCTCTTTCATATTTTCGTTTAGATTATTACTTTTAACTTATTCTAATAATAATCAATATAATTTCAAATCTCAGGGGGTGGTCCAAGGTCCTTTAATAAACACTTGAAAGGTGAAATTGGCAACGTGACTACCTACATAAACCTAAAATGTGTGACAAGATTATAGGGACATGGGCACTAACCTGTAATAGTATGATAATGTCGGGCGCCAGGCCAGTCTGATGAACATGACCAATTATATAAAATTAAACAAGACTAAAACCAGTAAGTGGTAAAAAGAGAACTATCGCCACACGTATCCAGCCGGAGATTTTTAAGTCCCAGGAAATCCAAAAACAAAACTTTCACGAAATACCCGTTGAGTGACTTCTTGTAAAACTCATCTCCAGGTGTCGCCACTGTCGCCGCTTTCGCATTGAGTAACATGTTGCTAGAAGTCAGACGCATCTCGCGTACTAAGGCATTCAAACAAGTCAACATATAAATGCTCGAGTCAACATAAAATTGTAACAAATAAGAAACTGTTACAAGAAGGGGAAATGCAGGTAGCTCCATTAATGGAGAACTGAATGCCGTTGGCGCCAACAAAAAAACTGTCCAAAGAAGCGAAGCTAGCCGTCCACAATGAAGTGCTGGTACCTACCCTGGTGAGACATGGAATTGGCAGAGGAAGGATGAAAGTAGGCCTATGTGTGGTGTACGATCGTGTGAGAAATGTGGAGATCCGCAAAGAATGCAAGGCTGATGTAAGCATAATAAGTAAGATTAAGAAAGTGACGCTTAGATGGTTTGGGCATGTGGAGTGAATGAACGAGGAAAGATAATATATGACGACATGGCATGGACCCAAGTAAATCAGTTGGGCCATATCAAAAGTCAAAATAATAGAAGAATATGTAGTGTAAGACCGAGTTGTTTGGCGGTCCATCCTCTCTGCCTACCCCTGTGGGAGATGGCGTGATGGTTAGTTAGTTAGTTAATTGAACCAAAGCAATGCCTAGTCTATGTAAAGTTTGATGAATAAACAAATAGTTGGTAGGTGTTAAGTTATGCTCGTCTCCATGTATCTTCTTGCTATACATTTATGTATGTGACCCCCGTGTCACTTCCAAAACTAATCTTTGAATAAATTCATTTACATAAAGCTCATTTTGAATTCAAACTGTTGGCTTGGCAATAATCAGCCCCTCTATTATTACTTCTTAGATTTGGTTCTGATGCTAATTGGCTGGGTTACCTCATTGTCATTGAAATTTCATATTTTGACTCACGAACTACAGGGTCTTTTTAAAAAAAGATGATTTTTGGTTTTAGATAACTTAGAAGCCTTAGAAATAAATAAAAAAAACCCTTAAAAATAATGAGTCCACTATCAATAAACAAAAAATATTATATTACAGCCCGATCTTGGATATGTTCCCATTTAATGTCCGTTCTGTTTCCCTCTCACTCTTCATTAATCCCTAGCCCTATCACAACACTTAGTAATAATACACTGTACTCACCCACTGTTTTGTAATTATCAAGTCATTATATGCCCTGAGGAAGGAACAGTCGCTCCGAAACTGGTCGGCTTTAATAAAATATATAAGTGGTTCTAACAAAGATATATTGTTTCATTTATTTATAATGGATAACCACAAAGTTATAGCTACATTCAAAAGTGTATTATTTTGGTTTCCGTCAATCGGATTTCATGATAAATGATTTAAAGACACTGCTTTATTATTATTTTTTTTTTTAATCCAATTTGAAATGCACTATTAATTAAACATTTGAAGTAGCACTATTTAAACTTGATCTCGATATATGCCAAAACATGTAATTTTTTTTTTCCAGTACATGTAAATTGATATGTTGTTAAATGCTGGTCTCCGTGGTTGAGGGATAAGGCTTTCGACTAGCAATCTGAAGGTTGTGAGTTCATATCCCAGCACGTGCAAGTAAATTTTATTTGATTGAATTGTTTTATTACAAAATTTATCATTGTTAACAAAGTTGTATTTGCCGCACGTTTCAAAGTGGAAGATACTCTCAGTAACCCCCCTAATAAAAGACCACCATTCATAATTTAAACATCTGGTCACCAAATCTGAATAGCCAGGTACTTCCCCACCTACTTCTTACCCATCTCATTCCCTCCCACTCCTTTCAGCCTCACTCCATTCCCCAGTATGGGGATGCCATAGTCTTACTGGCTCCTGGCGGTTGGGGCAGTTGGGCACTTCTCTGCGGAATTCACATAATAAAAATTCTACAAATTTACTAGCATTCATTCGAAGATCGAAATTTTGCTTAAAAAAATATATTTTTACTCTAAGTGGTAAGCAATGCTTGTACATATTTTTACTCTAAGTGGTAAGCAATGCTTGTACATATTTTTACTCTAAGTGGTAAGCAATGCTTGTACATATTTTTACTCTAAGTGGTAAGCAATGCTTGTACATATTTTTACTCTAAGTGGTAAGCAATGCTTGTACATATTTTTAGTGTTTGTTGATATTTTATGAAAAAAAAATTGTCAAAAATATTCAATATTTAGAATTTTTTTATTTTCAGAAACGCCCTCTATATTATTTGAAATTTTTTTCAGCTCTCTTGCGTTCTTATGGTTAGAATGAGATTTGACCTTTTTACATTCAACCTTGTTGAAGGATACGGCTGTGAACACAATCATCATAGTAAAACTTCCTTTTAAATCATTTTAGATGTCACATCTTATTTTTCCCCGCTCTTGTTTCCACGTTACTAATGTAAAATTTGCCGAGCCAAAAATATTTTATTAATTTCACAAAATTTGTTATAATAATACAATACCCTTTTTTCAGATCCAGTCAGAGAAACCCGACATAATGCTGGGTGTCATCTGCGGCTCTCTCCTCATAGCCGATCGGGAAGTCAGCAGAGTTTTTCAAAACTTCCAAACTGCCCTTGAAAAGTAAGTGTTCTGTTAGGTATTCTTTACACTGAACAGTATTAGTTCTGGGGGGGACTTATCAATAACTTCAGGTTCGAGATAACAAACTGGTTTATTATGAGTTTACGTATTTACAATAATTAATGCCGCAAGTCAAATAACCTACACTTGTGGGAAATTGAATCTGGCTGACTCGCTCGCCAGATCAAATCCCGTCTATATGGGTACCCCTGTCGGCCATCGATAGAATCATTTAGAAGATTTTTCAGTACATTAAAGTGAGCAATTTGCAATGACTAAATAAAATACCAATAAAACATTCTGTCCAAACATTCGTACAAAGATTGATTACGGGTTATTCTCTATTCAATGGAAATTTTTCATTTTTGTATTTGGCCATTCTTACACAGAGATGCTGCAAGTGATCCGAGTTTTTTACGCATAGCATACGCCTCATTCATAGAGTATCCACACATACTATTTTGCTTGCATTAGCACACAACGCGATGCATCGACTACAGATTTACAAGCATAATATTATGATACTCACGAGTGACGCATATGCCAGGCATACAAAACTTGAGTCGCTTGTAAATATTTCTGTATACGAATCTCCTCACCACTTGGGTTTTACAACTGTTTTAGTCTTCAGCTTCAGAAAACAAAACTTTTTTTTTTTCTATTTCTGTTTTCGTAAGGGTTATGAAATGTTTTACATAATTGTATTTTAGGGGCCAAGTTCACGCTTCCAACACCCTCAACAATGTGGTGGACGTGGAACTGATCAATGGAGGCAACAAGTACAAGGTGCAAGCCACCAAGAGCGGGCCCAACTGCTTCTTCCTCACGCTCAACGGCTCCTTCAAGGAGATTGAAGTGCATCCGCTCACTGATGGAGGTAATCAATATATATTATAAATGCAATGGCAATGTGCATGCCGCTAAAACTCAGATGAGTCCCGGTATGATCAAGGGAGTTATATGAAGGGCGTGCTTTTGAAGATGTAAGGGCAGGAAGTTTCGCCCTCTTTAAATTTCTATAACAGTCCAGAACATTCGAGAGTATTCCAAAACATTCCATAACATCCTGGAACATTCTGGAATGTTCGGGAATATTCTAAAATGTTCGGGAACATTGTGAAACATTCCAGAACACTCTAGAATGTTGTGGAATGTTCTGGAACATTGTGGACCATTTGAAGGGTGGGGCTACCCATAGGTAAGGGTATATAAAGCAAGATCCGTCGTGGGTCCGAACGTCAGTTCAATCTCATATCAAACAATCTGGTCCTGGCTAGGGATAGGCTTGTGTAGATGTATATATATGCCTTCTTCTCTTAGAGCCTCTAAGCAACTAGCCCATGATGATATAATAGCAAAACCCGAATAGAACTTGAAAATTTATCTTGAAATTTGATGAATTGTTCAAATTCTTTCCTCCTGAGAAGAAGAAAACAGTCAATTAACTTTGAAAGTTTGTTCTTCTCGGTGAATAAAGCATTTTTGTTAATTTAGGATTTGTAATGTATTAAAAAAAAAAAACTGTTTTTCTTTACTGATGTAATTTGTAAAATGTCCAGGGATGCTGCTCTCCGTGGACGGATCCTCCTTCACCACCTACATGAAGGAGGAAGTGGACCGCTACCGCATAGTCATTGGAAACCAGACCTGTATCTTCGAGAAGGAGAACGACCCGTCGCTGATGCGGGCGCCCTCTGCCGGCAAGCTGATCAACATCCTCGTGGAGGACGGGGGGCATGTCGCCAAGGGGCAGCCTTATGCGGAGATCGAGGTCATTATTAATATTGTTAACTACTTTTTCACATCTTGGTCCTTTTTTTTTACCTTTGCTCCACAATGAAGGAAATTATATTTTCTATTGCATCTTAGGGGATACTGTGTGGAGGGTTTTTTTAAGGAAAGGAAGAAGAGGAAGTTCTGGGAAGGAAACGGGTATCAGGGGTGGGTGTGAATCTGGGGGTCAGTGTGTCTAGGAGTGACGGACATACAAATCCATCCCTTCAACCACGGTGCGAAGCGATGGATCGAGGGATTCTGGCTGGATAGGTCAAAAGACCTCCTCAACCAATCTCTCGGTCCGGCCCGCCACGCAGCAGGTGGGAAGATACATTGACTGCCAAGATCTTGACAACTCTCACCCCATGAATCCAGGCACTCCTGCTAAGTCACCAAACGTAGCGAACCACTTGGGGTGACCTATGGCAGAGGTTTTTTTTTTTTTTACATTAACTTCATTCAGGAGGCCCTGAGGAAAATAATTTCTCTCACGGTCTATGTCATCTTTGAAGATGCTGTGTGGAGGGTCTTTTTGAGGAAAGGAAGGAGTGAACATGGGTCTTGAAGAGACCCATGTTGTAGGAGGGAGGAAACACAGAGGCCGGCAAATCGTTCCACAACCGAGCTGTTGAACTCAAGAACGAGTCGTAGAAACGACCCGTTCTCATGTGACTAATGTCAACCGTGTACAAATGTTGGGCGCGTGTTTGGCGTGTTTCCCGACTGCACCCCTGGGTGTTCACCTGGACCACTTTGGGAAACACTGGTTTAAACCATAGAAAACAGTTTACAACTCTCCGTATTAATATTCGGAGGTATGATTTTTGGAATGAGCGTGGCAGAATCCAAAACCGAAAATCTCTATCATTCAAGGCTTTTTATTTTAAATACACTATCGCTCAAGTGGTTAAACATAATATACTTTAGATCGGTTAGTAAGTATTATTTAGTTGATGCGTATTGTTGGTTACAGGTGATGAAAATGGTGATGACACTAGCTGCCCAGGAATCTGGCCAAGTCATATTTGCAAAGAGACCAGGTGCTATTTTGGACGCTGGCTCTATTATTGCACATTTGGGTAAGTCTAATCAATCTACATATCTATTTATGTAAAGAAGAGTGTCTGTGGCCGGCGGGCAGCATGAATTTGTTTTTTTTTTTATAAAATCTACAGCTTTATTCAGAGATTGATGAAATTTTGCACACTTGTCCTTCAAATCAAGAGAAAAGTGTACATTAGATTTTGAAAAACTCTGAGTAAAGCGCGGGCAACTACCTGTACTAACAAAACAAAGTGGCATTTCAACACTCTTTTGAAAGGTCATTAATGACTTTTTCAAAGAAGTTGTTGAGGTTGTATGTTGTTGAGTTGTTAGGTCACCATACTAAATATACCCGCCTCCCTAAATGACTGTGTTACAAATTTGGATACCAAAAAATAACGCAACACTGAAGAAAGCATAGTTAACGAGATTAATCGAGAAAGGAACGCTTGGATGGTTCGGACATGTGGAGCGAAAGTGAATGGTAGAAGATGTCGTGGACGCCTGAGATAGAAGTGGCACAACCAAGTGAATCAAATACTTGAGTCGGGTCATGTCAAGAGTCAGAATATCGGAAGAGTTGGTGTGAGACAATGTATCAATGTGAATTAAACTAGAAGTTTGTACCAAGACAAAGTTGTGTGTCGGTTTATCCTCTACCGCACCGTTTAGGTAAAACAGTGTGATGGCAAGTTAATTTAATGTTATTTTTTCCTATTTCAGAATTGGACGACCCCAGTCTTGTGACCAAGGCCCAAGTGTACAAGGGCCAGTTCACCCAGTTGGACTTGTCGGGTCCTCTGGCTCCGGAGAAGCTGAACCACATGCACAACAAGTACAGAACAATACTGGAGAACACACTGGCTGGTGAGTTCTATTTCTACCTTGCAAACTTTGCTACCTTGCTGTGCCGACAGATTAACAGATTCTTACATAATTCTCTGATACAAAGTATCTTGGCAATTATAGTGACAAGTCTGCACTGTTATTTTTGCCCCTGCTAATCGTTAGTACCTCTAACACAAATCATATTACAGAACTGTCCCCCCATCTGTTAGCTGTATAAAGGCTGTTTCAACAGTCAGCATTCTTTGAAAAACAGTCCAAATTTGAAGGTTAAATCAGGATAAAAGCAAATAAAATACTTTGTAATTTAAAATTGTAACCTTTATTTGTAAGGAAAATTGAAAACAAAATTTGAAACCGAATTACAAAAGTAGCTTTTTAACAAACTTCAAGTGCGAAGATGGCTTGGCATAAGGCGCGGTGTCAGATTTGCATTCTTAAATTTCAACCGTATAGACGTTAATGTAATGATAACTCCCGATTAATAATATAGATGGCAGCATTTCAGTTTTTTGAATCGAGTGTGTACGACTGTACGACAGATGTTAGCGTATTAATACTGTTCGATTCAATTTGCCAATGTACATCCAAAGTCAAAATCAATTCTTAGTTCTGATCTTACATTTTATAATCTAGTATTTTACAATTTTATTCCAGTTCCTGACATGCTGGCATCCATTTTTAATTGGTGAATTTATTTGTATTATTATTTGAGGTTACTGCCTGCCCGACCCGTACAACGCTCCCCGCCTGCGCGAAGTGATGGAACACTTCATGCAGAGCCTGCGTGACCCCTCGCTGCCCCTCCTGGAGCTGCAGGAGGTCATCGCCTCCATCTCGGGCCGCATCCCGCTCTCCGTGGAGAAGAAGATCCGCAAGCTGATGACGCAGTACGAGAGGAACATCACCAGCGTGCTCGCCATGTTCCCCAGTCAGCAGATTGCCAGCGTCATCGACAGGTACATCATTATTGACTGATATCCTTAAAAGATAGAGTGTGCTGAAGTAGACATTTTCGTTGATAATTTAATTTTTAAAAAAATGCCTTTTTAAAAAATTAAATTAAGGCAATATTAGCAAAACTCAATCAAAAATCTGGAAACAGAAACAGATATTGGCAACTCTGGGACTCGAACCCAGAACCTTCGGCTTTCCAGGCCACTGCGCTAACCACTGCGCCAATGTGTCGATATCCAATTCGGTCATTTTTAACTGTTTCATAGTGCACCTAAGAACCACCAACATTTTCTTAATGCATATTTTATTGGCTGCTATCTTTATGTATGATTGCAAGATTCAAACCCAAACTAAATGCTATCTAGATAGTTTCTGGGTTCGAGTCCGTGTCATTATCTTTTTCTGATTTTTCTGTTTCCTAAAATATAAATATAATAAATAATAGAGTTTCTCATTGCCTTCATTTAATTAAATATTATTTGAGGTTGTACTCATAAAGTTAAAAAAATAAAAATAATATTAAAAATGTCTCTTCAAGACCCATGTTCGCTCCTTCCCCTCCTCACAAAGACCCTCCCAATGTATCTCTAAAGATGACATAGGCCCTGAATTATTTTCCTCAGGGCCTCCTGTGTGGAGTTAATGTAAAAAAAATTAGGAGTTTTTATACTTTGGAACTACTTAGTTTAGTTTCTACAATCACAATTTATTTAGATGATATCCACGCTCTAATATTGTTTTCCAGTCATGCGGCCACCCTCCAGAAACGCTCCGACCGCGACGTGTTCTTCATGACGACGCAGGGCATTGTAATCCTGGTGCAGCGATACCGCAACGGTATTCGTGGCCGGATGAAGGCCGCCGTGCATGAGCTGCTTAAGCAGTACTTTGCCGTGGAGAGCCAGTTCCAACTTGGTTAGTTTGTGACCTTTTCTGCTAATGTAGACTTGTTATCGTCCCTATTTTCCTATTTTTAAGCCACGCAATTACCACTTGAGTACAGTGCAAAAAACTACCTTTTTATTATACATGTATTTTGAGGTTTAGAAATGTAATAAACATTGGAGATGGTCCTAACCAAAGATATTGAAATATAAGAGATGTGCTATCCGCAGTTTTTACTGGGTGGGGCTGCTCTTCCGGGTGTCGCCAATATTGTTTACCAATTAACGAATAAACTAAATGAATGAATAAACTAAACGAACGTTAATCTAAATTAATGAATAATTAACGAATAAACTAAACAAACGTTAAACTAAATGAACGAATTCTTTCCGTATTCAAACTATATTGTTAACCAATATTAATGCACACCTTAACCGCTTCTGTGCCAAGAACGAGATATCTCGCATTCTTGGCCGTGCCCAGCAGGCCGGCCATAGAAAAATAGCGAGTATTCTCGCTCTTTTTGAGCTTCTGTATCATACATATGTCCCATTTTTTATTAATTTAAAATATGGAATACACAGAGAGATCTATTGGGATCATTTTATTTATTTATTTTTTTTTTGATTTTGGTTTTTTTTTTTTTTTTAAATAAGATTTAAAAATGATTTATTTTGATTAAAAGTTCACGGCCTGCTGTCCACAGCTACACTTCTACCTACTGGCATTTAAAAGGTTAAAAAAATCAACGAGATGAACAAATTCTTTTCGTATGCAAACACTCTGATTAGGTAGTAGTCCGCCGACAGTCGCGCGGACATCATAGCATATCTCTTTTGTATTTCAATATCTTTGGTTCTAACCATCTTTTAAAGCATACATCTTTGTGTTTTAAATGCTTGTAATGTCTGTAGTTGAGTTTTAAAAATTATGATTACCACATAGCTCAGTCCCAACTGTTTAGAGCCAAGGGAACTATGGCATCTTCAATATTGTGAGACAAAAGCAATTGGTGGAGAGGAATGAGAAATGAGTTATTTGGGAGGCAGGAATCATTCATTGGATAACCAACACCTCTGCCATAGGTCGCCCCAAGTGGTTCGCTATGTTTGGTGACTTAGTAGGGTTGCCCTAGTTCATGGGGCGTAACTTATCCAGGTCTTTTATCGGGCAGCGGATTCACCAGATTGGGAGAGGCCGATTGAGGGAGACCCTTTTACCTCTCCGGCCAGACTCTCTCGACTCAACGCATTTCATCACAGTGGGTTGGATGGATTCATTCGTCACTTTGGGACACATTGATTCCGAGATTCCTGCCCACCCTTTATTGCTTTTTTCTTATCAATCTAAATATGCCCAAAGATTACTGCGGGAAATCATTTTCCTCAGGGCATCCTCGTATTCAGAACCAGTCACTAAACTGAGTATGACACTGATTGTTTGTTTTTCTAGGTCACTATGACAAGTGTGTGACGGGATTGAGAGAGAAGCACAAAGATGACATGACGACTGTCACCAACACCATATTTTCACACAGCCAAGTTTCTAAGAAGAACCTACTGGTAAGTCTTACCATCTCTTATTCTTGCTTTACTTATTTACCTTACCTATTTATATATTACTAATCTATCTATAGTACAGCGTATCTTAAGATGAAGCCATACTAAATAATGCAAAATCATACAAAATCGTGTGTTTTAGTTTTGAAAATTTGACCGCTTAGAAGTATTATAGATGCTTCAATTAAATACTGCGTGTAGAACATACTTTGGCCCTTAAAAATATCGGTCATTTTTTTTAATAAGTCTTTTAATAAGCTTAGAAAAAAATAAAGTATTAGGTCTATAAAAAACATTTTTAACTGAAAACTCTCCTACTTATAAACACTTTTTCGGATATGGTTTTATTGCATAATGTGGCAAATTCAGTTTCTTATATAATTATCGCGAAAAAAAATGATATTTACGCCCGAACCTCACAAAATAAAATATAATATGCATTTTCGCGTTGGTATTTTTGACATCACGGCGACAATACGGCAGTCGACGAATTTGTTATATCAAAGTGAACCTTATACCGTCCACCGAAGAACGACTGGCAGCCGCCCCATTCTTTCGTCATTACTCCTCCGGCCGGAGCGGAGAGCAGTCGTGTTATGCTCCGCGCCGCTTATTTTCGTGAAATCAATTTAAAAATTCAGTTTTATTGCAATAAACAATGCATAAAAAAGGAATTAATGTTTTTTACAGGCCTTTACGAAATCAACATGTAAAAAAAAACTCAAATATCTTTTCCAACCTTTCCAAAAGCTTTTTCTCAAGTATTTTTAAACTCCTCCCATAAAAGGGCGTGAATTCCGATTTCGATTTTTTCCTGTACTAGTGGATCGCCTTAAATGGAAGGAGCAGGGTAGATCAAATGTCACCGGCTTCTGCAATATCGGTGTCCATCCTCAGCAATGAGGCAATAACTAAAGAAGAAGACCGCATCCCTACCACATCTGCTATTGTCTGAATTACATAGTTAAATTTAATAATTAGAGGCAATTATTTATTAGAAGTGCCTTTGATAATATGTACCTTTAAATGTGTTTCAGGTGACTCTCCTGATTGATCACCTGTGGTCCAATGAGCCGGGACTTACTGACGAACTGGCCACAACGCTCAGCGAACTGACGTCACTCAACAGGGCTGAACACTCACGGGTCGCACTGAGGGCGAGACAGGTTACTATTATTTTTCTCAATACTTTTTTATAAAACTTTTGTGAATTCTTCTTGTAAAATAATAACCCGTACTTCACAATAATCCACTACATGTAATCGGAAACGAGTGTGTATCTAGCCAGGAGACTAATGTCCGTTCTCTTGTGCTCTCAAAATCTCTCTTTGTTGCTCTCTCTCAAAATCTCTCCCAGGCTAACTCACCTCACTTCTGAACTGGAGGGGCAAACCTATAAACTAGAGACATCTCTTGGAGAACTATAAAAACTTTATGAGCTACTAGTATTACTAATGCTACTATCACAAACTAAGGACGGGTTTAAAAAAGTTAATTTTCACATTATTTGTAAGTTTTATTCAAGTTCTGTGATTACTTCAGTTTTGTTGAGTAGCTGGCCTATAATAATATAATAACAGAACTTGAATAAAACTTACACAGAACATGAAAAATAATTAAAAATATTTGATGAGTCCGTCAGATTTTTTTAAACTACCTGTCTGTCCTAAATTAGTTCTATTTATTTTGTATTATGAAATATGCTTATCCTTGAAACAACTTATTCTGATTTACGCTCTCAGTAAAGGCATCCTGTGGATATCTCTGTTGGAGACTCTCCCTCTTTCCTATAAAATGACGCAGGCAATAGAAAGAGAGGTTACAACAGAGCTCTCAGCGGTAGGATCATTTCCTCTTTACATTAAATATGTACCTAAAATTAATTTCGAAATCCGGCTTAGTTTCAATGAATGTAGAAATGGGACATAGTAAAAACACAACTCCCTTTTGATCTAAATAATTAATAAAAATATATGCAGGTTCGATCAATGTTTTTAACTGACTAAATAAAATAGGGTAAAATGGTGTTTTGAAAAGGAATATGAAAAGTTTTGTGGTTTCTTGGTGGACTGTGGTTGATATTTATATATGTTATCAGGTCCTCATAGCGGCCCACCAGCCGGCGTATGAGCTCCGTCACAACCAGATGGAGTCCATCTTCCTGTCGGCCGTGGACATGTACGGCCACGACTTCCACCCGGAGAACCTGCAGAAACTGATCCTCTCGGAGACCTCCATCTTCGATATCCTACATGACTTCTTCTACCACAGCAATAAAGCCGTGAGTGAAAGGAACAATTTTTATTTTTGATAAATTTATAATTATCTAAAATTTGTTATGATAGTCCATAAAGCACTGGAGAGTTGAAGAGCCAAGTGTTGACAAGTGGCGAATTCAACCTCATCGTAGCCAGCATAATAATTTTGGTTTGAGTTGGTTGGATTGGATGGCCTTCATTTCTTCATGGCTGTCAGGAAAACTGCGTTCTTATTAAATTATGTGTAATGTGTAAATAATTTGTCTGCAGGTATGCAACGCAGCCTTGGAGGTGTATGTTCGGAGAGCCTACATCTCCTACGATCTGACCTGTCTGCAACATCTGGAACTCAGCGGAGAGAAGAGTGTAGTTCACTTCCAGTTTCTGTTGCCCACCTCTCATCCTAACAGGTAAAACTTTTACTACAATTTCAAGAAACCAATTTTTTTTTTTTTTTTCTGATACCTATTTGGTTGACATTTTTGACAATTAAAAAAAATAGAAATTTAGAATCATATAAATAAGTCATCCCAAAGTGGTAACCATAGTTTGAAAATGGCCTTGTAAGCTGAAACAGCTGTCACAATACTAAAAAGATTAAGTGTGCAGTTCACATTCGGCAGAAGTGAAACCTACAAAAGTAAAGTAGACCAAAGTGGGGAGGCTATGAAACACCGCACAAAGAGGAGACTGATTATACTATCTCATTCTCTCGCAGGTTAAATCCTTTAGATGTAAGTGTTTGTCTCTTTTTAGTCTCGCTTTTTCGTTTCATCGAGTTTCAAATTAAAACGGTGCTAAAGAAAATTTCACTTAAAAAATTCCCAAAGTTTCTGACAGTAATTTTTTTCAAATTGCTGTCGGAAACTTTGGTTTCATAAAGGTGTACATTTTATTTATTTTGTGGTTAACTTTTAGATTTGAATATAAAGCGTGGTGTTTTCTCTTTGTAATACCGTTTCGATCATATTTCTAACCATGATAGTAAGGGAGACAACAATTTCTACAAGACCTTTTTTTCTATATGAGCTGTTTCCAAAAGTGAACAAATTAGCCTGAGGGGTTAACATTAACTAAATAACAAACTAACCAGAACTTAACTAACATAACAAACTAGCCGTTTCCCTGCAGGACGGACCGCCAAACAACTCGGTCTTGGCGCACACTCTTTGCCTCACTCACTTTCATACATACTTTTCTATTATTCTCAGGGGTTAACATTGCTACTGAAATATTGTGTTTGAATACCGTTTGTAACATGTGCTGTTTTGTGCACACTGATTAATTGTTGCATGAATTCCAGGATACCACCAAACCTGTCGGAGATCTGCCTGACAGTGGCCAGCGAGGAGGTGGCTCCGCACCAGGTGGAGACCAAGAGCCATCTGCGCACGGGCTGCATGGCCGCCTTCACCTCCTTCCGCGAGTTCCAGCAGTACTCTGACGAGATCCTCGACCTACTCGAGGACTTCTCCAGCCCGGCCTTCATCAGTAACAAGGTGGGTTAGGTTAGAAAGTGGCTATGTAATGAAGTGCCCATATATTATAGGCGCATCTTCAAAATATTCAAGTCATACACATACAAGAGTACTAATGTACAGATTTTGCATCACAAGTGCATTATTTTACATTTTGGTGGCATAGCAGGGGTGCCCGAGTTCATGGGGTGAGGTTTGTCTAGGTTTTGGCAGCGAATCCGTCTGCCCACCTTCCACATGGCGGGCCGGATTGGGAGAGACTGGTTGAGGGAAACCTAACCTAGACCTCTCCAGCCTGACTCTCTCGACCCATCACCTTGCGATGCAGTGGGAGGGATGGATTCATACGTCCTTCACTCCTGGACACACTGACCACCAGATTCCTACCCACCTTCATACAGACTCATTTTAAACTTAGACACATCATCATCTTCTTCCCCTTATCCTATTCGAATCTGGGATCTATTGCCTCAACAAGGTTCCTCCAGGCATCCTTGTCCTGTATCCTGTCCTATAAAATGTAATGAATTATTTGTGTCCCCAGGATATGCAAGCTCTTCAAGACGGAGTGTCGGAGAGCCGAGACAGCACCAGCATCAACGTCAGCATGTCGGAATACGGAAGGAATAGCATCATAGAAAATGATTCTTCGGTAACTATTCACACCATTCATTTATTCAAATATGGATATTAAACGTCTGCAGTCAGGTTGTAAGGCTGCGCTGCTTTTTTAGCTTCTTTTGTTTCAACGCCAAGATGGGCGTACTGGGAGGGAGGGATTTGAGGTTATCCTTGAAACACTTGTGTTTTTTGTACGGATATAATTGTAACTTTATTAATAACTTTACAATCAGAGGTTGACTGGCAATTAGTTAAAGCTTAATTGAGTCGATAAGCGATTAGAGAGAGAGTGGAGAATTCGAGAATATATTAAAGAGAATCAGAGAGAGAATGAGTTTGCAAAACATTGACCCGAGTATTTATCAACAACGAAACCTTTGACGTGACCACAGAGAAAAGACAATATACATGATGAATTGATGACAATATTTCACTATGAAGTAGCATAGACATAAAGATTTAAAGTAAAGGACTGTACACATCGAGATAAATACTGAGAATGAAAAGTGTTTAGAAAAGAACGATTTTAAATATGAAATAGGACAATCACAACACAGAAGACACAACAGCGCCATCCTTTGAGGAATTCTTGAATTCGAAACTGAATTACTAAAGTAGCTTTTTTAGTGTATATAATATAGATGGCAGCACTTCCGTTTGTATCTATTTGTGAATTGAGTGTACAGCAAGACTATTAATACTGTTTGATGATAATAATGATAATAAACAACCCTCCACCGCCTGCCCATATCCATCCTTCATCCACCTTGATGCGCGGGCTATAACAAAATTTACCTTTATATTCTTATATAAAAAATTAAATACTTGTATATATTTATTATGGTATACATATTTGTGGTATATGAATACATACATGCATGGGTGTATGTAAAAATGTCTGTATGTGTGCATATATCATCTATACAAAATATATGCCACTCGCAGATTTAAAACAAGCAATAAAAAAATATGAATGCCCTTCATCTTGCCCAAGGCAGCCCGAACATCGGGTTAAAAAAAAATCCATCAGGTGACATTACTACAGTTTGCAAGACAAAGGGGTTAATTTCTCCCTGTAACTTGCTAAGAACCAATATATAATATGACTAGCTGGGTTACCCGGCTTCGCTCAGGAATACATTTGAGAGTGTTATGGAATGTTTCACAATGATGATCCCGATTCCCTATTCCCGAACATTCCACGACATACTCCGCCACCCCTTCCAGAACATTCTAGAGTTCTATAGAATCTTCTTTAACTTTCCGAAATTTCAAGAGGGCGAAACTTCCAGCCCTTATATCTTCAAAAGCACGCCTTTTAGGTAAAAACGGGTACCTTTTTTCCCGAGAGGGGACAGAGATCTACCACACCTTATAACTCCCTTGATCGTACCGGGACTCGTTTCTGAGTTTTTGCGGTCCGCGCGTTTTTTTGGATTTTCTTTTATAATATATAGCTATTTCCCGGCATGCATTGCAATGCCATATTCAAATAAATAAAATGTTACTCCTTGCATGTCGTTTCCCGTGCGTTCCCCTCCAGCGTTCCACTTCCACCTTCCCCGCCACCGCTCTCCCGCTCCCCCGTCCCGCCAACCCCCCTGGCACATAGCCCGTAGCCGAAACTTTTTTCTAATACTAACATTATTAAACTCGTGATATCTTTCTAATTAAATATCGGAATTGAAAAATTCAAAAAGTTAAATAAAGGTATTGAAGCTGTCTTGAATATGAAGTAATTTATTTTGATAAGGATTAACACCAAGATACAAATAAAGAGCCTTTTCAATCAGCGACATATTAATTAAATTTTTAAAATAAAATAATACTTATTGTGGCATAACCATAATAGTTAGACATATGCTGTCGCGACCTTTTTTGTAAATAATGATGTGTTCTACAAAGTCGTAGTACATTATTTTATTCTATCATCAATAGTTTTCGCAGCGCACGCGATGTAAAGAATATTTTAGGTAATTTTTTTACACATTGGGTTGCATTATTTGAGTTTTAGTAAGGATCCATAATTTTTTTGAAAATATAATATAGCCTATGTCACCCGGGGATAGTGTAGCTTCCCAACAGCGAAAGAATTTTTCAAATCGGTTCAGTAGTTTCGGAGCCTATTCGATGCAAACAAACAAACAAACAAATCTTACCTCTTTATATAGTGTAGTAGATAATAAACATACATTATATGTAGGCAAGATGTCGGAAGGAATAATATATGAAATTCAATCTAAGCCGGAAATAGGGATTTCTACTCACCCCCTTTTCAAGAACAGAATAATCATAGCGAAAGTGTCGAAAGAATTAACAATAATACTCAGAATGACAGGTTTTAAATTAAATAAAAATATAATTATTGAAAATTTTTAACTTCTATACATATCGATTGTACCGTATTAAGCCAATTATAACGATTTCAATTGCGGTTGTTTCCCTAAACGCTCTGCTTGACGCTCTACCACTTAGTTACCTAGTAATGTGTGTCATATACGGTTGTATTGAATTTGAATGATAGTGAGCTTGTTTTCCCCTCTCTAAAAGAATGACTATTCACAGCCAAAAGAGCCCATCCACATCCTGTGTGTAGCCGTGCGGGACCAGGGGGATATGGACGATGAAGAGATGAGCAGCCTGTTTGGGGAGTTCTGTCTCGCACACCGCGAGGAGCTCTTCCAGAGGGGCATACGCAGGATCACCTTCGCCGCACTCAAGAAGTAAGCACACCTTCATACATTTAGCATCAATAAAGCTGCCTTTAAAAGGTAAGCTCTGTAAGGGTCGACCGAGATCTCGGTCTCGGTCTCGGTCTCGGCATTCTCGGCTACAAATTCTACCGAGAACTCTGTCTCGGTTCTCGGCGAAAAATCGCCGAGAACCGAGACAGTAACCGAGACCGTTGTACAACTGGCAGGAGGCGGGTTTTACTCACAGCAGTCGCAGTTACAGAAATAGCGCTTGAAAGCTTTCTTAAAGAACCAAGACTGCAAAGAAATGCTAATATTTTTGAGTATTGGTATTCGTCATCGTATTAAGTACTTAGGCCTGCAGCAAAAAAGTTTTTGTCAGCACCGCCTACTAGTGTAGCAAGTGAACAGCTCTTTAGCAGAACTGGTCAATTATACGACATGAGGCGACACTCTTTGAAGGGTGAAAATGCAGATAAATTGCTATTTATGTGCTACAATATCATGTTATTCAATTTTGATTACTAAAACTTAAAACTATGTAAAACAAATTATTATTTCTTTTTTTTTTTTTACTTTGTGAGTAAAATCTCAAATTATTATTTAATTAAATATTTTATAATATATTACATAAAATCTCAATTATTTTATTTTTATTTTTAACATTGTGAGTAAAATCTCAAATTATTGTTTAATTAAATATTTAATATTAGATATATTATATAAAATCTCAAATTAGTATATTATTACATTATTACATTCTTAAAAATATAGTATATTATGCAAAAATAGCGCTATTTCATTTTTTTGCTCAATTTATCTATTCTCGGTCTCGGCTCTCGGTCTCGGCCGAGATTTTAATATATTCTCGGTCTCGGTCTCGGTCTCGGCCGAGAACGAAAAACCTGTCTCGGTCGACCCTTAAAGCTCTGTTACTAATTAGCATGGGCGTAGCCAGGTTTTGATTTAGGGTTGGGCAAAAAATTAAAATCTAGAGTGCGTTCCAAAAAAAAAAATAGGCTTCTACGAATATAAAGAATATGAACAGAAGAAGGAAAAACCATCCTATGAAGTGCTGTAAATTTGAAAACGCGACTCGGTCGGCAATCCCAGAGGTCATGCATCGGCCAGCCACGGTAGGGCAAACGCCCCACCGTGTCTACGCCCATGCTAACTAGTATAATATAGTTGGTGTACTCACTCTTTGTATTTATGTAATTGTCGTTTATAAAATGAATAATTTTGTAATGTATCATTGAAGAAGATAACAATAATAATCTAAATGAAAATATGAAAGAGAACAAGACACAGAAAAATAGAAAAAGATAATGGTTGCAACTGGGGCTCGAACCCAGACCTCTCATCTAACCGGAACGTGCGTGTTAACCAATTTCAATGGATTTTTCAAGGGTTCGAGTTCCAGTTGCGACCATTATCTTTTACTATTTTTCTGTTTCTTGTTCTCTTTCATATTTTTGTTTAGATTATTATTGTTATCTTCTTCTTCGATGATATATTACATTCATGGGAATAACCTTCAAAAGTTGTCAAAAGAGATTTTTTCTTATAAAAAAATGAATTTTGTAATGTTTTGAAGATAATTAACTGAATTGAATTGACTGCTCTGGCTGAAATTTTGTTAGACATGTCTTCTGAGGAACAGAGAACATGAACATAACATAATATACATGTGTGATCTACTTCCAGGCGCCAGTTCCCCAAATTCTTCACCTACCGCTCACGGGACTTGTACAATGAGGACCGGATCTACCGCCACCTTGAACCTGCGTGCGCCTTCCAGCTGGAGCTGGGGAGAATGCGCACGTACGATCTTGAAGCTTTGCCCACCTCAAATCAGAAGATGCACCTTTACCTGGGAAGGGCTAAGGTAATATATTTTTCTTATGGAGAAATCTGTTGGTGGTTATTTTTGCCATAGTTTGTATGCAGTGTTTTTTCATGTCGTATGGTTTTGATTGATTTTTTTCATAGAATATTGGGAAGTTACTTGTTTATATACTTTTAAGAGGCAAATTTATTAATTTAATTTATCTAGAACCGTCTGTTTCAATGCTTGCTAGAGTAAAAGCAAGGGCCTTCGCTCATGGAGAAACCGAAAACTGGTTGGCAACTGAATTCACGGCTCAACTCAACTTTACGATTTCAGTAATAATATCAGCTTGTTTAATAAAAATTTAATTTATCAACCTCCTGAACAAAATCGATATTTTCCTGCTCTGACATATCGCAGTTTACTCGAAAACTTGACAGGTTGTGAGGCGAAACCATGGCAACCTATCAACCTGGCAACTGAAACGCGCCAACTAGCAAGGCGAGTTGCGAGTGACTGGTTGCATTACCTTTGACAACCGATTTTTGAGAAGTTGCCTGTGTGCAGACCGCCAATGAAATTCACAAGTTGCTTTCCTGTGGATAGCAGTGGAGTTTATTTTTAAATACTCACACAAAAAATGTTTACAAACAAAGCTGTCAAATCCTTAGATGATGTGAAACAAAATACATTGGGATATTTTGATAGTAGTTGTTTAAAATTTAATTTTCAGTTTGGCCACCCAAAAATTATGCTGTGCGTGTTTTCATGATGAGAGTTTCCACTGGTAAACTTATGTTGTAAATGTTTTCCCAGGTGGCCAAGGGTCAGGAGGTAACGGACTATCGGTTCTTCATTCGTTCCATCATCCGGCACTCTGACCTAATCACCAAAGAAGCTTCGTTTGAATATCTACAGAACGAAGGAGAGAGGTAAGTTCAACAAGACTTTCTTTATAACTTTTTTATTTTTAAATATTTTTACACCAAAATTTAGTCACCTTCAAAAAGTATTCACCGTTAGAGTGTATGCTCTTGTCCAACTTTTTTTTCACTGTTCAAAACAATTTTGAAATTCACTGATTGGAATGTCTTTTATGGCCTCCAGCGTTTTTATTTCACTTCTTCTACAGTATGAAAACGTTTCCCTCTCAACTCCCTTTTCATCCTAGGGGACAGAAAGAAGTCACAGGGAAACAGGTCGGGTGAATATGGCAGGTGAACAATCGGGATCGTTCCATGCTTGCTTAAATACTGCTTCACAGGCAATGCGGTGTGAGCAGGTGCGTTGTCACGGTGGAAGAACCAGTCCCCAAAGTGCGCCAAAGAGCTGTGGTGATCGTAATAATTATGCGACAGGAACTATTTATTTATTTTAAATTCATTACTCTGGCAATGTACCCGACCCGCACTTGCCTTGCGAATTCTCGTCGGAACAGTTTCGTTACTGATTATAAATTCTTTGTTGCGCTATTATTACGATCTCGAACAATCTAAATTAATCTAGAAACCTTCTGATATTAAGAGTCATGGTTGTACTAATTTCAATAAACTTGAGTGTTAAAATCTCGTGTATTATTCCTTTATAACCTCATGGTAAATGATCCACTCGCCAGGCGCCATTTTGGGTAACAAAGATTATACACGCGCCTGATCATTATAAATATATTAAAATCCTATACAGCCATAGAGCTTCATTGGCTTGACTGTTGTTTGGTTTCAGGATCTTACCCATAACATCAAGACTACTCTCGTGGCAGGCTTGAAGGCGATGCTCTCTTTAGTCCTCAGAGTAAAAGCGAATTTTTAAGAACACTATTTTGCATTTGTGCCGAAAGAAAAAAATCTTCATTTACTTCAAATTAAACTTTGGACGAATGCGTGGTCTCACAGCGATGCGGCTTCACACACTGACTGAGAAAGAGTTTCCGTACAACAGCCGACCACACAAAACCCATTCCCCTTCCACTTTGTCCCTCTATCGGCCGAGTCACGTCACTTTTGGGTCCCCCCTTGTATATATAAAATGGTAGATTTCTTGTTTCCCGTTTGTCTAATAATTTACCCATGATTTCAGAGTGCTTCTGGAAGCGATGGACGAGCTGGAAGTAGCATTCTCCCACCCGCAGTCCAAGAGGACGGATTGCAATCACATATTCCTCAACTTTGGGCCGACCGTCATCATGGATCCCACAAAGGTACTTCATTTTTTCCTTGTCCTTGGCTTTGTTTACCGGTTATTTTTAATGGTTACAATCTAACACCAGATATCTCTTCACCTGGTCCAAGCGAGATTGGCTGCTATATGAATTTGGTTGGTTGCATTTGCTTCTTTATTTAATTTTAGTTTATTAGGGAAACAAAAATTTATACATATTTTATTAAGGTAATTACGGTAATCTTATAATATGTATGTGGTGTGGTAATGTT
Source organism: Limnephilus lunatus (assembly GCA_917563855.2). Lineage (NCBI taxonomy): Eukaryota > Metazoa > Arthropoda > Insecta > Trichoptera > Limnephilidae > Limnephilus > Limnephilus lunatus. The sequence continues at coordinate 3,726,599 of OU830596.1, read as the reverse complement.
TCAGATCGAGGAGTCGGTGACCAGCATGGTGATGCGCTACGGCCCCCGGCTGTGGAAGCTGCGAGTGCTACAGGCCGAGCTGCGCATGACCATCCGAGTGTCCCCCTCCAGCCCCACGCAGAACGTGCGCCTCTGTCTGGCCAACGATTCCGGCTACTTCCTCGACATCTGCATGTACACCGAGATCACGGACCCCGCCTCCGGAGAGGTGAGATGCGCAATACACATCTTCTCAAGTCCATTCCTCATTGCTGAGGATCGTTTTCCCTTTTTTATTAATACTCATAGTCAATATAGACATATGAGACTGTATACAATTTTTTTACTCGAATCTAAAGTATAGTTTGCGGTGTACGCCGTTTCCAACATGACACTCTGACGAAATTGCTTTTCGGCTTTTGACAGCGATTGAGCCATACGGTTAATTTGAAAAATATATTGAGAAACTAGACATATGGGTTTACAACATCACGTAGAGGAATTTAGATATCTAAAATAAAAAAAGTGGTGGACTAACAAATTTTATTTCCGACCAGCCGAAAATTTTCATCGTTCATAAAAAAAATATATAGAAGAGGCCCTTTATAAAATAATCCCTACATGGTGCCATAGAGACTGGATTTTTCAACAGTTTAAGACTTGTTGTCAACCAGGTTGAAAAACATAGTTTCGAGAAAAACGCGTTCAAAGTATTGCTGAAGACATATACAACATACAAACTGTTTCAAACGGTTTCACATAAAACGCTGTATCTCCATCATTTTTACAAATTTCTTAAAAACAATTGGCGAGAGCATTCTTAAGAAATGCATCTTTCAGAAAATGAAATTAAAAAAAATTACAATTTTTTTTTTAGTATAGTGTGAGGCCTTTATTAACCCTTCTAATCACAGGAGACCCAAGTTGTCCCAAAACATCATATGCCGTTATAATAACAAGAGACCCAGATTGTCCCAGAGCGACCGTGCATTATTAAAAGTTATATATCTCTCTTCCTGTCATGCGAATATTTATGATTTCTTTTATGTTAGAGAGCCAAAGAAATAATGCTTCTCATTGTATTAGGATTATATGAGCTATGTTGTTGAGATATTTTACAAACCCGATCATAAGTGACGGTTTTATTTCGAGCCAATTTTTGACGTAACAAACATTTAATTTTAAAATAAAATTGTATGAAAGTGATAAAAAGTGAGGTGACAGTTTTATTACAAATTTTGTAAAAAAAGGGAATCTGTATTTAAAATTTTAAGTTTATTCTATTTTAAGTACTTTGATTCCAATATTCGCAGGTATGCATTTTTTAGCTAATTTACATTTCCAATATCAAAATTTTAATATTTAGAAAAAAAAAAGTTGATTTTTAATAAACACATCAGAAAGATTATTTTATCTAGATTTTAGAACAATTTTTGTTTTTGCAAAAGGGTTAAAAAATAACCCATAAATAGGAAAATTTAAGATGCATGGCAAGAACCAGGAATTTTGCGCGCGAACCTTGACAGGCAAAAGGTTACAGATATTATTTTCTTATTATTCGAAGGGTTAATATTGTATTTATTGACTAATAAGTATATTATTTGATTTCAGATTCTCTTCAATGCCTACGGACCTCGCCAAGGACCAATGCACGGACTACCCATCTCCACTCCGTACGTCACCAAAGATTATCTGCAGCAGAAGAGATTTACTGTAAGTTTACTAGTACTGTTATCTATCCAATTGTGTGTTAGGTACCCAAATTTGGGATTTGGATAGGCGATTATTTTTATGAATTAAATTGAATTATAAATTTAACGATTTTTTAGGTTTTTTTTTAATTAAACCTAAAAATGTGAGATAATCGTTGAAATCTAGTCGGTGAATTTATTGACTTTAAACCGCAGTAATCAGTTAATACGTTTCCCTATTAAACTTTTTTTAGTTTAATAGGGAATTAGATACATTCAGAAATATTCCAGTTATTTGGATTTTATTGCGAAATGGAAATATTTTAACCCTCTGACAAAATATCGTCGAGGCTCGATGGGTTAATAATGTGGTTAGAATCGATTTAATTATATACTTCAAAATGAGCTAAAAAGACAGTTGGCAGTTTGGTATGGCAAAGTTTTATTATATGATTGTTTTTTTGTGTGTAGGCCCAGCAAGCGGGAACAACATACGTGTACGACGTCCCGGCCATGTTCCGGCAGATGGTGGAGCGGATGTGGCGCCAGTTCCGTGCGGAGCGGCCCGGCCTGGAGCTGCCCAGTCCCCCGGAGCAGCTGGCCGACGTGGTGGAGATGGTGCTGGAGCCCGACGGCCGGCTGCAGGAGCAGAAGCGTCTCCCCGGACAGAACCAGGTACAAACAGAAAGCAATATCCTACGTCTGACATCTGGTGGAAAGGCTCATATCTCAAGGGTGGGGAGTGGCTTATATCCAGTATACAATTTTATTCCCAATTTTATGTATGTTTTTTTTTTTTTATTGATAATTCGAGTATGCATATCCGTTCCTCATGATACATGAAGTCTGCATTTCTATTCCTCACGATACATTAAATATGCAGTTCTGTTCCTCATGATACATCGAGCAATCAATTCTATTCCCCATGATACATTAAAAATGCAGTTTTATTCCTCATTTTACATTGAGTATACAATTGTATTCCCCATGATACATTAAATATGCAGTTCTATTCCTCATGATACATTGAGTATACAATTCTATTCCCCATGATACATTAAATATGCAGTTCTATTCCTCATGATACATTGAGTATACAATTCTATTCCCCACGATACATTAAATATGCAGTTCTATTCCTCATGATACATTGAGTATACAATTCTATTCCCCATGATACATTAAATATGCAGTTCTATTCCTCATGATACATTGAGTATACAATTCTATTCCCCACGATACATTAAATATGCAGTTCTATTCCTCATGATACATTGAGTATACAATTCTATTCCCCATGATACATTAAATATGCAGTTCTATTCCTCATGATACATTGAGTCGTCTTACAGAAGTAGCTGTGACAACATAATATATTTCTAGTAGGACTTCAAGTTTGATAATGAGATTTTTCTGTATGTAGATTGGCATGGTATCCTGGCTGCTGACCCTGTACACGCCGGAGTACCCCGAGGGCCGTGAGGTGATCCTGATCGCCAATGACCTGACCTACTTCATGGGCTCCTTCAGCCCCCGCGAGGACATGCTCTTCCAGAGGGCCTCGGAGCTGGCCAGAGAGAAGAAAATTCCCAGGGTATCTATCTATATCTGTAATTCAATTAATAATTAATATCATTGGTCCACAACCATATCTGTAATTAATAAATAATTAAAATTATTGCTCCGAGTCCGAACTTTTAGTTGATGAATGATCAATGTGTCCATCTTCCAGCTCTATCTGTCGGTGAACAGCGGCGCCCGCCTGGGTCTGGCCGAGGAGGTGAAGGCGCTGTACCGGGTGGCGTGGGAGGACAGTGCAGCCCCCGACCGTGGTTTCCGCTACCTCTACCTCACTCCCGAGGACTACAGCCAGCTGGCGCAGACCAACTCGGTGCGGGCCGTGCTCATTGACGACGAGGGGGAGGCGCGCTACAAGATCACCGACATCATTGGTAATTGCTACAATTTACTTTGGTCATTCGCGGCTGGTATTCGATACAGTTCTCATTCTATCATTATAACATCCAAAATTCTGCCGTTATAACCATGACCTCCTGTTCTTTTTTCTAAAACAAAGCTGTAAATGATTGCAGGAAAGGAGCCCGGACTGGGTGTGGAGAACTTGCGTTATGCCGGTGCCATCGCGGGAGAAACGGCGCAGGCGTACGAGGAGATAGTCACCATCTCCATGGTGTCTTGCCGCGCCATCGGCATTGGATCCTATCTAGTCAGGTAATTGACAGTGCCTCTGTTAATCACTTGATTCTAAACTAATAATTTTTCATAATTATCGACACGTAATCACTTGCAAACAGAATACAGTAGGAGGGGGACGTAGGTCCCCCCGACCTAGAACCTTTAAAAGAATCAATCAGATCAGATATTTTAATGCTTTTTTTAAGTTGTTCCCGTAGCTTCCTCCACTTCACAAGTTTAGGATTGTCCTTTTTACTTTGTATAATTTGTTCTCTAAAGGGGATCAAAAAAGTACCGGCTGTGAGTATCAATCTCGATCCTTTCGTCCTACCCACCGGGTTATTAACCACCTTTTTCTTTTCAATTACAATAAGATTTATCTTGCATTCGTCTTGAAATTTTTTGAGGATTTACAGAAGAAACCGGACTTTCAGCAATCGGCAGGTTTGGATTGCTAAGCAAAAAGTTAACGAGGAAGAAGTCTCACAGAAATAATCTAACTTTTAGTGTGAGCAAATAGACTCAAAAGGACCCTCGAATACTTTGGCAAAATATAAAGACTTTATCTGAAGAGAGCAACATCAAGGTTCATTTCTCTCTTGAAGCGAACAGCCTCGCAACACATTTTAGAAGGTTGAAAAAATTCGGGCCCTCAGTGTGGTAGGACTGTTTTCTGACACAGCACCAAGTTATTTCACTAATTTTGCAGCAGTAACGGAAGAAGATGTTACGCGTGCTGTAAAGTCTTGTCCTAACAAGCAATGCGCTCCAAGATTCCATACCTACCTGGCTCTTAAAACAATGTCTTCCGGATATAGCGCCTGTAATTACTGCAATTATCCAGAAGTCACTAGAAAATTCACTTCTCCTGGGAAAACTTAAATATTAAATTATAACTTTGATTCTAAAAAAACAATATCTTGAATGGACAATATCCAATCTACCATTTCTATCAAAACTGCTTGAGAAAATCATTGCCAAACTGGGGTGGGGTACTTGAACTCCGCCGGTCTGCTTGCCAAAAATCAATCTGCTTCTTCTTTGTGTGCCCTATCACGTTTCCCCGATGTTGGCGATCACTCTTGTAAATGTATCTCTATCTTGCACTGCCCGGAATAGCTCCTCCACACTTCTAATACCGGTCCACTCTCGTACATTTCACAGCCAAGACATTTGTCTAATACCAGGCCCTCGGAGACCCTCTATCTTGCCTTAATCTGCTTATCGACAGTTTCATTAAACGGAAACTGGAAATTTATACGAAGAGAGTAACAGGGGTTCGATGTGAAGCTCATCGTGGATCATCAAGCTTCTTATTCGATCCAATTTTGTAACTCTTGCCACCTAACCCAACATAATTATATAAAAATTCCAGATTGGGCCAGCGAGTGATCCAAATTGAGAACTCGCACATCATCCTGACTGGCTATATGGCGCTGAACAAGCTGCTGGGACGCGAGGTGTACGCCTCCAACAACCAGTTAGGCGGCGTACAGATCATGTACAACAACGGCATCACGCACAAGACGGAGTCGGCGGATTTGGACGGCGTCTATACCATGCTCAAGTGGCTCAGCTACATGCCAAAGGTAAACCATCGAGTCCTGTTGACAACACAAGCAACAGCTCGCTTCCATCTATGACAAAAATAGATACCAGAAATTTTATTATTTTGCTTTGTTCTTAAGGGGGGGTTCTTGTCTAATGCACAAACGGTTAGGGAAATAGATGATGATATTCGATCGACAGCTCACTTCAGAATTACTTAGAGCATCCAACAGGACGGACGTTTGGTCCAGTTTAATATTCATTGTAAACCTCATGATAACATAAATAAAGGAATTTGTAGTTTCGATAAACCTCATCGTAGATTCCCGAACACATATCAAGTAATCTCAATCATTAGGATTGAATAATATTACACTCTAGCTAACTTTTTGATGTTAACCTTTCAGGACAAGATGTCTCCCGTCCCCATGGTGATACCGTGCGACTCCATCGACCGCGATGTAGAGTTCACCCCCACGAGGGCCCCGTACGACCCCCGCTGGATGGTGGAGGGCCGCGAAGCTCCCAATGGGGGCCCTTGGCAGGCCGGCTTCTTCGACCGCAACTCCTTCTCCGAGATCATGCAGCCCTGGGCGCAGACCGTGGTCACAGGTAATAACATATATCACAGGCGGAAGTGGATGGTAGAAGAAGTCTAATCTTTCTTGCAGATACATGCCAATTTTAAAAATATATCTTTCAAGTTATGCCTGATAAATGTTTTCCTCTGACAGGTCGAGCGAGGTTAGGAGGCATTCCCGTGGGCGTCATTGCTGTTGAAACCAGAACGGTGGAAGTGACGCTGCCTGCCGATCCTGCCAATCCAGACTCTGAAGCCAAGACTATCTCTCAAGCTGGACAAGTGAGTAGAGGCATTTTAACTCCATCAATTATTGTTTTACTTCTCCTGGGCTCTAGCACGATCACCAATGTCGACACGATAAAAGTCTTTTAGAGGAAACCGGGTGGCGTTTTGTCCATGCAAACTAATCCCCTATTTCCTCTCAGGATTTTGACACTACTGAAAATATTTTTGAATTTAATGTACATATTAACCACTGGCTTCAGTTTTGCTTTTTTCTTTGATATTATACGATTGTCGACGATAAACAAACGTCAAATATCGTTGTTGCTTTCTTATCGATATTATCATGCTGGACCCCTGTGGTGAAATGACAAAATATCTTGACGAAGACCTGGAATATCCACAAACCCAATTGATGAAATAACTTTTGTGTTGTCCAGGTCTGGTTCCCCGACTCTGCATACAAGACGTCGCAGGTCATCAATGACTTCTCTAGAGAAGATCTGCCTATCATCATTTTTGCCAACTGGAGAGGATTCAGCGGCGGCATGAAAGGTACCAACATATTTCATTTTATTTCGTTCTGAGTTTTTATATTGCCCCTTCTCCCCTAGTTAGTCTATTTTTATAACATTTCAAAAAAATGACAATTTTGTTCAGGATATAGGGAGTGCCAACCGTTAAGGGGAAGATTTCAGTTCTACTTAAGGAAAGGAATTATTTTTTTATTTTTTATTTTTTTACATCAACTGATTTTATTTATTTTATTAGTTAGCGTTATAAACAGTAGAGATGGGCATATTCATTCCCAAGAGTGAATCGATTCAGTCTGATTCTCCTGGCCTTTTGAATTGATTCCTTGTATTCATTCATTATTCCTTTAAATCAATTCCAAAAAAAAAAAAAAACTTTTTTTAATATGTGTATATATTATCTACACGCGGTTGAAGTGAAACCTTCAGAAAACAGAAGCAGATATGAGTAGGGAAGCACCGCACAAAGAGGAGACCGATTATACTATCATACTAATCTCATTACCACGCAGACTAAATCTTATAGATGTATGTATTTGCCTCTTTTTAGTGTTGTTATTTTTCGTTTCATCGAGTTTCAAATCACAATGGTGCTAAAGAACAGAAAACACTCTTCTTAGGGTCAATTATGTCGTTCTGAAAAAATGTACTAACGACGCGCGAAGGGGTTAACGTAATATTTTAATGTGTCTTATATTGACAACAAAATGTTTTTTTGACAAAAAAATAAATTGCATTAAGCTAGCAATTAAATTTTTAAATTAAACAGTTTGTGGTTTCACCCCTAAAGTTTTACTAATTTATTAAACTTAAAATTGTTCCAATTTAAAAACCACTTCACGTGATCTAATATAAATAAACATAATATTTTGTGACGGCTGACCACAGCCGATTGGCCTTATAATATGTGCAAATTCATATATTATATCTACCTAACATCTGCGTCTAAAAATATGTAGGTACTTATATTCCAATAGTTTTGGTACGTACCACAAAACAACCAACAATGTAATGAAATTGACGGCTTGGCGCGCGGAGAGGAACGAATGATAAACCTCACAGGCGGATTCGCGGCAGGCATTCAAGAATGAATTAGTAACTTTTGACTAGTGTCTGCAGTAACTCGCTAGCTGCGGACCAAGTAAAGACTTGTGATGATCGAGTCATGATCGATTCGTTTGAACATTTGGTCATTTTTGTTCATTTGGTCATTTGTCTGTCAACTGAACAAGACGCTAAAGTTAATTCACGAATAGAGTGCTTCAGACATGATTCGATAGCGACAGACTAGACACGCGGATCTGGAACGGGTGGGACCTCAGATTGATTGATTCTTCGCACAAGTGAAAGGACACAACGCGTCATGGCTTGGAACTTAGCTGACTCGCTGCCGGTTTTTGCTTATGCGGGGGACAATGATATACATACGCGTGATTTTATGAATGGCGGCGCGGGAATGGGATAGGTATTTTACTTTAAGCAAGTTCGCGGCGCGCCGCCCATATAATAATATTTAAATACCTACGAAACATTATAAATTATAATCTTTTAATTGTTTACGGTACACATCATTAATTGAAATAATTTAACAGTAAATTAAATGGAAAATAAAAAATTAATGTGCCGTTAAAAATCGTAGGATACAAGGCCAAAGGTAAGGAATGAAGAATCAATTCCTTTTGAAATTGAGAATTAGATAGAGTGTGTCACAAGATTGAATTTATTCATTTAATTCAGTCAATCAATTTTGCCCACGTCTAATAAACAGTCATTACAAGTACCTACATATATAACATTGTTAGAGATAATCATATCATTGACCAATAAAATAACGACATAAAAATTTGAGACCATAATAAAAAGAAAAACAAACAAAACAATATACGTATGTAATATAAACAGTTCTGAAAAAGTGCATCTACTCACTTAAATCTACAAAAAATGTATTTTCAAGGGTAATATATACTGTAACATTTTTGAAGAGGTTATTTAATGCAAACTGCTGAAATCAAAAAAAGAAAATGTAATGAAAATGAAAAAAAATTAAAATGAAAAATGAAAAAGAAAGATAAGGAATTAATGAAACATTAAGTTTTCCATTAAATATTACTTTTTACGAATTTTATGAAGTTAGCAAGGTTCGTGTTAAACACGTCAACGTCTGTGCATAATCTATTGAAGGTGCTTCAGATTCTTCTTATAAACACATTTTGAAGATAATAGAGAAGTCCAGTCCAATTTTTTTATTTTTTTTATGAATAATGACCTTCTAACTTAAATAACTGCATTTTTTTTTTTTTTTTAGAGTTAGTTTTAATAGTTAAAATAATTGTCAAAGTTTCAATTTTTCAAGGTCCCTCAAAAACCCGCCAAATTTAAGATGTATTTTGTGACGTCATATAAGGTTATTTTTATGCATGAAGATCACCATGTCTCTCTCTCAGGTTGATGTGGGACCTAGCGATCTGTAATGTGGGAAAATGTAAGGTTCTACTTTTTTGTTCCAAATAATAAAAAAAACAAGAATGTTTGGGAAGGTTCCATAAATGTGTATTTTACAACAAATCAAGTTAAACAAAATTAATAACCGAAACCCTCATACCTGTGGACCAACGCAAACGGTTCTATTCTCTAAATCTATTACGGAAAACGGCGAACGGAAGGTGACGGCAGGCAATCCTGCGATCGCCAACGGAGGACTCCGGATGAAGGGGGCAAACATCTCGCGAAGAATCTCCAGACGGCCAGGAGTCCGGGCCAGATGGATCCGACGAGCACGTACCGGGATGAGGGCGCTAAAGGCCAAATGCCAGGTTATTTCCTACAAGCGCGAGGGACGCCATCTTGGTGCCAGAGCGTGGTGATTTTAGCGAGGCTGTTTCCTCCGACGGTGGGCCACAAATAAATCGTTAGCGTCACAGTTTTAAAACCGGAGCATATCCCCGTGGTGGTTTTGCGCGGAATTTATCATCTCCAAAACAGATGGTTTGCGATTTATCCGGAATCTCAGCACGATTCCCCGAGCCACATGGCCACACACATCGTACTTCAAATTTAACAAAAACCCAAAAAGGTTACGCATGCGGAGAAATCAAATTCACCATTTCACAAGCGGCACACACATTATTAACCGAAAATCCAGCCCGAAAAAGTTAAATAATAAACTCAAAACATCTTGTTGAGTGACCTCGTCAAAAATTCACCGGTTCCCTGACGGTGAAATTTTAAGAAAGTGCATAGAAAAAGACCCGGTTCAAAAATCAGAGAAAAAAGTCTTGCCAGTCCAATACAGGCTGTTCAAATTACCAGGTTAGTGGTCAGGTAAATAATTATATCACAAATTGATAATTATTTACGTGACAGTCATCAACAGTTCCATTTCATGTTTTTTATGTTGGTCTCCTTGAATCTCACATAGATTTGCGCAGGCGCCGCCGGCCATCTTAACGCGTTGATTGGTCTATTTATGGTGTATGGGCAATGGCAATATGGCGACGGCGAGATCAGAAGCTTCGCAAAAATGACATGATGAATTTTACTTGCAGTTTTATGTTTTTGAAGTTAATTTACGTTTAAATGATCAATTCACTGTGATATTAGTGTAATTCATCATAAGTACCAATGCTGCGTTACTTTTTTTTCAGTTTTAGTCCTTTAAATAGTGTTTTGTTGGTGTATTTCCGTTGTACGATAGGTTTAAGGTTACGTGTGAAAAATTTTTTTAATGACTTTTTCGCGTGAATTTAATAAAACTTCCATAAAAGTAATATTATTTAATAATGTTAAAGACTAATGCATGTGTAAATAAATACAAAATACAGAAATCAACACATTAAATTGCGTAACACCGAATCCAAGATGTCATATTTTTAAAGTTATTTTTTCGGAATCATTAAAATATATTTTTATCATTTTTAGTTGTATGAACGAGATAAAAAGTGAAGTGACAGTTTTATTCCAAATTCATAAAGTAAGAGGACTGTATCTTTAAAAATTTTAATTTTCCTAAATTTTTCAACCATTTAATAGATTATGTTTACAGTCAGCTGTTTTTTTAATTTATTCATTTTGAAGCTTAAAATACTGCAATTTTCAAACGCGATCGTTTATGTCGGATACAAAAATCTAAAAGGCAATTCTATTTAGTTTCTATAAAGGTATATGCTTTTACGACATCTTCAAAAATAAGAAATATATAGAACATTCGTTTGTGTCATACCTAAATTCCCATACAAATGACGTACAGCATAAATAAACCTGTCATTACAGTGATTACCATCGTGACGTCACCACACAGCATACCAACCTGACGCTGTGTTTTAACGAGAATATTAAAAATGCACTTTTTAATATTTTTTTAAAAACTGTAGGTTTAATATTATTAAATAAAAGTTATATATTCAGAATCAGCGTTTATTGGTCTATATGAGAGCATATTTTTTTAAAGCCATAATATTTTTCACTGGAGTTCCTTATTGCCTTAAAGAGGGGTTGGTTAAACTCTGTAAAAAGATCGCGGGCTTCAAATTTTGCCTTAAAAAAGATGGACAATTGCTCGTCGAGATGAAGCTAGATTTATGATGGAAAATAAAAAAAAGTGACTTGAGACTCCAATTGGTTTTATATTGCACGCGATTTTTCCTAAAAACGGCACGTCGTGGTCAAAAACACAATTTGAATGTAGTTCTGACCGATCCAAGCGCTTGAAAACCGAAGATCTTCGGAAAAGTGCACCACTTTCTCATTTGGCGTTTGAGAAAGAGGTGCACTTTTCGGTCAATCGGTTGCATTAAAATTATTAGAAGACATTATTCTAGGCGCTCATCTTTTAACAGACAAGTGTACAAAACATTTGAAGATAATCGCTCTTCTTAAAAACAGATGTTCATTAGGACGTGAGAGGATGCGGATTATTCTAGTATTTTTATATCTTCAAGTGTACCTATGCGATTAGTTTGCAGGAAGTCTGACTATACAAACAATTCAATTTCGCAATTCTATTTAGTTTCTATAAAGGTATATGCTTTTACGACATCTTCAAAAATAAGAAATATATAGAACATTCGTTTGTGTCATATCTAAATTCCCATACAAATGACTTACAGCATAAATAAACCTGTCATTACAGTGATTACCATCGTGACGTCACCACACAGCATACCAACCTGACGCTGTGTTTTATTGAGAATTTTAAAAATGCACTTTTTAATATTTTTTTAAAAACTGTACGTTTAATATTATTGAATAAAAGTTATATATTCAGGATCAGCGTTTATTGGTCTATATGAGCATATTTTTTTAAAGCCATAATATTTTTCACTGGAGTTCCTTACTAGCATTGCTCTTAGGAGTATAAAATATGTCTGGAAATCGAGTAATTCTTATTGGACATCTGAAATTAATATATTGTAATAGGTAAGGGCTATCAATAAAATTGTGGATTATCTTATTATCTTCTCTTATTATTTTATTGTCCTTAATCTTAAAATGATTTACTTTTTTGTTAACTAGGGGCGATTCCGGTTCTACTCGAAGATAAGGAATTGTCCTTAACCTTTAAATGAAAGTCTTTTTTTGTTAACTAGGGACAATTCCGGTTCTACTCGAAGATAAGGAATTGTCCTTATGAAAGTCTTTTTTGTTAACTAGGGGCGATTCCAGTTCTACCCAAAGATAATATATCACGGTCAGTGGTTGAGTGGACATAGCGCTTGGGTCCCACTCGGGCGTCGCATGTTCGATTCCTCTGCTGGCTAAGTCCTCCATCACAACACAAGCAACATTTTCGGCTTTTCTGTGGTGGTAGTAGGAGATTTTCAAACATTGTTGGGTTATTCGTAACCCGGGAATGCTTGTCTTTCTTTTATAAAAAAAAAAAAGAATTTTCTTTAACCTTCAAATAACCTTCGATTCTACATAAAGATAAGAAGAGTCTTTTTCGTTAACTAAGGTACAATTCTGATTATCCATAAAAATAAGGAATGGTCCTTAAGAGGACATTACCAGAGAAACCAGAAATATGTCATTTTTAAATCAGTGTTTAGACTTATTGACTCGTTTCCACAAAAAATTATAAATTGATTTTGAAAGATTGTTCTTTTATCTAGTAAAGTTATGGATTAAATTTTGAGAAAACATGTTTATTTTAAGTATAATAAGGTTATACCATAGGTCGTTGGCAGATTTGTTATATTTTCAAAAAAGTACATGTATTATACAACACCAATTTCAAATCATATAATCATGCAGTTAAATAAATCCATACATTATCTGGTAAACGTATGTTTTAGAATTTTAATTTTAGTTTAAATAAAATCATTAAAAAATATATACGTACATGTGTTTCTTGACGTAAATTGGCCAGTTTGTGTATTTATTTGCGTACTTCCAAACTAATATATTTCAAGATTTTTTTAAAAACTTATTTTGCTAAGACATTATTGACAAGTCATAAAAATTTTGATCGAAAAATAATCATAAGAAGTAATTAATATTAATCAATTTATAGCTCGACGACTCGAGAATTGAGAATTCACTCTGCCCGCAAACGTGGCAGCCGGCGGTTGTCTCCGCGGCGCTCTGTATCGTAATATTTGGAAAAGACGAATTTAAAATGAAACCAAATAATACGATTTCATTGTTTCGTGTTTGTAAAAACTACAGGGTTTACCGAACGCAAAAATTCATGTTCATTGAATATTTTTATGAAAATTTTGAAATTTTTTTTTATTGTAAATTATTCTTATGTGAATACCGCACAAGAGTCCCAACAGCTTCAAAATAATTTTTTTGAAGTAAAACTTCTTTGCGCACGCTCGACACATGGGGGGTAAGCTGGTAAATGCGTTACGAAAAGTGATGATTGTTACGAAAAATGTCCTGCGAACGGTAATCGATGCGAACGGTGATCGATTGCTAGGCGGGTCGGGCCTTAACGAACGCATGTTATTCGTATTATTGTTAATGGACTATTTTTCCGTAAATAAATACATAAATTATATACAGTGGGTACCCGGCATGCGTTGCAAGACCAATGTAACCTCGGGGTTAACTAAACTGTAATGGTTCCATCCCAAGTCCCAAGAAACTACATTATATTGCAAGCGCCTACACTACATAACATTATATACAACGGGTACCCGGCATGCGTTGCAAGACCAATGTAACCTCGGGGTTAACTAAACTGTAACGGTTCCATCCCAAGTTCCGAGAAACTACATTATATTGCAAGCGCCTGGACTATATAACATAATATACAACGGGTACCCGGCATGCGTTGCAAGGCAACTGTAACCTCGGGGTCAACTAAACTGTAATGATTCCATCCCAAGTCCCGGGAAACTACATTATATTGCAAGCGCCTGCACTATATAACATTAAATACAGCGGGTACCCGGCATGCGTTGCAAGGCCACTATAACCTAGGGGTCAACTAAACTGTAATGGTTCCATCCCAAGTCCCGGAAAACTGCATTATAATGCAAGCGCCTGCACTATATAACATTATATATAGCGGACACCCGGCGGGCGTTGCCAGGCCACTCAAAGAAAGAAAGGGTTTGTGCGCTTTAATTCTGTTTGTTGAAGTGCTTTTGAATAGGTTCACATAAATTTTTGTGTTTTCGTCCGACACGTCCGCAGGTCGCATACAGCTGTCCGTTTGAGAAGCATGTTTTTTTTTAAATTTATTGTTATAAGTTTGTTAAGTTTTACTTCAATCGTGTGGTCTAAAGACTCTTAAGCACACTAAATTTAAAAAAATATATATATTATAAATTATTGTTATGTGAATACCGCACGAGAGTCCCAAATGCTCCAAAAAAATATTGTTATGTAATACCGCATAAGAGTCCAACAGCTCCCAAGGGAGAGAGCTTGGAGGAGAGTTGAGATGAGATGAAAGGGGTGGCTGAGGGGGGGGGGGGGGGGGGGGTAAAGGAGCCGGGGGGTGGAGTGGTGTTAGAGGTGGGGGGTAAGAAAGGGGGGTTTAGGGGGGGGGGGGGGGTTGAGAGGGGGTGGGAGGGTAGGCCTTTTTTATATCCATTTTTCGTATTACAAAAATAACAAACACGAGAATCGGGTATGGGTACCACTGCCCCGAGAACCATTTATTAGATAATCAACACGTCTGCCGTAGGTCATCCCAAGCGGTTCGCAATGTTTGGTTCGTGGGGGTGAGGTTTGTTCAGGTCTTGGCGGCGGATGCGTCTGCCCACCAGCTGCATGGCAGGTCGGATCTAGAAAAAGTGGTTGAGGGAGTCCCTTTGACTTCTCCAGCCTTACCCTCTCGGAACATCGCCTTGCACCGCAGTGGGAGGGATGGCCTCATACATCCGCACTCCTGGACACGCTGACCCCCCAGATTTCTACCCACCCCTAATACCCTTTTCCTTCTCCGAAGTTCCTCTCCTTCCTTTCCCTAAAACGAGCCTCCACACAGCATTCCCAAAGTAGAGATAGGCAGTGTGTCGAGCGATTGTAAAAAAAACGGTCTCTCCTGATCCGACCTTCGTGACCTATGGCAGAGATGTTGATAATCCAATACATGGTTCCCGAGGCGGCGGTACCCATACCCGCCTTCCAAATTAATGATACTACCTATTGACGGCCGGCGTGGTCAAGGGGTAAGGCTCTTGACTCGCAATCCGAAGGTCGTGGGATCGAATCCCGGCGTAGGCAAATTAATTTTATTTGAATAATTTGGGTTATTTTACAATTATTTAAATTAAAAATAATATATTTGCGTCACGTTCCAGAGTGGAAGATACTTTCAGTATCACCCTGGGTGGTGTAAGACCACCATTCAGAATTGAAACTTGCTAGAAATGGCCATGACCGTGTTTAGTGACCAGATCTGAATAGCCAGGTAATTCCTCGCCTTCCTCTCCCCCATCTCCTTCCCCTCCCCACCACCTTCAGCCTCATAATATACCCCATAGTCACGTCATAGTCTCACCGGCTCCAGACGGGAGCATTTGGGTCTCTTGTGCGGTATTCACATAAATATAAAATAAACAAATATGCACACTAATAAATATTTTAAAATGAGTAATTTTTTACAATCCAACTGAATATTACTATTTTTTTTTCATTAATACCGTACAAGAGTCCCAACTGCTCCCGTCTGGGGCCAGTGGGACTATGGCATCCCTAATTGGGGTATGTTGTAAGGCTGAATGTAGTGGGGAGGGGAAGGATATAGGGAAGAGGAAGGTGGGGAAGTACCTGGCTATTCAGATCTGTTCACTAAACACGGCTAAAGCCATTTCAAGCAACGTTTCAATTCTTAATGGTGGTCTTACATCAAGGCGATACTGAGATATCTAATGGCCGTAAAATACAATTAAAAACAAAATATCAAAAAGAATATAACAAATTGTTTATTCATGTAGGTATCTACTTAATACCTACTGGGTTTACGCATTTTACTTGTATCTATTTATGTTTATGCACTTCGATATACAAATTACAAATAACTACTACTTATCAAAATTCTGGAAGCGAGAATTTAACATCTTCATCTGACCCATACTGTGGCGTCTATACAGTCCTAGCGCGTGAGCTAGTATATCTCGAAACCAAGCTTGGAGCGGAACGAACTCTAGTTCTAAAAATGCCCGCTAGCGAGTGTGTAGCGCTGACGTCGGAATCTGAATTTAAATTTGCTGGTTATTCGCTCTTAATCTTAAAATGAAGGACATTTTTGTTAACCAGGAGTGATACCGGTTTTACCTGAGGATAAGAAATTGTCCTTAACTTTAAAATGGATGACTTTTTCGTTACTAGAGGCGATTCTGATTCTACTTAAGGATAAGAAATTGACCTTCAATGAAGGACTTTTTCATTACCTGCAATTCCAGTTGTCTCGGATGACAGCGAAAAAGTCATTAGTTTAGTTCCCCATTATAATTAAATTGCTGAAAACTGATGAAAATTGTGAAAATTTGATGAAAATTTCGAGTTCTGAGTTTATATTTTTGTTTCTACGGTTGGTATGATGGGTCATTCCAAGTGTACTCCCAAACTCGCAAGTTCAATAGTTTTATTGTTGAAATTTGATTGTTTCGATATAAAATGATTTAGTATGAATAATGTTTGCAAATTTCAGACATGTATGAGCAGGTGATGAAGTTTGGTGCGGAGATAGTGTTTGCCCTGAGGAGGGTGACCAGCCCCGTGCTGGTGTACATTCCCCCTGGTGGAGAGCTCAGGGGGGGCGCCTGGGCTGTGGTAGACCCCACTATCAATCCACAGTACATGGAGATGTATGCTGACTCCGAATCCAGGTAAATTATATAAATAAATAACATGAATCATTTTTTTTTCTAATTTTAACACAATGTCGTTTTAGTGATATGATATGACACAACATACATATATGTACGACTGTTAGTCAGGGACGCAATACGACACAGGACAGTAAGTAATAATAGTATGTAGCCTGTCTATTTGTACCACAACCAAGGTGGCACAAATATTTCGAAGACAGGTGGTATTGGTACTGTCGCCCCGGGAACCATTTTTTGGATAACCAACACCTGCACCTGCGCCTGCACCTGCACCAACACCAACACCTACACCTACACCAACACCTACACCTACACCAACACCTGCGTCTGCCGTAGGTCACCCCGAGTGCCCAGGTTCATGGGGTATGGTTTGTCTGGGTCTTAGCAGCAGACGCGTGTGGCAGGCCAAATCGAGAAAGACTGGTTGAGGAAGGCCATTTGACTTCTCCAAAGTTTTGCCTTCTCGATCCTCAGATTCTTACCAACCACTCGTACCTTTTTCCTTTTCAGAACTTCCCTTCCTTTAAAATACCCTCCACACAGCATACCCTAAGATGAAATAGGCCCTGAAGGAAATTATTTTCCTCAGGGTTTTCTGTGTAGAGCTAATGTAAAAAAAATATTTCTGATTTTCATTGACTTTTTCACAAAACATGTTTCGTATCATAAAACCTCTGTTTTTCGGCAAGTGTCCGTCGAATTGTTAACAAGAAAGACAAACATTCCCGGATTGCGAATAATGTAGCATCATCATCTTCTTCCCCTTGTCCTATTCGGGTCGGGGACCCACTACATCGACAAGGCTCCTCCATACTTCCCTGTCTTGTGCTGATTGTTCGGCCTCCGTCCATGGCAGTCCCATCCTCTCCTCACACAGTTTCTGGAGTTGCCTCGTCCAACTCTGTCTGGGGCGGCCCACTGAACGTCTAATAACGAATAACGTAGCAATATTTGAAAATCTCCTAGCGGAAGTTGTTCCTCACTAATAATGGTTCGTGGCCCATCTCTTTGTCTCTGTTATCTTTCGTGACAATCCACCATTTAATTTTTCAATTTATCTTCAATTGTCTTGGTAAATATGATTATTGATTGTTATTTTTCTGATTAACAGGGGAGGTGTTCTGGAGGCTGAGGGTATAGTGGAGGTGAAATACAAGGAGAAGGATCTATTGAAGACGATGCACCGGTTAGATCCTGTATTGGAGAAACTGGACCAAGAACTAGCGGCCCTGAAGGAAGCATGCAATAATGACCCTGGTAAGACTCACCAATGGTTTAAGTCACATTTAATTTTTTTTTCTGCTGTATGTCTCGTTAGCCATTCTTCATTTCCACCGTCGATATGTTCACGCTAGACATGGAAGCTATACGACAAAACGCTCCTCACATATTATATTGCTCTTCTGTGGCAACTGTATGGGATTGTATGGCGGGATTTATTTTGAGATAGGCTACATCCACACATATGTATATGAGTGGTGTTGAGAAAGTAAGTGTGCTGTGACCATTACGCAGTGTGGTTTTCTGTTTTTTGAGGGTTGGCAGCACTGAGTGGTAGAGGGGGGTCTCTTGACCAGAGAGAGCGTTGCAGGAATATGGTAGTATGTAAACTAACGTTGTAGTGTCCGGTTACGTGTAAGATGTCGGTAAAAAATCCCGCCAAGTGCTGTGATCCGCTTCTTACTCACGGAAGGAATAACAATTGTAATTTTATTTTTATTTTCTTTCTTTAGTTTCAATATTATCTATCATATTTAAATTGTACTACCAATTAAAAACTTACTATTATTACTTAAAAACCTCTGGGCGTTAAATAAATAAAATAAGTAAAAATAAATAGCACCTACAAAAAAAAGATGATTTCTGAGCTCTATTCTGACTGGAGATGATATTGGGTGGCTCATTACATGCCTGGGAAAGTAGTCAAAGTGGCATCACACATTCCCCATCTGCAAAAAAATTCAAATCCACAATTTCAGGCAAAAAATCATGGCCTCAGTGTTTTGGGACCGAAAATGCACAACGATGTTGTGATACCCTAAAAATACTCAACAAGAGCTTCCCCTGACTTGGCGTCTTCAGATTATCATCTTTTCACCTCCCTGAAGGCACATATGGATGAAATTAAATTTTCAACCGACGATCAAGTACAGAAAGAGGTTCTGAATTGGGCGAACGAGCTGGCGGGAGAGTTTTTCGAGGAGGGCATAAAGAAGCTTGTGCCATGGCTCACCACATGCATTGAACGAGATTGCAATTTTGTGGAAATAAAATCAACATGTGTATCAACAATATCCTGTAATTTTTTTTCAAATGAAACACTTTTTGTAAAAAAAAAAATTTAAGAATCTAGTACTTTTTTCTTTGTGAACATCCATCGTACATTATATTCACTTTGTGTTGTGTTAAATTACCTTAATCTTTAACCTGAAACAATTTGCAACAGTTGTTTGAGTTGTGATTAAAGTACATATTTATGTATTTCAGCAATCAATGCAATGTATTATTGTAATTACAGATCCCAAGAAGATAGAGACAAAGGCAGAAGTAGCCACCAAGGAAAAGGAAATCAAAGAAAGAGAAAAGCATGTCATGCCTATTTACCACCAGGTATATTTTGCTACACTACACTTTTAGTATTAAATAGCGTGTTATTCAAATTTTGTCAAAGCAATCAGGTAGTACTTATTACCAGTGGCGGTTCGAAGCGATCAAAATTAAAAGGAGAAGAAGGCATTTTGAAAAGAATTAGTGCAATTATTTGTGCATGAAGTTTAAAAATAATCAAGAAGTGCCTATTTTTTTTTTTTTTTCTAAAATGATTTCACACAAGAGGCCCTGAGGAAAATAATTTCCCTCAGGGCCTATGTCATCTTTAGGGATGCTGTGTGGAGGGTTTTTTAAGGAAAGAAGGGGGAGGAGAGTTCTGGGAAGGAAGAAGAAGAAAAGGAAGGGTGGGTAGGGTAGGTTCAGTGTGTCCTGGTCATCCGCCTCCACGACCTAGACAAACCTCACCCCATGAACCCGGGCACCCCTGCTAAATCACCAAACGTAGCGAACCACTTGGGGTGAACTATGGCAGAGGTATTGATTATCCAATAAAGGTTCCCGGGGCGGCGGTACCCATTCCCGCCTCCCAAATTGAAATATTTTATAGAGAAAGGAAGGAGAGAAAGTTCTGGGAAGGAAAAAGGTATGAGTGGTAGGTAGAAATCTGAGGTTCAGTGTGTCCATGAGTGATAGGCATATGAATCCATCTCTCCAACTGCAATGCAAGGCGATGGGTCAAGAGAGTGACTGGAGAGGTAAAAGACTTCCCTCAACCATTCTCCAGATATCGTATTGAAATTAATTTGTGTTAACATTGATAATAATAGAGAAGTCCAGTCCAATTTTTTTATTTTTTTTATGAATAATGACCTTCTAACTTAAATAACTGCATTTTTTTTTTTTTTTAGAGTTAGTTTTAATAGTTAAAATAATTGTCAAAGTTTCAATTTTTCAAGGTCCCTCAAAAACCCGCCAAATTTAAGATGTATTTTGTGACGTCATCAACAGTTCCATTTCATGTTTTTTATGTTGGTCTCCTTGAATCTCACATAGATTTGGGCAGGCGCCGCCGGCCATCTTAACGCGTTGATTGGTCTATTTATGGTGTATGGGCAATGGCAATATGGCGACGGCGAGATCAGAAGCTTCGCAAAAATGACATGATGAATTTTAATTGCAGTTTTATGTTTTTGAAGTTAATTCAGTTTTGTTTTTGAAGTTAATTAACGTTTAAATGATCAATTCACTGTGATATTAATGTAATTCATCATAAGTACCAATGCTGCGTTACTTTTTTTCAGTTTTAGTCCTTTAAATAGTGTTTTGTTGGTGTATTTCCGTTGTGCGATAGGTTTAAGGTTACGTCTGAAATTTTTTTTAATGACTTTTCCGCGTGAATTTAATAAAACTTCTATAAAAGTAATATTATTTAATAATGTAAAAGCCTTATGCATGTGTAAATAAACACAAAATAGAGAAATCAACGCATTAAATTGCGTAACCCCGAATCCAAGATGTCATATTTTTTCGGAATTATTATAATATTTTTTTATCCTTTTTAATTGTATGGACGAGATAAAAAGTGAAGTGACAGTTTTATCCAAATTCATGAAGTAAGAGGATTGTATTTTTTAAATTTTGAATTTTCCTCAATTTTTCGACCATTTAATAGAGTATGTTTACTGTCAGCTGTTTTTTCTTTAATTTTTTCATTTTGGAACTTAAAATACTACAATTTTCAAACACGATCGTATATGTCAGATACAAAAATCTACAAGGCAATTCTATTTAGTTTCTATAAAGGTATATGCTTTAAGACATCTTCAAAAATAAGAAATATATAGAACATTCGTTTGTGTCATACCTAAATTCCCATACAAATTACGTACCTGGTTTATTTATGTGACGTACAGTGATTACCATCGTGACGTCATTACACAGCATACCAACTTGACGCTGTGTTTTATTGAGAATATTAAAAATGCACTTTTTAATATTTTTTTAAAAATTGTACGTTTAATATTATTTATTATAACTTATATATTCAGAATCAGCGTTTATTGGTCTATATGAACATATTTTTTTAAAGCCATAATATTTTTCACTGGAGTTCCTTATTGTGGTATTGTTCTTTATTATTTGTGCCATTATCTTCTAATAACTGATTTATGTTTTGTGATTCCAGGCGGCCGTACAGTTTGCAGAATTACACGATACGCCTGAGAGAATGTTGGAGATGGGTGCTATTTCCGTAAGTATTTTATATAATATTATATTTCCATCTATCCAAAAAATATACTGATTCCCATGTTTTTAAACTTTTATTCAAATTAACCGCTCAGGCTAATTTGTTCAGTTTTCAGAACAAATTATATAGGTTTCATAGAAATGGTTGGGTCTCCCTTACTATCATGGTTAGAAGTATGATTTAAGCGGTGTTAGAAAAAAAAACACCATGCTTTACATTCAAATCTAAAAGTTAATCGCAAAATAATTAAAATGTATATCTTTATGAAACCAAAATTTACGATTGCAATTTGAAAAAAAAAAAAGAATTTTTTATAAATTATTTTTACATAAAACGACTAAAAAGTGAGTTGATGATAACGTTTATAATACATTTGTCTAATAAAATGTGTGTGTTTTTATTGTTTTCATTACCAGTAAGTTTGCATTCAAAATTTTTATTATTAAAATTTATATTTTTTATTTTAAAATTTTAAAGTGTATTTAATCACCTTTCAAAAACAGTTTTTAGTTTTTGGATGCATTCAGAAATATTCCATTTATTTAGATTTGTACGTGTTGTTTGATGAATTAATGGTGTTGTGTGTTGTGTAGGAAATAATTCCGTGGAGGCGGTCCCGCCACATGCTGTTCTGGCGCCTGAAGCGGTTGCTGATGGAGCACCGCGCCTCCAACAAACTGCTGGCCGCGTGTACTGACCTCGGAGAGGGACAGCCGCGCGCCATGATGCGACGCTGGTTCGTGGAGGACCGCGGGGCTGCTGAGGTACGTCCCAACTGCCAACCAACTCTCAACTCAACTCTAACTAATACAAACCCTTTAACCCGTGTCTTGTGTTTTAACCCATTGGCCACAGAATTATTGAGCTAAATAATTGGTCTTCACCATTGAATTATTTCTGAATACCCGCCCATCCAAATTGTATAAAAAAAATTGTATGATAAAAGTAACGTGTAATAATTTGATGTGTGTTGTTATTCAGGGTTACCAATGGGAAACTTCTAACCAGTTTGTGTGCGAGTGGCTGGAACGCCAACTGGACGACCCCAAATCTGTCATCCACGACAACATCCGCTCCGTCACCAAGGATGCTCAGATGAACCGAATCAAAGAGAGCCTTCAAGTGAGTTATTTACTATTTTTAATTAACATAACCCTTCGAACTAATTTATTCAATTTTGTAAACAAACAGCTATTACCCGTAGAGCTAATTTGGAACAGCTCATATGATCTCATTATCTCCCTTACTGTCATGGTGAGAAATATGATTTAAATGTACAAATTAGAAAGAGAAAACGCCACGCTTTGTGCTCAAATCTAAGTTAACTGCAAAAGAATTAAAATCTCATATCAAACCACAGATTCTGACCGCAATTTGAGAAAAATTTATCCATTTTTTTTATTAATTATTTTATGTGTGACAAAAAAAAATTAAGAACATGAATTAATGACTAAATAATTTGCAGATTTGTCCCGAGGTGACGATGGACTGCGCCTCGGAGCTCTGTCGCCGCCTCTCTCCCTCCCAGCGCGCCGAGATCATCCGCACCCTCACCCATGTGGACCTGGAGGACGACAAGCAGCTTTCCCAGTAGGATACAACCAGCCACCACATGCGTCTTCTGCCTTTACTAGCTAATCTGTCCATAGCCACCAACCTAACCTAACCTAACCTAATTTAATGCAACAAATGCTATTGCACAATGCGTCAACTGCCTTTAGTAACTAATTTGTGTATAGAACCAACCTAACCTATATAACAATCTGTATTCAATCTATTCATATCTTCCTTTTACCTGTTCCACACTCTCGGTTAAACTACTCGGACGTGAGAGAGTTTAACGTTCACCTAAATTCGCCTATTTGACGTCATCTCGCCCCTACTTTATTAGTGAATGACCAAGGACCATCACTGTGGAGGCAATTACGAGTAAAAACACCGCCTAAAACAACAATATTGCGATGAGAAAGTCAAGTCACAGCAATCGTGCTTTCTCGCAACGGCAAAGATTCGCTGAATATCTTCACAAAACAAGTGAGGAGCAGGCATTATAGAAAGTAGAATTACTGAAATATATTACATAAATAAATATTTCCAACTCTTCCTGTTTAAAATTTAAAGTGCTGGATTTGCCTCCACGATGTACTGACGCGCCTGTAAGTTGGGTTTCTGAAAGATGTGGCCTAATTTAAACCGGGGCCGAACTTAAATCTTGAATCTGTCATTGATTGGCAATTTAGAAATATATAACAAAGTTGATGTTGTGCAACATGAAGGTAGGCTTGCCATAATTGTCTGGTCCCCGAACCTTGAAGATTGATTCAAGGGACCGCTCCTGATTTTGAAGAAGGTTTCTCTGTGAAGAGCACTGAGCACCACACGAAGATTTGTATATTAAGACAAATCTCTACAAACGCCTATACTTTAGTTGTACAGATGATGAATTCAGTTTGTACGTCTTGCGGCTCGGCCTATCTTATCTCACGCTCTCTGCTAAACTAGTTAATGACACATGTAAAGATGGCGCATGAACATTGTGTATTTATCCATGTTAAATTTTACCTCGTTAGTTAAAAATGGCAATATTTTCACATTCCCGTAGATGAATTTTGTATAAAAAGGTACCTAATATTTAATTTAGTAATAAATCCCTGAAAGAAAATGTGACCAATTTATCATACTCTTAGTGTATATTTTGATTAAATTTTCGAGGAAATTATAGTTTTGTACTCAATTTACTTAATTTGATTGCAATAATAAGTGTTTTCAAATCGTAACAAACACACTGTATAAATTATTACCTAAAAATCTTTACATCATATTATAATTTTAAGACAGATTTAGGAATATAGAATTATTATAAAATATTAGACATCTCTAGTGAATGCATTCGCGTTTGCTAAAGAAATCTTTGATACATATTTTCAAAAATAAAAGCACTAAAATGAGTTTTATTAAGAATCATATTGCCGCTTGTGACGTTATGTAAGTCTTAATCACTTTTAAATATTTATTGCTATGAGCATAGTGTCCAAAATAGTTTATTATATAAAAAAAAAAATTATAAGAAAGTTATATTCAGAATGTAATACAAAATGTTAGAGGCTTATTTAAAACTTTTTGGTCGTAGACCAATAATGTCTATGAAATTTGCAATATCTTTATTTTTAAAAGATTTCCTGATTTCTGGTCTTAAATAAAATAATATCGATTATCTTAGCGACTAGTGACTGAATTTACGAATGTCTTTTGCTGGCTACTGGAAAATATGTCGGGTAAATAGACAAATATGGCACAGAGTCCACCAACTTTAATATGTAATTACGTATTATTATTGCATCTGAACATATATTATGCTTTTATTTATGGATTATTGAAGATTATTGTTTTAAATAGCTCTAATAATATAATTTTTAATATTTATTTTATTATTTCCATTGTGTGTATACTGTAAAAAATATATTTTATCATAGCTCCTGTAAACACTCATATCTGTGTTATGCCCGTGATAGAAGCCCGGTCCCTTTAACGTCCAATGAACTTTGTATATGTGATCCATGTAGTTTCACTAAAGTCTCGAGTACATTGAGTGAGTTTACAAGCTCCTATCGGGCGAATTCACTATCTGCTAGCAAACTCGCTCAGTGCAACGAGTTTACTTGCATATAGTGAATTCGCCGGCTAGTAGTTTGTAAACTCGCTCAATGTAATCATGCCTTTAAAAGCACACAAGCTAAACACTAAACAAGCCGTGTGATGGGATTCCAATGAGAAACAGTCAGCATTGTAATAAAGTTCACCAAGGTCCGTTATTGTAAAAAAAAACAATTTGTTAACGATTTGTATATTTTTGGGACAGCTGTGTTTGTTTGTATACCCCTCGTATATAAATATGATTTAATTTAAATATTGAACAAAACTAATATACATAATATGTAGCTCGCCCGTGACGGGTAAAATTATATTTTTTTATAAAGTGTAGTTAATTTGGAAAGAGTGGAAGAAGAAAATAATTAGATGTGATATTACGCTGGAAAACGATGAAAAGAGGTGGTCTTATTTTTATGGTGCAGTCTCCTTGTATATAAAGCCTTCCTTTCTAGTTTGAGAGATTTTATGTCTTTGTAAAATACAATATTACAGTTTAAAGGTCGTAAGGATAATTGAAGATATTATTCTGTCAGATTTTCTTATTTATGTATGTTCAGATTTAATGTTCTCTAAATACTTTAATAAAATTAAATAAATTATTTAAAAAAAATTTATTGTTTGTCTCGGTGTGGCTTTTGGACTCAAGTCTTTAATTGCATTTAGAGAAAATTCTATCTGCGTTTCTTATCTATAAGGAATCTATTTTTGATGTTCCCTTTAATTAGAATAAGAATATTTAAAAAAAAAACACGAAAGCAAATCTTTTTTGAAAATACATTGAAATATACCTAATTAGGATTTTTATTATAGATGAAATTTAATTTCTTGTAAAAAGAAATAGATCCTGATATTTTGTCACAATTAGAAACATAATTCTAATAAATCTTAAAAGTTCTTAACCACTGGAGCGACAGCGCAATTTAAAACTTTTTTCTCCGATTACTCGAGATTTTTTGGTGATCATTTTGAATATTTTCCGCCCACATTAAAAAATCATACCTCCGAATTTTAATATTTTGTCGATTATCACATATTTGTAGGATTTATAAAAAAAAAATATAATAAAATCGTTAAACTTCTACTTAATTACTTACAAATGTGAGAAAATCTGCCAAAATTTGCGGCAAAGCAATCCGAGGTATTTTAAATAGTGCCATATTGTGGCAAAAAGCTTTCCAGTGGTTAAAATGAAACACAATTCTATTATTCTGTAAACAAACCGTTGCATGAATGATTGTATGAATTTATAAGTCCTGGATACAATATTTTTAAGAGTTGTTACTATTTTTATAATTCTTAGCTATTTCACTAGGTAAGTTGAGCAGACACCATTTATTTGTAATGATAATCTTATTGTTTCTTATTTTCTAATGGGCAGCTGTTTTTTTTTTTATTTTGTATAAAATGAATTTAAATATGTATTGATTTCCATAAATTATTTGTTACTCAACAAAGTGGTTTTATTTCACAGACTAAATATATTATCCACTTCAGTGATGGGGATTTCTGGGCGTTCAGTTTTCAATTTAGCCGTTCGATTTAATAAATGTCATGCCTCCAAATATTTATACGGAAATACATGAACTGCTTACTACGCTTTAACCGCTCCGATCTATCGTGAATATGCGAGTTTTTCATCTTAAACGAAATGTCAGATTTACAAAAACTTTGTGTTATTTCCGCTTCACAAAGCTCTACAAATGAAACATTTCTGAACGTAGCCGAATACATATGTACTAAAAACTGTTTTTGAAAGGTTATGAAAAAATTCTTCTGAGATTATGTACCTAAACAAACATACCAACAACTTGTTTCCAAGGTAGTTCCGAATCTTCTTGTTTTAAAAGAAAATGCACTCAAATTTTCAATATTTTTCTTGCCATTGTTCTAAATTTCAAATACCATTCCAGCAGGGTGATGGTTAAGGAGAGGTAGGTACTGGATAAATGACATCCCGGCAGGAACTAAGCATCTCTCATAGACACTTCCAAGTCATCAACCGCCACTGCGTGCACATGGAGGTGTCTACTAATATCTACAGGAATTCCAAAAACTGAACCAATCAGACATATCTATGAGAATCCATGTTCTGACTAATATCTATACGAGGTATATGTTGGAACAATATCTATGAGAACCAAAGTGAGGACGAATATCTACAGCTCAAACTGCTGACTAATATCTATGGAACAGGTGATGTCGACGAATGTCTAAAGCCAGTGGCGGTTCTTCACAGGGGGATAATGGGGACAGTCCCCACCAGTTACACTCAAAACCTACTAAGGTAAATAACAGCCGATGATTTGTCTTCGCCAAAATGAATGAATTATTTAAACATAAAAGTAATTAACATTTGCAAAAATAAAATACAAACTTTCCAGATGATTTTAATAAGACCCTTGAGGTGATTTCTCACAAAAACGGCGCTATATAAATCCAAGTAATTAAGACCCTATGTGCGTACAGCGAACAATGCACGGTGCAAAAAATAGTGGGTCTATTTCTCGTGCGCAGAATCTAATGCGCACTTGGGGGACGATCCGAACTATCCCTATACTTTCCTTGCTTTGTTTCGCGATCGTTGATGCGCAGTAGTATGTGAATTCAAATACCCGCGGGGATAATCCTTTGGATTCCCACAGAACCATTTGTTTGCGAAGTTACGGGCGGGAATCGCTCGCGTTCAAATTAGTTTGATAATAATCTTGTAAGATAAAGCTTTTTTTTAATATACTATATTGTAAATTGGCATACATCTATTGACATTTTATATTATTTTGTGTTAAATATATCCGACTAGCATGATTGGATATTCTACGGGTGGTGAGATTAGGGTACAGTACCTATGTAAGAAATGTCGATCCCCACCACTAAAGAAGTGCTCGAGCCGCCACTGTCTACAGCACTGGCAGAGGTTGGATTTGCAATTATGTATAGCATATTGGTATAACGTAATATTGCGTATGCAGTTTAAAAAACTTAATTTATGTATGTAAAATAAATTAAGTGAGACAATGAGTGAAGACATTTTCAAGGAGCATATTAAGTGTGTACGTCCACTATAATGATTTTTTTTGGCTACTTGATCAAACTTTTTGCTATTTGCTCCCGCTCGTGACTCTTCTTCATTGCTTAGGCAACACAGGAGCGATGGGTTAAGTTAGCATAAGGTTAGTTCCATGTTTGTTCAATAAATTATTGTCCTCGTAAACAGCAAAATACGTAATATTATGCAAAAACTTCATGTATGTACTTTAAACGTTTACGTAATTAGTAATTACGTAATTTATGCTTTTCCGTACAACTTGCTCAGCTGCCTTCTGTAGATATTAGTCCCACCTACGCTCCATAGATATTCGTCACCACTGAGACCGTCATATATATATTTATCCGACCTTAGCTCTGTAGATACTAGTCTTCACTCTGAAGTTCATAGATATTTGTCCAACATATGAGCTGTAGATATTCGTCCAACATACAGGCTGTAGATATTAGTATCTGGAGTCCTTGCATATTTGCAAAAGCTTTGTCAAAGTTTGTGAATTTTTTATTAATTATTTTTATATGAAATGAAAAAGTGGAAGTGATGATTTTGAACCGTTATAATAATAAATTTGTGTAAATAAATTTTTTTTTGGTTACATTAAAAATGGTATTTTCACAGTTTACGAGAATAAAAAAATCTAGAAAAAAGCAAAATCTAAACCACCTTTAGGTGTACGTTCTAGCGCCACTAATATGTTTTGATGAACCTAAGAAATATCAGAAAGTTCCACAGGTGCTGGTATTCATATGATTGCTTTTGTACTCACTATATTCGGCATCATCTGAAGGGGTGAATTTTTTAGCACAGAAAATGGTGTGCTTTGAATTATAATAGAAGTTTCTCAATTTGTGGGTGCTCAAACACACTTAAAGCAGCTTTTCATTATGTGAGTAGCTTGCATAATGGAAACCTCTAACTGCGTCGCGCATGTAGGTGGACACGCATGCAAGTGAGTTTTGAGTTGCCATTTTCGCCACACAGGTTTATTTGGCATCATATCAGTGACTGCCAACCAGCGAGCAAGTCGATTTGCAGTTTCCAATATCGCAGACACTGACTAGCGTGCAGGTATGAAGTCACACTTGCACATCACCTAGGGCCTCAAAAATTCAAAATATTTTGTCGCTTAATTACAATTTTTGAAAAATATTCCAAAACAAACCAGTTCCAAAAATAAAAGGTTCCTCAGAGAAATAATATGGACAGTTCCAGTGACAACCAAGGAACTGATTCATTTAAACGAGGATAAGAATATCGACCATCTCTAGTGTTTAGGTTTCGGCAATTGGATGGTATGGAGGGAAATGCCACAGCCTTAGGCATAAACAAGTTGGAGGGAAGCAGCCGGAGACAGGTAAAAAACGATACGGCAGTATACTATATTTTAGATTAATCTGTCGATAAAAAAGCCCAGGTAAAACCACAAAAAAAAAAAAAAAACCAACGTAGAACCACAGAGTAAGGGAAAGGTGGGTCTAATTCCATCAGATATATGAGGATATAAACAAAAATAATTATATATAATCTGTAACAAAGTGTTTATTCAAATTATAAAATATTAAGGGCATTTCATAGGTCCACACCAATTATCTTACAATAACAATAAAACGGAACAGAATGTCAATCAAATTGAACAAGTAAACATGTCAAAACTAAAACAGGTAGGTGGTATGTATTGTCAATAACCAAGTGCTGATTTTTAATAGGAAAATAATTTGTAACCTCGGCAATATCTGAACCAATCTCCCCACACAAGGCTGAACAATGCCCTACTGTGAGGAAAGGATTTGGCTTGCGTGAAACTATACATAAATTGATTAAAATAAAATGCATTCCTCTTTTATGTACAATAATACAATGCCTAAGAATCTATTTGCTTCACATATTATTCTAGTCTAATCTAACGGTGAAAAATTATAATGATTCGGTATAAAATACATATTTATCACATTGCAAAATGCCTAAAAATGATACATTGTGTTGCAGAACACGGAGAGGTTTAATTTCTGCATTATTTCTTCATCGTGCTTAAATATGACGACAACTGCTGTTAATGTTTTCTTTGAGATTTGTCTTGTCTGATTCAGTTTTATGCACTCATAATAAACCTTTTTATTTTCTGTGTAAATAACAATAAAGAGTCACTTTATCAGTTTTTAAAAGTTCAGTTTAAGTTTCTTTTTGTAGAATGGGTTGATCGGTGAAGGTAAAGTATTGGGTTTCAAGGCGGTCTTGGAAGGTCTCTTTAGTCCATCAAATGGGATTTCTGGACTCTGTTTTACACTTTTGAAATAATCAATAACATGCTGAGAAGTGTTGTTCTTCAGAGCAATCATCACCTTCTTGCGGGTGGGTGAAGACGTCAATGAAAGATTTGCTTTGAGAATGTTTAATCTATTTTTCTGAGATTTTAACACTCCGGAATCGCTTGTGTTTAGGCGGTCCTTTGCAATCAGCTTTTTAGTTTGAGTTTTCTTGATGAGGATCTCCGTTTCACCATTTTCAGTGGTTGTGATTTTTTCTCCTTTCTTGGCGGAGATGGGGGAATCTTTTTTAGCTGATTTTGGACTTTTGGCAACAGCAGCAGTTTTGGGAGTATCATTCAAATTGTTAATTGATTTCTTAGCTTTAATGTTTTCTAGACTTTTATCTTCTTTCTTGGGTGTTAGAAAGATGCTTTTATCTAATTTGGTCAGCTTAACAACAGGGTTATCTTTATTTGTTGGTGTGTTCTTCTTTGCTTTCTCACCTATTATTTCAACTGATTCCACATTTAATTTAAGTGTGTGTGTCCTTTTGGGTGTAGATGCAGCCGAAACTTTGGGTGTTTTGGGAGTTTCTTTGGGTGAATTTTTGCCAATGTCTTCACTTAATGTACCATTGATGTCCTTTGGGTGACAAACTTTGGGTGTTTTGGGAGTTCCTTTGGGTGAATTTTTGCCAATGTCTTCACTTAATGCACCATTGATGTCCTTTTTGGGTTTTTCTGGAGTAACTTTAGTTTTGACTGCCTTTTTTGGTGTTGCACTGTTTTTCACTGGGGTTTCTGTAAATGAAGCATCTGCACTTTCCTTTACACTGGCACTTGTGTTCGCATTCTTTTCTTTTTTTTTCTTGGGGGTTGTCTTTTTACGTTCTTCTGTAGCGTTGCTGGCTTTGATGGATTCCTTCTTTAGCCTTTTCCGTTCGTTCTTTGATTTCTTTCCTTTCTTTACGGTGCTATCATCTTCTATGGAGATGTTATTTTTGCTTGAATCGGGCCGGACATCTTCAGTTTCCTTGACGTCCTCCACTTGCCAAACTCCCGCGTCAGCCTGGAATCAAATAAGTTTAATTATTATTTAGACAAATTCAAAGTTAAATTTTTACATCAATATTTACCAATTGCCTGGAGCCAATGAAACTACGGCATCCCCTAATGGGGAGTGTTGTGAGGCTGTGAGTAAAAACATATCTGGATATTCAATAGTTAATTCAATTTCAAGTAACGTTTTGTTTCTGAATGGTAAAAGATGGACCAGAGCTAAGTTATAAGGATGCCTCTAAGCCGTGAAGATGGTCTCAATGGAATCAAGAGTAGTTAACATGTATTGGACATTACCTTTATACTTTTTATGTTATCCTTCTTGGGTTTCTTCGGGGCGGAGGGACTGAGCAGCTGCGCTGCCTCCTCCCCCTCTCCTTCCTCATCATCGGCCCCCCGGGCCTCCTCCAACTTCCTCTGCTTCATCAGGTACTTCCGTCTCTGCCGTTTGTTCATGCCTGCAACGGAAACAAATCAATTTTCACTGCTTTTCAATTTTTTACTTATAAATTAAAACCTTTTAAGAGACATAATGTTAATTCAAATGAATGTAGCATAGTTCATACTATGAATTTTAACATTCTAGAATGTCAAACCTATGCTTATATAGAGCCTGCAATTTTATTTTTATAAAAATAGTGGTAGATATGCTCAGTATCGCCCTGGTGAAAGACAACCACCTTTCAGAATAGAAACATTGCTTGAAACTGCGTTAGCCATGTTTGACAGTCGGATCTGTACAGCCAGGTACTTCCTAACTTTCCTCTTACCTACTTTCTTCATCCCCACAACATACTCCAATTGGGGATGCCATAGTCCTACTGGCTCCGGACAGTTGTGTGTTTGTATTCACATAATTATTATTTTTAAATTATAAAATTGAAATTAAAATTGAATCTTGAACAGTTCAGAATGTGTGATATTATATACATAGATGGCGCTTAGCTATCCTAGATTTTAGTTTGAGAGGTATCTACCCGTAGATAGCTAAATAGCTGTCGAGAATGCAGGGATTGAGAGTAAAATAAATACATTTGTCCAAAGTGTTTTTATTGATCCCGGAGTTATTATTTAAAGAGTTTGTGAGACAAGCCCGGAGTTACAACAGAATGATGTTTAGTTTTAAATGATAGAATGGAGTTGAAAATAGCAAGGATGTATAGAGCAGTAATAAATAACATCTTACCTTTCATCTCCTCGTCCTCGTGCATCTCTTCAAAGACCATCAGGTCCACGGCAGACTTCATGGCTTTGGGAAGGCGGAACTTGGGGTCATCTGGCATTGTGGTCTCCTTCATCTTGTAGGGGTACTCTCCCGAGGCCAGGGTCTCGAACCTGCAAGCAATTACAAAAATTTACAAAGGACACATTATGTACATCTAAATAAAGATTAAAAAACAAATAAAAAATATAAAAACTCACTCAAATGGCAAATATTGCAAATAGAGGCAAGGACACACAAGAGAAGCTAGAGACACCATCTGTTAATTTGCATACAACTCAAATCCACACCGCCCGCTTGCCAGCCCGCTCGTCCACCACATACAGACATTCTCATATTTCAACCAATTTACACAAAAACTTGACAAATTATATACCTAAACCTCTCATGAATCACTCTATCTAGTGGTGAAAACCACATGAAAATCCGTTCAGTAGTTTTTGAGTTTATCGCGAACAGTTAGACAGACAGACATAACGTAGTATCAAGATTGCTGCGAATTATAAAAAGGTGGATGCAGCAGATTTTCAAAACTGGAAACCGAACAAACAAACAAATTTATGGACAGATGAAATGCCAAACGGTCGAGTTAAAACAAGGCTTTGCTATACAAGAATATTCCTCCAGCTACCCTGAACGGTGTGAACCTGCAGTTGACTGAAGTAATTAAATACCTTGTAACTAATCACCAGTAATCTGATGGACGATGATGACATCGATAGCAAAGAAGAGCTCTCAGCGTAAAAGCAAACATGCTCAGCAGAAGATTCCGCCTTTGCAGTACTGCTGTAAAAATGACGCTATTCCTTTCCTTCTGCGCAACGCTGTATACGTGCGAACTCTGGGCAAACTTCAAGAAGAGTAGTATAGAAAGATTCCGGGTTCAGTACAACAACGCCTTCCGCATAATGTTTGGTCTCCCCAGATATTGCAGCGCTTCCCGGATGTTCACGGAGGGGCGAGTTCCCTTATTAGATCCAGGGTGGCAGGAATGAGGGAAAGGATAAGCAGCTCTGGAAAAATCCTTGTCTTGGAAGCCCGCCTCAGTCCATCATCCATCATTGATGCACACTGGAGAAAAATCCTGGCTTCTAATGTGGTCACAGAATCCTAAAAGCTAATTATTGATTTTCTTTTGTTATTACCTTTGTTTCATGTACAATCATATTCACCAGCTTTTCTTTTAAAAATATTTTGTGTATGTATTATAACCCTTATGGAATGTGTGGGATTGCACTATTCTCCCCACATACCGGAATAAACATTTATTATTATATGTATATAATAATAACAGGAACAAGAAAGGCTTTTAAATGATCCTGTTATATGCAGCTCCGACTTGCTGAGTGCCCGTCTTCCAATTAAGAGGCAGCCTAGAATGATATTCTTTAATGTGCCCCGTGAACTTACGGACGAGAACTTTTTAGAGAAGGCCCTCTCCGGAATCTCTGAATCTAATGACTTCAAAGAGTGTGCATCCAAGTGCAAACTAAGTCATATGGCTGGAGCTCGAACCGGACCGTCTTGCCACAGAGTGTACTCGGTGCCTGCTAACATTCGTCATGCATTGGTGGAACAAGGACGTGTATTTGTGGACTGGACCGTTTGCGGTGTGCGTGACTTTGTTGGACTTACAGTGTGTCTGAATTGCCAAATGGTCGGACATTCGCACAAGTATTGCAAAGATACAAAGAGATGCTCCCACTGCGGTGTAGAAGGACACGCGCGTGAGGCCTGCCCCGCTGCTGCTGCAGCACCCAGTTGCGCCACATGCGCACGTTTTGGAAAGCCTGCAGCTTCACGTGCCCACCCCACCGGAGATAAGGATTGCCCGGCCTACAAAGCAGCACTATTGAAGGACCTCTCCACCATTGACTATGGCATCTAACCATACCGAAATAGATGGCGAGGTACTTGCTGTTGATGCATTAAATATATTATATCAAAATGTGAGGGGTATTCGAACAAAGACCGTAAGTGTGCGCAATAATATTTTAATCAATAATTATGACATTATTTGTTTTTCCGAAACATGGCTGAACTCAACAGTATTTAGTGAAGAATTGTTTGATGATAGATATGTAATATTTAGAAGAGATCGTGAGTCAACCAAATCTGTGTCTAAAGAAGGTGGCGGAGTTCTAGCCGCCGTTTCTAAAAAACTTCTTGTGTCAAGAAAAACGGAGTGGGAGAGTGACAATGAAGATTTGTGGCTTGTAATTAAGTCTCGTTCCAACTCGCTCATCTTTATATGCATCCTCTATATTCCTCCTAGTGTAACCGTTGATAATTATTGTAAACATATTGAAAAATTACAGGATCTGTATTTAAAGTATTCAATTTCCAATTCGCAGTTTATTTTTGTTGGTGATTTTAATTTGCCCGAAATTAAATGGTTACCTGACAATTCATTCAAAAATAATGTACTTTCCCCTTCTAATTATAAAAGCATGAAAGCACACAGTCTTATCAATCTCTCATCAATTTGCAATTTGTATCAATTTAATTATGTACTAAACAGGAATGAAAATTTATTGGATCTTGTTTTTTCTGATAAAGTTAACATTGATATACATATAGCACCAGGCTTAACCAAATTGGATCACTATCACCCTTCATTTGAAATTATTGGAAATCATTATTGGAAATTATTGGAAATTATTGGAAATCAATAATTTCAAATTCATTTGAAATTATTGGATCACTATCACCCTTTATTTGATAATATTCCTCCTTTCTTTGTTAGTTGCTGTGCAGTAGGCCGGAGTGAATTTTTTTTTTTCACTGGCCGGTAATGTAAGAGTTAAAATTTGGTGCCTTTTAGGTTTAATTTAAGCCATGTAAAATATTATTCGATTTTGCTTAGGGTAACTGCCTCCGCAATGGCATTGAATTTATGAAAATAGTAGGTTTTACACTCTAATTGGAAGTCATGTTTATGTACGATATTTTTTAATAAACATACTAATTTTTATCAAGAAAGTTTACTTGGTACAATATAGATTTGACACAAAATAAAAAGAAGTTCGAATTTGTGTTTTATAATTTAAATAAGGGGAGAGGGGCATTATACTTTGACGGGAAAAAAGACAAAACTTTGAAAATTGTTAAAAAAGGCGGTAAATGCTACAGGACTATGGTTGTGGAGGAACATATCTCACTGATTCAAGAGCCGGGATCCATTTACATGGGATACGTGGTACCTGATGTTGGTACAGCAAAAGGAATAGAAACCGCGATAACAGGGTTTCTGTTACATAAAGAAGTTTCCCAAGATAGAATTATGGCAATTGGTTGTGATGGTACGAATGTTAACACTGGAAAGTATGCTGGAATTATAAGACTGCTTGAGAAAAGGTTACAAAAACCACTTCAGTGGATAATTTGTTTGCTCCACATGAACGAACTGCCATTGTGACATCTGTTTCTTCATCTCGATGGGTGTACTTCGGGACCTAAATCTTATATTGGTCCACTGGGAAAATCACTGGAAACCTGCGAAAAGCTGCCTGTTAAAAAATTTGAACGCATCGAAGGTCAAATGCTACCAAAAATGGCCAAAGATCTGAGTTCAGATCAACATTACTTGTATAAAATTGTCTCAGCGGTAGTTACAGGTGAATTTCCAGAAGACCTAGGCAATAAATCTCCAGGAAAATTGTCACATGCCCGTTGGATCACGCGTGCTAATCGAATACTACGTTTGTATGTATCAACTGAAGAACCATCTGAAAATTTGAAAACTCTGGCTACTTTTGTGGTCAAAGTTTACGCACCGTCTTGGTTCTCAATTAAAAATAAACCATCATGCAAAGATGGCACGCGTCATCTGTTAAATATTATTAAGGCCTCCAGATACCTGCCAGAAACTCTAAAAAAAATTATAGATCCTGTTATCCAAAGAAACGGCTACTTTGCGCATCCTGAAGGGATTCTTCTTGCGATGATAACAGATGAAAAAAAACATGTTAGAGAGCTGGCAGCCCGCCGCATACTAAAGGCACGCAGTACTACTCAACCTCCAACACCTAGACTGTTTCAAGTGCCATTGATAGATTTTAATGCTTCTACATATATTGATTTAATAAATTGGCAGGAAAACTTAACCGAACCACCGATTTTGAAAAACTTATCGGACCAGGAAATTCAGAATGTTGTGGAATCTGGTGGTGAAAGCGAACTATTGTTTATAAGGCTTCCCTGCCATACTCAAGCTGTTGAAAGAGCTGTAAAGAATACAACAGAGGCTTCCACTTCTCAGTGCACAAGAGAGTCACGATTAGGTGCAATAAATGTCAAGCTGGAATCGCGAAAGCAAATGCCTAAATTTGAAACTAAAAAGGATTTTAAACCTAAGTAATAAATGTATAATTTTTTCAAGTTTGTTCCAAATTTCTTCTTTTTTTACGGCGATGCCTTAATAAATATCTTAATTATATATTGTTTATCATTTAACACCTTCTTACCACTAAATTAATCACAATGTATCGCCTTATAAACCTTAAACTTTTTTAGCCTAATTTTCCATTTTTGGAGTCACTGCGGAGACAGAAGATCTTAATCAAATGAAATGAAAAATCCCACATATTTTTACTTTAACATAAGGCACAATTCCCCCCCTCTTAGAACTCTGAATCTTAAAAATTATTTTTTTTCATACATCCGTACTCCACCCTACTGTGCAGACTCTTTATGTTTACCGCTTTTTATCATTTTTAATGCATCCCTTACCACGGGAACTTTTCCCGATCTGTGGAAAAAAGCACATGTGGTACCAGTATTAAAATCGGGAGACCAATCTTTAATAAAAAATTATAGGCCAATCAGTATACTATCCTGTTTTGCTAAGGTTTTTGAATCTCTGATATATAAAAATATTTTTTCACATTTTAAGCCCCTTCTCTGCACTAGACAACATGGGTTTGTTCCTCAAAGATCGATCAACTCAAATCTTTTGGAATTTTGTAATTATGTTTGTAATTCTTTTAATGATAGATTACAAGTAGATACAATTTATACTGATTTCCAAAAAGCTTTTGATAAAGTTAACCACTCAATCTTACTAAAAAAAACTTGAACAAATTGGAATACATGGAGACCTATTACGCTGGGTGAAATCATATTTGTATAACAGAACTCAATTAGTTCTTATTGATAGTTGTAACTTCTGGTGTACCACAGGGTTCAAATCTTGGCCCCTTGCTTTTTCTTATATTCATAAATGACCTTGGCTCGAAATTAAACTGTGATTATGCTTTTTTCGCCGATGATCTTAAAATTTTTCGTAAGATTAAGTCTGTTTCCGATCATCAGCTGCTTCAAAATGACCTCGACACACTCAATAACTGGTGTACTGTCAATGATATGCACTTAAATGTTGAAAAATGTTACATTTTGAACTTTACTAGAAATAGAATTATAAAGGATTTTTCTTATGTTATCAATAATATTATTCTCAAAAAAGTTTCTTCAATAAGGGATCTAGGAATCACTCTTGATTCTAAATTCATATTTGATGTACATATTAACAACATTAAGTGCAAATCATTAAAAATGATGGGATTTATTCACAGTATATGTAAACCTTTCAAAGATCCTCGATCAATTCTAACTCTTTACAATGCCTTAATTAGAAGTAAACTTGAATATGGAAGCACTATTTGGAATCCACATTACTGCAAATATGAAAACATTGTAGAATCAGTTCAAAAAAATTTACTAAGAATGTTATCCTTCAAATGTGGACTACACGACCATCTCAGATCATACGATGTACGTCGTGATTACTTCAAGATTGATACACTTAAAACTAGAAGGCAATTGACTGATCTAATATGTTTACATAAAATTATTCACGGCCATCTTGATACTAAATTATGTCTTAACAGTATTAAAATTAATGTCCCCAATTCCCATTGTTTAAGACGCCATAACATTTTTCATATTAATATATTTAAAAATAATATCGCCTACTTCAGCCCTCTGACCCAGATGTGTCGACTGTATAACAAGATAGAGTGCGCTGATGTGGATATTTTCATTGATAATTTGTACAGTTTTAAAAAAAAAGTTCTAGCGCTGTTAAAAAGTACTAACTAATTATATTGTGTGAATTGTCCCTCTATGCATGCTTGCGTATTTCATATGTCTTTTACCACTCATTGTAATGTGTTACTTGATTGACCTTGTATATAATTCTGTATTTTAATTTGTGATGTTTTTGTTTTTCTAATTGTATTTATTTGTATTTAATTGTACGTAATTGTAGATTTTTATAATTGTATAATAACTGAGTTTTATAAGTGGATTGTTCTCATGTAAATGTAAACATCTGTAAAACCCAGTATAAATAAATAAATAAATATTTGTAGTTAGAGGAAGCACTTACGCTTGCACAAGCCCCTTCAGCTTGCTCCTGTTGCTGAGGGTGGAGCGTGCGTCGGTGATCATGTTCTTTAGCATCGTGGCCATCAACTCACCGTCCACCGTCAGCTGGGGCAGCACCGCATCCACGTGGCCTGCACGTGCGTCCAGACCTACTTTCCTGGACAGATAAAACAATCAAATTAGGTCACATTTACAATTTGGGAGGCGCCACCAACCCCGGGAACCATTTATTGGGTAACCAACACTTCTGACATAGGTCATCCCAAGTGATTCGCTACGTTTGGTGACTTAGCAATGGTGTCCAGGTTCATGGGGTGAGGTTTGTTTGGTCTCGGCGGCGAATGTGTTTGCTCACCTACTGCGTGGCGGGCCGGATCGGGAGTGACTGATTGAGGGAGACCTAACCTAGACCTCTCCAGCCAGACTCTCTCGACCCATCGCCTTGAACTGCAGTGGGAGGGATGAATTTATACGTCCGTCGCGCCTGGATACACTGACCTCCGGATTCCTACCCACCCTTATGTTTTTCCTTCCCAGAACTTCCACTCCTTCCTTTCCCTAAAAAGACCCCCTATACAGCATCCCCAAAGATGACTTAGGTCTCCCTTCTCCCTAGGAATCCTTCAGGGTCTCCTGAAAGAATTTAATGTTAAAAAACAAAAAAATTATAAAAATAAAAGAAACATTCCAAAGATATGAATAATCTAACATCATACTGTTTCTCAGGAGTGGTAGGCAGAGAGGATAGACTATTATTGTAACTATCAGTTAGTTGGCTGTTCTATCCAGACAACGGACATTTAAGAACTATTTATAAATGGTGTATATTTGTGTATAGATTTAATGTAATACCTTTTAGGTTGTCCGTTATCTTCATCACTCTCTTCTTCTCCGTCGCCTTCTTGCTCTGGTTCTTGGGGCTCTTCTTCTTCCTCCTCATCACTGTACTCCACTTTGGTCATGGCATCAATGGATCCTCCGGGATAGCCGGCCTGGACAAAACAATGCAAACTA
The DNA here is from genome assembly GCA_917563855.2 of Limnephilus lunatus. Lineage (NCBI taxonomy): Eukaryota > Metazoa > Arthropoda > Insecta > Trichoptera > Limnephilidae > Limnephilus > Limnephilus lunatus. Next base: position 3,686,136 of record OU830596.1, on the reverse strand, counting down.
TTTATTTTATTTCATTTAGATGCCCAAAGGACTTTTACATATAATGCGGTACGTTTTATGTGAAAAAAATGTACAATTTTATTATTATTAAGTAATGAGCAGGCAGCATTCTGCTGATGCGCTCATATCTAATTTTATTTGTGCAAGAACAAGATCAAATTTCCGTGTGAGAGAGCATAGGTTCGTATACAGTATCGAGATATTGACTATGTAATTATTTACATGTTTTTTGGAATTTTTATAATTTTAGGGCATCCTTTGATGTATTTGATAGTCAAATCCTTTTCCCCCTTTGATGCAGCTCATTCCTTAGATCAATTAAATGCTGCCGTTGCATCGGAGTTTGATCTGATTTGATTGAGTTTGGTTTTTTTAGTTTATTTTTATTTTTGAGAATGGCTAACGCTTCATCTCTTGTTCGGAAGATTATTTTTATCGGGCGAGGGATTCTTCAGTGTCGCGTAATTTGCGTTGTTCGAAATCCGGCAAGTCACACTCAGGGATATCAAATATAATAATGTTTTTGGTCGGGATTGCCAATGGCTAAGTTGACTAATCACGTCTTCTGTGCATCGCATCTGTTGCTGTTGAAGTCAAGGCATTGACTTCTTGGAGGTCCCTGATTAGTCAGGTATTTGTTGTAGGCCACTCTCACATTCAGGGCACAGAAATTTCATTCTGCGGTTTTTGAGCTCTAGGCATCTGGTTTCCGTTGCGGATAAGCCCAAACATTTAATGCAAACACTTCGATTGCATCCATCACACGTGACTCCCACTCCTCTCTTGGAAACATCCCCATTGCAGTTGAAACAATTCATGTTTTATATGTTCCAGTGGTTTGATGACAGATGTTATTGACGCAAATGGTTTTTTTGGTTAGAAGTGTTTTTATTTTTCACTGTTTTTTTAAACTTTTGAAATGAGATTCGAATTAGATAACACTTGTACTTGGAGAAGAGTTTTGTTTTTGGGCTTAAACAATGATTATAAGCACTTGTTAAAAGATTTTCTAGTTCACAATCACAAGACTGTTGATGTTCTTGCAGGGTTGGTAGGTAGGCTTCGTGATTTGGGAGGTGGGTACGTGTACCGCCGCCTCGGAAACCATTTATTGGATAACCAACACCCCTGCCATAGGTCACCCCAAATGGTTTGGTGTCTTAGCAGGGGTGCCCAGGTTCATGGGGTGAGGTTTCATTGGCTATCCAATGAATGGTTACCAAATAATTGCTTTTCAAATGACTACAAAAATTAAAAATGAGAATTTCATTGTGAGCGGAAAAAAGTTAGATAAAAAAGCTATGCAAATTTTCTGATCTATGTCCTCAGATTGAGAGATTATTGCTTCAGAGATGTTAATCCCACACAAAAAAAAGATTTCAGTGCTTATAGTTCCGAGAGATTATTGCTTCAGCTCAAACGGATATTAATTGTAGACAAAAAAGCTGTGCAAAGTTCATGATTTCAGAACTCACAATTCGATAGATAATTGATAAAGAACAAATCAGTAGATCAGGTAAAATATTTGAAAAAAAATAGCAACAATCAGCTTGTTATCGCTATTTATGCTACGTTGCGCTACCTTCTTCTTTAGTCTAAGTTTCAGACAGTGTTACACATCTGCCCTAATGATGGACTCTGAAATGCTATCCGAAACGTTGGCTAAAGAAGGAGGTAGTGCAACATTGCACAATACCCCAAAATAAATAACGATAATACTATTTTGGGGTGTTATGCTACGTTGCACTACCTCCTTCTTTAGTCTACATTTCAGACAGTGTTACACATCTGCCTGTCCATCTAATGATGGACACTGAAACGCTGTCCGAAACGTTGGCTAAAGAAGAAGGTAGTGCAAAACATGACACAATACCCCAAAATAAATAACGATAATACGATTGGCCGTGAAAATCTAAAATCGTATTTAATAAGCTTGTTGATAATAAAATAGTGCGAGAAGAGGTTGGGTGAAGTAGAGCAGGACAGGAATGTTTCGGTGGCGATGAGTAAATGAATAAAACCAACGTGTTTCCAAGCGTTGAGCTTCTCGGTGTAGTCGATGCCGAGGTCTGTCTGTCGGATGAGGTGTGTGAAGATGTGCCTCATGATGGATCCGGCCAGCCGAGTCTCCTGGCCGTAACACAGGTACTCCGCAAAGGGGCGGGTCAACTCTCCCACTACCTCCGAACTCATGGTTCCGCCACCCACCTGGGAATTTATTCAAACATTTTATTATTTGCATTATATATTCTGGATATCATATTCACTTACTTCTATGAAAAGAAGACCGGTAACAGTGTGACATGAAACAAAATTGCATACCATTCAAAAATTCATAATTTTGCATGAAAGTGAAAATTAATGGCATTTTGATAAATATTTCGCAGTACGGCGCGGCGCTTTCGTGTTGAGATCTACGTTCGATGCATTTTAAAGATTAGACGCTTTAATAATTACCGCGACGGCATAAAAATGGCAATAAACATACGTTCCACAATATTGCTGCAACTCTTTCAAAAGATGAGATACACATTGTACGTAAGTATGGTTCTGTATTAATTCATTTTTAGGCAGCATCGCGTTCATTGGTCAAAATATTGTGCATATATTTTCATATCGGTGATCAATGAACCGGTGTATGCAATTTTTAGCCATAAGTTGTTTTTAATTGTTTTGTCTAGCTTGTAGTCTTTCTAGATCAGCGTCCTTGAGGTGATTTTTCACAAAAACGGCGCTATATAAATCGTCCAAATATTATTATTATTATTATTTACGTAGGTATGTTTCCTCCAAAAGAAAAAAATTCACTTTGGTTCTTAATTTTTTTTTTTTTTTTTTTTTTTTAATAATTGTACGACAGACAGGTTAGTCCAATTATGGTACAATTTTCTTACAACTAAAAATACATAATTTTTTTAAAACATGTTATAGTTATGTTAAACACATCTATATCCGCTGGTAGAGCATTAAGCAATGTCATACCTCTTGTCATGCTATGTTGAGCCATGACATCTGTCCGCCCCTGCGGTATGTAGAATAGGACGTGGCTCCGAGTTCGACAGTATTTGTCAGGAACGAATAAGCCACAGCATGACAGGAGATATGGACAATCGATGAAGTTTTTTATTAACTTTAATTCAAATACCATGAGACCGGCATTACGCCTGGTCTCCAGGCTTTGATAATTTGTCTCCTTTAGCAGTTCCACGTGATGCATGAATTTCGGATATATTCCGTGTGATCGCATGTAAACATACCTTAGGAATTTTTTTTGAATTTGTTCAATCATATTTATGTATTTAAGTTGATAAGGTATCCAGACAGTACCAGCGTACTCCAGCTTGCTTCTGACCACTCCGTTGAACATGGCGGTCATTGCTTCTATATTATTGAATTGTTTGCAAGTTCTAATTACAAAACCAAGAATTTTGTAGCAAGCCGAAGTAAGCTGCACTATATGATTTGAAAATGTCAGCCTGGGATCAAAGATCACCCCAAGATCCTTGATGGTATTTACGCGTGTTAGTACTTCTCCATTCATTCTATACTGGTAGAGTAACGGATTTTGTGAACGACTATAAGTCATAACGACGTATTTATTTGTGAACGACTATAAGTCATAACGACCAGCAGTAAGCTGGCTGCCTGCCCGCACGGCAGCAGAGCGTTCTGGTCGCTTGCGGGCTCAATAGGTCGCAATTTCTGCAAATCCAGTCTGCCACCTCTCACCAGACCTGATGGCTCTCTAGCAAATACCGCCGCCGAAAAGGCTAACTTATTAGGCAAAATGTTCGCGGAAAACTCGACCCTCGATGATCAAGGTGCTACCCCGCCGTCGGTTCCTCATTGCAGTTTTCGTATGAAAAAGCTGAGGATCCGGCATCGGGATGTACTCCAAGTCTTACGAGGGCTTGATGTTAATAAAGCTAGCGGGCCTGACGGAATACCTGCCCTGGTATTGCAGAGGTGCGCTGTAGAAATAGCTCCAATTTTGACGAAGCTTTTCAAAATGTCCCTGAAGACTGGCTCTGTGCCCTCTGGTTGGAAAAAAGCGATCATTCACCCTATTCCAAAGAAGGGTGACCGCTCCAACCCAGCCAACTACCGCCCCATAGCGATCACATCTGTTCTGTCAAAAGTGATGGAACGTGTGATCAATGACAAACTGCTCACATACCTCGAGAAGAACAAAATTATTAACGACCGTCAATACGGATTCCGGCGGAACCGCTCGTGCGGTGATCTTCTCGCGTATGTGACGCATGTTTGGGGACGGTGCCTGGAATGTTTTGGTGAGACCCAAACGGTTTCACTGGACATTTCCAAGGCCTTTGACCGGGTTTGGCATCGAGCGCTTGTCAACAAACTGCGTTCTTACGGACTTCCCGCATCCTTGTGTGCGTGGATTGCCGACTTTTTGAGGGGGAGGTCGATTCAGGCGGTTGCTGACGGTTTCACCTCTTCCTCGCATTCGATAAATGCTGGCGTCCCACAGGGATCGGTTCTGTCTCCGACTTTGTTTCTGTTGCACATCAACGACCTCTTGTCATGTGCACCGATTCATTGTTACGCGGATGACAGTACAGTCCATGATAGCTTTTTGTTTGACAAGCCTCCAAAGGGCACACAAACCCCAATAGCTCGGAGGGCTTTGAAGCAGAGAATGGACGGTTACCTCGAGAGTGTTTTCTCTTGGGGTAAGAATAACCTCGTCGAATTTAATGTTTCAAAGACCCAATCATGTCTGATAACGTCTAAAAGGAATCGAAATGATAATCTAGTGTCCTTCAACGGAAGCATTCTCCCGAACAGGACCTCCATTGATATGCTTGGTGTAACTCTTAGTGACCAGCTCAGGTATGGGGGCTCCATCGAATCCAGAGTTAAGTTAGCCTCTCAGAAACTGGGCGTACTGTACAGGGCCCGCAGATACTTTAATAGTACTCAACTGTTAACCCTGTACAAATCGCAAGTGCGCCCCACAGTTGAATTTGGCAGCCACCTCTGGTCTGGAGCTCCAAAATACCTAAAAAAAACCCTTGACTCTGTGCAGAAACGGGCGGTCCGTTTGATAGATTCTCCCATCTTAACAGACGGATTGCAATCTTTAGAGCATAGGCGTCAGGTGGGAATGCTGTCCTTGTTCTACCGGTATTACAATGGAAGATGCTCCGAGGAACTAGCGTCATTGATCCCCTCGGCACCGGTGCATAGTCGGGAAACACGCCAAACACGCGCCCAACATTTGTACACAGTTGACATTAGTCACATGAGAACGGGTCGTTTTTACGATTCGTTCTTGAGTTCAACAGCTCGGCTATGGAACGATTTACCGGCCTCTGTGTTTCCTCCCTCCTACAACATGAGTCTCTTCAAGACCCATGTTAACTCCTTCCTTTCCTCAAAAAGACCCTCCACACAGCATCCTCAAAGATGACATAGGCCCTGAGGGAAATTATTTTCCTCAGGGCCTCCTGTGTGGAGTTAATGTAAAAAAAAAAAAAAAAAAAATTTATTAGTCTCGACGCCACCTAGCGGGAGATTTAGTATTTTAACCATACCTCTCTCACAAAAATAAAGTTGGTTGTTTTCAGTTGGAAAAATGTAATAATAAGTAATTGTCGAATGAAACACTAGTATATATTGAATTATTTGGCGGGTATTTGATAAGCCGCCATAGCTCAGTGGTCAGAGCTGCTGACCGGCAATCAGAAGGTCACGGGTTCAATTCCCGTTGGCGGCCAGTATCTTTTCTCGGAAGATTTTTTCAATGTAGATGAGTGTTTCAGGCTGATAATTATTGATTATAATATTTGTTATATACGCTTTGTGCTATGCATAAAAATCTTGTTTAAACGTTAGTTTATCAATTAAAAATAATAATTAATATTTGACAAGTTAAAGTATTTCAGCAAAAAATGCAGACATAATTAGTCTCGACGCCACCTAGCGGGAGATTTAGTATTAACCATACCTCTCTCACAAAAATAAAGTTGGTTGTTTTCAGTTGGAAAAATGTAATAATAAGTAATTGTCGAATGAAACACTAGTATATATTGAATTATTTGGCGGGTATTTGATAAGCCGCCATAGCTCAGTGGTCAGAGCTGCTGACCGGCAATCAGAAGGTCACGGGTTCAATTCCCGTTGGCGGCCAGTATCTTTTCTCGGAAGATTTTTTCAATGTAGATGAGTGTTTCAGGCTGATAATTATTGATTATAATATTTGTTAAAATTAAGTTTGTTATTTAACGACCATTTCATGATTGAATCTATGTCAGCCTGCAGTTTGGAATAATCGTCATCTGTTTCGATTTCCATCATCAGTTTCATGTCATCCGTGAATAGGAGACATGTGCTATGACGTATGCAGTCCTGAATGTCATCTATCAGAATAAGGAATAACATGGGACCAAGATTCGATCCCTGAGGAATTCCTGACAGAGCTACGAACTCGTGGGAGTCGTATCCATTTAAATTTACGTACTGGCTTCTATTTTTTAAATATGATGCAAAAAATATCAGTAGGGGTTGATTAAAACCTATTTTGTGCATTTTTCTTAACAGAACATCGTGATCTAATCGGTCAAATGCCTTTGCGAAATCCGTGTAGATTACGTCCCTCTGATGCCTACAGTCCAGGCCTTTTGCTACCCGTCGAGAGAAAGAGAGTAAGTTGGTTACCGTTGATTTCCTCGGTAAGAAGCCATGTTGATTTTCTCTTAAAGCTTTGTCCATTGCGCGGGCAGACGCCAGACTTTTGCTTGACAGTCCCATACAACAATCAAGGTCACAATTTTTGCCAACACTCAAGGCCATAAATGTGTGCAGTGTTTGAGCTTCCCGTGTTCGGCGGAAAACAAAACTTAAACATCTCATCCCGGGTGAAGCGGGAAGGCAGGCGGGGGCGGCCAGCGGGAGGGGAGAATTCATTTTTTGACAGAAGTGGCGCGGTGCGGTCGTGAATGTAGAAAAATCGGAACGAATTTTTGTAGTTATGTGCTATGTATGAGCGAACATAATCACGAGTTTAAAATATTATTATACCTAAATATAAAATAATAATAGAAATATTTGATAATAGAATTATAATATAATATCAAATATTTATAATTATTCTGTTTTTGACGTAAATATTTACGTACTCTAAATTTTATAGTTCTAAATTAGGTCGTGCAGTAAAATGACGTTATTATATAATGTCATTGGTGTGTGGCGACCAGAACGGTCGACCTCTTTAGCCACAATCCTTGCGCCGCCACTGATACAGCCAGCATATTTTCGAAATGTACATACTACCTACATTGTAGTGTTTCACGCCGCACACGGATAAACATTTCGGGAAGCGCATCGAGAAGCCTCGACTTAACAGCCGTCACATTCTTACGGCCGCGGAATGTTCCAGAGGCTTCTCTTCTTTGCGCGGGCGCTCAACATTACTTGGCGTTCCGGGTACTCAACGGTCGGCTATATAAAGCGCAGCGACACCGCGCTAGTTAGTCAGTCAGTTCTAGTCTCTAGTATCAGTAACATCACCCATACATAGACAGTGCATCGAGTGTTAATGTTCCAGTGCGGTAACCGCCAGGTCCACGGCGACGTGCCGGACCTGTGCAACAACTTCTCAGCCACTGAGACTTCATTCTCCTCAGGTTCACCGCAGCCATCTCCGCGACACCGCGTCGAGCATCCATCCTGGACGTCAAGGTCATCTCCACCAACACGGTGCAGAACTACATGCTGGCGACATGCAGACACTAGTTCTGCTACACCACTGCATCACCGACCTTCATCACTGCAACACCCTACGAGCCTCATCATTATCATCGCTCCTGTCTACACTGTTACTTTACTCCAAACTTACCATCGCTACGTAGCAGCAATAAAGACTGACTCATACATCGACTGACGTCCTTTTCATTCCATCGTCCCCCGTCTCTGCCGATCGCTGTCCGCTCCCTCAACTGGTGACCCCGACGTGATTTGAACACGCAACCTTCTCATTTAACCGTCCACCGTCTCTGCCGATCCGCGCGTCCGCTCCCTCGGGTGCAATAATCGATATTAGTCGGAAATCTTTCCTGATAAACCCTGATCTGTGTTTTCTTCCTGATGCAGGTAGCATCTTTTCTACATCGAACGCATTTTAACATTTATGAAAACGATAAACGTCAAATGTTAAATTTTTTTGGTACGCGGACCTAATAATTATGATTTTAAGTTGTAAATAAACACACTGTCGTAATGGATGATTATTTCTTTCGTGAACTCACTTCTAAATAAAGTCTATTAATTTATTAATCGGTTTCAGAGACACGGGAGAAATTGACCATTGTAAATCGATATTCTATTTTTGATGCTACGTAATTATTTACGTAGCAACAAAACGTATTCACTCTAAATTCTTAATAAATAGTAACTTTAGGTCGTGCGTATTTGTCGGAAATCTTTCCTGATAAATAAATATCTATTAAAATATCTGTGTTTTCTCCCTGATGCATCTCTTTTGTCATCAGAACGCATTTTAATATTGATATAAACGTCAAACGTCAAGTGTAAGCGTGCCGTGGACACGTCCGTACCTCAGACCACTTGTCAAATTGTGTGGACAGCGCGAACTTCACCCCAAACGATGTTTGTGTAAAGTTATGGCCTTGAGTGTTGGCAAAAATTGTTAAACATTTATGACCTCGATTGTTGTGTTGGACCTGTTGGACTGTCAAGCGTCTGGCGTTTGCCCGCCCAATGGACCCTGCTTACGAAAGGCGCGATTTGCGGACTGAGTTTACATCTCACAGATAATCATTTCAAAATTTTTTGGAATAGTTGACAGTACTGCAACTGGTCTACAATTTCTGACATCAGTCTTTTCATCAGCTTTATGTATAGGCGTGACTCTCGTTTGTTTCCAACACTGTGGAAACGTGGATGACATGATGCAGAGATTAAATATGTAAGCAAGGGACACACAGATATTTGGAGAGATTTTTTTAATTATTGAAGGAGGAATACTGTCCGGACCAGTAGCCTTGTCAGGTCGGATATTCCGGATACAGGCTTCTATTTCCTGGATGCTGGTCAATCCGAGTGAGATATCTCCAACATTCCAGGGTGATGTTGTTGGGAAATCGGTTTCAAGTTTCGGGGTTACTTTACTATAAACGGAATGAAAATAGTCAGCAAATTTATTAGCAATTGTGTCAGGGTTAGTATAAGTTACGCCTTCCTCAGTCAAACATGTTGGTGAGGTTGGGTTAACTTTTTGTGACCTAATATAGTCCCAGAAAGACTTTACGTCATCTTTGATCCGATTCTGAACATTTTCCATATATTGTTTTTTAGCAAAATTAATTTCATATTTTAGCTCGGATCTACTCGCTGAAAATATTTGATAATCGGATTGCTTTATAATACTACCGCTCTTTCTTATACACTAAATAACAACAGTCCAAATTGAGACAAATGGTGAATGTATGTCTGCACCCTCCCAGGAAAATGTACTGTAGGGAACGATATTCTACAAAGGAAAAATAGTTTTTACGCTGGCAACTCAGCCGACGTCACTTAGCGCCGAGCTAAGTTCGTTAAATTTACCGAAGATTCATTCGTCTTCCGACCGTCCAGTCCGCCGCTCACTTGTAGAGATATCGTCTCCCTCATACTTCCTTCTGATATAAATTTGTCGTGTGTAAATTAAAATAAATATTAGCTTCAGTGCAAACTAGTTATTTTATTTGAAATATCTCAGTACACTTTTGGGTACATTTATGGAGTCAGATAAATTGGTAAACTTGGGCGGATTGCCCGAACGCATGGTAAGTTGTAGTCTACCTACCTACATGGGTTCACATCCCCCAACAGTCTTCCCCGCCAAACTGGTGACCACCAAACAACACGCAGAGGGACGACACAATAAATCTCACAGGTAGCAGCGACCGGACGAGCGGAAGACGAATCCTGAGATTCAATACACCCGGTGAGCCACTTTCATATTTTAAAATTACATAAAATAACTTAGCTTCCATCTCGTTTTATTGCCACCGGGGGAACTCAGTAATTTCACAAATAATGTGCATCGCATATTCTGTCAATTATTACGATAATGACAGCGCCAAATGGGCATTGCAAAAAGCTATTGACGTATAACATGATTAATAAATTGCTTTGATTTTCAGCTAAAACATGGATTTTTCCCAATTTTTGTTTTTTCCATACATAATATATTTAATCTTGCAATCTGAATTGTAAAATCCACCATAAATTACGACTTTATGACGTAAAACGGTATTTAATCGTTGTGTTCTATCTGTTCTGAAACGATCTAGATGTCTCATGAAATCCCTGATAAATAATGTGTATTTCTCCTTGTTTTTTCAATAAAAAGGATTAAATTTGCTCGTACACTCTATTTCAGTGAGAATCACGCATCATGCAGCTGGCGGACGGCCATTACAGGGAACCGGAATTCGTCCACCGGCCCAGCTGCGCGGCGTAAAGCCCGATGCACACCGGTACGAGCTACGCGGGGCAGATTTCCAGCGCAAAGGACGGCAGGAAACCAATCTCATGAAAAATACATCACATCAGACACGTGAAAGTTTTAAAAATAGTTTCTTATTAATCTTATCATTTTTTCCAGCATTGTAAAAAATTGTTACATGAATTGATGCGTATACAATATGTTACAACTTGCATATGTTCCTTTTAAAAAATCTGCAGAACTCATGTAATCCTATCGCATCTCGGAAAGGTAACTACCTACAAATAAATTGATCATCAGCTAGAGTATTTCAATAATATTATTAAAGTTTAGCACTTTTCATTCCGGCGATAATATTAAATTTCATGAGTTTTTTAGAAATTTTTTTCAAGTAATTAAAATTTTAACTATTCGGATGAATTCGTCAATTTAAACTTTACTGAATACTTTATCACAACATCCAAAGTAAAATATCAAAATTTCAGTTATTTTCAACATTTTTAATAAAATTTTAATAATTTTAATAAAATTTTAACAATTCTCATAAGTTTCTAACAATTTTAAATACCATTTTTAAATTAATATGGGTTATAAATTAAAAAACAAATATTTCATACATATACTCTTCATTTGAAATTTTGCCTTACGTATTTGCCATATCTGCTGTGAATTGTTTTGACCAAATCGGGACATGATTACTTTCGGAAAGGACACTAACGAAGAGAATACCAACGAATCAAGCCCAAGCGATCTCATCGTAACCAACGAAGGAAACACCAGCGGATCAAGCGCAACTTATCCTTCCACAAGTCCAAGAGGCAAACCCAGCAAAAACAACATGGAAGGAAACAACGGACCACCATCGGACGTTCACCATGTGTCGGTACGCTTACCAAGCTGCTGGAAGACCAACATCGCTCTCTGGTTTGCCCAGGCCGAGGCACAGTTCGTGAATTCACGAATAAAAGACGACTTTACCAAATACAATATCGTCATTGCCGCTCTAGATACTGACACCCTGCAGATAATAAGCGACATAATAATTAATCCACCAGGCCAAGAAAAGTACGTACGCATCAAGACTGCCCTCATCGAACGTCCTCAGGACTCTGAGGAGAATGCTACTAGAACTTCAAAAACAAGTACTTACACTTACAAGAGAAATCAAACAACTGAAGTTAGACCAATACAATGTCAATCAACAATCTAACTATCAAGGACGAAGTAGACAAAACTTTCGCCAAAATTTTTATAACCAGTCTACATATAGGCACAACCCCGCTGGAAGACCAAGGTCAGGGTCTCGCGGGAGGTCTCCAAACAGGAACACAACTGGATTTTGCAAACTTCACAAGAAATATGGAGAGAAGGCGTATAAGTGCTATCAACCATGCACATTTCATAGAGATAATTCGAAAAACAACGGCAACGCCACACAATAAGTGTGATTTTGCTAAGAGTAGCTGTCCATCGTAACTTTCCTTACTTATGCACAAGTAACAAAAACACTTGTAGCAATTTAACAGGCACAGACAACAGGTAACTGACCATTAGAGTCAGCAAACAGGAAACTGGCCATTTAACAGGCACAGGCAACAGGAAACTGACCATTAGAGTCAGACAACAGGCAACAGGCAACGGATAACAGACACAGGCAACAGGCAACTGGACGCAGCTCCAGCCAACAGGCAACAGGCAACAGATATCACCAGCTAACAGGCAACAGGCAACTGGACTGAGTTCCAGCAAACAGGCAACAGGCAACTGGAAAAAGGAATACTAAAGGACAACTCAATAGCTACTATCTCTAATTTAAAAGAGACAAATCGATTTTACCGCCATCTTCTCTACTTCAATATTTTCTATAATTTATATATCAAAGCACTATCACACATATTCCAGAATACAGTAGCTGACACCATATCTCAATCTGAAGAGACTAACTGTCCTACTGCATGCAATTAAGAGTGAATAACCAGCACATGACAACTTCGATTCCGACACTAGCGCTAACACATCAGGGCTCGCGAGCGGGCGTTTTCAGAACTAAATTTCGTTCCGCGGCAATCCGAGTTTTGAGGGTTTTGTTCACGCGAGCTAGGGCTACCCGCTACTATTACTACTTTATAATACTATTCTCGCTTCCAGAATTTTAATTAGTAGTAGTTATTTGTAATTTGTATATCGAAGTGCATAAACATAAATAGATACAAGTGAAATGCGTAAACACAGTAGGTATTAAGTAGATACCTACATGAATAAACAATTTGTTATATTCTTTTTAATATTTTGGTTTTTTGTTTTTTTAATTGTATTTTACGGCCATTAGAGTGGAAGATACTCTCAGTATCGCCCTGGTGTAAGACCACCATTAAGAATTGAAACGTTGCTTGAAATGGCTTTAGCCGTGTTTATTGGCCAGATCTGAATAGCCAGGTACTTCCCCACCTTCCTCTTCCCTATATCCTTCCCCTCCCCACTACCTTCAGTCTTACAACATACCCCAAATTGGGGATGCAATAGTCCCACTGGCTCCAGACGAGAGCAGTTGGGACTCTTGTGCGGTATTCATGAAAAAAACGAGTAATATTCAGTTGGATTGTAAAAAACGTCGCATTTTGAAATATTTATTTGTGTGCATAATTAATAATAAGCACTTCAACAAACAGAATTAAAGCGCACAAACCCTTTCTTTCTTTGAGTGGCCTTGCAACGCATGCCGGGTACCCGCTGTGTATAATGTTATATAGTGCAGGCGCTTGCATTATAATTCCCGGGACTTGTGATGGAACCAGTTTAGTTGACCGCGAGGTTACAGTGCCCTTGAAACGCATGCCGGGTACCCGCTGTTTATAATTTATTTATTTATTTATGGACAAATAGTCCATTAACAATATAACAATAACACTAAAAACAAGCGTGCGTAAAGGCCCGACCCGCCGAGCAATCGATCACCGTTCGCATTGATTACCGTTCGCATGTCATTTTTCGTAACAATCACCACTTTTCGTAACCCATTCACCAGTTTACCCCCAAGTGTCGAGCGTGCGTAAAAAAGATTTACCCCAAAAAATATTTTGGAGCAGTTGGGACTCTTGTGCGGTATTCACACAAGAATAATTTAAAATAAAAAAAAATATTCGAAATTATAAAAATTTTTGCATAAAAATATTCAATGAACATGAAAAATTGCGTTCGGGCAACCCTGTAGATTTAACAAACATGAATCAAGGAATTCGTGTTTATTTCAAATTTCGTTTTCAAATTTCATTTCCAAATATTATTATTCAAAGCGTCGCGAAGACGTGCTCTCCTGGCCGCGTTTGGGCCCGTAATGAAATCTGAAATTTGTGTTTACGGGCTGCGATAAAAATGGTGAAATGCGATGTTCAAAATTATTTAAAATTAAATACTTCCTGAAATTATTTTACGATCAAATTATTTATGATTTGTCAATAACGTCTTAGCAAAATAAGTATGTAAAAAAATCCGAAATATATTTTGTTTGTAAGTGCACAAATAAATGCACAAACCGACCAATTTTCGTCAAGAAACACATGTCCGTATATATTTTTTAATAATTTTATTTAAACTAAAATTAAAATTCTGAAACATAAGTTTACCAGATAATGTATTGATTTATTTTACTGCATGATTATATGATTTGAAATGGGGGTTGTATAATAAATGTACTTTTTTGAAAATTGAACAAATCTGCGAACGACTTATGGTATAACCTTATTATTCTAAAAATAAACATTTTTTCTCAAAATCTAAAATATAAGTTTACTAGATAAAAGAACAATCTTTTGAAATCCATTTATAGTTTTTTGTGGAAAAGAGTCAATACGTCTAACCACTGATTTAAAAATGACATATTTCTGGTTTCTCTGGTAATACACTCTTAAGGATTGTAGGGAAAGCGCAGAGTCAACCTGACGATCATATTAAGGCAAAAGATGACTCCGCCCTCGTCCTATGTTAAATTAATGTTTCCTGATACTTCAATATGACCAACAAAATGTTCCCAGCTGAACTCACATTGGGTAGCACACCAAAATACATGAGATTTCTTCAATGAAACTCTTAAGGAAGAACCTGACATCTATGTCGGACGACTGCAGAGAATTTGAAAACATCAAATCAACACCTGCCAGTGCTAATGGATCAAGAAAATGTAGAGGATAAAACGCCAGCTTCCACATCTGTTCAGGAACCACTCCCAGAAATCAAGAAAACAAGATCTTGTCGAAGAGTCCATTTTCCCGACAGATACAAGTCAGAAAGCAAATATTGGCAAAATTAGAGATAATTAATTCTTTTCCTTCCTACAGATCCCATATCAAATTAAAAATGACTAACAAAGTAAATAAAAAAGCATATACAATGCATATCTTAAACCACATATTTGTAAAATTACTGATACTAAAGTCTACAACATTAATACAATTTTGAGCTTTAGTACTAAAATTATTTGTTTTATACAGTACATATTGGTCATCAAAGTGATGAACCATTTAACCAATGAAAGTTTTTCATTTTTTTAAATCATGTAAACCATGTAACTAGTTTTAAGAAAAATTTAACACTATATTGCGTGAAAAACAATGTATGTACTTAGACAATAGTCATTTTCAAACATAATATTAACAGAGCGTAATATGTCTTGTATTGACCATATACTCAATATAACACATATTATCGTAAAACAACTTTATACCTTATCTTGTGTAAAAAATAAAACATTCCGCAGCTTGCGATGAATATTTAAATAGTAAATCTAACCACTCGGTTATATGCGTTAAAGTTTTTATAAATTTTCAAAATTTTATACAACTTTTTCTTTTAAAAAAAACTTTTATAGAATTTTGGAATGAAATTTTTATATGTAACTAGTTTAAGAAACTTATCAAGTTATTTTGTAAATTAATAAAATAAAAACAAGTACCTTCACCATATTTAGAATAGGAATGTTGTCATATTCCAGTGATAGGAAAATTACTTTGTATGAATAATTTTTAGATAATCCTGTATCATACTTACCTTTGCCACATTAAGAGTAATAAATTTTTCATATTTCAGTGATAGAAAGATTACTTTGTATGAATAATTGTAGATATTACTATATTACTTTCACCTATAACACTCATTAATGTATTCATACATGAATAACTTATCCAAGTTTCAAACCATTCCGCTAGACGCGTTGAATATTGACCATGTACTTTATCATATTTCAGTAATAGAGTATTTGCTTTATACGATAATAGGCTATAGTTATTATAACACTGTTACATTATAGGAACATAAATTGTCTTATATGGACCACACACTCAATATAACACTTATTAATTACATATTTCCATTCCTAAATAAATTTTTTAGAACATTACGCACTTTGCGATGAAAAAGTAAAATGTAAAAACTATACTCTAAAATGTTATAGAATTCTTAAATACAAATATTACATGTACCTAATTTTAAAAATTTACCAAGTTTTTCCATTATGTTAAAATGTTAAGTTAATAAAAGTTTTCAAACACGTGCAACCAGATGTTCCTTGACGTCCACATCTGATTGAACGGGTTAAAATTTTTTATCATATGTTAATGATTCGTTCCAAATGCTTAAGGAAACGTGATAATGTTATTATTAACTAAATTCATTATAAATTATTATAAATTCATAACTTAATAGTTCTAAAGGTGAATTATATACCTGTCATTGACTAAGGCATACCATATCTAAATGTTTTAAAAAAAATACATAACAACTCAAATAACATCACATTTCGTTAAGCAATTGACATTAATATACACTTGTTTGTTCATGAAAGTTCGGTAACAGTAAATAAGATATATAATGGATATAATACCACACATAAAATAATTTAACCCAAGTTTCATGAACACAACTATATATTTTTTATATTAAGTAAAAATTTTACAACCTTATATTGTTTAAGAATAGGAATAAAATAAAAAACGTGTATTTGTACACGATTATAGTGTCAAGAGAGTTTTTAAAAGAATTTTCATATTATAATGATAGGGAAATTGCTTTATATTAATAATTTCTGGTAGTTCAGAATTATACTTGCCTTGTATATATATATATAGGTACCTACTTGCTCATTAAGCTTAAGTAACCTGATAAAATGAATAAATAATGATTCAATCACAGGTCATACAACTCTCAGTGCTCCAAACAAAATGTTTGTCGATGCAAACTTTCAAGCAAAACTTTAATGCAAACTTAAAAAATGTAAAAAATTCTACAAATAGCAATTTTGTGAAATACGACATGTTATAATTAAGTATATGTTAATTTTAAGTATATAACATTACATTAGTTATTTTTTTCTCACCTACTTTTGTTATCGTTTTGCAAACTGGGGTGGAGGTATGTAGGGAACGATATTCTACAAAGGAAAAATAGTTTTTACGCTGGCAACTCAGCCGACGTCACTTAGCGCCGAGCTAAGTTCGTTAAATTTACCGAAGATTCATTCGTCTTCCGACCGTCCAGTCCGCCGCTCACTTGTAGAGATATCGTCTCCCTCATACTTCCTTCTGATATAAATTTGTCGTGTGTAAATTAAAATAAATATTAGCTTCAGTGCAAACTAGTTATTTTATTTGAAATATCTCAGTACACTTTTGGGTACATTTATGGAGTCAGATAAATTGGTAAACTTGGGCGGATTGCCCGAACGCATGGTAAGTTCCAGTCTACCTACCAAGGGTACACCTTCACCAAAGGTCATCCTTCTCAAATAGGATCACCAAACTGGTGACAAACGGTTCTCCCCCGCCAAAGTACAATCATTATCATACATCTCCCTTACATATATAAAGAAAATGAAATGCAATTCCAGTCGCAGAAAAGAAGTACTTTGGAGCTAACAGTATTTAGTGTATCTCACCATTATTTAATGTGTAAGAACGAGCTGCAGCATTAGAGCTACAAGTAACATATGTTTATTGATTTTTTTGACGTCATGGTAATTATAAAAGCGCACATTTCCGTTATAAAATACCAACATTTTTCGTAATTAAATTCAGTTTAATTTTCTGTACGATAAAAATTGACAGCATTTATTGTTATGGCTGTGGAGATTAAAAATTTTGGCCTGCAGAGCTTTGTTTCTATGCTTTCTGTAACTGATCGGTAAAAAATTACCGATTTAAAAAATACAAGTAGGTTTACGACACCACCGACAGCAAATTTAAAAATGTCTAGCTGAAGGTACCCTACCCCTGCAGCCCCATGAACAAATTGAAAATGGATAAATTGGCCCGAAAGTTGATCATCACTGTTCTAGAAACATACTGGTCACATGCGTGTCCAAATAACCAAGTTTGTGTTGCGTACATAGGACAAGTGTGGACGTCGGCACGGGGTAAGGATTAGCATAGATCAGATTAAGGTAATTTATTTAGGGATAGCGATTTCGTATGATTTACCTTGGCCACTTCCTCCATCCACAGGTCGGCAAGGTGCATCTGCAGGCCCAGGCCGTTGACCTCCTTGAGGAGTGCACCGACACTGGAGCTGATGGCTGACAGCGACTGCGGACTCCACTCCACCCGCTGGCCGCAGCGGAGGATACCGCGGGTCATGCGGCGGACCAACTGGAATATTACACACTCTATCAGTATATGGTGGAAATTAAGGCAAACCGTTGAAAGCTTTGAACATAAGTTCTATAATGTCATAGATGACACATGTTATAGGGTAAATATGCAGAAAAAAGGGCCTATTTTGTCAGAGGGTAAAAATATTTCCACTTTGCAAAAAAATCCAAATAAATTGAATATTTCC
Organism: Limnephilus lunatus; assembly: GCA_917563855.2. Lineage (NCBI taxonomy): Eukaryota > Metazoa > Arthropoda > Insecta > Trichoptera > Limnephilidae > Limnephilus > Limnephilus lunatus. Next base: position 3,667,832 of record OU830596.1, on the reverse strand, counting down.
GAATGCGTTCGAAAACTAAAAACTGTTTTTGAAAGGTGATGAAATACTCTTTCAAATTTTATAATTCGAAATAAACATAAGATTTTTGGAACATAAAAATTTTGCAAGCAAACATAAAAAAATAAATTAAAATGGTATACCTTAAGAAATAAAATTACTGATAATTAATGAAAAAAAATAATACATACATATTTAATTATTTAAAAAATAATTATTATTGTCTATATATAATTATTTACATTACATCTACGCAGGAGACGATGAGGAAAGAATCTACCTCAGGGCATGTCATCTTAGGGGATGCTGTGGAGGGTCTTTTTAGGGAAAAGAAGGAGAGGAGGTTCTGGGAATGAAAAGGCATGAAGGGTGGGTAAGAACCTGGGGGTCAATGTGTATACGTGTTTCGGACGTACAAACCCATTCTTCCCACTGCGGTGCAAGACGAGAGTCTGACTGGAGAGGTACTTAGGACTTATTAAAGGACCGGCGGACAGACCGGTCTTAGGACTTATTAGTAGGTCGAGAGTCTGACTGGAGAGGTCTAGGTCAGGTCACCCTTAACCAATCTTTCCCGATCCGACCTGCCACGCAGTAGCTCGGCAAACGCATTGGCCGTCAAGACCTAGACACACTAAGAACCCCGGCACCCTTGCTAAGTCATGAATGGTTCTCGGGGCGGTGGTACAAATTACCCAATAAGCAAGGTTTCGATTTTGAATGGTGGAATAGCACCAGAAAGAGCGTGTAGCCCTCTGATGAAAGTAAGATGGATGTTGGTTTACCATGAGGAACTTGTCGATTCTGTGCTGGTCTATTCCGAACCAGTCGGCGGCCATGGTCTTCAGGAAGCACTTGTAGAAGAGAGCCGAAGTCTGGATCTTTTCATTGCCGAAGCAGTCCAGAAGCGCCGAGATGTTCTCACATAAATCTTCCTGTAATGAGTAAATGAGTTTTCTTTAAAAATTACCAAATATTTCATATTTTTCTTTTCGAAACAACACGTATAGGTCTCATAGAATCATTGTCTCACTTACTATCCTAGTTAGAAATATGATCTAAATGGTTTTAGAAAGAGAAAACACCACACCACGTTTAATTTTGCATACATCTAAATAAATATTCAAAAACAAAAAACAAACTTTATATTAAAAATAAAAGTTTGGTTAGTTACGAAACCAAAGTTTCCGACTGCAAAATTTGAAAAAAAAAAAAGTGAAACTTTGGGAATATTTTATTAATAAATTATTTTACAAAACTATAAAAAGTTTGCTTAATAACATATGTGAATTTTTATTTTAGTGAGCAAAATCGTAAGGTGAGCCATTTTGCAAACATTTTTATGTTTGCATTGAAAAATTTTATATTTAAAAAATTATATGTTTATTTGGATTTATAAAATTTGAAATCGTATTTCATCACCTTTCAAAAACAGTTTTTAATTTTCGGATACATTAAAAATTATTCCATTTATTTGGATTTTATTGAAAGGGGGCATACTTAATTACGTGAGCTCAAAAAATCTCACATTACTTGAAAAGAATATACAAAGTAGCCCAAATTTATCCCACCAAGGGGGGGGGGGGTTAGATTGTAAGAAAAACTGCTGACGTAATTAATGTATGCCCCCAAAGGCGGAAATATTTTGACCTTTTAACAAAATAGGCTTGAGGGCTTAAACCTTTTCAATGCCGTCCCTTTCAACGCAATCTATTCCACCACGCGCTATGTTTTGACACAATATGTGTTTTAGTGAATCTTTAGGCCAAATTGTACGTGTTAAAAATCTCACAAGATATCTCTAGCAACATCTATCTAAATTTATCCCGAAATATTATTTGTTTGCCGTCAGCAAGGCTTCAAAGACAGTATTTTACCGTAAATTGATTTGAATGTCGGGCGACGGTATGAACCAATACAAATTGTGCGCAATCGCAGAAGAACAAACAAAGGCAGCTCAATCTAACAGTGCGCCGATTGTTTTATTTGTGCATTTCTTTATTTTAAGCCTGCGGACCGGTGAAAATACGATAAAAAGTAACGCAGGAATAAAACCTTTCAATTACGTAATATTTCGTTTATTGGTTTTTGAAGTGATAACTTCTTTAGCACCGTTGTGATTTAAAACTCGATAAAATGAAAAATAGTGAGACTAAAATGAGACAAACACGTACATCTGTTGGATTTAGCCTGCGAGAGAATGAGATAGAATAATCGATCTCCTCTTTGTGCGTTGCTTCGTAGCCTCCCCACTTTTGTCTACTTTAGTTTTCGGAAGGTTTCACTTCTACCGCCTGTAAACTGCACACTTGTATTTTTAATATTATATTAAAACAGGTATAGAATTAACAAAAGACGTTTTAATTGCTAATACCAACCAAAATGTAACATAAAAAAAATTGATTAATGGACCAGCGGAAAATCTCTGCGGACTGTTACGGGCAGTTAGGAAACGCTAAAAAAAATTACAAAATTATAATATATTATATTTCCTGTCACATATTATTTTTTATTATTCATTTTATGTACTTATCTAATTTATAAACCACTTAACACTACACATTATATGGAACCGTATTTCATATGCATTAGTTACTAATTTATTCCTAAATTATTATTTATTTATTTATTTTATTTTATTTTATTAGGAACATTTACAGATTAAAAACATAACATGCATTAAAGAAAACAATTATATGCAAGCTTATAAAAATACTTCATTTTAATATGACAGTAAACAGTTCCCACGTTTCAGCGCATGGATCGGTCTTTTATAATCGGAGACACACTAATATCAGACTCAGAGAGACCTAAGTACCTAGCATTATAAAGACAATTTTGTAATGCTTATGTGACTTTTGTTGAATAATTTTTGTTTATATTAACATCGTTCTAAAACAACATTCAGCATTTTTTATGAATAGTTAAAGCATGAGCGAGATTATTAAACAGAATTTAAACAAAGAATAATAATTAAAAATATGTCTAACGACAGTTTTGAAAATGAATGTTCTGCGGCTCAGTCAAAATGTTAAATGTGCAACTTGGCACATTATAAAGTGGCAATGTCGGCACATACATACTTTGACGTAGACTTAAGGTTAAAAGCAGTATTGCCAGCAGCGCAAATGTATCATGTCGCGTACAGTAGTTATGTTATATTTTGCATTAGTCAGAAGTATACTGGAATATGCCTCGCCAATTTGGAACCCGCAATACAAAGTATACATAGATAGCATAGAACATATTCAAAACAAATTTATAAAATATCTTACCTTCAAATTCAACAATAACTATGAATGCACATTTCAAACTTTGCAACAAAGACGAGTAATAGCTGATTTAACATTTACATATACACAAAATTTTAAATAATAATATTGACTGTACCGAAATTCTTTCCCTTGTTAATTTTAACAAACCATTAAGACGTACACGCCATACAGAACTATTCCACACACTTAATTACAAGACAAATGCAGCAACTAATTCGCCAATCAATCGTGCTCTTCATATATTCGATAATATGTATTAATCTAAATTCTAAAATCGACATTTTCTCCAATTCACTGCCCAAATTTAAAAAGAGCATCATGTCAATCATATAAATTGTTTAATGCGCATATCTTACATACATACATATTCACACACACCTTCCCACTACACACATTACCCGGTAATTACTTAATATGCACACCATAAATAAGGCACTACAATGAAACACATAATAGGTACCCACCACGGACGTACAAAATATATGGACATGCCCTTATGTGTTAAAAAACGTGTTATTTCCCCCTCCCATTGGAACCATTTTTCGGAACCGGCTGGGCGTGTCCGGACCAATGTCGTGCTCTCGTCGTACATTTTACGCGCGGACGCTGTATGTCTATGAAACACATACTTAGACAATGAAGAAGACTTGGCGAATCACTAGTCTCTTTCCTCTCTTCGCCCCGCCATAGTTGGTTTTTACCCCTCATCTGTAAGTTCTCGTCTAGTTATTTGTATGTCTATGGTACCCACCATGAATTATATTTATTAATTGTAATTTTTTTCTCACCAATGGATAATATAATGTACTAATAATAATAATAATAGTATTTTTATTCCAGAATTTTTATTTTTGTTTCTGTTTATAAATAAATAAATGTCAATGATAATAAGAATGATCACCTCCCAAATACATTAATAATGTAGGAAACATCTATTGGTTTTGATTAAATCAAAAGTTAAGAATTTATTACTGCCAGAGTCTGCTTTTCCGTTATTTAAATTGTGGTACTAAAACTACGAGTACGGTACGAGTATGTCAAATACGAAAAAAAACATGGCCAAACTGTCAAAAGGCATGAAATTTTTAAACTTTGATTGAGAAAAAATTAAATTTAACCATATTTTGTCAGAGTATCAAAATATTTCCGCTTTACAATAAAATCCAAATGAATGGAATATTTCTGAACGTATTCGAAAACTAAAAACTATTTGTTCATATGAAGCAGTTACTTTGTGATGTGACATTATAATTTAAAATAAAACAATAACTTTGTAAACACCACTTTTATAAAAGTGGTGTTTACAAAGTTATTGTTTTATTTTAAACTAAAAACTATTTTTGAAAGGTGATAAAATATGCTTTCGAATTTTATACATCCAAATAAAAATATAATTTTAGAAGAAAAATTTTGCATTCAAAAAGACTTAATAAATGGCTCACCTAACATTTTTTCTAACTAAAATTACTGATAAAGAAAAAATTAAAAACACATACACATTTTATTAGATAAATATATGACAAACGTTATTGTCATCTCAGTTTTTTGTCATTACATTAAATAATTAATAAAAAAAATCCATATTTCATAATTTTTTTTCAAATTGCAATCCGAATTTTTGGTTTATTAATGTTATACATATTACTTCTTTTGTGGTTAACTTTTATATTTTAATATAAAGCATTGTGTTTTCTTTCTGTAAACATCGTTTATATCATATTTCTCACTATGATGGTAAGGGAGACACAATGATTTCTATGAGATCTATACGAGTTGTTCTGAAAAGCGAACAAATTAGCCTAATGGGTTATTGCGTTAATTTTCATCTCCCCCGACATAAATAGTTGTCTTTTAGGTAAATTTACAATAAATAGAGACTGACTTAATACACACATTTTATTTAAAAACACTGCCAGTTTTTTCCAGAAACTGAATACGTACTCTGGTTTATTATCTCACTGCAAAGTAGGCATTTTTAAAGTGCGTATTAAGCCTGTGCCTATTTTCTGAATACTCGAGCTTGTGGACGCAATGACGAGCATAGTTGCAAGCAGAGGCGGCTCTAGGGCTCCAGCTGTGGAAGGTCATTTGAAAAAAAAAAGTGATTAATCTTTATTTGATATTGAGAAAAATGCCGATACATTACTATTTATATCAATTTAAAGATAGGTAGGGTCATGAATCCGCAACTCAAATTACATAGGTATTATTTGAAAATTGCAAAGTCGCTACATAATACATGTACTTGCAGGCACATCATTTTAAAGAGGGCACATTTCAATATAGTTGTGCACACCAATGGTACCTAAGTATCCAAAATTTAAAAACAAAATTAGATTAAAAAAAATAGACACCGGTACCTAATATAAAAAAGTTTTTAAAACAAAAATTGTTTTAAGTCAAGTTGTTTTCTATGTCTGTTGAAAATTGATCATAATATAATAAATAATCTTTGAAAATATCTACTTCTCAATGTACCACTACACTAAATTTGAAATGTCGCAAATTACATCGATAACAATGTGAATAATTATTTCAAATCTCTCCCAAACTGTTCAATACCAAAACAACCATTGTTTCAAGCGAGACATACGTGCAAAAAGCAAAACCGACCTATGGGATTATCACCATCTCTTTCAACAACACATAAGATAAAACTGCAAAATAAAGTAAAATAAGTTTATTTATATCTTCAAAGTAAAAAAAAAAGCACCCATTGACAAACTACTAAAAAGTAGTTTATTGGGACTTTTCTTTTTCTGTAAAATATTTTTTATTTTGTCATATTGTATTACTTTATCTTTATAATAAATAAATAAAAAAAAAATAAAAAAAAATAAAAAAATTCATAATGCTGTCTCCCTCACGGACATAACCCAAGCGTCGTTAGGCTTTCTTTACTACCTATGCGGGAGAATTTCAACTCCAGGCGAAGTACATAGAGCCATCTCATTTGTTGTGTGGCGCGCATAGAGAAAGAAGATATCAAAGGTGAGGGCAATTTAAAATTGACCCAGGGAATACTGTTTGAATGGGAGCTTCCATTTAATGCAATAGATGTCACTGCTCGTCTACGTCGCCGCTAGCTGCCGTTATTTCGCGATTCATTTCAAATAAAGATTCGATGCTTTGAGAAGTTTGATTCGTAAAAATGTATTATTATTATGTCTTATAATTTTGGGGGGTCAAACGACAATTGTCCTAAGGGGAGAGCCGCCACTGGTTGCAAGTCAACATGTTTGATCGAACCAAACCGTCAAACATGAACGGGCGTGGGAATGAGACTTAAAATTATATTATTTGTGCCTTGAACCACTTACTCGTTCATACAGACTATTTTTTATTCAAACATTTAGATTTAGCTTTATTATTACGAAAAGTGAGTATTTATGTTGGGGAGACGAAAAAACATGCAAAAAATATGCATTTAACATTTAATTTTGTTTAAATTAATTCACTTACGCAGTGACGTCATCTTATATTTATCGTTTTTTTTATTTTAACATTTCATAAACAATCAATCAATGCTTCCAATCATAGAAAAAATATTATTGCCATATAAAACAAAGTGAATGCATTATTGACAAGTTTGTACCTGTATTTATAACAGCAGAACATGGTTATAAATATTAGAATAATTACACAAACTCACTAGACAAACCCTGCTTTGCCAAAAAAAACTATTAAAAACCTGGGATGTTTATTAAAATTATGATGACACGCAGCTTTCGTAATTTGAATCTCAACCTAATATTTCGAAGTAGGTACTTTTTTGTTTTTATTTTGACGAGAATTTATTTTATAAGATTGGTACTTCCGACAAATTTCATATTTTTTGATTGTCTACTAGTAAAGTTAAAAAAGGAATATTCCGTATTATCCATGCATCACACTTCGACAACACAAACGTTCCGTATTATCCGTGAGGTGGACTCAATGCATGTTTACCAAAATTATAACTATTGACACATTAATGAAAATCTTCGGTAGGTTTACATTCTGACTAGAATCACTAAATAAATCATTACCTGAACCAGCGGCTTATCCGACATCCAAACACAATAGAAAAGGCCCTTCCACAGTCGCATAAAATCGTGCTCCGAGAATTCTATAAAAATATAATTTATCAAACACAATAGGTAGGTACTTTCAAGATGTGCTCATGTTTTGAATAATTTGAGGTTAGATTTTTTCTGTCTATAAGAATGATCTGTAATCAAATTATTATAGTGACAAGTTTAAAAGGCATGTTAATACATTCGTCATGAGGTAGAAAAAAAATTCTTATTTAAAAAATATTATAAATCACATGTGTTTTGTCGTATTTACCGAAAGAACTCGCAGACCGATATGTCAACCATTTTTTTAAATTCTTGAGAACCTTGTCTCGTGCTTTTTTATCGTTGCCGGCCAAAGTTTTGGCAAATTTAATTTCCTGTGCAACCAAGAGGACTTTATTTTCACTTTTTATCTTGGGTTTAGTGATTTTATTTAGTTTCTTTTCCGCACGTGGCGGTTTGGCTTGACGGACCGCCATTTTTTAATGTTTGACAATGATAAAAAATGTTGCCCAACTATAAAAATCTAACTTTAGTACGAGATGCTGCCAGTATAAAGAAAAAATATTACCAAATTTATTTTCCCAATTTTCCAGAACCGGGAAATTCACTTACCTATTGAAGCAACTATAAGAACAACGAGTAATATTTGCAATGTTTTTTCAAAATATTATATTCTAATTATTTCATTACGCTTTTTACACAAATTGCTGAATGAATTTGTAAACGAGCAAAGGAGATTTCTGGGTTTCAGTTTTTTTTAAATATCATACCTCCAAATACACGGTAACGTAATATGAACTGCTTACTGCGGTTTAAATTCAAATAATCCTCTCAAATTTCACCGTTTATCCCATATTTATAGGTTTTATGAATTTAAAAGAAAATTTTCAATTTTTAATTTTACCACTTACTTAAATTTGGATATCCATCGCTCGAGTGGGGAAGAAAAATATTAATAAGAAATGCTTTTAAATAAAATATTTTATTAAAAAAAAAAGATTTTAAAATAATAAAAGAAACAAAATAACTTGATAATTTCCTTCGTGAAAAAATAGTTTCTCGGAACGTGTTTTATTATACATATAGGTCTACAAAAAATAATTAATAGCATAAATGTAAAAAAAAATAATTAATAGCATAAATGTAAAAAAAAATAATTAATAGCATAAATGTAAAAAAAATAATTAATAACATAAATGTAAAAAAATAATTAATAGCAAAAATGTAAAATAAATAATTAATAGCATAAATGTGAGGAATTACTAAAGTAAATAATGCACATTCATTTTCACTAATTTCCTGTATTTTATGTTTTTTTTGGAACCAAACGAATTGGTCTGGTAAGCAAACAAGCAGTTAGTTTTGATTTTTCGAAGAAAACTTCTTCTGAAAGGTTTTCACTTTGTGATGGCTTTATTTATTTTATTAAAAGACAAATAAACTTACAAATTGACAAATAAGTTGGCTTTACTTTTTTAAAATGTTCTAAAATATATTAGGATTTTTCTAGTAGTTCTTTAAGTATTAAACTCAGAAGATAAAATTTAGTTTTTAATTTAATAATAGTAAGTGGATTTTTTAAAAATTAAACTTGAAACGCTGTTTTACTGAAAAATATTTAGCAGTAAATTGTAGTAGAAATCTGAAAAGGTTAATTTTTCTTCTACGTAAATGATTGAATCTCATAAAATCATAAAATATCCATTATAATTATCATACAATAACCTGAAATGTGAATGAATTTATTGACTGGAAACATTATAATGGCTAGCCATTGCATTATAGGTACAGTCATTGCTTTCTGCATTCAAAATCGTTTCTCAGAATCGCACTATTATCACTTACACATTTTCAATGCTTTCTATAATATTACATTTCACTATTTTTATACGAAAAGCTCTAAACTGATTCATAAAATAATGAATGAGGAGCTTTTGAGTTCGCGCAACAGCAACACCGAATTGGCACCGCGGCGCCGACGCGACGCTCCGTAGCCGGCACCCTATTTTCATCGTCTGCAAATCGACTGCGGCCCAAAAATGATACGGGAAAGCGGACGCCTATAGGGTTGAAATTCGCGTGTTCATAGGCTTTTTCGCCTATCTTTCTTATGTCTTCCCAATACTATGGATGACGGAAGCTGTACTGGGGAAGAGATTATTCGAAACAAGAGCGATCGTCGCGGCGCGGAACAGTACTACAGGGATAACCCGTAGAAGCGTCGAAAGCCTACTTGAACAAATAATCTACCCCAATAGATGGCACTGCTAATTAATGTCCAGTCCCCGTGCGTATGGGGTTTGCCGGGAGCTTCCCATTGCGTTCTATAGTATTTGCGTCTTCCGACATTCGAACAAAGATGGCGACGCCAAAGTTCGGGCCTGTAGCGCATCGATTTTTCATCGGGCATGCAGTGGGAATGTGTGACAATTAGGGCTGTAGGCGGACGATAAGATTTTTTCTTTGCTTTTCTTTTTTCGAAATATTCTACTGACGTGAACGCGACGGATTTTGTCTTTGAAATCCGCAATTGAAAATCGTCGATATCGCACGCGGAAAAGTCACCCGTTCGCTTTCAATTTTCTGACTTACTCGCTCTAAATCCTCGCTAGGGAGTGTTCTTCAGTGCTTCATCTTCCGGAATACAATTGTTTTATTAATTAACACTAAATAGATGTCATGTTTAATAACTGTTACATAAAAGTGGTCCGAATGGGTGAAGCCAAGATGTCATAACCGATATCCTGGATTTCGTGTCCTCGCCTTGTTTTATATATTGCTTGTGGCATTTTACTCGAATTGTGGACATAATTTAATTAATACCAGTTTAATTATTCTTCCAAGTGTATTAACAAACTGTTCATTTTAAAATAGATGGTTTTGTGTGCTTCCATATTTAGTGGGAATAGTTATCCAGGCATTCAAGAGACCGGCATATTTGCCATGATATTGAGAAAAATCCTACTTGACTGAACTTATAAGGCAGTATGGTGAGTTATTTTACATAAAACATATATTAATAATATATTTACTAGTCAGTTTTATTCAATTTTCTTGATTTTCATGCATTTATACCATCATTTCAGCATTTTCCATAAACCCCCAGTGGCCGCGAAAGCTACTGAAATGTAATAAACTATTTTCTTAGTTCATTCGTAGCTTTATTACTGTAAAATAAACAATTCAACCCTTATCATGTCGAATAAATAAATTAAAGAAATTATGTTTCATCTCCTGGTGTATTTTAACAAAATGTTTCCTCAGGGCGTAACGTATGATGAAATATAAAACAACTCTAGCAGAAATATATTAGCTCTGTTAAGGTTTGAATTTTCTTGAAGGCTTTTCTTAAAAAGTGTCGTTATGACAATGTCGCTATGTACGCTGTAGAAATGAGATCCCAGAGGCAAATGAATCGTGAAACCACATATATGACAGTGTTATAAATGTAGAGATACGGGAAGAATGAGAGATGTAAGATTAATGAATAAGAAAGGAACGTGTAGATGGTTTGTACATGTAAAGCGAATGAACGAATAAAAGAGTATAAGGAAAAATTATGATGCGAAAGAGAATCTAGCAAAGGTCGGGGACGACCGAGGAACATGGTACAATCAAGTGAATTAGAGTCAGAATAACGGATGAGAATATATGGGACGATTTATGAATGTGAAATAAGCTATATAAGTGCGTGCCGAGACAAAGTTGTATAGCGGTCCATCCCCTCCGCAAACGGTTGATTAGTTAGTAAGAGTCGCTAAGGTTACCTACCTATCGTATAAGTAATTTTACCTACGACCTCTGTTCCGAGTCTTTTCATCCCGCGACAAAATATCCCCGACAAAATATCCTACGGACAAAACATCCTCCAATAAAATATCTGCTAAAACCTAACCTAACCTAATCTAACAAAAAATGGAACAAAAATAATACAGACGTCGTATAAATACAATAAATTATTGTTCAAAACTAGTAAAATGGGACAAAAATAATACAGACATCCTTTAAAGTTAGGTTAGGTTAGGTTTTAGTAGATATTTTGTTGGAGGATGTTTTGTACGTAGGATATTTTGTCGGGGACAGGATGAAAACGCGCATTACCCGATGGAGTAATGGTTATAAAGATAGGTTTTGTATCCGGAGGTTACGTGTTTGATTTACATCGGGGTGCTTTTTTATGTGAATACCGCACAAGAGTCTACTGATCCCAACTTCGGGAGGCAGTGGGACTATGACATCCCCAATTGGAGTATGTTGTGAGGCTACAGGGAATGGGAAGTGGAAGCTGTTGGGAAGAACAAGGCTATTCAGATCTAGTCACTAAACTCGGATACTGTCATTTTAAGCCACTTTTCAATTCTGGATGGTAGTCTTTCATCAGAGTCACATTGAGAATATCAACTATTCTGGAAAGCGTTAGCAATAATACATGTAAATTAAATAAAATTTCATTATAGAAGAAGATAATAAATATTAATAAAGATAATCTATTAATAAAAATTTGAAAAAGAACATGACACGGAAAAATAAAAAGTAACGGTCGCAACTATGACTTGAACGCAGGAACTTCTAATGATTTAAAAATAAGGTAGCCGGCCAACTCAGAATGAAACCAACTCAGAACCACATCAGAAAGATCATTAAGGGTGATGATAAAAAAATATAAAACAAATTGGTTGAATAGGTTAAGTTAGGTTAGGGTTACCGGCTATTTTAAAATTATTTTTTCATAGCTTTTAATGACTTTTCTGAGGTGTTCTGAGTTGGCATGGAACCAAAAATTTGAGGCCCTAATGGCCGAGTTGGTTAAGGCGTTTGTCCCGTTAAGACAAGATATCCAGGGATTCGGTTCAACTAACACAATCAATAGCTCAGAATCAAGCAATTTCAACACCCTTTTGAAGTCATTAAAAGTTACGAAAAAAGTGAAAATTTGCCGTTAATCTAACGTAACTATTTAACCTTCTTCTTCCTTGCACTGTCCCAACTAATTGCCTAGGTAGGCTGTTGGGGTTGGCTCTTTTCGTTATCATGCTTTATCTTCTTCGGTTCTGGGTTTCGCTTTCATCCAGGCCGTTTCTCTGCTAAATTTTGGAGCATTGAGGTCTAGTGGTCTTATGTGCCCATAACATCTCAACGTAACCTCTTTAAACTTTTTTTTCGTCACTTTTAATGACTTTTCAATGGAGGTTATCTTTTTATTTTTCTCCTTTTCATATTTTCATTTAGATTTATTAGTATTAACTTCTTCTTCAATGATATATTACAATTAAATGGTAAAAGCTTCAAAAGTTATTACAAAAACGGTTGTCCCAATAAAAATTAAGGGCCATTAACCAGCTAGCGACCGAGAATTAATATTTTCTCGAAAGCTATTCGTACGATCATACAGGGCGGTTCCATAATTATTCTCCGTACCAGCTTTTTATAATAATAACTCAATATCGATTTTATTTCATTCGAAATTTCCTTTAATTTATACCTAAATTCAATAATGCTGAAAGACGTGATGATAAAACTATTAAAATTATGTACTTTTTGTAATTATTTCTTGATCATAAGTATTTATAATTTTTCAATGATGTCTAAGCAAAATAAGAATGTAAAAAATCTTAAATATATTAGTTTGTAAGACCGTAAATAAATAGACATACTGAAGTATTTTGGAAGAAGTGAAGTATTTTCCTCACAAAAAACGTGTGCGGATCTTTTTTTAAATGATTTTTTTAAACTTAAATTTAATTCTGAAACGTAGCTTTCCCAGATAATTTATTAATTTATTTTACTGAATGATGATTATATGATTTGAAATGTGGGTTGTATAATACAAAATTTTGTTTGAAAATTTAAAAAATCTGCCAACGACCTACGGTAAAACCTTCTTGTACTAAAAATAAACATATTTTCTCAAAATTTAAAACATGCCTTTACTAGATAAAAGAACAGTCTTTCGAAATCGATTTATAATTTTTTGTGGAAAAGAGTCAATACGTCTAAAATTAAATTTTAAAATGACATATTTCCGGTTTTGTCTGGTTAAATAAAATTTTAAATTAAATTTTTCCCTCTTAAATAAAATTTATTTGCGCAATTAGAGGTGTTGAACACGCGATTTGTGAATCCGTTGCGATGGGTCTTAATTGATCAGCCAGGAGGTCGTCGGCACGTTTGCCGTGAAAAAATGTTTACATTGCATATTCGAAGATTTTATTTTTAGAAACATTCATTTTATTTATAAAAAGAAAAAAAAATGTTAAGAGAATTCGACAACGCTAGGTAGGATACAGCGATATTACAAAAATATTATACAGAGGAACGATTCCGCGACTCTCAACACAAAACTTAAATTTGAACTTAAGGCTAAAGTTCCTAATCACATTGAAAAATATTTTTTTATTCAAAAGGTATAGCAAATATCTAGTAAGGATATGTGCTACTTTATTTATTTGCCTTTTAAATTATAAAATAAAGGCCGTTAAATGTATTTTTTTCTAAATAACAGTTTTAAGGTTTTCAAAAAATAGTAAAATGGGACAAAAATAATACAGACAACAATAATTTATTGTCTTTACAGGATGTCTGTATTATTTTTGTCCCATTTTTTGTTAGGTTAAGTTAGGTTAGGTTTTAGTAGATATTTTGTTGGTGGACGTTTTGTCCGTAGGATATTTTGTCGTAGATATTTTGTCGCGGGATTAAAACCCGCATCTTATTTACATAGTATAAAATGAAGTAGCTCCCGCTGTCTGTGCGCTTAGATCTTTTAAACTTCGCAACGGATTTTCATGCGGTTTTCACCAATATATGAGTGATTCACGAGGAAGGTTTTTAGGTATATAATTTGTCAAGGTTTTCTTTAAATTGGTTGAAATATATAATATATCTGGCCAAGCGACAGCGGGCAGCGGGCAGCGGGCAGCGGGCAGCGGGCAGCGTGCTGGTAAACGGGGCTTGATTTAACAGATGGCGTTGGTTGTAAAGGTTGGCTAATGGCGTTGTCAGTAGATGGCGTTGTGTTTCGTTAGCCACAGCAACGTGTGGCCAGGTCTGCTAGTTACCTATGTATCGCCACCCAGCCGGCCAGCTTCTATATAGTACTATTGTAGTTGGCTACACACACAAAATGTTAACCGAAGATTGGCACTTTTTTTTTAAAATTTGGCATTCGTTCTGTGAAATGCGTGTTTGTGATGTCACCGCTTGTTCGCGACTGATGAAAAGTGTTTTGGGAAATCAGGTGGGAAGTATTTCAGAAAGGTGGGAAGAGATAACATACTCGTAGGGTCTGACTTATATTTATTAAGTTATACACAACACATTTACACAGGCTTGGCCGTTAGCCATATGGCGCCTAGATCAGCTTGAATATTGACGCCTATTAAAATAAAACAATCTAATTTCGTTGTGCGTGCGTCTGACATTTGCAAAATTGTAACTGATAATAATAATATTTTTTTAAAGTTTTTTTTTCGTTTTTTAAATATTTGTAGTTCCCTCCAAAAACTTAAATCCCGTCCTCTTCTTCATCCCGATGATCACTTTATATGCCTTTTTATTCCTGGACATGTTGGCATAGTGAGTAACGATATTGAGGATTCCTTGGCAAAACAAGGAGCGTCCAACCCTATTGTTACCCTCGTAAACCATATTCCCCTATCTGATATTTTTCCAACATCAAAGATAGATTCCGCAATGTTTGGGCAGAGTATTGGAACATTGCTAGTCAATCCAAGGGTGCCCGCTACGCCTCAATACAAAGGACTATCCCATCAAAACCGTGGTTTCAGAAATTCCCCCAATTTTCCAAAAAGAAATTTGCTCACTTATTCGAATGAGAATCGGACATTGTTCCGTTCCTTCTCACCTTTTTAAAATTCACATCCTTGACTCCCCAGATTGTACATTCTGTGGTCTAGATGTGGGAACTTTATCACAAATTTTTTGGTTGTCCCTCTCTAAATATCCTTTCTTCTATCAAGCGTTATCTAAAATTGCCTCCCCTCCATTCAACATCTCATCTCTTCTAAGTCTGAACTCGACTCCAATCTTCCATATAATACTGAAATTTTCTCATTTAAATAAAATTAATTTCTAAATTCACCATTCCTTTCTCTGTAATTTTAAATGATGGCTTAGAACACCCTTGAAGGGTGCAAGCCAAAAATAATTTTTTAAAAATTGTGTTTTACAATAAGTAAACATTTTTTTACATGTTGGGTATGTATATTGTACTAGACGTTTGTACATAAATTGCAAAATAGGGAGCTGGACACAACTTGGCACGCCAATGTCTTTTACTTCTGGATTAATGACTCTAAGTTAAATTAGCAAAACTGAATCTATTACTGTTGTAAAACATTGAAAATTGATTCTAGTTATAATGGCCAAAACTGAATTTAGTTACTTAATTTAATATTGATTTGCACTTTGGAGACTTTTGGAGACTGTTGGGGTCAGGATAATGGGATACTGGGAGAAAGGTAGAACAGAATTTAATACTGATTAAAAACACTTTTTAAGTAGGTTAGAACTTGGAGACTTCAGTTTCTTGGAGACTTGTTACTTCTTGGCTGGTAGTTTTTGAACTGATTTCCTACCGGTTTGCCGTTTGTTTTATAGGGCAAATCCGGGTTGGACTTTTGGAACACAGAACCTCCCTGTTTCTGAAGGGTGCTTGCGTTTACGTATTTTTCCCAATCGCTATGATTTTCGAGCAGATGTGTTAAAAATCCGTGTGATAACCTTTGCCAAGACAGTCCTGTTCCAATAAACCGAAGTCTCACATAATTTTTATTGTTTCAACAAGAAAAGGTACAAGTTTACAAATGTGATACAAGATACAATATCTAGAAGTAAATATTTTCTTAAAGTGCAATAATCACTGGTAGACGACAGTTTTTTGAGGTTTTATTGTAGTATATACCTATTTTTAGGTGATGATATATATTTCTTGATTCAAATTATTCCCGATTTCCCGAAATTTAGCTCCGAGTTTTTCGGAATGTAAATTGGCTGTCGTAAATATTTACGATTCAAACATTTCCTTTGTTCAGCATTGACCAATGGCGCTGCGTCTGGTAGCAGGGTGGGGATAACGTAAATACTCAATCATTTCCTTGATTTTGATCATTGCTGTCTGGGGTCCCTGGTGGAAGTATTACGTGGTTATTCAGATGTGTTTTCGAGTCCAATGATGCTGCAGCATGTATTTATTATCAATTGCGTTTATGTTTTCAATTGATAAGTTAATTGTAGAATGTAATAGCATTGTAGACATCATTCCAAATGCACAGTGTTTCGTTGGCCAATGAGAGCACTCCCTTTGTTTCGTAGGTTATTGGAAGGGGTAACGCGCAGCGGCACGGTATTATGTGGAAGCGTAAATTCCATTCTTGAATTCTCAGGGTTGTCATACGCTTTCGTCGACACGTTCGATACACTCCCCCCAGTGCAGTCTCGACTGTGCTCAGCTACTTCGTCGGGCGTGTCCTTTTCCGATGTCTGAGTTCTGAATCGGGTGTCTTCGCAACTGGTACAGTTTCGTTAGTTGTTGGTGTGGCAGGCAGGATGACGGCGATTTTGACTGCCGGCCTTACGTATATCCCAGTACTGGTTTGGATCCGAGCAGTTCTGACCTGTCCATCAGCTGCAGGTGTTGCTTCGAGGATACGGCCACGTGGCCAACTGTTTCGAGGCAGTGCTGGGTCCATGATGATCACTAGGTCATCCTTCTTAATTGGTGTAGTTGGATGGTGCCATTTTTGTCGGGCAGCCATGGTAGGTAGGTATTCGTGCAGCCATCGCCTCCAGAAGGTGTCTGCAAGTTGTTGTCCGATGCGCCACTGGCGGCGTAGGCATACTTCCTCTTCTTTTTTGTCGTAGAAGGATAATTGGGGGCGCTTCCCAGCCGATCCCAGCAAAAAGTGGTTGGGTGTTAGAGGTTCTTCATCACGCGGGTCGACTGAAATATGGGTGAGTGGTCGGTTATTTACCACAAACTCGGCTTCTGCAAGTGCTGTGCGTAGAGTTTCTTCTTTTGGTGCTCTTTCTTTGAGTGTTGCGCTTAGGGCTTTCTTTACTGATCGTACTAGTCTCTCCCAAGCTCCCCCCATGTGGGGACTCAGCGGTGGTATAAAGTGCCACTCGATGCCCTGGGTAGCTATTGCGTCAATCATTCTGGCGTCTTGACTTATTGACAGCAGGGCGTCCCTCATCTCGGTGTCAGCTCCGTGAAAATTTGTTCCGTTATCCGAGTACATGGCTGTGGGTTGTCCTCTGCGGGCGGTCATTCTTTGAAGGGTCATGATGGCCGAGTCGGCAGTCAGTAAAGCGGCTAGTTCTAGGTGAATGGCGCGCGTTGAGAGGCAGGTGAAGATGGCTCCGTATCGTTTTTCTCGATGCCTACCGACCGTGATAGCCATAGGGCCGAAATAGTCAAGCCCGCAGTGTGTGAATGGACGGACGTGATGCATCAGGCGGGGTGGTGGTAATGCGCCCATCAGAGGTGGAGTCGGTTTGCTGCGTCGTATGAAGCAAGTGGGGCAGACGTGCGTTAGTTTCCTGATTGTTGTGCGTATTCGTATTATGAAGAAATGATTGCGTATTTCTGCAATTGTTTTCTCAGTACTAGGATGATCCGCCTTTTTGTGGTAGTGGCTGATTAGGAGCCGAGTGTAGGGTTCGTCGCCGTCCAGTATTATGGGGGTTCGGGCCACACTCTTTGTTCTTTCCAAGGCTCGTAGTCGGGTCCCCATTCGTAGAAGGTCGTCTGGTCCAAAGAAGGGGTTCAGCGAGTTGAGGCGACTGCCAGTAGGTAGTTTTTGACCTTGTCGGATGGTGTGTAGATCAGTTGTGAAAGCGTTTTCCTGGGACCTTTTGATCCATTTTTGTTCTGCTGCTTTTATCTCCTCGGCTAGTAGTGGGCCTTCTAATGGTTTGTTGGGCCCCATCTTGCATCGTCTGATAAAACGGAGGATCCAAGCTGTGGAGCGGATTAGCCGGTGCCATGAGGAGAACCGCTCTACTGATGGGAGTGCTTCGCCCTTGGTGGACACAAGGCCAACGTAGTGAGGTTTGACTTCTAGTGTTAGGTCGTCAGGCCTGTGGGCGGGTGCCCGTTCTTTCGGCCATGCACCCTCCGGGGAAGTGAGAAAGGCTGGGCCGGTAAACCACCTTCCTTCTGGTGTTAGGTCTGGCACCTCTAAGTCTCGTGTTCCTATATCAGCTGGATTGAGTTTTGTGGGTACCCATTTCCAGTCGGGTATGTTGGTTAGTTCGTCTATTTCGCCCAATCGGTTTGCCACAAAGGTTGAGTAGGCGCGTGGGTCGGTGCGTAACCAGCATAGTACAGTTGTGGAGTCTGTCCAGAAGCAGGTGCGGGATATCAGGGCTTTGCTTTCCTTTTGGATCGTCTGGGCTAGTCTCGCTGCTATGAGGGCGGCTTGAAGCTCGAGGCGTGGAATGGAGAGAGGCTTCAGTGGTGCTACCTTGCATTTACTTGCAAGGAATGTTACTCGTAAGGATCCATTTATTTCTTCGGTGAAGTAGGCCACGGCACAGCAAGCTTGCTCCGATGCGTCGCAGAAGAGGTGTAGAGTTACGTTGTTCTGTTTGTTTGAGAGGCAACGTCTCGGGATTGAGATGCTGTTTGTGTGCAGCAGGCTCAGCCAGTCTGTCCATCTCTGGGCGTGTTCGGGGGTAATGGGTTCGTCCCAGCCGACGCTTGAGCGCCACACTGCTTGCAGTAGCATCTTAGATCTGATGGTAAGGCAGGCAACGAAGCCGACTGGGTCAAAGATCTTCATTACTATGGATAATAGTTGCCGCTTGGTAGGTTGTGTGGCCGTGTCGGGGGAGATCGCCTCGCGAAATGAGTACAGGAAGCGGTCTGTGGTGGGGTCCCAGATCAAACCAAGCACTCGTTCTGTCTCTGGACCTCCACTGCTGATCTGTATCGCGGAGCTGGCACGGTCTTCTATGGGTACGCCAGCTAGGGCCACCGGGCTATTAGACGCCCAATTTGTCAAGTGGAACCCTCCTTTCGCGAGGAGGGCACTTACACTTTGGGCTAGTGTAGCAGCTTCATTGGGTGTGTCTGTTGCATCTAGGTAGTCGTCCATGTAGAACTTGGTGCGTACGGCTTTTGCGGCGGCCGGGTACTCGTGCTCGAATGTTTCGGCCACTTTATTTCGGACGAATTGGGCACTGCTTGGGGAGCAGGTGGCTCCGAACATCATTGATGACATTTGATAGGTGTCTGGTTCATGATGGGGTGATGTCCTCCACAGGAAAAGCTGGGACGGCTGGTCTTCTCGCCTTATTTTTATTTGCAGGAACATTTCTTTGATGTCTGCAGCAATGGCGATGTTTCCTTCCCGGAAGCGTATTATATTCCCCAGGAGGGAGGACAGCAGGTCAGGACCAGTAAGCAGCTGATCATTGAGGGAGGTTCCTCGGCATCGGCTTGCAGCATCGAATACCACTCTGATTTTTCCTGGCTTATTTGGGTTGATTACTGCGAAGTGAGGCAGGTACCATTTGCGAGGTGTGGTGGTGGAAGCTTCATGGCCTGATAGCTTCTTGGCATAGCCTTTGTTGAGAAGTTGACTTATTTTGTCATTGTAGGCCACTGCTAGATTTTTGTCTTTTGCTAGCTTTTTCTCCAGAGACAGAAGTCGCTTCAGCACACACTGCCGATTGTCAGGTAGCGAGACTTCTGGATTGCGCCATAGTAGACCAGTTTCCCACTTCCCTGTAGGAAGAGGACGGGTAGTTGCATTCATAAGTGCAATGGCCTGTTGTTCGCTTGCATTGACTCTGGTGGCTGATGTTACTCCGAGCGAGTCGATGGCGAAGTTGGTTTTTACTAGCTCCCTCAGTTGTATGTCTGCGGCCGTTTCTGATTGTAGTGCCAAAGTGGTAGTCGTGTTATTATCTCTGGGGTTGACTCCCCCATGAGCGATCCATCCTAGTGCGGTGCGTGATGCTATTCGCGTAGTATCATTGCATTCACGAACTTCCCTTGACACAATTAGGTGAGCGTTGTCTTGGCCTATTAGCAGCTTCGGGACGACAGACCTTCCTTGGATCTGTTGCTCCGGCAGGTTGAGGTTGCTTATTGTGCTGGCAGAGATGTGGTATGTATTAAGTAGTATGAGGACGAAATTGAAAGTGCCAAATGCCTTCTGTTAGAAGCCGTCCCTGGCCGTCGCGTCACGAGAAAAGGCGATGGTAAAATAACAAAAACATTGCAAGACATAATAAAGATCGTCAAAGAAACAGATCCAGACCAACTACCGACGTTTGTGGCCCGAGATCTCAACAAGTTGCCACCAGTTACATTCGACCACATCGACGTCACAAGGTTTCTTAAAGATTTGACATTGCTAAAAGCCGAAATAGCCGGAAAGGCGACAATATGCGAGACAAACGCCTTAAAACAGGAGCTCTGTGAATTAAAAGGAACTGTCAGTCAAATCACACAAGAAGGGTTCCGTTTAAATAATAAAAATCCAACACCGAAGACGAATGCTAGTCAGGGAAATAAGCAAACAAATACACAGCACCAGCCATGGCGCATTACGCCTCACGGACGACCATTACCGACATCTAGCGATCCGGGCTGTACGACGGCTCGAGATTCAGCTGAACAGGCCCGAAGTAGAACGGAAAACGCCGAACGCGCCCGAATGCCACCGCTAAATGTAAACAATAACAATAGCGACGATACAAATGAACGAAATGCGCAGGATTTTACAGTGGTTGTGAATAAACATCGCAAAAACAGACTTTTAAATAATCGGGGCACAGGATCCAATGCAGGAAACTTAAAAATAGCAAACCTTTCGATAGGGCTATATGTATCTCGTTTCGCACTTGAAACGAGCACAGAAGATGTTAAGTCTTTTTGCGATAATAAAGGTTTAAATACTAGTAAAATTGAAATCCTTAAACCTTATAAAGAAACCCCATTTAAGACATTTAAAATAATGATTCAGCAAAGTGACATTAAAACTGTAATGAACCAAGACTTCTGGCCGCGAGGCATCGTTTTCAGAAGATACAGAGAAGCCGCTGAGCGAGTTACGAAATAAACTAAACAAAATGAATAAGCTCAACATCACTTCGATCAATTGCCGATCTGTAAAAAGAGTGGAAAAATTTATTTTCGATCTCTGTACTACAAACGATATTATTCTATTACAAGAGACATGGCTTATACCGACCGATTTAGATTTTCTCAGCGAAATTCACCCTGAATTCATGAGCTATGGTAGTTCGGCGGTAGATATTTCAAATGGCCCACTGCGAGGAAGACCATACGGCGGGCTAGCCATACTATGGAGGAAATCATTCAAGGCAGTGACGATCGACTGTGAAACTCCCAGAATCATAGCGATTGATATCACACTCGACACTGGAACATTACTTGTCATGTGCGTATACATGCCGGTGGAAAACACTGATAATCTACCAGAATATTTATCCTGTCTCTCGAAATTGCACACGATAATCGAGGAAAGGGACAACCCAAATTGTATACTTTTGGGAGACTTCAATGCTGATATGAATTCGCCCTTCGGACGTGAGCTAAAATCGTTCTGTTCAGAATATAACCTCCACATTGCGGATGTTGACATTCTCCCGCCTGACTCGTACACATATGTAAGCGATGCTCATAATACAACTAAGTGGCTCGACCATTGTCTCGTAACTCAGGCGGTACATAATATAATTGAAGACATGTATATTGACTACCAGTCCGACTGGTCTGATCACAAACCAATGCACACCACTTTACGAACTACAGGGCTACCTACATATACTACAAGTTCTTCAATAGTAGGAGATCCATGCAGATGGCGACCCAAAAGTCAAAAACAAGTGCAGTCCTACTCCAGATACGTCCAATTATCAATAGGTCAACTTGAGATAATTCGTGGAACCGACATTACAATTGACAGCACGATGATAAATGAAAAACAAATCGATGATCTATATAAAAACATTGTACAAGTATTACGTACCTCAGCAATATCTGCGTTTAATATAGAGAGAAGGCCTACGACTGGACGAAGATGGAAGACTGTTGCTGGTTGGAATGAGAAAGTTGCCTTACATTATGAAAGATCAAGAAATGCGCACATAAAATGGCTGCAGAACGGACGACCCACTGATGGTCCCATTATGGAAGCTCGAAAGCAAAGTAGATCGTTATTTAAAAAAGAATATAAAAAATGCCAAAGAAACTTCGAGCAGAACAAAATGGATAAAATAGCAAATAGCCTACAATGCAAAAACTTTTCATCTTTTTGGAACAAAACTAATGCTATATTGAAAGCAAAACATACCGCACCGACCAATATTGATGGAAAATCTGAAAATAAAGCTATAGCTGAAGTTTTCAGGAATACTTTTTGCTCCGCACCAGTTCAACCACAAACAATGGATGAAGAGTTTTATACACCATTGCATCAATCAAAACAACAGCCGTCCATTGTCATCTCTCCTGAGATGATTCAGCGAGCAATACGCAACATGGCAGGAGGTAAATCTGCTGGTCACGATGGACTTGTCATAGAACATGTGAAGCATGCGGGGGGATATTTGACAACACTGCTCGCTTCTCTCTTCACTGCCATGGTTGGGCTTGGACACATTCCGAAAGAACTGACCAAAACCATTATAGTACCGATCCCAAAAAGTCGCCAACTAAACCTGACATCCTCCGTTAATTACAGGCCCATATCTCTTGCCACCATAATAGCAAGAATATTTGAAAAGGTGATTTTAAATTTAACGGAAGACAAGCTCATTACAGAGGATTCCCAAATGGGCTTCAAAGCTGGGTGCTCTACTGATACAGCCATATATAGCATGAAACTATCAATAGAATATTACAAAGCCAGAAAAACATCGGTATATGCATGCTTCCTAGACCTAAGCAAAGCTTTTGACATGGTTTGTCATGATAAATTATGGAAAAAACTGACGGACCGACAATTACCACCACAAATTGTAAATATATTGAGTATATGGTACAAGCAACAGGAAAACTTCGTCAGATGGAATGACAGCCTGTCAGAAGCAGCAAAATTAAAGTGCGGCGTTAGGCAAGGAGGCTCAATGTCCCCAGTGCTGTTCAATGTATATATGGACGAACTTAGTAAAATACTGAACAAAACAAGAATCGGATGCCACGTTGCCGGAGTATGTATGAATAACATAAGTTATGCAGATGACATGGTCATACTAGCCCCATCAGTAAGGGCAATGAGAAAACTTCTTGCCATATGCCAAGCATACGTCGATAGTCATGGTTTGATGTACAATGCCAAAAAATCATCATTGCTGGTGTTTAAAGCAAATACTGGTCCTACTGTCATTCCACCTATTCTCCTCGGCGGAGACACTGTCAAAATCTGCAGGGAAATAAAATATTTGGGGCATGTCGTCACTGATGACCTAAATGATAAAAATGACATAGAACGCCAAAGAAGAGTACTCAGCGTTCGAGCCAACATGCTCGCCAGGAGATTCAACAGGTGCAGTTCTCCTGTGAAGAAGCAAATATTCCAGAGCTACTGCATGAGCTTTTACACCAGCGAACTTTGGACAAGATACTCACAAGGCGTCATGAACTCACTTCGAGTACAATACAACAACGCATATAGGGCGCTATTCGGCCTACCTTGGCGATGCAGTGCCTCGCAGATGTTCGCAGAAGGAAGGGTACATGGGTTCGCCGCCTTGATGCGCCACAGAATAGCCGGGGTGAGTCAGCGCTACCAAAGATCGGAGAACACTCTCGTCCAGGCCGTGGCCCAGTGGCAGGGCGCGCCTCTTCACCAAACATGGAGAATACATCTGAAGCCCCCGTAGTAGATATACGATTACGTACTAAATATGTAGATGTATATATATATATTTTTTTAATCTTTTTTATGTTATTTGATTTTTTATCTGGTAAATCCGTTTTATTTAATGTATACTTTTTTATGGCTGACAGAGTATTGCACCCACCGCTCTGTTCGGCTGAAATAAACGTATTATTATTATTATTATTATTATTATTACTGTTGCCCGCACCTCGTATTCTTAGTCTCACTCGTTGGGAGAGATTGTCAGAGGTGCACATTCCTTTGGCACCGTGGATTCGCAGTCCGTGAACTGGGCCGTTTGCTCCGACTTGTATTGCGGTGTCAGTGTCAACAAGTGTTACTGTGGATCCTTCGTCCAGGAGAGCAAACACTGACACTTCTTCTTTGTTGGGAGCGCTTAATATTACTGGCGCAATTTTTAACAGTACTCTCTGTCCGGAGTCCTGGCGTCACAAGTTGACATTTTCCACGGTGCTTTTTCGTACGAACTCGGGATTATGTAGCAGGGGGTGGTGTGGGGATCGGCAATCCCCTACTTTGCACCATTGGTTTATTTTGCAGCTTCGTGAGTGGTGTTTTTCTAAGCACTTGCGGCATAACCTTCCCATGCGTACAGTTTCCCATCGAAGTTCAACATCTTTGGCTGCGAATTCTTTGCATTCGCGGGTTTTATGATCGCCGCCACATTGGGCGCAGCTTTCGTCGGCTGTTTTTCTTTTTCGGCTTGGTCCAGGGTAAGTATGTGCCTCATTCATTTTGCGTTTCATCGGGGCGATCTTTTCTTTTGGGCCGTCCCCGATTTCTTCTTGATGTCCGGCATGTATTTGCTCATGGCTCGGTAGAAGTCGCATGCGATCACTATCTTCTTCCTCCTGGTACCCGGCATGTATTTGTTCACGGCGTGGTCGGGATCGTATGTGGTCCACCATCCCGCTGTTTGGAATTGCGTTTGATACCTCTTTCAGAAAGGCAGCGAGCTGGGTTATGGTGGCCGGGGCATGTTGTTTGCGGATCTCGATTAGCCATGCCAGCCGCAGGGAACTCGGCATTTTGTCAGTGACGTCGTTCAGTAATGCAGGATTGGTGAGATAACCTTCGGTTTTTAAGATCCGGAGGGATGCCACCAGGTTTTGCACCGTCCCGGAGAAATCTGCCAGGTCCTCGAGTGATACCTCGGTCGTGAGGTAAGGTAGCTTTTTAACCTTGTCTAGCATAAATTTTGCTATGGAGTTAGCGCTGCCGTATCGCTGCTCGAGGACGCTGATGATCTCTGGGACTTGCGCAGGATCCATTAGTAGGGGACCCACGGTATCTCGCGCCTTGCCTTTGAGGGCACGCTGCAGCCGGATGAGATTTTCGCTCGGAGTCAATTGGCAGGTGGCGGTGGATTGAGCGTACTGTGCCTTCCAGGTAGGCCACTCGAGGGGGTCTCCGGAGAAGGTAGGCAAATCTTTTGCTGTGGATTGCCTGGCGATTAGGGCTGCCATTCTTGAGTCATCTTCTAATATGCGAGGGCTATCTTGCGTTCTGGAGGAGCGGAGCGCCTCTGCCATCACAGAGGCGATCTGGGCCAGTGGGTCGTTGCCGTGCTGCAACCATTCTCGGGTGTGCCGTGCTGTCTCGTTGGCTGTATGCGGTGGTGTAAACAATGGGGAATCCTGGCCGGAGGAGGCTGGCTGTTGCTGGTACCCCGTTGTATTGTAAAGTGGGCGCTCGGGTCCGAGATGGCTGTATTCGGCCGTAGGGATGTTCTTTGCAGGGCCCGTCAGTAGTGTGTAGCCTTGGGTGGCGGCATATCCAGTTGGATCGGTTACTGTAAATTCATTGGTAGGCTGACCGACTGGTGTGTGCATTTGAGTAGTTGCATATCTCGTTGCAAACTCTCCGGCTGGCCTTTTTACTTGAGTGGCATATCTCGTTGCGAACTCATTAGTAGAAGGGCCGGTCGGTGCGTGCACTTGAGTTGTTGCATATCTCGTTGCAAACTCTCCGGCTGGCTTGTTTACTTGAGTGGCATATCTCGTTGCGAACTCATTAGCAGAAGGGCCGGTTGGTGCGGGCACTTGAGTTGTTGCATATCTAGTTGCAAACTCTCCGGTTGACGGGCCGTCTGACGTGTGTACTTGAGTGGCATATCTCGTTGCGAACTCATTAGCAGAAGGGCCGGTTGGTGCGGGCACTTGAGTTGTTGCATATCTAGTTGCAAACTCTCCGGTTGACGGACCGTCTGACGTGTGTACTTGAGTGGCATATCTCGTTGCGAACTCGTTAGTAAACGGGCCGGTTGGTGCCTGGACTTGAATTACTGCCTGACTGAGGTTGGCTCGCAGGGTCGGGCTGATTGGTGCTGGCTCCTGGGCAGGTTGGCTGACTGCTTGGCGTGTCGCAGCGTTCAGGGCTGCGAGCAGATTGGCTGTCTGCTTGGCGTGACGTCTGTCCCGAATGCGCATCTCTCGGCGCAGTAATCGCAGGGAGTCTTCAGTTGATTCAGAAGTTGTTTCGCTGCTTTTACTGTTGGATTCGTGGAGGCTCTCGGAGACAGATTCTGGAGCAGGTCGGTCAAGCGTGATGAGATCAGAGTTCCTGGCTGGGCTCGCACTAGATAGATCGTGGACCTGGCGGGGTCCTCTAGATGGCGTCTCATCGGTGTCTACGGTGTGTGGGCCCGGGGTCCGTCGGGGCGCCACTGGCATATTTCGCCTTGTCCCCGGGGCGTCAGGTTTAGATTTAGACAGCGATGTATCAGAAGATGTCGGGGTCTTACGGCCACTGCGAAGAGACGGCATTTCCACTGGGTAAGACTGAAGGCGTGTTATGTGTAGATCCGGCACGAAGGACCAAATGTACTAGACGTTTGTACATAAATTGCAAAATAGGGAGCTGGACACAACTTGGCACGCCAATGTCTTTTACTTCTGGATTAATGACTCTAAGTTAAATTAGCAAAACTGAATCTATTACTGTTGTAAAACATTGAAAATTGATTCTAGTTATAATGGCCAAAACTGAATTTAGTTACTTAATTTAATATTGATTTGCACTTTGGAGACTTTTGGAGACTGTTGGGGTCAGGATAATGGGATACTGGGAGAAAGGTAGAACAGAATTTAATACTGATTAAAAACACTTTTTAAGTAGGTTAGAACTTGGAGACTTCAGTTTCTTGGAGACTTGTTACTTCTTGGCTGGTAGTTTTTGAACTGATTTCCTACCGGTTTGCCGTTTGTTTTATAGGGCAAATCCGGGTTGGACTTTTGGAACACAGAACCTCCCTGTTTCTGAAGGGTGCTTGCGTTTACGTATTTTTCCCAATCGCTATGATTTTCGAGCAGATGTGTTAAAAATCCGTGTGATAACCTTTGCCAAGACAGTCCTGTTCCAATAAACCGAAGTCTCACATAATTTTTATTGTTTCAACAAGAAAAGGTACAAGTTTACAAATGTGATACAAGATACAATATCTAGAAGTAAATATTTTCTTAAAGTGCAATAATCACTGGTAGACGACAGTTTTTTGAGGTTTTATTGTAGTATATACCTATTTTTAGGTGATGATATATATTTCTTGATTCAAATTATTCCCGATTTCCCGAAATTTAGCTCCGAGTTTTTCGGAATGTAAATTGGCTGTCGTAAATATTTACGATTCAAACATTTCCTTTGTTCAGCATTGACCAATGGCGCCGCGTCTGGTAGCAGGGTGGGGATAACGTAAATACTCAATCATTTCCTTGATTTTGATCATTGCTGTCTGGGGTCCCTGGTGGAAGTATTACGTGGTTATTCAGATGTGTTTTCGAGTCCAATGATGCTGCAGCATGTATTTATTATCAATTGCGTTTATGTTTTCAATTGATAAGTTAATTGTAGAATGTAATAGCATTGTAGACATCATTCCAAATGCACAGTGTTTCGTTGGCCAATGAGAGTACTCCCTTTGTTTCGTAGGTTATTGGAAGGGGTAACGCGCAGCGGCACGGTATTATGTGGAAGCGTAAATTCCATTCTTGAATTCTCAGGGTTGTCATACGCTTTCGTCGACACGTTCGATACATATATGTTACTGTAAAAGCCCGAACTACGGTAAATCCTAAGATTTTCCGGTAAATCCTAAGATTTACCAACTCTTAATGGTAAAAGTCCGAACCGTTCTATAATCATCGTTCATTTACCTAACCTAACCTAACCTAACATGTACTAAATTCTAATGGTAAAAGCCCGAATAAGTCGTTTCTTATTTAAAT
Organism: Limnephilus lunatus; assembly: GCA_917563855.2. NCBI lineage: Eukaryota > Metazoa > Arthropoda > Insecta > Trichoptera > Limnephilidae > Limnephilus > Limnephilus lunatus. Next base: position 3,639,375 of record OU830596.1, on the reverse strand, counting down.
ATTCTTAACCTAACCTAACCTAACCTAACCTAACATGTACTAAATTCTAATGGTAAAAGCCCGAAAAAATCGTTTCTTATTTAAATATTTGTACTTAGAACGGTTCGGTAGAATTTTTTTTTTGCTTTACTTTATTTTTTATTTATTTTTTATTCATTCATTTTTATTTTGGTAATTTGTACATTTAAGTTTACAAAATTTCCAATTAATTATAATATTTCATATTGCAAATTAAATTTTATGTAGTTTTATGTAGCTCCTACAATACATCTTGAACTTTCCAATTGGTATTGACTTCAAAGTTTCTGGTAGCGTGTTATATGCCTAACTTCATTCCTTTGTACAGTAAACTGTTCTGCGTATTTGCCTTGTCCTTTTTTTAAGCCTGATTTCCTTGCACGTCCTTGTGTTATATCTGTGAATGTCCGTGTTGAAAATAATTTTATTTGAGAAGTATTTTGGTAAAACGTTGTTTATTATTTTATGTATAAATATCATCATTTTCAAGTTCAGCATCTGTTTCACGGTTAGACAATTCAGTTCCTTTAACATTTTGTTTATTCTCATTGCCCTGTTTTGGAGAATTTGTAACTTATTTTGTTCTCGTTCGTAACATAGGAAAAGGATAGTTGAGCAATAGTTAAAATGTGGAGCAATAATTGATTTGTATATAGTGGTTGCAGTTTTACTAGATAGTTTTTGCCAAATCTTCCCAAAAAATATTTTTTTTTCTCAATTTTCTTTTGTCTATATTCAGCATGCTTGTTGAATTTTAGTTTGGAATCTAATATAACTCCAAAGTATTTCATTTCAGTAACATTTTCAATAATTTCACCATTAATTTTAATTTAGCTTTCACTGGATGTCTTCTTCGTATTTAATTTTGGCTTATTAATTTTTAGCCATCTTGATACATTATTTAGCTCATTATTTAAATCATTTATTAGTTCTTCATAGTTATCTCCAATTAAGTATATTAGTGTATCATCGGCAAATAGTCGTACTTTGCATTTTGAAAATATTTTCACCATGTCATTAATATAGAGAACGAACAATAGAGGTAACAACCGACCCTTGCGGTACTCCTAAATTATTTTCCATTGGTTTTGAAAATTGATCATTAATTTTTGTTACCTGTTTTCTGTATTTCAAAAACTCTTTTAATTTAATGGTTACAATTCAGAAACCAATTTCTTTAAGCTTTTTTATCAGTATTTCTCTATCTATAGTTTCGAATGCCCTTTGAAAATACAAAAATATTGCTAAGATATATTTATTACTATTCATTCCTTCCTTTCATTCTTCGACAATTTCGTTTAATACTGTTTCACATGAGTTATTAGATCTGAATCCTGATTGCTCTTGGTATAAAATATTGTGTTTATTTACGAATTTCAAACTTATAATCAATCGACTTCAAAAATACCTTTAAGAATAAGTTCGTGTGGATATCAAACGAATTTACTAAAAGTGTCGATTATTGAAGTGAAAACTTCTTTAGCACCGTTGTGATTTAAAACTTGATGAAACGAAAAATAGCGACACTAAAAAAGATACAAACACATACATCTATAGAATTTAGCTTGCGAAAGAGTGAGATAGTACAATCCGTCTTCGAGTGTGTGATTTAAAAAATATTTTTTTACAAAAGGCCCTGAGGAAAATATTTTCCCTCGGGGCTTTTGTCATATTTGGGGATGCTGGGTGGAGGGTCTTTTAAAGGAAACTAAGGAGAGGAAGTTCTGTGAAGGATAAAGTATGAGGGTAGGAATCTGGGGGTATTTCGGTCCTGTAGTGACGGACGTATGAATCCATCCCACACAGTGCGGTGCAAGGCGATGTTCCAAAAGAGTTCTGCTTGAGAGATTACAAGGTCTCCCTCAACCGGTCTCTCCCGATCCGGCTTGCCACGCAGCTGATGGGCAGACACACCCGCCGCCAAGACCCGGACAAACCTCACCCCATGAACACGGGCACCCCTGCTAAGTCACCAAACGTAGCGAACCATTTGGGGTGACCTATGTCAGAGGTGTTGATTATCCAATAAATGGTTCCCGGGGCGGCGGTACCCATACCGCCTCCCAAATTGAATTGACTAGAGAAATTCTTAGAAAAATTGAACAGGTTCATCAAAATTTTCAAAATAATTTTGGCTTCTGACTTCTGTAATGAAGGAGTGGTGTTGAAAGTGTTATGATGTGTGATTAAATAAAATAATTTTCAGCATTCGTGCCGGTCCCGTCCCGAGGGTGTTAAGTTAGTGTGGACCGAGCCTTTCTTTTAATACAAACACGCCTACTTTTTAGAGCACCGTTTTGTGAACTATCAACCATAAATCATGTTTTATTCAGTTTTATTTTGATACTCTCACGCAGTGTCCCCGAAGTGTCAGGCAGTGATGATAGACCATGTTCCAACAGTGTAGTTTTTGGACTTATTTTTTTTTTATAAGAATAAATGCTCATGTATTTTAACATAAGAACTTTTTTTAACCCGTCAAGCTTTTTGCTTTTCGGAACAACTCATAAAGGTCTCATGGAAATCGGTGTGTCTATTAGAAATATGATTTAAACGATGATAGAAAGAGAAAACACCACACTTTGTAATCAATTCTAAAAATGAATCACAAAATAAGTAAAATGCATTGATATATCTCTATTGTACTAGACGTTTGTACATAAATTGCAAAATAGGGAGCTGGACACAACTTGGCACGCCAATGTCTTTTACTTCTGGATTAATGACTCTAAGTTAAATTAGCAAAACTGAATCTATTACTGTTGTAAAACATTGAAAATTGATTCTAGTTATAATGGCCAAAACTGAATTTAGTTACTTAATTTAATATTGATTTGCACTTTGGAGACTTTTGGAGACTGTTGGGGTCAGGATAATGGGATACTGGGAGAAAGGTAGAACAGAATTTAATACTGATTAAAAACACTTTTTAAGTAGGTTAGAACTTGGAGACTTCAGTTTCTTGGAGACTTGTTACTTCTTGGCTGGTAGTTTTTGAACTGATTTCCTACCGGTTTGCCGTTTGTTTTATAGGGCAAATCCGGGTTGGACTTTTGGAACACAGAACCTCCCTGTTTCTGAAGGGTGCTTGCGTTTACGTATTTTTCCCAATCGCTATGATTTTCGAGCAGATGTGTTAAAAATCCGTGTGATAACCTTTGCCAAGACAGTCCTGTTCCAATAAACCGAAGTCTCACATAATTTTTATTGTTTCAACAAGAAAAGGTACAAGTTTACAAATGTGATACAAGATACAATATCTAGAAGTAAATATTTTCTTAAAGTGCAATAATCACTGGTAGACGACAGTTTTTTGAGGTTTTATTGTAGTATATACCTATTTTTAGGTGATGATATATATTTCTTGATTCAAATTATTCCCGATTTCCCGAAATTTAGCTTTTTTTTTTTTTTTTGATTCTACGGATTCTTTCGTAATCCTCTAACTAACTAGGGCTTTGCAATACCCTTTCATGTCTAGCTAACTAGTATTACGGCTCATTTGGCCTTTTTACTATTACCTTCTGAAGGTAGTATTTAATTGACTGAGTTTAAATTATACATTAATGTCATCGTGAGGAAAAAGTCTTTACTGGATAAAAAACCTCACTCAAGTTTCAAAGGAAAAATGGAACAAAAGTTCTGAACTTTATTCAAGGAGTTTTACATTTATTTTTACTGAATGTAAGTATTTTATTTCTTCAGGTCTGCGTCTCGTCCTTGGAGCTGGTACTGGTGCCTATGTCTAGTGGAGGAAAGAGGGAAGAAAAACATCATTAATTTCGGCTCGATCTGCGTTGGTTTTTACGCCAACGCCCATCGAGCACAAAAAATCCGAGTGAACTCGCCCACTCTACGCCACTGGATGCGCAGATGGTGTGCGCGTGTTTTGGTCGGCCGGCAGTACCGTGCAAGGCTTGTTCGAGCGGGAATGTGGAATGTTGTGGCAGGTCGGGGAAGTAGGTATTGGGAAAGGTCAGGGAAACGGTAGGTATTGCGTAAAAATGGCGTCAGTCAGTCTGCGTCTGTCGTTTCTTCGTCGGAATGCTCATCCTCCGGAACTTTCAGGATTAGGTGTTTAGGCATCTTATGCTTGTAGCGGAAAGGAAGGTCGTCTTGTGTCTCATAATTGCCCAGCCTTTTGATGAGTGGATTTTTCTTGTTTAACGTTCTATAGAATTGTGTTGTTAGTTGGAATGCATGTTCTTGAATGGTCGGAATCTCTTTACTGTCATGTAATCTTCGTAAGTTCGTATACATCGGGGTGTTATAGATGATTTTGATGCATTTATTCTGTAGAACTTGTAGCCTGTTGTAAGTAGAGTTGGCTATGTTACTCCATACGGGGATAGCGTATGTTAAGGCTGGGCGAATTTGAGTTAGATACAGTAGGAGTTTTTTCTTCTCAGCTAGCGGACTTTTTCTGTTGAAAATCGCCCCCACCGAGCCTATTGCATGTTGCATCTTGGTTCTTGCGTTTTGGAGATGTGATTTCCAATTTAATCTGCTGTCCAGGGTTAAGCCAAGGTATTTTACTTCGGTTTTCCACTCTAGTGCAACTCCACTCATGGCGATTTTCTTTTGCGGTATTTTGTTCTTAGTTCGGCGAGTAAACATGATAGCTTCTGTTTTGGCCTCATTCAGCTTCAGGCGCCATTTTTTATAATAGGCTGAGGTTTCATCGAGGCCTTTTTGTAGGTGTTTTATGGCTACCGTGGCATTGCTTGATGTGGCATACAGGCTCATGTCGTCGGCGTACGTTGCTTTTTCGCATTTCACGAGTGGAGGTATATCGTAGGTGTATAGGTTGAAAAGGTGCGGTCCGAGTAAACTTCCTTGAGGCACGCCCTTTGGCACACCCCTGGATGATGATTTCGCATCTCCCACCTTAACGATGAACGACCTGTTTTTCAGATAATGACGAATTATTCTTATTATGTATAAGGGCGTGTTTGTGATATACATTTTGTATATGAGCCCGTCCATCCAGACTGTGTCGAAGGCTTTTTCGAGATCGAGAAGTGCCATGGCAACGTATCTCTTGATGTTGAAAGCTCTTGAGATGTCTTCTGTGACACGTGTCAGTTGATGAACCGTCGAGTGGTTACACCTGAAACCGAATTGTTCGTTCGGGAGGGTCTTGTTTTCGTTATGATGTGGGAGGTATCGATTCAAGATGATTTGCTCCAAGACTTTGCTCAGTGTATTCAGTAGGCTGATGGGGCGATAGTTTGACGGATTCGAGCGATCTTTTTTCGCTTTGTGAAACGGTAGAACGCATGCGTTTTTCCAGGATGACGGGAAGTGGCCCAGCAGCAGGCAGGCGTTGTAGATTTTTGTGACAAAGATAATCGCTCTCTGTGGTAGATGTTTCAACAGGGCGTTCGTAATTTGATCTTCGCCTGGGGCCTTTTTCTGCTTGAGGCGTCTTATAATGCTGGCCACTTCCTTCGGAGTGCAAAGATGTATTTCCTCCGTATCCGTTTGAGTTAGGAGGTCAAGTTCTTCAAGTCCTCTTCTAACCGTTTCGTTTATAGCCGGGTCTTCCATCCCATCGGTTGTTCTGTAAGCTTTCTCGAATCCGTCAGCCAGGGTGTTTGCTTTTTCCTCATTTGAGAGTGCCATGATTGTAGAGTTGGGCCATTTCAGAGGAGGGATGCTGTTATCTTGATAGCGGAGGGCCTTCGACATTTTCCAAAGCGAGTTGTCCTGTGTACTTAGAGATGTTACTTTTTCTGACCACAGAGTGTTTTTCAGTGTCGCTATTTCCTCTTTTATTTCCCTTCCCAGAGAGTTTACTGCTGTCTTGAAGCACCTCTCATGAGTATTGTGGTGGATTCGGCGAAGTCTGTTTTTTTCTGTGATCAGGAATTTTATGTGCGGTGTGAGCTTCACGGCAAAGGGCTGGATTTTTTTCTTGGGGATGCAATCGTCTCGTGCTCTTTGAATGATTTCAGTCAGCGATTCGACGGCTTCGTCGATTTCGTCTGGCGTTGTAAGAGTCTCGGATGTTAGATAAATTTTGGCGTTGATCTCCTCTTTGAATTTTTTCCAGTCGGCTTTTTTAAAATCAAGCTGAGTCCTTGTTATTCTCGTGATTTTGCCTCCTATCGTGAAGCTCACCGGCAGATGGTCGGATGGAAGTTCGTCGAGTGTCTTCAGGGGAGATGTCGTTGCGATGTTTTTTGCCAGTGCAATATCGAGAGTGCTGGGATATTTCATCCGTTGTTTGTAATATGTCGGCTTGTCCGGCGCTAGTACTTGGTAGTCGTGGCTTTCCAGATGTTTAAACAGGATATTTCCATTTTTATTGGCTCTGAAGTTATTCCAATACCTGTGTTTGGAATTTAAGTCTCCCGCTATGAGTACTTTAGTGCCGAGTGCGAACAGTTTATCAAGATCGCCTCTCACGATATTGTTTCTATCTGACGGGCAATATGCAGCGATGATGGTGTGCATTTCGTTTTTTATCTCCATCCTGATGACAGTAGCTTCCATATTTTGAAGTACAGGCGTTGGGAGTCTCGTTGTCAGAAGGCCCTGGCGGGTAAGAATCGCCGTGCCACCCGAGGGTCGTGATCTTCTATCCACTGCGGGTGGTCTATCATTCCTGTGTACGTCAAATCCTGGCACTCTCAAATTGGTTTGTTCGCCGAGATGTGTTTCGCTGAGAAGAATTATGTCAATTTGCTGTCTATTGACCAGTTCGAGTAGTTCTTCGACTTTCTGCCGAATGCTGCAAGCATTCCACATAAGGAGCTTCACCTCTGGGGCCGTGCTAGCCATCGATGGTGTTAGTTAGAAGTTCCATGAGGATGTATAATTTATCCTCCCTGCGTGTGCAGGCTGCCAGCCTTCCACGGACTTCGCTGAGGGCGCGTAGGAGCGACATGATGTCATCGTCATCAGAGTTGAAGGCAGGTCGGGACCTCTGTGTGTTGGGTTCTGGCCCGTTTTGGGCAGCCCTGCGGGGCTCTTCTTGGGTTGTCGCAGCCCTGGTTTGGCCACCCGCTGCTTGGGAATAGCTCATCCTGCCGCTTGTGAAGCCCGATGTTGAGGGCTGGCGTGGTTCGTGGCTCCTCTGGCGCGGCTCTGTGGCCCGCTGTGTGGTGTTTTCCCTAGCTCTTTGCTGCAGGGCTGCCACATATTCTACCCTCTTCGGGCATCCGCTGAAGTTTGCGGGGTGAGGGCCTTTGCAGTTGCAGCAAGCGGCCGGTAGCTCTCGGGTGACCTTAGCGCAGTCGCTGGTAGCGTGTGTCCCTTCACACTTCACGCAGCGGGCAGGGTGGGCGCAGTTTCTCGACCCATGGCCGAACTGTTGGCATCTGTGGCACTGAGTGCCGTGCTGCAGATGATCGCTTCGGTATTTGCGCATGCTTATCCTGCAAAAGCAGATGAAGCGCACAGCCTCTCGCAGCTGCCCCATGTTGGTTTCTCGGCCGAAGTGGGCCAAGTACAGGGGATATTCCGACCCGGGGGTCTTCATCCTGATTATGGCTTTTGCTGGGAAGCCCTGGTCCCTCAGATCATTGCTGATCTCTTCCGTTGATAGATCTGGAAGACCTCTGATGACGGTCTTCTTGACCTTCTCGGCCTCCGTGGTGAAAGTGTGGAAGGTCTTGGCTTCCTGTCGTAGTGCGGTGGTAAGAAGGCCGTGAGCTTCGACGGAGCTCACGAGTACGCTGATGGTGCCGCCCTTGTTATATCGGAAGTTGAAGGTGGCACTTCCGATATGCCTCTTGATTTCGGCTGTAATTTGGCCGTGAGTCATGCTGCCGATTGTCATGATGACGGGCGGCACTCGCGTGCTCTTCCTGCCTGGTGCTGGGGGGGCTGTGACCTGTTGATGGTTGTTGGTCACGTTGGTCGGTCGTCGTTTCGGAGGAGGAGAACAGTATGTGGAGACGTCTTCGTCTCCAACCTCTGGGAGGGCATTATACCTGTTCTGGGACAGGAATGGGGTGGTAGTGGGTTGGGTAGGGGAGTGGCAGCGCTTAGAATTACTCGCTTTCTGCCATTCAGGCTCCATTGGGGAGTTGCTGGTCCCCAAGGGGGGAAAGGATGCGGTAGTGGTGGTAGGAGGGGGAGGGGTGGGAGCCGCGAAGATATACTCCACGGTTCCGGTCTTGACGTGGACCCTGGACGTGATGGCCCCGAATGGAACGGGGAAGTCCACGAACTCGAGGGAGCCCCTGGACTTCCTCGACGCGTCGGATGGTGCGGCCATGACGTAGGCGAGTTCACTCGAACTTATTGTTGAGCTCAAAAATTTTGCCTTGAGAAAGGCAGTTGTTCAGAAAGGAGAGTGTTCGACTGTTTTGCCTTGAAAAAGGCAGGTTTTGCCTTAACAAAGGCAGTTTTTTGAGGCTCCGTTGGCCGAACTGAATGGAGGGCGACTGCCGGCTCCGAGCGCCCTAGGGCACTTGAAAGCTTCAGTCAGCCACCATACAGCGCTTCCTTTTTATTTGGCCTGATTATCTCGAGGCCAGGGTCACCAAAGATCGCCAAGCCGCCAGAAAATCAGGTTAATACCCGTGGTCACCTCGCACACAAACCCTCGAGTCTATGTGCCCTATCGAACCCCGAGCTCCGAGCTTTCCGAACCGAGTTTTTCGGAATGTAAATTGGCTGTCGTAAATATTTACGATTCAAACATTTCCTTTGTTCAGCATTGACCAATGGCGCTGCGTCTGGTAGCAGGGTGGGGATAACGTAAATACTCAATCATTTCCTTGATTTTGATCATTGCTGTCTGGGGTCCCTGGTGGAAGTATTACGTGGTTATTCAGATGTGTTTTCGAGTCCAATGATGCTGCAGCATGTATTTATTATCAATTGCGTTTATGTTTTCAATTGATAAGTTAATTGTAGAATGTAATAGCATTGTAGACATCATTCCAAATGCACAGTGTTTCGTTGGCCAATGAGAGCACTCCCTTTGTTTCGTAGGTTATTGGAAGGGGTAACGCGCAGCGGCACGGTATTATGTGGAAGCGTAAATTCCATTCTTGAATTCTCAGGGTTGTCATACGCTTTCGTCGACACGTTCGATACACTCCCCCCAGTGCAGTCTCGACTGTGCTCAGCTACTTCGTCGGGCGTGTCCTTTTCCGATGTCTGAGTTCTGAATCGGGTGTCTTCGCAACTGGTACAGTTTCGTTAGTTGTTGGTGTGGCAGGCAGGATGACGGCGATTTTGACTGCCGGCCTTACGTATATCCCAGTACTGGTTTGGATCCGAGCAGTTCTGACCTGTCCATCAGCTGCAGGTGTTGCTTCGAGGATACGGCCACGTGGCCAACTGTTTCGAGGCAGTGCTGGGTCCATGATGATCACTAGGTCATCCTTCTTAATTGGTGTAGTTGGATGGTGCCATTTTTGTCGGGCAGCCATGGTAGGTAGGTATTCGTGCAGCCATCGCCTCCAGAAGGTGTCTGCAAGTTGTTGTCCGATGCGCCACTGGCGGCGTAGGCATACTTCCTCTTCTTTTTTGTCGTAGAAGGATAATTGGGGGCGCTTCCCAGCCGATCCCAGCAAAAAGTGGTTGGGTGTTAGAGGTTCTTCATCACGCGGGTCGACTGAAATATGGGTGAGTGGTCGGTTATTTACCACAAACTCGGCTTCTGCAAGTGCTGTGCGTAGAGTTTCTTCTTTTGGTGCTCTTTCTTTGAGTGTTGCGCTTAGGGCTTTCTTTACTGATCGTACTAGTCTCTCCCAAGCTCCCCCCATGTGGGGACTCAGCGGTGGTATAAAGTGCCACTCGATGCCCTGGGTAGCTATTGCGTCAATCATTCTGGCGTCTTGACTTATTGACAGCAGGGCGTCCCTCATCTCGGTGTCAGCTCCGTGAAAATTTGTTCCGTTATCCGAGTACATGGCTGTGGGTTGTCCTCTGCGGGCGGTCATTCTTTGAAGGGCCATGATGGCCGAGTCGGCAGTCAGTGAAGCGGCTAGTTCTAGGTGAATGGCGCGCGTTGAGAGGCAGGTGAAGATGGCTCCGTATCGTTTTTCTCGATGCCTACCGACCGTGATAGCCATAGGGCCGAAATAGTCAAGCCCGCAGTGTGTGAATGGACGGACGTGATGCATCAGGCGGGGTGGTGGTAATGCGCCCATCAGAGGTGGAGTCGGTTTGCTGCGTCGTATGAAGCAAGTGGGGCAGACGTGCGTTAGTTTCCTGATTGTTGTGCGTATTCGTATTATGAAGAAATGATTGCGTATTTCTGCAATTGTTTTCTCAGTACTAGGATGATCCGCCTTTTTGTGGTAGTGGCTGATTAGGAGCCGAGTGTAGGGTTCGTCGCCGTCCAGTATTATGGGGGTTCGGGCCACACTCTTTGTTCTTTCCAAGGCTCGTAGTCGGGTCCCCATTCGTAGAAGGTCGTCTGGTCCAAAGAAGGGGTTCAGCGAGTTGAGGCGACTGCCAGTAGGTAGTTTTTGACCTTGTCGGATGGTGTGTAGATCAGTTGTGAAAGCGTTTTCCTGGGACCTTTTGATCCATTTTTGTTCTGCTGCTTTTATCTCCTCGGCTAGTAGTGGGCCTTCTAATGGTTTGTTGGGCCCCATCTTGCATCGTCTGATAAAACGGAGGATCCAAGCTGTGGAGCGGATTAGCCGGTGCCATGAGGAGAACCGCTCTACTGATGGGAGTGCTTCGCCCTTGGTGGACACAAGGCCAACGTAGTGAGGTTTGACTTCTAGTGTTAGGTCGTCAGGCCTGTGGGCGGGTGCCCGTTCTTTCGGCCATGCACCCTCCGGGGAAGTGAGAAAGGCTGGGCCGGTAAACCACCTTCCTTCTGGTGTTAGGTCTGGCACCTCTAAGTCTCGTGTTCCTATATCAGCTGGATTGAGTTTTGTGGGTACCCATTTCCAGTCGGGTATGTTGGTTAGTTCGTCTATTTCGCCCAATCGGTTTGCCACAAAGGTTGAGTAGGCGCGTGGGTCGGTGCGTAACCAGCATAGTACAGTTGTGGAGTCTGTCCAGAAGCAGGTGCGGGATATCAGGGCTTTGCTTTCCTTTTGGATCGTCTGGGCTAGTCTCGCTGCTATGAGGGCGGCTTGAAGCTCGAGGCGTGGAATGGAGAGAGGCTTCAGTGGTGCTACCTTGCATTTACTTGCAAGGAATGTTACTCGTAAGGATCCATTTATTTCTTCGGTGAAGTAGGCCACGGCACAGCAAGCTTGCTCCGATGCGTCGCAGAAGAGGTGTAGAGTTACGTTGTTCTGTTTGTTTGAGAGGCAACGTCTCGGGATTGAGATGCTGTTTGTGTGCAGCAGGCTCAGCCAGTTTGTCCATCTCTGGGCGTGTTCGGGGGTAATGGGTTCGTCCCAACCGACGCTTGAGCGCCACACTGCTTGCAGTAGCATCTTAGATCTGATGGTAAGGCAGGCAACGAAGCCGACTGGGTCAAAGATCTTCATTACTATGGATAATAGTTGCCGCTTGGTAGGTTGTGTGGCCGTGTCGGGGGAGATCGCCTCGCGAAATGAGTACAGGAAGCGGTCTGTGGTGGGGTCCCAGATCAAACCAAGCACTCGTTCTGTCTCTGGACCTCCACTGCTGATCTGTATCGCGGAGCTGGCACGGTCTTCTATGGGTACGCCAGCTAGGGCCACCGGGCTATTAGACGCCCAATTTGTCAAGTGGAACCCTCCTTTCGCGAGGAGGGCACTTACACTTTGGGCTAGTGTAGCAGCTTCATTGGGTGTGTCTGTTGCATCTAGGTAGTCGTCCATGTAGAACTTGGTGCGTACGGCTTTTGCGGCGGCCGGGTACTCGTGCTCGAATGTTTCGGCCACTTTATTTCGGACGAATTGGGCACTGCTTGGGGAGCAGGTGGCTCCGAACATCATTGATGACATTTGATAGGTGTCTGGTTCATGATGGGGTGATGTCCTCCACAGGAAAAGCTGGGACGGCTGGTCTTCTCGCCTTATTTTTATTTGCAGGAACATTTCTTTGATGTCTGCAGCAATGGCGATGTTTCCTTCCCGGAAGCGTATTATATTCCCCAGGAGGGAGGACAGCAGGTCAGGACCAGTAAGCAGCTGATCATTGAGGGAGGTTCCTCGGCATCGGCTTGCAGCATCGAATACCACTCTGATTTTTCCTGGCTTATTTGGGTTGATTACTGCGAAGTGAGGCAGGTACCATTTGCGAGGTGTGGTGGTGGAAGCTTCATGGCCTGATAGCTTCTTGGCATAGCCTTTGTTGAGAAGTTGACTTATTTTGTCATTGTAGGCCACTGCTAGATTTTTGTCTTTTGCTAGCTTTTTCTCCAGAGACAGAAGTCGCTTCAGCACACACTGCCGATTGTCAGGTAGCGAGACTTCTGGATTGCGCCATAGTAGACCAGTTTCCCACTTCCCTGTAGGAAGAGGACGGGTAGTTGCATTCATAAGTGCAATGGCCTGTTGTTCGCTTGCATTGACTCTGGTGGCTGATGTTACTCCGAGCGAGTCGATGGCGAAGTTGGTTTTTACTAGCTCCCTCAATTGTATGTCTGCGGCCGTTTCTGATTGTAGTGCCAAAGTGGTAGTCGTGTTATTATCTCTGGGGTTGACTCCCCCATGAGCGATCCATCCTAGTGCGGTGCGTGATGCTATTCGCGTAGTATCATTGCATTCACGAACTTCCCTTGACACAATTAGGTGAGCGTTGTCTTGGCCTATTAGCAGCTTCGGGACGACAGACCTTCCTTGGATCTGTTGCTCCGGCAGGTTGAGGTTGCTTATTGTGCTGGCAGAGATGTGGTATGTATTACTGTTGCCCGCACCTCGTATTCTTAGTCTCACTCGTTGGGAGAGATTGTCAGAGGTGCACATTCCTTTGGCACCGTGGATTCGCAGTCCGTGAACTGGGCCGTTTGCTCCGACTTGTATTGCGGTGTCAGTGTCAACAAGTGTTACTGTGGATCCTTCGTCCAGGAGAGCAAACACTGACACTTCTTCTTTGTTGGGAGCGCTTAATATTACTGGCGCAATTTTTAACAGTACTCTCTGTCCGGAGTCCTGGCGTCACAAGTTGACATTTTCCACGGTGCTTTTTCGTACGAACTCGGGATTATGTAGCAGGGGGTGGTGTGGGGATCGGCAATCCCCTACTTTGCACCATTGGTTTATTTTGCAGCTTCGTGAGTGATGTTTTTCTAAGCACTTGCGGCATAACCTTCCCATGCGTACAGTTTCCCATCGAAGTTCAACATCTTTGGCTGCGAATTCTTTGCATTCGCGGGTTTTATGATCGCCGCCACATTGGGCGCAGCTTTCGTCGGCTGTTTTTCTTTTTCGGCTTGGTCCAGGGTAAGTATGTGCTTCATTCATTTTGCGTTTCATCGGGGCGATCTTTTCTTTTGGGCCGTCCCCGATTTCTTCTTGATGTCCGGCATGTATTTGCTCATGGCTCGGTAGAAGTCGCATGCGATCACTATCTTCTTCCTCCTGGTACCCGGCATGTATTTGTTCACGGCGTGGTCGGGATCGTATGTGGTCCACCATCCCGCTGTTTGGAATTGCGTTTGATACCTCTTTCAGAAAGGCAGCGAGCTGGGTTATGGTGGCCGGGGCATGTTGTTTGCGGATCTCGATTAGCCATGCCAGCCGCAGGGAACTCGGCATTTTGTCAGTGACGTCGTTCAGTAATGCAGGATTGGTGAGATAACCTTCGGTTTTCAAGATCCGGAGGGATGCCACCAGGTTTTGCACCGTCCCGGAGAAATCTGCCAGGTCCTCGAGTGATACCTCGGTCGTGAGGTAAGGTAGCTTTTTAACCTTGTCTAGCATAAATTTTGCTATGGAGTTAGCGCTGCCGTATCGCTGCTCGAGGACGCTGATGATCTCTGGGACTTGCGCAGGATCCATTAGTAGGGGACCCACGGTATCTCGCGCCTTGCTTTTGAGGGCACGCTGCAGCCGGATGAGATTTTCGCTCGGAGTCAATTGGCAGGTGGCGGTGGATTGAGCGTACTGTGCCTTCCAGGTAGGCCACTCGAGGGGGTCTCCGGAGAAGGTAGGCAAATCTTTTGCTGTGGATTGCCTGGCGATTAGGGCTGCCATTCTTGAGTCATCTTCTAATGTGCGAGGGCTATCTTGCGTTCTGGAGGAGCGGAGCGCCTCTGCCATCACAGAGGCGATCTGGGCCAGTGGGTCGTTGCCGTGCTGCAACCATTCTCGGGTGTGCCGTGCTGTCTCGTTGGCTGTATGCGGTGGTGTAAACAATGGGGAATCCTGGCCGGAGGAGGCTGGCTGTTGCTGGTACCCCGTTGTATTGTAAAGTGGGCGCTCGGGTCCGAGATGGCTGTATTCGGCCGTAGGGATGTTCTTTGCAGGGCCCGTCAGTAGTGTGTAGCCTTGGGTGGCGGCATATCCAGTTGGATCGGTTACTGTAAATTCATTGGTAGGCTGACCGACTGGTGTGTGCATTTGAGTAGTTGCATATCTCGTTGCAAACTCTCCGGCTGGCCTTTTTACTTGAGTGGCATATCTCGTTGCGAACTCATTAGTAGAAGGGCCGGTCGGTGCGTGCACTTGAGTTGTTGCATATCTCGTTGCAAACTCTCCGGCTGGCTTGTTTACTTGAGTGGCATATCTCGTTGCGAACTCATTAGCAGAAGGGCCGGTTGGTGCGGGCACTTGAGTTGTTGCATATCTAGTTGCAAACTCTCCGGTTGACGGGCCGTCTGACGTGTGTACTTGAGTGGCATATCTCGTTGCGAACTCATTAGCAGAAGGGCCGGTTGGTGCGGGCACTTGAGTTGTTGCATATCTAGTTGCAAACTCTCCGGTTGACGGACCGTCTGACGTGTGTACTTGAGTGGCATATCTCGTTGCGAACTCGTTAGTAAACGGGCCGGTTGGTGCCTGGACTTGAATTACTGCCTGACTGAGGTTGGCTCGCAGGGTCGGGCTGGTTGGTGCTGGCTCCTGGGCAGGTTGGCTGACTGCTTGGCGTGTCGCAGCGTTCAGGGCTGCGAGCAGATTGGCTGTCTGCTTGGCGTGACGTCTGTCCCGAATGCGCATCTCTCGGCGCAGTAATCGCAGGGAGTCTTCAGTTGATTCAGAAGTTGTTTCGCTGCTTTTACTGTTGGATTCGTGGAGGCTCTCGGAGACAGATTCTGGAGCAGGTCGGTCAAGCGTGATGAGATCAGAGTTCCTGGCTGGGCTCGCACTAGATAGATCGTGGACCTGGCGGGGTCCTCTAGATGGCGTCTCATCGGTGTCTACGGTGTGTGGGCCCGGGGTCCGTCGGGGCGCCACTGGCATATTTCGGCTTGTCCCCGGGGCGTCAGGTTTAGATTTAGACAGCGATGTATCAGAAGATGTCGGGGTCTTACGGCCACTGCGAAGAGACGGCATTTCCACTGGGTAAGACTGAAGGCGTGTTATGTGTAGATCAGGCTCGAAGGACCAAATGTACTAGACGTTTGTACATAAATTGCAAAATAGGGAGCTGGACACAACTTGGCACGCCAATGTCTTTTACTTCTGGATTAATGACTCTAAGTTAAATTAGCAAAACTGAATCTATTACTGTTGTAAAACATTGAAAATTGATTCTAGTTATAATGGCCAAAACTGAATTTAGTTACTTAATTTAATATTGATTTGCACTTTGGAGACTTTTGGAGACTGTTGGGGTCAGGATAATGGGATACTGGGAGAAAGGTAGAACAGAATTTAATACTGATTAAAAACACTTTTTAAGTAGGTTAGAACTTGGAGACTTCAGTTTCTTGGAGACTTGTTACTTCTTGGCTGGTAGTTTTTGAACTGATTTCCTACCGGTTTGCCGTTTGTTTTATAGGGCAAATCCGGGTTGGACTTTTGGAACACAGAACCTCCCTGTTTCTGAAGGGTGCTTGCGTTTACGTATTTTTCCCAATCGCTATGATTTTCGAGCAGATGTGTTAAAAATCCGTGTGATAACCTTTGCCAAGACAGTCCTGTTCCAATAAACCGAAGTCTCACATAATTTTTATTGTTTCAACAAGAAAAGGTACAAGTTTACAAATGTGATACAAGATACAATATCTAGAAGTAAATATTTTCTTAAAGTGCAATAATCACTGGTAGACGACAGTTTTTTGAGGTTTTATTGTAGTATATACCTATTTTTAGGTGATGATATATATTTCTTGATTCAAATTATTCCCGATTTCCCGAAATTTAGCTCCGAGTTTTTCGGAATGTAAATTGGCTGTCGTAAATATTTACGATTCAAACATTTCCTTTGTTCAGCATTGACCAATGGCGCTGCGTCTGGTAGCAGGGTGGGGATAACGTAAATACTCAATCATTTCCTTGATTTTGATCATTGCTGTCTGGGGTCCCTGGTGGAAGTATTACGTGGTTATTCAGATGTGTTTTCGAGTCCAATGATGCTGCAGCATGTATTTATTATCAATTGCGTTTATGTTTTCAATTGATAAGTTAATTGTAGAATGTAATAGCATTGTAGACATCATTCCAAATGCACAGTGTTTCGTTGGCCAATGAGAGCACTCCCTTTGTTTCGTAGGTTATTGGAAGGGGTAACGCGCAGCGGCACGGTATTATGTGGAAGCGTAAATTCCATTCTTGAATTCTCAGGGTTGTCATACGCTTTCGTCGACACGTTCGATACATCTATGGTAAAATGGGAATCTTTATTATTTATTTTTTCATGGAACGACAAAAAGTGTGGTGACAATAACTTTTAAAATACATTTGTCTAATTTTTTTTATCGTTTTCAGTAATTATAGTTAGAAAAAACGTAAAGTGAGTCATTAAAATTTTTTTTTTTACGTTTGCATGCAAATTTTTTATAATTAAAAATTAAATGTTTATTTCAAATTATTAAATTTGAAAGCGTATTTCATCACCTTTCATAAAAGTTTATAATTTTTGGATATATTCTGAAAAATTCTAATTGATTGCATTTTATTATAAAGCGGAAATATTTTGACCATCTGAAAAAAACACGGAATTTCTGAAGGAATATTCATACATATACCCATTCACTGTTGATAGGGGATATTTAAACCCAGGGATATTTATACCCATTCACTTTTGTTAAAATTTTTAAATGTTTGACAATAAAATTATGTTCAAAAAACTTATTTATTTTAATATTTATCGCCCATACAAAACTATTGATGAATCACATAATACCTACATTATTGTTCAATTCTTTGGGAGCCTTACAAAGGGATGATAAAGCCTTGAAGTTGTAGGTATTATTATTGGCCTTGGGTGTAATATATTAAAATAACATTTCTTACATTGACTGTGTAAATGTTTTGTTCACCAGTTGCATATAAATGCCATCTCTGAATCAAAGTCGAGGATTTAATGCAAAAGTCACGCACTAAGGTGAGATCATGTCCGTTGCTACGATAATAGGTATACGAAAATTATTTCAAATCAATATCAGAAACCAAATAGAGAGGTAAAATTATCAATTTTACTTAATTATTTCAAATTGTCGAATAGTCAGATTTTCTCGAATAAAAAACCCAACGATCTTTAATTATAACATTGATAACAATGCTCTTGAAACATTAACACAAATTAAAGACCTAAGCGTCACTTTTCAATAAAAATTTTCGTTTCTCTAATCTGTACCTTAAGGCTCCGCAAACGGGCTCGAAAAGAAGAAGATGGAGAGATACGAACTTACGAATGTTAGAGGAGAGCGCTATAAATGTTTAATAAAACACGACTCGTTTAAAATAGAGCAAAAATGTCTTGGGGAGCATCTTAAGTATCATTTAAAGAAACATTGTAAATTTTTTCACAAATATAATTTATAAGATAATAGAAACAGACTTGTTTTTAATAATTTTTGGAGCACACTTTGCGATTTTTTTCTATCAAGGGAATTTCATATAATTTGCGTTTCTATCTTAAAAAATAACATATATTTTTTTAAGAGCTTAAAAACTTCAAATGTTTAAGGGAGATTAAAGCGATTTTTATGTTAACCGAATGTTTGAAGGTCTATAACTTTTTTACTTACTTTAATAATTAAACTCTCTGAGAACTGTATATAGCACAATTTATTTCATTTTTGGTATATGTCAACTGTCACGGAATCAATAATTCGATTAAAAATATATTAAATTATTGTTTTTGTTTAGCAAGTAAAAAAATATATAATTGTTTTGTATTTTAAGTATCGGGTTGCTACCTCCTTCCTTCTTGTATTCATGATAACTTGTCAATTCTTAATAATATTAATACGAAAGATTTTTAAAATATTTATATTGAGGGATCAGTAGGATTTATCGGTCCAGTTAGGAGTTCTACCGAGCCGAACCCTCCGATATGAAAATATCTGGAGTCGGTGAATTATTTTCCCATGTGGTCTGGTTGATTGACGTACTGTTATTGTATTTATTATATTTATATAGTGCACTTACATAGCGTGGATTGACTAGATAAACATTTGTGGAAAAGTGTGTGGAAGGGTTTAGTCTTTCCTGTGACGAAGATTTAACCCGGACATAAAATCTGAATCACCAAAAGTAATAAAAAATTTCATATCATCGAATTTAATGTAGATCTGAATGTAATTGAATCTTTCAGTTCAATTTTCATCCACTTCCCTAACTACCGAAATATGAAATTTTTCGCACGCGTTATTAAAATGATTACAATACATACAATAACAAAAATTGACCAATATTAAAGTTTACTATGCTTTATTAGTACTTACGTGATAAGCGTGTTTTTTGTTTTTTAAGACCATATTTTTTTACCTGCCCCTGCCCCCACTGTGCCATCTTAACGCCCCCTAATTTTCTCTGGGTTTTCTACCGCCCCCCTGATATTCTCAACGCTCCCTAATTTTCTCAGGGTCTTTTACCGCCCCCCCCTGACAGTCTCAAACGCCCACAAGGGGGCGTAATCGCCCACGTTGAGAATCCATGGTCTAAAGCTAGCTTTAGTTACAGTTTCGTAATGCGTATAGTCGGTATAATTAGTTACCAGTCGGATCATTTCTTATGCCATTTTACGAGATCATGGCCGCAGTAGCACATTTCACCCGTAATAAAGTATTTACTTACGCCTTTTTGCAAGTACTTACTTCTGAATACTATTACTCATTTAAATAGCTATTATAATGGACATTGACTATTTTTAATTGGTTTCAAGGCTTTCCAAATATATTTACAAAGTGTGACCTTTTTTAAATTTAATGTTGATACAAAATGGTATTTTAAATTAATAGATCTAGTCATTTAGTGGATCCAAGTGGAGAGAAATGATATTTACTATAAAATTTATCTTTTGAACATTATTTACCAATTTCAAAAGTAAATTCGGCTTAAAAATACCTTTAATAATAAGTTTGTATGAATATCAAACGAATGTATATACAGTGTAAATTTTTTGTTCTTATACGCTGGTATACACAGTATATAGAGAAATAGATTTTTCCTTGATGCATTTGAATGAAAATATGTTTTATACTTTTGTTATTCGGCGGTACATCCTCTCTCGCGACGGGTCACTTTGTTATATTTTGTATATTAAAGTAGATATACCGTGTTTTCCTAAACCGACTACATATTGTATATAAGTATGCCGGGGAGCTAACTGTCGGCGGATCAACTGTCATAGAACTAGTGGATGCACTCCACTAAGATACGTTGTAAGAGAGTCTAGGAAATGGGGAAGGCAAACAGAAAAGGGTAATATATATAACTAACTAACTAACCCATATGGCCCGACTCAAGTATCTGATTCACTTGATGGTGCCATATCTTCCTCGGGCGTCCCCTACTTCTTATTCCTCATTTATATCCGCTACATATTTTTTTTTTTTTTTTTTTTTTTATTTAGCATATAAAATATAGTATACATTTAGATAATGTTATAATTAGTATACATGTTCATGTTCGAATGTTAATACCACTCTTCCATAGAAGCATTAGCTTGTGTCTGGAAGAGTAGTGTACATTTTTTAATGCTATATTATGTTATGAGTTCTTAAATTACTATGTGAATGTAAAAAACAATAAGTTGTAAGTTCGGTGATATGTAATTAAAAGTATTTTTCTACTAATAAACAATTTTACTATTAGAATAAAGTATCTTGAGTTATTGTAATTAGTTGTTAAAAACAAAACAAAATTTACCTTATTTGAAAAACGGGGTATCACTTGGAAACTGAGTTATAAGTTGTTCTTGAGATTAGATTAGTCGGAAACTTTTTTTTTGAGATTATCTTTAAAACATTTTTTAACAGAGTTTATTAATTGGATTTTATCATTAATTTTTCTAATTTCATCCGGTAATCGGTTGAAAATAAGTCTTCCTTGATAAGTATAATAATTTTGTGCGAAGGAAGTGTTTAATTTTGGGCATGAAAAAATATATTTATGTCTAGTACGATTTTCAGTTATAAATTGATACTTCTCTTTTTCTTTTATAATTTGAATCAATGTATTTCTATTGTACAGATCTTTGAAAGAAGGTACTTGGAATTCCTTAAATAATTTATCCGTTGGGTAGTCAGATGGTTTTTTTAATATGATTTTAATAATTAGCTTCTGCACAACTTCAATTGGGGAAAGATTAGTTTTGTATGCGGATCCCCAGCTAATGATAGCATATTGTAAAGTTGATTGAACCAAAGCGTAATATATTAGATATAAATTTTTTACAGATAAAAAATTTCTGATTCTTAAAAATATGTAAATCAATTTTCTAATTTTTTTTACAACTTGACAAATTTGTTCCTTCCATTTTAAATTTTTATCGATAATAACTCCTAAATATTTTATTGTGTTTGTTGTTTTTAATATTGTGCAGTTTTGGATACAATAATTTTTACTATGTGTTGTAGAATTATCATGGATGATGATATCAATGTTTTTAGGGGTATCATTTTTGTGTATTGCAAATGGAATTACAAATGTTTTATCACCATTTAGTGATAGTAAATTTACGTCGAAGAAATTCTTTAAAATATTTATGTCTTCGGTGGCTTTAAATGTTACTTTTTCCCAAGTTTTATCGCTAATTATTAGTACCGTATCATCGGCATATGAAGTTATTTGGCCATGTAGTGGTTGAAAAAAAATGTCATTAACATATATGGTAAAGAGGATTGGTCCGATTACTGTACCTTGCGGGATTCCAAAGTCTGATATTTCTTTATCGCTATTAATCTGATTTATTTTTACGACTTGCGGTCGATTTTTTAGGTAGTTCGAAATCCATTTAATCACATTGTCTTTTATACCTATATTGTTCAGTTTTTTTAGGAGAATCTCATGGGATATACTATCAAAAGCTTTTCTGAGATCGATAAATATACCGGCACATTTTTCACCTTTATCCAATGATTCGTTGATGTATGAGGTTACATTAGCAATAGCATCTTGTGTGCTAAGTGACTTTATAAAACCAAACTGGTTTTTATGAAGAATTTTATTACTTTCTAGGAAACTGATCAATTGGTTTTTAACAATTTTTTCAAAAATCTTTCCAATGTTTGAAATTAGACAAATTGGGCGGTAGTTAGTTACTTGTTGTGGATCTCCAGATTTATAAATAGGTGAAATAATTGTATTTTTATAGTTTGTCGGAAATATTCCCTCTGTTAAACTTAAGTTTATCAAATGAGTAATTGGTTTTATCAAATAAATTTTCATGGATTTTAGAAAATGTACTGTAATATGGTCAAATCCGGGAGACGAACCTCCTTTCATGCCTTCTATTATTTTTAAAATTTCACCTTCTGAGGTTGTTTCAAATGTTGATAAATTATTTTGATTTTGTACATTTTCAATCGTTTGTGTTTTCGGGTTAAAAGATTTATTGATATTTTTCGCAAGATTTTTTCCTACATTAGCAAAAAAAGAATTAAAAATGTTTGCACATTGTTTAGGTTGAATATTAGCATCTATGATTTTATTTTCATGTTCAATGTATTTTATTTTTTGTGTTTTTTTAGTGTTATCCATGGCTAAGTTGACTGTTTTCCATATTTGTTTACTGTTATTGTCTGTAGAAAGTATTTTATTTTTGAAATAGTCTTCTTTATTTTTTTTGATACAGTTTGTTAATTTATTTTTAAATGTTTTGTAAAAAGTGTATGCTTTTTCATTTAGAGGATTTTTCAATGCTGTTTTATAAAGTTTTTCTTTGTTTCTAATTGATATTATAAGTCCTTGTGAAATCCAAGGCTTTAAAATTCTTAGATTAGGTTTAATGCGGACTGTACTTTCAGTAGTTGAATCTTTTATGTGTTGAGATAATATATTTTCTAAGTTTTTTGAGCAAGTCTCGGTATCATAACTATTTAACACGTTGTTCCATTGTTCATTTTTTAGTTTTTTGGATAAAATTGTCATATTTGTGTAGGATTTTGTCTTTGTTAGATTAAATTTTTTATGTTTAATTTTGTTATCATACAGAAGAATGCATGCATGGTGGTCAGTTATATTAGTTTTCCAAATAATTGATTTCATTTTGTCGATATCTTTAATATTTATATTAGTCCATATATGGTCTAAACAAGATGGTGTGTGATTTTTTATTTCTCTCGTATTTTTATTAATGCACGATATGAAGTTAAATTCAGTCATACAATTAATATATTCATTTTTGAAATTATTTTCTACGTTTTCATTAATGTTTATATTGAAGTCTCCTGCAATAAAGCAGAGTTTATTACTGAATTTTAACAGTATGTGTTTAAATTCATTTATAAATGTCGAGATATTCGAGCCGTGTGTTCTGTAAACAGCTATTAAGTGGTAGTTTGTTTTGTCGAGTTGTAATTGTATTTCAATACAATTTACTAGATGTATTGGATGTTCAGTTATTTTGACAATACTAAATTTATCGTGAATGAATATGACGAGACCACTGTTTATATTGATGTTAATTTTGGTTGTAAGATAATTATATTCTGGTAAATGATAAGTAGGTGATTCGTCATTAGTAAATGATAATCACCATGCATGGAGCAAAGAGTGTCCTATTTACAAAAGAAATATAGAATCGGAGAAGAGAAAAATTGATTTTTTAGGATAAAAAGAAAAGCAACAATATACTACTTAAACATTTCAAGTCTTTTGGCTCATTTAAATGAAATTGAAGTATTATTACAAGAACTCAAACCAGAAATTTTAATGTTAAGTGAAACGTGTATAACTAGTGATATTTACGATTCTGAAGTATCATTTATAGGATATTCAACTGTAAGATGCGATTCATTTAGTCGGCATACGGGAGGAGTCGTTATGATTATTAAAAATAATATATCTTTTAAAATAATATCAAATGAAGTGTTTGATGAAAAAAATACATGGATACTGGCAGTACAAATAAGAAAAAACTTGATTAAAGGAACATACGCTGTATTATATCACTCACCAAACCAAAGCCATTCAAAATTTTTGGATTTCTTCGAAAGTTGGTGTACTAAAAACATGAAAAATCAAGATATGTTCTATGTAACCGGTGACTTTAACATTGACATGAAAGTCAAAAATACCTGCAGTAATAGACTTCAATGCTTGGTAAATAATCTAGGACTGAAACAACTTGTGACCAAACCAACTAGGATATCAAATACATCAGCAACCATTATTGATTTAGTTATTACAAATAATTTTTACTTGAATGTTAATGTTGTGGATACTCCAAAAATATCAGACCACGAAAATATATTAACAATATTTGAAACGAGTATAATTAAAAATGAATCAAGGGAAATTACATATAGAGATAAAAGTAAATATGATCAAACAAAATTTTGTGAAACTTTACAAAATAGTATTTCTCAAGTTACCGAATCAAATAACCTAAATGACAAAGCAGAAAACTTCGTCAATATTTTGACTACAGCGGTCAATAAAATTATGCCAATGAAAAGGGTTAAGTTTAAAAATACGAATAAATGGTATTCGAATCCATTACACAACCTTCAGCAACAAAGAGATAATGCATATAAAGCGGCAAAATTGGAACCATCAGAAGAAAAATGGAATGCATATAAAAAAGTTCGTAATATTTACTCCAAACAAATTAAACAACATAAATGCGATTATTATAAGCAAAAATTAGAAACACAAAAGAATGAACCAAGAAAACTTTGGATAACACTAAAAGAAATCATAAAGGGTAAACAAAAAGAAATTGTAAAGTCAATTGATTTCCCAGATGGAACTGAAGAAGAAGTAGAGAAGATAGCGACTAAATTTAACAAGCATTTTATTTCGAGCATAGATCTTATAATCGAAAGTATTCCACAACATCCTGAGAACCAACTAGACGAGCCTATACGCACTGATAAAGAATTTAAGTTTAAAAATGTAGATTTACCGTACTTAAAGAGGGTGTTGAGTAATATGAAATCGAAGGAATCTGCAGATGGTATTACAATAAATATAATCAAAGACTCTATAAATATTATTGGCGAATCGATGGTCCAAATTATCAATGAATCTTTGAATAGTGGAGTATTCCCCAAAACTTGGAAGACGTCTGTAATAACTCCTATCCCGAAAATTGATAACCCAAAAAAATTTGACGACTATAGGCCGATCAATTGTTTACCCAAATATGAACAAATACTGGAATACATTGTAAAGGAGCAATTAACAGAATATATTGAGGCCAAGCAGATATTAGTTCCACAACAATCTGGTTTTAGAAATAAATGTTCTTGTGAAACCGCTATTAACTATGTAATAGATGAGTGGAAAAATTTTAGAGATAAAAAAAATAAAATTATTGCAGTATTTCTAGACTTAAAGCGGGCATTTGAAACAATCGATAGAGATAGATTAATCAAAAAATTAAGTAATATTGGAATTAATGGTAAAGAAAATAAGTGGTTTGTTGATTACCTATCAGAAAGAACACAAATTACAAAATATGGTGGTAAAACATCTGAACCACATAGTACTAATAAAGGCGTTCCGCAGGGATCCGTCTTAGGTCCATTGTTGTTCATTATATACATGAATGATATTATCAAAGTGTTAAAGCATTGTGCAATTAAACTATTTGCTGATGATACATTGTTATACATAGCCAGTAAAAATTTACAGGACGCCATTGAAAAAATACAAACTGATTTAAATTATGTAGCGCTTTGGCTTCACCAAAACAAATTAAAATTGAATGTTACGAAAACAAAGTTTTTAATTGTGGATAGCCTAGGTGGAAAGGAGCAGGCAATACTAACAATCGATAACGAAAACATAGAAAGGGTTAGCAGTATTAAATATCTGGGTGTAATATTGGATGATAAATTAAAATTCGACGAACACTTAGAATACATAACAAAAAAAATTGCTAAAAAAGTTGGATTCTTAAAAAGGATCAGAAATAACTTGGATCTCAAGACAACGCGCCTTGTTTACAATTCTATTGTAACTCCGCATTTAAATTATTGTTCTAGTGTTTTATTCCTATGTAACGAAGCCCAAAATAATAAACTACAGGTTATACAAAATAGGGGGATGAGGATGATTTTAAAATATAATATGTTTACTAGAGTCAAAATTATGTTACAAAATCTAAATATGATGACGACAAAACAACATATAACGTATAATGCATTAACAATGATTTACAAGCTGAAAAATAATATGCTACCAAATTATCTGAAGAGTAACATTATGTTTCACGAAAATGTTCACAACTATCCTACGAGAAGACGCGGAGACTTTAGGCTTCCCAAAACTAAACTTTCGTGCACACAAAATAGCGCGTTTTATAAAGGACAAAAACTTTTTAACAGCCTGCCAAATGCCGTAAAGGAAGCCTCAAGTCTTAGCACTTTTCGTAGGATGTGTGCATTATATGTGAAGAATGTTTTTTGATTCATAAAAATCTTTCAAATATTATTCTCATATCTGTTTCCTCAAAATTTATTTTTATTTTTGTAACCTTTTTTTTTTCCACTTAAATTGTATTTGTAAAAATGTAACTGTATCAATTGTATTTGTTTATATTTTTTTTACTAGATGTATGAAAAAATTTTTGCATACATCTAAATAAACATTCAAAAACAAAAAACAAATGTTTCTGATAATATTATGATGTCCGGTTTTTTATTTAGATTGTTTAATTTTAGAATTAATTCATCCCAATTTCGTTCCATACTTCGTATGTTTATATGAAAAATGAAAATATTATTGAGATTCTTTGAGATTATGTCATTACATGATTCGGTGTATACACACTCATATTCTTGTATTTTAAAATTATTTTCTAATTCATTAGCTATGAAGTCATCCATTTAGTAAAAATATTAATGTGATATTGATTTCTTTTAAATATATAGAGTATTTTCAAAGTAGAGTGTGACATAGAGTTATTAATCCATGTATAATGTATAGATCATAAAATTATTCTTATTTATATCTTTTGGATATTCAGATGTAAATATATAAGACATTGAGAATAAACATAGGATACTTTTATAAACAACTCTTAAATTAATATTAATATTCATTCTTCTGTTGTGTAGATGCAAGTAATTTTTTGTAATATTTACAATTAGTTGGAACAATAAAAATATATTTTCATTTTTTAGCACACAAAATTTATAGAAGTGATAGGGCAAGATATGCGCCAGTAACGTAAATAATAATAATTTTACTATAATAAATGTATAAATAAAGCATAGAATCTTAATATTTTTCAGTCTTTCATACTGGCATGTTGTCATTATTTTATCTATTTTCTGGTTATAATTTTTTATCCTCAATAAATATGATGTCTATAAGTTGTTAATTTTTATAAAATTTTTACTGATTTTATTTTTTGTAGACTGAGAGATATACATATTATGAAATGAAAATAATATAAAATGCTTATGTTTTGACACAGACAGGAGATAAACAGTTTTACATACGAGTAGATGAGATATTGAGAACGGACATGAGATACTTTTAAAGAAATATCTAGTAGTCAATTTTTTGTAGCGCAAATGCGAGCATTTTTTTGTAATATTTACAGTTAGTTTTATCGTTCGCATTATGATTGACAGGAAACGACAGTTTATATCTATTGTTTTGATCGATGCAGTTGGAACAGTTTGGCGAGGTAGCAATATTTACGCAGTCCTTATGTTGGTGGGCTAGGCCACAGTGCGAGCAGGTGGGCGATTCATTTTTCTCCTTCTGTTTGCAGGTACGAGTACTGTGTCCGAAACGTAAGCAGTAGTAACATTGCATTGTCGGACTTGCGTCGACAACGGTGATACGTTGGTAGCCGATATTTATTTTATAGTATATATCCGCTACATTCTCACACTCCTTCCTTATATTTTTTTTCCAATAATTTTACATCAAAGAGGCATAAATTAAAAAAAATTACATATTAACAAATGTAAGTAATGGGAACCCACTGAAGGCACTGTCTGTGTGGGTAATATAACAAAATACTAGCCATGAAATAAAAAATATATACCTACATATATTTAAATAACATAAAATACAACATCAATCTAGTTTTAATCCACGTTTATGTATATAAGTAAGTAGGTATATACTGTTAGTTTTGTCGAGTAAAAACTGAAACATGAAGTAAGATAAAATTGTGCATTACTTCGGTTACACAGACACGCTAACAACATACTTCTATCGGCTTAATCTTTTCAGTACTATTATTTTTCTTCATGTCGTTTCCTGATTGCTGAGGATCGTGAGGATGGACAAGGCTCCTCACTTCTCGGTTTTGTGCTGCGTGGAGAGCCAAGGACACCCTAGTACCAGCAGCGCCGGATCTGCCATACGTTCAAAAACGTGCAAAAACCTGGCGCCAACTCCGAAGGGGTGCCGTGAGAAAATAAATATTGTATTAAAATTTAGTTATAATATTCCCTGAATCGTTTAAAAATTACCCATAGTACGAAATAATTATTACGCTCATCAACACTTTCCAAAGAAACAGAATGCGCACTATTAGGTTGAAATCAACGGCTTACGAATTTATAGTCAGTTACAGATTTTTTTTACAAATTCCATATATTTAGTTTAAACCTAGGATTTTTTTTCCATAAATCTTTTACGACGCATGGATGCGATCCAAATTCAATAACCAATCACAGCGCAGTTTTTTTGTTCCTGTGAATCAAACAAACCGACTTGCGCCTTTCAAAATGCTGACAATTTTTGTAAGTGTGTCGTCCATGCGCTCGCTATTGTTTTATTTTGTACGATTAAAGTCTCTAGGAGAAGGTAGTTAAAGACCATTTTCTTATGAAATCCTCAGTAAATTCCATTATCAAAAGCATCGCACGGCTTGCAGGATTTCCAGGTTGCAACGTGTTGACAGTTTCAATTTATTTGACATATTATTTGAAGTTCGTTAAATGTATAATTAATATGTATTAGATTTGTTGGATTTGTTATTTTACGGTGTCAGTGTAAGCGTATTTCGTAAGCCGTTGATACCATACCATACGTCAGTGTTTAGTGTTTGAATGGTGTTTGTTCGCTCAACACAGGGGAAATGCAAGGTACAAATTTGAGGTTATATTCTTATTAGATTTTAGAGCTAGTCAGAAGCTGTAGATGCTATTCTTGTGTTGTACGATGCCATGAGAACGATTTGTATTTGCTATTTCTATTAATATTCGCGTTGGGTATATACATAAACGCAGTAAATGTCTAATGGACCTAGTTCAACGAAACCACCCGCATTGTCTCGTAACCTATATTTTAAATCATGGTACGGGCACAAACAAACAATTCGTTGTATTATTTTAAAGCATAACTCGCAAAAAGAGTTTTTCCTAAAATAATTAAAATAGCACCATAATTTTATGTTTACCCAATAGATTCAGAGAGTATAGGGATCCTGGCGATTCTCTCTTGGAAAGGTCAAGAGAGAATCGCCAGGTCATAGGTCACTTGGAAAAGTTACACCCTTTATATGTCTTGATTTTATTTGATAAATTAGTGTAAAAAAAATAAATAAATAAAAAATAAAAATAAATTGGGGTGAACGAATTTTTAATCAAAATAAAAATGTAGGGGGTGGGGGGGCGCCATCGTTACCTACTGCACAGGGCGCCAGATTTCGTAGATCCGGCCCTGAGTACCAGTGATACTTGGTCGCTCCAGTGCATTGGTGACCTTCCTCTGCTTCTTCTGCCAAACACTTTGCCAGTGACTGAATTTCTCGAAGTTGGAGTCGTCAGTTTGGTGAGCAACGTGTTCAATGTATCATAAAATACGTTGCAGACAGATAGTTGAGAGCTTATTGTGGATGCCTAGCTCTTTCAGAATGGACACATTTGTGCATCTGACTGTCCATGAAATCCTGAACATTTTTCTCCAGCACCAAATTTCTGGGGCGTCCATTATTTCGCTGGCTCTAAGTGTCCATGTTTCTACACCGTAAAGAAATATGGGGGAAATCAATGCTTGAACTTGGTGGTCTTCGATATGCTTCCGTCACTACATACCGTTTGTTTTTTTCTCATGGTTTCTTTTGTTATCCAAATTATTTTCCACTTCTGTTTCACAACCACCTTCCTCACTTACAGCTATTATTGTAATGCTTTAATTCTACTGTAATCGGCATTTCAGACTCGTGTGATCTTTACAACAACAAAAAATGCTTTTAATGCTTTTGATGTTTTCCACCAGTTTCAATCCATTCCATGGTGGCACCTGGTTGTTCAGATCTAACATCTAAAAGTAGATAAAAGCTATGTCAATCAAGACGAAGCACAATGCTGAATCACGATTTTCGATTAATATTTACTACGAATCGGTTTACATTATAAATACCAAAAAATATGCTTTGGATACATTGCGGCTTTTCCTATCGGTTCCCTTGAAATATTAGCGTTAACTAAGTAGTTAAAATGTATTTTTTTCTTTGAAAATGTATGAACGCATGTAAAGAATATTTTTTTATTTGGCAAGAAATATCTGTGACAGTTTCGCTTGATAAATTTTTTTTGAAGTGAAAACTTCTTTAGCACCGTTGTGATTTGAAACTCGATGAAACGAGAAGCGACTCTAAAACGAGACAAACGCATACATCCGTAGGATTTAGCCTGCGAGAGAATGAGATAGAGTAATCGGCTGATCCCTGCCATTCAAAGAAATAAATTGATTATCCCATGCGTACCCGTTCCTTTCCACCTTCCCAGCCTTCCCCTCCCTCGTCTCTTCCCTCTTCCCTCTCCGCGAACCCCACCTCCCCCGTTCCTCTTCCCCCTGCCATTCCTCCCTACTGCTAAAATGTATGAAATACACACATTCTCATTTATACAAATTTCATAACGCCAGAGCTTACCTTTATATACACCCTTTATGTTATTCTGATGTACGAGCTATATTATTGTAAGTTTAATTAAAATCCATTAAGTAGTTTTTGCGTGAAAGAGTTACAAACACACATACATCCATACAAACTTTCGCGTTTATAAAATTAGTAAGATAATTTTTTTGCAAGCCATCATATAAATGGCTCACCTTACGCTTTTTCTAATTAAATTTACTGATATAAAAAAATATTAAAAACGCGTACATGTTTTATTATATAAATGTGTTATAAAATTTTTTTTTGACATTCCATGTAGGTACAAATTAAAAATTCCCGAAAATAATATTTTTTTTTTTAAATTGCGAAACAAAACTTTGGTTTTATAAAGGTGTACATTTTACTAGTTTTGTGGTCAACTTTTAGATTAAAGCGTGGTGTTTTACCGTTTAGTTAGATCGTATTTCATACTGTGGTAGTCACTGTGGGGATCAACGATTTCTATGATACTTATATGAGTTGTCCCGAAAAACGAACAAATTGGCCTGAGGGGTTAAAATGTCCTCCACACAGCATCCTCAAATACGACATAGAGGGGAGCCCCGAGGGAAATTATTTTACTCAAGGCCACCTGTATGGAGAATTGGCCTGAGGGATTAAAATGTCCTCCACACAGCATCCTCAAATACGACATAGAGGGGAGCCCCGAGGGAAATTATTTTACTCAAGGCCACCTGTATGGAGAATTGGCCTGAGGGATTAAAATGTCCTCCACACAGCATCCTCAAATACGACATAGAGGGGAGCCCCGAGGGAAATTATTTTACTCAAGGCCACCTGTATGGAGAATTGGCCTGAGGGATTAAAATGTCCTCCACACAGCATCCTCAAATACCACATAGAGGGGAGCCCCGAGGGAAATTATTTTACTCAAGGCCACCTGTATGGAGAATTGGCCTGAGGGATTAAAATGTCCTCCACACAGCATCCTCAAATACGACATAGAGGGGAGCCCCGAGGGAAATTATTTTACTCAAGGCCACCTGTATGGAGAATTGGCCTGAGGGATTAAAATGTCCTCCACACAGCATCCTCAAATACGACATAGAGGGGAGCCCCGAGGGAAATTATTTTACTCAAGGCCACCTGTATGGAGAATTGGCCTGAGGGATTAAAATGTCCTCCACACAGCATCCTCAAATACCACATAGAGGGGAGCCCCGAGGGAAATTATTTTACTCAAGGCCACCTGTATGGAGAATTGGCCTGAGGGATTAAAATGTCCTCCACACAGCATCCTCAAATACGACATAGAGGGGAGCCCCGAGAGAAATTATTTTACTCAAGGCCACCTGTATGGAGAATTGGCCTGAGGGATTAAAATGTCCTCCACACAGCATCCTCAAATACGACATAGAGGGGAGCCCCGAGGGAAATTATTTTACTCAAGGCCACCTGTATGGAGAATTGGCCTGAGGGATTAAAATGTCCTCCACACAGCATCCTCAAATACGACATAGAGGGGAGCCCCGAGGGAAATTATTTTACTCAAGGCCACCTGTATGGAGAATTGGCCTGAGGGATTAAAATGTCCTCCACACAGCATCCTCAAATACGACATAGAGGGGAGCCCCGAGGGAAATTATTTTACTCAAGGCCACCTGTATGGAGAATTGGCCTGAGGGATTAAAATGTCCTCCACACAGCATCCTCAAATACGACATAGAGGGGAGCCCCGAGGGAAATTATTTTACTCAAGGCCACCTGTATGGAGAATTGGCCTGAGGGATTAAAATGTCCTCCACACAGCATCCTCAAATACGACATAGAGGGGAGCCCCGAGGGAAATTATTTTACTCAAGGCCACCTGTATGGAGAATTGGCCTGAGGGATTAAAATGTCCTCCACACAGCATCCTCAAATACGACATAGAGGGGAGCCCCGAGGGAAATTATTTTACTCAAGGCCACCTGTATGGAGAATTGGCCTGAGGGATTAAAATGTCCTCCACACAGCATCCTCAAATACGACATAGAGGGGAGCCCCGAGGGAAATTATTTTACTCAAGGCCACCTGTATGGAGAATTGGCCTGAGGGATTAAAATGTCCTCCACACAGCATCCTCAAATACGACATAGAGGGGAGCCCCGAGGGAAATTATTTTACTCAAGGCCACCTGTATGGAGTTATTGTAAAAAAGCGGGAAGATTTTATCTAGAACTTTGCATGATATTTTTTGTCTAATATTTTTGAAATATTGGTAATATTTATGTTTATCGCAAATTGCTGTCTAATAAAACGTACTAGATACACTATAAATTCCAATCATGAACTAATTGTCATAAATCCGTTATTTTGGACTTATCTTTATATTCTCTGTAGACCACTTTTTATTCCTAAAATTGTTATCTTTATTAGTACTTATCTCCACTCATCTCTTTAATTTGGCAGTCGAGACTAAATAGAAATTTAGTATTGATAAAATTTCGAACACGTATACTGCCATAGTAAATAAAAACACAGTATCTTTGTCGTATCTTTCAAGGAAGAGAGTGTGTTTTTACTTACCACGATTATATTGCAGGCATGATCATTTTGAACAACTTCTGTTTTAAATGAAACAATATAACTTTTTTAAATTTTTATTTTTATTTGAACAACTCTCTTTTCGTAACTTTTGAAGGTTATTCCCATCAATAATATATATTATTGAAGTAGAAGTTAACACTAATAATCTAAACGAAAATATGAAAGAGAACAAGACACAGAAAAATAAATAGATAACGGTCGCAACTGGGACAAGAACCCAGAATCTCTCGTCTTATTACCGTCTAATCAGGTAAATAGGTATTACATATAAATAAAATAGAATATATTTATCCGAGACACTTATCTAGGTTAAAAACCAGCTCTTAGAACCCTTGTTTCCAATTAAAAAAGTTGTTTTTTTTTACATGAGCTCCACACAGGAGGCCCTGAGGAAAATAATTTCCATTGTCATCTTTGGGGATGCTGTGTGGAGGGTTTTTTTTAAAGAAAAGTAAGGAGAGGAGAGTTCTGGGAAGGAAAAGGGTTTAAGAGGTGGGTAGGAATCTGGGGTTCAGTATGTCCTGGTAATCCGCCTCCAAGACCTAGAAAAACCTCACCCCATGAACCCGGGCACCCCTGCTTAGTCACCAAATGTAGCGATCCACTTGGGGTGACCTAATTGTTGGTTATCCATTAAAGGTTTCTGGGGCGGCGGTACCCATTCCCGCCTCCCAAATTAAAATAATACACTCATTATTAGGTAATAAGAGTTTCTTAATTTGTGATTTCTAAGTTATCTAAGCGTTTTACTTTATTTTGTGTATGTATGAATATTAATTTATCCCTGTAGACTGAGAAAAACATTTCCGGATTACGACTGATATTAATATTAATATCAATGGATAATGGTGCATGTTTATGCAATGAAGGAAGACATAAACTGAACATTGAATCCGTGACACCTGACCTGAACCCAGTGCACTCTTTTACTCGCTTATAAACCGGTCTGCGGGAAAATGAAAGGATCTATTAGTTTATTATAAAAATGATACCGACATCCGCAATCCTCACGTTCTTCTTAAGTTAGTTCCTCATTGCTGAAGATCGTGACCCTCTACTCCAATTTCCATAGTGGACAAGGCTCCTTCACTACTTGCTGCGCTGCCTGGAGAGCCAAGGACACTCTAGTACCGGACACTAGTGATCCAGTGCATTGGTTATGGTTACCTTTCTCCGCTTCTTCTGCCAAACACTTTGCCGCAGTGACTATGAGTTTCTCCAAGTGGGAGTCCTCAGTTTGGTGGGCAACATGTCCAAAGTATTTTAAAATACGTTGTAGGCAGATAGTTGAAAACTTATTGTGGATGCCTAGCTCTTCCAGAATGGACACATTTGTGCGTCTGACTGTCCATGGAATCCTGGGCGTCTTTCTGCTTTCTTTCGCTGGATCTAAGTCTCCATGTTTCCACACAGTATAGAAATATGGATAAAATCAATACCAGTAATTTCCCCGTATTTCGCCCTCACGGTTGACGTCCGAAGAAGAAAACACAAATACTAATAAGATGACCACATCTATAGGAAAAGGTGCACTGGGATTTGACGACAAAAATATGGAAAAAAAAATTATCCTTCATATTGATAAAAAAAGAGCTTCGTAGTCTCCACACTCTTATCTACTTTACTTTTCTGATAATTTCACTTCTACCGCTTTTGAATTGCACACTCTGATTTTTTTATATTCTATGTTGAAATGAGCGTAGGTACATATATATGGCTAACTTTTTCAGGCCATTTTAAAAGCGGAAATTTGCAAGTCTAGTTACATCCCGTGACTTTAAACCAGTTAAATACATTTTTTTAAATGATTACTCGAATAAAATTAGATGTCCGATGGGGGAAGACTGTGCATATTTAAATTTTTCATTATTCTGACGGCCTTTGAATGAATTATCAATTTTTACTCCGCACCTCCATTTTACTTTCTAACAACTTACCGGACAGGTTTCGTTGGTTCGAATATAGGTCTTGACAAACGGCCCGCTGACTAGGGCAAGTGCGCAGGGTTGCCCCAAACTAGATAACGGAATATTTATCGTTGTAAGAGTTTAAAAACCGTGGAACTGACTTTTAATATTGATATACTGAATGTTCTGCTTTTGTTCTTAGAATGAAATATTTAAAAAAGGCTTTTATATAAAAGTGATACATGATATCATAAGTATATAGGAGATTTATTTATGTATGTACATTATATTTATATGTGTTTGTATATGTATATATGCATGAAAAATAATTTAATGACTAGTTAAATATTATATAGTTCTGTGAACAGTTGACCTCACTTCCAAAAACATGTTTCTAATTTTATCTTAATTTAATAAATCAATACCAAAATTTAACATTCGTATTTACATATCTCCCCTTCTTCTTCTTTTTGATCGCTTACTACCGGGCCTTTATCGCTGAAGATAATATTAGCAACTCTCAATCAAAAATTTGACATTTTAAAAACTCAGAATAAGATACGATCGCATCTTGGAATTGAACACAAGACTTTAACCTTGCCGGCGCGCTGCGCTGCTCTAGGCTTTCTTTTCCAAAGTTTTGGTTGAGGTACGTAAATACCTATGTACTTACATAATTATGAACCACAATATTTTATGATTTTTCTTTTTAATTTTCAAAGAAGAAATTATACAATCTGTCTAAAAAATGGTGCTATCTCAATGACAATTCTCTTTTCAAACATTATTCAGGCAGGTAGGTACCAAAGTATTTTTTTCCCCTTTCATGGCTTTTCACCCCAAAGGAGTGTTCTGGCCAGTGTCAAGTGAGTGATTTTGTGAATAATGTGTGTAAGTAATTTTAATTTTGGGTATTTACAAATTTGGTATTAGTAATAAGAACCTATCTACACTACATAGTATTCAAAAATGACGTGTTTATCTGGACTTTCTTATTCGAATTTTATCAAAGTTTAAAAAAAATGCGAATAAGAAAGTCCAAATAAACACGTCGATTTCTAGTTTGAAAAAAATCTTTACTCAACCATAGTCAAAATTTGCCACTTTCTCAAAACTCGGTCAATTAATATTCCAAAAGGTAGATTCATGAATAATTTATGCTAGGAAATTATTGATATTTTAAAATGATTTGTGTAAGCAAGTTAAAAGTAATGGGGAATTTGAAAGAGACACGAAAGATTTTTGAAAGAAAGAG
The DNA here is from genome assembly GCA_917563855.2 of Limnephilus lunatus. NCBI lineage: Eukaryota > Metazoa > Arthropoda > Insecta > Trichoptera > Limnephilidae > Limnephilus > Limnephilus lunatus. The sequence continues at coordinate 3,603,372 of OU830596.1, read as the reverse complement.
ATTTAAAAGAAAACGTTGTGCAGTGTAGTTCTTATGAACAATCAATACTTTTAGTAAATTGATGAGTTTGTGTATTTGGGGAAGTATGTTCACGTCCAAAGAAGCGAGTCTATCAGTCCATAATTGGTGCATGGCAGCGAGGCATGCAGAAATTGGTGGAAGATTAATGCTACAAACATGAGATCCCTTTGGTGTATTTGTGGCAAAACCCGATCCAGAAAGAATGCTAAGCTAATGTAAGCGTAATGAACAAAAGAAAGGGACTCTTGGGGAGGTGTGGTCATATACAGCGGATAAACGGAAAAAGGAGGGTCAGAAGAACCAAGTGAATCAAATATCTACTTGACGTCGGGTCATATGTCATGTCAAGAGTCAAAACGACAGAAGAATATCTGAAAATCTTTATTTAATTGGCGCCACATTTACCATTAAATATAATTATAAAATGCTACTCTTGGACTTTTCAAGTTTTTTCTTTTTATTTGTGAATTTAAATGATAGCGTCTTTTTGTATATTTCGGAATGAACAATTGTGTAAAAACATAATCATTTTATAATGATTTTACCATTTTTCATGTGACACGCGAAACATTATAAATGATTTGGAACTTATTAAGTGCCATTATCTACGCTATTTTTTGTACATTAGCTATAATTCCCCTCAGGACCTGTCATCTTTAGGGATGATCTGTGGAGAGTCTTTTTAGGAAATGAAGGAGAGGAACTTCTGGGAAGGAAAATGGTATGAGGGGCGGGTAGGAATTTAGGGTTCAGTGTGTTCAGGGGAGACGTACGTATGAATCCATTTCTCCCACTGCGAGGTCGAGGTCCTACTGGAGAGGTCGAAAGGTCTCCCTCGACCAGTTTCTCCCGATCCGGCCAGCTACGCAGTAGACGGGCAGGTGCAAATGCCGCTAGGACCCGGACGAACCTAACACCATGAACCCGGGCACCCTTGCCAAGTCAACAAACGTAGCGAACCACTTGGAGATACCTAAGGCAGAGGTTTTGGATATCCAATAAATGGTACCCATACCAGCCTCCCAAATTGTAAAAAAAAAAATTAATGCGAATACCTCACAAGAATCTCAGCTGCTCCCGTCTTAAGCCAGTGAGACTATGGCATCCCCAATTGGGGTATATTTTGAGGCTGAATGTAGAGAGGAGGGGAAGGAGATGTGGAGGAGGAAGGTGGGGAAGTACATGGCTATTCAGATTTGGACACCAAACACGGCTAAAGCCATTTCAAGTAACGTTTCAAATCTGAATGGTGGTCTTACACCAGGGCGATACCAAGAGTATTGTGTAATCTGGATTGTAGTTAGCAAAGTGCGGTTTTTGATTGAGGGTTTTTTTTAAAATTTTTGTCAAAATCAATTTTGGGTAACCCTGTTTGTGATCTTGATACCGGTCTGATAAAATGTGCGGCGTTTCCCTCCGGCGTCCGTTACATCCTCAAGGCTCTCTCTGTCTTTCTCTTATCTCTCTCTACGTATTATCTCCACTACCTCCGTCGAACAGACACTCGTTGCTCAGTACCTCAGTTAGTAGATATCCGTCTTGGCGACAGAACGGGTCGCCGTTCGAAACCCGCGAGAGTCTGAATAAAATTTAAAAAATTCTAAAATTCCAAAAATTTACAAAGTGTTTCACAGTTCGTACGTAGATATACTAAGTATTATTAAGAATTTTTTGTGTTGATGCAGCGGGGTCACCACATAAGAACAATATTATAATAATTTGAATTTTGATAATTGATTCTTTAAAAAAAATCAACGTCACCGCTCGAGAAAACTCGTGTAGTATAAAAAGGAGTTTTCCTATCGCGAGTCATTAGTGATGTGCGAAGTGTCGGTTTGAAAGAAACCTTCAGTTCTTTTTCAAGTTGGAATATTTTCGTAAATTTTCGAAGTGTTCATAAAAATCTGTGCTCTTAATTTTTAGTCTAATTTAATTATTTTAAATACCTTTTACAAAATGCAAAATCTCGACATAAATATTTAAAAAAAAATAATTAGAAAATTAATAAAATATTTCAATGTTATTTTTTTTAAGAATTTCATTATTTTACAACAATTATTCCATCCAGAAGATAATGTTGGTAGTTCTTAGTCGAAGTGTGATACAGTTAAAAGTGACCGAATTTGATATGGGTTCCGTAGCTCAGTTGGTAGAGCACTTACCGTGTAAGCAAAGGGTCCTAGTCCGAGTCCCAGTGGAGCCAATATCTTTTTCTGATTTTTCTGTCTCCAGATTTTCGATTGAGTTTCGCTTATATTGTCTTCATTTAATTAAAAATTATTTCATCAATCGCCAGTTAGGAATAACCAATATTTGACTTTAAAACCTTTTATAAAATGCTGCATGTATAAAATTTAAAAAAAAAAGTTTTTTTTATTATATTTTAAGATATTTGCACTGCTCTTATTAGCGAACATGCTCTGTTCACCAGGAAGAAATCGTTTTTAAAATAAAAGATTATGTATTAAACTCTTTAGATTATGTTAATTTAATCTCATTTACTTATTAGCACATCCAATTTATACATACGTAAAGAAAATAGGAAAATTGCAAAGGATATGCTTGACTACATTTTCTATTACGGTTTTTAAATCTTTTTTCGCGTTTTTTTCTTGGTAAATACAGTATTTATCGTTATTTTACATTATCTACATTATTTTCGTCGATTTCTTGACAGTTGATCCCTGACAGTTAGCCCCCGGCATACTTAGGTATAATATCACGTCGATTTAGGAAAAATACAGTATCAAAATATGTAATATTTATGATGTATGGCCGAATAACAAAAGCATAAAACATATTTTCATTCGAATGCATCAATGATAAAACTACTTGTCTATATACCGTATATGTATACCAGCGTAGAAGTACAAAAAATCGACACTGTAAATAAATTCGATTGATATCCATACCAACTTATTATTAAAGGTGTTTTTGAAATATATATTTTAGTTTTGAAGTTGGTAAATAATGCACAAAAAATTATAATTTTAAGAAAATTATAATTTCGGGGGTACAATTGTCGGGTCACACTTTTTTGTCATATTTTCTTAGAAATACTTGAGACTATGTAAAAATGCGATAAAAACAAGCTTTTTTATTATATTTGAGAACTTGATTTATTTATCATTCGTTCAACTTAGTTAAATATATAAAAAAGATTTGATAATCTGTCGCGGAATGAGAAATTGCAATAATCTGAAAAGCTATAAAAATATGTAAAATAACTTTGTTTTGGTTGTGTTTGGTAAATAAAAATAATTAATAACATAAATGTACAAAGTTCGAGGTTTAAAAAACACACACACAGTGTGATGGATGTTCCGCCAGCTGCAATTGCTCAATTTGATCGTTATTCAAGTAAGTACCTTATTAATTAAAAATATATAAAATTATATAATTACTTTTTAAGAAAAATCTAGGTTCAAAGAAGAATCTATAAGCATTTCCACCATCCTAAAGTAAAGCACATCGGTTTTTCTATTTATCGATTTCCATGTTTTAATATACATGATATTAAGGACTTAATTTAACCATTGACTCCTGACATTATTTGGAGTAAAAAATGGAAATTAAGTTTTGGTCTCCAGTGACTTACCGGACTTAGAGGACCTATCAGTTAATATTATCTTAAAAATAAATTTCTTCAATTTCAAACAAAAAAACAGAGTGCAATTCACACGCGGTAGAAAACTAAAGTAGACAAGAGTGGGTAGACTACGAAGCGCCGCACAAAGAGGATACCGATTATTCTATCTCATTCTCTCGTAGGCTAAATCCTATAGTATGTGTTTGTTTATTTTAAGTGTCGTTATTTTTCGTTTCATCGAGTTTCATTTTACAATGGTGCTAAAGAAGTTTTCTCTTTAAAATAATTACAATGTGCACTATGTGAAGTTCACATTCGGTAGGAGCGAATCTTTCAGAAAGCTAAAGTAGCCAAGAGTAGAAAGGCTACGAAGCACCGCACAAAGAGGATACCGATTATTCTACCTCATTCTCTTGTGGGATAAATCCTAGGGATGTATGTTTGTCTCTTTTTAGTGTCGCTTTTTCGTTTCGTCGATTTTCAAATATCAACCGTGCTAAAGAAGTTTTCACTTCAATTATTCCTAAAGTCGCCACTGGTCACTCATCCGATTAACCAAAAAAACCCTCAAGCCCCTTAACTGCCCAATGCCTACTAATGTTTTATGTTTGTACTTGAAAAAAAAAACATCAAAAAATGTCACCGGAGACGAAAATTACATTTACATTTTTTCTGCAAATAACGTCATAAGTCATAAATCACTAATTAAAGTAAGTCAAATACGTCCCGTAACACTTTATATAATTTTAATCGGTAAATAATATACATATGTACATCTTCATTCGGTCGGCAAATTTCGGAAATCGATAGAATAAAAATGTTTTAATGTGGGGGGCAGAGTGTTTTCGATTTAATTGTTCGATAATGATTTCCCGATTAAAACCTTATTATCGTATCTAATCATTTTACATTGCCATAAATGAATCAAGCTGTCTGCGTATTTTCATATGGGTTAATTTGAATCGCTGATTATTTCGAAGGAAACAGGTTTTGAAGTTTTTAAATCCGGCAAATAAACGTCGTTCGTCTTATCCCGATAAGCTTGTGCGAATTCGATCGCTCTATTTTCGAGAATCGAGCCCCACCCTGATATTGAATATAGTTTACGCGCGAAAACCACAATATTGCGCTTATCATTCTTTCCTAGTAGCAGACATCAAGCTCCAAATTATTTTCCTTGAAATAAACGCCATTATAAGTTTTTTTAACGGCTAAAAGTATTATCGTTTATTTTTGGGGTTTTATGCCATGTTGCGCTATCTCCTTCTTTAACTAACGTTTCGGACAGCGTTACGTATCATCAGGGGACATACATTAATTACGTGAGCGTTTTTTTTTCTTCAATTTAGACTCCCCCTCACCCCCCTTGGTGATATTAAGCGAGATTCGGTGGGACCCCCCTCACGTGAGATTTGCACCACAGGACTACATTTATTTTCATAATAGCCATTAGATTATTTCAGCGGGAAAAATGGGACACTTCAAAAGAAGTGAAACAATTTTTTTTATTATGTCTATAATAATATATGCAAGTTGACGTGAGATTTTTATTGACCCCCCTCAATTAAAATGAGATTTGATGAGATTTTACTGGACCCCTCCCCCCGTTTTGAGCTCACATGATTAATGTATTGTAATATTGGCCTGAAGAGCCATCCATAAATTACGTCACACGAATTTCATGATTTTTTGATACCCCCCCCGCCCCTGTCATACATCGTCTTATGAGACCCCCTCCCCCCTAGCGTGACGTCACATATTTTGCAATTTTACATGTTAAATAATAGCTCGTAATATTTCAAAATTTTTCGTAAACATTGAATATGGTCATATTTACCACAACGGAGGGGACGTAACCGAATACCACGACGGAAGGGATGTAATGGGAAACCACGACGGAGGGGGCGTAATGGGATACAGAAAATATTTTTGTGGCAGTCGCATGTGTCGCAGTCGTTTTTTAACCAGTAATTCTTGACATTATTTGGGGTAAAATGGAAAATAAAAATGAAATTAAAAACATTTAAAAAATCAGTAGGTATTCGATAGTCTAGTCTAGACTGAGTGAACAGTGACGATTTTAAAGATTTTTTTTTTAAAAAAGCTATCTAGTCACCGGAGGCCTAAAAATTTCATTTAATTACATATTTACTCCAAATAATAATGTCATGAATTATTGGTTAAAAGTAAGTCAAGTATTGTCTTGAAATAGAATTTAACTAAATTTACCAACAAAATGATTGTGTGATGTTTATTAAATTAAAGAAAAAGAGTAGGACTTGCAGGCAAATTGCGTTCCTACTTTTTTGTAATTATTAAAATGTCAATATTTAAAAATTAAAATAATAGATTTCTGCAAAGTTGTTGAAATCGCAGAAGAATTTAGAGTGATAACTATTCAAAATCTCTTTCATAAAAATATATTATGCGCAGAAAACGGCGCTCTATAAATTAACACTTTTATTAACCCCTCAGACGTCGACTATATTCTGTCAATAGATCAGAATATTTCCACTTTGTTTTAAGATAAATGGAATATTTGTGAACGTACCCGAAAACTAATAACTGTTTTCGAAAGGTGATAAAAATGTAACAAAGTCGGATATAATGATTTCATGATTTCGCTTATAGTGACACGTCGCTTATTATGACCTATTTTAATAAATTATGTCCTAATTTCGTGAAAAATTATGTCGGTTACAAATGGTGACCGAGATGATTCCTAACACGTTCGGCGCGTGTGTGGCACATCACGAGTTTGCTTTGTTTCTCTCTATTAAAATAAATACATACTTATACATTACCTAACAAAAACAGGAGGTCGTTTATTTTCTACAAAATGCTTTGTACGACGTCCGCTTAGTACGACGTGTGTATCATTTCCCTTCGATGTCATTATAAACGGATTCCACCGTATAGAGTGGTGTTTTTTTCTTTCCAATACCGTTTAGATCATAAAATTTCTAACTATGATAGTAAGGGAGACACAGCGATGTCTATATGACCTGTATGAGTTGTTCCGAAAAGCAAACAGCCTGAGGGGGTAATTGACCATGCCTCTAATCTATGCACCTGTGATTTATCGTTATGCCAAAAATCTGTTGCAACATCTGTGAAGCAATTTTTAAAATTTTCAATCAATTTCATATATCTCAAACCGCAGCGATTTTAAAACGAATTTATGTAATGCAATTTCTATTTAGTAACTAAGAGAATCGTCTCTCCGTGTTTTAGTGTTTATTAGTCTCTAATTGTTGCAAATGAAAATCTTTAAAACATTTCGTTATTGTAGTGAAAATATTTTTGCTGACCTACTAATCTATAGCAGAACGTTGTGTAAAAAAATTAACATAGTAGCTTAAATGTTCCGTTCGTTTATGAGTAGGACAGACAGGTCTACCACTCAGATGTATGTCTAAAACAGCTGCAGTATAATTGCCTTAGCCGTTTTTGGTGACAAGATCTGAATACCCAGGTACTTCCCCATCTCCCTCCTTTCTCTTCACTATCTCTTCAGCCTCACAATGTACCCCAATTGGGGATGCCATAGTCTCACTGGCTCCCGACGTGAGCTGTTGGGATTCGTGTTTATTTAAATATTTAAATTTTTTATATTAGTTCCCCACAGGAGGCCTTAAGGTAAATGTTAAAAGTCTTTTGAGGAAAGGACTGTTCTGGAAATGAAAAAGGTATGAGGGGTGGGAATCTGGGGGTCGGTGTATCCGGAGTGACGGACGTGTGAATAATACGGACGTATAATAATTATAATATATATTCTTATATATTTGGCTATCGGGAACAAGAAAAACTCGGTATCACTTTAGGTATTTAATATAACGCCAGATTTAGACATGTTCTAATAATGAAGCAGTCGTAAGTGGTACAATCACCAGTGGCGTCCCCCACCAGGTGCGCACACAATATTTGCATTCAAATTTAACAGAATGTTTATAGTTTTATAGCAAACTTTCATCTCGGGCGTTATTATTGTTCTAACTAGTTGTGTCCATAACAGGAGAGTGCGGTTAGTAGCGATTATTTAGAGATTACTAAGGATAGATTGTTTTATAGATTTTTTTACGTGAATACCTCACCAGAGTCTCAGTTGTACCCGTCTGGAGCCTATGGAACTATGGCTTCCCCAATTGGGGTATTTTATGATGCTGAAGGTAGTGGGGAGGGTAAGGAGATGAGGGAGAGGAAGGTGGAAAAGTACCTGGCTATTCATATCTGGTCACCAAACATGGCTACAGCCATTTCAAGCAACACTTCAATTCTGAATGGTGGTATTATACCAGGGCGATACTGAGAGTATCTTCCACTCTGGAACGTGCTGCAAATATACTAGATATATATTATTTTAAATTAATAATAATAATAAATGAATTAATTGTGAAATAACACAAATTAATCAAATAAAATTAATTTGCCCACGCCGGGATTCGATCTTCGGATTGCGAGTCAAGAGCCTTACCCCTAAACCACGCCGGTCATAATAACAATTAATTTAATTTAATATTCAATGAAAGTACTGCTCAAGTTCTGTTACTGTCCAAGTTCTGTGAAATAACCGGCCCATAATGAAATCATAACGGTACTAGAATAGAACTATTTAAGTATTCTAATTCTTAGTTTTCATAGTGAAATAGAATTTTTGCCTAGAAAAACTAACCTGGACCCCTAGCACAGTCGATCGATAAGAATTGATGGGATAACCTTCAGTAACATCTCATGGTTCCCTAGCATGACTGCAGAATACCAATAAATAATGCTCAAAATGACTGAAGTGTTCTTAATACATTATGTTCGACGTCAACAGTTATTTTCACGTTAGCGATCTGCAGTTGTACTAGGGAACGTTGAGAAGTTACCGAAAGTTATCCTATCAATCCTTATCGATCATGCTAGGGTTAGGGGTCCTCATATTATTTAGCGTTAAGTGGCCATTGGGATCAGGGTCAGATGACGTCACATATTTATCTACCAATGTATCTGCAATGTCATCAAGATAGGGATATGACGTCACGAGCGTTTAGATCTGTTATTTTTTTAACGGTTATTCCAAATCGATTATTGAGCATTTTTGTACGATTTGACCTTTGTTGTTACGTATGAATTTTCTTGAAAGTCTAACCCCCTTAGTACCTACTTAATACATTATTGCATGCCGGTTAAACGCTGATGTGGTAAAATCGGTAAAGATTTGCCAAAAATGTATACATTCTTAGTCTGACTTATATCGCGAAGAACATAGGTAATAGGCATGGAAATCGCTTTTTAAACGTAGTAGAGAAGTCACGATTTCAAGCGCGAATGTGGTTTTTATTTATTTTGTGAATAATTTTATAATAAAGAAAAAAAGTTAATCAATAGAAACTGTCACAGATAATTTTAGCGTAAAATAATATTTTTTAAAAGTTATGTATTATATGCGTTCATTCATTTCCAATGAAAAAGACGTTTTTTAGTTGTTTACACTTATATTTTTTATAAAGTAATTAGCATTTTTATTTTATTTCTACTCTGTGGCAAGAGTAGGAAAAGCTTCAATTTATCCAAAGCGTATTTGTTTGTATTTGTAATGTTAACCGATTCGTAGTAAGGATTAATCGAAAATAATGATTTTGCATTGATAGACGAATAACCCGACAATATTAGAAAATCTCCTACTACCACCACAGTAAGCCGAAAATTTTGCTTGAGTCGTGATGGAGGACTTAGCCAGCCAAGGAATCGAACACGGAACGCCTGGGTGGGACCGAAACGCGATGCACTGACCTTTTTTCACTGTATTTACTTACGCCGCGTTACAACAAACGTTCTCCTTTATATATTACTAGCTGGGTTACCCGGCTTCGCTCAGGACAATAAGATAGTGTTCTGGAATGTTGCACAATGATGTTCCCGATTTCCTATTCCTGATCATTCCACGACATACTCCGCCACTCCTTCCACAACTTTCTACAGCTCTATGGAACCTTCTAGAACTTTCCGGAAGACTGTTCTAGAAATTTCAAGAGGGCGAAATTTTCAGCCCTTATATCTTTAAAAGCACGGCCTTTAGGTAAAAACGGATACCCTTATTCCCTAGGGGGGATAGAGATCTACCACACCATATAACTCCCTTGATCGAACCGGGACTCGTTTCTGAGTTTTTGCGAGCTGCACGTTTTTTGGACTTTCTTTTATAATAAATGCCATATTCAAATAAATAAAATGTTACTCCTTACATGTCCTTTCCCGTGCGTTCCCCTCCAGCGTTCCACTTCCACCTTCCCCGCCACCGCTCTCCCGCTCCCCCGTCCCGCAAACCCCCCTGGCACTGCATTTCTTGACTCCTCTCCCGCCCGGCCCGTAGCCGAAACTTTTTCTAATACTAACATTTTTAAACTCGTGATATCTTTCTGGTTAAATATCCGAATTGAAAAATTCAAAAAGTTAAATAAAGGTATTGAAGCTGTCTTGAATATGAAGTAATTTATTTTGATAAGAATTAAAACCAAGATACAAATAAAGAGCCTTTTCAAGCGGTGATATATTAAATAAAATTTTAAAATAAAATAATACTTATTGTGGCATAACCACAATAGTTAGACATATGCTGTAGCGACCTTTTTTGTAAATAATGATATGTTCTATAAAGTCGTGGTACATTATTTTATTCTATCATCAATAGTTTTCGCAGCGCACGCGATTTAAAGAATATTTTATGTAATTTTTTTACACCCTGGGTTACATTATTGAAGTTTTAGTAAGGATGCCTATTTTTTTTTTAAATATAATATAGCTTATGTCACCCAGGGATAATGTAGCTTCCCAACAGCGAAAGAATTTTTCAAATCGGTTCAGTAGTTTCGGAGCCTATTCGATGCAAACAAACACACAAACAAACAAACAAACAAACAAATATTACCTCTTTATATAGTGTGTTATATTATATTTTTCAACAAATTTACACAAAACCTTGACAAAGTATATACCTAAACCTCCCTCATGAATCACTCTATCTATTGGTGAAAACCGCATGAAAATCCGTTGAATAGTTTTTGAGTTTATCGCGAACAGAGAGACAGGCAGACGCGGCGGATGATTTTAATTTATAATATGTAGAGATATCAAATATTTTGGCATGCCTCTGATTTACACTGCATTTGTGCACAAAATTTTCCAAAATTTAATATCGCATCTAGAAACATTATATATACATATATTCCGGTTGCTTTGTATAATATAAGTAGTGGCAGTCGTATTTTTGCATATGAATTGCCTACTCCAAAAAGAGGCCAACTCTGTTGTATTTGGGGGAAAGTGAATCATTTGAACGGTGTATTTGAAAAAACGCTCGTGGGCGTGTTCATTTCGGACATAAAAGGTTCTCCCAACGCCATAGATAAATAGATAGTGTCAATAGTATTGTGTATCATATTATCTATTTGTATATAGGTGCTGCAAGTAGTACTTGTCATAACTGCCACGCGAAAATCTCGATAAGCGGCTTAATCTGAATTTACTGTAAATTTCGAGCGGTATTACCGCGGTTATTTTCTGCAAATTCTGTTTATTTGAGTGGATTACAGAAGTAACCCAGTGCCGTATTAGTGGCGACCATTGAAACGGGATAGGTTTTGTTGTGAAAATCATACACAAACAGTAGGTACCCGGTTCGATGAGCGAAATCATGTCCACAAAGTACAGTTTAGTCACAGTGACGACTATAGCAGTAATAGAGTTGCTTCTGTTGTGCATTTACTTCGATTTTTTTAATCTAAAAAGCCCTACCATTTGCGTGGAGGGTGGATCGCCAAATAACTCGGGTACACTGATGCTACAATCACATTATATTGATTTATTTAACGCCCAGAGGACTTTTATATGATCGGTAGTACAATTTTAATATGACTGATAATTTTGAAACTTAAGAAAGAAAATGAAAATAAAATTACATGCACACAAGTCATAAAAATACAAGAAACAGAAACTGAAAAATACAGTGATTAGAGAGGTTTACAAAAATTCGAGATGTGTTTAGGAATAGTGTTGGAATAAATATTTTACATTATCCACAAAACTCGCTAAGTTGGTATTAAAAAGTCAGTATCACCCAAGTACTGATTTTCCATAGTGTGAAATAGTTGTATCTGAGAGTGGTCAATGTAAGCTAACAAACATTTTTTTTAGTCTTTAATTTTTATTTTTTTATTATTGAATCATAAAGTACATAGGATAGGGTTATTTATGGAATAAAACATCGGGCAAATGGCCTCCACGGCTTTTCTGACACATACTGACTCTTTTGTCGAAATTTTCCAAAACCATTCTGCATAAATGTGGCTGAATTTCGTTGATGCTGTTTTAAATTTCCTTTTGTAAAGCACGGGTGGGTGTGGGCTTATTGACATAGACCCTTGACTTAAAATAATTTCATAAAAATAAATCTAATGATGTTAAATCGCCAATTCTGGCGATTTAACATCATTAGATTTATGATTTAGGGGGCCAATTCTGATCACCGAAAGGACACGACCAGAAAATGTCTCGTGCAGTAAATGAATTGTTTCACGGGCTGTATGGAATGTGGCACCGTCTTGTTGAAACCACATATTGGTCACATCAATATAAAATTTACTGCACAAATGGCGGCAAATTCAAATCTTGCGTTACTTTTGGGACACCCTATATATGGCACCTTGTCCCGGTTCTGATGAAGAGTGAAATGCACCTTCAACACTAATAATATCTTTCCGTATTTGATTATTCAGAGAACCGAGTGCAGCATTAACCGGTGGGTTTTAGCGTCGTCTGAACCGTTACAAATAAATAATACAGGTACTTCTTTGCATGAGCAACATGAGCATGCGCAAATTGTTGGAAGAGGTGGCCAAAAAGAAAGCACAGTTAAAATTAAGACCGTTCATCTGTCAATAGATGTGGGAAAGCGGTAAGAGTGGAACACGTGCCGTTAATATCATATGAATATGCAATATGTATTGTTAATAAATCTATCAAAGTTAATGATTTCATCGCTTAGAATTACTTCTGACTTCAAAAACATAAATATGCTAAGAACTCTTTACTGCTACTTGGTTCGCTCTTATCTTGAATATGCTTGTGTTGTTTGGTCTCTTTTTTATGTTGTCAATATTCGTCACTTTGTATCATTTAAACATCGAAAGAGGGATCGCTAGGAGACTAGGATTAGAAAGAGGCAATTACTCATAATATGATGAAATTGAACTAACTCTAAACCTTTCTCCTTTAGAAGACCGTCGGGAAAAAAATGATATCATTTGTTTCTTCAAAATTATCAATTGTATTATTGATTCACCTACTTTACTTCAAGTCATCCCTTTCTCACTCAGAAATAATGAACTGATCTTCCTCAATCAACACTCAACTAATTATGGATATTATTCACCAAGGTTTATAATGTGTAGAGATCGGTCAACTTAAATCAAGACCTTGAGTTTTTGGTATAAGTCTAAGGTGGCCCCTAGACGATCAATAATATTGAGCAATATTACGAATTGTCCAATCTTATTGACCATTTGGGGTTAATATTGAAGATTGCGCAATGATTGAACAAAAGTTTGATTGATTTGAGTTTAATTTTTATTGCACCATATTTTTCCATTGCATTGTGTAGTGTCAGTATTGCGCAATATTTACTCGAAAATACTAAAATAAAAAATAATTAATTGTTTTTGTGTTTAATTCGTAGAACTCCATTTTAATTTTTAGAAATTTAATTAAATTTAAATTTGATAATATGTTGTTATCGAGTTCTGCAAGTATTTAAGAATGTATTTTAGTTACAGCTGTTTCGACTTGTAAGGTCATTTTCATTTTCATTTACACACTTGACCTTTAGAACAAGAGGAAGATGAACGTCTTAATGAGACTTAGATAAACCACCCCGTGCCCCGCCCCCGCCTCCCGCTCTTTAAAGCAGAATTTTGGTACTTCTTGATGAAATTTTGCACACATTCAAAATAAGAGGAAAATTGTTTATATCTGACAAAAATTCCGCGCAATGCCCAGGCAACGCCGGGGACTTCGGTTAGTTGAAATATGTTGGTAGATCTCAGCTTTACAAATTCAGGTAGCACGTGTAAATAACATGATAACTAGAAAACCGTTTTATATGTTTTAAAAAATTTCACAAAAGAATTTGCCTTAGCGTTACAATTTCAGTGATGGTTACAACGCTATAACTCTAAAAGCTGCTTTTCTGACTTGTTACTGTTTTGAATTATTGTTTTTAATAAAATCGCAATAAAAATCGCGTAGGCGTAGATCATGCGCTACATGTATTATACCTACACCTTTGTGCAAATGTTCGTAAATTTTTTTAATAATCTGACAATTTTCCCTTAAATTTCCACCAAAAATGCGCCCTGGCGCCAAAATTCCTCGTTCTTCCTTATCTATAATCTATACCACCTTTATCGCTAACTTTCAACCTGGCTTAACTTCGGATAGGCGTTTGCATAATGCATTTATTCCGAAAATGTGGGTAGAACTGTTTCCACGACGTAAGGTTGCATTGAGTTTAGTTTCGGAAAAGAGGGATTGTACTTTGTGGAAATAGATATTTTTTAAGTTGGTTGGTAATATTAGTTGGTTATATTGTTTACAATACGTACTGTCTGTTACACTAACTTAGTGCTAACGATTGTAAATGATTTTTTACGCGTGTCGGTGTCATTTATCGTATTATCGTTTATCGTTGTAAATTACGATTAACTTTTAGCTACCTGCCGATCATTTGGAATGGTGACATCCATAATTACTTTAACATGCAATATAAACATTAACACACATAGATTACTGGATTTTATTATTTTCTTATATAACGATGAGGTTAATGTATAAAGATGATTTTACGTTAAAAAAAGTAAAGCATTGTTTTTTACAACCCGATTTAAGAAGATATGATTTTCGGTCTCCAATATTTAAGTTAACAATATTTTTTAACCTTTTAACCTCAAAACATTTATGGAAAAGACAGGTTTTTTGTCTTTAAAAATACTTTTAATTTATTGTGTTGTTTTTAGAACTAACCTTTGTGCAGTATTTTATATAGGTTATAATTTTTTAATTTATTTAAAAATATATATACATATTACCCATTTATTACCCTAAATACCTACACGATAGACCATTCTGTTTTCCACAAAATATCTTCTGAACTGAGAGCTCTGCCGTTATGAAATTTACTTTGATTTTCTGACGATATTTTTTTTGTCAGTACAACTATTATCAGTTCGCAATATCACTCTCATCATGAGTTTGGAGCTTTTAAATATTCATTTTACGGTCAAAACTAATACCAGACTCCACAATATTCTTTGTTCTATAATATTACGATACGTTGAAAATGATACCACGTGGTCCATGGTGGTCTATTCGTAGTTCAAACGGGCGCAATGCGCTTTAGTATCCCTGAAAGCACACAGAGACAGCCAAACAACCATTTTGTTAAATAAATAGATAGTTTTAATTTATAATCGAGATTAAAAAAACTAAAACAATTATTATGATGCCTAACCAGATTATTAAATAAGAGAAAATTAGAAACTTTGTGGACGCGAGGTTTAGGGTAATAATTGAACAATATATTTAGAATCTAATAGCACCATCGTTTGTTTGCATAACAAGCGACAAGAACAAGCGATGATTTATAACAGTTCTTTTGTGTTTAACCGTATTCATCCGTCCGAATAGAAAACTCTTCGCTCTGGCGAGTTTCTCTTCGGTAAAGAGATCGCCTTACTGCTCTGCTCACTGCTCACTGCTTACTGCTTACTGCTTACTGGGTCAATATTATCACTATTGACTGCAGTAACCACTCTACTACTGAGCAGGAACGTTTCCCGCTTTATTAAATTACGAATGACTAATTACTTATCTAATTTTATCTCACTCAACAATTCCATAGGTATCTATATTATTACTGTTTCATAGTGCTTTCACCCAAACGAAATATTGAATTCTGTAAGTCTAAACTTAAACTTTCATTGGGTGAGGTTTGTCAAGATCTTGGCAGCCTATGTGTCTGCCCACCTGCTGCTTGGCGGGCCGAATCTAGAGAGACCTGTCAGAGAAACAGGAGGTCTTTTGACCTCGCCAGCCAAAATCCCTCGACTCATCGCCTGGCACCGCAGTGAATTCGTACGTCCGTCACCCCTGGACACACTGATTACCAGGTTCCTAGCCACTCCTCATATCTATTTCCTTCCCAGAACTTCCACTTCTTCCTTTCCTTAAAAAAAATCCTTCACACAGCATCTTAAAATGACATATGCCCTGAGTGAAATTATTTTCCTCAGCGCCTCCTGTGTGGAGCTAATGTGAAAAAAAAAACATGTATTATTGTGGACTTTACATTAACTCTACATTTTCCTCAGGAGTTACTGTGGAAAATACTTTCCCTCAGGGCATATGTCATGTTTGGGGATGCATTGTGAAGTAAAAAGGTATGACGGAGTGGTTAGTAATCTGAGAGTCAGTGGGTCCAAGAGTGACAGACGTATAAATCCATCCCTGCCACCGCGATGCAAGACGGAGAGAGTCCTGCTGGAGTGTCGAAATGTATCCCTCAACCAGTCTTTCCCGATCTGATCTACTATGCAGAAAGTAGGCAGCAACACCTAAACAAACCTCACCCAATGAACCCGGGTATCCCTTTTAAATCACCAAACATAGCGAACCATTTTGGGTGACCTATGGCAGAGGTGTTGGTTATCCAATAAATGTTAGTTCCCAGCGGTAACCACACCCGCCTCCTAAACTTAATTTTGTTTTTCAATTTTTTTTTAACTAATTTGGTCTTCTGCTAACAAAAAATACTTATGTTTCTAACCAACGTGTTGCATCCGAAACTGTGTTTGATTACAGCCTCAAATGCAAATGACAACATGGACTGTATTTATGCGAAAACGATGAGAGTTTGTTTGAAGTTGGATGATTATAATGTATTTGGTAAGACTATGGATAACAAGAAAGTAGGAAAACCAAGCCACTTACCAAATTAGAAGCCGAACACATCACTAATGAAAACCTACCAGTTCCTTCCAATGTCACAAGTCCTCTCACAATGAACTGGCTGTTATTGTTCCCTGCTTTCTTCAGCAAGGTGACATGGTTAGGGAGGGTAGGATGGATAAATGACATTCCGGTAGGAACTATGCACATTATCATTTCAAAACCAAACACAAATTTTGGTAATTTGGCTATAGATACCGTTAGAGGCCGTAGATGAGGGCTTTGCTCCCAAACCTAAGTGTGGAAAGTCAAAAATACCGTGAATTAAGGAGGAAATCCTTATAAGGAATCCTAGCTTAGCGGTTTTGGAAAGTAAAGCTAATATTTGACAAGTGGGAGTAGTGTTGTGCGTCCCAGAATGTGATGCCCACGTGTTTTATAATATAAATACGTTTAATGAAGTGTCCTGGGTGTATTCTCCCGTTAAGGCAAAGCCATTTGTGACATTTTCACTCGAGTAAACAATGCTTAACAGAACGTGACTTATATTTTATGTATAAGTTTATATATTGGAACAAACGCGGTCAGACAATCGCACGCGTCATATAACTCATGTGTGACAGGGCTGCCACAAAACTTGTATGTTAAATACCTCAGAGTAATTTATAAATCAACTATAAGGCCAAAACTAACTTATGCAAGCCCCATCTGGGCTCACGCTTCAGAGTCTCTCTTTAAAAAACTTCAAACATTTCAGAATAAATCCATACGCATAGCCCTGGGTGCCCCCAAATGGATAAGGGTAACCCAACTCCACAAATACTCTGAAATCCCCTTACTAAAAAAAAACATCTTAAGTCTCACGGAAACATTTATGCAGGAATTCCCACCCATGAAAATGCGTCCATACCTTTGTACCTTATTTTTATATTTCGTAGATATATCTTCATAAGCACTTATATTAAATAATAAAACAGAAAATATTAATGTAACAAAAAAAAACACTGCACCCTAATTTCAAATGTGAGCTAGGTTGAGTTACACGTCACAAACGGTTTCAAAATATTAATTTTGTTATTAATTTGGTAGTGCCTATCTATAATGCAATGGTAAAGTTTCCGATGCATCATATTTATAAAACCGAGTCATAAAACCATTAAAGTTATCTTACTTACTTAATCGTCGTTTATATTTTGTGGTTTATCTACTACTTATCTTATCTTTCGATTATCAAAAAAAAAAAAAAAAATTTTGAAGTCACTTGCATCATATTTATGAAATGGTTACCCTCACAAGAACTATCTGTACTTTATTATTTATTTAATGTTATTAATTTATTAGTTAAATCTTAGAGATTTGCATACCCTGCATCTGCGACGCACCCGTATTTGTGTACTTTTGTTGGTCACTATGACCGCTAGAATTCCCCACGATGGATAGTGGGTGGTACACTAATATGCGTGGTATTGAGAAAGTCACATTTACTCTTACTATCGACTAATGCTAACAATACGAGATCTTGGCATGATAATGGATGAGAGAAGTAGAAGACTAGTACTTCTAGGTCCACTTTAATTTATAATAAGAACAATTAAAAACTTTGAATTATTACAAATCGTTAATTTCATGTACCTACACATCCCTTGTTAGAAGCATAATAGAACATACCTCCATAATCTGGTCGCTCTTCGAAAATTTTTACGTTTGATAAATTTTAAACTCACATCCTTTTAGGGCACTAGCTTTTAAATTATCTGTCGTTAATGAATATTGAAGTGAAAACTTCTTTAGCGCCGTTGTGATTAGAAACTCGATGAAACGAAAAATAGCGACACTAAAAAGAGACAAACACAAATATGTATAGGATTTAGCCGGGCGAGATTATGAGATAGTATAATCGGTTTCCTCTTTGTGCGGTGCTTTGTAGCCTCCCCACTCTTGTCTGCTTTAGTATTCTGAAGGTTTCACTTAACGCTCTGAATTTTTTTTTCAAAGCATTTACTGGGAAGTTGTTTCTTATACCTATGCGTTCATACATTTCTAATGAAAACATACATGTATTAGTAGTTTACGGTTATATTTTATTTACGGTTATCTTTAAATGTATAAAAATATCGCGTAACGATGGTTGTTCGAGATTACTCCGAAACTACTTAACCGATTTCGATGAAATTTGGATTACTGTGTGTAATTTGGTGCAATTAAAAGATAGGATAGTTTTTATCTCGATTACTGACGTCAATATTTATTATTGCAAATTAAATGTTCAATAAATGTTTGTTGTAGAACAACGCTTTGTAATTATTTGTAAGTTCCATAAATTTCCAACAGATGGCAGTTTGAGTTAATTTATCGAAACAACACTTGGTTATCTAGGTCGGGTAACCATCCAGTAGATGGCGTTGTGTTTCGTTAGTCACAGCAACGCGTGGTCGAGTCAACTAGTATTTTATATAAAGTATTAAAAACCATTTTATTTTAGTTCTACTCAAACGAAAATTTCAGAAGAATTATTCCACGGGCTGCAATATTTATTATACTTTTGTAATATGTTAATGTAAGTACCTGCATACTGCTTTTTAAGCCCGCATGCGTGGACATTTGAGGGTCTAGAGTCGTTCAAATAAATGAAGCTTCGTTCAATGAAATAGAGTCTTGACGTGTGCGGTGAAGGAGGAAACCATAATATGTTTCCTTATAACGCCGTTGGGAAAGTGGTGGGGTCCCCTCCAATTCTTGAGCGATATTAAAGAAAAATCTTCAATTTATCTAATTTTTTTTTGCATTCATCTTCTTCTTTATGTGCCTCATCAGGTCCCCCCGACGTTGGCGATCACTCTTGAAAATAGTGATTTAGTGTAAATCTTTGCGTTAATCACTCTACAATAGTATTTGCAATTGTTTTAATCTATGCGTGGGTCACATTTTAGCTGCTTTCAATGATAATAACTCATAGATCTTAGGTCTTAACCCTGGAGTGGTAGAGTGGATTACATACGTAATCCACTCATGCAAAATTAAAGATTCCTTAAAAACGGGTGGCGGAAATAATTTTATTTTCCGTGAACTTAAAGGTGAATAACTCACGGACGCTTTCAGCTCAGCGCTGGTGTCGGGCACGCATTGGTTGTGTTACAGGAGCTTTTCAAATTCCATGGTCTACACCTGTAATCCGCGCGACCAATTACGTAACACATTTTGCATACACGAAAAGTGTATGCAAAATGCAAAAAAAAACATTTTTCCTGATCATTCTGTAATTTTATGTTTATCCTGATCCAAAATCAGCAATTAAATTATGATAATGTAATTTTTGTTTTTTTTTTTATATCAATAAAAGTGAACGAAGTAATTTTTTGTTTAAAAAAAGAGGTCATTTATGTTTTGGTTAAATTGTGAAAAACATAGAAGTTATGTTTAATATATGTTGCTTATTTCTAATAAACAATGCTTAGATTATATAAGATTAAAACATAAATACACAATAATTCTAAATGATTTAACTTATTTTTTTAGATTTAAAATGGCCTACTTAAGAGCGCCGTCCACTGAAGGGTTAATGACCCAATTGCCTGGATTTGTATCGGGCATTATTAGCGTCAAACAAACACGACCCCATAAATTTAATGTTACCGGTGCGGCGGTGAATTTTAAACACTAATTTTGTATAATTTGTATCACCTAGTACCCAGTACCCAACTGCCAGTAACGTGCAGTGACGTGGTTCTGTTTTAGTTTGTGTCCGGAATTTTAAGGTTTTTTCTTTGAAGGTCTCCGTGAAAGGGTAAGACTCTCGACTCACAATCCGGAGGTCGCGGGTTCGAACCCGAATTCACCCCCGTTACGAATAACCCGACAATATTTGAAAATCTTCTTCTACCACGATGATGGAGGACTTAAACACGCGAGGCCTGGGTGATCAATATGCATATGATATGCAATGTGCAATCGTTACGGTAAATACGGTATACCTACTTAGACAAAATATAAGTAAATGTCTAAAGATAAAGAACATATAAACGTGCACAACGACTTAAAATCGAAATATTTTGCAAGTTGGAAAAATAGCAAATAAGGAATAAAATGTCCCCGGCGTTGCCCTGAACAAAATTACCTTGATTTCATCCGTCTTGGAATATAACTAAAACTCTAGATTTGTATTTTTAAATACACGCAGCTGGCCACAGATTCTCTTCTTTATTCATAAATAAATGACTTGACATAGAAATGTGATCCCTGAGACGTTTGTGTGGTAAAACCATGTATGATCGTGTGAGAAATGCGGAGATCCGCAAAGTATACAAGGCTGGCGCAATGAAAGATTAAGAAAGGGAAGCTCAGATGGTTTGGTCATGTAAAGCGAATGAACGAAAAAAGCAGTGCACGGAGAATGTATGACGCAAATGTAGCAAAGGTAGAAGTAATAGTAAAAAATATACAGTATTTATTGTAGATAACTGAACTGCCTCACTAACAATATTTTATATTTTTTTAAAGATACATTGAAGATGTCCACTGACTTGGTATAATTATTTCCCTCCATTAGTATTCTGGGCAAAGAGGAATACATATGATAATTAGTCCCAGAATTTCTACATTGAAATAAGTCCCGACTTTTAGTATTACGTAGTGGAATCTAACAATGACTATCAACCACATAATTTAAAATTTTATATAGAAATACCAAGTCAGTGAAAATCCTTCTGTCTGAAAATTTGAGCATATTCATATCATTTAGAAGGGTGTTTAAGTTCAATGAAATTGCTGGGATTCCCTATAATAGATTTCGAATAACAAGATTGAAAGTTGTATGCAAGCAATGCATCTGTACTACAACTCTGTCTGCGATACCTTATCTTGTATCTTTAGTGCTTTATGGCTTGGGTAC
Source organism: Limnephilus lunatus (assembly GCA_917563855.2). Taxonomy (NCBI): domain Eukaryota; kingdom Metazoa; phylum Arthropoda; class Insecta; order Trichoptera; family Limnephilidae; genus Limnephilus; species Limnephilus lunatus. Next base: position 3,581,890 of record OU830596.1, on the reverse strand, counting down.
CAATACTTATAAAATCATTTTCCATTGCAAAAATTCCATTAAAACAACAATCATTGCCCATAGTGATTATCTTTCACATTAACGAGTTTTTACCGCAGATTGGCCCCTTTTATAAGGCCAAGAATTCAATATTATTTTTTAATGATTTTTCGTGATTTGGTTCCAGTAATAACAATAAATTTTTCCACTTAGATTAAATTCTCAACCGGCTATATTATCTACATATATATAATCGGTTTTCATCAAAGTGCAAAGAAACCATTGATGTATTGCTCTATAAAAGAAAAGATGACTTCGTAATACACCTAATGGCCAAGTGTGAGACCTTCTCACCCTCGTCTCTGGCTTCGCCTTCGCCGTTCTCGCGACCTAAAAAATACCAAGTAATGATAATATAAAATATAACGGAATTGCTGCGTTTTGCTCATTGGCCGTATCCAGCTATCACGGGCATTGTGACTTCGCAACGAGTATTGTAACATAAAACCTGTGCTGATATTAACCCAGATAATCTTCTTAAGTTGGTTACCCATTGCTGAGGATCGTGACCCTACTCCAATTTCCATGGTGGACAAGGCTCCTGCACTCCTTGCTGCACTGCGTGGAGAGTCAAAAATACCGACGTACCGGACGCCATGGATACTTGGATTCTCCAGTTGAGAGCCTATTGTGAATCTTCCGGAGTGGACACATTTACGCGTCTGGCTGGAATCCTGAGCATTTTTCTCCAGCACCACAATTCGAGAGCTTTTTTTACTGGCTTTTAGTGTCCATGTTTTCACACTATTTGGGAAAAAATGCTTACAAGCAAAAGACGGGTCTCATCTCTGTGGTTTCCCTATGCCTCTATCACTACATATCTTATTCGTGGCGTCTTTTGTCATGCAAATTTATCTTTTCACTTTTGTTTCACGACCTCCTTCGTCTCTTAAAGACGAGCCTAGGTATATAAGTCGTTCACCGTTTCTAATTCTCTGGGAGCATTATTAGTCGATCACCATTAGTTTTGTTTGTGGCTTGTTGATCAGTAGACCTAGATTACTGCTTTTTTCCTCTACTTTAGCAAGGAGGAGGTTAATTTCTTCTTGCGTACGTAGTGTCATCTGCATATCAGAGATTTGAATTTTTTGGCCACCAATATTTATTCCACCTTTCCATCCATCAAACATCTTACGTATTATGCATTCACCATATATATTAAATAACATTGGTCATAGAATGCATCCTTGACGTACCCCTTTTTTCACTTTAAGTGTATCTGATTATTGGTTGCCAATCGTGATACATGCGTGTCCTTTGGTGTACAGGTTTCTAATAATGTATATGAGGTGTTTAGGAATTCTCATATACTTAAGTACTTCCCACAAGTGGTTCCACTGTACACAGTCAAGTGCTTTGGAGCAGTCAATAAAGCAGATCGTTGTTGGCAAGTTGAACTCCCGACATTTCTCAGTAAGTTCTCGGATATTGAGTATTTATTCTCGAGTTTCTCCACCCTTGACAAACCCTGCCAGTTGACGAGGTACTTGCCATAATTGCTAAATAACTCCATATTGGAATTAAGCCGTGTATCATAATATGAGCTTAGGGTGTGTGAATAACCCCAAACTGTCTGTGCGTAATTCTTTAAAAAATACGTGATTGATTAATCTATTCGCGGAAAAATATCAACAAAAATAGAAATTAGCAAATCTACATGTACACTAAATAAAAAGACACCATCCTTTGCAAAGTAGCTTCTGCTGCATAAAGCGACATTTTAGATGTTTCCAATCTAAGTTCGCTTCACTACGCACAAGAAATAATATTTATGACGGACACTGATTAGGTTATGTTGCTCATCCGAAGAAAGTAAAATTTACAATGAGGCAGATCACAATGGTTAGGCTGGTTGAGGTTTTAAACATGTTACAAAAACAAATTAAAAATTTTCTATCCAAAGATTCCAAAGGGACACTTCAGCGACAGCTATGGCCCAGTTGTCGTCAATATGCAGTTTACGAGCACAATACAAATTAGTGTCTCCAATTGCCCGCAGAGATCGCCATAATACAATTTTTGTGATATAAACTAGTTTTTATTTTATAATCGAGGTAAAAAAAAAAACTAAAAAGTATTATTATTCCTAACCAAGCAGTGTAAACAAATACCTATGTTTATATTAGATTTCTATACGCGTGAAGTGGATCTATTTGAAATAAGTAAATAAAATTATTGTGTATTATTTTTTTTTTTATTATGGGCACTTGATCAAGGACAGCCCAATACCAATACCCCAATACCTAATACCCCAATGGCCTAATACCCCGATGGCCCATGTACATTGAGCCGTCCATTATATTAATTTAGGTACTTGTAGCTTGGTCAAAAGTCCAAAGAACCAAGATCATTTGTGCAATTAGTGTCATTTCCGAAAGATTTTTGTTTTGTATTGTCTAATGATGGTAATTATTAATGGTTTTATATTTTATGACCTCTTAAAAATTTCTTATACTTACCCTGCAAGCGCATGGTCAAAAACTCAATCTTTCAAGGTAAAAAATATTCATTAAGAACGATTATACACTTGTTAGGTTTAATTATTAGGTACGCCAAATTACTAGATTTTTGCTAGCTGAAGATTGACAGTCAATTTCCAAGAAAAACTTTACACAAATTTAGGCAGTCGTCATCTTCTAATGATGTTTATAAATATTTTTTGCCAAGTGCAAATGACACTTGATATTATTCTTCTTTCCGGTTTTTGCATCCAAAACTGCTTATGAATTATGGCTTCACTTGTGATGGATTCTAACCACTCGAGCGCTTTTTGCCACAATATGGTACTATTTAAAATATCTCGGATTGCTTTACTGCCAATTTTGGCAAATTTTTCTTATTTGTACGTAATTAAGTAGAAGTTTACGATTTTGTTATATTTTTTCATAAATCTTACCAATATGTGATAATCGACAAAAGATAGGTGAATTTATTGGCTATATAGAACTATAATCAGTTTATATGTCTCCATATTAAAATTCAGAGGTATGATATTTTTATGTGGGTGGAAAATATTCAAAATGTGTACCAAAAAATCTAGAGCAATCGGAGAAAAAAGTATGAAATTGCGATGACGCTTCAGTGGTTAAATAGTAAAAAAAATACGATATGATATAGTGTTTGCTGGAATTGGGTGATAGTGTGTGTAGGAAAAAACAAGGTATGCAAGGAAAAAGGAATGACCAAACACTTTACTGTACCTACCTCTGCGAAGGAGTACACAACACAACAGATGCTTTAATTAAATACTGCGGGTAGAACACATATTTGCCTTTAAAATGATCGGTCTTTTTGTAACCTCAGAAAAAAATAAAAGAATCAGGCCTATAAAAACTGCCAAACTGTTAAAAAATCAATATAATACTTAAGAACCTCTTTTCGGTTATGGTTTTGTTGCATAACGTGGAAAATTAAATGCTTTAGAAAATGATCGTAAAACATTTACGGATTTATGCCTGAGCTTCGCAAAGTATAATAAAACATCCTTTTTGGCGTTTTTTTTCTTGAATAAATCAAAACAGGCGGCTTTAAACCTTATCGCCATCTAATTAAGAAGTATTATTGTTAGTGGCCTGATCCCGAATTTTGAACGACGCGGTGCATCACGTCGATGAGTAGGCAGGTAGGTACTACGAAACTACGAACTACTTATAGCCTTCTACAATTGCATAGAATTTTCAATAACACTTTTTTTAGCGATTCTTTTCATTGGTCAGCAGTAACATTGAAACATATGAAAAGTCTCGAGGATATCTGCAAATCACCTGACTTATCTTACAATACAATGTCCACCTGTCGTTTCTACGAGGAGAAGGAATTTGATTGACCAAGTACAAGTTCCAGAAAATCTTATCCTTCTGTGATTTTTCTTGGAAGTAAGATGACGTACCTTCATGCCAATTTGTTTTATTTATTTATATATTTATTTGAAAAAACAGCATAAAACCAATACATTGCAAAAGCGATAATAAAGATACATTTACAGTTAAAGTAATACATTTAGTTAAAACATATGTGCTATTTCACGCTTAAAATCGTTTTAGGTAATGTTGAAAATATCCACATTTCCTGCGAGGCAGTTAATTAACCTAGTGAGTCGTCCCAGGGGCATCACCATTGGTAAGTTAGTTTTGCACCTAGGAAGAATCAAAAGCCTGTGTTGGCGGCCTCGCGTGAAATTATCCGGGACATAAAATCCTATTTCAGACAGAATATCTGGAACCGTTACAAAACCATTTAGAAGCTTATAAGCCATCAGCAGTAATGCGGCATCTCTTCTGGAACTAAGGCTGCAGATACCCAGCATTCCCGAGATAAATGCTGTTGGAAACAGCCATGGGTAAAAACCAAATTCTCTCATATAGAGGTATTGTAAATTTTTTTTTGTATTTTATCGACCATTAGTACATAGACGATGTCCTCTGGCCCCCATATCTGAGATCTACTCTCGAGAATGCTACGCACCAAGCTAAAGTAAAGCAGCCTTGACTGTGAGGTTGGTCAATTCCTTTGAATTGTGTATGACAAAACCCAACATCTTTGTGGCTGATTTACAGATCTTTTCAATGTGAGCATGAAATGTTAAGCGAGCGTCATACCCTTGCAAGTCACCATTTGTTTGAATGACGTGTCTTTCATTTTATAATTAAAATATATGGTCTTTTGTGACCCCCCCGTAAAGCACATAACTGAACATTTTTGGAAGTTGAAATCGAGTTTATTATCGATACTCCAGTCAATAATTGCGTTCATATTTTCCTGGAATTTTCTACAGTCTTCTAAAGATCTTATTCTCAAGAAGATTTTAATGTCATCGGCAAAAAGTAAAAAACGGACGAATTTGATTTTTTCCCGATTATTGTTGATAAAAATAAAAAATAAAAATTAATTAAAGACTTAGAACAACGGGTTGTTTAAAAAATATTTGAAGTTAAATTTCACAATATATTCATTCAAGTTCTTTTATTATATCATAATAGGCTAGTTGCTTCATAAAACTAAAATAATCACAGAACTTGAATAGAATTATACAGAACATGAAAATTAAGTTAAAATATTTGATGAATTGTTAATTTTTTTTTAAACAACCCATCATAATATATCAAGATTTAAAACCTCTCTATTAGAATACATCCGAGTGGGGAATATTTATTATAATTTTTAATTGAATGAACGTGTTGAAAAAAAAGAGGCAGTTTTGTTGCTAATTCTTAATTTAAAAGAACTGTGTTTTATTATTTTTGAATTTTATGAAAATTTTTAACGTTTTAATTAAAAATCTTTGAGGTAAGCTTTTTTCTACTTTTTTGTGCTTGAAGCTTAAAATATTGCAATTAAGTATATTTCAAATACAAAAAACTAAAAGGTAATTTTATCTAGTTTCTAAAAAGGTATTTGTTTTTACAACATCTTCAAAAATAAGAAATATATAGGACATTTAAAATGCCTTGGAAAAATTCCCAAAGTAGTTGAATTGGTAAGGTTTTTACATACACGGTCGTTTATCAATTGAATAATATGTTCACGACGTTTTTTAGTAAGCGTGTTAGAACATTAATGTTAGCATCGAATTTCTAAAGTCTTTCATATTGATCTTAGCAGGTTTTTTGCAAGGAGATTTGATTGCGTCACTGCAATTATAATTGTATTATGTTCAATAATAGTTATCTCAAAATCTCAAGGGTGAATTACAGCAAATCATTAATGATAATAGTGATTGGAGTCGGTGTTGCGAAATCATCGAAAGTAGACGAGTCAAGGCGCCGAAATCACATCAATTGTTGGTGAATCGGTCAAGATTTTTGTATCATAATCATTAAATTTGTCATTGATGTCTTTAGTTATTTCATCTCATCTCATTTTCTTTTCCTTATCTTATTCGGGTCGGGGCCTCCTGGCGTCCATGTCCGGGGCTACTTCAGTGGCATCTATCTATAGCAGACCCAGCCTCTGGAGTTTTTTGAAGTGAAAAGTGGCCCAGTTATCTCAATTCTATTTTTGAAAATTTTGTTAATTTTTTACTCATAAATATCGATGCATTGCAGCAGTCTGGTATATTTATCTTCCATTGGAATTCTAGATCCGATGCGTAAAGGGAATACATTGCAGCAATCGGATATACCATCCATTGGAATTCTTGATCCGAGACATCCACATACCCGCCCTGGTATAAGTAACAGATTGTTACTCCTTCAAGGCTCTCGCAAGGACTCAATTTTTTTTAAAAGAACGAATCTACATTTAAGTTTGAACGAAACTAGAACTCCAGTGTCCCTGCATACGGTATTAGGAAGCAGTATGCAAGCGCTTACATAATATACAAAATTCGAATGACATATAATGGAATTCTTGATCCGGTGCATGCCGGGAATATACATTGCTTGCAGCAATCGAGTTTACCTTCCATTGGAATTCTTGATCCGTTATATGACGGGAATGGTACCGCCGCCCCGGAAATTATTTATTGGATTACCAACACCTCTGCCGTAGGTCACCCCAAGTGGCTCGCTACGTTTGGTGACTTAGCAGGGGTGCCTTGGTTTATTGGGGTGAAGTTTGTTCAGGTCTTGGCGACGGATCTATCTGCCCACCAACTGCGTGGCAGGCCGGTTCGGAAGAGACTGGTTTCGGGAGACCTTTTGACCTCTCCAGTAGGACTCTCTCGGAACATCGCCTTGCACCGCAGTGAGAGGGGTAGATTCACACGTCCTTCACTCCTGGATACACTGATCCCCCAGATTCCTATCGCCCTCATACCCTTTTCCTTCAGAACTTCTCCCTAAAAAGATCATCCCCAAAGATAATATAGGTTCTTAGGGATTTTTTCCTCAGGACCTCCTGTGAGGAGCTTACGAAAAAAAATACAAATGCAATGTGTCGAGGAAATTTGCGATTTCGATAACCTTGAAGATTCTCATAACCCGCGATAACGATTAGCGCGTAATTTTAATCGTTGTAATATTACAATAATGCTAGGAGAACACTGACTGACTTTCAAAGCATGGTGATTGGTTACACAAATGTTTTTTCATTGATTGGCATCTCACATACACGTAAAAAACCTGATATGTTCCGAAAGAACTATGTCTCTAATAGTTAGTTTAGTACGTGTGCTAGGTTTCATTTGGCTGTTTAAAGTTTTCAAATATTAGATATTATTGCGATCGGAAATATCCGGTAATTGAAGTAAGCCGAGTAATCATTGAACATTACCGTAGAGTCTAGAGACGTGAGAGTGTTAAAGCAAATAGCGAAAGTGCTGGAGCACGATTATCGTGTAGGTATTCTGATGAAAATAACTCCAACGGATGCCCGGTAGAAAGTTTGAGTGATGGAATCAATAGGTGGTAGAGGCTGGACACTGGTAGACGTATTATGACGGAAGAGTAAATGGCAAAGATCTATGAACTCCACCAACAACAGTATCCTAGTATGAGTAGAAAACACTTTTACCAAAAGCCATGATATAACCTTCACGTCAAGTATCTGATGATGTAGGTATAAATGAAAATCACGACGGGTGGGCATAAAGTAAACCTGATGTACAAGACTCTCCTGGTATATTGATATAAAACTTTTATCGAAAGCCATGACATAACCTGAAATGTATCTATCTGATGATGTGTGAATAGAAATCACGACAGATGGACAAAGTAACCCGATGCACAAAACTCTCCTGGTGTGGATGGAAAACACTTACCAAAAGCCATAACTTAACCTTGACAAGTATCTGATGACGTATGAAAGGAAATCACGATAAATTGACGTAAAGTAACCCGATGTACAAAACTCTCCTGATATGGGATATAAAACTATTATCGAAAGCCATGAGATAACCTTGGCAAATAACTAATGATTCGTTAATGTTTGCATAAAAATCCCGTCAGATTGACGTATGACTTGACAGGATACCCTTTACGACTTTAACCGCATTTTTACAGATGTGTAGAAACAGGATTAACGTGATTGCTAAGAAAACCATGATTAAGCAATTGTACATAAAAGTGCGTTCGAAAATTTTGTTATAATTCGACACATTAATCACCCGAGCTTCGCGTTAATAATTGAAATACACGTCCATCGTCCGTAATTTCTGAGCTTCTGATGTGGAAACTTCCCACCATGATTAAAAAAATTGTAACTCCAAATTTAAATATGGAGAGAAGATATACCTAAACTGTTTATAGTGTTACAGAGCCATTTAATGCACCTATATACAACCGACTATCCCATATTTTTAGAATTCATAAAAAAATACAAAAATCGTTCAATTTACTGCTTCTGCAACTTGCATTTTTTTAATGTATAAAATATGATCAATGATTTATAAGATTTTTTTTTAATAATTTCGGTTCGCGAAATGTCAATAACAAATGATTCAGAAGAGACGTGAGGTATTTTTTGTTGAAAAGTGTAAATACTATGTTATCTTTGTGATTAATCTAAGTACTTATACAACGTGCAGAGAACTTTAAAAATAATGCCAATAAATGTTTCAAAATATCTTTTCAAATTGGCCACATTTTGTCCAGCGAACGCTCAAAACAGTTTGCAAATTAGCCAAAATATGGTCAAAAACACTTTAATGGTTATGAAGTTATGAAGCAGTAACTAAGGATACGTGAAACGTTCGTCCAAAACAAAGGTGTTCTGTTAAATTAAAGGACTGTTAGGTAATTGTTTCGTTACGCTCTCTAAATAAAACAATCTTAACTTTTAAAGCTAAAACCACTACCCCAAAACAAACGTAAGTTTCTGCCTTGCCTATCAATTTCTGTACGATAACATATACAATCATCATGAATCATGACACTACTCTACCAAATTGACGTGCTTCCGGGTTCAATCTCCTCAAATTTCTTTAAACTTCGGTCTATCTACTATCTATATACAATTTTATGTGGATTGTTGATGTAATAACTAATAAGTATGAGATATTAACTATTTTGTTTAACAAGTATACGTTTGAGTAGCTGTCAAAAAAAAAACAATGATAAATTAGTGATGGGCGATGGTATGATAAATTTTGATTGATTTTTTTAATTATGTCGGCTTGTATCGTTGTTTTGCGGTTCAGACTTGAAAATTTTGCACTGTATAGTATGTATTGTGATTCTTACCATACGTATTGATGACTCACTATTTTAGTAAACTTTTTCTTCGTTGTTTGCTTTCTGATTTGTGAAAGGTGTTGTTTGTGTTCAGTTTTTGTGTATGGCGCTTTGACCGCATGCAACCTTACTATAGCAAGGTAATATAGGTAATATCGGTGAGGCCGACATTGCTTAATTATATTTGAAATGTAAAATATTATACCAAATAAATAAATAAAATAAATATGTTATAACGTAATTCCATCTTGAATTATTTGACTACAATATAACATACTTCAATCCACTGTCTCGAATGTATCGTCTGTATTATACCATTTAATGTGACCTTATTGATATCTACGTAAATAGTCTCACATATTTCAAAAAACAAATTAACAATCTTCTACCACGATATGTCATGGAGAACAGTTATTTTATCGCTTTATTATCATGTGTTTTCTTTTTTCGTTTCTTTCTTTTATTTCTCTGCACGTTATGTTTTATGTTTATTGATTTTATTTATTAATTTTATTTTAATAATTTGCACATTAAAGTTTACAAATAGCTAATTAATTATAACATTACATATTGCATACTATATTTTTTCCAGTTTGATGTAGCTCCTACAAAACATCTTGTACCTTCCAATTGGTGTGGACCTTAAAGTTTCTGGTAGCGTGTTATAAAACTTCATCCCTTTGTACAGTAAACTATTCTGCACATTCTTTTTGTACTTTTTTGTAGCCTGATTTCGTTGTAAGTCCTTGTGTTATGTATGTATAAGTATTTCGGTAACAGATTGCTTACTATTTTATGGATAAATATCATCCTGTTCAAGGTCAGCATCTGTTTCACGGCTGATTTAGGTCCTTCAACACTTTATTTACTTTTAAAAATCTATTTCACCGAAGTATTATTCTCATTGCCCTATTTTGAAGAATTTGAACCTTGTTTTTCCCATTCGTTACACAGGAAAAGAATAGTTGAGCAGTAGTAGAAATTGTTAGTTTTACCTGGGATCTAGGTCCCCCACGAGCGTAATTAAGTAAATAAAAATTCTTGATTACGCATTGGTGACTCGGAAAATGATAGCCTGGGTAATGCAAATCTATGTGATAGTAGCTCTAATGCATTTTATGGCAAACTCTGGTAGAAATGGGGAAAAACATCGCCATCGCGGTCACTAGTTCGAGCGCATGAATTATTGTGCATTTGCCTGGCCTAGGAGGTCCTGCTCGATCTAAAAATGAGATGACTCCGCTTGAAATTCCTATATTTTTTTTTTTTTTTTTTTTTAATATATTTATTTTTAAAATATTACATGGTTAATACATTATATAAAGTTTTTATTTCAAGAATACATTGTTTATTACGTTTACACCTTTTTTTAGGAGCAAAGCTCGTGACAAAAAAGGCGGAGAAAACGAATGTAGTTAGAAAAAAAATTACTAATGGTAAAGTAACACAAATTTTTTTATATATATGAGTATAAAACTAAATATAGGTAATATAATTAACATTAGGCTAGAAAAATCATTTATATTATATAATATGTCTATATATTTTTATATAGTATATGTATGAAACATATAAAAGAAGTAATGTAACACAAAGAAGAGGAGGAGATAAAATAAAAGAAAGGATGAAGATAAAGAAAGAAAAAGGATAACTGATATTACAAGTTGAGTTGAGAAATATAGTATTTAAAAAGATGAAGTGATTGTAATAAGTTATATATAAAGAGCTTTTATTGATTTTTTGAATTTTTTATAATTTTTTTCCAATCTTAAGTTAGCTGGTAATTGGTTAAACCATTTAACTCCAATATATTTATAGTATTTTTGGGCTGTGGTGGTGTTACAGCGTGGGAGAGTCATAGTGCCGAGAATATGTGTTCTAATGCTGTTAGAAAAAGGAGTAAAGCTCTCATTATTGAGGCAATCTTTGTGTATTTGTAAGATTGTGATTTTTTTGTAGATAACATGAAGTGAATGTACTTTAAAATCTTGAAATAGTTTGACGGTGGGGTAATCGTATGGCCTTTTTAAAATTATTTTTATGATTATTCTTTGAATGATTTCCAATGGTAAAAGAGAAGTTTTGAAGGCACCCCCCCAACCTACAATTCCATATTGAAGCACTGATTGGATTAAGGAAAAGTAAATAGTTCTTAATATCGTAATGTTTAAAATGTTTCGAATTTTAATGAAAATGTATATTAATTTTCTTAGTCTCTCGACTGTTGTACAAATTTGCATCTTCCACTTTATGTTACTATCTATAGTTACACCGAGGTATTTAACATTGGTTTTAACAGTGAGTACAGAACAATCAGGTTTACATAAGCATGAATTTGAATTACAATTATATGAGTGGATACATATGTTTAGGTTCTCAGGGGTTGCATTTTTAGTCAGAGTGAATGGTATTGCAAAAGTTTTATCGGTATTTAGAGATAGTAAATTTTGATCAAACCATTTTTTTATTAAATTTATATCTGATTCCGCCGTTCTCTGAGTTTCATTCCAAGTTAATCCCTCAGTTAAAATTGCTGTGTCATCAGCGTATGATATTAGTTTGGACTTTATATTGAGTTTAAAAATATCATTCACATAAATAATAAAGAGAATTGGTCCCAATACCGTTCCCTGCGGGATACCAAATTTATTAATTTGGGAATCACTGAGAACACCATTTAGCTTGACATATTGTTCTCTATGAAGTAGGTAATTTTCAATCCACGTTAAGGCATTATTGGTTATACCAATTTTCTCGAGTTTAGAGATAAGCTTCGAATGTGATATACTGTCAAATGCTTTTCTTAAGTCGACAAATATTCCAATACATTTTTTTTTATTATCTAAGGATTTATATATTTCAGATGTTAAGTCTACAATTGCATCTTGAGTGCTTAAATTTTCTCTAAAACCATATTGATGTGCATTCAATGTATTATTTTCTTTTATAAATTTAAACATCTGCTTTTTTACAATTTTTTCAAATATTTTTGCAATGTTTGAGGTTAGAGAAATTGGTCTATAATTATTACTAAGAATAGGGTCACCAGATTTAAAAATAGGAGTAATAATAGTTTTTTTGTAATTTAGTGGAAAGTTGCCATTTTCGAAACTTGTATTTATGATATGTGCCAATGGTTTGCAAAGTGAATCAGAATTTTTTTTAAGCATTTCTACTGAGATATTGTCATAACCGGGGGAAGAATTACATTTTAATTGATTAATAGTATGTTTAATTTCATCAAAGTTAGTTTTTTGGAATTGTTTTAAGGTTTTACAAGGATTTGAAGGCGATGTATATAGTTCATTGTTACCGTTGTTTTTAATTTTAAGTGCTAAGTTTTCACCAACTGATCCAAAATAATTGTTAAAAATATTCGCACATTTCATTGGATCCGAGTTTACATCGTAAATTTTGTTATCAATATCTGTGATTTTGTTTATGTTTGATTTTTTTGGTTTTTTATTGATAATTTCATTGATAGTTAACCACACCTTTTTGTTATTGTTGCCAGCAATATTGATTTTTTCTTTAAAGAAATCTTCTTTGGTTTTCCGGATAATGTAACATAGTTTATTTCTAAATTTTTTGAAATATTCATATAGTTTATAGTTTTCTGGAAACTTTTTGTGTTCTTTATAAATTCTTTCTTTATGTCTAATTGAAATTATGATTCCTTGAGTTATCCACGGTTTTAATTTTTTGAATTTAGTTTTTGTAGAGTATTTTATTATGGTAGAAGAAGCTTTGATATGCTTATTTAAAATTGATTCAAAATTCAGGGAACATAAATTGGTGTTATTAGAGGATAGAACAGATTCCCAATTTTCCATGCTAAGGTTTTGTTGTAATTTTTCGTAATTAATAATAGTTTTTGAAAAATTGTTGTGGGAGTAATTATTTACATCAATTTTGTCAGTTTTAAAAGCTATAATGCATGTATGATGATCAGTAATATTATTTTTCCATATAATTGATTTAATTTTTTCGGTTTCATTAGTATTACACCAGATGTGTTCAATGCATGATGGCCTTTGTCCAAGACATTCTCTTGTATATTTTTTTACACATGGTTTAAAATTTAGTTCCGTTAATGTGTTAATATATTCAGTTTTTTCATTGTTTCTATTGTTTAAAAATTCATCAGATATATCTATATTAATATCCCCCACAATAAATGCATTTTGAGAACAATTTATATTTATAATAGATTTCAGTTTCTCGGTGAAATTACTAATGCTCGAGTTATGTGTTCTATATAATGCAATTATATCATAAAACTTGTTTTTTTATGATAATTTGAATATGAAGACAATTTACAAGATCGATATGTATTTCTTTAACGGAAATATTGTCATGAGTACATTTTACAAATACAATGATTCCACTGTTTTGATTTATTTTGTAATTTGTAACAAAGTATTTGTATCCAGGTAAATTGAAGGTACTTGAGTAGCCGCTAATTCTGGCTTCTGATAACACAATACAATCTGGTTTATGAGCGAGTTCATTTAATGCAAGTGTAAAATGATCAAAATTTTTAGAAACACTACGAATATTTAAGTGAAGGATTGTTAATGATTTCAGGGGATCCATTTCTAATAGTGTGTTATTACATTCTACACTAGATAAACAAATATTTTCCGAAATCTTGAAAGATGAATCTATATCTTCAAATAATGAGTCAGACATGGAAGTATTTTAAGAGTATAGAATAATAAAATATTGATTTGACATTATCGTATTGTTGAGATGTAATTGCATGGAAAAAAATGTATAGTGTTGGTCGAGTTAAACATGTTTACTACAGTAAGAAAAAGTATTAACAAATTTACATGTCACACGTTTGTTTAAAAAAATGTAATAAACTAGTTTTCTTGGATTTATTTTATATCCTTAATTAATTTTAAATAAATAAATCTCAAAAAAGTGTTTGTTTCTATTTTTATGACGCATAAATTCTTGGGGAACCTAGGTCCGACACAAGTGTAGGCTAAAAAGAGCGAGTGTTGCTAAGGGTTAAATCCCATGTGAATTCGGCGTTTGTGTCTGTCTTTCAACATTTCTGATGAAGCCATATTCACAAGGGAGTAAAAAGTTCGGTGCTAAGACTTTTTGGCTGGGAGTTGGCGGTTGACGGTCCCCATTGATCGCTAGGTGTGTTTTTGTAGCAACCGCTAGTTTATCATTGCAGTAAAATTGACACTTGCCAATGTTGTTATTATTGTTTTTCAAACACACGAAGTTTCAGCATTATCAAAATACATGTTATGTTTCTTATTCAAATATGTACCCACCTAATAGTTAGAAAATCAGTAGCTACAGGACTTTTTTTTACATTACCTCCACACAGGAGGCCCTGAGGAAAAAATTTCCCTTATTGCCTACGTCATCTGAGATGCTGTGTGGAGGGTCTTTTTGAGGAGAGGAAGGAATGAACATTGTTCTTGAAGAGACCCGTGTTGTAGGAAGGAGGAAACACAGGTGCCGGCAAATCGTTCCACAGCCGAGCTGTTGAACACAAGAACGAGTCGAAGAAACGACCCTTTCTAATGTGACAAATGTCAACCGTGTACATATGTTGGGAACGCGTTTGGCGTGTTTCCCGACTATACACCGGTGCGGAAGGGATCAATGACGCTAGTTCCTCGGAGCATCTTCCATTTTAATACCGGTAGAATAAGGATAGCATTCCCACCCGACGCCTGTGCTCTTAAGATTGCAATCCGTCTGTTAAGATGGGAGAATCTATCAAACGGACCGCCCGTTTTTGCACAGTGTTTTTTTTTAGTCGAGGCACGTTGCACGTTCCATTAGAGTTGACCTTTATGTATAGTCTTCCGACAGTGAGGTCCTTACGGAACGTCACTGATAAAGAACCTTTTTTCTTTTTTAGATTTTCACGGCCAAAAGCGTTATCGTTATTTGTTTTGGGGGTGTTATGCCGTGTTGCGCTACCTCCTTTTTTAGCCGACGTTTCGGACAGCGTTGAAGTGTCCATCATCAGGGAAGATCCGGCAGATCAGACATCTGTCGGATCTGCCTTTTTTCTTGTTTACGCCTACCTGTTGTTTTTTTAGCTAAATGTTGTAGGTATACGTGGTTCAAAATTGAATAATCGGTGAGTTTTAGGAGACGAACCGACGACGCAGCGCTGACGAGCTAGATCTGGTGGTACACAGCCAATGGCACTATAACTCTTCATTCATTCACCTACAGATTACCGCAAGCTTCCGACGTAGCGAAAACTGAATAAACTGACCTCCAGATTTCTACCCACCCGTCATGCATTTTTCCTTCCCAGACATCTTCTACTTACTTTCCTAAAAAAGTCCCTCCAAACAGCATCTCCAAGGAAATATTTTTATTTTGGAGCTAATGTAAAAAAAACAAAAGTGGCTACACAAGCAAAAACCGCTTGGTAAAATGGCAATAATTGCTCGGATTGTATGGCGCTAAAAAAACTCCCTTTGTGAATAAGGCTAAATTGACTCAGCGAGAGTTTCATTTCAAAACTTCTCAACTTCCTTGAATAAATTCTCTTGTACTCCAACATCCTGTTACATTCACCGAAATCGGAGAGAGAGAGAGTTATACAATAGACGATATAATTATGTATACATACTTAAACGGAACTAACGAACTTGCGATTATATTCGGTTGTATGCTGTAATACGTAATACAATATTGGTCAAGAATGTAGAAGGAGGTACTAGTAGGTACCTAGATTCTTACATCTGTTCATTTTTGACAAGCCGTCCAACTTGTTTTCACTGCTAAAATACTGCATAGATTTTTATCTGCCGCCGTTGTAGTACGGGTCAGATACTAACTTTCACCAAAGTTAAATAGTAAAAATTTTGCGCGATACATTGATGTATTTCTATGATGAGATATTGGCATAATGGTGTGAATATTCTACACGTAAGAGATGTGAGCTTACGTTGAAATAGGTAGCTACACATTGCAAATATTACGATATATTGGCTGTTGAAAGTTTGTAAGGCCAGGTATGTCAATCAGTCCATATCCTCGCTATGCACGACATTCCTCGCTCAAATTTAAGTGGGCTAAATCTGACGCTTATGAGGGAACCGGGCGACGTTTTGTCCATACAAACGTATTCCCCAATTTTTTCTATGGATTTTGACACTACTGCAAATACTTTTTAATATAATATCGTTATCGACCACTTGCGTGTCGGTACATTTCCTTTTTTTATAAGTTACTTATAGGAGTTAGAACCCTCCAAAATCTTTTACATTTTCTGGTTTGAACGCCATCAACTGACGTTCAGTATACAAACTGGACAATGTATTTTTTTAAATGCAAAACATGCAGACATAGAGTATTTTCTTCTAATAAAGTTGGTAAAAACTTACTAAAAATTGGTCCAGGTTTGGAGGAGAAAAATGGGTAATACAAAACCTCGATTTTGATGATTCTATTGAGCTATTATCAGACCTAGGTGCAGTTGTTCCTTTCGCTCACTATCCTGGGGAGAAAGAGCAACAGTAACAACAACACTTTGGTAAAATGCCTGTTTTCCTCTTAAGCCTTGATATGCCGCAGAATAGTTATTTTTGTAGACACCGAGGCGCTAGCAGTCACTTACACAATTTAAGTAAATAATTGAATATTTCCATATCACCTAAATTTATGTAAATTGCCTAATTTTATCAGTTTGGACTTATATTTATCGAGCGATGAGGAGTGTCGATGTTATTAATTGATAAATCAATCTAAAATAGTCTGTTAAGGGATTTTAAACGTTTCAAGTCCTGGTCAGTTTGTTTTCAGTGGTTAATTTTATGAATAGTGCACGATTCCGCCAAAACAAATACTACGAGTATGTATGAATCCATCCCTTCAACTGCAAGGCGACGTGTCGTGGGATCCTGGTCGGAGAGGTCAAAAGACCTCCTCTCTAGATTCGGCCCGCCAGGCAGCAGGTGGGCAGACACATCGGCCGCCAAGACCTTGACGAACCTGGGCACCCCTGCTAAGTCACCAAACGTACACTTGGGTTGACCAATGGCAGACATGTTGGATCGCGATCTCCCGTTAATAATAATAATTGGATGTTTTGTAGAGCGTGGTTTTTGTAAGAAATCACCTCAAGGGATAAACCGATGACAGCAGAAAGCATAGATTTATCATATCGTATGCAGTAGTGAGATTTGACAAAGAAAAATTAAACACGTTCCTCTATTAAAATCATAGAAAATCAGTGTAATACTGTTGAAATCTAGGCTTGCGACCTATATACGGATTTTGTTCCAAGCCGCGGTAGCTCATCATTCCAACCAAGCCGAGCTTAAAATCAACACATAAACCGGGTCTAAGTACGGGAAGTCGGACATCCGAACGGACTATTGAAGTGTGTTGTGTTATAACCATTATACTCGTAGTTTGATGTACGTGGCCATATTATCGTGAATGGTGTTTTGAAAGATTACGAAACTAGGCGAACCGCTGATAGCTCCGTTGAAATCTCTTAACTCTTTTTCACGAACGACGAATGTAACAATATTAAGACGACACTATACCCTAAAATATTTTCAGAATCTTAACGACGTAAGGAAAGAAGCCGTGTATACAAATTGCGACTCGCGACCCGGGTATTGGATGGACCTATTGTCGAATTTGCCCTATCAAAGAAAAGAAGAAGTAAAAAAATAATGTGGGAATCTTAACGACATAAATGAAGAAAGCGTGTAAACAAATATGCGCCCGCGGCACGGCGTATAGGACGGACGTACGGTCGAATTCACCCTAGCAGGCCTGGAGATTCGACCTTTCCGCCGGGTTCATTTTAATTAATTCTAAATAACGTGTTACAAATATTTAAGATGTTTCTAATTGAATACCTCCCGAAGTTATTAATTCATCGTAATTATTAATTTAGAAAAATAAAATCTGGTGCTCACCGCTAACTTTAGTTGTACAACATATTAATTTTTTTAAAGCCGTTGTACGTTAAAAAAATGAAGGCAACGCACTTTTTTTATAAATCAAAAATATAAATAACTCGCATCTCTTGTGAGGCATGGAAATAAAAATGATATGTACTTCAATTACGAATTCGCCGAAATAAATTAAAATTTGAGCCTCGGGCATACCCCCGATAAACGTGGTTATGTCTCGCCTTAAGAAAGATAAAATCCTCAACGTAATGGAAATAAGGGAGACGGTCCATAAACCATTATATTATTTGTAAGTTTGAAACCGCCCACACAACGCGTGTCGCCAACATCGTTCGCAAATCTAATGCAAATAGTGTCTACGCACAACTCCGCCCCGTCTTTGTTTCCAGTTACACAGATGGAAACCAAAAAAAATCAGAGTGTGCAATTCACGCGGTAGAAGTGAAACCTTCAGAAAATTAAAGTAGACAAGAGTGGGGAGACTATAAAGCACTTTTTTTTATCAATGTGAAGGATGATTTTTTCCTTATTTTTGTCGTCGAATTATCGTCGTGCACCTTTTCCTATGCATTTAGTTAGGTTAGGCAACTCAATCCTAAAACTGAGCCGACCCGAAGGTCATTTATTATAGTATTTGTATTTACATCTTCGTAGTCGCTAGATGTCGCTTTCTTCTGTGTTTTCTTTGCCTGTTCATTTTGGAGAGGTTTGAAGATCCGATATTGATTTTACAAAAATAAAAACATATATATTTTTATTATAATCAATAATTATCAGCCTGAAACACTCATCTACATTGAAAAAATCTCCCGAGAAAAGATACTGGCCGCCAACGGGAATTGAACCCGTGACCATCTGATTGCCGGTCAGCAGCTCTGACCACTGAGCTATGGCGGCTTATCTAATACCCGCCAAATAATTCAATATATACTAGTGTTTCATTCGACAATTACTTATTATTACATTTTTCCAACTGAAAACAACCAACTTTATTTTTGTGAGAGAGGTATTTTTAATACTAAATCTCCAAATGTAATAATAAGTAATTGTCGAATGAAACACTAGTATATATTGAATTATTTGGCGGGTATTAGATAAGCCGCCATAGCTCAGTGGTCAGAGCTGCTGACCGTCAATCAGATGGTCACGGGTTCAATTCCCGTTGGCGGCCAGTATCTTTTCTCGGGAGATTTTTTCAATGTAGATGAGTGTTTCAGGCTGATAATTATTGATTATAATATTTGTTATCTACCCTTTGTGCTATGCATAAAAATCTTGTTTAAACGTTAGTTTATCAATTAAAAATAATATATATTTTGTTGGATTTTGTAGGATTCGACCCTTAGTCCGCTAAGGTTCGTCAGGCGCTTTATACCACTAGATCAGGGGTTGGCAAACTTTCAAGTGAAAAGAGCCAATTTGTCAAAGAAACAGGATAACAAATTTATCAATTTACTCTAAAAAATAGATGTGTATGATCTTGGAATGACAAAAGTTAAGGAATTTAACAATTATTTATTATAATACATTAATTATGTTAGTTATGTAACGCACTGTTCTTTAGATCGCAGTTTCTGTCGAAGTTACGTATTCGATATTTGAAGGCAACACTGACTTTCAAATTAATATGTTTATAGGATGTTCTAGTAAATAATGAATTAAAAAAAATTACGTTTTTTTTACATTAGCTCCACAAAAAATATCTTCAAAATATTTCTATGCTATCAAATTTTCAGACCAAAACACATAATTTTGCATTACTTCGCAGTGCTTCACCTTAAGGCGCCGTATCCCCGCTCAAAAAGAAAAAGATGGATAGATATGTAATTACGAATATTAAAAACGGTAAAATTGAAGCCGTAATTGCGAAAATGTTTAATAAAATACGACTCGTTTAAAATAGAGCAAAAATCTTTTGGGGCTGTCTAAAACAGCATTTAAAGAAACACTGTGAATTTTTTCATATAATATAACTTGTAAAATAACTGAATTAGACATGAAAATAATAATTTTCAAACATTGAGTGTACTTGGTCGAAGTTTTCAAAGTTTAATTTGCGATTTTTTTCTATCGAGGGAATTTCATATAATTTGCGTTTCGCGTGGGGAATGTATAGATATTATCTTCAAAAATAATATATATTTTTTTAAGAGCTTAAAAACTTCAAATTTTTATGGAGGATGTAAGAAATCGGAAGAAATTCGGGTAGCGGTTGCTTAAGTTATTTTTGAGAAAGTGTTTAATTATGACAAATGATAATATTTTATTAATGTTATTTTTTTTAATCCAATGGTTTGGCACTTGGCTTTATAGTTCTTGTTGATAATTAATGGAATTACCACTTATCGGGTTTATTGGAAATTAATAGTACATGTGTGGTATTGATTGCGGTTTTTTAGGAAAATTGGGTCATAAGCATGTCTCGAAATTAGTATGTGGCCATGAGTCCTTTTTGAGAAAATTGTGTGCTCAATGAATAAACTAGTATGTAATATAAAATTGAAGAAATAACTAATAATCTAAACAAAAATATGAAAGACAAAAAGACACAGAAAAATGGAGAAAGATAATACTCGCAACTGGGACTTGAACCCAGAAACTCTCATCTAATCGGGACGTGCGCTTTTACCAATTCAGCCATTGCCACCTTCCATCAAACCGTCAATAATTATCAATCTCGTATTTTTCAAATTTAAGAATTAACAATGTTATCTTCGACAATCATTTATTACATTGATAGGAAAGTTATAAAAATAGAGTTGTTCTTATCAAAAATTGAAACGAGTATGTATTCCCGGATTCTTGAAAGCAGTTATTGAGTTATTGAGTGATAGTGTTATTGAGTTATTTTTTAGAGAAGTGATTAAACATCCCCCTCTTCATTTTTTATCGCCCTGTATCTAAAACCGAGTATTTTTTTATGAATGGATAGCTGTGTGAGTGTGACGCGCATTATAAAATACATTGCACGATTAAAGAAAAAAAATGTTTTCATTGTTACGTGTGCAATCAACATTCGCAACAATCAAGCGGTTAGAGAGCCAATTGAAAAGGTCATGGTTTATAATATTACCAAACAAAACTGTTCATATATTTACAGCCTTACTACGTAGTGTTGGTAAGTTTTGTACAATTTATAAACAACCGTGCATGTTAAAAAAACTTAGTAGTAGAATCGTAAAATCGAAAATAACATTTGAGGGGAGAGTCTGGTCCAGCCGCGTGTTTTTTTTCAATGCGTTTTTTTCAAAGATATAATTTATTTTCTTTCACGAAACTTTTATTACGTGTAAAAGGTACATTTGAATAAGAAAAAACACTATTGAAAATTTGATTTTAATATCTGCATATATAGATAAAGCCGTCGCAAGCGGAGGGTCCGACCAAATCTGAAATCGTTAAAGTATGAATGTAGAAAATACACGAAGCGCAGTTTGCAAAAAAAGTTGTTGATTGCAAAAATGGCGGACGTAAAATGAAAATTGACAATTATCAAAAAAGCCTTAATTTTGCAATAACTTTGTCCTTTAATAATAATTTTTCGTAAATAAAGGTTCATCCGCTTATAATTTAATTATCTTTAATTTAAACTTTGAATGAAGTAAATCAGATGAAAATTCGATGTGCTACGATTTCAGACAACTTGAGAAACGTGGTTTTGAGAAAAAATCGTTTGTAATCATCCCGTTCCGTTTTCCGTTGTACCTGCTTGGCGTGCGCCGCGCCGCTCCGAACTATGTTTCAAGATTGAATTTGATGCTAAAACGTTGGGAATATATTCTTCACATGTATAGGAAGATTTTTAGGCAACATAAAAAGTCGATTTTTGGATCGGCTGGACCAGACCATAAAACAGTTTACGGACAATTTTTATACAGCCAAAGAGGGTTGTGTTATCTATCTTATATACCATCGTATACAATTGAAATATCTCATCGAATTTCGTTATATTTCATAGGTATTTCAAATGTGCTGTATATTTCTTCTTTTTAAAGGTGTCGGAAAAACAAATATTATTTTAGAAACTAGATAAAATTACCGGTTAGATTTTTGTATTTCAAAATATATTTTAATATTTATAAGTAAATAGGAATACTTTAATTTTAAACATGAAAAATGTTGGTGGAAAAACTATATCATGTACTTTTACTCCGAATGTCGGAAAATTGCAGAAAATGAAATTTAGAACAAAAGCTCATTTTATTTAGGGACACAAACTGTCACTTCACTTTTTATCTGGTTTATACCTACAACAAAAAAGTATAATAAATCCCCGAGAAAAAAAAATGTTTGCGCAATATAAACGTTTTTATTATTATGTTTTATTTATTTATTACAATCATAAAGGTTCTTAAATTAACATGATAATATATATTTAAAATTATAAACTAGAAATGTTTTCCTTTACGAGAGTTAACTTGATTCCTTAGATTTGTGATTACCTAAACGCGTATATTATTTTATTAAAATAGAACAAATAAACAATGAAAATATTTAAAAATAAGTATCTATAATTTTTACTTCCAGAGATTTAGGCAAGTTTGGCAGTATATGTTTTCAAGGTACAATTGAATTTATCTATTATGGGGAAAAAATGATATAAAACTTATTTTTACTTGGCTTGGTTATTCTGATTTGCTAGGTAACTTTATCAGTTCACTAGATTTAGTAAGATTAATGCTATGAGAATTTTCGGAACCACGTAAATTTAATTGTTAATAAATCTCTCAAACTACTTGGCTTCATCACTAGAATTATGCCTGACTTCAAAAACATAAACACCTTAGTACTCTTTACTGCTCCCTGGTACGCCCTCATCTTGAATATGCTTGTGTTATATGGTCTCCTTTTTATGCTGTCCATATTCGTCATATTGAATTCGTTCAACATCGGTTCTTAGGAGGGATTGTTAGGGGGCTAGGATTAGAAAGAGGCAATTACTCGTACGATCAAATTGAACTAACCCAAACCTTTCTCCTTTAGAAGACAGTCGGAAAAAAATGGTCTCATAATATGATACCATTTTACATATTATATTTCTTCAAAATTATCGATTGTATTATTGATTCACCTACTTTACTTCAACTCATTCCTATCAATATACCTTCCCTTAAAAATAATTAGCTGCTTAGAAATAATCAACTGCTTTCCCTTAATTAACACTTGACTCATAATTAGTCAATAATATCCATAATTATTATGGATATTATTCACCTCTGTCCAGAATGTGCAGATTGGTTAACTCAAGTCAAAACCATGAATTTTTGGTATAAGTCTGAATGATTTTAGCCGGTCACTAAACGATATTTTATAACTATGTATTTTGATTTCTAGGTAAGACTGGACTTGGCTTTTAGCCCCGGATGGGGCCCCCTGCCCCGGGCGACAGTTTTAGGGGGCGTCGCAATGTAATTTATGTTTTTGATTGAGAAAAAACTTGATTCGTCAAACTTGGGTCAAGGGCGTCAAGAAGCAATTTATATGTCGATCGAAAAAAAACTTGATTCACAAAGCGCCTGGTATCCAGAGCACGTTGTTCTATCGATTATTCATTTGATTTTAATCCGTCCAGTCGGTTTTTTAACACATCCTGAGTTGATTTATAAACGTCTATTAAGTCGATTTTGAACGTATGCATAGTGTAGAAGAAAATTAGGGGGCGTTGAGATGCCACAGTTAGGGCGTAGGCAGGTAAAAAAAATATGGTCTAAAAAGACAAAAAAACACGCGAATCATATAGGTACTAATAAAGTAAATTAAACTTTAATATTGATTCATTTTTGTTTTTGTGTATACTGCAATCATTTCTTTTTTAACATGCTAAAGAAAAAAGTATAACAAATAACTTGTCACTACTATTTTCTTATGTTTATGTCTGATTTTATCTTTGCTTTCATTTATCATCTTTTAATCTATAATATTAATTCGTATTATTTTATTGTATACTAGCTGGTTCCCGGCATGCGTTGCTATTAAAAAAGAAATTGTTTCTCCCTGCATGTCCTTTCCCATTCATCCCGTTCACCTTCTGCCTCCCCTTCCTCCTCCGTATCCCTTTCCCCTCTCGCGTTCCGACTCCGCCTCCTCCAACTTCCCTCTTCCCACTCCACTCTCCCCCTCCCGAGTTCCCCCCCCCCCCCTCCCAGGTTCCCCTCTCCCCGCCCCCTCCCGCATTCCATACATTCAGTCCCGGTACATTCAGTTTTCAAACAGCTCGCTTGCCACCTATTGCAATTATTTTAATACAAATTTCATAATGCCAGAGCTCACCAATAGAATTATACAAACCTTGTCCTGACAATAACGAACACAAAAAAAAAAGAATTATCCAATTTAGTGCCGTCATTTATTATATAGATAGATAGATTGGATTTAAGTCCGTCAATAAATAAATATTTGCATAGTATAAAATTAAGTGGCTCCCGCTGTCTGTGCGCTTAGATCTTTTAAACTGCGCAACGGATTTTCATGTGGTTTTCACCAATAGATAGAGTGTGATTCATGAAGAAGATTTTTAGGTATATAATTTGTCAAGGTTTCGTGGTAATTGGTTGAAATATATAAATAAAGGGAGCGGGCTGGCAAGCGGACGGTGTGGATTTGAACAGTTGGCGTTGGTTATAAAGGTTGGGTAATGGCTTGGCGTTGTGTTTCGTTAGCCACAGCAACGTGTGGCTGGGTCTGCCAGTAAATAAATAAACGAGAAGTAAATCTATCAGACTTTATCTTTTTATCGATGGAAAGCCTATTGAAACTTGATATTAAATTGTTACCTTTAGCAATTAGAAAGTCTGCATTCGATCTACAATATAAACGAGTGCTCGCTCTCTTGTCTCGGATATCAAATAATGATTTTCCTAATTTTATTCATGACGCGAGCATTCAAATTGCAAATCAGAGAATCAAATATTGTCCCCCAAAATCTTATGACCGTCAAATTTATAAAGTGCAACCACTGAAGAGAGAAACCATTAGAAGGGTGTTGGGGGTGTGTTGGGACCGAAGTAAGATTAATCCTAATTCGGTTGAATTTTAAAATACCGGAAGAACTACTATTTAACTATTTAGTTGTCCTGTTTGTTGCCAAGTCCAAAAGTCTCTAATGGGTGTGGCACCCCGTGCGAATAACTCGGTTTCACCCATAGACATACAAATAGATAGACCAGAACATACAGATGAGGGGTAAAAACTAACTATGGCGGGACGAAGAGAGGGACGATAACTGTGATTCGTCAATAAATCAACAGTATCTAACAGTATATAGACGTCTCGCATTATAATATGACTATTTAGTTCTTAAAAGTAAAATCTGCTTTTTAATGAATCGACGTTTTTACATGGGAGCGCGAATTGCTAGCCACGATATGAACAAATATCTGAAGTTCAAATTTGGCAAAGTAAAGTTTCACTTACTTTCGGAGTGAAATATTTTGTTTCCGTATTTAGTTGAGACACTTTTACAAATGCTTCATAATTTACTTACCTCAGTAAACAGCGGCTTTATGTTTCGCGTCGCCATGTATGTTGATGAAACAGCGGCTTTGTGTTTCGCGCCGCCATGTATCTTGATGTGTTAACATATTATATGATCTGAATAAGCCTAAAATAATGCTTACCTATGGAATGTAATACGAAAATTGGGTTTATTATCTTATTCACTTCTATTATTACATGTTTTAAAAACACAAGTCACCATTTTTACCGTGTTATTTCGTAAAATATACCGATGAGAGCTCGACACTGGTCCGGACAAGAATGATGACGCCACATTTTTTAGATTCACGCAAGGCTCTCGCAAGCCCAGCCGGTTCCGATAAAATGGTTCCAATGGGAGGGGGAAATAATACGCCTTTTATCACTTAGGGCAGGTCCATCTATTTGTATGTCCATGGTTTCACCCCAAGAACGAACGTGTGTCACCCCCCCATTAAAGTTGACTTTGAGAAATTAAAAACGTAAATTTCGACTTCATAAAAAATTAAAATATTACTAGCTAGTCAAGTGTAAAAAAAATTTCGTAATCCTCAAATAAGGTACTTCTAATTTGTTATAATTCATTAATTATTTATTTATGTACCCTAAATAACTAACCATCACGCCGTTTCCCCGCAGGGGTAGGCAGAGAGAACGGACCGCCAAACAACTCGGTCTTGGCACACACTATTTGCCTCACTCACATTCATACATCGTCTACCTATTCTTCTTACACTACTTTCTTCGTTCATTCGCTCTACATGCCCAAACCATCTGAGGGTCTCTGTCTTAATCTTACCATTATGCTTACATCAACCTTACATTATTTGCGGATATCCACATTTTTCATACGATCATGCATTGTTTTAGCGCACATACGCCTCAGGGATCTCATTTCAACATCATTCAGTTTACTTTCATCCTTCCTCTGCCATTTCCATGCCTTACTGACATACATCAGGGTAGGTACCAGGACTTCATTGAGGACCGCTAGCTTCGCTTTTTTTGACAGTTCTTTATTAGCGCCAACGGCATTCAATCCTCCATTAATAAAATACAGAAAAACAAATACATTTGATTGATTTTTTTTTTCAGTCAGTTATCGATTGATTCTGCTTCATTTGTATTGGGGTTTTGCGTTTATCAGTTATCTATTAGGGGTCGTCCATTAATCACGTGATGTTTTTTTAGCAACTTTTTGACCCCCCCCCCCCCCCAAATCACGTGTATTTTTTTGGTATAAAGTATAGGACGTTCACTTTTAGAAATCGTGCGTTCAATGAAAAATAAATACACGTGATATCTCATTTTACCCCCCCCCCCCTCCTCGTGATATTTCGTGATTTTTTCCGACCCCCCCCCCCCTTTCGAGCCTCACGTGATTAATGGACGACCCCTTATTATTAAAAAAAAATAACTATCCCATCCACTTACATTGTTTTTTGAAAGATGTCTTTCAACACTTTTAAAAACACTAACAGAATAACAACCTTTTCAACAACCAATAGGTAATAATTCCCATCCAGTTCACGTCAATCACAATGTACGAAAGAAATAATAATGATAGGTGATAAATGATAAGCGAGGAATATTTCTGGGAAATCCCTAACCTAGTTAGAGCTAGGAACGAAAATAAAACATCAGAATTTTTGGGGAATCCCCGACCGATCGAGCCATAGAGCTACGAAAATATAAATAACAGACTGATCACCTGTAAAATGTTCTTGTGGTAATATTCTACTTTTGTAATTTTTTTTCCATGGTCGGGTGTCACTCTTCATCGGGTGGCACCCGGTGCGGGCCGCCCCCACCGCCCATCCCCTAGCTAAGCCACTGATAATTGGTGACTTCATTGTTCTTGTTCTTTCAAATACATCACAAATCTAGGGATTTTCTGTTCGGTGATTTTGACATTTATCAAAGCAGTTATCGAAGTGCAAATTTCTGATAAAGGATATGAACAAAAGTTTTTTGTATTTTGAGCTGTTCTCATTATTGGATGGTACACTTAAGTAACTTTAATTTTAGAGCTAACTAATAGTACACAACGTAATTCTGTTTTAATTTAGAACAAGATTTACATACATTTACAGGCAGTTGTTCTTAAGGCGCCGTATCCCCGCTCAAGAAGAAGAAGATGGAGAGATATGTAATGACGAATGTTGTAGAGAGCGCGCTAATATTTGCAACGATAAAATTGAAAATGTTTGATAAAACACGACTCGTTTAAAATAGAGCAAATATCTCGTGGGGAACATCTAAAATAGCATTTAAAAAAACACTTTAATTTTTTCCATATATAATATAACTTCTAAAATAAGTGAAATAAACATGTTTATAATAATTTTCGGAGCATACTTTGCGATTTTTTCTATCGAGGGAATTCCATATAATTTGCGTTTCGGCGTGGAACGTGGAACACGTCTAGATTATTATTTTCAAAAATACCATATCTTTTTTTAAGAGCTAAAAAATTCAAATGTTTCAGGAGAGATATGTAAGAAATCCAACTTATATTTCCATTGCGATGTGCCAACTTATATTTCCATTCTGAACAAAAAAATGTCAACTTATATTCTCTATGTATGAAAATTCACATTATGTTTCATTATGTACAAAAAAAATGCCGACTTATATGTATTTTCATTACTTATGAATAAAAATTTTCTATTGTACACAAAAAAAAAAAATTCAAACTTATTATTCATTGTATATATTTAAAAAAAAAAAGTAGTTTTACATACATCCAAATTGTAACAACTGTTTAGTAGGTATGTATAGTACTGTCAATCTGATAGTGCTCCTTCTCTAAACACGAGAATTTCTCAATTAGGGAGGTATTGTTACTTGTTACCATCAATATTATAAATATATATATTTTGTTTAATTGTATATTATATGTATTGGTTAATAATTAAATAAAAATCGGTAGAAATTCGGGTAGCTGCGGCTTAAGGGGAACGTATGCGCGGCCCATTTCGGTGCGTTTCATACAAATTCTAGATTTGGATTTGAGATTAAAATACCCAACCAAACTGAAAAATTATTTTCGTAATGAAAAGGTATATCAAATATCTAGTACGGATGTGAGCTACTTTATTTTTTTTCCTTTAAATGAAAAATAAAATTTAAAAAATCTTAAGAATGCATTTTTTGGGTAGTAATTTTAATATGTAAACGACATTTTTTTTATTCCACCGTAAATGGGTAATTTTGTATTTTTAATTTACACCCATTAAAATGTTTTTTTTTTTTTATAATTTTTATTTTTCTTTTTAAACGACTTCGAAAAGGAGGGGGTTATCAATTTGACGGTATTATTTTTATTTTTTATTTTTTATGTTTGTTACCTATGAACTTTCGATTGGGTGAACCGGTATTGATGATTCTTTTTTATTAGAAAGCTGGTGCTTCCCGTGTTGTCCCATTTTAATTTGGTCCAGTTCTGACAATGGGATCCATGAGAAAACCATATATGTCTTAAATTTTCAATAAGTATGTGCGCGACAAATGGACGGATAACTCAATATTATTTATATAAGTCAACCTTTTTTTTAAGTAAGACTTCTTTACGCACGCTCATCACTAAAAATCAAAAAATAAACAAAAATTTTAACAAAACAAAAAACGACTTAAAAAATGCACTAAAAAGTAAAAAAATAATTTCGTACGATTGTTATTTTTACAAGGTAACTATGGTATGTATATACATAGGTATGTATGTAGTTACGCACTAGATTTGATATACCTTTTGATTAAAAAAATTGTACAGTTTGATAAGGTATTTTGGCTTCAAATCCAAATTAAAGTTTTGAATGAACAAGGCCGCTCAGCCGCGGCAGCGGCAGCGGCATTCCGAATTTCTACCGTTTGTAACATATAATATATATGTTAGAAAATGGTATACAAAAAAAAAACCCTTAAGTTTTTTATGTTTCTAAATAAAATATATGTCATTTTTTAAGATAATATCTACACCTTTTCCACACCGAAACGGTAATTATATGAAATTCCCTCGATAGAAAAAAATCGCCAAGTATGCTCCAAAAATTATTATAAACTTTTTTTCCGTTATTTTAAAAGTTATGACAAAATTCAAAATGTTTCTTTAAATGCTGTTAAAGACATTTCCCAATATATTTTTGCTCGATTTTAAACGAGTCGTGTTTTATTAAACATTTTCACTCGAATATTATCGTTTTTAATTTTAGCGCGCTTCTTCTAACATTCGTATTTACATCTTCCCTTTAAAGCAGATCCGAGCTCTAGATCAGGTACATTAAAACGGAGTTACGTTGGACAGACACAGCCTTAGTAATTTTGGTGAAAATATATTTTGAAATGCTGTGTTGTGAATTAATTAATGTTTTACTTTCTATTTTTCTAATCAAGTCATTTTTGTCTTTTCAGGTGAGTACCAGATCTTCATACAAATTACCGAAGTTTTATCAGCAGTTGTCTTTTTTAACATCTTTAATATCGGTAAGTCAACGATGATTAAATAATACTGCCAAAATCAATTTCTACTATCTTATTGAAAATATTCGATATTTGGGTATATTATGTCTCTTTCTTTCATGCGAGACATGGGAGAAAGAAGGTATTAGTGATTCAAGCTGAAGTTGTATCAATACGTTATCGTTCCTTGTTTTAGACAAGTTGACACCTTGTTTCAATGTTCAACTTTAATCAACACGTTATTCCTTTTTCGTTGTTAGTGTTTGGGGTGTTATGCCGTGTTGCGCTACCTCCTTCTATAGCCGACGTTTCGGACAGCGTTGCAGTGTCCATCATCAGGGCAAATCCGGTAGATCCGACGATGTGTGTCTGATCCGACGTTATTCCTTATTTTAGTTGTCTGTATGTCTGCCAACTTTCCACTTTAATCAATAAGTTATTCCTTATTTTAGTTGGAGTCTGTCAATGTTCAACTTGAATCAATGCGTTATCCCTTATTTTAGTTGGACTCTGTCTGCCAACGTTATATTTTAATCAATACGTTATTCCTTATTTTAGTTGGACTCTGTCTGCCAACGTTATACTTTAATCAATACGTTATCCCTTATTTTAATTGGACTGTTTCAACGTTCCATTTTAATCAATACGGTATTCCTTATTTTAGTTGGACTCTGTCAATGTTCAACTTGAATCAATACGTTATCCCTTATTCCAACTTGAATCAATGAGTTATCCCTATTTTAGTTGGACTCTGTCAACGTTTAACTTTAATCAATACTTCCTTAGTTATATACTTATTTTAGTTAGACTCTGTCAACTTTCAACTTGAATTAATACGTTGTCCCCTAATTCAATGGTTATCTCTTATTTAAGTTGGACTATGTCAACGTTCAACTTGAATCAATACGTTATCCCTTATTTTAGTTAGACTCTGTCAACTTTCAACTTGAATTAATACGTTGTCCCCTAGGTCAATAGTTATCCCTTATTTTAGTTGGACTACGTCAACGTTCAACTTGAGTCAATACGTTATCCCTTGGTTTAGTAAGACTCTGTCATCTTTCAACTTTAATCAATACATTATTCCTTGTTTTAGTTAGGCTCTATCAGCGTTTAACAGCTTTTCTTACGCCCTTCTTTGCAAATTGATTTTCATCAGATAAAAGCGATATAATAATAATTTATGTATCAATATATCAGCTCCACACATAATAAGTTAGTTTCCACACATTTCCACAGGTTTTTCATTGCGTGCCTGTTCCGTTTCGTGATCCGTAGCCTCGGTTATTGGTCGCGTGATTTCCCTGCTGGAATCGCTAAATTATTATTAAAAAAGTAATTTCCACTAGCAGGTAGGGTTATCAGTAAAAACCGTGGTTATGGTGCGTACACACGAATGAATTCATGTTGTCTGGAAGTCTAGACCTTTGTTTCAGCATGGTGACTGAATGTCGTATGTCGATATGTGGGGAGACGTGTAAAAATCGCACGTTATGATAAAATATTTCATATCGTAAACCCAAGTGTGCAGAATCGGATTCTGAATAAAATAAACTTTTTACTAAATATATTATCTTTAACATCTCGTTATTTTATGTAACTTATCTATCTACTTTATTGTCATGAACTTCAAAAGCTGACATACACAAAACCTTCGTTTTAAAAAAATAAATAAAAGCAGAAAAGCAGTAGGTACCTAAATATCGTAAATAAATAGGCTCGCTCTTTTTTACATTATCTCAAAACAGGGGTCCTTGGGCCTGAGGCTGAGATTGGTAGGAATCTGGGGTCAATCTCTGTTCAGGAGTGACGAACGTATAAATCCATACCTCCTACGGCGATGTAATGCGATGGATCGAGAGGTCCCTGATGGCTGGAGAGATCAAAAGGTGTCCCTCACTAAACGAAGCAAACCACTTGGGGTGACCTATGGCAGGGGTGTTAGTTATCCAATAAATTGTTCCCGGGCGGCGGTACCCAAACTTGCCTCCCAAGTACCTAGTAATTTACAAGTAAAAATGAAGATTGTCTTTTAAAAAAATCTCAGAAAGGTAGATAGGTACCTACTCTGAATACCGCTCCGGTGAAAGGCCACCATTCGCAATCGAAACGTTGGCATTTTATGCTTTTTAAAATCTTACGTTTTCACTTTTAATGCTTTTAATACGGCATATCAACAAAAATACTAATTTCGATTTTACATCTGTATGACTGCGTAACTCTGGTTCAATGAACCCGGATTTGGTTTGAATTTAATTGTCATATATTCAAAATTGTAACTGATAGTGTGAAGAATTCAGGAAAGCGATAGACTAGTTAGGTACCTGCATAAAAAATAATAATTTAAAAAGAAAATTATTTTAATTCTAATTTAAAAAAATGGAATTCATTTGTCTAGAATTAATACTATCCCGTGATTTTTAACGGGTCTGCGCTAACGCTACCCATGTTTTCGAAGAATTTCTTCATTTAAAAAATAATACGCAATCGTTACCATAAATAATATTTTATTCCTCTTTTAAATAATATTAAGATTCTTGAAGTTAGATTAAATTGATCGCGTGCGTTGCTTCTTTTACATTTTTTGTTATTTTATATTCAAGCAAAGTTTGTATAATAATCCGTTTTTATATCGATATTGTCAGGCCATGAAAATTCACAAAGGAAAATATAGTTAACTGAGACGTCTGTGGTGAGCGTCTAGTGAGTTTCTTGGCAAATATGGTTTTTTATTGTCCAACTCAGAAATTATACTAAAATTCGTATTAGGTACATAGTTCTTCTTTTCCTCACTGCTGAGGATCGTAAGCCCTGCTCCAATTTCCATGGTGGACATGGCCCCTCCGCTTCTTGCGATTCTGCACTGTATGGAGAGTCAAGGATATCCTAGTACTAACGCCAGTGATACTTGGTCTCTCCAGCGCATTGGTGACCTTCATCTGCTTCTTCTGCAAACACTTTAAGTTGTAGTCTCTAGTTTGGCGGGCAACTGTCCAAAGCATCTCAACACACGTTGTAGGCAGATAGTTGAAAGCCTATTGTGGATGCCTAGCTCTTTCAGAATGGTCACAATTGTACGTCTGACTGTCCATAGAATCCTGCCTTCTTTCACTGGCTCTACCGGCTGCTGTTCCCAATTCTACTAATCACCTGCTAAGCCGAAACTAAGGTTCAACACTGCTTAAGCATCACTTAATCTAAGGAAGCCGGATACGTGGATTAAACTCGACTAAGCAAAGCAAAGTTATAAAAAGTGTCACCAGAGTGGCGCTAACGCTACGAGGTATAGACGCCACTCTGGTGACACTTTTTATAACTTTGCTTTGCTCAGTCGAGTTAAATCCACGAGTTCGGTTTCCTTAGATTAAGTGATGCTTAAGCAGTGTTGAACTTTAGTTTCGGCTTAGCAGATGATTAGTAGAATTGGAAACAGCGGCTGTAAGTGTTCATATTTCCACACCGTATAGAAATATGGATAAAATCAACGATAGACGTGTCTCATATTGGTGGTCTTCGTTATGTCTCTGTCACTCCATAGTATTTACAGTAAATTATTAGTAAATGAGTAGTGTGAAGTAAAAAATCAATAGTTTTTCGATTCTGCAAGAATTCCTAATTAATTATATATTTTTTTTAGTTTTAACCAATTTTTCAAAGTCTATCACAAATCTGTATATATAAATTTAAAAAAATAGAGTTCACGCGGTTAAAGCATCTATCTGCTAACTGTCAAATTATGTAAACGAAATCGAGAGATATTTTTTTAAAGCGATATTAATTTATTTATAATACACTATTAATAATAATTGCATGTCACAGTTAAAAATACAAGCATACGAAACTAGAAAAAAATAATTTAAAAAAGTAAGAATTAAATGCGGCATTAGATTGTACAACGAAATCAGAAAGTATAATTTAACCAAAATTTCCGATAGGTATTTGAGAAAAATGTATAAAATTTCGAGATGTCTATTTTCATAATATTTTTATGAAACGAAAAAATGTATGAGGTCATAATAACGTTTATAATACACTTAGGTGTGTATGTTTTTATTTATTTTTTATTTTCAGTATGTTTGTATTTAGATTTATTATTTGTAGTTAAATGAGTGAAAATGTAATTTCCTTTTTAATAAAATAAAAAAATCAACATAGAAAAACCGTAAGGTGAGCTATTTTAAGTTTGTAATAAAAATTTCGATATTTCTATAATTATAATTTTTACTTGTGATAATAACATTTGTAAACGTATTTATCAGTTTAAAAAACAGTTTTTAGTTTTCAAATGGATTTTATTACAAAAGCGGAAATATTTTGACCTTCTGACAAAATACGCCCGATTTCTGAGGGTTAACCGTTATACTACTCTCTAACAATCATGTGATTTGCTTAAACGCTTTTGCAACGACTATTTGTGCAAATTACCTCTGGAAATTTAATTAAAACATAATTGAGGTCTTGTAGGTACACGCGTTATATTTTTGCAAAACAATTTTGTAATACGCAAAGATTATTAAGAGGATGTGGCACTTGGGCCGATATTGGGCCGAATTTAAAAAAACTACATATGTAAAAATGAATGTTTCCTTGTTTGTTTCTTAATATTTCCTATACCATTCATCCGATTGTGACGAAAAGTTGGTGTTATGTTGTGCGCACGCTTGAGAAGGTTTCTATACATAATGGTGAGCTCTGGCGTTATAAAATTTGTATAAAAAATTACAATAGGTTTTGCGCGCGAGTTGTTTGAAAAATGTGTGTATTTCATATAATTTAGCCGCAGGACAGAAAGGCGAAGGGGAAGGGGAATTCGGGAAGAGGGTGAAAGGGGAACGAAGGATGAGTGATTAGCGGTAAGGGAGACGATGGATCGTGGAAGGCGGGGAAAGTGGAAAGAGAAGGGGTCGCGGGAGGGGAAAGGGGGCGGGAATGGGGATGCAATGGAAAGGACTCCCAGGGAGAAACAATTACTTTGAGTGGCATTCCGATATTTTGTTTTTTTTAGCGCATGCTTTTTAAAAAGGCACTGCATTTTTTTTACATTGGTTCCACAAGATGCCCTGAGAAAAATCAATTTCCCTCAGGGCCTATGTCACCTGGCACCACTGCTTAGTCATCAAAATTAGCAAACCTACGGTAGGGGTGTTGGTTGTCCAATAAAAAGGTTCCCGGGGCGGTGGTACCCATACCCACCTCTCAAAATGAAATTTTCATAGTGCATTTATTATCTGCTTACCCAGCTTCAATCTAGTTTCAACAATCTGTATTCGAAATAATTTATTTACATAATTGAAAACATGATAGAATTCGGATCAGGTTATAGTTTCATTGACCTTCAAACAGAAACATTTGTAAAAATTTTATAACGCCAGATTTTGGGCTTTATTCGTTGGCCAACTTCTGTCATTTCTCGTTGCTGACCCACAACATTTCCAAATATTGGGTGTGTCGTCATAGCATTCATAGCGTAGCCAGGGGCATGTTTAGATAATGAGCCGCCCTAGGCAACAAAAATAGTTATTGAAGACAATGTTAGTGACAATTACAATTTGAAGTTTTATTTTTAATTAAGTTTTTTTTTTAAATGCCCCCTCCCCAGAAATATAATTTCCCTCAGAACCTATGTCAAACTGGGGATGCTGTGTGGATAGTTTATTTTAAGGAAAGGAAGGAGAGAAAGATCTGGGAACGAAAAGGGTAGGAGAGGTGGATAGGGTGGGAGTCAGTGTGTCCAGGAGTGACGGACTTCTAAATTACGAGAGACGAGAGAATTCTGCTGGAGAGGAAAAAAGGTCTCCCTCAACCAATCTCTCTAAATCCATGAACCCGGAAACCCCTGCTAAGTCACCAAATTTAAAAAAAAAACACTTGGAGTGATCTACGATAAAGGCGTTGGTTATTCAATAAACGGTTCCCGGGGCGGCGGCACTCTTACCCACCTGCAAATTATAGATAACATATGAACTTTTTTTAACGTGAATACCTCACAAGAGTTTCAGCTGCTCCCGTCTGTAGGCAGTGAGACTATGGCACCCCTATATTGTGAGGATGGAGGAAGTGGGAAGGGCAAGGAGATGGGGAAGAGGAAGGTGGGAATGTACTCGGCTATTCAGATCTAGAGTCACTAAACACGGCTAAAGCCGTTTTAAACAACGCTTCAATTCTGGATGGTAGTCTTACTGCGAGTATCTTTCACTCTGGAACGTGCCGCAAATATATTATATATTATTTTAAATAAACTAATTATAATAAAATTTATTTGCCCACGCCGGGATTCGATCCCGCGACATTCGGATTGCGAGTCAAGAGCCTCACCCCTCGATCACGGAGGCCGTTGAAACTATTTGGTTTTGGCTACCGCGTTTCATCTCTTAACAGTAACTAATGCACGATAATGGTCATATTTACGGATACCTGCTGCCGGCCACAGCAATAGAATCTGACCCAATTTCATTCCCCTTGAAAATGGCGTAACATGAATGAATGTGAACAAAATGCGAATAGAAAAAAAAAAACAAAAAAAACTATCATATGTTAATTTAATATTTAGTAGGTCAAAGCTAAATAAGTCTTATAAAGGTCAGCCAACGGCGTCGCCATAGAACGGAGCGAAAACTGTTATTATTTTAATCTGTGTATTAACAATACGATGAACATTATAATCCTCGTAAAAACCACTGTTAATAGAGTATCAATAGAACTTTTTAAGGAAGTCATAAATACCTAATGCTAAATTTAAGTTAATGGTTTCGTTGACTTCGATAAAATGACTGTATTAAATATTGAAAAATTATCATTTTTATCAGTCTCTCGTATCTAGGATGAACGAAGTATCTATGAAGAATGAGTTAATGATTATTTATTTATTTATTGACGCCCTATTGGGCTTTTAAATATTATGTAAATACAAATTTAATTCATAAAAACAGTATAACATAAATAAAAAGATTACAAAATATACAAATAAATAATCATAAACTCAATATAAAAAATAAGAATATATCTAATGCTAATTCCACATGGATGACATTAGATAACTCGTAGGTACAATTCATATAGGTACCTACGAGCAACAAAAACACTAAAAAAATCAAAACACATGATAAATATAAGTAAGTCTAAAGTCATGGTGTTTGAAAGACAGAGTACGAAATAGTATGCAGTATAGTTGTGAATGATGAATACTTGGAGTTGGTGGATGAGTTTGTGTATCTGGGTAGTATTTTAACGAGAGGTGGGAAGGCTGATAGAGATATTGAAAGAAGGGTGAATGCCGGTAACTCCTTTAATGGAGGACTGAACGCCGTTGGCGCTAATACAAAACTGTCATAAGAAGCGAAACTAGCAGTCCACAATGGAGTTCTGATAGCTACCCTGATGTATAGCAGTGAGGCATGGAACTTTTTTTTTTTTACATGAGCTCCACACAGGAGGCCCCGCGAAAAATATTTTCCCTCAGGGCCTATGTCACATGAGATGCTGTGTGGAGGGTCTATTTGAGAAGAGGAAGGAATGAACATTGGTCTTGAAGAGACCCATTTTGTAGGAAGGAGGAAACACAAAGGCCGGCAAATCGTTCCATAGCCGAGCTATTGAACACAAGAACGAGTCGAAGAAGCGATCCGTTCTAATGCGACAAATGTCAACCGTGTACATAATATGTTGGGCACGCGTTTGGCGTGTTTCCCGACTATGCACCGGTGCCGATGGGATCAATGACGCTAGTTTCTCGGAGCATCTTTCATAA
This sequence comes from Limnephilus lunatus, assembly GCA_917563855.2. Taxonomy (NCBI): domain Eukaryota; kingdom Metazoa; phylum Arthropoda; class Insecta; order Trichoptera; family Limnephilidae; genus Limnephilus; species Limnephilus lunatus. Next base: position 3,544,136 of record OU830596.1, on the reverse strand, counting down.
AAATACCGGTAGAACAAGAATAGCATTCCCACCCGACGCCTGTGCTTTAAAGATTGCAATCCAATAATATGTACCTACGTAAATTAACAAATGGCGTTGGTTATAAAGGTAGGGTAATAGCGTTGTCCGTTGTGTTTCGTTAGCCACAGCAACATGTGGCCGGGTCTGCTAGTTTACTACAAAAACCGAATCGAAAGGTATCCAAGGGCTGATTCGTAACCCTTTTGATATTAATGATGGAGAGGTCAGAAGAGCTGAACAAGTCCAAGAAGAGCGCATTGAATTGCAAAATGATAGTAATTTTATTTTAATTTTTTTATTTTAGCGACTATATAAAATAATTTTTACATACAAAATATAATGGTGAAATTAAGTATAAAATATTGTATTTCTTAGTCCTCCTCACTAGGAAGTCCCGTGCCGAGGCGGACTAAAGTTATTATTGCATAGACATATGAACTATTTGTGCGTCCGTGGTTTATTGCAAGGACGCGTTTAATTACGCGATTAACAGTTTATGATTATTGTCCCTTGTGGTTCCTGTGAGAACAAATAAATGTCATAGTGGTCCCTTGCCAAAAAAAGGTCAGGAACCAATGAGATAGAGGGTACACTTTTACATATAACTGCATACTGAACACAAATTTCGATTTTTCGGAGATGTCTGTGCTGTTACATCCTGTATAAGTCTTGGCACCACTTACTCCGACCCAACGACAAAAATGTATATTTAATTCGTCGTTGTGGTAGGTAAGTTATATGAGCAATTTGTTGTTTCAATGAAATTATTGCATAAACTGTTTTATCACTTATTGAGAATCATGAATGGTGGTCTTGTTTTTGCAAAAAATTATGCGTAAATTTACACCTCTCAGGGTCAGGTTGATAGTTCTGCCATGGACGAAATAAATAAATGGTAATACTCGTACCATAATAATTTATTTACATGGTTATTTGGTCAAGGTGCCCAAAATATTGAACGACTTTGCGATTTTTTATTCTCATTTAAAATCACTAATTAGAATTATCCAGATTGATTTATTCTGTATAATTTTCACATTAGAAAGGGTGCTCTATTTAAGTTTGTCACATTTATTATATTTAATGGTTTTGGCCATGTGGGTATTTGATTTATTTATTTATTTCTCTTTTCGAACATAATATGATTATGGGTCGATATAGTTTACAAATGATTACAGTGGTTTACATAGATAATATGTTCAGTAATACAAAAAAAATATGTTAGTAATCATTGACTGTATGTAAATGGGTTAGTAGAGTTGTTTTATGAACACCTCACTAATCTGTAATCTGTGGTGAGGTGTTCGCATATTTTAAATTAAATTTTATTCTGTCGTCATAAGTAAAAACACAGTATCATAGTTGATATTGTGAAGGGCCCACGGCGACATTATTGTGTTCAAAAATTAACTACAGTGTGGTACACTATTATGATGTTTAATATAATATATTATATTATACATAGTATAGTGTGGTAGAAAAGAAAGTGATATTATATGAGGAGAACGTAATAAACATAATAGGTAAAAAGCCAAAAAGAGTATAAAACAAAACCAAAGTAAATGATAATAATGCCAGTATCCTAAAACATCATCAAATAATTATGCAATTTTCTATTTAAATTAATGAGTAAAACCTCAAATTGAAATATTTAATTAAAAAATATAATATTAGAGAAACTGAATCCAAAATCTGAAAAGAGATAAATCAGAAAAACGATACGGTTTCTACCAGGACTCGAACTCAGGGCCATCGCCTTCCCAGGGCGCAACTCTACCAACTGAGTTGATGTGTCCCTATCCGATTCGGTCATATTTAACTGTATACTTCCAATGAGAACTACAAACATTATCTTCATTTTCTTCGCATATTTTTGCATTATAATAATAGTTGTGCGGTTGACTGTGCATTCAGCAATCATTCGCCGCAGAGCTTCTTGAAGCACTGCAACGATGTCGATATTCGAATGGACGGTGGTATTTTATTCAAAATTTTGAAGACGAATAGTTGAAACTACCCTCAAATAGAGCAGTTTTATGCCTTGGGAGAGTGAGTAAATGGTCCCTTTGGCGTGTATTGTGTGCATGAGAGTCACGGGCAGGGCCGGTTCTACGAAATCTGGCGCCCTGTGCAGTAGATACCAATGGCGCCCCCCCCCCTACATTTTTATTTTGATTAAAAATTAATTCAGCCCAATTTTTTTATTTTTTTTATTTAATTTTTTTTTTTTTACACTAATTTATCAAATAAAATCAACACAAATAAAGGGTGTAACTTTTCCAAATGACCTGGCGGTAGCTCTCACACTCGTTTTTTTAAAAGAAAGAATCGCCAGGAGCCCTATACTCTCTGAATCTATTGGGTAAACATAAAATTATGGTGCTATTTTAATTATTTTAGGAAAAATCTTTTTGCAAGTTATGCTTTAAAATAATACAACGAATTGTTTGTTTGTGCCCGTGCCATGATTTAAAATATAAGTTACGAGACAATGCGGGTGGTTTCGCTGAACTAGATCCATTAGACATTCTTGAGATTTACTGCGTTTATGTATATTCCCAACGCGAATATTAATAGAAAAATCAAATACAAATACGTTCTCATGGCAACGTACAACACAAGAATAGCATCTACAGCTTCTGACTAGCTCTAAAATCTAATTAGAATATAACCTCAAATTTGTACCTTGCATTTTCCCTGTGTTGAGCGAACTAACACCATGCAAACACTAAACACTGACGTATGGTATCAACGGCTTACGAAAGACGCTTACACTGACACCGTAAAATAACAAGTCCAACAAATCTAATAGATATTAATTATACATTTAACGAACTTCAAATAATATGTCAAATCAATGATGAAACTGTCAACACGTTGCAACCTGTTACCTGCAAATCCTGCAAACCATGCGATGCTTTTGTTAATAGAATTTACTGAAGATTTCATAAGAAAATGGTCTTTAACTACCTTCTCCTAGAGACTTAAATCGTACAAAATAAAACAATAGCTAGCGTACGTACGACACACTAACTAAAATTGTCAGCATTTTGAAAGGCGCAAGTCGGTTTGTTTGACTCACCAGAACAAAAATATAGCGCTGTGATTGGTTAATGAATTTGAATCGCACCCATTCGTCGTAAAAGATATATGGAAAAATAGATCTTACGTTTAAACTGTAAAAAATATGGAATATGGAATTTGTAAAAAAAATTCTGTAACTGACTATAAATTCATAAGCCGTTGATTCCAAACTTTTTCTTTGGAAAGTGTTGCTAGAGCGTAATAATTATTTGGTACTATGGGTAATTTTTAAACGATTCAGGGAATATTATAACTAATTTTTAATACAATATTTATTTTCTCACGGCGCCCCTTCGGAGTTGGCGCCAGGTTTTTTGCAAGTTTTTGAACGTAACCTTCAAATGCATCAAATTGTATATTTAACACATTTGATGTAACTTCCCTCTATAGCGGCAACATTGGACACATGCATTTTGGACACGTTGCACTTGTGTTTTTTTTTTAAATGTGTCTGTGTCGATATGACCGTACACCGTACACCTACAAGATGAAAAGCAGCCAATTTTGTAGGTATTCGGGGTATTCCCCAATATGAATTACACCACAATAATGATAAGATATACCTACCTACATACATTGTTCTACGAGTTAATTGGCAAGGAAGACTAACGATAATACATCGAATGCTTCGATAAAATTGTATTCCACGAACAGTCACAGTTTTTGACTCGTTGCCAAAATAACCATTTTTTCACTTCACATAAAAAAGTTACATTCGCGAACATTTAAAAAATCTATTAGCGCTCTCTGTCTTGAAAAGTTAATACTGGATTCAGTAGCTGTCAACTACTAACTCTCAAATATAAAAACAATATATCTTTTAAAAAATCATTCAAACTTGTTCGAAAAACATTGAACATACTGCCAATCGGAATTCACTGATCTTTTTATACACCCTGTTAAAAAAGTTATTTTAACGGGTGTATAAAAAGATAATTATGTATAAAAGTCTTTTGTTTTGCTCGCCATATATTCCCAATGGGAATATATGGCGAGCGATATGCTGAAATAGGCCAAGCCAAATGATCTTTTTATTTACATAGCTTAGAAGTTCGATTAAACATCAGATTATAGCTATAATGATCAGATTTTGTAATATTTTTCGAAGAATTTGGTCGCTAGCGTGGAGGGTCATCAATTGGAGGCTGTAATAATTATTCTTGCTCCAGGCTTTGCAGTTCTCTATGGCACAATCTCGTTTAAAAAAACGATAAATTGTTGAACACGTGAAATGGACGAGGCCTACGAAAATTGTACCATCTTGCTAAAGCCAAACATTTTTTATTCATAATTTACATGAATGTGTGTATGCCACTAAACGAGTTTTTAATATTTATTTTTTCAACTGAATATAATGTGAGGTGGCGAAGTGTAAATTAATTATCTACTCAAACTTGAATGAAGGTGATCCAATTTTTTTCAAAAACATTCTTCAACCTCCGATCATCGATCAACTCTTTAACAGAGCGCAATTATAATAATACTACTTTAGTCAATACACCCGTAGTTTGTACCTAGTGCCTGCAGTTTTTCCGAATGTACTTTAGTTATACAGAATGTGCCTGTGCCTGTAATTGTATCGAATGTACCTGTAGTTGTTCTGAATGTACCTGTGGTTTATAATTAATAAGTATTAAGGAATAAGCAATTCGGCAAATCAACGGCGTGTTGAAATATGCAATCATATTCAAACTTGAATCTGTTATTGCTCTTTTTACCTTGAAGCAAAACGTGACTTATACTATTTTGTTGCTACTATTTCAATAGACGAATTAGCTGGAATTGCTTGTTGTTTTGATATTGCTACCCCTCTCTCTTTACTTCTCATTTCCCCTTACGTTTATTACCTACTAGCTGGTGTACCCGGCTTCGCTCAGGGAGTTGATATGAGATTGAACTGACGTTCGAACCCACGACGGATCTTGCCTTTTGAGGGGGGAAATACATGTAGATGACTCAAAAAATGTTTTTATTTCATAAATTGTTAGTTTAACTATTTAAGAATATGTTTTCAAAGTTTTATATAAAAATTTCAATTCGTTCTGGTGTTAAGAGGGTGTTTAAGGGAGCTTCCCCCCGCCATCTCGCCCAATATCTATCTCGATGGAGAGAGATATCGGGCGAGATCTCTTGTCAGATTTATGCGATTTTCTAAGGCTGTTAAATTTATAAATAATCATGCATAATTGCATGAATTCGTGTTTAAAACGATCTAAACTAAAATACGTGACAGCTCACAGCTGAAAATCACACATTCTGAAATCACACATAGAAAAAGAAAATAACAGCCAAAGAAAAACACACAAATCTGACAGGAGATCTCGCCCAAGATCTATCTCGATCTCACAAAACATAGAGAATCGCTCGGCAGGTCTGGTTAGCAATCTGATTCCCTCTCCTTAAAATGTGCCGCATTTCCTCAGCCTTGCAACTTGACTCCGGGCAATAGTGTCACAAAAAGTGTAACACTCCGAAGATTAAGATCTTCTGACTGCTTCTCAAGATTTTAATTCAAATCCGCATCCGTATTCAATCTACACCGTTCCAGTAGTATTTGTTTCGGGTTAACGTCCTCCAAACTGTCAAGCCAACGAGTATTTCAATAAAAGCGATCGTGGACGGCAATAAAAAGGAGAAACTGCCATTCCACTACCATTGCCGACCCCGTGACATAAAAGTCTGGTAACATGTACATAGTAGCATTGACCCACACACGGTGGAGTTCCCGAATGGAAACCAAACCCGTTCTGGAACCGCTCACAGCCACCACCCACCAGTCACCAGCCACCAGCCACCAGCCAACCACCTCGCTCGATTACAGTTATACCCGCGCCTGATTAAACATATTGCTTACCGGTGGGTCTGACGCGAGACAGCGACGAAAGAACAACCTAACCTAACTTCTGTAAAATATTCCGTGTTAACTCTACACGGGAGGCTTATTGTTTGGAGAAAATAAAGGAGTGAACCGAAGATTTAAGATATAAATCAAAGATCTAACCTATAAATCGAAGATCTCACAAATAAATCGAAAATCTGACCTTTTAATCAAAGATCTAACCTACAAATCAAAGATCTGAAGTACAAATCGAAGATCTAACCTAAAAATCGCAATAAAATCGAAAAGGCAGGCTCTGCTAGGCCACAAAAACACTTTTCATTATCAAGCCAGTGTTTCCTAAAAGCGAAATTTATTTATTTTCTCGATGTTGGTGTCTAAAAAGCATTTTAGAAATCATATTTCGTGTTTTCTAACAACTGTATTTTCGATTAATAGGAATTCAGGAATTCAGTGTTTCCGGAAATTTCAAGGTCAAATTTTTGTTAGAAAATATCGAAAATTTCATAACAATACGATCTTATCATTAGATTTTATCGTACCGGCCATAAAAAAGACCAGCTTGTTTAGCCTCGAATTTCTTGTTATAAAATTTATGTAGATTATTTATCAGCTAATATACCCATGAGACTTCTCTACAGTTACGTAATCGAAGATACGAGTCTTCAACTATGTATTGGGAGCATTTCGTCACCAGCTGTTTGGAAACCGGTTTGGTAAATATTTTGAGATTCTGGGTGTTTAAACATAAAGCGAGTGTCATTTTTGGTGGATTAGAATAAATTTAGGATATTTCAAAGATAAGTGTGCTTTTTATTGCGTCAGCGAAGGAACATCGACTATCAGAAATAAATTAGGACATATCATATATATTATGCTCGATCTGTTTGATAGATTTGGGGTACCTAGCTGATTTTATTATATTATAACGGCGTAATTTGGATTATAATAACGGATTTCCTCTAGCTCTAATGACCTAGACACTACAAGCAACTTCTAAATTTATAATAGTTCTGGCTTTAGATACCTGCTACTGGATGTATAACACGCCTCTTTTGGATCTCACTTTAACAGCTTTCAGTCTACTTTCATCCTTCCTCTGCCAGTTCCATGCCTCACTGCCATACATCAGGGTAGGACAAGTACTGCATTGTGGACTGCTTGCTTCGCTTCTTTTGACAGTTTTTTATTAGTCCCAACGGCATTCTGTCCTTCATTAATGAATTTACCTGCATTCACCCTTCTTTCAATATCTTTATCAGCCTTCCCATCTCCCGTAAACATACTACTCAGATACACAAACTGCCCAGATACAAAAACTCTTTCTTGTCTGGTTTTACCGATGATTCATTATTGTGGATTGACCTATAATGCAACTTAAAGAAAACCATGACAGATTAAAAATATATTATAATAATATCTAGGTAACCCCAAAATCAACAGTTTTAAAAGTACTCAAACAAAACTTCAATTATTGTGATTAATCATTTAACTGCCGGATTACCCCGAATATGACGAGGTACGAAACATGCCGCCCAGCAAAATCGTTTAATAATATTTAATAAAATAATTTCGCTATAGTATAGGTAATCACCGCTAATCGCTGACTTCATTATCACAATAGAACTGGTTTGCACAATGAAAACATCACGGGATATTATAGTAATGAATGTAGGATTTGTGAAGTTGAAAGTATTTATAAAATATATGCAACAGGATCATTGCCATTCTTTACCAAATATCATAAACTTTATTTATTTTTTTGTTAACAGAGATAAGAAGACAGAAATTTATCTTCGAATGAACACCATTAGTAAATTTGCGAAATCACAAATTCTGTCAAAAATTTTAACAAATGAAATGCACATTTCTAATATAGCTTTATTGATAATTTCGGTACTTACTTCATCGCTTGTCTGAATTATTCTTCACATAGTCCATTTTTGAAAATGACGCTTAAAATAAAAACAAATTATATTGAGTTCATTGAACTCTTGAAGATTTTCACGGAGGAATAATTCACCCAGAAATTACTAACGTACATCATCACAGACAACACAAATTAGTATGTTTGATTCCCTTCCTCTCATAAAATAATATTTTACAATAAACAATAATTGTCTTTGGTGTTACATCTGGATTGTAAAGATAAAACGTTTTTTCGATAATGTAAACAGTACGTGATTTTTCGCTTTTCAGCGAATTTAAAGCGAGTTCTTTAGCTATACTGTATTGTATTCGATGCCATTAAATAACACGTCTTCTTTCTCTTTCTGACAAAAACGGTACCTAACTGAAAAGCTGAAGTCTCCGGCGTTGCCCGGGCCTAAAACGGAGTTTTCGAAATCCGACGTGCTTAGATAGTAGTAATAAGATATATTTGTTTTTTTTTACATTAGCTCCACACAGGAAGCCTCGAGGAAAATAATTCCCCTCAGGGCTTAGGTCATCTTTGGGGATTCTTTTTGGAGGGTCTTTTGGACGGTCTTTTAGGGAAAGGAAGTTCTGGGAAAGAAAAAGATATGAGGGTGGGTAGGAATCTGAGTGTCAGTGTGTCCGGGAGTGACAGGCGTATGTATTTATTCCCTCCACTGCGGTGCAAGGAAATGTTTCAGGAGAGTCCTGCTGAAGAGGTCAAAAGATCTTCCTCAACCAGTCTCTCTCGTTCCGGCCTGTCACGCAGTTGGTGGTGGTTATCCAATAAATGGTTCCCGGGGTGGCGGTACCCATACCCGCCTCCCAAATTGGGAACGAAAAAGTAGTACTTTAGAATAAATAGTCATACATACACTGTGTCTCATCTTTTGTTTCACCATTATTTAATGTGTAAGAAAGAGCTGCAGCATTATTGCGATAAGGAACGTATGTGTATTAATTACCCTTTTTGCCGTCAAAGTACCGTAATCGTGGATCGCCTTGGTAAGGTGTAATTTAGCGTTTCTTAGATGTATTATCCAATAGCCACCTGCTATTTTTGCGTCATATTATAATGAACGGACTATCAACGGCATTGCACTAGGCCTAATTTTCAGGTAGCAATGGATCGGGGACGGTACCCCGAAGGTCGCACCGTTGATTTTATTTTTCATTCGACTGTCAAACTGTATAGATGTTGGCTGAAGCAAGAATGATCGATTGTGACAATTATTACAACCTTGATTCATAATTTCATTTGATATTTTTATAGTGGAATAACTTAATTAGAGAAATCTCAAATTGCAATATATTTAATCACTAGCAAGTTCCCGGCATGCGTTGCAATGAAACTTGATAAAGAAAGTATTTCTCCCTGCGTGTCCTTTCCTATTCGTCCCGTTTCCCATCCGCCTCCCCTTCCCGTTCCATGTCCCCTTTCCCTTACGCATTCTCCTTCCACTTTTCCCACCTCCCCTCTCCCCTCGCTTACTCCCGATTTCCCCTCCCCTCTCTTGCGTTCCATATTCAGTTCCGGTGCATTCAATTTTCAAACAAATCGCTTGCTACCTATTGCAATTTTTTTTATGTAAATTTTCATTTTTCATATATTACAAGCATTCATTTTTATATACATATTATAAGAACAATCAATCAAATTTGGTACCTAACATAGGTAACTATTTAGAATACCTATAATTATTTGTTAGATTCAAAGTATTCGATTGGGGTGAGTATCACAGGTGATTGCTTTAATTAAATTCATTAATTAATAAAAAAATTGAATTTTGATTCAACAATTGATTGTTTTTCAAAATGTCATTCTCAAATTGTGAAATGTTCGATAGTTTCGTAAGAGTTTATAAAAATGCACAAACAACAAAGAAACAAGCAAGAAAGCAAAAATACATTAATTTTTTATATAATATGTAGTTTGAGGCAAAGATTAACAACTCTCAAACGAAAAATGTGTAATGGACAAGACCCAGGGTCTCTTCTTTGCCGGGGAAGCGGGGAAGTGCCCTGATCAATGTCACTACCGAATGTTATCCATTGTGTTCTCGAAATTTAAGGTGGCTCTTCGTTTCCCCATAAAACAATATCCTCGTTTCTTTCTCGGTAGTCGGTATGCGGTGTGATGTGTGACGTGTGACGCATCACAAGAACGATGACCTACATACTATACGTAGTCATTTCACTAAAGTCACCAAAGATGAGTCAGGGTTGGTTTCGTTTTATTCAATACCGCGTTAATCTTAAACCGCCGCATCCAGAATTTATACCGATTTCTTGCATATCTCCCTTAAACATTTGAAGTTTTTAAGCTCTTTAAAAATACATATGTTATTTTTGAAGATAATATTTAGACGTTCCCCACGAGAATTATATAATTTTCCTCGATAGAAAAAAATCGCAAAGTGTGCTCCGAAAGTTTTTATTAACACGTTTTTTACTTAATCTGAAACAGACAGTGAAACAATAGTAGGGGATCAACTGACAATCCTTCGTAGATAAAATTAAAATGAACCCACAAACAAACATGGATTTCAGGTCCATTGAAGGCATCCTATTCCGCTTATAATCGGCGAAACATTCGGAGAATGTACAAACTTTCGCGAGAAATTCCGACAACTCATCTTTCCGTGGGCCTACTTCTTTTGCAGAGAATGCTGCCGGCGACTGTCTGCAAACAACAAATAGTAGATATATAATATATTTCATGCAGTGGCGGACTAAGCCCGTCAGAGGCCCGGAGCGGCAAAGCTGAATGAGCCCCCCCCCCCTAGTTTAAAAAGTTGATGTAATTTTACAAACTTTTTATTCAGTTCACACGGGCCTTTGGTCCTGGGGGCCTCGAAAATGCGTCCATGTTCCCTTGATCAAATCCTAAACAAGGCTTTAAGGCATCAGGACACTATAAAAAAAAATCTTTTTTAATTCATTTTCTGAAAGATGCATTTGTTAATAATGCTCTCACTAAATGTTTTAAGGAAATTCGTAAAATTGATAGAGATACTGAATTTTATACGAAACCGTTTTAAACAGTTTGTATGTCAAATTATCCTTCAGCAAAACTTTGAACGCGTTTTTCTCGAAACTGAATTTTTCAACCTGGTTGACTACATATTAGAAAAACTATACATCCGATTTGCAAGCACCAAGTTTTAAACTATTGGAAAATCCAGTCACTATGGCATCACGTAAGGATTTTTTTTGTAAAGGGCCCCCTTCTTTTTATTTTTTTTATGAACGATGAAAATTTTCCACAAAAAATCAAAAATATAATTCGCTGGTCCGCCATTTTTTTTTTTTTTTTTTTAGATATTAAAATTCCCCTACATGGTGCCATGGCTTGGTTCATGCAAAACGGATGTACAGTTTTTTTTTATTGTCAACCAGGTTGAAAAACATGTTTAAAAAGTTTCGAGAAAAACGCATCCAAGGTTTCGTTGAAGGATACTTTTCAACATACAAACTGTTTCACTTAAATTCTTTATCTCCGTCAATTTTTCGAATTTCTTTTAAACATTTGGTAAGAGTATTTTTAATAAATGCATCTTTCAGAAAATGAAATGTCTTTTTTTTACAGTTTTCTGGTGCCTTAAAGCCTTGTTTAGGATTTGATAAAGGGAACATGGAGGCGTTTGGAGGCCTCCCAGGACCACGACGGCCCGGGCGGGCGCCCCTTCCGCCCCCTCGTTAGTCCGCCACTGATTACACGAGACCGCATAACACGTTATTCACACATCATTCTCTTTCTCCATTATATGCTGTCATCTCTATTAACACTTTCTCACTATTCATTATTTTCTTCACTATTCATATATTTATTTATAAATAAATTGGTTGTTTTGTTCTAGTGGAGCGAAAGTTATGTTTTGTGTGCATTTTTACTTTCTTCACTTCAATTGAGTACAGCTGGCAGTAGCAACGACATTCTCCATTTTCACAACCATCTGAAAATAAATACATCTATATTTTTAAATATTGTCTTACGATTTACTTCTCCAAGTATCTACACTTCTTTTTCGAGTATTTTTTCTTACCACCAGCAATTGAAAAATATGTTAATTAAAAAATGTCTGTTTAAAAATTTCACAGCTAAGTAATGGTGGAAATGGCTTTGCGAAAAGAAATTAGTTGCGTTAACCTAGAAATTCGAGACAGAAAGCTTCGCGAAACCAGAGCTTTTGCATTTTGAAAATTTTAGTTTTGTAACAGAACTGTATGGAAATTTAAACAACGTTACTTAGTACACGAGGCTGTTTGAAAAGTTTGTTAAAAACGAAATTAAAGAGTTTCGGAAAAAATATGTTTTTGATATAAAACAAGTACATACTTTGTTCATAAAAAATAAAATTATTTCATTTATTACAATTGACCGGTTTCGCTCAACATAAACATCATCAGGGTACCAATTTAAACAAATATTTTTTTTAAATTAAACAATGTTACTTTGTTTGAACCACTTGTATATTTGTTTGAAGCCGACCGGTCTCGGAACGACCGTTCCTTCCTCAGGGCTAACATAAACATATACTGATTTGACAATTACAAAATAGTGGGTGGGTACAATATATTATTTTCAAAGTGTTGTGGTAGGGGTGGAGATAGGGCTAGGGATTATTTAAGAGTGGGGGTGGGGGAACATATCCATGATTGGGCTATAAGATAATATTTTTTGTTTGTTTCATGGATTCATTATTTTTAAGGGATTTTTTTATTTCCAAGGCTTCTAAGTTATCTAAGCGTTTTCCTTTATGGTTGATATGAAGAATATTTATCCCCGTATTTTTTTCAAAACTATGGTTATTTTCAATGATATGGTTCGCGAACTCGGAAAAATTATTATTATTAAGATACCTTAAATGTTCTTTGATTCTTATTTCAAAATTACGAGTTGTTTTTCCAATACAAAATGAGGAACAGTCATTACATTTTTTGAGAAACTCAACGGTCGTTCCGAAACCGGTCGGCTTCAAACAAATATACAAGTGGTTCAAACAAAGTAACATTGTTTTATTTATCTATAATGGATTACCACAAAGTTATAGCTACATTCAAAAGTAATAATTTATTATTTATTTGCTTTTTGTTTTAGTTCACTTTATAGTACATAAATACAGCCCCGAGGAAAAAAAATCCTTAAGGCTCAAGTCATCTTTAGGGATGCTGTGTGGAGTGTCTTTTTAGGAAAGGAAGGAGAGGAGGTTCTGGGAAGGATAAGTGTATTAGGGGTGGGTAGAAATCTGGCGGTCAATGTGTCTAGGGGTGACCGACGTGTGAATCCATTCCTCCCACTGCAGTGCAAGGCGATGTTCCGAGAGAGTACGGCTGGAGAAGTCAAAGGGACTCCCCAGGCCCAGACTGGGACCATTTGGGGCCCTCCGCTAAAACCTGTAAAGGGGCCCCCTAACGTGGGGTAGGAGGGGGGGGGGGGGGGGCTTCAGAAAACGGGGGGTCTGAGGGCCTCCGCCGGATAATTTTTGAAAATGAGGTGCTTGAAAACAACAAAAACGCGTTTCTACGCTATATTGGCACCTATGAAGAAAAATAAATTCAGATAGGTTTTTATACGAAACATTTTTTTTATTGTTATCAAGTTTAATTTGTAGAACTCCATTTTAATTTTTATTTATCTTATATATTCAATAATTTTATTATTAAATTAATAAAATTATTGAATACATAAAACAAATAAAAAAAAAATAAAAATAAATTAAAAAAAAAAAAAAAAAAAAAAAAAACTGAAAACATTGTCTATATTCAGGGCAGTAAATGTCAGCATTTGTTTCCGCTGCCGTTGGGTCCAAATCATCTTCTTCGTGACTGCATCTGTCTCCGTAGTTCTCAGTGGACTCTGCCGCTATGAAGTTGCTGTATTGTTGTGCAAACTATCGCAGCTCTATCAACAGCCGACTTCTTTCAATTTTACACAGTTTAGAAACACTGTGCAGAGCTTCTGTGGGAAATGTTTGGAGTTTCAAGATAAAGTCAAACGTTTTGAGGTCAATTACCAAGAACACAAAATAACTACTAACAAGACAAAAACTTTTTTTTGTACGTTTGTGGGGCCCCTTCGGGGCCCCCTCGCGCCGGGGGCCCTCCGTGATTGCGAACCTGCGGACCTGGCCAGTCCGGGCCTGGGACTCCCTCAACCTTTCTCTCCCGATCTGGCCTACCGTGCAGTTGTTTAAAGTATTTTTTTTTAATATTACCTGCAACCACTGTTTTCTTAGAATGTCTTGAAGTATGGTGTATACATAATATGTATTTAATTAAATTATTGTCTTCTGTTACCATTTTTAATTTAGTTTTTCTGATCGGAGTCATTGCGTGTATTATTGGGTCACCGGGTGGAGTTTTGGATGGCGGAAGGAAATGGGAAATGTGCAGAGGTAAGAAAGCCAGCAATTTTCAAGGTTAAGGCAATATGTCAGTACCTAATCGACCTCGCCCCAGATTTACGTTAATTTGCTTGGTATGCAAAAATATTCAAATTATTACTTGAACCCTGTCTACAGACAACCAAAAGTCCAAAGATTTATGAATAATAATTAATTAATATTAAAGTCGAACCAAGGCATGAAGGTAATTAGGTACTTGCGGCTGTTGGGTAAATTCATGATTAATTAATATCATCGGTAGCTAGTAGCTACACAGTTTGACACATTTATCATTGAAGTCGGTGGCGTTGCTTTTATGGAAATTGGGGTGCAAAGTACATAAAAACTAGTCCATGAATTTCAAAAATTAACAATATTTTTTCGTGCTTTACTTTTCTAGTATTCACAGGCCAGCATGTCCGAGCGAACATCACGTTACTGAAGAGGCCGAGCGGTGGGCATCTCCTGTAATGTTATAAAGGCCTCCTGTAATGCCTTATTCGACCGGACATGGCCGTGCGTGAATACTAGGCTATTGAAAAAAATAGCATTGTGATATGATTGTACAACCCCGGTCAGGAGCAATCTTGTCCCCGGTGCGACCGGTACACAAGGATACTTTGCCGTTGACTTGGCTCTGAGGATGGGAAGAAATTTGGAGTTTAATCGACCGGTATACATGGCAACCTAATAAGCCAATATTGGAATTTGGGATGGGCAGGAATAAAGGAATTCGTTGGGCGTTGTTTTTTTTTTTACTTTTATCTTTAAGGCTTCTTATTGCCCCTTCTCGGTTCTTCTTGGATCTTCTTGTATATTTTTGGCTCTTCTTGGCTCTTCTTCTCTCTTTTTGCCTCGTCTGGTCTATTCTTGGCACTTCTTCCTTTTTCTTGTCTCTTCTTGGCTCGTCTTCTCTATTTTTGCCTGGTGTGGTCTCTTATTGGCTCTTCTTCCTTTTTCTTGTTTCTTCTTGTCTCTTCTTGACTCTGCTGCTTTCTTTTAGGCTCTTCTGATCTCTTCTTGGCTCTCTTATCTTTTCTTATCTCTTTTCGACTCTTCTAGACTAAGGACGGCTTATTTAACAGAATTTGAACAATTCATCAAATTTTAACGTTCATTTTCAAGTTCTGTGATTACCTATTAAAATTCTGTTACTATCCAAGTACTGTAAAACAACCGGCCCTCGGATGAAATCATAACAGAACTTGAATAGAGCTTACACAGAAGCTGATTTGAAATTTGATGAATCGTTCAAATTCTGTGAAACAACCCGTGAAAAACCATGAAAAAACATTCATGGCGTCTTTTTTTCGTCTTTTGGCCACCTGTAAAGTTAACCATGTCAAGTTACACCTATCACAGCTACCCGCTCTTTTGAGGTTAGGTACCTGCACATGGGTACAGTATTTATGTAGGTGAAGGTAAGGCATTCACGGTGTGACCTTGTCCCTTTCCCGCGGCCCTGCCTCGGCTCCGGCGGAATGCGACACAGCTAGTATCAATGGACGGGGCACTGACCTCACCATCTCAGTCACAACATTACCGGTACCTGACTTCTACCTAACCTAACTTACCATACCTTCTGTAGGTTAATAGGTTTACCTGCATCAAATCTTGTTCCTCTCACTGTAGCCGGTAAATGCACATAAAAAACCAACTGTGATTTAACGGCCCTCCGCAGTAATGACCAAAATCGTAACTAAAAGTATACAGCAAATTTTTTTTTCGAAAATCTACGCCAAATCGAAAATTCTGTTCGGTCACCCTGTCATTACGTTTTTATATCAATTTCTATGTTCCAATTTCTAATTTAATTTCGTTAAATACCGTTTATATAACATCATAGATACTAAGGACGGGTTGTGTCAAAAAAAATCAACAATTCATCCATTTTTTAAAGTTAATTTTCACGTTCTGTGCAAGTTCGGTTATTACGTAATTATAGGCCAGGCCAGTTGCTTCATAAATCTGAAATAATCATAAAACTTACATAGGATGTGTTGTTTAAATTTTTTTAACAATACATCCTTAGATATGGAGCTGTTCCTGTTCATCCACCTATATTCATATTTCCATAAACATTTACGGGAATTTTATAGTTTTATATGTATTTTATTTATTTACATTTTTTTTTAAATGTAGGTACATTTACAGTTAACATAACCGATAAATATAGATACATAATATTTGGTTTAGTTTTTTGTAGTAGTTTTTTTTACATTTAGTTGAAAAATATCTATGTCAAGTTATTAATTTTTTCCGAGCGGCCTTACCGACGGTATGTTAGTTCTGCATCTCGGAACGCGCTCTTGTGAAGTAGTATGGAACATAAAATTCAAAATTTATTATAATATCAAGAATATAGATATGAACGTTAAGAAGATTATGTGCTGTTATCAGAAAATCAGTTTTCCTTCTATCGGCGAGGCTATTAATATCCAGCATACGGGACAGAAAGGCTGATGGATATAACCAGGGATGGTATCCAAATTCTCTAAGAAATAAATATACCGAAAACTTCTTTTGTACTTTCTCTGCCATTATAGAGTTACTTAAATATCATAACTCTCGGGAGTTCCTCAGGGCTCTAATTTAGGAGCACTCCTCTTTTCGATTTTTATTAATGATGCAACGAAAATTATTCTGCATTCAAGGTCACTTCTTTTCGCTGATGTCTTAAAACTTTTATTGGAAATGTAAACTTTAGAAGACCGCATTCGACTCCAATCGGACATTGATAGAATTGTTGGCTGGAATAAACGGAATCAGGTTGAATTCCATACCTCTATATGTTTTATTCTTTCTTTCACAAGGGCGTGTCACGTATGGTTTTACGTCACTCCTGGACACATTGACCCCCAGATTCCTATCCACCTCTCATACCTTTTCCGTTCCCAGAACTTCCTCACCTTTATTTCCTTAAAAAGATCTCAGATGACATAGGCGCTGAGGGATTTTTTTCTGTTTAAATATAGCTAGTAAAAAAAAATTAAGAATGTAGAATTTTTTGAGTTTATTATATTCCTTAAACTATGTTCTAAGTACTAGTATATCAGGTTTATTTGTAAATAATTTTCAATGCCGACAGCTTTACATCACTCTCCCGACGAATTTGATAACGACTTCTGATAATTCATATCAAATATTGATAAATTTAACCGTTGTTGCTAAAAATAGGTTTTGTTGGGTACTCTTAATCTCTGTGTACGTACACCGTTTAAACACCTGCGGCTCTCGTTCCAAACTTTCGCTATAATAAGCGAGCATTTCTCTGCTTGGATATTTAAATGTACCCACAATCGTCCGTATTGGAAAATGTTATGAAATGGATGTAAGTAGTAAATACAGTACGCGGAAGTTTGGAATATAATCTGATGAATTTATTATGTGATTTAGTAATCGCTATCTAAAGTTATTACTTTAATTATGATAATAAATTTGTATAAATGCATATTTCTGAAAAGAAATTGGTTCAATTTTATTTCGTTCTTTCTGGTTCCACGTTTACCAGGTGGCTTACAAATGGGGTATGTTTGTAAGGCTGAGGGTAGGGGAAGGAGATGAGGAATATGAAGATAGGAAAGTACATGGATATTCATATCTGGTAACCAAATACGGCTAAAGCCATTTTAAGCAAAGTTTCAATTCTGAATGGTGGTCTTACTCGTACATCAGGGAAATGTATCACTGAGAGTGTATTCCACTCTGGATCGTGCCGCAAATATACTATATATTATTTTTACTGAATAAATTGCAAAATAACACAATTTTCTTGCGCACGCCGGGAATCGCGACCTTCGGATTGCTAGTCAGAGCCTTACAATTAATTGTCATGTTCTAAAATAACACATATTTTTTATTTATTTATTTTATATATTCAATTTATTATAATTCAAAATTAAAAGATTTCTTTGTTTTAACCACTATTAATGTCTATAAAACCGCCGACATATTTCGGGAGCGATGCTCTCTTCATCGGGGTTTATTAAAAACTTTTTAAAATTTCTTAATAAAAAAGTTTTTAGTAAACCCTGAGGAAGAGAGCGTCGCTTTCGAAACATGAAAGTTTTATAGACATTAAAAGTGGTTAAAACAAAGAAATCTTTTAATTTTTTAATAAAACGTGCCACAAAATAAATTTTCTGTATTTGAAGAAGGGAGAATATTACTATTTAATTTATAAAATGAGTTTATTTATAAAGAAGTTTTTTTTTATAAATAAATAAACTGTTTTTGTAAATTAAATAATAATGTTATTGAATATTTAAAAGAAATTAAATTAAAAATGAAGTTCTACAAATTAAACTTGATTTATTATAATTTTTTTAAACAATTTTTTGAACATATATTATGTTTTATTAACACCTTATTTTGTATTTGTGTAATGGGAGGTTCGATATTACAAATACCTCTTTTCAGAGTTGAAATGTTACTTGAAATGGCTTTAGCCGTTTTGGTGACCAGAATAGCAATGTATTCCCCAAATTTTCTCTTTTCTATCTCCTTCCTCTTTCAACTCCTTACAGCCTCTCAACATACCCTAAATGGGGATGCCATCATCCCACTGTCACCGGGCAGGTACGATATTCACATAAGAAATACGCAATCATGATGTGATCTAAAAAGATTAAAAAATAAAGTTTTAAAAACAATAATCATCACACTCTTTAAATTACCCAGCATTCCAAAAAAAACAAATGATCGGGAAAACTGGTTTAAATAATTGAAAGCATTAGACATTTTTCATCTTCAGATTGTTCCATCATTCCCCAGTAGTAATCAAGGGTTGTATTTGACTGCGTGTTGAGTGGGCACTTCAGACTTCAGACGTCCAACCCCCTTCGTTTAGGGTGCTTAATGACTTTAAATTATCACCCTTCTGACAGCGTTCAATCACATTATTGACTTTAGCTAGGCACAATACCCACAGTGAAAATACTATTTATTCAAGACTTCAACACGAAAATAATCATCAAGTCTATTATTAGGGGAAGTGTGTACTAGAATATTTACGGGCTTACGTTTGTAGTAGTGGGTAGGTACCACCCTGTGTGCAGAGACGGATTTAATAGACGAATTAGCCATATTTCTACTGATACTTACAATTTATTCGTGGTGGAATTCCATTATAATGATTTTTCAAAACAATTAAAACTTTTATCACAAACCGGTTACGGTAAAAGTGGGTAAAAGTTTTAATTTTTTTTTAATAAATCATTTCATTGCGTGACTTATTAGAGGCGCCCGGGTTCATGTTTGTCAAGGTCGTGCGTGGCGGGCAGGATAGCGGAAGGAGACCTTTTGACCTCTCAGTCGGACTCTGCCATCGCTTTGTACGACAGTAGGAGGAATGGATTCGTACATACCAACCCACCCCTCGTACCTTTTTCTTTCCCAGAACTTTATATCCTTCCTTTCCCTAAAAAGACCCTCTACACAGCATCTCTAAAGATGACCTAGACCCCGAGATTTTTTCCTCGTGGCATACTGTGTGAAGCTAAATTAATAAGTAAAATTTTCAAAATTTTGAGCAACCCCCGGCACAAAAAAGAGCCAATGACTTTTAAACGCCTGAACAGATTTTCAAGAATTGTAGCTTAGAACCATCTCGATCACGTCAGCTTTCAAACAAACAAAAACTCATCGAAATCGTTCCATTCATTTAGGAGCTACGATGCCACAGACAGACACTCACACAGACACAAATAAAGTCAAACTTATAAAACCGCCTCTTGCGTCGGGGATTAAAAAACGTATGCTTTTAAATTATGCGAGTATCTTGGCTTTTGGTTTTTTGGAAATCTTTTTAAAAGCCTATAAATATTGATATATTTACAATTATTTTAACAAATCAAAATAGTTTCTAGCAGTAATGATTAAAATCCGGTCCTGCCTTCACAAACAATGACGTGGTGAGCATTTTTCAAGCGAGTAAACATCGGCCATAAAGTCTTTACTGGATGCTTTTGTAACCTTTCAAATTGATTAAACTGCCCATTCAATTACTGACAATTCTGACCGTTTTATTCAGGCAAATTACTCGTATCACTCATCAATCAAACGGCATTTAACCTGTCGACTTTATCTGCTATTTTAGACGTGTTCTTTCACATTCTGACATCGTGTACCTCGGGATGTTTCAACTAACCATTACGCCAATTTTGATGTGAGTACCGCCGCCCCGGGAACCATTTTTTGGATAAAGCCTCGATTACATTGAACGAGTTTACAAGCTACTTTCTACTAAGTTTAAAATCGGGTGAATCGGCGAGTGAGATTGTCACGATGACACACAAAACTGTCCACTCGCTCAGTAGCGTAGGAAACTAATCTCGTAGGTCGCTGCTAGCGCCACAGCTAGACACAGGAGACCCAGAGGAAAATAATTTCCCTTATGGCATATGTCATCTTTGGGGATGCTGTGTGGAGGATTTTTTAAGGAAAGGAAAGATAGGAGAGTTCTGGAAAGGAAAAGGGTTTAAGGAGTGGGTAGGAATCTGGGGTTCAGTTTGTCACGGTCATCCGCCTCCAAGACCTAGACAAACCTCACCCCATGACAGCAGGGTTCACGGGATGAGGTTTGTCCGAGTCTTGGTGGCGGATCCGTCTGCCCACCTCTCCAGTACTCTCTTGGTACATCGCCTTGCATCGCAGTGGGAGGGATGGATACATAAGCCCGTCACTCTCGGACACACTGACCCCCAATTTCCTACCCAAACCTCATACCCTTTTCTTTCCCAGAACTTCCCCTCCTTCCTTTCCTAAAAGGACCCTCTGCACAGCATAAAAAAAAATCTCAACAAGGTTAGGCAGAGAGGATAGACCGCCAATGTTCTAAATGACTGTTAATGGACATGCTTGACTTACTTTAACCTTAAACCAGTGAATCCTGACATTATTTGGAGTAAAAAATGTGAAAGAAATTTTGGTATCCGGTGTCTTTTTTCTATGATTTAAAAAAAAAAAATTATTTGCTTCAAATCTAAACAAAAAATTACTTCGATATGTCGTCACACTGGCCACTCAGCCGAGTTAGCCATTAACATCCAGTATTTTATGCCGTTTTTTCAAATAACAAAAAAAACAAGAGGAAGTCTGATTTCGAAAAACTCTGCGCAAAGCCCGGGCCTCGCCGCCGGGGGCTTCCGCCAGTAAATTATAAAGCAAAATTTGTTCATGATTTAATTAAGTACTTTTTCAATTCCTATTCAATAGAATCAAAACGTTCACTGAAATGCAAAGCACCCCGGAAGCATTTGTGATGACTTTTGACATTTGATTGACAGCCAAAAAAAGATGGACATTCTTGTCACAAATATTGCAATAGCGAAAAACCACGATGTCCTAATATGTCAAACATTATGAAAGTCTCCAATGTTAAATAATTGTTACTCGTTATTGTCCATTTTTTACACCTGCTTGTGATGTTTGGCTAAAATAAATCACAGAAAACACTGTGAATTATTTAATATATTATAACAAGTAAGTGACGTCTGGGTTTTTATCAAATTTGTGGTCGGTTTCAATAAATTGCATAAATACGAAATAGGTATTAGATTGGATAACTTAGAAGCACTAAGCA
Source organism: Limnephilus lunatus (assembly GCA_917563855.2). Taxonomy (NCBI): domain Eukaryota; kingdom Metazoa; phylum Arthropoda; class Insecta; order Trichoptera; family Limnephilidae; genus Limnephilus; species Limnephilus lunatus. Next base: position 3,522,310 of record OU830596.1, on the reverse strand, counting down.
CTAAGAACCACTTAGAACTAAGGAAAGTCAAAAACATTAATAGTAAAGTAATTAACAATCAAATAAATTTAAATAAAAGTCCAATACTTAGGTTGTTCCCCATTGACAAAGAACATTCGCTTTCCCTTTCCAATTCTATCCTTACGACTACTTCTTCTTTCACTGGAGGAGTCCAGCCCATTTTGTTTTAAACCATAGATATATTATTTATAACACATGTAACTTAACTTTCGTAGAGTATATCTAATAATACTGCCCTGAAGAAGGTACGGTTTTAGCGAAACCCGGACGGCATAAAGAATAAAAAATCAAAATGGTGTTTATAAAGTTATTGTTTTATTTTAAATAATAAAATAGTTAATATATGTTTATAAAACTTGGAGTAGGTGGATGAGTTTGTGTATCTGGGTAGTATGTTTACGAGAGATGGGAAGGCTGATAGAGGTGTAGAAATAAGGCTAAATGCAGGTAACTCCATTAATGGAGGACTGAATGCCGTTGGCGCTAATAAAAAACTGTCAAAAGAAGCGAAGCTAGCAGTCCACAATGGAGTTCTGGTACCTACCCTGAAGTATGGCAGTGAGGCATGGAACTGGCAGCGGAAGGATGAAAGCAGACTGAATGCTGTTGAAATGAGATCCCTGAGGCGTTTGTGTGCTAAAACCATGTATGATCGCGTGAGAAATGTGGAGATCCGCAAATAAAGCAAGGCTGATGTAAGCGTAATGAGTAAGATTAAGAAAGGGACGCTCAGGTGGTTTGGGCTTGTAGAACATGGCAATGAACGAGAAAAGGAGTGTAAGGAGAATATATAACGCAAATGTGAATGGTTGAAGTCGGGGACACCCAAAGAAGACATGGCACGATCAAGTGAATCAGATACTTGAGATGAGCCATGTCAAGAGTCAGAATGATAGAAGAATATGTATGAGACGATGTATGAATGTGAATGAGGTAAAGAGTGTGTGCCAAGACCGAGTTGTCTGGCGGTACGTCCTCTCTTCCTACCCCTGCGGGGAAACGGCGTGATGGTTAGTTAGTATATTTTTAAACATTTTTTTAATCCTACATTTACTTTGCAGATAATATAATATCTTTATCCAAATACCGTTTTCTTCAAAAATATCTAATTTTAAGGAAATTTTCATAAAAATCACATCTTTTTATCAAAAATATTGTACCTTAAGCATCATTTCTTATGGTCAATTTCTTTGTAATACTTTTTAGTGTATGTTTCCTCTGCGACCAACACTTGAATATGATTGTGAATTTGACAAGTTTCACGAAACGTTAGCATTCTCCCGCATTAATCACATTATCTTGTGGGTTCAACCCAACAATTCCAGTTAACCAGACACGTTTTGGCCTAGATAAGATAAGGAAGTTAACATTAAACATGAATATTTACGTAATATACTAATAATATTACCTAACCGATCAAATAACTGATACGGCCAGATTGCCTGCTTTATTTGTTGGTGTTCAGATTGAAGGCAGGGTTTCCTGATTAAAACCTCATTCATCATTTTGTGGTAGATAAAGACTACTTATTAACCACTGGAACGTTTTTGGTCCCATTTTGGCTAATTTGCAAACACCCTCGAGTGTCCGCTTGCCAAAATGTGGCCAAATTGAAGAGATATTTAAAAAAATATATTATTGGAATTATTTCAAAACTTCCCGCGCCTTGCATACTTCAATTAATCACAAAGTTTTCTTAGTAGTTTCACTTTTTAACAAGAGATGTCTCGCACAATTTTTTAGGCTTGTACGCGTACCGCCGAATTATTTATTGGATAACCTACACCTCTGCAATGCTTCAAGTGGTTTGGTATGTTTGGTGACTTAGCAGGGGTGCCTGAGTTTATGTGAGGTTCATGTGCGGTGATGTTTTTTCGCCTATTGGCGATAGTTAAGCCTGCCTACCTGCTGCGCAGTGGGCCGGATCGAGAGAGACTGGTTGAGGGAAATCTTTTGATCATATTTATTAGCTAACTAGCAGATTGTGAACAATCTACGAAAAAAGTTTAGAGGTAACTTTGCTCGCTAGCGTGCGAGCTTTTTAGCTAATAAACTAACCTTGCGTCATCATAGTTGCTAGTAAGCTAGCTGCGAGTATCTCAGTTTTCTATAAAATGTCGACAGAATTAGTTCGCGCGGCTGTCGTTATTTTAGCTCGCTCAACTCGCTAGCTAGTTAGCTACTGAGCGAGAGGAAAGTTTTGTTTCATCATCACTCGCCGATTAACCCGCTTTTAAACTTGCCGGCTAGTCGCTTGTAAACTCGCTCAATGTAATCGAGGCTTTATACGTTGATACTAAGCAGGCGTTATGCTTTCATTATCTGAAATATTATCAATTTTTTAATAGCCGGAGAATAAATTAGCAGTAATGATGTTACGATTGGATTCGGTCGGTTTTTCAACATATGGAAATACTTGACCTTTGCATCAGTTAATTTAATAAATAATAACTATTTTATATGTACACCGCGTGCAAAGAATCTTATTTTTGGGATTAACTTGATCGTGATTTTTATACTAATCAATCAATCCTATTGATAATAAAATATCTAAATAATATATTACAAAACCTCTCTACACATAGATAAAAAATAAAACTGCAACAAAATGATGTAATTTTTTTCATACCTTTAACATGTTTACGGCCTCCTCAGGCCAGCCACCTCAGGCTTACGGCCTATTTTGTCGGTAGGTCAAAATATTTCCGCATTGCAATAAAATCTAAATAAATAGAATATTTCTGAACGCCTCAGAAAACTAAAACCTGTTTTTGAAAGGTGATAAAGTTTCAAATTTTATAATTCGAAATAAACATATAATTTTTAGAGTAAAACTTCTTTACGCACGCTTGACTTAGGGGGTAAGCTGGCGAATGCGTGACGAGTACGTTACGAAAAGCGAGGCGAACGCTTCGTATATAACTGTAGGAGCAAGAGAGAGCAGTGCGCGCGCACATTTTCTTTCTCTCTTCTTTCATAAGTTAGTGAAGTTTTACTTCAGTCGTGAAATTTTTCAAATCTAAACAATAGTTTTAAGAATGGCTAAACATATGTTTTTATTAACTAAAAAATAGTGATAACGAAAAAAGATAACGAAAAAATAACACACACGTATTTTAACGGGCAAATGTATTTTAAGCGTTATCGTCAACTCATTTTTTGGTCGTTTCGTGTAAAAAAATGTGTGCAGTTCACACGCGATAGAAGTGAAATCTTCAGAAAACGAAAGTAGACAAGAGTGGGGAGGCTACGAAGCTCCGCACAAAGAGGAGACCAATTATACTATCTCATTCTCTCGCAGGCTGAATCGTATAGATCATAGGTTCTCAACGTGGGCGATAACGCCCCCTTGGGGGCGTTTCAGACCTTCAGGGGGCGGTGGAAGACCAAGAGCCAATTGGGGGGCGTTTCAGACTTTCAGGGGGGCGGTAGAAGACCCAGAGAAACCCATCTTACCCCTTCAGTGCTCCAGATAGTTCGCCGGCAGGACGTACGTCTTTTTCACTGCGCGCCGTAATTTTAAAATTATCAAAATGATTTACAAGTTTATCCTAATTGATATTGACGAGGAAACTAGTGCGCTTCATTTGCTAACGACAAGCGGTGGTGGTCGCAAGTATCTGAGAAGTGGTTCTCGAGAGAAGTAATCTCGAATATAGCGATCAAATACGCCCTTCATAAGCGTTGGAAAACTGGAGGCCTTCAGAGTGAATAAGATCTGTTTAGTTCTTACCGAGCGTTAGTTAGGCGCGAGTTTCGAGTGGCCAATCGAGCCTACCTGTCTGAAATCGAGGAAAACATCACGCATGATCCCAAGATATTTTGGTACTATATAAAATCCCTTCTGAAGGATGGTAGTCTTGAACACACCATGATAAAAGATAATCAAGAATTTCGTGGCTTGAGTGTGGCTTACGCATTTGCTGATCATTTTCAATCGGTCTACAATAAAGACCCTCCACCTCTAGACATTAATAATACGGCCACATTTACTACCAGAGGAGCTTCAAACTTTGATTTCGATATATTTACGGAATCTGACCTTATGAGTGCCATAAGTCTCATGAAGATCTCACCCTCTATCGGACCAGACTTCGTTCCCGTATTTTTTATTAAAGGGTGCACCGAGTTCCTAAAACACCATTATATGTCTTATAATTAACTTCGCTATTAGTACTTCCACTTTTTCTGAAGTATTGAAAGCTTCCAAAAATATGTCCTATTTTTAAGAAAAGTTCGAAAAAGTTAATCGAAAATTATAGACCAGTTTCCATACTATCAACTCCTGCTAACAGCTAAACTATTTGAACAATTAATTCATAAATTCCTTATGCCTCAGATAGACGCATGCATTATCCCCGAACAGCATAGTTTCAGGAAAGGAAGATCCACTGAAACCAATCTGATGGTTTTCACCGACTATGTTGCTAGGTCCCTAGATAGTGGAAACTAAGTAGACTATAAGACTTTTATACTATGAATCATGATATCTTACTCATAAAACTTGCCCAGTTGGATTTTTCCCTTCGGATGTTAAAGTTTTTTAAAAGTTACCTCAAGAACAGAAAGCAATTTGTCACACACGGAATATTCCAATCTGCTGAATTTCTCGTTTTTTCTGGGGTTCCCTGAGGATTGATCCTAGGGCCTCTTCTCTTTTCTATTTTCATTAATGTAATTGCTGGAGTCCTCCGTTTTTCTCGCTTTTTGCTGTTCGCTGATGATCTAAAATTATTTCTTCTAATAAGAAATATTGAGGACTGCCAGCGCCTTCAAGCTGATTTTGATAACATTTCAGAATGGAGTCAACGAAACCAGCTTCATTTCAATGTCGTAGTTCTGACTTTTACCAGAGCATACCAGTCTCACCTACCACAGGTATACTATGCTCGGTCATAATCTCAAACGAGTTTTAAATATAAAGGATCTTGGGATTATGTATGAAAGTAAACTGACATTTCGTCTTCATATAACCGTCAGAGTTTTTCGCGATACCCGTGTTCTGAAGATTTTATACTTCTCCCTGGTCCGCAATAGGCTGGAGAGTGGTTTGCTTATCTAGAATCCTCATAAGGTGGGATGATCCCTTATGTTTAAAAGGGTTCAAAAAAGTTTCTAAGATTTCTCTACATGAGGGAGTACGACCACTATCTATGGCTCTACCTGGCGAACTTTCTTCTGGGCATGCTGGGACTTCACTCCCTGCAGCTCAGAAGAGAGGGGTATGCCGCCACTCACTTATTCAGACTGCTGCGAGGCTATATTGAGAACTCAGCCATTTTGGAGCGCGTGTGTCTTTATGTTCCAGATGACTAACTTAGACAGCGTCATCATAGATTATTCTATCTTCCTGCCTATAGGAATAACTTGCCAATGGTTCTCCCGGTAGGGAGGAGTATATTGCTTCTGAACCAAATCTCCTCCGAGATTGATATATTTGTCAGTGAGGAGAGATTAAAAAGGGAAATACTTTTGATTCTTGTAAGAGTCTCTTCACATTGACGAAATCTTCACCACCGCCTGAATTTTTTTTGAAATTGCCATATTTCTTGCCTTATTTCTTGTATCGAACGTGTCGACGAAAGCGTATGACAACCCTGAGAATTCAAGAATGGAATTTACGCTTCCACATAATACCGTGCCGCTGCGCGTTACCCCTTCCAATAACCTACGAAACAAAGGGAGTGCTCTCATTGGCCAACGAAACACTGTGCATTTGGAATGATGTCTACAATGCTATTACATTCTACAATTAACTTATCAATTGAAAACATAAACGCAATTGATAATAAATACATGCTGCAGCATCATTGGACTCGAAAACACATCTGAATAACCACGTAATACTTCCACCAGGGACCCCAGACAGCAATGATCAAAATCAAGGAAATGATTGAGTATTTACGTTATCCCCACCCTGCTACCAGACGCGGCGCCATTGGTCAATGCTGAACAAAGGAAATGTTTGAATCGTAAATATTTACGACAGCCAATTTACATTCCGAAAAACTCGGAGCTAAATTTCGGGAAATCGGGAATAATTTGAATCAAGAAATATATATCATCACCTAAAAATAGGTATATACTACAATAACACCTCAAAAAACTGTCGTCTACCAGTGATTATTGCACTTTAAGAAAATATTTACTTCTAGATATTGTATCTTGTATCACATTTGTAAACTTGTACCTTTTCTTGTTGAAACAATAAAAATTATGTGAGACTTCGGTTTATTGGAACAGGACTGTCTTGGCAAAGGTTATCACACAGATTTTTAACACATCTGCTCGAAAATCATAGCGATTGGGAAAAATACGTAAACGCAAGCACCCTTCAGAAACAGGGAGGTTCTGTGTTCCAAAAGTCCAACCCGGATTTGCCCTATAAAACAAACGGCAAACCGGTAGGAAATCAGTTCAAAAACTACCAGCCAAGAAGTCACAAGTCTCCAAGAAACTGAAGTCTCCAAGTTCTAACCTACTTTAAAAGTGTTTTTTAATCAGTTTAAATTCTGTTCTACCTTTCTCTCAGTATCCCATTATCCTGACCCCAACAGTCTCCAAAAGTCTCCAAAAGTCTGCAAGTCTTTTAAGTGTTTTTACAACAGTTATAGAGTCAGTTTTTGCTAATTTAACTTAGAATCATTAAATCCAGAAGTTAAGGACATTGGCGTGCCAAGTTGTGTCCAGCTCCCTATTTTTGCAATTTGTGTACAAAACGTCTAGTACATTTGGTCCTTCGAGCCGTATCTACACATAACACGCCTTCAGTCTTACCCAGTGGAAATGCCGTCTCTTCGCAGTGGCCGTAAGACCCCGACATCTTCTGATACATCGCTGTCTAAATCTAAACCTGACGCCCCGGGGACAAGCCGAAATATGCCAGTGGCGCCCCTACGGACCCCGGGCCCACACACCGTAGACACCGATGAGACGCCATCTAGAGGACCCCGCCAGGTCCACAATCTATCTAGTGCGAGCCCAGCCAGGAACTCTGATCTCATCACGCTTGACCGACCAGCTCCAGAATCTGTCTCCGAGAGCCTCCACGAATCCAACAGTAAAAGCAGCGAAACAACTTCTGAATCAACTGAAGACTCCCTGCGATTACTGCGCCGAGAGATGCGCATTCGGGACAGACGTCACGCCAAGCAGACAGCCAATCTGCTCGCAGCCCTGAACGCTGCGACACGCCAAGCAGTCAGCCAACCTGCCGAGGAGCCAGCACCAACCAGCCCGACCCTGCGAGCCAACCTCGGTCAGGCAGTAATTCAAGTCCAGGCACCAACCGGCCCGTTTACTAACGAGTTCGCAACGAGATATGCCACTCAAGTACACACGTCAGACGGCCCGTCAACCGGAGAGTTTGCAACTAGATATGCAACAACTCAAGTGCCCGCACCAACCGGCCCTTCTGCTAATGAGTTCGCAACGAGATATGCCACTCAAGTACACACGTCAGACGGTCCGTCAACCGGAGAGTTTGCAACTAGATATGCAACAACTCAAGTGCCCGCACCAACCGGCCCTTCTGCTAATGAGTTCGCAACGAGATATGCCACTCAAGTAAACAAGCCAGCCGGAGAGTTTGCAACGAGATATGCAACAACTCAAGTGCACGCACCGACCGGCCCTTCTACTAATGAGTTCGCAACGAGATATGCCACTCAAGTAAAAAGGCCAGCCGGAGAGTTTGCAACGAGATATGCAACTACTCAAATGCACACACAAGTCGGTCAGCCTACCAATGAATTTACAGTAACCGATCCAACTGGATATGCCGCCACCCAAGGCTACACACTACTGACGGGCCCTGCCAAAAACATCCCTACGACCGAATACAGCCATCTCGGACCCGAGCGCCCACTTTACAATACAACGGGGTACCAGCAACAGCCAGCCTCCTCCGGCCAGGATTCCCCATTGTTTACACCACCGCATACAGCCAACGAGACAGCACGGCACACCCGAGAATGGTTGTAGCATGGCAACGACCCACTGGCCCAGATCGCCTCTGTGATGGCAGAGGCGCTCCGCTCCTCCAGAACGCAAGATAGCCCTCGCACATTAGAAGATGACTCAAGAATGGCAGCCCTAATCGCCAGGCAATCCACAGCAAAAGATTTGCCTACCTTCTCCGGAGACCCCCTCGAGTGGCCTACCTGGAAGGCACAGTACGCTCAATCCACCGCCACCTGCCAATTGACTCCGAGCGAAAATCTCATCCGGCTGCAGCGTGCCCTCAAAGGCAAGGCGCGAGATACCGTGGGTCCCCTACTAATGGATCCTGCGCAAGTTCCAGAGATCATCAGCGTCCTCGAGCAGCGATACGGCAGCGCTAACTCCATAGCAAAATTTATGCTAGACAAGGTTAAAAAGCTACCTTACCTCACGACCGAGGTATCACTCGAGGACCTGGCAGATTTCTCCGGGACGGTGCAAAACCTGGTGGCATCCCTCCGGATCTTGAAAACCGAAGGTTATCTCACCAATCCTGCATTACTGAACGACGTCACTGACAAAATGCCGAGTTCCCTGCGGCTGGCATGGCTAATCGAGATCCGCAAACAACATGCCCCGGCCACCATAACCCAGCTCGCTGCCTTTCTGAAAGAGGTATCAAACGCAATTCCAAACAGCGGGATGGTGGACCACATACGATCCCGACCACGCCGTGAACAAATACATGCCGGGTACCAGGAGGAAGAAGATAGTGATCGCATGCGACTTCTACCGAGCCATGAGCAAATACATGCCGGACATCAAGAAGAAATCGGGGACGGCCCAAAAGAAAAGATCGCCCCGATGAAACGCAAAATGAATGAGGCACATACTTACCCTGGACCAAGCCGAAAAAGAAAAACAGCCGACGAAAGCTGCGCCCAATGTGGCGGCGATCATAAAACCCGCGAATGCAAAGAATTCGCAGCCAAAGATGTTGAACTTCGATGGGAAACTGTACGCATGGGAAGGTTATGCCGCAAGTGCTTAGAAAAACACCACTCACGAAGCTGCAAAATAAACCAATGGTGCAAAGTAGGGGATTGCCGATCCCCACACCACCCCCTGCTACATAATCCCGAGTTCGTACGAAAAAGCACCGTGGAAAATGTCAACTTGTGACGCCAGGACTCCGGACAGAGAGTACTGTTAAAAATTGCGCCAGTAATATTAAGCGCTCCCAACAAAGAAGAAGTGTCAGTGTTTGCTCTCCTGGACGAAGGATCCACAGTAACACTTGTTGACACTGACACCGCAATACAAGTCGGAGCAAACGGCCCAGTTCACGGACTGCGAATCCACGGTGCCAAAGGAATGTGCACTTCTGACAATCTCTCCCAACGAGTGAGACTAAGAATACGAGGTGCGGGCAACAGTAATACATACCACATCTCTGCCAGCACAATAAGCAACCTCAACCTGCCGGAGCAACAGATCCAAGGAAGGTCTGTCGTCCCGAAGCTGCTAATAGGCCAAGACAACGCTCACCTAATTGTGTCAAGGGAAGTTCGTGAATGCAATGATACTACGCGAATAGCATCACGCACCGCACTAGGATGGATCGCTCATGGGGGAGTCAACCCCAGAGATAATAACACGACTACCACTTTGGCACTACAACCATAAACGGCCGCAGACATACAATTGAGGGAGCTAGTAAAAACCAACTTCGCCATCGACTCGCTCGGAGTAACATCAGCCACCAGAGTCAATGCAAGCGAACAACAGGCCATTGCACTTATGAATGCAACTACACGTCCTCTTCCTACAGGGAAGTGGGAAACTGGTCTACTATGGCGCAATCCAGAAGCCTCGCTACCTGACAATCGGCAGTGTGCGCTGAAGCGACTTCTGTCTCTGGAGAAAAAGCTAGCAAAAGACAAAAATCTAGCAGTGGCCTACAATGACAAAATAAGTCAACTTCTCAACAAAGGCTATGCCAAGAAGCTATCAGGCCATGAAGCTTCCACCACCACACCTCGCAAATGGTACCTGCCTCACTTCGCAGTAATCAACCCAAATAAGCCAGGAAAAATCAGAGTGGTATTCGATGCTGTAAGCCGATGCCGAGGAACCTCCCTCAATGATCAGCTGCTTACTGGTCCTGACCTGCTGTCCTCCCTCCTGGGGAATATAATACGCTTCCGGGAAGGAAACATCGCCATTGCTGCAGACATCAAAGAAATGTTCCTGCAAATAAAAATAAGGCGAGAAGACCAGCCGTCCCAGCTTTTCCTGTGGAGGACATCACCCCATCATGAACCAGACACCTATCAAATGTCATCAATGATGTTCGGAGCCACCTGCTCCCCAAGCAGTGCCCAATTCGTCCGAAATAAAGTGGCCGAAACATACGAGCACGAGTACCCGGCCGCCGCAAAAGCCGTACGCACCAAGTTCTACATGGACGACTACCTAGATGCAACAGACACACCCAATGAAGCTGCTACACTCGCCCAAAGCGTAAGTGCCCTCCTCGCGAAAGGAGGGTTCCACTTGACAAATTGGGCGTCTAATAGCCCGGTGGCCCTAGCTGGCGTACCCATAGAAGACCGTGCCAGCTCCGCGATACAGATTAGCAGTGGAGGTCCAGAGACAGAACGAGTGCTTGGTTTGATCTGGGACCCCACCACAGACCGCTTCCTGTACTCATTTCGCGAGGCAATCTCACCCGACACGGCCACACAACCTACCAAGCGGCAACTATTATCTATAGTAATGAAGATCTTTGACCCAGTCGGCTTCGTTGCCTGCCTTACCATCAGATCTAAGATGCTACTGCAAGCAGTGTGGCGCTCAAGCGTCGGCTGGGACGAACCCATTACCCCCGAACACGCCCAGAGATGGACAGACTGGCTGAGCCTGCTGCACACAAACAGCATCTCAATCCCGAGACGTTGCCTCTCAAACAAACAGAACAACGTAACTCTATACCTCTTCTGCGACGCATCGGAGCAAGCTTGCTGTGCCGTGGCCTACTTCACCGAAGAAATAAATGGATCCTTACGAGTAACATTCCTTGCAAGTAAATGCAAGGTAGCACCACTGAAGCCTCTCTCCATTCCACGCCTCGAGCTTCAAGCCGCCCTCATAGCAGCGAGACTAGCCCAGACGATCCAAAAGGAAAGCAAAGCCCTGATATCCCGCACCTGCTTCTGGACAGACTCCACAACTGTACTATGCTGGTTACGCACCGACCCACGCGCCTACTCAACCTTTGTGGCAAACCGATTGGGCGAAATAGACGAACTAACCAACATACCCGACTGGAAATGGGTACCCACAAAACTCAATCCAGCTGATATAGGAACACGAGACTTAGAGGTGCCAGACCTAACACCAGAAGGAAGGTGGTTTACCGGCCCAGCCTTTCTCACTTCCCCGGAGGGTGCATGGCCGAAAGAACGGGCACCCGCCCACAGGCCTGACGACCTAACACTAGAAGTCAAACCTCACTACGTTGGCCTTGTGTCCACCAAGGGCGAAGCACTCCCATTAGTAGAGCGGTTCTCCTCATGGCACCGGCTAATCCGCTCCACAGCTTGGATCCTCCGTTTTATCAGACGATGCAAGATGGGGCCCAACAAACCAGTAGAAGGCCCACTACTAGCCGAGGAGATAAAAGCAGCAGAACAAAAATGGATCAAAAGGTCCCAGGAAAACGCTTTCACAACTGATCTACACACCATCCGACAAGGTCAAAAACTACCTACTGGCAGTCGCCTCAACTCGCTGAACCCCTTCTTTGGACCAGACGACCTTCTACGAATGGGGACCCGACTACGAGCCTTGGAAAGAACAAAGAGTGTGGCCCGAACCCCCATAATACTGGACGGCGACGAACCCTACACTCGGCTCCTAATCAGTCACTACCACAAAAAGGCGGATCATCCTAGTACTGAGAAAACAATTGCAGAAATACGCAATCATTTCTTCATAATACGAATACGCACAACAATCAGGAAAATAACGCACGTCTGCCCCACTTGCTTCATACGACGCAGCAAACCGACTTCACCTCTGATGGGCGCATTACCACCACCCCGCCTGATGCATCACGTCCGTCCATTCACACACTGCGGGCTTGACTATTTCGGCCCTATGGCTATCACGGTCGGTAGGCATCGAGAAAAACGATACGGAGCCATCTTCACCTGCCTCTCAACGCGCGCCATTTACCTAGAACTAGCCGCTTCACTGACTGCCGACTCGGCCATCATGGCCCTTCAAAGAATGACCGCCCGCAGAGGTCAACCCACAGCCATGTACTCGGATAACGGAACAAATTTTCACGGAGCTGACACCGAGATGAGGGACGCCCTGCTGTCAATAAGTCAAGACGCCAGAATGATTGACGCAATAGCTACCCAGGGCATCGAGTGGCACTTTATACCACCGCTGAGTCCCCACATGGGGGGAGCTTGGGAGAGACTAGTACGATCAGTAAAGAAAGCCCTAAGCGCAACACTCAAAGAAAGAGCACCAAAAGAAGAAACTCTACGCACAGCACTTGCAGAAGCCGAGTTTGTGGTAAATAACCGACCACTCACCCATATTTCAGTCGACCCGCGTGATGAAGAACCTCTAACACCCAACCACTTTTTGCTGGGATCGGCCGGGAAGCGCCCCCAATTATCCTTCTACGACAAAAAAGAAGAGGAAGTATGCCTACGCCGCCAGTGGCGCATCGGACAACAACTTGCAGACACCTTCTGGAGGCGATGGCTGCGCGAATACCTACCTACCATGGCTGCCCGACAAAAATGGCACCATCCAACTACACCAATTAAGAAGGATGACCTAGTGATCATCATGGACCCAGCACTGCCTCGAAACAGTTGGCCACGTGGCCGTATCCTCGAAGCAACACCTGCAGCTGATGGACAAGTCAGAACTGCTCGGATCCAAACCAGTACTGGGATATACGTAAGGCCGGCAGTCAAAATCGCCGTCATCCTGCCTGCCACACCAACAACTAACGAAACTGTACCAGTTGCGAAGACACCCGATTCAGAACTCAGACATCGGAAAAGGACACGCCCGACGAAGTAGCTGAGCACAGTCGAGACTGCACTGGGGGGAGTGTATCGAACGTGTCGACGAAAGCGTATGACAACCCTGAGAATTCAAGAATGGAATTTACGCTTCCACATAATACCGTGCCGCTGCGCGTTACCCCTTCCAATAACCTACGAAACAAAGGGAGTGCTCTCATTGGCCAACGAAACACTGTGCATTTGGAATGATGTCTACAATGCTATTACATTCTACAATTAACTTATCAATTGAAAACATAAACGCAATTGATAATAAATACATGCTGCAGCATCATTGGACTCGAAAACACATCTGAATAACCACGTAATACTTCCACCAGGGACCCCAGACAGCAATGATCAAAATCAAGGAAATGATTGAGTATTTACGTTATCCCCACCCTGCTACCAGACGCGGCGCCATTGGTCAATGCTGAACAAAGGAAATGTTTGAATCGTAAATATTTACGACAGCCAATTTACATTCCGAAAAACTCGGAGCTAAATTTCGGGAAATCGGGAATAATTTGAATCAAGAAATATATATCATCACCTAAAAATAGGTATATACTACAATAACACCTCAAAAAACTGTCGTCTACCAGTGATTATTGCACTTTAAGAAAATATTTACTTCTAGATATTGTATCTTGTATCACATTTGTAAACTTGTACCTTTTCTTGTTGAAACAATAAAAATTATGTGAGACTTCGGTTTATTGGAACAGGACTGTCTTGGCAAAGGTTATCACACAGATTTTTAACACATCTGCTCGAAAATCATAGCGATTGGGAAAAATACGTAAACGCAAGCACCCTTCAGAAACAGGGAGGTTCTGTGTTCCAAAAGTCCAACCCGGATTTGCCCTATAAAACAAACGGCAAACCGGTAGGAAATCAGTTCAAAAACTACCAGCCAAGAAGTCACAAGTCTCCAAGAAACTGAAGTCTCCAAGTTCTAACCTACTTTAAAAGTGTTTTTTAATCAGTTTAAATTCTGTTCTACCTTTCTCTCAGTATCCCATTATCCTGACCCCAACAGTCTCCAAAAGTCTCCAAAAGTCTGCAAGTCTTTTAAGTGTTTTTACAACAGTTATAGAGTCAGTTTTTGCTAATTTAACTTAGAATCATTAAATCCAGAAGTTAAGGACATTGGCGTGCCAAGTTGTGTCCAGCTCCCTATTTTTGCAATTTGTGTACAAAACGTCTAGTACATTTCTTATATATAATAAAGTCAAATTTGTAATGGTGTAAGAAATTAATAAAAAAATATTATTATTATATCACATTTCGCCCCATCCCATTATTAGAAGAAATAATTTTAGATCTTCAGCGAACAGCAAAAAGCGATAAAAACGGATGACTCCAGCAATGTCTTTCAATTTTGAAATTGTCATATATCTTGAAATTTATTTTATGTATATACCCCCCCCCACCCCTCCCCTCCCACCACCACCGTTGTGGTAAATATAATCGTGACGACAATTGCTGTTTCAGATTCACGAGTTGGGGGGCGCTAGAAAAATTAATATTCTCAAAGTGGGCGGTGGGCAAAAAAAGGTTGAGAATCTATGGTATAGATGTATGTGTTTGTCTCTTTTTAGTGTCACTATTTTTCGTTTCATCGAGTTTAAAATCACAACGGTGCTAAAGAAATTTTCACTTCAATACTAATTTAACTTTCCTAATAAATTATTCCTTACAATAAATTAATATGTCAGATTAATAGTCACCTGCTGATCTCGTGAACCAATTTAATTTCACCGTTTTAAAAACTTGCCGCGAACATTCCCACTTCACAAAAAATACTGCATTATTTCTATGAGATGTTTTTTTCATTCGTTGAATGTGTATTACCTTTTTATGCAGCGTCCTTATTTTGAACGCATGTTGCATGTTTCAGAATTTCAATCCAAACCTGAGATTTTACCGTAAATTCGAACATACAGTGAAAAATATTTTCATTAGTGTTCTGCACTTGGTAAAAAAAAGTTTATCATTTTCAAAGAGTATCGGTAGTCCCAATGAAGTGGTCGGTTGATTGTTACTCGGTGTTATTGTTTCACTTTCGGATAATTGTACTTTTTTGTGCGGTCGGTCTATATAGATATTTAATGGATGAGTTTTTTTTTATGTCAAGGCCAGTTTGTCGGTCAACAACCGTAGCATTCTGTAGGGCATATTCTGTCGGAAATGAGGTTGTCGATGGCGCAGTGGTCAGCGTATTTGGTGTACCAATAGCGCGAGTAAAAGATTTGCGGTTTTCAAAAATTAGCAGAATTTTCCCTACTTTTGGTGATTTTCAAATTTCGATATTCTTATCACGAAGAGACGATTCACATTAGACTGTCTCGGGCCTGGATTCGAAAGGTTTTAAAAAATTATCGACATCCTTTTTCATTCCAATCGGTTTATATCACATTTGTATTTGGTTTGGATCTGATCAGTAATTGTCAAGATTGCTGTAACGCGATTTGTTGGTAGAAAATTCTGTTAATTTGTGCCTAATCAGTTCATTCCTTTTAGAGAAGCACAGAAGAACCTAGAAATCTACATAGCTACAAGAAAATTTATTATTTTTTCTAAGTGTAAACTTGTATAGCCGAGGGGCAAATAGTAGAATGTTGGAATTAAACCAGTTGGATGAGGCGTTTTTTATCGCGAGAAAGATTCATGTTTGCAAATTTAAGCCAAACTCTTTTACAATTCGTAAAAGCAAAACTTTATTTATATATTTACTAGTGAGTACCCGGCGTGCGTTGCAATGCTTCTCAAAGAAATAACAGTGTTTGTGTTTTAATTGTGTTGCTCCCTTCTACTTCTTGAGTTATCGTTTGGAACAGCCTTGAAAAGTTCATCACCAAGGCACAACATGTCATAATTTGGGAGGCGGGCATGGGTACCGCCGCATCGGGAACCATTTATTGGATAACCAACACCCCTAGGTCATCGGGTGGTCACCCAGGGGTCAGCAAACTTTCAAGTGAGAAGAGCCAATTTGTCAAAGAAACAGGATAACAAATATATCAGAGAGCCATATTGGAAGGATAATTACGATTTGCTTTTTGTTATCTACATTCTTACTGTAATATCACATTTCTGCCCATTTAAATGTTTCTATAAACAGACTCGCACTACAGATGCTGATCGAGTTAAAGTTTGTTCGGCGGCTCCATCCCATAAGGCTGGTTTAGCAGAGGTGAAATTGCAATTGATGTCTGAAGAGCCTCTGACTCCTATGCAAATAGCCGCAAATTCCGAACCCTGCCCTAGGTCATAGGTCACCCCGAGTGGTCCGCTATGTTTGGCGATTTAGTAAAGGTGCCTGGGTTGAGGTTTGTTCGGGTCTTGGCGGCAGATGCGTCACCTGTCGTGTAGTGGGCCGGATAGAAAGAGACTTGTAGACCTCCCCAGTCGTACTCTCAACCAATCGTATTGCATCGCAGTTGGAGGGATGGATTCACATATGTCCGTCACTCTTAGACCCACTGACCTCCAGATTTCTACCCTCCTCATACCTTTTACCTTCCCAGAACTTCCTCTCTTTGCTTTCCTTAAAAAGACTTTCCACACAGCATGCCCTAATATGATATAGGCCCCGGTGGAAATTATTTTCTTCAGGGCGTCCTGTAGGGAGGTAATTAAAAAGACAAACTGCTAAAAAGTAGTTTATCGGGACTTTTTGTCTTGTATTTGTAAAGTGTATAAAATAAAAAAATAAAATAAAAAATAATAATAATAATTTGTAAGTACACTTGTTTCCAAAGTAATCGATGTGCAGCCGAGCGATTCTATATCATTTGTGGGATCGAGATCTCCTGTCAGATTTGTGTGATTTTCTATGGCTATTATTTGCTTTTTCTATGGGTATCAGGCCAGCTTGGCCGATTCAAAACGATCTAAACTAAAATATTTGACAGCTCACAGTAGTTGAAATCTGACATCGGCCCATAGAAAAAGCAAATAACAGCCATAGAAAATCACACAAATCTGACAGGAGATCTCGTCCGTCAGGAGATCCCGATCCCACAAAAGATATAGAATCGCTCGCAGATCTTTTATTTATAGCAGAAACTTCAAAATTTAGTTATTATATTCTGTAACTGCCAATGCCAGCATCTTATTCACGCATATGAATGACGTGTTTCGTGGACCACACGTATATTCTAATAATATTGTGATAGCTCGGAGTCAGCAGACTACCAACGCAGTCAGATCTCGTGTGACCTGACTGATAGATGACACAAGATGGGTAGATAGATCTCAATCTGTATTGTAACCAGAATAATATCTGGTTCTGGTGCTGGTGGTGTTGGCGTTTGGTATTTGCGGGCCAGACCGCCAGACGTACGGAAATAGTGTCTACGAAGTGTAAACGCGGGGCGAGACTGCCGCTATACGTTCAGTCATTCTGCCGTGTCTGTGCTTAATGATTCATATACACTGATTATAGATCTATCTCTCTGTCTATCTAACTACCTGCCAGTGTTGCTATGTCCCAAAATTGAAAAATCATGTTTCAGGGATGAAAAATCCATGTTTTGAAGGATAAAAAAACTATAAGAAAATAAGGAATGGGTACCGCCACCCCGGGAACCTTTATTGGATAACCAACACCTCTGCCATAGGTCACCCCAAGTGGTTCGCTACGTTTGGTGATTTAGCAGGGGTGCCCGGGTTTATGGGGTGAGGTTTGTCTAGGTCTTGGAGGAAGATGACCAGGACACACTGAACCCCAGATTCCTACCCACCCCTTAAACCCTCATCCTTCCCAGAACTAACCTCTCCTTTCTTTCCTTTCCTTTAAAAAAACCCTCCACACAGCATCCCCAAAGATGACATAGGCCCTGAAGGAAATTATTTTCCTCAGGGCCTCCTGTGTGGAGCTTATTTAAAAAAAAAAATATATATATATATATTAGCGAAACTCATTCGAAAATCAGTTCATGTTCGAGTCCTAGATGTGGCTATCTTTTTCTGATGTTCGATTCTATTTACAGATTTTCGATTGAGTTTCACTAATTTTGTCTTCATTTTGAGTATTACAATTTGAGGTTTTACTCATTAATTTATTAACATTAAAACCTGCTAAACTACTTATGTAATTTGTCAGCATGTACATAATGACAACATTTTTGCAATAACATGGTACAACGGTAAACCGTATGTAGGTACGTATAATGTTGATGATAATAAGTTAAAAATAAATAATTTACAATGCTTTTTTAAAAAACAATCATGTTATAAGTTTCCTTTGAATAACAGGAAAAAAATATGTTTAAAATAAAACATCGTACAAATAAAAATACATTATTTTTTACAAAAGAGAGTTTTACCATTATCAAGTTTAATTTGAAATACCTACTTTAAGGAATATAAAAAAAATTAATTTAAATAAGTTTTTTCAGGTCGATGAAATGGGGGAGAATTTTTTTTCCCTCATCTGTAGTGTTCCTCTCCTTCTTGAACCAATATTTCGGACAACCTTGCAGTATCGATCTTCTTTGTATTTTACATTGTATTTTGTACGTTCGTGGTATTTTACTATTTTCTTCTCCATATTATCGATTCTCAAATTATAAGAAGACAATAGGTGTAAAAAACAATGTTAAACAGTAACTGCAATATGTAAACATAAACATTTTCTTGTTATGCCATCCTGTGGAAGAGGTCTACGTCAATTATTTTGAAAGTGTCACGCTCTTCTGCGCCAGTATTTGGATTCAGTTCCTCGTGTACCTTAGTCATAACAATAACTAGCATATTTCGCAATTCCACCTTATCCATTAATCTTTCATTTCGCGATAACTTGACAGATATGGTGTTTTTTTTCATTTCCTGGTAATGTGTCTTAAGATAATGTGCAGTTTCTCTCTTAATTGTAAAAAATAGTAATCCGCACACGAAGTAAACACCAGCCATTAGGCATTTGTCCGTCTTTCTAATCGAACTATCTATCATCTTAGGAGATTTTTGTTTTCAAAATCCAATATTCTCGTATGTTGGTTATTCTTGTTCTACAACGAACGCGTTGGTGTTTTTCATTATATTTTTCCGTAAGGCATATTAATATCGGTGTTCTTCGAAATGATATGCAAATTTTCGATCTGAATTTCTTCGGAGAATGTTGTTTTCAGTGTCTTTATTCAATGTATTTTTGCAAATGTTTTTAAACATTAGTATTTCAGTTATTACCAACCTGGGCAATAGCAATTTAACCATTCGGACCCATAAGCTTGTTTTAACGATAATATAACATTACTAGTCGTATGAGGCGTACCTGACTTATTAGTGGTATGAACTTGATACCTACGCACACGCGTCTACGTCGCGCTGTCGTTTAAAAATTGTTTCAAGAGTTTTTATTACTCTCTAGCGAAAATAAAATGAGTGATCCAGTGCTCCAAGAATTGAGGAACATTATTCTCGATCAAGGCAAGATAATTAATGAATTGTTAGTGCGACTTAAGTCCGTTGAAGCAATCTTGAATCGCGAAGTGACAAATACAATACTACCTACTGCAACTGTCGGTAACATCGCGCAAGGTACGAGTACCGTCTCGAAAGTACCATCGCCCGCGCCGGGCCCTAGTACCAGTGCCAGTGTGAGTGACGCAAATGTGTATGTGTCACACGCGTTGCAGCCAACTAGCTCGCCGCCCCCTGCCGCCCCGCTCCACCTCGCCCTTTCCAGTACTCACGCTTTCGTAACCGTAGCGCCTGCGAGCGACATAAATGCACGCAGAATGACGACTAGATCCAGCGCAAAAAAACAAGCATCCGGAGAAGATAACACCCCCGCGTCTGCAGGGACATCTGATACACAAACGTCATCGGTATTTTCCCCGACGTCCGAACAGACGACCGCGCCTGTAAAGTCATACAGTGATGCCGTCGTCAGCGGCAGACGAATACGGTTTCGCCCAATTACTAAAGGGACAGGATTTACGGATGAAAACTTGGTGGCCATCCCCAAAAATCTACACCTACATGTATTCATGTTCCACCGGACAACCACGGAAGATCAAATAACTTCATTTCTAAAAAAGAAGAAGCCAGATTTAGAATTTACAGTAGAGAAACTCGTTACGAGACACGAACGGTATGCCTCATTTAAAATAGGTATTCCTGAAAAAAGTTTCAAATTTTTCATGGACCCCACGATCTGGCCTGAAAATGTAGCCTTCAATGAGTGGTCATTTCGGAGGCCACGACCCAAAACCAAGACGGACGACACCAACACACAAGAAAACCAGCATTAGTGGAATCAATCAAAAAGTGAGAAGTTTACATGATGGTGCCGAAAAAATCACCGATTTAACGGACGAAATGACATTATGTAATAATAAAACAGGATATAACGCATGTCTCAATATAATGCATCAAAACGTACAATGCATTCGAAATAAAATCTTAGAATTGGAAAATATTCTGTATGAAAAAAACATCGATGTACTCTGTGTTAGCGAACACTGGTTACAAAAGGATGAAACGACTTCTATTAATTTCAATGGTTTTAAATTAGGTTCAATTTATTGTCGAGAGAGCCATATCCATGGAGGTGTCGGCATTTACTTAAACGAAAACATTGCATTTAAAGAACTAGAATTTGTTAAACAAATAACAAAAGAATTTGTGTTTGAATGTGTTGGTATTGAAATTCCAAAACTTAAAATGATAATCTGTACAATTTACTATAATGACTCTGATATTAATATTTTTTTTGAACAACTTGAAATTTTACTAAACAAAATTTGCAAAAACAACAAAAAACAAATAATACTATGCGGAGACTTAAATATTGATATAAGCTACAAGAACAAAAACGCCGATTCACTCAAAAACACACTAAAATCACACAACATACGTTTAATTATTGACAAACCTACTCGCATACAAGGAAATAAAAAAAGTATAATAGATCACATAGGTACAAATATATCAAAAAATTGTTTTACATGGGAAGTCACAGAATTAGCTATATCAGATCACATGGCACAGTTAATGCACATAAAAATAAAACATAATGTAATCCAATCTTGGTATGCAAAAAAACAATTATTTAACAAAGAAAATACTAAAATGTTTAACGATTACTTATCTTGTATATGTTGGGAACCACTGAAATCATTTGAATCCGTTGATGACAGTTATGAATACTTCATTAATGAAATAAATAATGGTATGAAGCTTTGCTTCCCCTTTAAACAATATAAATATCCCCAAAAACATAATATAAATTGGGTAACTCCTGGTATTAAAATATCTATTAGACAAAAAAGACATCTGTACATGAAACAAAAAAACACAAATGACCTTACAATCATAAACCATTACAGACAATACAAAAAAATTCTCAGTAAAGTAAAACAGGTAGCTAAACGGAATTACAATAGTAAACGTATTCAAAACGCGCAGAATAAAACCAAAACATCATGGAACATAATAAAAGAGAACTCAAATAATTCAAATTCTAAAATTAAACCAAAAATCTGTCTTAAAATAAATGATAACCTGGTATCAGAACCAGAAAACATTGCAAATGCATTTAACATTTTCTTTGCACCACCGCCACCACCACGAAATACAACTCTTCATCCACAATCTGCTAAAACAATCACAAACAAACAGTCGCGATCATTCTTTATAACGCCTGTAAACAAGAAGGAAATTATCAAAATCATTGTAGAATTGAAAAATAAAAGCAGTGTCGGCACTGACAAAATCCCTATAAAAACTATAAAAGCATGTGCACAAGCATTGAGTTACCCGTTGGAAATATTAATTAACAAATCTTTTGAATCAGGAACCTTCCCAGAACAATTAAAACAATCTATTATTGTACCTTTGTATAAAAAGGGACCTAAGCAGGAAATTTCAAACTATCGACCAATATCCCTATTACCAAATTTTTCAAAAATATTTGAAAGAGCCATGTACAATCGCATTTATAACTTTCTTGAAAACTTTGAGATAATATGTCCACAACAATTTGGATTTCGTAAAGGCCGTTCAACAACACAGGCAGTCTTTAATTTTTTAAACAAAATTCTTGAAAGTATTAATGTTAGCAAAAAAACCGTAGGTATTTTTCTCGACCTCTCAAAAGCATTCGACAATGTTGACCATAAGCTTCTTCTAAACTTGAACATATGGGTATAAGAGGTTTAGCATTAAAATGGTTTGAATCATATCTAAAAAACCGTGAGCAGAAAGTCCAAATTCCAAATATCGATGAAAAAATGTTTCAGTACATGGTAGAATCCAAATGGAGAAAAATTAACAAGGGTGTGCCACAAGGAAGCATTCTTGGGCCCCTCCTCTTCCTTATCTACATAAATGAACTGCCAATTATTGCTGGCACAGAATGTTCAATGTTTGCTGATGACACCGCTTTGTTGTTTGAATGTAATGGAGACGTTGAAGAATTTAACAAATATGTTAACGAGACTTGCCAATTAATAGCAAACTGGCTGTTATCACAACATCTGTCACTCAACACAAATAAAACTCAAATTTTAAAATTTTGTCCAGTGCAAGCTACACCTATAAACATAAATGTAAACTTTAATAATAATATTATCGAACCCTCCCAAACTTGTTCACTGCTGGGAATACAACTAGATACAAATATAAACTGGAAAGAACATGTATCAAAAATAGTAGCAAAAATCAGTAGCTTTTCTTTTGTTCTAGGTACACTGAGAAAAATATTGAACATTGAATCAGTAATAGCCGCATACTATGGTTATGTTTATTCAATAATAAAATATGGTATAATTTTTTGGGGAAACTCAGTGAACGCTAAAGATGTTTTTATCATCCAAAAAAGATGCATGCGTAAAATTACAAACTCTGCTCGTCTGGATTCATGTAGACCTTTGTTTAAACATCTGAAAATTCTGACAGTCACAGACATGTATATAATGGAACTATGCATGCTAGTGCGATCATCTACAGTCAAGTTTCCACAAAAAAACTCGACACATAAATACGCTACAAGATTCACAGAAAACTTATCAATTCCCAAAGCAAACAAAACAATAGCCCAAACAGGACCATATTACATGGCCGTTAAAGTATATAACAACCTTCCACATAATATCAAACAAATTCAAGACACACACAAATTCAAATCATCACTCAAAACATTACTTCTAAACAAATGTCATTACACCTTAAGTGAATACCTCACATAAATGAAACACCTATTTTTGTATTCTTGTTATCTGTATTTTCTTATTTGTATAAAAATTATAATATTATTTTTTGTATGAACATTATAATATAACATGTTTGTGGTTAGCTGGAAGAAATGGGATCTACCCATAAGCAATACCTTTTGTATTTTTTAAATGTACAATAAATATTTTTTTGATTTGATTTGATTTGATTAAATAGCTTGTGGTTCGTAGGGTTTGTAATCCCGCGGGATATCCACAATATTTGATCCCGCGGATTTGCGGGATTTTAAATAAATTGACACCAAAATTTGTATTTATTTGTTTATCTATTTATTTAAGGAACATAAACAGTCTTAGTAACAAAATAAACATAAGAGGATGGCAAAAAACAGACCAATTATTAATGTTCACAGATAGGTATTTAGAAACATAACAGTAACTGAATGTAAACTACAACATTAAAGAAATCAAAAAAATAAAAAATAAAAATAAAAACAGAACTAAGCAGCAATTAAAAAAAATAATAATACAGATGTAAGTTCAAAAAGTGATAAACATATAATGCACAACAATAAAATAAATGCGATTATATCTATATGTACTTAAATAGACTGCGAAATAGGTAATTGGATTGGGACGAGTTAGGGGAGGAGAGGGATGAGGGAAAGTTGCCACAGTTGTATAAATCAGTCGTGGTCAATCTCTGACAATGAAAGAGGTACTGAACTAGGTGTTAGGAAGAGGGATAGAGAAGTACCTCAAGTTCGAAAACCTCAAAACTTGGAACCGATTTTGAGAAAAGAGATTTCCCATTTTGAGAACGGAGTTATCAAAGGGAGATATTTCGGTTAGGATGTGGTGGTTGTCACACCAACTTAAGATAGCGTTTTCCGCTGCTGGATTTTTGTGCACAAATGTTCGTTCACGCTTGGGTGACAGGATATATTTATATTCTATATTTTTTTCGATCTTTTTTTTAAATTCTTGTTAAAATACTTATTACGTAACGTTTTCACTGTATTTTTATAAAATTACTAGAGCTAAAGATGATTGATACGAAAAGTAATCTTAAATTACTTATTACTTCACCTTTTCGGTGTATTTTTTATAATAACATACTCGTACTAGTGTCAAAGATAATTGATACCAAATGATAAAAAATGTGTATAAAATGTTGGAATTAATTCAATTTAATAAGATTGCGGGAATCCCGCAATTCCATGGAATTTGAAAAAGGTGCGGGATTTGCAAACCTAGTGGTGCGATCAAGGGTTGAAAGGGGGCCATTTTATGTTATTTGGTGGTTGTGCGATATGCATACTTTGTAGGCTTGCTTTATTATAAACACTTGTTACTATACACATTTTAGTATTCAAACTTGCCGCCTCAATTGCAATTAAGTACCAAAAGAAGGCGCTAAACGGCGCGCGTTCCCGCGCACCCGCGCCGCGCATCTGGCGACTCGAGCCGGCGGGCTTGGCGCTTCCAGAAGCGCCGGCCGCCATTACAAAATCACGATCCGAGCCGCGACCACTTTTGAAAGCGGTCCCTGTGTTCCCGCTTTGGCCGTTGCACTGTTTGCATTTTGAACTGATCAATTCCCGTACTATACTCAGATATAAAGTTAATCAAATCTTTACTAACACGTGTGTGTGGTTGATGGCCTAAAAATGGCCCTCAGAAAACGTTGTGCGAGACCGGAGATCGGTGTTATGAAGCACCGCCGCGGCCCACGCCGATTGCTGATCAAGTAAGCCCTGTATATTCCCCATTATTTATGCTGAATTAACTGTTTACCTTACCGCGAAAACCGAAATGAAGTCAGAGAGATAGAATTGAGTTTTATAGTATAGGAATACTCACGTGTTCAATTGTTCTAACATTGTAATTTGTGATGTTTTGCCGCCTTGTTCTGAAGAATAAATGAAGTGAAGGAAATCTCTCTCTTCTTATTTTGCTAGCAAATTAACCTAAAACAATCTAGGCATCCCTACGATGCATGATGAATCTCAGCTGAGGCCGGATCCACGTCCTGAACATCATGCACCTGCCGAAATGAGCTAGTTGCAGGTAGGCAAGCAGGTACTTGTTGGCTTGCACTGTGAAGCGCGGAGCCCCCACAGTCGCAGTTCACCCCCATGTTTAACACACTAGATGATTGATATTTTTAACAATAATATTTGACTGATTTGTGTAGCGCCGTTTTTACTAAAAATTACTTAATGAGAACTGCATTTGATTTCCGCATCGTAAAATACCAAAAGACTTATTTTGAATCTGACTTTCAAATGATAAGAATCAACAGCATTTATTGGCCAAGTAAAATTCCCCATAGAGGGAGAACGCTGAAGAAAAATATGCTTGAAAGTGGGCAAAGGGCCCAAAAAGGTTGGGAACCTATGAATTTAGTTATTAAAGGTTTGTAGGTAGGAGCAGTATGAGTAGAATAGTTTACCCCAGAGGCGGCTCTTGGGGTTCAGAAGTGGAAAGTCATTTAAAAAAATGATATTATGATGCAATATAAAAATAAATACGCTGATATTGTCGATATTTATTTGTAGGTAGGTACCTCAAGAATTTGAGTGCCAAATTACATTTAATTTAGTAAATTATTTCATGCGACAAGTGTGCAATATGCAAAACCAACCTACGTTTATCTAACCATCTCTTTCAGACGCATAATATTCATCATGCTGTCTTCCTCACGGCAATGACCCAAGCTGTCTTCAGAATGAGAAAGCATTTTCACTAGGCGACATAGTGCCATCTCGTTTATTGTATGGCGCGTAAAGAGACAGAATATTGATATTGCCTACTTGCTTGATTATTCACCACGTGCATTTTCAAACAAATTAAATTAATACCGTACCAGTTGTTTTGGTTTGTACATTATTTCATAATATTATGTTTTATTGCCGTCTTATAATTTTGGGAGGTCATTGACCAGTTGACCTGATGGAAAATACCGCCACTGTGTCACCCAGTAAATTCTGGTGTGATCAAGCCTTTACCGAAATAAGATAGTTTAACCCCAAGAAGTCAGTATGTCAAAAGGACATAATGTAAGTCATGCAGCGGAGTAAAATTCGTATTTTCGTTGACACTGAAATAAGTAGGTAAGTCCATTACTTTTTAGGACCTGTACAGTTCTTTTTAATTTAAATATCGCACAAGAGTTCCAACTGCTCTCAACTGTCTGAAGTCAGTGGGACTATGGGAAAACCAATATACAGGGCGTAACAGCACGTACCCGAAGGATTTAAACCAGCGATTCCTGAGCATATTGGAGTAAACATCGTAGATGTGATTTTTCTGTCCGATGATATTTTTTTTCAATTAAAAACTAAATTAAATATGTCGCCACTTATCACACTGCAACGGGATCACGTAATTTGCGCTCTCTCTCCTCTGTTATCGTGCTGCTGGAACGAGATGGAGTGCATATTACATGACCCCCATGCGGGCTGCACTCGACTATGCGGGCTGCACGTGGCGACGTGTGATATATTAAATATTTGTGTGATTTATAAATATTTTTTGTTTTTCATTAAAAAAGAATACTTCGGACAGCAAAATTACATCTACATTTTTAACTCCAAATATGCTAAGGAATTGCAGGTTAAAATCCTTCGGGTACGTGCTTATACATCCTGTGTATATGATATATGTTGTGATGCTAAAAGGATTGAGAAAGAAGGTCCCTGGGAAGCAACTGGCGATTAACTGGTCACAAAATAAGGCTAAAGTCATGACAAACAAGTGTTAGATTTTGAATGGTGGTTTTTTTTACTAGAAACTTGTAGTTTATGGCTCTGGACAAATGTCTATGAAAGCTCCCGATTAACAGAATTGTATTGTTATTCAGGAGAATAAACAGTATACCATTGTAATGGCTGTTAAAATTGATGGTACATTTTCGTACAAATTCATTGCTACGTGTGGTGTTCCCCAGGGGTGACATTTAGGTCCAATCTTTTTTTTATTATTTGTTAATGATGTGTTATATATTTTCAATGATGTTCAAGTATTAATGTTTGCAGACGACCTGAAATTATTCAAAGCAATTAGAAACATTAATGATTGCCATATATTGTCAAATAACTTGTTGAGATTTATTATATGGTGTCATGATAACCGCTTGCAACTTAACGTAAGCAAATGTCAAATTATGAGGTTTTTATCGAGTAAAGAATCCAATATTTTTCGATTATTCCATTAACAATATGCCGTTAGTATCCGTCTCGGAAATTAATGACTTAGGTGTTTGGTTTGACACGAAACTCAACTTTATCAAGCATATAAAAATTATTATGTATAACCAATAAAGCTTTGAAAATGTTGGGATTTATTTTAAGGGTGTCTAGTGATTTAATAATGTCAATATTGTTAAAATATTATATATGTCACTAGTAAGGAGTCATATAGAATACAATTCCGCGATTTGGTCCCCAAATTATGAGGTTCATTCACATGCGATTAAAAGAATCCAAAATAATTTTTTAAGATATGTAAATTTTAAAATGGGCATTCCTAGTGAATGCCTAAATTGCGATAACGTACTTCGTTCATTAAATTTAATAAAATTGTCTGATCGTAGAATCATTTCCAATTTAACCTGTTTGTATAAAATCATTAATTCAATGTTTGATACCCCTGATTTATTATATGTAATCTCTTTTCATACTCCAGACAGGTCAGTAACAAGACAGTACCTACCATATTATTGTAGCAATTCCACATCAATATCACAATATTACACTCCTATGCAACGGATTCAACAGCTAGGAAACAAATACTCCGATATTGTTGATATATTTAGTACATCAATTTTAACATATAAGCATACCTTATTGAAGTATTTTTCATCAAGTAGGGGGATATTTTTAAAAAGCTATTTAAATTGACTAAAACATTAACAGTATTTTGTCGGCTGAAAGAAATAAACTATTTTGGATTTATTATATTTTGTACCTACATAAAGTGTGGATCAAATCAATAATATTTTTATTTTATATTTATTTTTGTGCAAGTGTTTTAAACAGTCGTTTCCTGCACTATTTATGAGTAGAATTTTGTAAATATTGTTATATGTACTTATGTAAAATACTGATATTTTTGTATGCCTCTACTGAAGTATAAAGCTGTACTAATTAAACAATTTAGCAGTACATATTTTAACAAGGTCACTGTATAATAGGTATTTTCTGTTTGTTTCTTCTTCACTGCTTTCACTAACTTTGTATTGATATGAATTATTTTTCTTTGGGTTTATTTACAAGTAATCTTTTGGTTTATTTATGTATTATGTATGTATTATTTTCTTTGGTTTATTTGCAAGTAATCTTATAATTTTATATTTCTTTCTTCTTTCTATATTGAAAAAAAACATGTACGTAAACTACACTGTGCCGTTAATTATAAATTATTAAATATTTTTTGCCTGAGCTTCAGTAAGAAAAATAAAGTTATTTGGCGATGATTTTTTTATTTGTGTCCCTATAGAAATCGGTCATTTGTAAATTAAATTTACGCCTATCAAAATGTTTCTGTCAATTTGACTGTCCTAGAACGGGAGACTCCTAGTTGGACAGTCAAAGCTTATTTGTACTGATGTATTCTTTGTAACAAATAAATAAATTTTCATTATTAGTTTTTGGGATGTTATGCCGTGTTGCGCTATCTCCTTCTTTAGCCTAAAGAAAAGAAACCTTTAAAGAAGGAGATAGCGTAACACGGCATAACATCCCAAAAACGAAAAATGAAAATGCTTTTGGCCGTGAAAATCTAAAAACTTATCCAAATAAATAAATATATAAAAGCCTAAATAGGCGTAAATAAATAAATAATAATGTAAAATCTGGGCATCTTCAAGACCTGCATCAGTAAATCTCTTCCTCAAAACGCTGCCCAACCGGATGACGATGTTATAGTTCTCCTGTCTTTTTTTACACAGTGCAGACAGGGAGACAGGAGCACTCTTGTGAGGTGTAATATAAAAAAAAGTATATAAAAAATAAAAATGTGTGACGTCACTGTGTCAATATTGATTCCGCATGGCAACCTTGGACGTAGGCCCTGTTCCGTGAGCTGCAACTTGCAACTGGCAATACCGGCGCATTCACACCATATTGTCCGCCTGCGATGGAAGAACCACAGACGATGTGTCACTTTTTAGATTTGTAATCCGCCATTGTTTTGAATAAAATTCACGATAGCTACTCGAGCGATTTTTGGCATATTACGACACTTTTGCAAAACGTCTTGAGCGATTCGTTGCCATAATATGCTAAATTTACTTGCCTTTTGGAATATATTTTTAAATTGTGTGCAGTCGTTATTAGGAAGCTGAAATAATACTTTCCCATTTCCCAATAGCTGTCTCAAATTGATTTACTACAGGCGCTTTTCGAAGCGTCTAAATTATTATAAAAAGGCGATGAGCAAATTTAGAACTGATTTCTAGGAAGACTGAACCCTGATCCCGGAACCAAGCAACAGTCAAGCCAATGGAAGAGTGCTCTCTCTCCTCTTCAGAAAAAAGTCAGGTGACATCAAGACGATGCTCATTGGTTTTTTCAGAGATATTGTGCACACAGAGTTTGTTCCTCCAGGCCAAACAGTTAACTGACAGTTCTACATTGAGGTACTAAAGCGATTGGGAGAGAGCATGAGGAAAAATCGTCGAAAAACATCGAATCCTTTACGCACAGGGGACTGGTTCTTGAACCGGGACAACGAACCTCCGCACACATCGTTGTCTGTGAAGCAGTTTTTAAGCAAGCATGGAATTACCCAAATTCCTTCACAAACCTGCTTCTGCCCGCGGTAGCGATAACTGCTCCTGTCTCAAAACAGTCTATTATCACTAGCGTTTGCTTAAACAGTAACTTGAATACAATTTTCGCTCGTATTTGTGCTCCCACACCTATCTGCCATAATTGCATAGATTATTTTTCGCGTACGTGTGTTTTTTTCCTCTGGGAGGATTTTCCACCCGTATTCCGGCAGTTATACGTATTCTGTTAAACTGTGTGATCGAATCATTCTAATCAGTGAATCCCGTGGTTTTTCTGTACCAGTGTTGTTGTGGTGATAAACCGTGAGTCAAATGGTGTTTAGTTAATCAATACTATCGAGAGTTTCTCCAAAACCATTGATTTATATTACAGAGTTTCATCGCCTCCGTTTCGTTCATAAAATCTTGTCTGAAATCACAATATAGCTTTCTACAAATATCTATTCATATCGGCCGTTCCTTTTTTTCCAAAACAATCCCCACAGTAACAGTTTATTATTGAAAAATAAATTCTTCCGCTCTCATAGCGGCAACCGCGTCATAACCCATTAAAACCAAATCCAACCAAAACAGAATTTCTTTGGACAGCAACAAAAAAGCGTCGGTCAATTTTAGACAAATCTCCTTTCATTACTTCTGGCTGTAACATAATCCCTAAAAATGGCGTTAAACTCCTAGGTGTACATCTAGACCAAGATCATTACCTTAAATCCCAAAATAAAACAGTAAGCGCAGGATTCTTTCGCCTGCGCCAAATCAAAACTGTAAGGAGAAAGATTCCGACTAAGGCCACAAAGATGCTGGTAAACTCGTACGTTGTATCACGACTTGACTATTGCAACGGCATATATGCAAATCTCCCTAAAATATACACTGACAGACTTCAGTCAGTTTTCAATGCTGCAGCGAGACTGATAACCGGCGTTTCCAAATATTCCCACATTTCCCAACATCTGCGCAACCTTCATTGGCTTAAGTTTCTTGAGAGAATTCAATTCAAACTCTCTTGGATGGTTTTTTAAAGCCCTACACGACATGGCGCCACCCTAACTATGCATTCCAAACGATGTCAATACTAAGCAAGCAACCCTTCGATCAGCATCTTCAACAGCCATAGGTAGACTCTCAGTACCTACGCGCAATCCCAATACTAACTTTGGAGACCGGGCTTTTGCCGTGGCAGGCCCAACAGCTTGGAACCAACTCCCTTCACATTTGCGAAAGATCGACAGCACATCTGAGTTCAGAGCAAAGCTCAAAACTCACCTCTTCATAATAATAACAATAACGTAATATTTGTTTAGCCCAGTTTTGTGGCATTTCACTTCAAGTATACACATTGTCATATCCAGAAAAATAACTGCATTTTTTCAGTAGTATATATATCATTACTCAGTCCAGGGGATTTACCTAGATTGATGTGTCTTCACTACCAGCTTTTATGTTATTATTACGCAATTTCGACATTTATTATGTTAGAGACAGTAAACTCATATTTAGGAACTCCGTAAAATAAATCAATCAAAAGTCAAAAGTCCCAACTTCCTTCCTGTAACTTCTTTCTGCTCCCTAGAATGAAAAGGGACTTGAAAGGGAAATATTTTTTTACTGTTAAAGAAGTTTATTTATTTATTTGTACATTTATTTATTAATTAATTTATTTATTATTTTTTTATTTTAAAATTTATTTTAATTATTTTTTATTTTTATTTATTCATTTATTCATTCATTTATTTATTTATTTATTCATTCATTCATTTATTCATTTATTTATTTATTTATTTATTTATTTATATATTTATTTATATATTTATTTATTTATTTATTTATTTATTTATTTATTTATTTATTTATTTATTTATTTATTTATTTATTTATTTATTTATTTATTTATTTATTTATTTATTTATTTATTTATTTATTTATTTATTTATTTATTTATTTATTTATTTATTTATTTATTTATTTATTTATTTATTTATTTATTTATTTATTTATTTATTTATTATTTATTTATTCATTTTTATTTTTATTTTTTATTTTAATTTTTTTTTTTTTTAATTTTTTTTTTTTTTTTTTTTTTTTATTTATGTACTTATATTTTACTGCCAGAGGGCTTTTACATAAATATAGTATAATTTTAACATATAAAATATAAATAAAGTTCCAATAAAAAAACAAAAGTACATACATGAAATAAAAATAAAAGCAAAAACAAATTTAAAGTTCAGTGAGAAATACAACACAATAAAGTTTGTGATAAAAAAAAAAATAAAAAAATACATCCATGATATTAATATATATGGAACAAAAATTTTAAAGTACGATGATCAAGTAGATGTGTTTACAAATTTACAAAAATAATCATGAATAACAAGTGAAAGAAAAATCGCTGGAGGCCATAAAGGCCATTCCAATCAGTCGGTTTCAAAACTGTTTTGAACAGGGGGAAAAAAGGTTGGACAAGTGCATAAACTCTAATGGTGAACCCTTTAAAGGCGACCAAATTTGATGTAAAAATATTGAAAAATAAAAAAGTTATGAAGAAATTCTCATTTCTTTTGGGTCCCCCTACGTACAAGTAATAAATTCTGACTTCCAGTTTTACGTAGTGGAATCCGAAAGCTTATCAATTCAAGCAAATCTGGACTATCAACTACATCATTTGATATTTTGTATAAGAATACCAAATCAGTGAAAATCCTATTGTCTGACAATTTAAACATATTCAAGGCATATTCATATAAATTAAAAGTAGTCTAATATAATGAATGAGTTAACGTAAGTTAAGAACGTAATTAAGTCATGGTGTTTGAAAGAGAGAGTATGCAAGCATAGTGCAATGTACTTGTAAACGATGAATACTTGGAGCAGTTGAATGAGTTTGTGTATCTGCGAGAGATGGGAAGGCTAATAAAGATATTTAAGGAAGGATACATGAAGGTAACTCAATTAATGGAGGACTGAATGCCGGTGGCGCTGATAAAAAACTGCCAAAAGAAGCGAAACTAGCAGTCCACAATGGAATGCTAGTACTAACCCTGATGTATGGCGGTGAGGCATGGAACTGGCAGAAGAATGAAAAGCCATGTATGATCATGTATGAAATGTGGAGATCCGCAAAGAGTGCAAGGCTTATGTCAGCGTAATGAGTAAGATTAAGAAAGGGACTCTCAGATTTTTTAGGCATGTAGAGCAAATGAACGAAGAAAGTAGTGTAAGAAGAATATATGACGCAAATATGAATGGTAGAAGTCGGGGACGCCTGAGGAAGACGATCAAGTGAATCAGATACTCGAGTCAATAGAATAATAGAAGAGCATGTATGAGACGATGCAAATGGAGCAAAGAGTGTGTGCCAAGACCAAGTTGTTTTGCGGTCCGTCCTCTCTGACCACCTTTGTGGGAACGGCATGATGTTAGTTAGTTCAAACAAATTGCTGGGAAAATGACAGAATATTTAATTCCGTTTAACAATGGAGTGGTTTTTAGCTGTTGTCGCTGGCTAGAAACGATGCCCGGCGCTTATTTTCAATCTAAAATTGCAGAAGGGGTCATCACGACTAACTGCTGTGCATCCTCCACAGTTACTGTGCATTCTCAAGTACCATACTGTATTATATATAATGACAACAGCAGCAGAGTTCACATTATTGGATTTCGGTGCCAAATGAGACTTGGCAACGCGATCTGTTGGTAGCTGTAGTTATCGGGCGAGCCGAACAACTGACATAATAATGTATTATAATTATGTATATATCTACATGTTTGTTCAAGCGAGAAACTGGTGATCTAGGTACTTCACATAGAGAACCCAAAACAACTTTATGAAGTAAAACTTCTTTACGCACGCTCGTAAAGTGTGTGAATGCGTTACGAAAAAGTATATATATATTGTGATCGATGCGAACGGTAAACGACGCGAACGGTGATCGGGTGAGGCGAACGGTCGGGTCTTTACGCATGTTGGACTTGGGGAGTGATAAGGAAAAGGATGGTCACCCTAAGGTCGTAGGTCACCCCAAGGTCATAGGTCACCCCATGGTCATATTTATCCCCAATGTCATATGTCACCCCTGGGTCATAGATCACCCCGTTCGCTACGTTTGCTAACTTAGCATGGATACCTGGGTTCATGGGGCGAGGTTTGTCTTGTAGTTTTACTTCAGTCGTATGGTCTAAAGAACACTCGTTTTTTTATGATCTGAGCATTTCAATTTTGAAGTGAAAACTTGTTTAGAACCGTTGCGATGTAAAACTCGATGAAACGAAAAAGTGAGACTAAAAAGAGACAAACAGATATTTATTTATTTATTTATTAACGCCCTAGTGGGCTTTTACAACAGAAATTAAAAACATAAAAAAATTAAACATCATAAAAGAAATGAAATAGTGTGAGTAATAAGAAAAAATCAGTAATAAGACCAGAAATACAATAAAGTGCAATGTGTAAAAGCAAGTTAGTAGGTATAAACAAATAATTATATGTGTATAATAATGTACGATGATAAAACAGAACTAAAGAGAACAGCAAAATAAAATAAAATAAGGTTATAAATTACTGGTAAGATTTTAAATGAGAGGAGGTTTTATGAAAAGAACAAAAATAAGAAAAGTTAATTATTAACAGATAAAATAGAGATGAGTTGTCTCTTGAAAATTGCAAAACTGTCAAAACCAAATATATCAACAGATTCACAATGTTTGTTTGCAAGGCTATGCATTCTAGGGATTGGTGAATTAATAGTTAGTATTGAGGGTATTGTTAAAATATTGCGAGTTAGTCTAGCAGGTACATTAATACAGATTAATTCTAATAAATTAGGGCAGTCAACTAAAGATTTGATAATTTTGAATAAAAATAACAAATCAATTAACACTCTTCTATCTGATAATTTAAGGAGTCTGGTTTCTGCGCGTAAGTTATTATAATTTATAAGTTCAATTGGAATTTTCATTTTAAAATTAATATACCGAAGGAATTTGTTTTGTACCTTTTCCAATAATTGAGAATGGATTTTGTAATATGGTGACCAAATGGTGGAATTGTACTCTAATTTGCTTCGTACTAACAAGCAATACAGATTTTTAAATGTTGATACATTTTTAAAATTTGCACCCATTCTCAAAATAAAACCAAGAATTCTCATTGCATCACTTGTTATTTCATCGATGTGAACATTGAACTGTAGACTCTCATGGAATATGATACCAAGATCACGAATCTGTGATACACGAAGAAGATTAACAATTTCAGTTTTCTTAATAAGATTTTGTGGTTTACTTTATCAAATGCCTTACTGAAGTCAGTATGTATGGAATCAGTTTGATGTGATGAAATCAAGGCATTAACAATATCATTCGTATACAATATTAAATTGGAAAGGGTTGATCTTCCTTTAATAAATCCATGTTGCAGCCGTGAGATGGTGGGATTAATTCGGGATATCAACTTGTCTAGTACTAGACTTTCAAAAAGTTTGGGTAATGTAGACATGGTGCATATTGGCCTGTAGTTTTTTACAGTGGTTCTTAATTTTATTGAAGGTACTGACCCCCACCAGTTTCATATGCGCATTCACCGAACCCTTCTTAATTGGAAAGCGGGGCGTATCATTATCCCCCCATTACACGTATCTGTATTCGCATCAGTAATTAATTACTAATGCGAATTACTGACGACAACCGTCAGCCATTGTGAGCCATTACATGTGTCAGTATACTGACATCAGTATCGTTGCGAATCGAACGACTGAAACGCAAACGATGGGTGAAGGAATGGCTTCTCAAAAAAGAAAAATTCTCACACTTGAATTTAATTGATGAAATTTTGCTGACTGATCCACACGACTATAAAAATCATCTACCCATTTATTATTTTTTTAAGCCATCAAAAAGGTGCTTTAACATTAAAGACGTATTAAAGATGCATTTACATTTTAGCCACTGGAGCGATTTTTATTTTTATTTATTTATTTAATTATTTTCATATTACATTAGGTTATAATAATGACGTATTGCCCATCTCACTAGGTGTGAAACACCTGTGTTGAGATGGCAATTTACAGAGTGGTTATAATCTATGATTTTGTTTTATTAATATTATGAACATGACAGCTTGATATAAAATCTTTTTTTTCTAAGTAATATACAATTCAAGTATGTTATATGAACATTGCAGTAGGTACATGGTTACATATTTACACACAGTAGGCATAAAGGTAAGAATGTTATTAAATACTCCTGATAAATATGTTTATTTGAGGTGATCAATGATTCTACTTTTAAATGCACTTTTGGTTTGAGTGTTTCTTATTTCAGTAGGTAGAGAATTGAATAGCTTTGTTGCATTATATTTAAAAGTTCTTTGTCCATAAGAGGTTTGACAAACTGGGATGTTAAAAGATTTTACATTTGACTCTCTTAGGGCTCTAGTGTTTTTTCGTTCCTCAAACATATGTGTATTTTTAAATTGGTGAAGCAGAATATTTTTTGAATACAGTTTTTGCAGGTTAGGAACATTTAGTGTATTAAAAATAAAATCAGTGCTCGTTCTCAACGGGACTTTAAGAATAACCTTCAAAATTAGTTTTTGAATCTTTACTAAAGGCTCCAGGCAAGTATTTGAGGCACTTCCCCAGCTAATAATACCATATTCAAGTGATGATTGTATGAGAGCACAGTAAACTTGTTTCAGTTGTTTTATATTTAATATATCTCTAACATTTTTAAAGAAATAGACGAATTTCCTCAGTTTTGTCGTTAAGTTTGTAACATGTGCGTTCCATTTAAGAAGATCATCTATTTGAATACCAAGATATTTAATACTGTCAACTCTACTAATAGAAGGACAGGTACATGGAGTTAATGAGGGGTTACAGCTGTGAACTTTAAGGCTTTTTTGTGAAGGCATGAGCTTATTTGATATTCGAAATGTTAGAAATTTGGTTTTGTCTGTATTCAGGGTTAATATGTGAGCATTTAGCCAATTTTTAACAATACGAAAGCCATTTTCTGCCATTTTAAAGACTTCATCCCAAGATTTGGCGTAAAATAACAAAACCGTATCATCGGCAAAAGTTGTGATTTGTCCACAAATTTGTAAGTTACATAGATCATTTATATATACTAAGAATAATAAGGGTCCTAGGATGCTACCTTGTGGAACTCCACAAACTGTTTTTTGGGAACTACTACAGGTACTGCTTATTTTAACACATTGCGTTCGATCAGTTAGATAACTATGAAGTAATTGAAGAACTGTATCTGATATTCCTACCCTCTTAAGTTTATCTAAAAGTATTTTGTGGTTCACAGTATCAAACGCCTTTGCAAGATCAAGGAAAATTGCTATACATTTATTTCCTTTGTCAACATTACTTGTTATGAAGTTTGTAACGTTAGCGATGGCATCTGAGGTTGATAAGTTTTGGCGAAAACCAAACTGATTTGCTGATAATATTTTACTAGAGTCAAGGTAAGTAGTTAATTGATTTCTCAGTATTCCTTCAACAATTTTGGAGAGTGCACTTAGAACACAAATTGGTCTGTAATTGGTAATTTCAGATTTGTTCCCACCTTTAAAAATTGGAGAGATAATACCTTGTTTTAATACATTTGAGAAGCAACCTAGAGTGAAGCTCTTATTAATTAGGAATTGGAGGGGAACGGCTATATGAGATTTCAGTGATTTTAGTAGTTTACTTGGTATTTTGTCATGTCCAGGTGAAGTCCTCTCTTTCAGTGAGTCGATTTCTTTGATGATATCCTCCATCGATACATCTTTTAGAGTAAATTTTGCGTAAGTTTCTTCTCGGAAATTATCATCTGGTGGTGGAGTTTTAGTATTGCAGTGGCGCATTTATTTTTACAATTAATATAGAGGGGGCGATAACGTATAAAAAATGAACCCACATCAATTTATGGATTCTGCGAAGGAGGCTATTGATGATTTACTTAACTGTGTTCAAGATAAAACTTTTAAATTCAACAAGGAACAAATTCACTTAATTACAACGAAAACAAGTGCTATATTAAACTGGATGGGACATTTAACTATACAATTATCTGAAGCAAAAGAAAAAATAATTGAACCGACATTTAAATACGGTAAAGTAGCTGAAAACCAAGATAATATATTTAAAAGTGATTTCAAATTATTAGTTTCATCGAACAATGCTGAGGAATCTTCAGAAAATATACAAAATAAAATCAGGAAGAAAATTAACTTAGGTAAGATTGGTGCCAAAGTAATTGGTGTTAATGCGATATCTAAGAATAGAATACTTATAAAATGCTCGACAAAGTGCGATGCGGAAAAATGAGTAAAGCTATTGGCGACGAGTTCAAAGACATCAGTGCTACAGAAATTAAAAAGAAAAGACCAACTATGATACTTAAGGGCATTACTAATGACTATAATAAGGAGGATATTATACAAGATATTATCGAACAGAATGAAGATATCAAGGCTGTGATGATAGATAAACCAGAAATTGAGATGACCTTAAAAAAGATCTTAAAAAACAAATACAATAACACATCTAATTACATAATAGAAGTTAGTACTAAAATAAGAAGATGGCTAGTTTGTGCCGGTAAAATCTATGTGGGGTACCAGAGAATACAAGTAGAGGATGCCCTTCCTCTGGTGCAGTGCTATCACTGCCTGGGCTTTGGACATACTTCTATCAGGTGTCTTCATAAAGAAAAGGACAAACCATTGTGTACACACTGTGCTGGTGATCATTCCTACAAAGATTGTGCTAACAAAGATAAAGAACCTAAGTGTAAAAACTGTGAAAGCAAAAATAAAAAAATGAACTGGAATATTGACACCAGGCATTCTGCAAACGATAAAACAAAATGCAATGTGTATAAAAAAATGAGCATATTAGCAAAAGAAAAAATAGAATATTGACTAGAAATAACAATAAACCTGTCTCAAAGTAGATATAGTGTTATTATAATACGTATGATTTTTTCTCGTAGAATTTGCTATATTTCAATAAATACAATTTACGTTTTTATTTCCAAACATTACACATTTCTATTTCTATATTATATTAAAGAAAAAAATCATTGTAAAAAGACTCTAGATTTCCAAACATCGCCATATTCTGTTGTTGAACTTTCACTTTATTACATAAATATTGTTATAAAAATTATAAAAAATCACAAAAAAACTAACAAAAATATTATTATTATATTTCATTATTTTTTTAACGGTAATATCATAACGACACCTTCAAAAACATTTTTTTGTTTACCTATACATGTATATATTCACTGTGTACTATATTTCACATTCATAAATATAACTTTTTTTAAAAAAATCTTAAAATGTGATAAATATTCTGAAATAACCCTAGATGTAAACATTCAATTTATTTTATATTTATTAAGTCTTTATCAAAAAGTACTTGTAGCAATTAGCTCTAGACACAAGCACTTTTATATTGCTAAATATTTAACATTAAATCCTTCAATCTATACTCAAAATACTTCTTTTTTTAAACAAAACAAGAAAAGAATTCATTCTTACGGGCTGAAACCTTCAAAAGATATTAATTACTCTGGTTTCATAAATGGAGTTATTTTATATTGCTCTCTTTTCATGTTTACCATAAAGATAAAAAGAATATGTGTTAAATATACTATTTATGTATGGAATTTAATCAACCTAACAAAAATATTAAATTTTATTGTTTTATCTATAAATGAAATATTTGTAATATTATTTAATGCTAAATGCATTGAAAACCATTTTGTATCATTA
Source organism: Limnephilus lunatus (assembly GCA_917563855.2). Taxonomy (NCBI): domain Eukaryota; kingdom Metazoa; phylum Arthropoda; class Insecta; order Trichoptera; family Limnephilidae; genus Limnephilus; species Limnephilus lunatus. The sequence continues at coordinate 3,482,494 of OU830596.1, read as the reverse complement.
TGTTATACCTACTTTTACTTTAAGAAAAATAATTGTGGTATCTTTGATAAAAACGAATGCTTTATCATATTATCGTGTATAATAACTGTTCATTGCTGTAATATGCTAAGTATAAAAACAGGTGTTAGAAAAAAAAATTATGTTATTATATCAAGTATTAAATTGAACCTTATACTGCATTGTGTAGAGATATTTCTTATAGAAATATTTCTATTTGTAAAATTAACCAAACTTCGTACCACAATCTTACTGTATTGTTTCAAATTTAACTACGAATTAAATGGCACAGAATAATTTTTCGTATATAGATAATGATAATGAAATAGAAAGTAGTACAGTAAATAATTTAGAAGATTGGATAAAAAAACAAAACATAAATGCGTCTGATAATCTTGTTTGTATTCAATTAAATATAAGATCCATACAAAAATATTGGGATATATTGCATATATATTTACTTAATTGTTTGAAGCATATTGACATTCTAATGCTATGTGAAACCTCTATTCATACTGAAAGTGCGTCTATGTATAATATTCCCGGATATAATTCATATAACTACTGCAGGACTGATAAGTCAGGAGGAGGTATTATATTGTATATAAGAAATAAATTTGAGTTTAGACTAAAATCGTTCCAATCACTACATTTTGAAAATATAACAGGTGTAATGGTGTGTCACTCTTGGCTTTTGACTCCAATTGTGATGAACCCTACCTAGCTGATTTACTTTTCTAAGCTTCTACCTCGTAGTTTAAATCTCGTAGCTCCTGTCTCGTAGCCACGCTCATAATTCTACCCTTATGTCCTACTGATCACACCACTAGGTATGATGGCCTGACTCAACCCTCCTTTCGGTTTCTTTCTACCTCAGGCTCGTGATTTCTAAACCCCTATACCTTATAATCTAGCTAAACCTACCCTATCTTCTTAAATCCCTGCGATTTTCTCACAGTAATCAAGATTTAAGATTTTTGTTCACATTATTTCTATAATCTGCGTTGTGTAATTTTTTTGTTTTAGATTTTACATCTGTTTGCATACTTAATATGCACACATATGTAGAGAAGATAATGTATTACGTGTGGTAACCCATAGATTCTTTTAGAGAAAGGGTGAGAATTTTCCGATCAATTTATTTATTATTATTTTAGAATATTTAACCGAGTTTGATAAACTACCCCCGCCCTAAACCTTGTGTCTATTTGATTTCCATAGGAATTTAGTGTGTTTATTTAATTCTTCCTATCACCGCTGATACATCGATAACATAAACAACAGTTAATAAATTAAACATTTCAAGAAAGCAAACCTTACCTCAGGATGATCGAACTCGAAGGTCCAGTTTTCTCAATTGAAGTCCTTGTCTGCAACTTCTCCTAACATAATGTGTTTGTAGTCATAGTTAGTGCTATTGGTTAGTATTCGCAAAATTGTTGAAAGAGCAGGAATGGAGGGATATGGGGAGGGGATAATATGTTTGCTTAAAAAGTCGGCACCTCCGCTAACCAAGTGAAAACCGATGAACAACAATTTCAAACTGGATTCTCCCAAGTACGTTTGCTAAACTTATCCTTAAGTCCGAGTTTTACTCTCTTCGACGAGCGTCTCTTGTTACGAAAGGGGCTCTTCACGCCAGATGGGGGAATACCAAGTCTTCATGCCGTTTTTCTGCCTCACTCCGACTTCCATCTCCGCCGGATTGAATTTAACTCTACTGAGTCTAGAAGGGGTATTTCATGTCTTCCCTTATCATGCCTCTATCCGTTAAATGTGGCGTAAGCTTGTGACGGGCAGATCCTTCCTCCCACGTAACCGACCCAGCGTTACATTCCACCTCTGACTAGCTGACATAAAACTCACCTCGTGAACCTTATGTTTGCTTTCAGGTTCGACAAGACTCACGGTATGCAAATAACCTGTGGCTTTAATGCCGCGTCAGCGTACTGTCCGCATACGTCCTTCCTCTTCCCCGCATGCCCACCTCGACAATACCGCCACAAGATCAAAGCCGTCCGTTCGAGAAAGGTTGACACTTACATTTCCAGATGGCTCATACCTACATACAGAAGCCTTGAAGTTTACGTTCGAAGACAAGTTAGGATTCAGGACTGTATGAGTATTTGAACACCAGTGTTGTTTAAATGAGGTCACTAGCTCCTCGTGTGTTAGGTATTTAGGATAATGGGTATTTTTGGGTTCTTGGATACCTACTTCCTATAAGAAAGATTTAAAAATGAGATAAATCAAGTCGACATTGAATCAATGACCTCCTGAATAATTGTGATGTGCTCTCTTAGAGTTTGAAGCTAGTCGCAGTACTTTACTTTGCGAAATTTTTGCATGCTGAATCAATGCTACCTATTGGCGATCGCTCTAGTAAAATCAAGTCGTTTAGAATTGAGTGAATTTAACGTCAATGTCGCCTTCACATATTGACCGCAGATTTCATCTCAAGCTATAATTGATAAACTTGTCCCTGACGTTAAGTTTTGTTTTGTTTATTCGTTAATGAATTTAGGTGACTGGGTCAATGGATGGCCTTGAACTCAAATCGAAATTTTTGTACACTATCGAAGGTCATATAACCATACCCTAATCGTGCTAGTGAAAAGAAACAATAGGTATTTATCTTACAAATACGCTAAGATACCAAAATTGGTTTAGTGATGCGTTTCTATCTAATTATGTGTTAAGTATTTGTTTAGCAACATTTCATTCCGTATGGGAGGTGTGACATGCGAATGCTAATAAATTGGTTAGTTATTTATTTACCCTTTCTTGGCGTTACGTCCATCAGTGTCAGGATATCCACAGGAACCTGTAAAAGCTTAAATATTGTAAGGACTCACCAAGCTCTAATGTCTTAATTTCAGCTCCACCGGGTTACTATCATCGGCGAGAAACTTATTAGAGCATCCATACTACCTGTGTAACTACTCATCTCCTTCCTTTCTCCTTTGAATAGATCTCTGATGTAAAAATCCTCACGTTTTCCTTTAATATCTGCCGTTATTATTGAAGAAGAACGATCCTATCTAATTATGTTAAGTATTTTCCAGATTTCGGATCAATTATTATTATTGCGTTGTCACCTAACGATAATTAATATCTCGTAATAAAATTTCCAACTTTCGACCTAAACGTAAATTTTTTATTTAATGAAACTTATTAGACTGTAATTTTCTTTATATAACCTCGGACTAAATAACTCTATTTTAACCTTCATAGAACAAATTTAAAGCAATTCAAACACACTATATTAAACTCCTCCCGCATTGAATTTGTAATTAATTAATTAATTATTAGATTTTATTGAATCGGAAATTATTGCAAACACTGATTTTAGATTTATTATAAGATCATACACTCCGTTAAATTGCACGATTAACCCTATCCGGGCACTTCACTCCCTGTTTTATCAAAGTATAAACTGATTGTAGACTCTATTTTACCACTGAAATTTTTAAGTATAAAAACTGATTCTAGATTCTATTAATTAATTACCAGGGTAATTCTCACAACATGCGCGACGTTTTAATCAACCTTGCCAGTTGTCGAAGGACCCCTTTTTTTATTTTAATGATAAGTTGAATTTATAAATAGATATATTATTATTCAATGCTGTTATAAAATTCTTTAAACACTGTTGTTTCTTTTTAAATTCGCTACACTATATAAACCTTTTATTTTAATGACAAGTTGAATTTATAAATAAATATATTATTATTCACTGCTGTTATAAAATTCTTTAAACACTGTTGATTTTCTTTAAATTCGCTACACTATATAAACCTTTTATTTTAATGACAAGTTGAATTTATAAATAAATATATTATTATTCACTGCTGTTATAAAATTCTTTAAACACTGTTGATTTTCTTTAAATTCGCTACACTATATAAACTTTTTATTTTAATGACAAGTTGAACTTATAAATAAATATATTATTATTCACTGCTGTTATAAAATTCTTTAAACACTGTTGTTTCCTTTTAAATTCGCTACACTATATAAACTTTTTATTTTAATGACAAGTTGAATTTATAAATAAATATATTATTATTCACTGCTGTTATAAAATTCTTTAAACACTGTTGTTTCTTTTTAAATTCGCTACACTATATAAACTTTTTATTTTAATGACAAGTTGAATTTATTGTAAAACTATATAAAACACTTTATTTAATTTTCAACACTCCACAGATTTAATCACGACCGTAATTTTTATAAGTCCCAGAATTCCCACTCCGAATTTTTCTAAGTCTCAAAATTTTACAACACTTAAGAAATTTTCAACTAATAACCGTTTTAGACGCTACGTCACGTAACTTCCACGTTTTAACCCGACGATTGGTCCCCGACGACTCCTTCACGACAACTAACACCGAAAACTGATCCTGATTCTTCTAAGTCCTAGGTTTTATATGTACCTCCAGGATTAGAACATCTTAATTACGCGTTCATTGATTTTCTAATTCAAACTCTAACAACTCGAGATTTCATATATCAATTCTGTTATATTCGTATCAACGTGTTAAGTCCGGCCCCTTTGATTTTAGAAATCTTCCGTCTCTTACGTAAATTGTTCCAGTGTCGAACCTACCATTATGTCAAATTTTGCCCCGTCGTTCCTTTGTCTTCAGGTCTTCATAATATGTTTTATAAACATGGTTTTAATCTTGTTTTTTTTTTTTCAATTTGAACATGCCCATAAGTGATCTGCTAAAACTGTGTTTTAATTGGCATAAATATTAGGGAAAACGTAGATTCTTCAGTCTCCTAGTTTTAAACGCTAGTTGTCCTGTATAAATTTCCACGAAAATTATTTCTTTTCCCCTAGTCTACGTAAGCAATTATGTCTCAGAACCGTATTTCCATTATTTATGTGTCATATTCAACTTTTCCATTTTCCCACCTAATTTACCTTCAAGTAACGGCGTTTTAACAACTATTCTTAAATGATTTTCCCTTCGTTGTTAATAAGGAATCATATCCTGGTTCCGTATCTACTCTACTTATAACGTTTTGAGTTTTTCCCATTTTCTTATCTGAGTTTTCCGGTTATGTCGGTTTTCCGTTCTCTCCCCCCACCCCTAACCCAATGATCCCTTATTGAAATTTGACGTTTGCCTTTTTGCCGTGATTCCATCTCCCGCTAAAACCCTTTTTTCCCTTTTTGATATATTATTTATGGTGTTTTCCGGCCCACTAACTATTCCTATCCTGGGATATCTATCAAGTTAACTACTTCGATCAAATTCCGCCCAATTTTCCATCTCTCTCTTGTTCAAAATCCCATAAACTGCAAGCCCTGACGTGTGTATACATTACGATTTCTACATACTTGGCGATAAATCCATTTTAATGTGTTTATAATTAAATTTTACGGAAATTCTATAATCTAAATACTAGGTAAGAGCAATGTTAATTTTTATGACCCTTTTTAATGGATAATGGGCCTTAAATAAACAAAAGGCATGTTCGAATATTCCTTGTTTATATCAACAATATACATGTGGGGTCGACAACCTTTTTTTTCATCAATTGCCTCAGCAATTTGTTCTATCGTCTATAGTATTTTCTCATAGCAAATGACGTAAAAACGATCCCTTCCTTTGAATTAATCTAACGTAATATAACTAGAATAACCATCCTATTTCAAATATATAACGATATCTATTTAAACTCGTCTGAAAACGCAAAATTAAGTCGAAATCTTATATTGTTCAATAAATACTTCCGTTTAAATGTCCGTTTTTTTTATTAGATTTTCTTTTCAAATCGTTTTCCCTGACCGTATTGCTTCATTTAAAAGTGACATTCCTAATTTCCATCGTTTTTCTTTCTTTTAAATATCAAACGTACGTTTTCCTCTGAATCTGGCCTCCTTTTGTTCTTCACGTTCTCGTTATGCAATTGAGTATCCCTACAGTAGCTTTTCCCACGTTTTCCAGGTCTTTTCTTTAATCTTCCGTTCATTATATTTCCTTGCTATTTTATTGCATCATTTTTTCAACATAATATGGATTTATTTGTTCGTTAACTGCGGTTGTCGATTCCTCTGTTGTACTCAATATTTACCTTTACGATTAGGGTCATTGTACCAAATGCACCGAACGTGGGATTGTGTTTATCTTAAAGCGTATTGATCTCTCGGGTTGATGATGATTTTTACCCCATAAATCTCAGACTAACGGTCTAGTCCAAAGTCCATCTCTTTGTCTTGAAAAAGGTAACCTCCCCCTTCTCTGATTGGTAGATCAATCTTAAGTGTTTATAATTGGATCCCTCTGTGTTCTATTTATCAAAACTTGACATTAATTTAATAATTATAGATCTCTGCAGTCTCCATGGCCCAATCAAACTTAATCAGCTAGATGTCGCTAGTGTGTTGATTTCGTTATAATTCTGAATTATTATTTATTCATTCGTAAGGTGGAAGCTACTATATTTTCGTATCCACTGCGATTCATCACAGCCCCCCTATAGTTATAATTCCAGCGGTAAACACGCCTCCTAGTGTTAGTTGATGGAATTAAAACTAAACATTGGCGATCTAATTTTCTACAATTTTCTTTAAGTCTTCTTTATTCTTATTTGCATTTTTTTTTTTTTCGAAATTCTAACTGGTTGCGCGCCCCTACCTTTCACTATTTCATATCGTAGAATCCTGTTCGGTGTTCCTCTGAGCTGAAACCATTTTTCAATTTACTCTTGTCTACCCAATGGCCTATTTAAGTCGGCTAACTTACGTCAGTTGCTGTCCCTACTCTTTGTCCTACCCCCCTAAGATTCTTACCCCTATACCTTCCCCCCTATGACCCTTACTCCCTCTTCTTCATCGAGACGGTTTCCAACCTTTGATTTTCCTTATTCATATATATATATATATTTTTTTTCGCGATTCTAGAATTCCACACGAATTTTTCTCGCAGGAACGTTTTAATGGCAACAATGCGCATATGAACATACACGTATTACACATATATGCACACATACACACCCTTTTTTTTTTTTTGAATGGGATCAACTTTTATGTAATCTCTTCATATGCTGTTCTTATTTATCTTTTATCTGAGGTTTATTTGATCTACGTTGTATGTTTACTCATCCGAATGCACTCCATAACGTTTACTATCTCATTTTTTTTTTTTCACACCGGCTTTGTTTGTTTATTTATTTATTTGCACGTATACACAATTGTATAATGTACCTAAACCCCGTTTTAAACAAGCCCCCCCCTCCTAAATTCGTATGCGTTTTAAACCACTCCGCTTATTTGCTCTTTATTGCAAATCGGAAATAAACCGGTCACCCGAGAAATATGCCAACCCCCAGTAAGGCTAAATTTCTAATTTATTCAGCTGACATCTATGTAATGGTGTATCTAAGGTCCAATCCACCCCTGTTAAATGTTTGAATGCAACGACTTGAAAAGCTCACTTTTATGTTTTATGTGTAATATTTTATTTTATTTTTATCCGTCCTTTGCTTTGTATGTTATGTTGATTTTATTTATTTTTATGTCGCCGTGTCAAAAGAAGTATTTATTTATAAAGTCCTTCAACTCGAAGGAACCAATAATACCCTCGACCACTATTAACATAAACAACGTCATTTTATTAACTATCTAAGTATCTCTTTATTATTTAAAGTAATATCTCGAGATATTCCAATGCGAACATAACAAAGATTTATCTATTCTGTTACGAACATATTTATCAGTAAGACCACTTATGTTTGTGGCAACACAAACAAACCCTCGCGACGGTGTCTATTCAATCGCTTGTTTACATTCGGGCTTCAGTCAATGAACCAATTTGAATGATAATATTATTAATCACCGAAGGAATGCGCTTTTATTTATATAACGGCTTTTTTTTTTTTTTCAATACGCACCACCCTTCTAAATCTGGGTCAACATTCCTAGGCGTTATGTGATTTATGATTTTTATCTGGTATAAGGCACGTTTTTCACTTTTCGTTTTAAAATATTTGGTTTTTGAGTTATTATTTTTTTTTTCCGACTGTTTTATTTAATGGTACGTTTTTTTTTCCACTTGTTTCACGTTTAATGAAGATGTTTTAATGGCACGTTTTTCACTTTTCGTTTAAATTATTTTTTTGATTTATTGTTATATTTCTACTGTATAATTTAATGATGCGAATTTTTTTATTCCACTTGTTTTATGTAATCTGAAGTTGTTTTAATGGCACGTTTTTCACTTTTCGTTTAAAATATTCACTTTTTTTTCCAATTAATTATAATTTCATTTATTTGTTCATTCTATTTTATTTTTATAATATCTCAGAATTCTCTCAACTTGTAACCTTTACTCTCCTGGTCACGCGGCAACAGTTGTAATGAGGTGCCACTCTTGGCTTTCGAGTCCAATTGTGATGAACCCTACCTAGCTGATTTACTTTTCTAAGCTTCTACCTCGTAGTTTAAATCTCGTAGCTCCTGTCTCGTAGCCACGCTCATAATTCTACCCTTATGTCCTACTGATCACACCACTAGGTATGATGGCCTGACTCAACCCTCCTTTCGGTTTCTTTCTACCTCAGGCTCGTGATTTCTAAACCCCTATACCTTATAATCTAGCTAAACCTACCCTATCTTCTTAAATCCCTGCGATTTTCTCACAGTAATCAAGATTTAAGATTTTTGTTCACATTATTTCTATAATCTGCGTTGTGTAATTTTTTTGTTTTAGATTTTACATCTGTTTGCATACTTAATATGCACACATATGTAGAGAAGATAATGTATTACGTGTGGTAACCCATAGATTCTTTTAGAGAAAGGGTGAGAATTTTCCGATCAATTTATTTATTATTATTTTAGAATATTTAACCGAGTTTGATAAACTACCCCCGCCCTAAACCTTGTGTCTATTTGATTTCCATAGGAATTTAGTGTGTTTATTTAATTCTTCCTATCACCGCTGATACATCGATAACATAAACAACAGTTAATAAATTAAACATTTCAAGAAAGCAAACCTTACCTCAGGATGATCGAACTCGAAGGTCCAGTTTTCTCAATTGAAGTCCTTGTCTGCAACTTCTCCTAACATAATGTGTTTGTAGTCATAGTTAGTGCTATTGGTTAGTATTCGCAAAATTGTTGAAAGAGCAGGAATGGAGGGATATGGGGAGGGGATAATATGTTTGCTTAAAAGTCGGCACCTCCGCTAACCAAGTGAAAACCGATGAACAACAATTTCAAACTGGATTCTCCCAAGTACGTTTGCTAAACTTATCCTTAAGTCCGAGTTTTACTCTCTTCGACGAGCGTCTCTTGTTACGAAAGGGGCTCTTCACGCCAGATGGGGGAATACCAAGTCTTCATGCCGTTTTTCTGCCTCACTCCGACTTCCATCTCCGCCGGATTGAATTTAACTCTACTGAGTCTAGAAGGGGTATTTCATGTCTTCCCTTATCATGCCTCTATCCGTTAAATGTGGCGTAAGCTTGTGACGGGCAGATCCTTCCTCCCACGTAACCGACCCAGCGTTACATTCCACCTCTGACTAGCTGACATAAAACTCACCTCGTGAACCTTATGTTTGCTTTCAGGTTCGACAAGACTCACGGTATGCAAATAACCTGTGGCTTTAATGCCGCGTCAGCGTACTGTCCGCATACGTCCTTCCTCTTCCCCGCATGCCCACCTCGACAATACCGCCACAAGATCAAAGCCGTCCGTTCGAGAAAGGTTGACACTTACATTTCCAGATGGCTCATACCTACATACAGAAGCCTTGAAGTTTACGTTCGAAGACAAGTTAGGATTCAGGACTGTATGAGTATTTGAACACCAGTGTTGTTTAAATGAGGTCACTAGCTCCTCGTGTGTTAGGTATTTAGGATAATGGGTATTTATGGGTTCTTGGATACCTACTTCCTATAAGAAAGATTTAAAAATGAGATAAATCAAGTCGACATTGAATCAATGACCTCCTGAATAATTGTGATGTGCTCTCTTAGAGTTTGAAGCTAGTCGCAGTACTTTACTTTGCGAAATTTTTGCATGCTGAATCAATGCTACCTATTGGCGATCGCTCTAGTAAAATCAAGTCGTTTAGAATTGAGTGAATTTAACGTCAATGTCGCCTTCACATATTGACCGCAGATTTCATCTCAAGCTATAATTGATAAACTTGTCCCTGACGTTAAGTTTTGTTTTGTTTATTCGTTAATGAATTTAGGTGACTGGGTCAATGGATGGCCTTGAACTCAAATCGAAATTTTTGTACACTATCGAAGGTCATATAACCATACCCTAATCGTGCTAGTGAAAAGAAACAATAGGTATTTATCTTACAAATACGCTAAGATACCAAAATTGGTTTAGTGATGCGTTTCTATCTAATTATGTGTTAAGTATTTGTTTAGCAACATTTCATTCCGTATGGGAGGTGTGACATGCGAATGCTAATAAATTGGTTAGTTATTTATTTACCCTTTCTTGGCGTTACGTCCATCAGTGTCAGGATATCCACAGGAACCTGTAAAAGCTTAAATATTGTAAGGACTCACCAAGCTCTAATGTCTTAATTTCAGCTCCACCGGGTTACTATCATCGGCGAGAAACTTATTAGAGCATCCATACTACCTGTGTAACTACTCATCTCCTTCCTTTCTCCTTTGAATAGATCTCTGATGTAAAAATCCTCACGTTTTCCTTTAATATCTGCCGTTATTATTGAAGAAGAACGATCCTATCTAATTATGTTAAGTATTTTCCAGATTTCGGATCAATTATTATTATTGCGTTGTCACCTAACGATAATTAATATCTCGTAATAAAATTTCCAACTTTCGACCTAAACGTAAATTTTTTATTTAATGAAACTTATTAGACTGTAATTTTCTTTATATAACCTCGGACTAAATAACTCTATTTTAACCTTCATAGAACAAATTTAAAGCAATTCAAACACACTATATTAAACTCCTCCCGCATTGAATTTGTAATTAATTAATTAATTATTAGATTTTATTGAATCGGAAATTATTGCAAACACTGATTTTAGATTTATTATAAGATCATACACTCCGTTAAATTGCACGATTAACCCTATCCGGGCACTTCACTCCCTGTTTTATCAAAGTATAAACTGATTGTAGACTCTATTTTACCACTGAAATTTTTAAGTATAAAAACTGATTCTAGATTCTATTAATTAATTACCAGGGTAATTCTCACAACATGCGCGACGTTTTAATCAACCTTGCCAGTTGTCGAAGGACCCCTTTTTTTATTTTAATGATAAGTTGAATTTATAAATAGATATATTATTATTCAATGCTGTTATAAAATTCTTTAAACACTGTTGTTTCTTTTTAAATTCGCTACACTATATAAACCTTTTATTTTAATGACAAGTTGAATTTATAAATAAATATATTATTATTCACTGCTGTTATAAAATTCTTTAAACACTGTTGATTTTCTTTAAATTCGCTACACTATATAAACCTTTTATTTTAATGACAAGTTGAATTTATAAATAAATATATTATTATTCACTGCTGTTATAAAATTCTTTAAACACTGTTGATTTTCTTTAAATTCGCTACACTATATAAACTTTTTATTTTAATGACAAGTTGAACTTATAAATAAATATATTATTATTCACTGCTGTTATAAAATTCTTTAAACACTGTTGTTTCCTTTTAAATTCGCTACACTATATAAACTTTTTATTTTAATGACAAGTTGAATTTATAAATAAATATATTATTATTCACTGCTGTTATAAAATTCTTTAAACACTGTTGTTTCTTTTTAAATTCGCTACACTATATAAACTTTTTATTTTAATGACAAGTTGAATTTATTGTAAAACTATATAAAACACTTTATTTAATTTTCAACACTCCACAGATTTAATCACGACCGTAATTTTTATAAGTCCCAGAATTCCCACTCCGAATTTTTCTAAGTCTCAAAATTTTACAACACTTAAGAAATTTTCAACTAATAACCGTTTTAGACGCTACGTCACGTAACTTCCACGTTTTAACCCGACGATTGGTCCCCGACGACTCCTTCACGACAACTAACACCGAAAACTGATCCTGATTCTTCTAAGTCCTAGGTTTTATATGTACCTCCAGGATTAGAACATCTTAATTACGCGTTCATTGATTTTCTAATTCAAACTCTAACAACTCGAGATTTCATATATCAATTCTGTTATATTCGTATCAACGTGTTAAGTCCGGCCCCTTTGATTTTAGAAATCTTCCGTCTCTTACGTAAATTGTTCCAGTGTCGAACCTACCATTATGTCAAATTTTGCCCCGTCGTTCCTTTGTCTTCAGGTCTTCATAATATGTTTTATAAACATGGTTTTAATCTTGTTTTTTTTTTTTCAATTTGAACATGCCCATAAGTGATCTGCTAAAACTGTGTTTTAATTGGCATAAATATTAGGGAAAACGTAGATTCTTCAGTCTCCTAGTTTTAAACGCTAGTTGTCCTGTATAAATTTCCACGAAAATTATTTCTTTTCCCCTAGTCTACGTAAGCAATTATGTCTCAGAACCGTATTTCCATTATTTATGTGTCATATTCAACTTTTCCATTTTCCCACCTAATTTACCTTCAAGTAACGGCGTTTTAACAACTATTCTTAAATGATTTTCCCTTCGTTGTTAATAAGGAATCATATCCTGGTTCCGTATCTACTCTACTTATAACGTTTTGAGTTTTTCCCATTTTCTTATCTGAGTTTTCCGGTTATGTCGGTTTTCCGTTCTCTCCCCCCACCCCTAACCCAATGATCCCTTATTGAAATTTGACGTTTGCCTTTTTGCCGTGATTCCATCTCCCGCTAAAACCCTTTTTTCCCTTTTTGATATATTATTTATGGTGTTTTCCGGCCCACTAACTATTCCTATCCTGGGATATCTATCAAGTTAACTACTTCGATCAAATTCCGCCCAATTTTCCATCTCTCTCTTGTTCAAAATCCCATAAACTGCAAGCCCTGACGTGTGTATACATTACGATTTCTACATACTTGGCGATAAATCCATTTTAATGTGTTTATAATTAAATTTTACGGAAATTCTATAATCTAAATACTAGGTAAGAGCAATGTTAATTTTTATGACCCTTTTTAATGGATAATGGGCCTTAAATAAACAAAAGGCATGTTCGAATATTCCTTGTTTATATCAACAATATACATGTGGGGTCGACAACCTTTTTTTTCATCAATTGCCTCAGCAATTTGTTCTATCGTCTATAGTATTTTCTCATAGCAAATGACGTAAAAACGATCCCTTCCTTTGAATTAATCTAACGTAATATAACTAGAATAACCATCCTATTTCAAATATATAACGATATCTATTTAAACTCGTCTGAAAACGCAAAATTAAGTCGAAATCTTATATTGTTCAATAAATACTTCCGTTTAAATGTCCGTTTTTTTTATTAGATTTTCTTTTCAAATCGTTTTCCCTGACCGTATTGCTTCATTTAAAAGTGACATTCCTAATTTCCATCGTTTTTCTTTCTTTTAAATATCAAACGTACGTTTTCCTCTGAATCTGGCCTCCTTTTGTTCTTCACGTTCTCGTTATGCAATTGAGTATCCCTACAGTAGCTTTTCCCACGTTTTCCAGGTCTTTTCTTTAATCTTCCGTTCATTATATTTCCTTGCTATTTTATTGCATCATTTTTTCAACATAATATGGATTTATTTGTTCGTTAACTGCGGTTGTCGATTCCTCTGTTGTACTCAATATTTACCTTTACGATTAGGGTCATTGTACCAAATGCACCGAACGTGGGATTGTGTTTATCTTAAAGCGTATTGATCTCTCGGGTTGATGATGATTTTTACCCCATAAATCTCAGACTAACGGTCTAGTCCAAAGTCCATCTCTTTGTCTTGAAAAAGGTAACCTCCCCCTTCTCTGATTGGTAGATCAATCTTAAGTGTTTATAATTGGATCCCTCTGTGTTCTATTTATCAAAACTTGACATTAATTTAATAATTATAGATCTCTGCAGTCTCCATGGCCCAATCAAACTTAATCAGCTAGATGTCGCTAGTGTGTTGATTTCGTTATAATTCTGAATTATTATTTATTCATTCGTAAGGTGGAAGCTACTATATTTTCGTATCCACTGCGATTCATCACACAGGAAAACTCATACTCCAGGACAAAACTAAAGTTAACGTAATAGCTATCTATAGACCCCCTAATTTCAGTAAATCTTCATTTTTAACGGAATTATCATCATATCTTGATACAATTAATAGTAAGGAAAATATTATCTTACTTGGAGATATAAATCTGAATTTGCTTAATGACCAAGATTATATCATAAGCTCATATGAAAACTTACATACTAACCATTATTTAACTAAATGCATCAATGTAGTAACCAGAGAAGCTGTATTAAATGGACAAATTACTCGTACGTGTATTGACCATATATTTGCCAAATTTAGAGGCAAGAAAATAACTGCTTGCGTCTGTGAAAATAATATCGCCGATCATTTTATTACTGCTATTAATATAAGATCTCATAAACGTCAGGTAGACCTTGCAAATAAGTATATTCAAATCATTTCACAAAAGGCTATTGATAGATATATCAGAGATTATAACTGGAGTAAACTTATAGAAGAGAAGGATTGTATTTCATTATATGAAAAAATAAAAACTTTATTTAACAAATTTTACAAGAGTAGTTCTAAAACGATAGTGCAAAAACCGAAAACACGACCTTATGCAATAAATGAATGGATAAGCAGTGAATTATTATGTCATATAAATAAAAGGGATAAACTTTATAAAAAATGGAAAAGTACACCAACAAACAAAACATATGAAACAGAATACAAAAAAACTCGTAACCTTGTCAATAAACTTATAAATAAAGATAAAACTAACTACTATAATAATAAATTTAAAAACTGTTTTAATGATACTAAAAAAACCTGGGACGAGATAAATAATATCTTAGGACGTAAACCCAAAAACGATTGTGATGAAACTATAACACGATATATGTTAAAAGATAGAACTGAGGATTCTGTCTCAAATGATTTTGTGAATTACTTCTCGGATAGCATCAGCAACATGTTACATAAATGCAATCACAAAGCTACTAATATAGTTCTGGAAGAACTACCTCACAGTTTATATATACCTAGAGCTACCATAACTGATATTGAAAACATTGTTAAAAAAATGAAAAACTCTAAAAGCACAGGTATTGACAATATAAGAATGTTTGATTTAAAAAGAAATATAAAAACCCTTGGGCCAATAATTACTTATTTAATCAATATGATAATAAAGCAAGCAAAAATTCCACAAGAGTTTAAATGTAGCATTACTAGACCAATATTTAAAGGTGGAAAACACATTGAACTAGGAAATTATAGGCCTATTAGTATACTACCAGCATTAGAAAAAATTCTCGAAAAATTTTTATCAAATAAATTAAATAATTACATTGAAAAATTCGCCATCATAGACCCAAATCAATATGGCTTCCAAAGAAAAAAAAATACTGAAAAACTACTGCAAGAGTTTTCCAATTACATAAATAATCAATTAAATAATAAATTACATGTCATTGTTTTATTTATCGATAACTCTAAAGCTTTTGACACAATTAACTCAAAAAAACTGCTAAAAACTCTAGAAAAAATTGGAATAAGAGGAAATGTGTTAAATTTATTTAAAGATTATCTTAGAAATAGAAAAATATGTACCAAAATAAATAATACTTTTAGTAAAACAAAAAATGTATCTGCAGGAGTTCCACAAGGTTCTATATTGGGACCTACACTGTATATAATCTATGTAACTATAATGAAAAAACTTTTCTCTTTTGTTAAACATTTTGTATTTGCAGATGATACAGCATTGGTCATATCACATAAAGATCTAAAAACTGCAATTGAACTCATGCAAATTGACTTTAATCAACTTTGTAAATGGTCCCATGATGCAGGATTATTAATTAATGCCAAAAAAACCAAAGTAATGCATATAAGATCACCTAATGCCAAATTCCAATTTAATCCTAATATTATTTCTCATAATTTTAATTGCATCCATAAAAATATTCCAACTAATTGTAAATGTGAAAGTTTAGAATTAGTTACGGAATATGTGTATCTTGGTGTTACCGTAGATTGTTTTTTTAAATGGGATAAACATATTAAAAAAACCTGTAAAAGACTCAGATCAATTGCTGGCAGAATGTACACATTGAAATTTTTCTTACCCAATGAAACACTAAAAATAATTTATATGTCACTGGCAGAATCCATTATAAGATATGGATTAACAATATGGGGAAATACTTCTGTAACAAATCTGAAACAAGTCCAAGTTGTACAAAACGCAATTGTAAAATTATTAGTTGTTCCGAATATTTTCAAACAGAGACATGATACACCATTACTGTTTCAGAGTGCTAAAATTTTACCTGTTAAGGCAATACTATGGCACAAAATTATAATTCAGTATATATTTACCCAGCAGCATAAAGAGAAATTAGAACATAAATACAGCACTAGATTCACGCGCAACGACGGGTTAATAGTTCCGAAATTTAATAATAAGTACGGACAGAGAACGTTTGAATACAACATACCGAAAATATTTAATTTATTACCTGATACTATAAAGCAATGTAATTCTATGAATAAGGTTAAATATATGCTGAAAAATTGGCTATCGGAAAAAAAATATTTATACTTAGATTGATTTGTATGAATAATGTTGAATTTGTAGATATAAGATGTAAAATTATAACATTTAAAATGTATATGTAACTTAATTATAAGCACCTGCTGACAAGCCAATTGAATTGGCTTAGCAGGACTTGTTTGTGATAAAAAAAATATAAATATATAAATAAATAAAAAAAAAAAAAAAAAAAAAAAAAAAAAAAAAAAATGTTTTCTTTTATTTTACTGGCCAAATTTGATCCAACGTTTGTAAAAAAAGTATTTGCATGATCGGCAATAGTCTTCGGGTCCAAGTTAAAATTCACATTCTTACCATCAATTGTAAGTTCCTCAATTTGATCTCTGAATTGCCTTGCATGTGTTATCTCTTTAAGAATTTGCCAAATCTTTCTGGAGTCATTATTACATTCAATAATTTTTCTTGAATAGTATTTATTCTTTGCGTGTTTAATTAGTTTTGTACACATATTTCTGTATTTTTTGTAAAATGTAGTAAGTAGGTAATTATTTGGATCTTTCCTTATTTGTTTATGAATATTATCTCTTTTCCTGATGCATTTTAATAATCCAGGTGTAATCCAAGGTTTAGTGATTGATTTTTTTTTACTTGGTACCTCTTTCTGTTTGGTGTGTAGTTTTATTTGTTTTTGAATAAAATTGGTAAAATAATTCCATGCCATATCATTATCAGTAATTGAGTACAAATTTTCCCATTTTTCGTTTTTTATGTTGAAAATAATTGTATCCCAGTCGATTTTATTTTTCATAATAGATATATTTACGGAATCATCTTTACTTTTATTTTCATTTCCAACTTCCAATATTGTAGAGTAGTGGTCTGTTACTGTGGATTCATATATTATTGTGTTGATAGGTTTTTTCGTTTTGCCTATTATATGGTCAATACAAGAAAGAGTTTCTTCAGTGACTCTAGTAGGTTTGTTGATGTAGCTAACAAGACCGTAGTAGCTTATGGCGTTGAGGTAATCGTCTTTTTGAGGATGTCCATTTTCTAAAATATTAATGTTTGTGTCTCCAATTAAAAACAGATTTCTACAGTGTTTTAGTTTATGTAACACAGTTTCAAGTGAAGTAAGGAAGTTTGTAATATTGTTTGCGGATGGGGATCTATAAATAGCCAGTATATCAATTACTGATTTAACTTGTATGTGTAGACAATTGGAGTCATTGATTTTGATTTCTTTGGTAGTAGTTTTCAGATTGTTTTTAATGTAGACTACAATTCCGTCATTTTGTTTAGTATTATATGAAGTGTTGATGCAATAGTAGCCTTCAATATTTTTTTGTGTATAAGAACTTTTAATCCAACATTCTGTTAGGATCATAATATCAAATTTAATGTTTATTAGTTTTAGGTTTATGAGGAATTCTTCGAAGTTTTTTATTGATGCTTCTTATGTTTTGGTGTATTATTTTCAAATTATTTTTTAGACATAGTTTTATGTTTTCTGTGTTGGTAGTAACAGTTTCATTTTCAAATAGGTGGCATGTGAGTTCTTCCAGATTAGTAGCCATTTTATGTATTTTAATTAATTTTGTTAACGATAAAATTAAATTTTACAGTGTTAGAAGATCTCTTTCATGTTTTATATTTATAATTTTAGATTCCGTTGATTTCCGCGTGAAAACTTTACCATTTTTAAACCATGTGTATTGGTGGTTTAGTTCCTGTGCTCGCTTCTTAGTTTTCCATAATAAGTCCTTATTATATGAAGACAACACTTCGCCGATGTACAAGGATGGACTTATTTTCTTGGTTAGGTTTTTTGCTGCAAGAAGGTTGTGTCGAGTAGTAACGCTAGAATTGTGGAATTTGATGATAATTTTTCTTGGAAAACCTTGCCGACGGTCAGGAACACGATAGATTTCTAAAAAGTCTTCATCCAGGATTTGAGTGCCAAGCTTATTAGCAATATCTTTTGCAGTTTCTATCGGGTTTTCATTTATATTTTCACACACTCCGGAGATTTCAACTTGGTTTGATAAGTTATTTTGTTCAAGTTCGGCAAGCCGAATATCAATATCATTCATTCTAGACAGGTCTTTTTTGATTTTTTCAACTTCTATTTTAATTCCTGCTAATTCGTTTAACTTAGTTAATATTTCATCATATTTTTCGAAAATGAAGTCGGTTGCTTTTTTTGTTTCAGCTGTCTCTAATTCAATTTTTTTAAACATTTCTTTTTTTAAATCAGAAAATTTATTATCGATATAGTCAAAAATGATCTGATTATTGTCGATTGACTGGGGGCTATGTGATGTTAAGGCGTTATGTTTTGATTTGGAGCGGGTGTTTTCTTGAGGCATTTTTATTTTTGTTCAATAATGCCCCACAACAAACTTGATTATCGCAATGTAAATATTTTTGTTTGTGGTGCTCAAAAAGAAAACGAATTGCCAACAGTTAGAATGATCAATATCGTGGTAAATATTAATTACCCACTAGCAAAACACTTTATTCGTCTTCGCGACTCAATTCTCATGAATAAACAAGAAACTGTTGAGGTTTTTTCCCGTTAAAAACTATACTTTTTAATGTTTAAAGTGGGAGCTGTCAAAACAAGTTAACAACCATAGATAACCATAGATGACCATAGATTACAAAATGAATTTAAAAAAAACATACTCCTTGATTGCTCAACATTCCTGAGTGATCATTTTTAAAAAATTTCCTCCAACATTGAAAAAAAATCATACATAGGAAAACATAGGAATCATATGAGCCGCGTGTGTGATCTCCGCCGAACCCGCGAGACTGACTCACCAAACCCCTGGGGTTCGATGGAACCCAGGTTAAGAACCACTGATCTATAGGATTTATCCTGCGAGGTAATGAGATAGAATAATCGGTCTCCTCTTGTACGGTGCTTCGTAGCCTCCCCACTCTTGTCTACCTTAGTTTTCTGAAGGTTTCACTTTTACCGTGTGTAAACTGCACACTTGTAATTTTTTTTATAATGGAAACTTAAGGTTTAAAAATCTTTTGGAGCTGGGTCTACGCCTCGACAAATTTTAAAAGATATTAAAGTTACCTACTGTCAGATAACGCTAGAACGTGGCAAGCATTTTTATATCGCGCAAATAGCGTGGTCTGACACAGGCGTAAATATCGCATATTAAAACCCATCAGCTAAAATTCCTAACTTTTGACTCGATTAAGTCGAAAATGAAAGCTCAAATCAAAAAAAGGTTAATCATTCACAAAATCGACTACAAATATATATTTTTTACATTAGCTACACACAGGAGGCCCCGACGAAAATAATTTCCAACAGGACCTGTGTCATCTTTGGAGATGCTGTGTGCATTTTTTTTTAAATAATGGTTTGGTTGGAAGTTCTGGGAAAGAAAAGGGTTTGTATGAGGGGTGGGTAGGGAATCTGGAGGTCAATGCGTCCAGGAGTGACTCTATGAGGAATCCATCCCTCCCACAGCAGTGCAAGGCGATTTTGTGTTTGTTTTTTATGTTTACTTTAATCATCTATGTTTTTCTGTTTATACAATGGATATTATGCGGATATTTCGATGGGTCGTGCAAGCACGTGACACTTAATAACTTTAATGAAATTTGTATAGCTGTTTGTTTCCATAATAAACTAAAATAAAATAAATAAATAAATGTTATTTCTTATGGTGTATCTATGTATTACGGTGACCGGCCAACTCAGAATGAAATCAACTCAGAACCACCTCAGAAAGGTAATTAAGAGTGATGATAAAAACATATAAAAAATATGTTAAATAGGTTAAGATTAACGTCTATTTTAAAATTAAATTTTTCATTGCTTTTAATGACTTTTCAAAGAGGTGTTGAGTTGAATTAATTCTGAGTTGGCATGGGACCATGTATTACAAAAGCTCGGATTAAATCGGAGATCTACGCCGTGTACCGTAAAAAAACTAAACTGATACCCTAGTAAGATTAGAATTTGTAGGTTTAAAATGCAGGCGAGGGTACCTACCTAAACCTCCTCCACCCCACCCCTGCCATCAAAAGCCGAGGGGTTAAGATCGTTATTACATTGGCAAGAATCTTGTTTGATATAAAAACTCGAAGAGCACCGGATCTAAAAAAATATTGATATCTTTTCCGAAGTGCTAAAAACTAAGTAGGTATAGTCTGTCAATTAAGAGTAGAAAATATTAAAAGTGGAACTACAAAATTTTGTAGGCTGGCAACACCAATTTAACTGTCAAGAATTATTTCAAAGCGCAATGACACTGAATATATGGAACACTATGAATCACATTTAAAAAAAACATTTTTGGGGAGAAAAAAAAATTGAAGAAGCACTGTTGCTAAGGTACCTACTTAATGACATGAATTTGATTAATTGGTGTTTTACAAAATGATTTGCTTTAATTTAATTTAACATAAATTTGAATTTAACAGTGGGTAGAAAGGAAGAATCACTAATGGTGAGTTTAGTTACACTACTTGAATGAGTTAAATATATTCAGATCTAACATTAGAGACGTTATCTAAAACACGGGCAACGCTAGGTACTTGCGAGCGTATAACCAGAGAACACCAGAAATATGTCATTTTTAAATCAGTGTTTAGACGTATTGACTCTTTTCCACAAAAAAATATAAATTTTGCTTCGAAAGATTGTTTTTTTTATCTAGTGAACGTGTGTTTTAAATTTTCAGAAAAAATGATATTTTTTAGTATAATATAGTTATACCATAGGTCGTTGGCGGATTTGTTAAATTTTCAAAAAAGTACATTTATTATATTACACCCATTTCAAATCATGTAATCATGCAGTAAAATAAATCAATAATACATCATCTGGTAAACCTATGAAACAGAATTTTAATTTTAGTTTAAATAAAATCATAAAAAAATATATAATACGTGTGTTTCTTGACGAAAATTGGTAAAATAATAAAATACATTCTTATTTTGCTGAGACATTATTGAAAAATGATAAATACTTATGACCAACAAATAATTACAAAAAGTACATAATTTTAATAGTTTTATCAACACGCCTTTCAGCATTTTTGAATGTAGGTAAATCGATATTGAGTTATTAATCATTCTCATTGGAACCGCCCTGTACGATCGTAAGAACCTCTTTCGACGAAATGTGGATTTTCGGCCGCTGGCTGGTTATACGCTCTTAAGCTAATATTAAATAAATGTGAGCAAAATAATAACACAAAATTGCAAAGGTATAATATATCTACCTATATGCAATTATAATTTTGAGATCAGTATTGCAATGATAAATATTTATTTCACTTGTATGGCTTTTTAATATTTTACAAAAATGTACATTTCACAGCTTTACATTTCCACCATGAGTTATATATTTAGTATTGCCATTTAAACAACAGTGGCGCCCTCCTGTGTTTTCTACTATTATTTGACAAAATGTAATCCCGTGAACAGTAGATTTCACGTTCAAAAAAGTATATTTACAATTTATTATTTTTTAATAAATCGAAAACAAAATTTCCTCCTGGTACTAAATACCTACCTACTTTATTATAAATCATATCTACATTTTATGAAATTTAAAAAAAAAATTTAGGATTTATACAATTTGTCCTAAGTTTGGTCACTATTCAAATTACAATTATTTTTTGAAATTGAGAGTTATTTATATTGAAAGAAATTCTGATAATAAAGTCCAAATGACGGTCTCCGTAGTCTAGTGGTTAGGATCTTGATTCGTAATCCGAAGGTCGTGGAATCGGATCCCGGCGTGCGCAGATAATTTTATTTGATTAATTTGTGTTATTTCACAATTAATTCATTGAAGAATAATATATTATGGTATATTTGCGGCAAATTCCAGAGTTGAGGATACTCTCAGTATCGCCCTGGTGTAAGACTACCATGCAGAATTGAAACGTTGCTTGAAATGGCTTTAGCCGTGTTAACCTGGTAACTAGATCTGAATAAGTACTTCCCTACCTCCCTCTCCCCCATCTCCTTTCCCTCCCTGCTACCATCAGCCGCACAACATTCCACAAATGGAGATTCCATAGTCTGATAGTCTCACAGACCGGAGCAGTTGGGACTCTTGTGAGATGTTTTAACGTAAAAAGGCGAATGTATTGGAAAAAATGCGAATAAGAAAGTCTAAGCAAACGAGTCATTTTCACATTTAAAAAAATATTCTTTACTGAACTATTAAAACGGCCACCATCTACACACATACATATTCGTGGACTGACAAAATGCGAAATGGTTGAGTTAAAACAGGACAGAGTCGGGTCATGTCAATCAGAATAACAAAGTACTGTGTATGAAGTATGAATGTAGAATAAACTTTTGTGTTTTTAATGTTTTATTTTCCTAATCATATAATTTTTGTCTTTTCAGGTGAGTACCTACCAACTACATATCAACCCTATCTACTAATTACAGAGGCTTTATCAGCCGTCTCTTTACATCTTTATTATCGGTGAGTCAACTATAAATACAATAGGTACCGCCGAAATATAAAAATCTAACTTTACAGGAAGATATAGAACAATCGAGTTAATTCCCACGATCGTCGAACAATTTTAATAATAGGTATTTTAGCAAACTGTCCGAACACCATGATCGAAGTCCACTTACAGTTATATCCCGACCTTCCTCTCCCCCTTCTCTTCCCTTCGCTCTCTTTCTGCTGCCTCAGAACATACAGAACTCTGGACAGTTGAGAGCAGTTGGAGCTCTTGTGCGTATTCGCGTTAAAAAGGGGGCGATTTATTTTGAATGATTTTTTTACATTAGCTCCACATTGGAGGCCCTGAGAAAAAAATAATTCTCATCATGTCATCTTTGGGATGCTGCAGGGAAAAGGAAGAAGAGGAAGTATATCTACTGGGAAGGAAAAGGGTATGGGGGGTGGGTAGGAATCTGGGGGTCAGTGTGTCCAGAAGTGATGGATATATGAATCTATATCTCCTACTGCGGTGCAATGCGATGTTCCGAGAGAGTTGTCAAAAATTCTTCCTCAACCAATATCTTCAGATCCGGCCTGCCAGGCAGTTGGTCACCAAACGTCACCAAACGTAGCCCACATGGGGTGACCTATGGCAGAGGTGTTAGTTATCCTGTTAATGGTTCCCGGGGAGGCGGTACCCATACCCATCTCCCAAATTGTGTGAATGATAATGAAGCAAGAAGGAATTTTAATTTGGGAAGCGGTTATGGTTATTACATACTGATCCCCAGGTTCCTACCCACGCCTCATACCCATTTTCCTTCCCATAATTTCCTCTCCTTCCTTTCTTTATAAAGACCCACCGCACAGCATCCCTAAAGATGACATAGGCATTGAGAGAATAATTTTCCTCAGGGTAAAAAAGGGTTCCATGCCAACTCAGAATCATGTAAACTCAACACCTCTTCGAAAAGGCATTAAAAGCTATAAAAAAAATTGAAAAATTATCTCATAACATAACCTAGCGCAACCTATTTAAACAGTTGTTTCATCGCTTTTAATGAATTTTCAAAGGAAGTGTTGAGTTAATTTCATTCTGAGTTGTCCGGTAACCAAAAAAATTGTGTATGTCAAGACAGAGTTGTGTGGCATTGGCAGCTCTGCCCACCCTTTCAGGAAACGGCGTGATGTTTTGAACTTTGAAATATGTCGACCGAAGCATTTCCCTATTTTCAGAAGAACTATTTCCCTGTTTTCAGAAGTAAACAACCTACAGACGTAGAGACATAGTTTGGGCGTTTTTACTACTTTAATAGCCGCATTGTCTTTTTACTGTGCTCGAGAGGACACGGAACGCGTAAAGAGACCCGAATTATGTTAAAAGTTTTACATAACTTGATGATGTAATTTCGTGTTGGAGTATCACTTTATGCTGTAGTGTGTACACCGAACAACCCCGTGTCATGGTGGGTCATACACGTGTCTTCTTCGACTTAGATTGGTTAGAATGTCAATACACCATGTTTTTTCGACGTCATTAAAAAAAATACAAGTGTGCTGTCCACTCGTGGTAGTACTGAAACCTTCAGAAAACTAAAGTAGACAAGAGTGGGGAGGCTACGAAGCATCGCACAAAAGACGAGACCGATTATTTAGGATTTATTGATTTAATGATTAGGATTTATTAGCAGGTTATATCCTGTGGATGTATTTGTTTGTCTCTTTTTAGTATCGCTTTTTTGTTTCATCGAGTTTCAAATCATGGGGTGTGGTTTGTCCAGGTCTTGGCAGCCGATGCGTCTGCCCACCTGTCACGTGGTAGATATAGAGAGACTGGTTGAGGGAGATCTTTTATCCTCTCCAAGCGGAATCTCTCGACCCATCGCCTTGCACCGCGATTGGAGGGGTGGATTCATACTTCCGTTACTCCTGGACACACTGATCCCCAGATTTCTACCTACCCCTCATACCTATTTCCAACCCAGCTATCCTTAGAAAACCCACTTCACAGCATCGCCTAAGATGATATAGGCAATGAAGGAAATTATTTTCCTCGTGGCCTCTTGTGTGGAGCTGATGTAAAAAAAAAACGATGCTAAAGAATTTTTCACTTCAAGAATTCTGATATAAAAAAGCAGAACTTTTGGTTTCTGTTTTTTTTTTTAAAGATTATTAGTGTTAATAGATAGATGACAAAACTTTTACTATCATGTCTGTTTGAATTTTGATGGACAAGATAACACGAGCTTGCCCAAAAATCTCAATTTTTGAGACCTACTCCAAAGCCTATTTCACAACAAACTTTTAACTCGATATAGCCTACATAACAAAGTCATAGCAATTTTTATAGTACACGAAAAACTTTGATACTGACTTGTCTCGTCGACTAAAATCGTGGCAATACGCGAGTTTGAGATCAGTAAAGCGGCATTCCTCCCCTCCCACGCCTTTCTCTGTCGCACGTATGTTTTACGCATCTATCCATTTCGCTAACGGTCATTGAAAAGTCAGATTCCGTCGCATCTGGGAATTGAACCCAAGATCTTAGCCTTGCCGGGGCTCTGCTCTAACCACTGAGCTAATTCGACCCTATCCCCTTGGATCATACATACTTCGACTAAGAACTACCAACATTATCTCCATTTTTAACGCATATTTTCATTGGCTAATCTTTATCTGCAAGATTCTTCCCGAACTAAATGCAATCCCGAAAGTGTCTTGGATAAATAAGAGGATTTTCCAAGAATTAAAGATCGTTCTAATTTTAAAAAATCAGGAAAATTTTATATACCTATCCAAAGAAAATGTATGACGTTTTAGGTACTATTTTTCGACGTAGTCCCCGTTAGGATCGATGCAGTTGGTGAGCCGTGGTACTAGATCCTTAATTTCCTTACAATAGAACTCCTCCGCCAAAATGCTATCATCTCTCCCTCCACCCCCTAGTCTGTCTCCAAAGGTTTTCCGGCCAAATGTTGCTTCAGGTGAAGAAAATATGTTATTTATTGCCTGATTCCTGGGTTAGATGGTGAACCCATGTTTCAACCCAAAAAAGTCTTGCCATGGTTGGAAAACCCGTTCGAAGAGATCATAGTGCTTTCCATACGATTTTGCTCTTCAGCGTTTTGGGAACGGAACAAGCACGAAATTTGCATACGCCTTTTTTTATCGTTTGTTTGGTAGACTTCCTGACGTCTGGGATCAAAATTGCGAGCTTACGAACTTCAACAGGGCGGACTCCCTCTCAGTTGAGAAAGCGAATGATTGAGCGGATCTCGCAGACAGCGGGATTCTACAGCGGATCGGCCATCCCAAACGGATGCAAAGATCGCACCAAAGCAGCTACCAAGCCGGTCATATTTAACTGTATCGTACGAGTACTTTGACTAAGATCTACTCTTAATTTTCTTAACGCATATTTTTATCGGCTGCAATCTTTATGTATGATTGCAAGATTCAAACCAGAACTAAATGCTCTTATGGATATATTGACCTTACCAGGTCAGTGGCGGACTAAGACTGTCAGAGGCCCGGGGCGGCGGAGAAAAAACTCTTGGGGCTATCTAAAACAGCATTTTCAGGTACACTGTGAATTTTTCCATACATATAACTTGTGAAATAACTGAATCAGACGTGTTTATAATAATTTTCGGAGCATACTTTGCGATTTGTTCTATCGAGGTAATTTCATATAATTTGCTTTTCGGCGTGGGGAATGTATATATATTTGTTCCAAAATAACATATATTTTTTAAGGGCTTAAAAACTTTAAATGGTTAAGGGGGGATATGTAAGAAATCGGTAGAAATTCGGGTAGCGGCGCGCGGCTTAAAGCCTTGTTTAGGATTTGATCAAGGAAATATAGAGGCGTTTGGAGGCCCCCGGGGATCAGAGGCTGCCCCTGCCGCCCCCCCCCCCCCTCCCCCCCCCGTTAGTCTGCTACTGAGACTTTTTAATTAATTACCTATTTTATCACTATCTATATTATCTATAATGGTAAGATAACCTAAGCAAAGGGCCTAAGTTAATAAAAATAATACAAAGTGCAATACGTAAGTGAAACTAGAACTAAAACTGTATAGATATTATAAAGATTACTAGTAGTATTTTTATTTAAAAAAAATTTAAATTACCGGTTCAGGCTGTATTTATTTATTCCTATTTTATCTAAGGAAATTCGTAAAATTGACGGAGATACAGCATCTTATATGAAACCGTTTTAAACAGTGTGTGTTGAATTATCCTTCAGCAAAACTTTGAACGCGATTTTCTTAAAACTACGTTTTTCATACTGGTTGACAATACATTAGAAAAACTATACATCTGATTTGCATGCACCATGAACCAAGTCTTAAACTGTTCGAAAATCCAGTCACTATAGCCGGGGCCGTATTATTTATAAGGCGTATAGGCAACTGCCTAGGGGGCCCCGCATTGGGTAGGGGCTCCTAGGGTAAAGAGGCCCAAAACGAGCATTGCCTAGGGGCCCCGACATATTTAAGCCCGCCCTGGCAGGGCCCCTTTGTCCATAAGGCAGTGTAGGTTACTATCTAGGGGTCCCGCATCGGGTAGGGGCCCCTAAAGTAAAGGAGCCCCGAGGCGTGCATTGCCTACGGGCCCCGACATGTTTAATCCGGTTCTGACTATGACCCTATGTAAGGATAAGTGGCCCCTTCTATTTTATTTATTTTTATGAACGATGAAAATTTACCACAAAAAATTTAAAATAAAATTCATTCAACAATAAAACGCATTCAAAGTTTTTCTGGAGGATAATTCAACATAAAAACTGTTTAAAATGGTTTCACATAAAATGTTGTATCTCCGTCAATTTTTTGAATTAATTTTTTAAAAAATTGGTGAGAGCATTTTTAACAAGTGCATCAATCACAAAATAAACAAAAAAAAATTATTTTACAGTGGTGCCTTAAAGCCTTGTTTAGAATTTGATCAAGGGAACATGGAGGCGTTTGGGGGCCCCCCAGAACCCCCGCTCCCCCCTTAGTCCGCCACTGTACCAGGTATCAATACTTCCATAAGTTTCACGGGGATTTAATAAATGATTAGACGGCATTAATTTGATAGATCCACTTTTTATTTAATAATCAAACACAATTCACGCGACACAATATTAAATCTCAGAAAGTTGCGAGGCAAAATGATAGCTGCACACACCAGGACACTTCATCAATTTTAATTTTTCTATTAAATATTTTTTATACTTTTGTTATTCGGCGGTACATCATCTCTGCACCCCTTCGCAGACACTTAGATATATTTTTTATAAGTAGGTGGACCGTATTATTCCTAAACCGACTGCGTATTGTAAATAAGTATGCCGTGGGATCTGTCTAACTATCATGGAATCGAGCGTCACGGTCCATCAGGTCCACGAGGCTATCGACCACTTGATTACATGCAAAAACTCCTCGTGACTGTAATGCGAGTGTGTCACACGCCCCGCATAGGCGAAAGGAACGCGATGGGGGGATCCCGTAGTCTGCGGCCCCCCATCCACCCCTTCTAGCCGCTGGCTGCTGGCTGGGCACCCCCTTTGGCGTGCAGCCGCGCCGGCGCCTTCGCTAACCCCCCTCCGACCGCCGCCCCACCCAGCTCCCGGCAGTTAGTAGTTCCCGGTATCTACCCACATTGATTTCGAATGAACTGGATGAGACTGTAGATGAGCTAGAGCTAGTGCTTTAAAACATCGATTAACTAAATATTTGTACGCCTGGCGACACAGAAAACACGGATCTCAGATATTTGTTTATCTATTTTGATTAATTGGATTATTTGTTTTAAAACGCTAAATTTACATCGATCGGTTTAAGGCCTATTAACCAGCGGCTGAGAATTAAAATTTTCTTTGAAAGATGTACGATGTACTTGAAACTGAACAGGGCGGTTACGATGAGAAAGATTAATTATTCTCCGAACCAGCATTTTTAACTAATAACTCAATATCGAATTTATTTCATTCCAAATTTGCTTTAATAAATACCTACCCACATTCCAGTTAACAAATAAAAATAATCATACGCGTGATGTAAAATTATGTACCTACTATTTGCAATTATTTTTCGATCATAAGATTTTATAATTTTTCAATAATGTCTAAGCGAAATAAGTAAGTAAAAAAATCTGAAATGTAGATATTGGTTTTTAAGACCGTAAATAAATAGATAAACTGAAGTACTTTCGTCACAAAATACGTGCGCAGATTTTTTTTGTTTTAAATGATTTTCTTTGAAAGAAAATTAATATTCAGAAAAGAAGCTTTCCTTGAAAATTCATTGATTTATTTTAGTGTATGATTATATTATTTGAAAAGCATGTATAATACAACATTGTTGTTGTTTGAAAACTTAAAGGGGTATTTTAGTCTAGAAAAAAAAAATTAAGTTCATATTTCGATAGTTTAGATATTCAAGAAAATCTCCTCAAAAGGATTTTTCCAAATTCGATTATTTCAAAAGATATAGCCATTTTAACTCGACTAGTTTAGACGGAATTTAACTAGAATCTGAATAGAGCAAAACTTTAAACGCGTGTTTCTTTCTCCAAACTACTTTTTTTGAGACGGTTGACACGATATTTCAAGTTCTACTGAATCAATTTACTTGAAATTTGGTGTGAGCCTTCTCTTATATATTACTCTATCGCGCTAATTAAAACCATAACAACATTTAAATTTTTACTATTTTTAAAAAATTCGTAAATGTCAAAAAAGTGGTAAAAAACGTCTTTTTATTTCAATAAATATTTTTTTGGATTAAGAATTAATTTTGTTTCTTTTTTTTCAATTGTTAGGACGGTTGCAATCGTGTCGACCAGGGCACGCCATTTTTCAATTGTTAGGACGGTTGCAATCGTGTCGACCAGGGCACGCCATTTTTCAATTGTTAGGACGGTTGCAATTGTGTCGACCAGGGCACGCCATTTTTCAATTGTTAGGACGGTTGCAATCGTGTCGACCAGGGCATGCCATTTTTCAATTGTTAGGACGGTTGCAATCGTGTCGACCAGGGCACGCCAATTTTTTGAGACCCCCCATCTTAACTTTACGATTTTTTAATTTTTTTGTTTGATTTTTTAAAAGTATTCTTTAAAAGGGGTAACCAGAGATAACCAGAAATATGTCATTTTTAAATCAGATTTTAGACGTATTGACTCTTTTCCATAAAAAAATATAAATTGATTTCGAAAGATTGTTATTTTTATCTAGTAAACGTATGTTTTAAATTTTGGGATTTTTTTTAGTAAAATAAGGTTATACCATAAGTCGTAGGCAGATTTGTTGAATTTTCAAAAAAGATATTGTATTATACAACACCCATTTCAAATCGTATGATCATGCAGTAAAATAAATCAATACATTATCTGGTAAACGTATGTTTCAGAATTTTAATTTTAGTTAAAATAAAATCATTAGAAAATATTTAAACGTACATGTGTTTCCTGACGAAAATTGGTCCGTTTGTGTATTTATTTGCGCACTTACAAACTAATATATTTCAGATTTTTTAATATACTTATTTTTCTTAGACATTATTTTATCTAAAAATAATTACAAAAAGTACATAATTTTAATTGTTTTATCATCACGCCTTTCAGCATTTTTTGATGTAGGTATAAATTAAAGCAAATTTGAAATGAAATAAAATCGATAATGAGTTATAATTTTAAAAAGCTGGTACGGAGAATAGTTAATCTTTCTCATTGGAACCGCCCTGTAAGGTCGTAAGAACATCTTTCGACGAAATTTGGATTTTCGGCCGCTGGCTGGTTAAACGCCCTTAATGTTTAATAAATATTTGGTAAAATAATGGCTACTAAAAATATTATTGTTTTTTATTGCACCTGAAAAAACACCTACAATTTATGCTTCCAGACTAGAGTACCCCCTTAACAAATCTACCAATGACCAACGGATAACCTTATTGTAATAAGGTTATATCTTGAATGGTAGAAGAAGTCGGGGACGCCCGAGGAAGACATGGCACGATCAAATGAATCAGATACTTGAGACGGGCCATGTCAAGAGTCAGAATAATAGAAGAGTATGTATGAGACGATGTACGAATGTGAATGAGGAAAAGAGTTTGTGCCAAGACCGAGTTGTTTGACGGTCCGTCCTCTCCGCCTACCCCTGCGGGGAAAGGCGTGATGGTTTGTTAATTAGTTAGGTTATATCTTCTCCCAAATTGTAGTAGTAACGTTGTCAGAGATTTGCATTTTAAAAGTTTCTGTATTTATTTATTTTATTTATTTATTTATTCAACGCCCAGAGGGCTTTTACAGTAATACAGATATAACAGATGATTTTTCAACAGATAGAGAAATGATAAGAATAAAATTAGATAAAAATGCACACAAGTCACAAAAATACAAAAATACAGCGATTTGAAAAGTTTACAAAAATACATTTATGTTTAGAAATAGTTTTGGAACAAGTTTTTTACAAGATCCACAAAATTCGCCAAGTTGATGTTGAATATGTCAACATTACTTAAGTACTGATTTCCCATAGTGTGAAATCTTTGTATCGGAGAGTGTAGTTCCGCTTATGAATGCTGCAGTAGAATAGTGTGTTTTGTCGTGTGGTTACTGTCGGTATTCGTAAGTTTATGAGTTGTAGGAGTTCGCAACAGTCGAATTTAGAGTTAAGTATTTTGAATAAAAATGTCAAGTCGTTTATTTTACGTCTGTCTTCTAGTGTGTGTATTTTTAGAATATTTAGTAATAGATAAGTTTTTAGATTTTCACGGCCAAAAGCATTTTCGTTGTTAGTTTTTGGGGTGTTATGCCGTGTTGCGCTACCTCCTACTATAGCCGACGTTTCGGACAGCGTTGCAGTGTCCATCATCAGGGCAGATCCGGTAGATCCGACGATGTGTGATTTAGTAATAGATTATATTTTAAGTCTTCTAGTGGGATATTTAATTTAAAATTTATAAAACGCAGAATTTTTTTTTTTTGTATCATGAAGTTTGAGTATTAATTGGAGAACGAGTTAAATGTTGACATAAACTTTTTGGCCCGAGCATCATCTCCAATCTCCATGCATTAATTGTAAGTTTAAAAGTCTTCGTACTGATCACCAAGTATTAGTGGTGGAGCTCAAAATGCTTTGAAATTACGTCAGATAATAGTGGGCTAGACATTCTATAGTTTTACTGCACGCAATACAAACTATTTGATTCTAACTGCCATTAGAACCCTGTCAAAGTAATGTCACGAACGACTAAATCAACCCCTGTTCTATGGGCTATTATGAAAGTGAAAGATAATTTTAACATTGCCCCGAGGACGAAACATGAAAATTATTTGATTTTTTAAATAAATTAAAAGTTCACGCATTTTTTTAAAAGAAAGACAAACATTCCTGGGTTACGAATAACCCAACAATGTTTGAAAATCTCCTATTGCCACCACAGTAAGCCGAAAATGTTGCTTGAGTTGTGATGGAGGACTTAGCCAACTGAGGAATCGAACACGCGACGCCTGGGTGGGACCCAAGCGCTATGCCCACTCGACCACCGACCGGCATTAAAAGGGAATAACCAGAGATAACCGGAAATATGTCATTTTTAAATCAAATTTTAGACGTATTGCCTCTTTTCTACAAAAAATTATAAATTGATTTCAAAAGACTGTTCTTTTATTAGTAAAGATATGTTTTAAATTTTGAGAAAATATGTTTATTTTTAGTACAATAACGTTTTACCGTAAGTCACTAGCAGATTTGTTAAATTTTCAAACAATATTTTGTATTGTACAACATACATTCAAATCATATTAACATGCAGTCAAATAAATAAATAAATAATTTGGGAAAGCTACATTTCAGAATTTTAATTTAAGTACAAATAAAATCATTAAAAAATATCTGCGCCCTTGTTTTGTGACAAAAATACTTCATTGTCTATTTATTTACCATCTTACAAAATAATATATCCCTATTAAAAAAATTACATTCTTATTGTGCTTAAACGTTATTGAAACATTATAAAAAATAAAAAAAATAATAACAAAAAGTACATAATTTTAATAGTTCTATCATCACGAGTTTGAGCATTTTTGACTGTAGATATTTATCAAAGCAAATTTTGAATGAAATAAATAATAGATGGTAATAATTGGATAATTTTTATAGCGCCGTTTTTGTGAAAAATCACCCCAAGGGCATACACAAAATCGATATCGAGTTATTATTAAATGCTGGTATGGAGAAAAAATAATCTTTCTCGTCGGAACCGCCCTGTATAGTTGCAAGAGTACGATCGCAAGATCATCGGAATTTAAATTTTCGGCCGCTGGTTAATAGCTCTTAAGCCGGAATCTCCTGATTTTTTTCTTTGAAACTCTTTTTGAAAGAAGACTTTTTTTCAATATTATTTTTGACTATATCGGTCCGATTCTAATAGAAAGCTCAGGCTTGTTTTTGAGACGAGTGAAACAGTTTCTCAGCCCATTAAAAAACCAAGGAGAAACATATGTAGAGTTGCAATCTCGCAATTTTTGCTGTATGTGTAACATAACCATTTGAGCGTTTTTGGTCACATTTTGGCAAATTTGCAAACACCCTCAAGTGTTTACTGGCCAAAATGTGGCCAATTTGATGAGATATTTTAAAACATTTATTGGAATTATTTCAAAAGTTCCTGCGCGTTGTGTACTTAGATTAATCACAAAGATGTCTTAGTAGTTTCATTTTTTAACTAGAGATGTCTCACACTCTTCTGAATTAATTTTGTTATAAGACATTTTGCCATCCAAAATTATGGAAATATTTTTCTTACAAATCATTGATCATAAAAAATTCAAGTCCGAATTAAAATTTATATCTGTGATTATAGACAATTCATAGATGTCACAATTCAAATGTTCTCCAAATAGTACGCACGCCAATTTTAAAGTAAATAATACGCAGAATTCATGCGTTATATATTTAACCATTTTTAATTTTAAAAATTA
Source organism: Limnephilus lunatus (assembly GCA_917563855.2). Taxonomy (NCBI): domain Eukaryota; kingdom Metazoa; phylum Arthropoda; class Insecta; order Trichoptera; family Limnephilidae; genus Limnephilus; species Limnephilus lunatus. Next base: position 3,448,353 of record OU830596.1, on the reverse strand, counting down.
TGAATCTGAAAAATATGGGATAAATGGTTAAATAAAGGTGCATTCAATGGCTCTCTGACACACAAACAGTTTATATGTCACGCTATTCAAATTCTAAACGTATGAATTTTTTAATGTGGATGAGAAATTTCCAAATCGGACGCCCAGAAATCCCGGACGCTGGGCGCGTTTTTCAATCATTGACGAGAACGCTCGAGTGGTTATGAGTATATGAGAGAAATCGTAAAAAAATTCCGAGAATCTGAACGCGTGTGCGGGAGAGTCGTAAATCCCAGTTCCGTGAATGGTAGATCTGTACATGAACGACCCACCAGCCACCCGTACGTAACCAAGGTAACCACATACCGTAGTGTAGATACAACCATGACCGCATGCACATAATTACCAATCGCGGTAGGCGCTATGCCTACTACAGTTATTGTACACAGCGTAGACATTCAAAGTGATAGACTAGCCCTAACACGAAGTCTGGGTATCATTTCGACGAGCTGGACCAAACTATTTGACTATACTTTTGGCACCAGGGGGCCTAGTCTCTACCTTTCGGGTTGACAAACCAGCACGTTTGTGGTTTAACCTTCATTAGCGGGTTCTGTCAGGCGGACACGGTCTATAATTAAATCACTAAAACATCACTGTACATATTTATATATTTTTATTGTGTTATGCACATTTAGAAGTTCTCTGTTAAAAAAAATTACATGTAAAAGCCCAACCGGGGGTAAAATTCATAATAAATAAATAAATATACGTATGATAAACATTGAGTTCATGACTTAGGTACTCCTTCGCAATACTTTTATCCCCGTTCCCCTCCCGCGTCCGTTCTTAGCTAGCTTTATAAATTATAGCCTATATAATATTCTGATGTATAAGCTATATTATTCTAAAGTTTCATTAAAATTCATTCAGTAGTTTTTGCGTAAAAGAGTAACAGACACACATACATGTTAATACGGCTTTGTAACGTAGTTAAACTTTCCATACGGACGTTGTGAAAGGTAGAGATTAGGCCCTAAGAGGGCTCGAGAATAAACTATATCATCAGTCGTACGTTGATCATCGAAGAGCGCACATTGATATAATCAAAACCCTATGCAGAAAAGTAAAGTTTGCCAAAGTAAGGCAACGGTTTTCAACGCAGTCTATTGTGGAACTTTTCTGCGCAGGATCTTTTTTGATGTGAATACCCCACATTCATTCCACAAAAGTCATTCCAACATACCTCAATTGGGATATGTTGTGAGGCTGAAGGTAAGTAGGGAGGAGAAGGATATGGGGACGAGGTAGGTGGGAAGTAACTGACCATTCAGATCTAGTCCCCAAACACGGCTTAAGTCATTTCCAGCAACGTTTCAATTCTGAATGGTGGTCTTACACCAGGGCGATACTGAGAGAATCTTCCGCTCAGGTTTTGAATGTTCATAAAAAATGGTTAAAAAACCGCAACCCCTTCAAATCGGGTTGCATAGCGACGTTAAAAATCAGTGAGTTGGGTAAACTACAACACATTTGTAAAAAAGATTAATTGCGTAACAAAGTATTCAATTTTGGAAACAAATACGCACTTTTGTTCACCGAATGTAGTTGAGTTTTTAACACAGCTGGCAATTTAAGCGCTATTGTAAAAATAACAAGTTGTAATTTGTTACCTGATTTTAATTTCACGGGTGAAATGGTATCATAATAATAATTTTATTTGGAAGATTTTTATAGCGCCGTTTTCGCGAAATATCACCACAAGTTGCCTTCAGATTCATTTATTGACAAAGTTCACACCCCCTCCCCGCTCCGCGTGCCTTGATTTGTTCCCCTTTTCCTGATCGGATCGTCTATCAATTTGAATGTCTATGGTACACACCTACTGGCTGTACATTATTTTACAGTTCTACAAATTATCTGTCACGTCGGGGGCGTCGCTACTGTAGACATTGTGAATATATAAACATCCCAGAGGAACAAACTTTTCACCGTTTTATTTGGTTTTTAGTAATTGTTGCCTGTCTTATAGTATCTATAGGTATTATTTTGCATATACTTGAGATTTTTTGGGTTCTAGCGACTATAGAACTAGGTTCATGTCCATGTCGTAGGCCGATCGTCAAACAAGGCAGATCATGATGCGCCTAGCCACATCGTGAAGGGCCTGGCGGTAGATCGTGAGGTGCCTGGGGCGCATCATGATCTGCCTGATTTTACGATCGGCCTGCGACATCCATATCACGATGGTTAGAGACAGTTCCTCATTCGGCCGCACAAACAAAGCTGGGTTCCTACACTATCAAAATCTTTTGAAAATACTAACTTTGGACAAATCACAAAACCAATATAAACAAGATACCCAAATGATTTAATTTCATTGTTTATAGTTTATATTCTTACTTTTTAAATTTTTTTATTGAATAAGCAAATAATATTATTGCTGGTGTTAAAAAATAATCTCTCCAAGCATTTTATGCAAGCAAAAAAGCAAAAAAAATAATCTCCACACTTCCTCTTGCAGGTGGGTTGGAAGAAATTTCTTTAAAAGGCAAACCACTACATTGCTCCTTTTTCTTATATTGTGTTAATTTTGTAATGCTACAATGTTAAAAAATGTTAAATAAATTAAAAAAACGAGTGTGCTTTAGACCACACGACTGAAGTAAAACTTCACTAACTTATGCCGTCCATTAACAATATAACAATAACAGGAATAAAAATATCCCCATCTCCTAAACATCCCCATCCACTCAACTCAACTCTCAGCTCTCAGCTCTCAGCTCTCAACTCAACTCAACTCAACTTTTAATTTATTTATTTCATCCAAAAAATATATGAATACATAATATAATATCATATTACAGTCGGTATTGGTTACATTTTCCATTTTTATTTTCTTCCTTTTCTTTTACACAATAGTAATAATAACATAATTTTAATGACAATAACATGTTACTTACAAAGTTAAAAACATAAGGTAATAAATGATGCATTAGTAAGTTAATATCTATAAGTTAATAACATTGTTATAAAAATAATGTTATAATAATAATTGATGCCAATAAAGCAGTGTCAAAATAGGAAAAAAGATGTGGAGGTAAGAACTGCTATATAGAAGTAACATAATATATATTTTAAGTTGTGCATAGTCTGCCTCGCTAGGCGAACCTGAATTGAGGCAGAATTTTTAGTAAAATTGTTTCTCGTATTTTTGTCTATGGTTTACTTATGAATGTATAATATATGTAGAATGAAACAAGTACTTTGTTTAAAAACCACTTTATTTGTATTTATATTCGTCGACCGGTTTCGGTTGAACTCAACCTTCTTCAGGACAATAAACATATAAACTAAATTTAGGTACAGATTTAAGATTAAAGTAAGCAAAAGAAAGAGATAGCATATAAGAAAGGGAGAGAACATCAGATACAGGTTGGTGGAAGGGTAGGGGGCGGAGTCACGGGCGGGTGGGGGTGGGGGTTACATAGGGAGAAAGGGAATAACTTTAAAATCGGACTGTTGGTTAATTTTAACTGTTTGTTTAAAATTTGGCAATTACGTTTCTTTGATTTGGATATTTCTAATGCTTCTAGGTTATTAAGGCGTATTCCTATTTTATTGATATGTATTATTTTTACTCCTGTATTTATGTTAAATGTATGGTCAGTATCAATTAAATGGTCTGCAAATTCAGAGAAACCTGTGCTTGTAAGGCACCTGACGTGTTCTTTAACTCTAATCTTAACATTACGCGCTGTTTTACCTATGTATGTGGCTGGGCAATCGTTACAATTAAGTTTATAAATGCCAGAGTGGCTTAATTTATCCTCTGTATCTTTAGAATTAGTAAGAAGTTTAGCTAAATTATTTCTGATGGAAGTGTCGACGTGCACTGGGAAAATACCAGTATAAAAGTGCAGAAGTGATAAAGGACTTGATCCCCAAAAATATCCCTTCATTTAATTTTGAAACCCTCCATGCAAGAACCATTCGAAACAAGTTAAATACTGAAAACCTTGTATTAACAAAGGCTGATAAAGGCAATATTGTAATAATTATGCCAAGAACGGAATATAACTCTAAAATTAAAGATTTCCTAAACAATGATGCTTTTGAAATACTACGTTCAGACCCCACTAATAAATTCCAACAACATGTAAAGAATACTTTAAAAGATTGTAAAAACCCAATATTTATTGATTTGTCATATGACCAAGTTAAATTACTCACAAAAAATCCTAAGATAGATACCCAGGTTATATGGATTCTTAAAAATACATAAGACTAATTGTCCTATTAGGCCGGTTGTCGCATGTTGTAATTCCCCTACCTTTAAATTAGCCTCCATTGTTACTAATGTGTTCAATAATTCCAATGTGTTTTTCCCTAAATATACAATTAAGAATTCTGTTGAATTAGTGAATCATTTGAAGGACTTAGTTCTACCACCTAACTCTAAACTAATTTCATTTGATGTTATAAACCTTTTCCCCAATATACCTGTGGTTGAATGTAAATCTTTAGTAGCTAACTTATTTAATAATTCCCATTTACCTGATGACCTGTCTAATGATCTTTCTCGCCTTTTTAACGTTTGTTTAAATCAAAATTATTTTAAATTCAACGAGGTTTTCTACCAACAAAAAGATGGTCTTCCGATGGGAGCACCCACTAGCCCTGTATTAGCTGATATATTTATGGATAATATAGAAAATAAGATATTTGAATGTAAATCCCCTCTTTTAAAAAACGTTATTTTCTGGAAACGCTATGTCGATGATATTTTGTGTATTTGGACAGGCACAGACCGTCAACTTAACAGTTTCCTATCCCTCCTTAATTCCTTTCATACAAAAATCCAGTTCACACTAGAGATAGGTATAAATTCCACTTAAAATTTTCTAGATCTCTCCTTATCCATCGTTAACCACAAAATTAGTTTCAACATTTATAGAAAACCTACATTCACGGACACCATAATTCATAATACCTCCAATCACCCTATCTCGCATAAGCACTCTTCTTTCCATAGTATGATCCACCGGCTAGTCTCTATCCCCTTATCTGATATTAATTTTTCCAATAAACTAATTACAATTAAACAAATAGCTATTAACAACGGATATGGCACCGATCTAATAGATAAAATCCTCTCAAAAAAACTTCGACTTATCGCATCAAATAAATTTTTGTTTAATGCCCTACCTATTAATAATAATAATATAACTACTCAATGGCGTAGAATTTTGTACATTACTAAATTCTCTTCCCAGTGCACGTCGACACTTCCATCAGAAATAAGGCCGGCCTTCTATACTAACAATAATTTAGCTAAACTTCTTACTAATTCTAAAGAAACAGAGGATAAATTAAGCCACTCTGGCATTTATAAACTTAATTGTAACGATGTTTGAATCTGGATAAGACGAAAAAATAGTTTCTACTTTCAGTACCTACTTACTTAGTTCATTAATTTATTTTGAGACAGCTTTTGCCCGTTGCAAAGCAACTAACGGATTAAAACTAATTTGACTCACTAACTAACAGAAAAACAATATTATTTCATAGTGAGCGCGTAGGTACCTACTGCTTTGCGCGTAATGTTAAGATTAGAGTTAAAGAACACGTCAGGTGCCTTACAAGCACAGGTTTCTCTGAATTTGCAGACCATTTAATTGATACTGAACATACATTTAACATAAATACAGGAGTAAAAATAATACATATCAATAAAATAGGAATACGCCTTAATAACCTAGAAGCATTAGAAATATCCAAATCATAGAAACGTAATTGCCAAATTTTAAACAAACAGTTATTATTAACCAACAGTCCGATTTTAAAGTTATTCCCTTTCTCCCTATGTAACCCCCACCCCCACCCGCCCGTGACTCCGCCCCCTACCCTTCCACCAACCAGTATCTGATGTTCTCTCCCTTTCTTATATGCTATCTCTTTCTTTTGTTTACTTTAATCTTAACTCTGTACCTTAATTTAGTTTATATGTTTATTGTCCTGAAGAAGGTTGAGTTCAACCGAAACCGGTCGACGAATATAAATACAAATAAAGTGGTTTTTAAACAAAGTACTTGTTTCATTGTATATAATGTCAAACCACAAAGTGTTTGCTTTCTACGATAATATAATATATGTTCTTATACAGCAATACTTTGTTTCTGTTTACATTATTGCTTGCTGATACACAATACAAAAACAGCAATTTTATTACTACATTAACCGTCAATGACAAGGCGTTTGGGTGAGGGCACCAGTAAAGGATCGATCGTTAGAACATATCCAAATTTTAACATTTTTTTAAAATTCTTTCTGTGTTTATCTCAGTTTGATATTATCAGGAAGCATGTTGAATATTTTTGTGGCAAAGTATCTAAAACTACGTTGTCCAAAGGTGTTAGAGAGTGCTGGAACTTGCAATGTGTCTTTGTTAGAATTACGTGTAAATCTTAAGTATGTATTTTTTTCGTAAAGTACGTGTTTGTTTTTAAAGAGATGCATGATGATAGTTTTTACATATATCTGTCGAACATCAAATACTCTCATTATATTAAATATTAAGTCACTGTTTGCAGTCAGAGGAAGTTTGAGAATAATTTTACATAATTGTTTTCTGCGCCTTTTCAACAGGATCTAGAGCTGATGAAGTACCCCCTCCCCATGCAATGATACCATACTCAAGGATATATTGGGTGATTGCAAAATAGATCGTTTTTATAAGTTGTAAGTTAAGAAAGTTCCTAATGGATCTGAAGAAGTGTATTGTTTTTCTGATTTTATTTGCAATATTCTGTGTGTGTAGATTCCATTTGAGGTATGGGTCAATGGTGAGCCCTAGGTATAGGTCTCGCAAGTTAAGTTGACTTCATCACAGTACTCACACAGATTCAAAACTTTCATACAGCGTGTTTCGTTTTAGGCTTTAAAAAAAAACAATTAATGATTATTTCACAATTGAGAATTCGAAGTCAAAGCGTTTTAAAGTCGGTCATATAAAACTTATTTTGTTTTACAACATCTTTATTGAAATACTGAAGATTATCAATTTTTTTTCTAAACTAAGTAAATGTGATAATTTTCAGGATTGAATTCAAATGGGTAGGTATTCATAAAAAAAGACAATGGTATTGCTAATAATTCTTAGCCATTTATTTAAGAATACTGTAGGTATTCATAAAAAAAGACAATGGTATTGCTAATAATTCTTATTTAAGAATACTGTAAATAACAAACTTCCATTGGTAATGACCCTAATTCACGGAATTTACGGCAATCGAAATTTATACGTACCTAATTGTTTTTCGGAGAATAATTATTATTCTGACCCGAAATATTTATTTTACAAAGCATGTTTAATGTTAATTTGATATATTTCCTAGAAGTATAATTAACCCACATTTCCAAAGCTATATTGTTTCCTAGAATATCCCACTGGACCTTTAGCACATTAGTCAGAATCATGTAAAAGTTCACCTATGCCACTTATTTCCCCACTGACTGAAGATCCCAAAGATGATTACACTTGCACACTTTAAAAACACTCTGTAAATCTACTAATAAAGATTCGAATTAAAAATAATGAAAACTATTTATTATTTAAAAATTAATAATTATTTCACTTGCGATATGTAGGTGCACGTATGTTTATATCAAATTACGAACTGAATGAATAGGACACCCCATAAGTGCAGTCCGTAAGGGTGTCGTTAAAACTTGCCTCTCTTCTAACTAGTTACAATAAGTTAGCGTAAGCAAGACAGAGAACCTTATCTATTAGTGGGCGTTGCTTGACGTTCACACAGATAGACCAATACATCAATTCTAAGCATTTTTTATTGTGCTCATCTTTCGTTGCGTTACCTATACTTCATCTGTGATGTGCGCTCTATACTGGGGCACTCACTGCATTCATTGGAATTCGTACATCTATGTATTTTAATGGAATAATCATCATTAGGTTGGCCTGTAGTATTGATGCTTGAAGTGACATATTTGGTTTTCTTCGTGTTAAGGGTAAGCGTGTTGATATTTAACCATTTTTAACGAAGTTAATATTTCTTTCAGCTTTTTTAAATACCGCTGGCCAATTGTTGTCTTCGAACAATAGGACCGTATCGTCTGCAAAGCTAACAATTTTTCCTTGAATTTCAAGGTTGCAAAAGTTATTAATATACAGTAAGAACAGAGTCGGTCCCAAAACGCTTCCTTGTGGAATTCCATAGTCAATTGAGCGCTGATCACTAAGAGTATTCTGTATTTTAACCTGTTGTTTGCGTCCATTTAAATAGCTTTTAAAGAAGTTTAGCTCTTTGTCTGTAATGCCGATTTTTTCTAGTTTTTGAATTAGTTTAACATGTGATGTTGTATCAAAAGCCTTAGAAAGGTCTAAAAATATTGAGATACATTTGTTTCCTTTATCAAGGCTTTTTACAATGAAGTCTGTCACACTAGCAATGGCATCTGAGGTAATTTTATTTTTTTGAAATCCATATTGGTTTTCTGCAAGTATTTTATGGCTCTCGACGAATTTTAAAAGTTGTGCATTAATAAGGTTTTCAAAAACTTTAGACAAGCTATTTAGTATAGTAATTGGTCTATAGTTATTGGTATCTGACTTGTTTCCTGATTTGTAGATGGGAATTACGATACTTTGTTTAAAGTTAGAGGGGAAGTAGCCCTGTGTAATGCTTAAGTTTATAAGATATTCCAGAGGCAATGTGATATCTGAAGACAGCATTTTAAGGATTTTGGTTGTAATTTCATCTGGTCCAGCAAATGAAGTGTTTTTTAGAGATTTAATTGTCCTGAGAATGTCTTCCTTTGATACAGTTTGAAAGAGAAATTTTATATTTTTGTTATTTGCTTGATCCTCTGTATCGGTAGATCGGGTGATTTCACTCTGGGGAATTTGAGAAGCAAGATTAGGACCAATATTAATAAAAAAATTGTTTACATGATCAGCAACGAGTTTAGGATTTTTTGTGGTTTTAACAATACGTCCATAAATAGAAACTTTATTCAACTCAACTCAACTCAATTCAACTCAACTCAACTCATATCATTGATTAGCGTTTCACATTGATAACGTTTCATATTGATTAGCGGCACGTTCCAGAGTGGAAGATACTCTCAGTATCGCCCTGGTGTAAGACCACAATTCAGATTTGAAACGTCGCTTGAAATGGCATTAGCCGTGTTTGGTGACCAGATCTGAAGAGCCAGGTACTTCCCCACCTTCCTCTTACCTATCTCCTTCCCATCCCCACTGCCTTCAGTCTCACAACATACCCCAATTGGGGATGCCATAGTCTCACTGGATTCAGACGGGAGCAGTTGGGACTCTTGTGCGGTATTCATATAAAAAAAATATTTAAAAAAGCGTGTCACATTTTTTCGTAACGTTTCATAACGTTTTATATATTTTCGTAACGTTTCATAACGTATACATCATTTTACAAGTGTCGAGCGTGCGTAAAGAAGTTTTACTTCAATAATAGTAATAATGACATTTTGTAAATAGTGGTATATTGATTTTAATTTATAAATTAACTAGCAGACCCTGACACACGTTGCTGTGGCTAACGAAACACGACATCATACAACGCCATTACCCAACCTTTAAAACCAACGCCACCTGTTAATTTGCATACATATCAAATCCGCACCGCTCGCTTGCCAGCCCGCTCCCTTTATACATTATATATTTCAACCAATTTACACAAAACCTTTACAAATTATATACCTAAATCTTCGTCATGAATCTATTGGCGAAAACCGCATGAAAATCCGTCGCGTAGTTTAAAAGAAGTGTGTCTAAGCGTGCAGACAGCGGGAGCGATTTTGCTTTATACTATGTAAAGATAATTAAAATGAACAACAACATTGTTTTTTTTTAAATATGCTCGGATATTTCAGGGAATCCCCAAACTGCGTACACAGGAAGTTGTTTGCACTTTAGGCGGGTGATTTGGTTGCAGTAAAAAAGTATAGATTTAAAACATTGATTTTTTTTAAGTCACTTGATTTTAAACGCGATAAACCATGACATTTTGTATTAAAAAAATTAAATGCAGTGTTTTCCATCGCCCCGATTGCAAGTAGTCGTATTTGAGAGTAATTAAGGGGTATGTATGCGCGGCCCATTTCGGCTCGTTTCGTACAAATCTTAGATTTGGATTTGAGATCAAAATACCCAACCAAAAAAAAAATATTTGTAATCAAACGGTATATTAAATATCTAGTAAGGGTGTGAGCTGCTTTATTTATTTTTGCTTTAAAGTCTTTAAACTATAAGATATGGGTCATTAAAATTTTTGATGTTTCTGGATTTTAGTTGCGATTTGGGCAATTATTTGTGAGGAAATTAAAAACAATAAAATAATTATTTTACTGTATTTATCATGTAAATATAAAATAAAAATGTACAAAATAAACCATTTTGATGGGTGTAAATTCAAAATAAAAATGACCTATTTACAGTGGAATAAAAAATAATCGTTTATATATTAAAATTACTACCCAAAAAATGCATTTAAAAAAAACGTATTTTTAATTTTATTTTTCATTGTACTTTTTAAACAAATATAGTAAAATTATTTTTTTATTGTTTTTAATTTACTCACAAATAATTGCCTAAGTTGCCTCCAAAACCATGAAACACTAAAATCTTTATTGGCCTACATCTTATAATTTAAAGCAAAAATAAATAAAGTAACTCACATCCTTACTGGATATTTAATATACCTTGTGATTACAAAAATAATTTTTAAGTTTGGTTGGGTATTTTTATCTCAAATCCAAATCTAAGATTTGTATGTACGCGCCGAAATGGGCCGCGCATACGTTCCCCTTAAGATGATTCACCTTTTTCCATAAATTATGTATTTGTATTAAGCATGTCCAGTCAATTCGAACGTTTACCAAAATTTTAATCAATATTTAACGAATTCATAAATGGGCGTTCCCTGCCGCATTGTGATGTTAATCTTTAAGTTTTGATGTAAATTTTAATGCCGGTATGGAAAAGTGTTCAACAGTTAAATTAATAGAATAGTTCTATTAAATAGACGTTGAGTGATCGTGAAACAAAAAACAGAGTGTTCAATTCACACGCGGTAGAAGTCAAACCTTCAGAAAACTAAAGTGGACATAAATAAACCCCTCAACACATCGCCTTGCACCGCAGTTGAAGGAATCCATTCATACGTCCGTCATTCTTGAACACACTGACCCCTAGATTCCTACCCACGCCTAATACTTATTTCCTTCCCAGAATTTACTCTTCTTTCTTTTCTTCAAAAACCTTCCACATAGCATCCCCAAATAAAACACAGACCCTTTTCCTTAGGGCCTCCTGTATGGAGCCAATGAAAAAATTCCGATTTTTCATCTTCACGACAAACTTTAATGACAAAGGCGCCTTCTTCGAAAGGGTGTCAAAAGTTACTAACAGAGCTATTGACCTGAAAAATGGTAAGCGAGCTAGTACTGAATAGTATTATAGAATATATAATATACAGTGAAAAATTAGACTTGCTGACGCCATCGATGTGTCATGCCGGAAACTTCTCACCCCGCCCTCGTAGACTTTATAATATTAATGATTACATATTCGTAATTATTCTAATTGTTACAATATTAGTAAACGCGCGGCTCAATAATTTTTTTAAACTTTCATCAGCCCTTGTATTTCTATGCCTTCCCACTAGGTAGGATCTAGGCTACCCTTTTAGGGTAGGCAGTACGTGAGCACTTTACGCGGGCAGTCCCTCGTGGATCCTTGTATGTAACACTACCTAGCTACAGTAGCTACATACATATAATCTAAACCTACCCCAGTAACGTAGGTACTAGTATTGGGTACCTAACGTCGTGTAATTTAGCGCCTACCACAGAATGTGCAATGCTATGCTACACTTCAACTACGGAGCTTACGGTTAAATGGCTCAATTGCTGTAACGATTAACGAACGGCAATACGTGTCGATACCGTGAATTATTTATTATTCAAGTGAAAACTTCTTTAGCACCGTTGTACCGTTGTGATTTGTAACTCGATGAAACGAAAAATAGCATCACTAAAAAAGGGCGAACACGTCTGTAGGATTTAGCCTGCGAGAGAATGAGATAGACTAATCGGTCTCTTCTTAGTGCGGTGCTTCGTAGCCTATCGGTCTCCTCTTTGTGCAGTGCGTCGTAGCCTCCCCATTCTTGTTCCCATTTATTTTGGAAATAAAAAAATCGGTAAATTCAAAGGCTGAAATAATGAATAATCAATTAAATTTAACCTTCAGCCCTATAATAAGTATGTTTACTTCACTTATCCCACACTCCCCTCCCTTACTTCCCTTCCACAACTGACGCACTGTCCCACTCTAATATACTATATCTTTCTTAACAATTTGTATATATATATATACATGTAGAAAAAAAATTTCCGTTTTACCCGCGTAACGTTGTCCTTAAAATGACTTTTTAACGCCTGACGTTTGGAACAGATCTCACTGTCCATCTTCAGAGGCTTTACGTCTTGAGTTTTTGTCTCAAACTTACCGCTTTCGCCGCAGGGCCGGATCTACGAAATCTGGCGCCCTGTGCAGTAGGTACCGATGGCGCCCCCCCCCCCCCCCTACATTTTTATTTTGATTAAAAATTCGTTCACCCCAATTTTTATATCTTTTTTATTTAATTATTTTTTTGGTTTACATTAATTTATCAAATTAAATCAAGACATATAAAGGGTGTAACTTTTCCAAGTGACCTGGCGGTAGCTCTCACACTCGATCTATGTTATTCTTCTCCATTAGGCAATTTCTAATAATAATTTATACTTAGATAGTATTAAATTTACGCTTGTTCGTAATAGGAAAATCAAAATCTTTCAATTGTACAGGACCTTCCTGAACTAATAAACTAATGGAATTTTGAGATAACTTTGGCCAGCATCCGGCATCTTTTAATTCAAGCTCTGAAAACAGAATTAAATTTAAACTGCCGTTAAATTAAATTTAACAGTAACGTTATTTTTATCTTCTAATAATTGAACCGTAGGAATTTGTGCAAAAGATATAGATGTGCTCGGGACCATTGTAACGTCATTGCGCGGGACATCATTTTTTATCGGTGCTGGAGAAATTGGAATAAAAAAATTCCTAATGGAAACGTGTTTTTTTAATGTCATTCTGCTCTTTAATTCTACGTTTTAGATTCTGCGAGCCTGAAAGTTTATATTTTATTATTTTCTATTCATTGTAATCCACAGTACTTTTATATTTAGTTATAAATTTAAAAATCTAATAAGAATATAACCTCAAATTTGTACCTTGCATTTCCCCTGTGTTGACAAGTTGAGCGAACAAACACCATACAAACACTAAACACAATACAACGGCTTACGAAAGATGCTTACACCGACACTGACACCGTAAAATAACAAATCCAACAAATCTAATAGATATTACTTAAATATTTAACAATTTAACGAACTTCAAATAATATGTCAAACAGTCAGTCCTAGAAATCGTATAAAATAAAACAACTAAAATTGTCAGCATTTTGAAGGCGCAAGTCGGTTTATTTGATTCTTTTGAACAAAACTACGGCGCTGTGATTGGTTATTGAATTTGGATCGCACCCATTCGTCGTAAAAGACGGTAAAATATATATGGAAAAATAGATCTTACGTTTAAACTAAATAGGTTTTTGCACGTTTTTGAACGTTTGGCAGATCCGGCGCTGCTTTCGCGTGTCTGTTCGGTCCAGAAACAAAGACTGAGTGAGAAAATTATTCTACATCTTACATCCGTGAAAACCTTAACCATGACATATATATTTTTATAACAGTCCTATTAATTGTTTTTGTGTTTAATTCGTAGAACTCCATTTCAATTTTTTAGAAATTTAATTAAATAAATTTGATATGTTATTATCGAGTTCTGCAAGTATTTATGAATATATTTTAGTTACAGCTGTTTCGACTTGTAAGGTCATTTTCAAACTGTCTAACAAATCATCGGTAACAAATCGGTCATCTTCAAACAGTTTGAAAATGACCTTACAAGTCGAAACAGCTGTAACTAAAATACATTCATAAATACCTACTTGCAGAACTCGATAATAACATATCAAATTTATTTAATTAAATTTCTAAAAAAAAAATATATATATAACAGTCCTGATGATGGTATGGAGGTACCGAAACCGGTAGACCATTAAAAAGATAAGATATCAATAATGTGACTTAAAGCAAAGTATTTTCTTTTTCTTTTTATTAATTTTTATTTTTGTTAAATCAATAGCCAATCTTCAAACCATTTTAAAATAAACAGACAAAAGAAAATAAAGCAACATCTAGCGATTTTATTGTTTCACTTCTACCGCGTGTTAATTGTACACTCTGATTTTCTTCTTAGATTTGCTTATTACCTTTTAAAGGCTCCGCTGCCGTCAGGAAATCAAGGCAAGGCAGCCACACTGCGATATGGAACAACACCTTGGCTTGGATTAGATTTTGTCGCCGGTGGGTATAATATACCTAATCCTGTTACGGGTGGGTAACAAGTAACTAGTGACTAGTGGCTGGGCACTGAGCAGGTACTAGATGAGCGGGTACCGGGCAGGTAATAGGTGGGCTGACCGGTGACCGGGTAGCCGCGACGCGTCGCGACGACGCCTGCGGTGGCCGCGTAATCGTTCATTGCGCTAATCTGACGCCCAGGACCAGCGCTGGTCAAACTGTGCTGTAAACGGGGTTAGTGGAATACCAGCTATAATAAATAATTAAACTGATAGTTCAATAATATTTTGACGAGACTTTGAAAGTTTGCAAAATTTTATCGGAAATGTCAGGAAGCAAAAATGAATTAATCAAAATGAGACCATCGGAAAATTGTACATCCAAGTAATTATTTTTTTTTTAACAGATAGCGAAGCACTTTAAAGTAATGCTAAATCATGTGTTTTTGGTTTGAAAATTTGATCGCTTAGAAATTATTCATACGTTTTAATTAAATTTTCTTTTTTTTTCTTTTTATAAGCCCAGATAAAATTTAAAAAAACGTGCCTATAAAAACTGTTGTCAAGTTCAAAGTGACCTTACGAACGCCTTGTCGGTTGTGGTTTTAATGCATAGTGTGGCAAATATTAAGTTTTTTAGAAAAGGATTGTAAAACATTTAAATATTTGTGCCTGAACTTCTCAAAATAAAATAAATCACACTTTTTTGTTGCATTCATCAAAACAGACGGCTGACTGGTGTAAAGTTGGAATTTCTTGTCATCTTCTGCATTACGAGTACTGTTCGCGTTCCGATGCCAAATAATGTTACACGATGTGGTGCATCGCCTTAAACAGCTTATTTTCTATTAATATAGCAAAGTTTTTCGATTTTGAAGAAACATAAATTCCATAAATAATACAAACCCAGGTAGGTTCGAGGTTATTTTGCTTGAAGATTTAAAAGTTTCACGTTAGGGTTGGATGACATTACCGTTTTTCCCTTAGAATTTTCTACATTTTATGAGCTTTTTCAGAGCTTAAAAACAACTTATTTAGGTACCGCAAGAGATTCTGTACTTTGAACTATTAACTGTTTGGCTATTATTATTTTTATTATTTTCTTCTTTCGTAAAGTGAAGGGGTCGGAGTCGAAGGGTAACAGCCAGGCCTGTGAGCCAGGATTATTGGCCTAAGGCTGCGAGGCTTTTTTACACAAAACTTCATTTTGGATTTGAGCCCAAAATATCCAACCGAAATGAATAATTATTTTAAATCAGGCCATCAAAATATAGGCCATTAAGAGTTAATATTCCCTGATTCTAGTTTTAAATAGAAAAAAATATATTTTCTAAAAATTGTTACATAGTTAAGGCCCAATATATACAAAAAAAGTATATTTTAGAATGTTTGGAATACATAGCATGGTACTTGCCTTGTAGGTATTAGATGGACACTTAGCGACACCCACGCTATGCCCGAGCAAGCTGGCTTAGATCATACCATACTTCGTGTAACGTACACCCAACACCACTGTACACAATCACTGTTAAGTTATTCATTCATCAAGAGTCGGACAGGGGTATGTATTTCGGCAAAGGGGAGGAAATTTCACGGCACCCTTTCAGAGACGAAATATTTAAAACTAACTAACTAACTAACCATCACGCCGTTTCCCCGCAGGGGTAGGTAGAGAGGACGGACCGCCAAACGACTCGGTCTTGGCACACACTCTTTGCCTCGTTCACATTCATTCATCGTCTCATACATGCTCTTCTATTATTCTGACTCTTGACATGACCCGACTCAAGTATCTGATTCACTTGGTCGTGCCATGTCCTTCTCGTGAAAACATGGCACGACCTAACGCAAGATAATCTAATGGTTAGGTTAGGTTAGGTTAGGGTAGGTTAGATTCTAACCTAACCTAACATTAAAAAGTTTTAAAAATGGCTCACCTCACTTATTCACCTTATGGTTTTTGCTAACTAAAATTACTGATAACCTGATAACGAAACAAAATAAAAAACTTTGATTTCATAAATGTGTAGGTAAATTTGAATTATTTTTTGGTTAACTTTTAGATTTAAGGGGGTATTCTAGTCTAGAGATTGTTTTTATTTTTTTTTTTCATATTTCCAAACTACAGATATTAAAAAATATCTCCTCAAAAGAATTTTTCCAAATTCGAATTATTTTAAAAATTATAGTCATTTTAATGTCGCGGTTTAGACGGAATGTAACTAGAATCTAAATAGAACAAAACTTTAAACGCAGTTTCTCGAAACTACTTTTATCCAGGCGAGGTTGATGATTGTAAGAGAGCCACAATGATATTTATGAGATCTATATGAGTTTTTCCGAAAAACCAACAACTTTTAATAAGGCTGCCCAACTGAATGTGTCATATAAAAAAAATCGGTTTACCTGTGCCTATTTGCCTAATCAATGTGCATAATCATATGAACACGGTAAGTAGGCACCTAACATGGAATAGGGACGTTTCCAGTTTCTGGCTACTACACTTATTATTATTTAAGTATTTTGGTAAGCCTTGGGGTAGGTACCTACACTACCTACCGGACCTACCCTAACCCTGGCTCTGATCAACAGTTAGGCACTCGCGGTTAACCGCGGAGGGCTTATGATAAATAATAAGCAAAGGGAATAAATATTACAATACACTCGTCCCACAGCACACAAAGCTCAGCAGGAGGCGCGAATTAATCCGTTGGTACTGGTGAGGTATATTCTACAATATAATTTTCACGTGCTATCACCGCTTTACATTATGCAACGCGGGTGGTTGGTTGTTGGGTAGGTGACTACTTCCTCATGTGGCTGGATATAAGTCGCGTGTAAAAGCTTTTAAAGCTGTAATCAACTTATTATTGTGGAACACTGACCAGATTATCCATGGAAGGGGGTTGAATCGGTATTTTTTATGATTCCATGACAGTTGATCCTCTGACAGTTGCCCCCCGGCATACTTATATACAATATGCAGTCGGTTTAGTATACCTACTTACCCAAAATATGACAATTGGTTTCTCCTTGTGTGTCCTTTTCCATGCACCCCTGTTCCCGTCTCAATCCCCTCCCGCGTCCCCTTCCGCTCGCACCTTCTCCTTCCACCGTGCCCCCTCCCGCATCCTTCTTCCATAGGTCACCTCCAAGTGGTTCGCTACGTTTTGTGACTTGGTCGGAATGCCCGGCTTGAGGGGTGAGGTTTGTCCGGGTCTTGGCGGCGAATGCGTCTGCCCACGAGCTGCACAGCAGGCCGGATTGAGAGAGATTGGTTGAGGAGGATTTTTGACCTCTCCAGCCAAAATCCCTCGACCCATCGCCTTGCACCGCAGTTGAAGGGATAAATTCATACGTCCGTCACTCCTGGACACACTGACCTCAGATTCCTACCCGCCCCTAATACTCTTTTCATTCCCAGGACTTCCTTTCCTTCCTTTCCTAAAAATACCCTCCACACAGCATCCCCAAAGTGACATAAGCCCTGGGGGGAATTATTTTCCTCTAGGCCTCCTGTGTGGAGGTAATGTAGAAAAAACGTTTCGTACAGCGTTACAGTGTCCACCATCAGGGTAGATGTGTAAGGTTGGGCGGATGTGTATGGACACTAACACTGTCCGAAATTTGGCTATGGAAGCCGGTAGCGTAACCCGGCATAATACCCAAAAAATAAATCACTGTTATACTTTTGGCATTGAAAATCTTACTGGTTTTTCCAAAGAATTCGAATAATTCATCTGTGAAAGTTCTAGTCAAGTTTTACTATTGTATCAGATGTGTGAAACGACTGACCCGTAATGGAATTAAAACAGAGCTTGAGTAGTAACTTTCACGGAACTTGAAATTTAACTAATGTTGATAAATTTTTAATTGAATTTTAAATCATTAATTTCGTAGTTTTGTGACCATACCTACCAAATTTTGTAACAATTTCCTAGTTTGGCGCCTGTAGATAGGCAATCTATATAGCACGAAATTTTTATTTTTTTATTTATTTATCTTCATATATAAAGTAAGTTTACATTGGGTTTTCGATGCATGTCTACTGGGATATACCTATGTCGAGACAGGCACAGTGCTACATAAAAAAATATCGTAGTTACAAGAATATTTAAGGTTAAATACATATTAATTTCAATACAATTATAAGTAAATTTTTTACAAATTTAACCAACCCCCGACATAAAAAAGAGCTGATGACCTTGAAACGCCTGAACAGATTTATTATTTATTTATTTATTTATTTACGCCCTTTTTCGGGGCTTTTACATATAACATTAAAATTACATTGTGATTAAATAAAATATTATTATAAGTATTTATTTTACATAACTGAACTGCCTCAGTAACAGTATTTTGAATTTTTTTAGAGATAAATTGAAGATAAAGCTCGGCTGTGGAACGATTTACCGGCCTCTGTGTTTCCTCCCTCCTACAACATGGGTCTCTTCAAGACCCATATTCACTCCTTTCTTTCCTCAAAAAGACCCTCCACACAGCATCCTCAAAGATGACATAGGCCCTGTGGGAAATTATTTTCCTCAGGGCCTCCTGTGTGAAGTTAATTTAAAAAAAAAAAATGTCCACAAACTTGATATAATTATTTCCCTCCATTAGTATTCTGGGTAAAGAGGAATACATATGGTAGTTAGTTCCAGAATTTCTTCACTGAAATAAATCCTGACTTCTATTATAATTGTAACTAAGAACGTAAGAACCATCTCGATCACGTCAGCTTTCAAAGAAAAAAAAAACGCATCATAATCGGTCCATTTGTTTAGGAGCTGTTGAGCACACAGAAAGTCAAACATATAACACCGCTCCTTGTGTAGGGGGTTAAAAACAGAAAGGTGATTGGAAGTGTGGGTAAATCTTAGAGAGTTATCTTATAAATGTAGGAAGAGATTAAGTAAATTAGTAAATCCTGTCAAAACTACTGATGGAGTTAGATTTGACAGGATTCTATTATTTAAATTTTATTTTAATTAATCTACGATTCTAGAAAAATCGAAATCGCCAACAGGAAACCATAAGTTCACTATCAGCTCGTAAAGTCTGGGAATGCGGTCAACCACGACGCGTCGCGACGTAGAGAATCTCGTTTTCGCTGTAAATCTAAACTATATTAAATTAGTCGAAATGGACAACAGGGAAAGGATACCAAACTTAATAAAATTTGAATAAATCATATTATAATAAATTAAAATAATAAATAATAAATTAATTTACTTTCTGTCTCGTCTCTTTCTGTCCCAGTTTTCCTTATTGAGTCGTTTTACAGTTGGGTACAGTGTGATACGAAAGTTTTGGTAAGATGTGTTATGTATTTGTTTATTTTTTATTTTTTCTGGCTGGTACCCGGCATGCGTTGTAATTCCATTCAAATAAATAATCCAACTTTCCCGCCTCCCCCCTCCCTCTTCTCTTCCCTCTTCGCGAATCCCAACTTTCCTCTGCCTTTCCTCCCCGCCGCTAAAATATATAAAATACAGGTATTTTCATTTATTCAAATTGCATAACGCCAGAGCTTACCATTATATATAGCCTATGTTACTTGCTGATAATGTAGCTTTGTATTGGTTAAATCATTTTTAAAATCGGTTTTGTGGTTTAGGAGTGAAAGCGTAACAAACACACGCACTTTCGCATCTATATAATACTAGCTTTTGCCCCCGGCTCCGCTCGCATATTCCCCCCCCCCCCCCCAAAAAAAACTCCCCCCCCCCACCACAACCCACTCCACCCCCCCCCCCCGCTTCCCCTGCACTATCCCCCCTCCCCTTCCCCAATCAATCAATCAAATACGCGCCGTTTCGCATTCATAATATTAGTATAGCTGTTGGCTTAGGTCAAAATGTAGATTAGTAGGTACCTATTTTATATTTCTACACTAAATATTAATACTAGAATACTCATATTTGAATTTTCGCTATCAAAGATATCTCCATAGTAACTTAAACAAATAACAAAATGACAGCCCATGTCAAACATTTACTTAGCATCACGCTTTGCCAATAAACGTATAATAAATAATTTAATAAAGCCACAGCTTATTCATAACGCCCGAGCTTACCAATATATATAGCAATATAGCTTATATTACTCGCAAATAATGTAGTTTTCGATTAGTGAAAGAATTTTTATATTCCATTCGGTATTTATTGCGTGAAAGAGTAAGACACATCCATTCATACAAACATTCGCATTTATAGTATTAGTAAGATTAGTATAGATTGAGTTAGTTTATACTACATGAAAATAAACTAATAAGCACAATGTAACATTTCATTTGGTAAACTTAAATATTTTTATGGTAAGCATAACATTTCTTTTTATACATTCATTCTTTCTTCATTCTTCATACTTCTTTAGACCTCTCTCTATACGTTACTTTTAGGTTACGGTACGGTGTTATGTATTCTACGGTATGATGGGTGTGGGCACCGCCGTCCCGGCATCCATTTATTGGACATCCAACACCCCTGCCACAGGTCGCCCCGAGTGGTGCGCTATGTTTGGTAACTTAGCAGCGGTACCCGGGTTCATGGGGTGATGTTTGTCTAGTTCTTGGCGGCGGATGCTTGTGCTCGCCTACCTACTACGTGGTGGGCCGGATTGGGAGAGACTGGTTGAGGGAGAACTTTTAACTCTCTCGATCTTGCATCACAGTGGGAGGGTGGATGCGTACGTCCGTCACTCTCGGACATGATGACTCCCTGATTCCTACTCACTCTTCATTAAAAAGACTGTCCGCACAATATCACTAAAGGGACTTTTTTCCTCAGGATCTCCTGTTTGGAGCTATTATAAAAAAAACATTATTATCAGTACCTAAAAGTACCATTGAAAAACATTATTATCAATTTAACCAAAAAATCAATAAAAATAATAAAAATTAAAATATTTTTCCAGGTTTTTTCCATACATCGAATAAATTGAATAATTCTTATTTCAACTTGTATTTTTTTTCATGTATATATAT
Organism: Limnephilus lunatus; assembly: GCA_917563855.2. NCBI lineage: Eukaryota > Metazoa > Arthropoda > Insecta > Trichoptera > Limnephilidae > Limnephilus > Limnephilus lunatus. The sequence goes on along the minus strand of OU830596.1, from coordinate 3,426,858 downwards.
GTGTCTGGGTTTGTATCATTAACACACAAGTATTAAGTATAAAAAAGATATTTGTCTTTTTATATAACATTTTCAGGCAGCTAATATTTTTTCGTTTATAAAAAACACATGTGTACGCATACGTTATCTACAAACCCTAAAAATATTAATTTATAAAAATGAATGTTTTTTGTTTGTACCGTATGCTTTACTAAACCATTCGTCAGATTCACATGAAACTTTTGCGATTTGTTGTGCGCATGCCCTCTATATGTAATTGTGAGCACTGGCACTGTGAAATTATCTATTTGGGTGCGCTCCAGACGGAAAAACAAGAAAAAATCAGCTTGTGCAGTTCACACGCGGTGGAAGTGAAACCTTTAGTAAATTAAAGTAGACAAGAGTGGGGAGGCTACGAAGCACCGCACAAATAGGAGAGCGATTATTCTATCTCATTCTCTCGAAGGCTAAATCCTATAGATATTTTGTGTTTGTCTCTTTTTTTAAATTTTTTCTTTATTCATTATTTTGATTGTTACACAATCAGTGGATTTTTCGAAAACCATGCTAGGCACATGGCACATGCTCGTGTTATGGTGGTGGTTTTTAGTCTCGCTATTTTTAGTTTCATCGCATTTCCAATCACAAGTTGAAGAAGTTTGCTCTTCAATAAATAAATATGAATATTTTTCAAAGTTCAGAGTGTTCTCAGTAAGCGTGTAGTAGTCAGTAGGGGGTCATCGCACTGCGAACTGTAAACCTGAGTCACCTTGACACGATTGCCGTTCTATTGGAGAATTGGTGTCAGCCCGGCTAGTGCTAGTGCTAGTGATACGGGCTGCGTCTCGGCTAATCGACTTGACACAGATCACACGTTGAACGCCACATCTTTTGTATCTATAATACAACAAACGACAATCACCCTCATCTCTTTTACCAATGTCCCAATGCCTCGCAGGTCCTTTGTCGTATTATCTAGGTACAATATTCATCTGGTATTGATTAGGGCTGACCATGCAATGAAAACTGTTAATAAGATAAAATACTTGGGAATAATTCTAGGCTCAAAGATATCTATTTTTTTTCTCCGTAATATAGGCAACTAGCTACCTTTTTTATTGGAAACCATCATTCTAAGAATTGTTTTATCACCTACATAGATGGCGTCTCGGATATATATATCCGATTTTATTTATATGAAACTATTGACTTTTATAAAAGTCTAAATGAATATTCAGTCTTTTTAGAAGAAATACTCCCTTTTTATAACTTTTCAAGGTTATTCCCGTAAATGTAATACATCATTGAAGAAGAAAAAACAATAATAAATAATCTAATTAATCTAAATCCAGTTGCGACCAATATCTTTTTCTCTTTTTCTGTGTCTTGTTCTCTTTCATATTCTTATTTAGATGATTATTGATATCTTCTTCTTCCATGATATATTACATTGGTGGGAATAATTTTAAAAAATTATAAAAAGAGAGTTTTTCTTATAAAAAATCAAAGACATCTCTCGAATTGAAGCCGAATTTATTGCCAAAAATGTCTAGGAAGCATAGACAGGAAGTAAGTTTTTAAATTAATGTAAATTAAATTTAATAATGTTGGTTTCTTTTATTTTTCAATTTTAGTAGATTCCCGTTTTACCATGGTAGCCATTTTCCTTGATACAATAGAACCATTTCAGTAGATTCCTGTTTTATCATCTCTACCATTTTTCCTTTGTTTTTTTCAAGACTAAATTTTCCCTCTTCAATTTTGCAAACTCATGGAACGAAAGTTTGTGACCGAAGCGTCCTACTGTTTTTGTTATTATAAAAGGAAGTAAAATTCACGATATCTGTTGAAAATTTTTACAAAATAAATACTACTTCAAATGTAGAATATTGTTTATCTTAATGCTTAAAAATAAATGTTACTTTCGCGTTCCTAAACCATTCATCCGATGGCGAAAAAAATAATGATTTATCGAGTGGAAAGGTTTCTAAGTATAATGGTGAGGTGAGGCGTTATGAAATTTATGTAAAAAAATATAAAATTTAAGTATATAAAACACATAAGCGCGAGTTGTGTATTTCGTATAGTTTAGCGGCAGGCCGGGCAGGAGGGAGAGGGAGGGGAATCTGGAATGGTGGAGAACGAACCCAAACACTTTCTGGGCATTGCACTGTACCTTCTTTATCGCTAGTCTGAACAATCATTTCCAGTTTTTAAAATGAAACTTAAATTTAAAGCAAAAGTTCTGGAGTGCATCGAATCTGAGTTTCAAACACTTAACCGAAATTATGTATTTTCACGTTTTTTTATTCCCTGCAGTAACATACTGATCATAAAATATTATTATAGAATTAATTGATAGGTAGCCCCGGTTTATGCCGGAGGAGAAGTAACGAGTATAAAGGGCACCTATAGTTCGCTTAGGAATCTCTATGATGTAATACCGCGGTGTTTCCCAAACTACCCCTAATTCAATTATAAACCAATAGGTGGGCACTATGAGTTTCGTTTTCTTCCCTAATATGGAATGGCAACGTATACTCCTGGACGCAATAAACAGTGATTGTCAATCTCTTTCAATCACTATACGCTCTTACAGGTTTCAAATCATCAGTCTGTGTCCTCGGTCAGATGGTTTTGTTTTCTGAAGATACTCGAAGAGAAACCTGGATCAAATGCCTCATTTTTAATATTTATTTATTTATGCGTAAAATACTTCCGTATTAGGTTAATTTCCTCTATTTTTATACATAATTGTATTTTGGCGTTGTTAGTGCATATAATTATGACCAACTATGAAATTTTAACATATAGGCGAAGATTAACAAAGCATACCCAAAGATGACATAGGCCCTCAGGGAAATTATTTTCCACAGGGCCTCCCATGTAGAGTGTAGAGTTGCGCGTTACTTATACTCGTATATGCGATTTTTATATATTTATTTATATTATTAGGATTTCAGTAATTTGAAGATAAAAATCAAGTAGGAAAACAGAACGTATTAGAAAGGGAATTATTATTAGGAAAGTACTATTAACGTAACATTTGTCTTCGAAAGAGCGTTTTTTGGCCACCTCCTGGCGATATTATATTATTTGTTCGATCTTAATCTAAAACATAAAATCTGAGATTAAACGGAACTTGAGACACGACCATTTCTATGAGACCTATATGAGTTGTTTAACGACGTTAAGTTAACCCTTAATAATATTATGTTCGGGGAACACTGTTTAACAGATTAGGCGTACCTACCTATATCATGTGCACGCACTCGTTGCTAGGTACCTACGACTTACGCACTTTTTATTAGATAATGTATACCCTCCTTTTGTATTATAATTGATGAATAATATTGGTCGACATCTATCTGTCGTTGGGTAAAATAGTCGTAAAATAGGCCAGCGGCGGGCGGTGATTTTCTTCTGATTTATGCAATTTTCCAAAACAAAATATTTAATTTTACAAAATTTTACATAATACCTATCTAGAAAATATCGATAATAATTAATTGTACACAACTGCTGACCCTGTGAAATCGAAAGTACACCCCAAGGTTGAATTTGGCAGCCATCTTTAGGCTAGCGCCACACTTGACGGAAATTCCGCCACACTGGACGGAAATTCCGCCGCGTAACTTCCGCGGTTGCAGCCACACTGAATTTTCAGTGGCAGATTATCCGTCGACTGCCAACGCTTATACGGTGTGGTCGTAATGGATCCGATAGAAGTGATAGCTATTTATGAGGCATTAGAAGAAGAAAGAAAAAGAAAGCGTAAATTTTGGGTTCATCCCTTAAATACTCTTCGACTAGAAATTGGGCAATTTCATACCTTGTATATGCAACTAAGACATTATCCAGATAAAGCATTTGAATGTCCATACAATCATTTGACGTATTGCTGAATTTAACGAAGGACTATATTACCAAGCAAAATACAAAACTTAGATCGGCTATATCTCCCGATGTTTCTATTTCACTATCCCAATTGTCGTAAAATAATTTTGCTATTTCTTCCCATGCTCGTTTCTTTCTATTTTGCACCTCGATAATAAATCGTTCTGTGTCGAACATCCTGTACGTGCGCTGTCGCCGCGGATTATCCGTCGAATGTGGCGCGATGCATACAAATACCTGGAATGCGACGTCGCCGACGGAAGATCGGTGCGCGGAAGACGGAACAGACGCGAGACGCGTCTGCGAGCGGTCCGCCACGGAGCGACCGATCGTCCGCGACGGAACGACCGATCTTCCGCGTAGTGTGCCCGCTATTTGTAATTTATATGCAATTACATGTATTGGCGTTCCGTCGCGGAAGATCCGCGACGTAATTTCCGTCAAGTGTGGCGTAGGCATGAGTCTGGAGCCCCAAATACCTGAAATCCCCCGAATCTTTTCAGAAACTGGCGGTTCGTTTGACAGATTCTCCAATCTTCAGATTGCAATCCGTTTGTTAAATAGTTGTAAAAACATTTTGTGTCACCATTTTATAATATAAATCGTTTGCTTCAAATTTATCTAAAAAAACCTACCTCTTTCAATCCTGTAAATTTATGAATCGTAAAATAGTCACCGCACGTCACTGTTGGGTAGCTTATCCAATCCCAACTCTAATCCCACGTGTGTTCTGTAATCATGTTAATCGACTATGGACGGACTGGTGAAAAATTATTATTTTATTTGACTTTATCATAATTAATAATTTGACAGAACTGCTCCAAGTCAAAAGGGCGTAAGTTACATGTCGCTACTTTTAAGATGAGTGAACATAGTTAGGAAAAAACTTTTCTTCTGTTCAACGATAAAATGATGATGACCCCTGGGGTACTAGCATGGTCTATCGATAAGGATTGATTGGATAACTTTCAGTAACTTCTTGTCGTTCTCTAGGACAACTGTAGATCGTTAACGTACAAAAAAAAGTTGAGATTTTAATAAAGAATTTACCATTACGACGAAGTCATTATGAACTCTTACTAATTCGTTGGCGATCTGTAATCATGCTAGGGAACGATGAGAAGTTACCGAAAGTTATCCTGTCAATCTTTATCGATCGACTGTGCTAGGCATTATCTAAATTAGCGACTATGTTTTTTTCAAATCGGAATAGATTACGATTCTTGAGATTTTTTAAGTGAATAATGCGCAAGAGTCTCAAATGTAAGCGGTGCACGCTAAACATATGTACACGTTTGACATTTGTCACATATGAACGGGTCGTTTCTACGATTCGTTATTGAGTTCAACAGCTCTGCTGTGGCACGATTTGCCGGCCTCTGTGTTTCCTCCCTTCTACAACGTGGGTCTCTTCAAGTCCATTTTCACCCTTTCTCTACTCAAAAAGACCCTCCATATAGCATATTCAAAGTTGACATAGATCTTGAGGAAAATTATTTTCCTCAGGGCATCTTGTGTGGGGTTAATGCAAAAAAAAACTACCAGGTGACAGTGGGGCTATGTCATTCTCCGAATGGGGATGGGAGATGGGAAAGAGAAAGGTTGAATTATTTATCTGTTGAGTGTTATTTTCATTCTTCGGAAAAGTTGTGAATTATATCTTACTTCCTTTTGGCTTGGTCATTATATAAATAATTTGACCGTTGAAAAAATAATTCTTTGGCCAGGTTTAATTTCTGTCGAGAGCTAAAACACTTGAAATATATCTACCGTTTTACGTTCTCATCCGGGAACGGATTAATTCGGATAAGCGGATTAAATATTTAAAAATAACATTTCCTAAAACCTACCATACACAAGAAATCTAAAAATATTTCATAAACCTGCAAGAAACACTATCGTAATTCTAAATACCTCAAACTGGGATAGGTTGAATCTACCAGTGCAAGCCTTTATTATAATGTAACTAGCTGACCCGGATACGCGTTGCTGTGGCTAACGAAGCACAACGCCATCTACTGGACGTTACCCAATATTTATAAACAAGTATTTTTCGATACATTAACTCACACCGCCATCTGTTAATTTTAATACAAATCAAATCCTCACCGCCCGCTTATCAGACCGCTCGTCCACCACATACAGATATTCTCCTTTAATTATATATTTCCACCAATTTACACAAATCCTCGACAATTCACATACCTAAACCTTTGTCATGAATCACTCTATCTATTGGTGAAAACCGTTCAGTAGTTTTGAGTTTATCGCGAACAGATAGACAGACAGTCAAACGCGGCGGAGGACTTTAATTTATAAAATGTAGAGATATACAGTAGAGATATGTAATATAAGTTTGGGAGATATTCTTCACGAACAAAAAACCAACCGCAGTCTTTTTAGGAGGTATATTATATTACAATTATATTATGTACAATTTGGAAACCGCCGCCGCGGAATCCATTTATTGGATAACCAACACCTCAACCGTACGTCATCCCAAGTAGTTCACTACATTTGGTGACTCGGGTTGCCCGGGTTCATTGGGAGAGGTGTTTTCAGGTCTTGGCGGCGGATGCGCCTACCCATCATGCGTGGCGGATCAGATCGGGAAAGCTCAGTTTGGGCAGAACCTTTGACCTTTCCTGCTGGTCTCTCTCGACCCATCGTCTTGCACCGCAGCGGAGAGGGATGGATTCATACGTCCGCTACTCCTGAACACAGCATTATTGTTTTCGAAGTTGGAACGTATGTTTATTGCCTTTTTTGCCGTCACGGTACTGTGACCGTAAATCGTCACGGTAATAATAAATTAATCTATAATCTGACAGTACAGCCTTAGTTCTTAATTGTCCAAACGACCATTTTAGTTTTGGTTCAATCTCCACTTTAAAATTAAAAATAAAGTATTAAAAATGATAGTTAATCACTTAACTAATAATTGTTTGAACTAATGAGACCTTTACCTTTACGGAAATAACTTTATGTTAAACAGCTGTCATAATGTTTCATTGAAATAATGAAAGAAAACCTTCTCCACCTGTAAAATTTTCTAATGGTCGTTTGGACAGTTAAGAACTAAGGCCACGTAAGTAGTTCTCCTAAGAGCAATAGGTACATTGCAAAAAACGTTATATCGTTGGAGTTTGGTAGCCTATTTGTCTATAATCCTTTGTATGTTTATGTCCCTCCCTGTGTTGTTTGGTGCGATGACTTCACGTCGCATTAATTAAATAGACCAAAATTGTAAAATGTTCACTTCCCGCCTTGTTTCAGATCTGGGCGCGAGCAGTAGTATGAGCGGTGAGCCTGCCCGTGGTGAGGCACATCGGCAGCATCGGCTGGTCGGCAATATGGCGCGAACCTTCAAATCTGGCGCCAAAATCTGACGTCTGACAGAAAGGAACGACAGGCTACACGTCACACAATCCGACGGATATTCAAAAATACAACTAAAATCGACACGGGGCATTTTTGAATAATAAAAAGAAATCACAACGAAATAATAATAAAAAAATCGTTTATTATTGACGGTTGGAAAAAAACATTGATCATAGCTTGTTCCAGACACCACTATTTTCATCACAATTCGTCCAGTAGCGAGTAATGTTATCGTCTATTTAATATTATTATTCCATTTCTTCCTTCAGACTTCCCTTTAGAATTCAAATAAATAAATAAAAAAGTGCTTATGTTCAAATCTCCAATAATAATTAATTAAAAAAGAGTCTTCGTTTCAACGCACACCATATTAAATTCTTCAAAATATAATCTAATAATATTATTAATCTGGTTATTAGGCATGTAAAAAATTGAACTGTTTAGTGATTTTATAATAAATGACTTATAAATAATAATACTTCGAAAATATTCCGCATTTAAAAACATAAAATATCTAATTATTTATATTATATTTAATTAATAAAAATGATATATTATTATGTAATTAGTGCAATGTTTCTTCGCTAGGGGCAGCGTGTATAAATTTTAAATTTAATTAAAAAAAAATCATAATAATTTATCTCATCGTAATCCCTGAATAAAAAACGTAACAGCATTTTGTAAAGGGTTATTTAAAAAAATATATATGTATGAAATATTAATTGGTGGTTTTTTTTTTAAAGAAATAATATTATGCAATAGCTTAACAAAATGTTGATTAATTTATCGTCAACAAGGACATATTAAAAAATTGTGCGAATTTTTAAATTGATTTTGGACAATATAAATAAGATTGTGAGTGATTTTTCAATTTGATTTTAATCAAGGAATAGTGCATGTGAATTATATAAAATATCAAATCTTGGATATTTTATTTGTGAATTAATTCAAAATGGCGTCTTCCACATCCGGAATGGAGCCGACCGCTTCGACAAACATGCAGCAGGGTTACAAGAAATCTGAATACCTATCCGTGGCAGATTTCTACTCTGGTAGATCCATTTTCATCACAGGAGGCACCGGTTTTATGGGAAAGGTAAGCATTTTATATTTTACTAACTAAAGTTACACCTCTTCTGTCACATAGGTCACTCCGCATTATTCGCTACGTTTGTTGATTTTTTTTTTACATTGGGTCCACGCAGGAGACCCTGAGGAAAGTAATTCCCCTCAATGCCTATGACATCTTTGGGAATGCTATGTGGAGAGTCTTTTCAGAAAAGGAAGGAGAGGAAATTCTTGGAGGTAAAAGGGTAGGAGTCTGAGGGTGGTCACTGTTTCCAAGAGCGACGTACGTATGAATCCATCCCTCCTACTGCGGTACGAGGTGATGTTCCGAGAGAGTCTTGCTGGAGAGATCTCCCTCAACAGTCTCTCTCAATTCAGCCCGACACGCAGTAGGTAGGTAAAAGCATCCGCTGCCAAGACCTGGACAAACCTCATGTTTGAATGAACCTGGGCACTCTTGCAAAGTTACTGAACGTAGCAAACCACTTCGTGTGGCAGGGATTTTGGTAGCTATGGCAGGGGTGTTGGTTATCCAACAAATGGTTCCTGAGGCTGCGGTACCCATACCCACCTCCCAAAATGAAAAATCATGAATAACAAGACAATGCAATATCATAACAATCGAAAAATGTTACTTGCGCAAAGATGGAGGACTAACTAAAGTATCCCTTAAGTCTGAGTGGAAACCCAACTCTTTAAAACATTTTGAATTTTCGCTCAAAGAAAAAACTTGAAAAAAAATTTCGAATATTGCAATTTTTTATCTCGATTTATTTCGAAATATAATTTGATACTCGTGATTTGCTCATCACTAGAGAATAGTAAAGAGTTCCCCTTATTGATATATTTATTGCTCTTGATTAGCCATAGCTGCAAAGAGGAATATTGCATTTCCCAATTGAGCGATGGTTTCGAAACATTTTATAATGCCAATCACGATTATAAAATAAAGTGTGCCTATGCCATTTCTCCGCACTGGTGGGCAGATGGGATGGACTGTCACACAAATCTGTGTTGGCGTACATTCCTTGTTTCAATCACATTCAGATTCATCTGTCATATCTTGTTTAATGAACGCAAGCAACAAGTTAAAATAAATAACACACTTAGCAACCAATGCTCAACTCTATGGTAGGTATACCACAAGGTAGCATATTAGGACCGTCTTTGTTCCATATGCAATATTAATATTCAGGGGAAAATTGTTAGTTTTGCCGACGACACTGTCTTACTATTTGAAGCTGACACTTGGCTTGCTGTCTACAAAAAAACTGAAATCGATATAGGCATTGTAAAAAAGTGGTTGGACACAAATACGCTCACGCTAAATATGTCACATCAAGCTTAAATATTACAGGTCAACCTCATGATGACGCCTCTATTAGAATATACGCATGTTTGAATTCCAATTAATATTGTCAGTGTGCCCAGGGTTGCCTGGGTTCACGTCAACAGGGTGAGTTTTGTCAAGGTCTTGGCGGCCAATGTGTCTGCCCACCTGCTGCGTGGGCCGCATTTAGAGAGGACTGGCTGAGGAAGTCTTTTGACCTCTCCAGCCAGAATCCCTCCATCCGTCACTTCTGGACACACTGACCCCAGTTACCCACCCATCATACCAACTTTCTTCCCAGAACTTCCTCTTCTTCCTTTCCTTAAAAACCCCTTCACGCAACATCCCCTAAGATGACATAGGCCCTGAGTGAAATTATTTTCCTCAGGGCCTCCTCTGTGGAGCTAATGTAAAAAAAAACCAGGGAGTGTTTATCCTTCTGTAAAAAACAAAACTTTCCAAAATGTTTTCTTGCTATTTTCGATTAGTCTTGGTGACCCCTTAATATATTTCCTCTGGTAGAGTCGGGGATCAATTTCGCCTCCATTTGGGGTATGTTATTGTATGGCTTGAGGAATAGAAATAGGATCTGCTAGGGTAGAGGGTCAACAAAAATATCTAGAAAGGGTTTATTTTTTATATTAAACCTACATACGAAAGGTTTACCAAACTAGGCTTTTGGGCGGGTTGTCATGGATATACACAATGTTCGGAAAATCGTAGTAAAAGCCGGAAACTGGTGAATCTATATCAGATGTTGCGCCTTTCTTTATTATAATTTTGTGAAGACGAAACGAGAAAGCGATTCTCAAAAGAGACAAACACATATATCTATAGGATTTAGCCTGCAAGAGGATGAGATAGAACCACCCATTCTTGACTACCTTAGTTTTCTGAAGGTTTCACTTTTACCGTATGTGAATTGATTTTTTTTTATTTGCGCTTTCGTTTTTAAGTAAATCGAGTCTAAAAAAATCAGATTCTAACTAACTAGCCCGCAGGGGTAGGCAGAGAGGACGGACCACCGAATAACTCGGTCTTGGCACACACTCCTTGCCTCATTCACATTTATACAATCAGATGCTAGAATGGAATTATTGTCTTTTGAAATTCGTAGAGCTAAAGTTTTTTAATCCTTGAGTTGCTGAAAAAAAAAGGAAAAAGTTAAAAATAAATGTGTGCAGTTAACACGCGGTAGAAGTGAAACCTTCAGTTAACTAAAGTAGACAGGAGTGGGGTGGCTACAAAGCATCGCACAAAGAAGAGACCGATTATTTGCGATGCATCGCTCAAAGAGGAAACCGATTATTCTATCTCATTCTCTGGCAGGCTAAATTCTATAGATGTATGCGTTTATCTCTTTTTAGTGTCGCTTTTTCGTTTCATCGGGTTTCAAATCACAACGATGCTAAAGAAGTTTTAACTTTAAAAAAATTCAAATACTCGGATAGAAAAAATGAAGTTTTCAAAGTTTGTTACACTGTTTGATACTACGAGTTTCTGGACACTGTGTATAATTTGTAGCTTCTCCAGAACAGGGGAAATACACATTAAAGAGGGGAGGGTGTGTGAGGAGAGAGAGTATGTCGAGGGAATACCTGGCTGTTTTGATCTTAGAATATTTACAATATTTGTATCATCTGATATTGTCTGTTAACGGCCTCCTTGCGTAATGTTATATACCAGGGGTAAGCAAGTACTAATACAGGATGTTAAGAGACTTACTTGAATTACTTCAACCAGTAATTCCTGACATTAATGGAGTAAAAACTGTATTTGAAATTTTGGTCTCCGGTGACTTTTTTGTTGTTTTTATTTTTTTCTTCAAAACCAAACAAACAAAAAATCTTCCACTTGTCATCACCGATCACTCAGCCGAATAGCCCCCCAACCCCTTTCCCTGACCATACCTGTCCAATACCTAATGATTTTTTTAAGTTTCAAGTTGAAAAAAAAAACGTCAAAAATGTCACCGATGATCAAAATTTCATTTGCATTTTTTATTCCAAATAATGTCAGGAATTCTCTTGATAAAGTAAGTTAAGTACTCTTAACACCATGTACAAGAGTCAACCCAAGTGGTTCGCTACATTTGGTGACTTAGCAGGGATGCCTGGGTTCGTAGGGTAAGGGTTGTCTGGATCTTGGTGGCAGATGGTTTTGCCCACCAACTGTGAGGCACGCCGGATCAGGGGAGACTGTGGTTGGGGGAGAACTTTTGATCTCTCCAGCAGAACTCTCTTGGAACATCGCCTTGCACTGCAGTGGGAGAGACGGATTCATACTTCCGTCACTCCTGGACCACTGACCCCCAGATTCCTACCCACCCCTCGTTCATTTATCCTTCCCAGAAGTCTCCTTCCTTCCTAAAAAGACCCTCCACACTGTATCCCTAAGTAGATCCTCAGTGAAGCTAATGTAAAAAAAAATGTCTTTATATAAACCAGTTATCTACATATATAATAATATGTACATACTTTAGAATATTAGAATAATGGTGTAAATCTTTCCACAAGTTGTGTAACTAATATGTATGTTGTAACTGTGTGTTTGAAGGTGCTGGTTGAGAAACTTCTCCGATGCTGCCCAAAGATAGAAAACATCTACCTGCTCATGAGACCAAAGCGAGGACAGGACATCACATCGCGCCTCGCAGAACTTACCAGCTCCCCAGTGAGTCTAAACACCACATTCATTAATACTTGGGAGCATGTCATCCGTGTAGAATGTAAATTTATCATGGCTCCGTTCCCGGCCCCAAAAAGAAGAAGATGGAGAGATATGAAATTACGAATGTAAGAAGAGCGCACTAACATTTACAAGGATAAAATCGATGCAAATTTCATGAAAATCTTTAATAAAATTCAACGTGTTTAAAATAGAGCAAAAATCTCGTGATAATTGTCTTAAAAAGCATTTAAAGAAACGCTGTGATTTTTTCATACATATAACTTGTAAAATAACTGAAACAAACGTGTTTATAATAATTTTTGGAGCACACTTAGCAAATATATTATATATTGAATTATAAATGAATTAATTGCAAAATAACACAAATTAATCAATTTGGCCACGCCGGGATTCGATCCCATGACCTTCGGATTGCGAGTCAAGAGCCTTACCCCTTGACCACGCCGGCCATCACCAACCAATACCAAAATATTCTCCACAATGGTTATGAGTTTTATATATTTTTATCAAGATTTATTTATCCTTTATGGTTAAGAATTATTATTGCATATGTACCTAATAACTTTCCACTACGATTGATAGTAATTGTATATTACTCCTGTGGATGTCTCTATTGTGAATCTCTTCACTATGGCTAAGAAATGTATATTGTTATCACTACGACTTAGAAATATTTAAGAGTGCCCTAAAATGGTGCCTTGCGTAACACCACACTGACAATAAAATGGTTTATTAAATTTGTGAATGCTCCACCATGTAGTATTATTAATGATAGATGATTATTGCACATAGTATTAATTATGAACAAGTTTTTTGGGTTTTATATGAGGCCATTATTTAATTTAAATACTCTGAGTTATTTATTCACAAACTTCTTCTAAGGTTAAAAACGTGATCAAAGAAACGTGTTGCAATATATCCCGGCCCGCTTTCCTGATCATAGCTTAACAAAGACTAGGAAGGTCCTGGTGTTAGACGTACAATCTTTAGCAAAAAAAGGAGGAACAATAATACAAAGACCGTCTTTTTATTTCCAACAAAACACATATCTCGCACCATACAGCTAAACTGTCTTGTCAGTCAAAAGGTAACTGATAAACACAATGACGAGCGCCATCTGCCTGGGCTGTAGTAACCTGTATTACCGACATATAATTTGGATAATCAACTTAATTAAAGAACCTGCAGATGTCACTCACTGTACTATTATTTAGGTTTTAACAAAGTTTATGTTTGAAGGTTTTATTTTTTGGTTTGCTGAATGTACATAGTCATAATTATTGAACAATTACATAATGTGAGATTGTTTTTATTTGCAGCTATTCGAGACAATAAGAAAGGAGCGACCATGGGAGATGAACAAGATAATTCCAATCCAGGGAGACGTGACAGAAGCCTTCCTGGGCATTGGTACTGAGGACCAGGCAACCCTTATTCAGAAGGTAAAATATTATTTATTTTAAACATGTTTATTTATCTATGGAAGAGTCATTTTGCCCATAGTCAGTGGGACTAGGGACTATGACTCTCCCGATCAGGTGAATTCATTGAACCAAGCAGGGGTACTGCAAAGCCCCTAGGATACTGAATAGATCATCACTATACAAACCATTAAAGGCCATACAGAAATGTTTTCACCAGCCAATGAAATTTATTAGTTGTTCAGAAAAGTATTTCGATATTTGAAAAACTTTGATCAAATTCACCCGAAGTGAGGGAAAATTGGTCTAACTTCAAGCAAAATTTGTGAGGTGGATATGGGTACCACCCCCCAGGAACCATTTATTGGATAAACTGCCATTGGTCACCCCAAATGGTTTGCCACATTTGGTGACCTAGCAAGAGTTTATGGGGTCTTGGCGGCGGATGCGTTTGACTACCTACTGCGTGGCCGGCCGTATCAGGAGAGAATGGTTGACTTTTGACTTCTCCAGCCGGACTCTCTCGACTCATTGCCTTGCACCGCAGTGAGAGGAATGCATTCGACACTCCTGGACACCAGATTATTTCCCACCCCTCATACCTTTTTCCATCCCAGAATTTCTTCTCCTTTTTGGGAAATTGTTTTCTTGAGGGCCTCCTGTGTGAAGCTAATGTAAAAAAAAGCTTCACTCTCGCGTCACATTTTTAACAGTTTTTCTCTTGAGTGAGTATGGCATATTGGCTTCCTGATATTTTGCTAGCCATATTTCCGCCCAGTTAAGTGAAAATGACCAGCAACGTCTATTTGCCTGTCCCCAATATTTGCTTAGCTTAGGTTACTCCACCACCATAGGTCATATAGGTATAGATAAAGTAACGAGAATTGACTGCAATAAACCAGCTTAGCAATGAATGTATTTGTGCATCGGTAAACAATTCCACCGGCAAGGAACAGCCCTAAGTCTTATTGACGCCTACTCATTGTCACTACTGGAAGAGGGACAGCAAGTTTATATTATGGTTGTAAAAGAATATAAAGAAAAATTTTGGTTCCATTTTGATATTGAGAGTGAAATAATCTCAGTTTTCTTGACTTCAAGTTTGCATCGTTATATAAAACTTAACCACAAAATAAGTAAAGTATAGACCTTTATAAAACAAATTTTCAGATCGTAATTTGAAAAAAAAATGTATTATTACATGGAACTATTTTTACATGGAACGACAAAAAAGTTAGGTGACAATAACGTTTGTAAAATATTTGTCTGATAAAACGTGTATGTATGTGTTTTTATTTTTTGTCATTATCAGTAGTTTTACCTTAAAAAAAACGTAAGGTGAGCCATTTTTAAAACTTTTTTACATTTGCCTGCAAAATTTTTATATTTGAAAAATTAGAACGTTTATTTTATCACCTTTCAAAAACAGTTTTTAGTTTTCGGGTACATTCAGAAATATTCCATTTATTTGGATTTTATTGTAAAGTGCAAATATTTTGACCCTTTGACATAATATGGTCGAGGCCTGAAGACTTTAAGGTCCAAACATAATACACTACGTGTAAATTATGCATCTGTGAGAGTACTGTGATGAAGTCTACTTAGATTGATAGACCTATAATATGCTTACATACATAATAAATATGTGTGTTGTTTAATGTTCCAGGTATCCGTGGTATTCCATTCAGCGGCCACGGTCAAGTTCGACGAGAAGCTGAAGCTCTCAGTGGCCATCAACATGCTGGGTACGGCCACCTTGGCCAACCTCTGCCAGCGGATGATACGTCTTGAGGTTCGTATCACCTGTTCTCAGTCCTAAAACCCAACATGCCTTCCATTGATATGCTTGGTCTAACTCTAAGGCCATCCCCTCATAGAGAAACTAAAAAAAAACCAGTTGGCAACTCAATAGCTATCCACAGGAAAGGAACTTGTGAATATCATTGGCGGTCCGCACACAGGCAACTTGTTAAAGACCAGTTGTTAAGGGCGGAGACTAGCAATGCTGCTACCATGGCAATCTGTCAACAAGGCAACTAGCAGGCGACTAGCAGTGCTCGTCACCGGTGCATAGTCAAGAAGCACGACATTTGTACGCGGTTGACATTTGTCACGCAAGAACGGGTCGTTCATCCGCAAATTTTTAATTATTTTCCTCAGAGCCTTTTGTGTTGATTAAAAAAAAAACACACAATTTACGGGTGTTTAAATCAAAAAAGATTTTTAAAATATGATTTTATAGTCATTGGTAAGCTGAAATCTGTATCACCAACTGATTTTTTTCGATAGGTAGACATGCTTTTTTTTTATTTGTTAACTCCTCAAATAGGTCTGTAGCAAACAAGGCTGTATTACTTTAAATAAAAAAAGTCAGTATCTCAAAGCTTGTAGCACAAATGGATATATTATGTAAGAAAGCAGATGTCTAAGGAAATAAAATATCCCACGTGGTAAAATTTGTACAAATTGTAGCCACAAACTTAAAGTGTTATTGCATCGAGTTAAAACCGTATTTTCCACTTTTTGGACCACAAAACAATTTTTTTTATTGAATATTAATTTGTTCCCTAATAAGGATTTTTTTAGTTTCTAATCTCTTTGAAATTGTGTCGTAATATCTTTGAATTTGTTTCCTACATCTTTGAATTTGTTTCCCTTAACATTGAATTTGTTTTCTATATCTTTGAATTTGTTTCCTGTATCTTTGAATCCGTTTCCTATATTTTAAAATTTGTTTCCTATAACTTTTATTGGTTTTCTATATCTTTGAATTTGTTTCCTAAATCTTTGAATTTGTTTCCTAAATCTTTGAATTTGTTTTCTATATCTTTAAATTTGTTTCCTATAACTTTGAATTTCTTTCTAATCTCTTTGAAATTGTGACTAATTCTTTTGAACCTTTTTTCATTGGTTTTTAATTCTTTAAATTTGTTTCTTATCTTTTAAAAATTGTTTTCATGTTCTATGAATATGCTTCTAATCCTTTTGAAATTGTTTCTAACCTCCTTTTACGTTTATAATTTCAGGCTCTTGTACACGTGTCGACCGCATACTGCAACTGCGACCGCGCAGTTGTGGACGAGATGATCTACCCTCCCCCCGTGGACCCAAACTACATCGTCAACATGGTTGGCTGCATGAACGAAGAGCTCGTGGACCATCTCACACCCATGCTCATTGGTAAGCCACCGCAACAACACACACTTTAACGTGTCTGGTGCGTTGCAACTGTCACCACACGGCTAACGAGAATATAATTTGAATAGTTATGGAGAGTCTGTGCATATTTGACATCTCGGCAAATTACAGATTCTTTCCGAATTTATGTCAGACTAAAAAATAAACCTTTACGTGCCTGAAGGTAAAAATCACATATCACCCAAAGGGTCCCCCTTATATCGTGGAGGGATTGTGTCTCTTTATAACCCTTATGGCCTCGAGCATATTTTATCAGGTGGTCAGTTTATATCCGCTTTGCTGTATAATTTGAGTCGTTCAATTTTTATATCCGCCATATCAACTTTCACTGATTCGCAAAACACTGTCACATCTCGAGTAAATAAATAATTGCATTTTAATTTTTTATGTAATGAATTATTGTAGTAATATAAATTCGAAAAGTGTCAATTTTCCAATGTATGTCGAGCAATATTTAAGTAATTTCGATAAATAAAATGGATGTTGCGGATTTTGAAACTCACTTCGTGATTTACTCACAATATTAAGGTTTTTAAATCTCAATTGACGGGCGCGGGAGTTTCTAAACCCACCATCTTGGCAAAATTACTGCTCGTGAATTCCGATATAGCGGTTTTTGATAGTAACTTCTTGAATGATATAGCGGGTTTTGTTTCTCACTCCCAGTTTTAACATGGTTTTTGGTTGTGAAAAGGGAGGTTTTGAAAGTCAATTTTAGATTCATTTTATTCCTCGCAAGAATGTGAACAAGATGTCATACTCAGATCGGATATAGCGGGTATTGAAATTATAGAACTCATTTCAACTGTAAAAAGTTTTAAAAGTGGGTCACCTAACATATTTTCTAACTAAATTTATTAGAAATATATAAATAGTATTATAAATGTTATTATCTCGTTTTGTCATTTCACAAAAAAATAAATAATAAAAAATTCACAGATTCGGTGGGGGAGGGTTAATTACATTTTTAAGCATGGTGTTTTAATGATTGTTGCAGGTAACAGACCAAACACTTACACATTCACAAAGGCGCTAGCTGAAGATATGTTGCTCAAAGCCAAGGAGGCATCCGACATTCCAATAGCCATCGTCAGACCCTCCATAGGTGAGTTTCTTCAAAAACTGTATTATAGTAAACAATAAACATTT
Source organism: Limnephilus lunatus (assembly GCA_917563855.2). NCBI lineage: Eukaryota > Metazoa > Arthropoda > Insecta > Trichoptera > Limnephilidae > Limnephilus > Limnephilus lunatus. Next base: position 3,408,744 of record OU830596.1, on the reverse strand, counting down.
ATTGCCAATTGGCTGATCAAGTATCTGAATTGTTCACTCAATTCGTGAGGCTGGTATGGGTACCACCGCTCTGTGAACCATTTATTGGATAACCAACACCTCTGTGCAGTGGCGTGCACAGGGTTTTTGATCAGGGTAGGCAGTAGGAAAACCGCCGAATTGATTCAAATAAATAAAAAATAAACTTACCACAGATAACTCCCTTCGTACAAGTTTTCGCTAAGTGTGCTAGCTGCAGATGATGTAGGTTTGGATTATCTAAGATTTAAGCCACATCAAATATCCAAATAATAAAAATAATAAATAATCGCATCATTTATGCATATGATCACAAGCCAATTGGACATCCGAGGTGGCCTTGATAAAGGCCGTTGGCCTACTCTATGCTACGTGCATTTCGTAAACATTGATTATATCCTGTATGAAGTTAGCTCTAAGCAGAAATAATTCCTGCTTAAGCCTCATTTTAGTGAGGCAGTCAGAGGGCGCGTGTAGTTTCCACGTTTGTAGTATGCCGTTTGGTGTGTCACGCTTTTTATTGAAAGTGTCTATTTATTTTTAGCAATAATTTAATAAATTATAATATTATTTACATGCTTATGTTCTACAAATACGGTAGGGTAGGCAGTGCTTATGTGCCTATATGAAGTGCACGCCCCTGCCTCTGTGGTAGGTCACCCCGAGTGGTTCGCTACGTTAGGTGACTTAGCAGAGGTGCCCGTGTTCATGGCATGAGATTTGTCAAGGTCTTGGCAGCCGATGTGTCTTTTGAAGAGGTCTTTGGACCTCTCCAACCAGAATTCCTTGACCCATTGCCTTGCACCGCAGTTGAAGGGATGGATGGATTAATACCTCTGTCACTTCTGGACACATTGAAATTATTTTTCTCAGGGCCTCTTGTAAGGAGCCAATGTAAAAAAAAGAAGCATTCCACCTTGATTTTCACCAACTCTCCTCCACCATAAGAAGAAGACGAATTTGTCCGTTTTGTGTGTATCGCGTGTTATAAAGGCTTGTGTATAATTTTCCAGTCCTGTCATCTCGGCGAGAACCAGTGGACGGGTGGCTGGACAACCTGAACGGGCCGACGGGCATCATCGCGGCGGCCGGCAAGGGTTTCTTCCGCACCATGCTGTGCCACGGCGAGAGAACCGCCGACCTGGTGCCCGTGGACACCGTCATCAACCTCATGGTGGTGGCGGCATGGAAGACGGCCACTTGCAGGTATGACAACACTAATTGCATTAGATTTCTTTAAAATAACCATAGGCTTCTAAACTGATTGTCTTGCCCTAACATAAAATCTGGGTATCATTTCGACGAGCTGGAGGCAAATCATGCGACCATATATTTGACACCAGGAGGGTTCAAGAATTTTTTGAATAAACTATGATTCATTAGTACATTGATCACAGAAAAGCACACATTGAAAAGTAAAGTTCTCTAAAGGAACGGTTTGCAGGGTCCTTCTGCACAGGGTCTGAATGTTATTTTTAACCGAATTGCCTACAAATTGGATTGCACACATTTGTAAAACTGTCTAACTTATATTAGTTAAGCCTGATCTTTTGTTTACCCGATTTGTGAATTTGCGCGCCATCATCAAAATGACTTCTTAAGCAGATTTTATTTAAATACATAGTGATGTTATAATCCGAGTTGCCAGATTCATTTATTGACAAATCACAATAAGAGAGAATTACCTGGGATTCATTTGTTCTGCCGATGCGCTAATTTTTGCGGACTTCTGATTACGATCCGAGAATTTCCATCTATCTTGATTGTTCAGCCACACAAAGTTTTGACTGCAGCATGTATTATGTGGGATTAAATGTCTTTATAATAACAATCTCGTTAACCCTCTTAACTTAGGAACTCCCCTAATAATAAGGCATACTAAAGGTTAACCCATATACCGCTACGCACGTACATAAATGGGTAAATAAATCCTGCCCCCAGTGCTAAGTGCATTCATGTATGTTTTCATTTTTGCAGAAAATGTATGAATGTCACGATAAGTGCCCGTTGCGGTGCCCCATGCGCACCCGTTACCTTAAATACATCAGTGATTCTGTATTTTTTCTGTTATCTTTTGTGTTAAGTCGGCGTTACGAGACAATTAAGACAAAAAAGGCAAAATCCGTCGGATTTCATCCGTCATGCATTATCAGCTGTCAAATTTCTGTGATTTTGTATGGCTTTCAATGGCTTGTCTATGCCCATCGTGTGTTGATGTCAGTTGGTGTGGATTAACTACCGATAAAAACACAAATTACTACTTATCAGGTATTATAACTACTTACATATAAGCCTAATAGGTGTTAATTTGATCATCCGTTTGTCGTATTATTTTGATGTTTGTATGTAATGACATTGCAAATTTTCACACAACTGTTAACGAGGATTATGCGGCAAACACGCCATCATAATTGCTGTTAGCGTAACTACTTTTTAAGAGTTGGTGTCTTAAGATCTTTAGCGCAATATGGAACTCCGCATTTAAGAAAACTGTCCAAATATGTCGTGTACGGCCGATTTAACATACGTTAAGCTATCACAAAATATACAGAATCACTCTTCAGAATAGCTGTGAAAAGGTAATATGTATGTTTATTTTGAAATATACAAGTATGAAGCACTGCTTTTATTATTTCCAGATCTGAAGGAATCACAGTATATAACTGCTGTACCGGACAACAGAAACCTATCATTTGGCAAGACTTTGTAGGACTTTGCTTCCATTACATTAGGAAACACCCCTTCAGTAAGTCTATTTAACTTTACACCATTTTATTCAATTACTGTTTGTCACTGTTCTAACCTAATTTATAAGTAGGTACATGATTTTTCTATAGCATCCATAAGGTGACCAATTTTTTTTGGCATTAAAACCTGACATTGGTAGTGATGGGGGGGAGGGGGGTAGTGAACACTATGAATTTTGTTTTTAACCCCCCCCCTCCTCCCCCATAAGTCATTGGGATCATCTCTAGACATTTTTTTTTTTTTTTTTTTTTTTTAAATATAATATTTAAATTTCAAAATAACCTTTTTTGATGCAAATAAACTACATAATAAATTTTCACTGATTTTTTTATTTTTTTTTATGATATTTCTCTTCTATAGAAGCAGACGCTTGTGATTAGAAGAGGGACGAGTATCGGGATGAGAAAATATTTAAAATATATTAACAAAATATATTTTGTATCTTTTAATTTAATTGTGGTAGATACTTAAAAAAAAAAAAAAAAAAAAACAAATTTACAAGTTATACTATAAATTATGATGATAAATTTTATCAATTTGTTATTTTTACTTTAAATTGCTCTTTAATTGCTTTTAGTAGGCATTTATCGTCTTCGATTGTTCTTATTTTTTCAGGTAGGCTATTGAAGTATTTTTTTCCTAGATATGTGTAATGATGTTGTGCAAATGAGGTGTTACATTTTTGTGTTGGAAATATATGTTTTTGACGAGTACGACTTTCAGTTAAAAAGTTATGATTTTGTCTTTCTTTTATTATTTGGATTATTATATTTTTTCAAACTAGATCATTAAATTTTAATACTTTAAATTCTTCAAAAATAAGGTGTGTTGGATAATCTCTTCGTTTTTTCAATATAATTTTTATAATTAGACGTTGCACAATTTCAACAGGGAGTAGATTTGTTTTGTATGCAGCTCCCCAGCTTACTACAGAGTATTGGAGATTTGACTGTACTATATATAGCATGGTAGACTGATGTTAGATTTTCTAATGAGAGAAAGTTTCGGATTTTTAAAAATATGTAAATTAATTTCCTTATTTTATTAACGGTAAGGTTGATTTGATCTTTCCAGTTCAGGTTTTTGTCTATTGTTATTCCTAAGTATTTAATTTTATTCGAAATTTTTAATGTGGAACAGTTTATTTTACAATTATTTTTTTTGTGATCTTTAGAATTGTCATGAATAATTATTTCAAAATTTACCGGAACGTCCTTTGATTTTATTGCAAATGGTATAACGTGAGTTTTTTCACTATTAAGAGATAGTAGATTTATATCAAACCAGTGTTTAAGTATGTTTATGTCTTCTGTTGCTTTTTGTTTTACTACTTGCCATGTGATTCCACTTTCAATAAGTACTGTATCGTCGGCATAAGAGGTTATACTACCATGAAGTGACTGTGAGAATATCCCGTTTACATATAAGATGAATAATATAGGACCTAGCACAGTACCTTGTGGAATTCCGTATTCAAATGTCTCTTCGTCGCTATAAATGTTATTTATTTTGACACATTGAGGGCGATTTTTTAGGTAGCTTTTTATCCAATTTGCTACGTTTTCATTAATGTTCAGATTATCTAATTTTTTCATAAGTTTTTTATGGGATATGCTGTCAAACGCTTTTCTCAGTTCTATAAAAATACCTATACATTTATTGCTCATATCAAGGTTTTTATATATGCGCGATGTGACATTTGCAATCGCGTCTTGTGTGCTACGCGCTTTTCGGAATCCGTATTGATTGTCGTGAAGTATTTTGTTATTTTCAATAAATTCCATTAGTTGAGATTTTACGATTTTTTCAAATATTTTTCCAATATTTGAAATGAGGGAAATTGGTCGATAGTTAGTTACATTTTGTGCGTTTCCACTTTTAAATATAGGTGAGATAATTGTCCTTCTATAATTGGATGGAAATATTCCATTTTTTAAACTTAAATTAATTAGGTGAGTTAATGGTTTTATCACGTGGCTTTTAATAGATTTTAACATATTTGCAGTTATGTTGTCAAAACCCGATGACGACCCTCCTTTCATATTTTCAATAATGTTTAGAATATCTACTTCCTTGATCATTTTAAAATGGGACAGTGAGTTACACTTTGTATATCTTCAATAATTGGTTGAGTTGTCGCTCCCTTTGTTATATTAATTTTTTTAGCGAGGTTTTGACCAACTTTCGCGAAGAAGGAGTTGAATATATCCGCACATTTTTTAGGGTTTTCTTCTGCATTTATTTTTACGTCATTTTCGTCTACAATTACATTGAATCCATGATACCCCTGAAGAGGTAAAACTGTGGAAGCGTATTATGTGACCAAAGTAAAGTCAATTTTATCTAACTTCGAGTGAAATTGATCCAACATTATATATCGAAAGTCTTTATTTAACAAATATGGAAATTTCATTGTCTCCCTCCTTTCTAAGAGTCGAAAGGTCTTATGGCTTATTTAATTAGTTCTCTTTCAAGTCGGTACATATCACTCTTCTAACACCTTTCGTTTTTCTATGATGATATCTAATGGGCGATTTTATAATTCCCACAGCAATGGGACGGCAACGGCAACTGAAATGGTGTTTCATTTCTTTGATACTGTGTTAGGGAGATGTATGATATTCCTTTGGGTGAAACAGATACACGTACATCGTTTGTTTGATTTTCAACAGCTCTTATATTATTATGTAGTGTGTAAGAAAGAATGGCAGCATTATTGTGATAAAGAATGTATGTTTTGTGCCTTTGCCGTGCCGTAACCATAGGAAATATAAAAGCGTCCAACAGTTGAGATAATCAGATCTTTTTCTCTCAATTTGATGTCACGAGTGGCCCGCTTTCTTAACGGGACATTTCCACGTCCAACGGGACAGGGTCCCTAAAAACGGGACTTATGGTCACATTAAGTATCCATAAATTAATATCATAATAGGATAATCATTTATTATATTTAGTTTTGGGTCAAAATGTAATAAGCTCAATTAAAACCATGTAAAATTATTGTGTTAAGTATTTAGAAGTAAAAATTACTAATAATATTATCGATATTGTAAACAAATATTTGTAAAAATCTGTCAGATTTTTAAATCAAACTGAAGAATAATCAGTTTTGTAAAACTTATGTAAAATTCAATTGTAAAAAAAAAATCAACTGAAGGGTATTTCACCATTCTCCTAATAGCTTATACATACTATAATGAATTAAAAAAATATAATATATAGCCACTATTTATAGGTTCGAGTACCGAATAGAAAAGTCCTTACAGTAAATCGAAAATATATGTTATCTTATTGATAAGCTATGAAGAGGATGGTGAAATACCTCCTGAACCAAAAATGTAAAAAAAGAAACATTTAAATTCTACCTGTAAATATAACAATTCATTAAATTTTTTAAGTTCATTTTTACGTTCTGTGAAAGTTGTATTCAAGTTCTTCAGTTTTATAAAGCAACTGGTCTATAAGGATAAAATAGCAAAACTTAACTTAATAGAAATTACACAGAATGTTAAAATTAACTTCCTAACCTATCCTAAAAGTTGCCAACTTGGTAAGACCGTTTGTGAATAAGATAAAATTATTATATAAAACGATACAAAAAATATTGATATGTAACTACTTATTACACATGTCACATATTATGTATGTAAGTACTTATCACACATGTCACATATGTATGTAAGTACTTATCACAAAGATTTTTCACTTGCGTAGTTAATTCAGCCATAAATACATACGGGAGTTGGGCAATTGATACGTTTCCTGACTTTGTATCGGTATCAAATAGAATGGGCGTATTCTCGATAACGATACTTAGAACATTGTAATAACTTTGTAATATTTCAGGTGACTTGATGTGGTGGCCGGCGGGAAATGTACGCTCATGCAGAATGGTGTACATTATTGAGAACGCTCTCTACCACCGAATGCCCGCGCTCATACTTGACTTTGTCGCCAGGACCACGGGGAAGAAAGCCATGTAAGTTTACAATTTTTATCTTAGCACCACTTAGAAGCTAATATTATGCTGCTTTAAGTTTCGACAGGCTCCATTGAAATACTTGTAAAACAAACTTTTTTTTCATTAGCTCCCATACAGGAGAGGAAAGAAAATTCCCTCGGGGTCTTTGTAATCTTGGGGGATGCTGTCTGAAGGGTCATTTTAGGGAAAGGAAGGAGAGGAAGTTCTGGGAAGGAAAAAGGTTTGAGTGTGGGTAGGAATCTGGGGGTCACATACAATCTCTTTCTGGGACTAGCTAGTAGTCTTCTACCCTAGGCTACATATTATTATTATAGTCACAATTGATTTCATGCACTTTATTTTGACATTTTGATTGCTATCTGGACGAAGCTTTCAGTGCAAGGAAAGGAATAATAATATGAATATATGTTGTTAATTCCCAGCATGATGAGAATACAAGACAAGCTGGAGAAAGCGGCCACCTGCCTGGAGTACTTCACCACCAAGGAGTGGCAGTTCCGGGACGACAATGTGCGCCGTCTCTGCGGATCCCTCTCCCCCGAGGACAGACAGAAGTTTGACTTCGACGTGCGCAACATCCACTGGGAGTCCTACATACAGTCCTATATCCTCGGCATCCGCCAGTTCATCTTCAAGGAGAGCCCCGCTTCACTCCCCAAGGCGAGGGCACAGCTCTCCAGGTAAAAATACCAATACATGTTATCAGCTAGGAGTTCTATCGCATTGCTTTGGAAGGCTCTGAGAAATAAACAAAGGTTGCTAGAAATAGCTTGCTATCCCGGCTTGAAATTCTGGCCTCATGTGCCACTGGAGCGATTTTTGCCATATATTGGCGCCATTTTAAATGTCTCCGATTGCTTTTCGATAAACAAAGGCCCATTATTTCTTGATTCGGCAATGTTTTAAAAAAAATATTTGTATTTCCCACTTTGTTATTTTAGACTTAAAATAAATCTATTAAAATGCTTTATCTATTATGACCATAGATGTTGCAAATCCGAACTTCGTAGACCATTTTAGAACGATGTTAAAAATAGATTTTAAAAATATTTTTTCACGCCGAATTTTTGACCAGCTGTTTACGGTTAAAATTAAGTCCTTATTCTATAGATATGGACCTTTCATTATCAAGTATACCACAGACAACATAGAAATCGAAAATATTCTATGATGACTCGAATAAGTACCTCTCACGGCAGTTTCAAAATAACAAACATGCAGGATTCGTGAAGTTATAAACTTTACGATTTTTTAATATTTTTTTTATAAATCCTACAAATATGAGATAAAAGGTAAAATCCAGGTTAATTCATTGGCTATATAGCACTATAATAAGTTTTGATTTCTCCATTTTAAAAATTGATGGTATGATTTATTTCATGTTGATGAAAAATTTAAAAAATGATCTTCTGAAAATCTCGAGCAATCTCGGCAAATATATTTATTGGCATCGTCACTCCAGTGGATAATACATAATATTTTACTTATGTCATTTGTCTGCAATGATTAACATAAGTAATAAATGTAAAGTGTTCATTATTAATCATCTTGAAAATGATGAAACTAAAAATTGAGTTACACGGCACAGGGGCTCGAGAGATTTTCTAGCGCAGTAAATGAAAGGATACGAGTTGTAGTAACGTTGGGTTAATTCCAGATACCACTGGTGCCATCGTCTGGTCCAGCTCACCCTGGTGTTCCTCTCGTGGAGGTTCCTGTTCTCGCGGTCAGCCTCCCTCAGAGCCGTGTGGAGCATGATCTGGTCCCGACTAGTGCAACTCCTGCGGCTGCTGCCCATCGTCTGAGCTCCGCGGGACCAACTCCGGAAGCAAGACATCACACCAACCAACTGCGCCCTCGAGGCCAACATAAATAGTAATAATATTTATATTACAAAGTAAAACAACGCTTTACTAAAGTTGTGACCTAATCATTATTTATTGTTTTCTTTTTTAAGTTTCTGCATTCATTATTCTTATTATTTTTCGTGGTATGTATTTATATTATTATTGTTATCATAGTTCAATGAGTAGACTGTATGTAGTATGTTCTGGTTGCCAATACAATATGTAATGTGTGAAGTATTGTTGTTGTATACAAACAAACAACAATGAATATGGATTATTATAAATGATAATATGTAACTAGTGATGGGAACGACGGTAATAATGAAGGTTGTCCGCCGATACTACTCAATCAGGTAGGTACTGCAGATAAAACTATCTTTAAAGACGACGTGGTGTTGCCAGATGCGGATTTGATTACTTAATCAGTTTGACGAGAGATGGCGTCCGATGTCTTTAGATAGAGTTCTGTCTGTGCGTACGAAGGGAACGCATGTATGTAAATCATTTCTAATTAATATTGAAATTGCAGTATGTAATTTTCTGCGATATCCTAGGTGAATATTTGAGTAAATTGTACAATTATTTCTTATATTGAAATAATATTAATGAATTTGTAAATTTTCATTAAACCTACGTCTATAAATTATTACGCATTACAGTAATGTTCCGGTACTCGGCTGACAACGGACGAGGTTCTTTTCTGGCGACAAAGTAGTTTTGGATTGTCGAGAGTCGAATTATTGTACTTGCCGAGAATTGCTAGCTTTTAGGGTCATACTCTACATTAAACTTTATAATCAGACGTCTCAGGTGACTTTTTAATTCACTTGTATTATTTATTAAAAAAGAAGGATTCATGCTAAAGTAAAGTGCAAATATAATGATTTTAATGAAGTTAGGCCAATTTTAATACAAACAAAAACACGTATTGTCCTTTCGTATTAAAAATATATATAATATGTAAACATGTATATTGTGTGGCGCTCTATCCCCACTGCTTACCCCTGCGGAAGTTGCACGGCGGTAGGCATGTTATATGAATCAATTCTTCTTCTTTGAGTATTTATTATAAGTTTACAAAATTATCGCTTAAAATTATACACTTCGTTAAATCGGTACAGACATTTTGAATCATGTGAAGAATTCAGGAGAAATTTGTACAAAGAAACTTCCATTTAACATTTAACCTTTCCAATGACATTTTATTTGATATTTCATTAAAAGATAATCAAAGTTTCGGGTTTAATAATGCTTCCATATTTACAAATTAGCAATTTTTTTTAAATATTACAAATTGCTACCAACATTTGGGAAATAAAAACACGTTTTTAAAATTTTTTTTAATATTTTCCAAATGACTAAACACTGTTGAATAATAATTATTTAAAGCTCCATTTTGAGTCAAGTTCAAATTGTCATAATTAATGTAAAAATAAAAAAAACACCATTATTATTTGTACAAACGCTTGAGGAATAACGATCCAGAGTTTTTGGTCATCTAATTCTAATCATTACTTATTTTTAAGGACTTGCTGTAAACATTAAACATATATAATTTATTAAAGTGCGGGTTAACGCACGTACTGTCCTCCAAATAGGTATCGCCTGCCGCAAGGATCCAAAAACAACTAAATGCAACAATATTATTATAATGCATCAGGTGTTTATCAACTGCAAACCATTAAATGGATGATAGTGAAATGTTCGCCATTCCAGTTGATTATAGTCTTGGTTTATTTACTTAGCAACAGTTGGTCATATCGTTGGAAAACTTGACTCACACAAGAATTAGTATTTGCCGCGCTTTTAGCACAATTTGCGACAAGTTGCAATCGTGGATTAATTCTTACTTGGTGGAGAGTACGTCTGTAAAACATTGGGGAAACTATATATAATATTGAATATACATACATAAATTGCAAATTGTAACAAAATATATAATTATTAAATAGGTATTTATTATTGTATAATTTTTAAATGGCAATATTTGCTTGCGCTGTCACGGATAAAAGGCATAGTTTTAAAATGTGAAGTTTTGCCTGCGCAGAAGATATATCAAAGATTAGAAAAAGTGTGAATACGGAGGGAGAATGGCGGATGGATCGCTTGGTAATGGCATTTGTTGTATATTATTATTATTATGATTGTATATTATTATTAATTATATCAATCCTGATATTCATTTTACTCTAGATATTGTGTTTTATTTAACTGTCCATCTTTGTATTATAGACTTTCCTAAAGTAACCAACTAAGTGGAGTGTTTCTAATAAACCACTATTTTCATTTCATTTTGTAATCGACACAAGTTGTAGTGCGTCTAATATCTGTATCACATTCTCACTTCAACAAACGTAACCTTACATAACAAACAAAATAACCAAATATTCAATCATCTATTTATACAAATTACTCCATCATTTAACATCATTCAAGAGAAGTTTGTTTCTGTCAAAAGGAGAAATCTGTTTCTGCTGTGGAAGTAAAACAAAGCTGCGAAAATGCTTTAAACAAAAGTATCTGCATCGCAGGACTTCCAAACTACCTCACTCACATCTCTTAATAACATCTTCCAACATCTTTTTACTTTTCTATAGAACGTCAGAAATAGTCATAACTAGCCAAAGTCAAAAAGGCCATTAGCACATTTAAAATAAGTAATAAAAAAATGGTATTTATTCATTTCATTTCTACCGATACGAGACTGTGTGTCAAATACAATATTGTACAACAGCTGATCAGGCGAGCGATTCTATATCTTTTGTGGGATCATTATGAGATAATGGACTTGATCTCCTGTCAGATTTGTGTGATTTATTTGCTTTTTTTATGTACAACGTACATTAAATGAATAAATAATCATGCACACTTGCAGGAATTCATGTCTAAAACGAACTAAACTAAAATATGTAAAAATCTGACAGGAGATCACGTCAGTTATCTCATAACGATCCCACAAAAGATATAGAATCGCTCGGCAGAGCAGTGTGAACGAAAAGCAAACACGATCCTAACCTAACCTAGATTATTGTAGTGACAATGTGAAGTCCGATTCAGCTCTAAGTTTAAGGATCTACACTCACTGGTCGAAAATGAAATGAATAAGAACCAAATATTTAAATTGTACATACACCAGGCTCAAGATTATCAAAATATAGCAAATAAAACTTTAGAGAGTAATTATTCACACTTTAGAAAGATCAAATGGTTCGTCTACTTGAACTTATGATAGCGAATGAAACGAATATCAAATTGTGTAAGTATGATAAGGATTATTGAAACAGATGTTAAACGCACAACTAATTCATATTTGATTATTATGGTGAAATCTCAACCTTTAAAAATTGAATTCTGTTTCAAGATACGTCCGATCTTGGTGTGAAATAGATCCTTGGCTCTATCTGTGAGTGGAGTTCTTATGTATGAAAACAATATAAATCTGGTTTGAGTTTTCACCATATTATATTATGATATACTCAAAAGGGCTTCAAAAATGATTAACAATTTTTCTTAAAGGATTGCTCTACTTTTTATTATTGAGAAGATTTGGAATTGGAGGATTTTAATGGATTCCACATTCTTGTTTTATTTTTGAAGCCCTTTTATGTATGAATATTTTTTATCAATGCTGACCCCTTACAATATAAAATAATGGGTTTTTTTCTCGCCGATCAGTTTTTAGTGTAAGACGAGGGGGCGTATTATATTTAATACTATACAATGAATTTAAACAAGTTCAAATTGTGTAGGCACGGAATTTTATTGTGAAATAAGATTTATTTATAAATATGGCGGGGTTAGGCTATTTTGGAAGATTTGTCTCTATGTGTATAGTGGAAATAATATTTATTTAATAATATTTCATTCTTATTTGTACGTATTATCATGTGACAATTTTGTATAAATTGTTGGTTAGGCTATTATTTTAGGAAACTTTTGCAGGTTTGACGGGTGGATTATTATTAGTATTGTTACAATAATTCATCTTCCAACGCTTCTTTTCTTGGCGGCGTTTCTTTGCAAATCTGATTCATTCAACAAACATATCCTAAAACTCTAAAATTATATAATTTTACGATGATACTCTGCAACTGGAATTCAGTGTAAACTACAAACAATGTAAACTATCCCACAACACTACATTATTTACCCGAATCTTTGAACTTTACTCTTTTTGTCTTATCAACTCGGGCGACAGCGCGATTTTAACTTTTTCCTCCGTGATTTTTTGGTGACCATTTTGAATATTTTCCGCCGACATTAAAAAAATCATACCTTCGAATTTTAATATGGAAAAAATGAAAAAAAAAAATTAATGCATCTAGGGAAAATTTGCCTAAAACTAGCATCAGAGCAATCCGAGGTGTTTTAAATTGTGCCATATTGTGGCAAAAAGCGCTCCAGTGGATATGAAAACTACAAACAAAGTCAAATATCTCGCAACACTACATTATTCACCCGAATCTTTCAACGTCTCGTTTTATTCTGACTTGTTTCAGAAATTGTACGCTCCTCTTTAAAAATTCCAAACATCTGTAGGTATCATAGCATATAGATTTTCCACACATCCACACTGCAATAAGGTACGCTTATACCGAGTTCAATGATCGCTATATATTACAATACTTCCATGGAGCGTGCTATATAAAATGTTTAGTTGTTAGCAGAATTGTAAAACACCGAATCCCGAACTCGTGAATCTGAAAACTATCACCAAAATTTAGATCTTTTTGTATCCATTAAAACTGTGGATATATTGATGTTGTACTTATAAATCCACATTGATCCATATAAATATAACTTATAAACTTCTTAAATTAAAATATGGGTTTGTTTCAGGAAACAACAACAAAGCAGTTTTATGTTTATTTGCAAATGTTAATACACTAGTATTTCATTTATGATTTCTCCAATTGATTCAGCAAAGTGTGGATAAACACGTTTTACACATCATTATTTATTTTGGGGTGTTATGCCGTGGACACATTTGCCCAGATGATGAACACTGTTAACGAAACTTTGGCTAAAGAAGGAGGTAGCGCAACACCTCATAACACCCCAAAAATAATAATTTTGACCGTGAAAATCTAAAATCATATCCAAGTTTTACACAGATAGAATTTTCGATATTATATTCTACACAGTAAAAATATTTTCAACAAGATAGGCGACAATGTTAACCTTTACAATGCCAACCTTTTCTATCGTGGCACATTTTGACACGACGTATGTGTTTTAGTGAAACTTACAGGGATAGCTGCATAGATCAGTTCAAAATAACATAAAGCAAATAATTCCAATCTTCGATATGAAAATTGCAAATGTTCAATAAGTGCAAGAATTCATTCTCTGGAATGTTGTATTTTAATAAATAAAGAAACGTGTTGTTTGTTGCTAATGATCAGATTTAGAAAGAAATGTCGCGCTTTACATATTATATATGTTAGGCTTTGTTGGACACTGTTGACATAATATTTCGTTGTTATTTTAGTAATATTTTATTTAATTTGTAAAATTTAATTATAATCATGTACAAGCTCCATTACGATAATTATTATTATCACCTCTTCCAAATATATTAAGAACTATATGAATTGAAAATACGACTCCAGTCAGAATTTGATCAATAAATCAAAAAAAATACCTAAGTTATGTCCTAACTGTAATAAATATATTCAGATTTGCAGAAACAAAATGTGTAAGGAGGTTTTTCATTTAATGTGGGATTGACATAAACATTATGCATCATTTTTGTTATAGTATGAAGTATTCATTTGGCTTAAAGATTTAAAAAATAAACCATATTATGGGAAGCCTTTTCAAATGTTTTCTATTAGTACCTCCCACAAACACACACACTTCGGAGCGACCGAGTCCCGCGCCACTTCAGGCCGCCACGCAGAAAAGTCTCACAGTGAACTGTGCTGTAAGTCTATCGGTCTTTACTTTTCAGCGCGGCCGCCTGAAGTGGCGCGGGACTCGGTCGCTCCGAAGTGTGTGTGTGGGAGATGCTAATGAATGCTGACGGTAAGATGGTAAAACAGAGATCTTCTGACAAACTATAAGTCAGAGTTAGAATCGCAGTGTCAAGAAAGAGAACTACAATAAATTTTTGTGATTAAATTTCATCCAAAATTTAAGCATTTGATTTTTGGAGAATAAGTTTGAGTTTTTTCTCCAATCCACCTGAGGGCATTATTAAATAATTTACAATATCGGAGTTTCTTTTATTTCTTAGTAACTCTAGTTGATTTGCTCATGTCACATCTTTATAATCCCACAGTTAAATTTCCATTATTATAAAATTGGATTAAAGTTACTGCATTGGATTATTCTCCCACTTTGTGAAAACGACGGACATAATTAATGGAAGATTGCTTCAAACTATGTATATTTAATTACTAATGTTTAAGGTAAAAACATTGTTGAAAAATTGATCATTCTTACGCCGCGGGTTGCCCGATACTGAATATGTACTGAAATAATTGAAACAATTCACAATAAAATTCAATATTGTCCAAAGTAAGTACCTACCTATTACAGAAATTAACCATGCGAGCTTCTCTCAAAGTTTCTATTAAAATGTTGCCAGTATCTAAAACAAATAAAAAAAAAACATTTAGTTTAAATTTCACTGTTCCATTTAAAAAAAATTATATTAGAAAGAGTGGAAAAAATATTTGATTTGAAATACACGGTATGTAATATGTTCACCATTTTGCAAGTAATTTTTTTTTTATATGTTGAACTTTTAAGACTGTTTCCTTCCGAAAAGTAATATAAATATTGTCTTTGGTTAGGGAAGCAGGGAAGAAAACCCGTGGCATAAGAATGACGCTGAATATTTATCATTTTAAAATTGTTACCTAATAGACAACTTAATTGTATTAACATTTTGGGTTCGTTTTTAATTTATTTTAATATTCTACCATAAAGCAGCTTTCTAATAAACAAGCGTTTTATTTATAATATTAATATTTTACCTTGTAGACCCCCTTTATATATAAGTGTTTGAGAATTATCACAAACAATCATGGCGACAGTGTTACATATTAAGGTAGAATTTAGCCTCTTCCACAAATGATTTCTACTGAGTGCGGTCCCTCGCCATTTGCATCCAGTCCTTTGAGTGGAATGGTGGTTACGATCTTTTACGAGGTACCTAAAGCCAAGAAAAATAAGTATTAAAAAATACACTTTTCTTTACATTAGCTCCACACAGAAGGCCCTGCGGAAGATAATTCCCCCTCAGGGCCTATGCCATATTTGGGGATGCTGTGTGGAGGGTCTTTTTAGAAAAGAAAGGAGGTGAAATTCTGGGAAGAAAAAGGGTATTAGGGGTGTGTAGGAATCTGGGAGTCAGTGTGTCCAGGAGCGACGGACGTATGAATCCACCCCTCCCACTGCGGTGTTCCGAGAGAGCATGGCTGGAAAGTCAAAGGGACTCCCTCAACAACTCTCCCACCATCTGGCCTGCCATGCAGCTGATGGGCAGACGCATCCGCCGCCAAGACCTGGACAAATCTCACCCCATGAATCCGGGCACCCTTACTAAGTCACCAAACGTAGCGAACCACTCGGGGTGACCAAAGGTGTTGGTTATTCAATAAATGGTTCCCGGGGCGGCGGTACCCATACCCGCCTCCCAAATAATGTCAGGAAGTCAAGGAAGTCTCTTAACTAGGGATGTAACGATACACGATTTTGCCGTTACGATACCGATACCGATTCTTAACAAAAATAATCGGCGATACCGATACCGATAATGATGATGATAATATTGATTGCCCTCAGGAGTGTGAAAGAAAAATAATCAATGAAAATGCAGAAATTAAATTGAAAAAAAGCATTTATTTGTTTGGAATGAAATAAATCACATAGTTATAAAAAAGAAAGATACATAAAGTTCGTAATTAAAATTTACTTTTGGTAGATTTTTGTTAAGAAAACAAAGTTTATTCAAATTATCAGCAGACAATCTGTTATGCAAATAATTTTGTATCAGGCCTGCAGTTGAAAAAAGACGTTCTTATGAAGCTACGGCAGAGCGGCAACGTCGCGTGCATGTTCGTTTCACGCGCTTGATATCGGCTGTTATATATCGGCTTGCCGATTATATCGGTATCGTTACATCCCTACTCTTAACACCCTGTATACACAAATGGATAAGTATTTTTTAGCAGAACAAAAATTACTGTTATGGCTTATCTGAAATGTCCGTTAATTCAGATTTAATATCTTAAAAGTGATCTCGCAATAGAAAATAACTCGTACTACGACCTTAACCAGCGGTCGTCGCACGATTCTGGACAAGGGCCACATGGGACAATGTGGAGTCACTGCGGGTCGCACACTTATGAATTGGACATTATGTACATTAACAATGCAGTATGTAAAGTGAAAAAAAATGGTATATTCAAATTTTTATTAAAACTACATCCATATTATTTATATAATTTTATACTTTCAAGTAATTTAGGTATTATGGTGTTATACTTTTTTCAATTATTTCTTCTATGGTGGCGTCTTTGGGATTACATGCAATCCTCATTGCGTCTTCTAAATGAGTGGAAAGACGGTTGAGGTATTTGTTTTTCAAGAAGCTTCACAGAAGTCGAAGTAAATATCGTTTGTATTTAGTTAACTTCGCACGCAAAATCAGTTTTGGTAGGCATTGTCTACTAAAATGGTTTTCTATGTTGCGGGCCACACAAATATATGGGCCGGGCCGCAGTTTGACGACCATGGCCTGTTGGTAGTAATAATTCTGGTTCCTGATGTTGGTAGCAATTGTGTTTATCTATCTCTCATTCTCTGTATTATCAACAGCTCTACCTTACTACTACTAATGCCATCTGTGAATAACAACGCATACTAATATCTAGGATACCACAGTAACTAATGGTTTTTCTTTGAAAAAACCAATTCAGTGCTCAGTGGTACAAATATATTAACTATATCTGATGTTGTAATTAGGCTAGCGACTGTACGATTGAAATTTAAGAACCCGACTTCGAATACATCTCTGACGCCGCGCCTTATGCAAAACCATCATACTTGAAGTTTGTTAAAAAGCTACTTTTGTAATAGAACCAAATTCAAGCAAGTAGCCAATAATGCCAAAAGATGGCGCCACTTACGTTCTCAAGTGTGAGGAACGTCAGCTGGCAGGCGTAAGTACTATTGGATTTGTAATTTCGTGAATCTCTCCGGGTATAGAGAGATTGATGATAATATGATCAGTGTGAATAATAAATACCACGCATCTATATATTATATATGACGTCGTTGCCTGTCGCGGTTACTTTGTCCCGGTGACTGGCTGTCACTGGATTGCCTGAGATTATTTTTCTGAGGAACCGGCTATTTTTAGAACCAGTTCCTATCAGACACTGGATGAAGCCGAACCAAAAGCTGCCCGCAGGTCCTAGCAGCAAAAACCTGCTAGTGTATAACTACTATTCTCTACAGGCCAGCGCCCTTGAGGTGATTTTTCACAAAAACGGCGCTCTATAAATTATCCAATTATTATTATTATCTGTATGAAATCACTGCAAAATCTTTATAATTGTTTTTGACCGGATTTTGTATGTCCATCTAAATTTAAATCCACAAATTCAATATCACAGTGAACTTCACCAAGAGCAGCGGTAGATTCCAAAACATCGGAAGGTGATTGGCAACTGACTAGAGATTAGCAAGACTGTAAGATGGTGATATGTGCCCACTTTCATTTGGAGAAACAAGATTGTCCAATCTTTCTTGAGTTATGAGACTTTGAATTTTTTCCTGCATTATAATAAAGCTTCGTGTTGGTAGCTGTCTGAGTTGACACGCGATGTGCATTGCAAAACGGTCATACTCATCTTCTACAACTTCATTATCATAATACGATGTCATCACATCGCTTTCGTTAACTTTATCAGATTTAGTTTCCAGGGAATTTCTTTTGAACTTCTTTTTCATGGGCTGTTTTCTTGGAGTTATTATCTGCTTGACTGTTGAAGAAGAGGCTGAGTGACGCTTATTTCTTTGAGAGGGAGCAGCAGGTTGAGAAATCTCATAGAGAGGATCTTCCACATATTCGTATTTCACATCATCACTATCAGCATCTTCATATTCTATCATTATACTATTTTCCACCACTGCATCATCCTGCAAACAAAATTAGAACACGGTAGTGTAGAATCGAATTTAAGGTTATGTGTGAGTGAGGTTTTTGTTTTTTTTTTAAAAGCGACAAATGATGCTTGTGTCGTAATGGTAGACTTAACCAGCCGAGGACGCCTGGATGGAACCCAAATGCAATGCCAATTCAGCCACTAACCAGTCAAAGATATACAAATTGCACAATCACAAAGTTTTTTTATAAACCTTGAATCTAAACAATAACGAAGGGGTTTACAGCATTGTGATGTTTGCAACGGTCGATGCTGATTGCTGTTTCAGATACATTGATAGTGCTGGAAGAGCTTCGGTCAGTAATATATTCCGAGTTTCTAAATTGAATAATGCTCTTGAAAATAATTTGCTTAATTTGTCTGAAGTTGAACGCGAGCCATAGCAATTCAGCCACTTTCACTGGAAGAACAAAATTTTAATTATCGCTCGTCATGACCACGAGTCAGTGAAAATGCCTTCGGATTGATGGCTTCAAGGTTCCGCATCTTTTGGAGGTCAATTTATCTAAAAGCAGAGACAGCAGGTGTGATTGCAAAAGTTTTTTTAGTTTTCAAATGTTTCTGGCTTTCACCCTTCAGCGGTGTTCTAGGCCATCATTTCAAATTATGGAGAAAGGAAATGTGAACTTAATTATTAATATTATTCAAATGGACAAATTTCAAAATTATACTGAAGATTGGAGTCGAGTTCACACTTAGAAGAGATAAAATGTTAAATGGGAGGGGATGCAATTTTTGATAAGGCATGATAGAAGAGAGAAAATTTGTTTAGAGAGGGACAACCAAAAAATATGTGTAAGATCCGAACGAAAAATGAAGAAACGAGCTTCACCCATCTGTTTAATGGATGAAAAGTATTTTATATCAAATTTAACATATTAGAAAATATATCTCGAGAGGGTTGTCTTAAAAAATTCCTGGCCAGATTTATGATTAATAAAAAATTGAAAAATGGCTTTTTATTAAATATTGCACTCATGAGTTTAACGGATAAATTTAATACCAACCAAAAGTATGAAGCCTATAGAATAAACAAACGTTGGGTTGTCTATTTTTTTTCTGGCGTAACTACTGTGTTGGCTGGTATAAACAGGTAAATCGATAATAGTTATTTTCACCTATTTATTTAATAAATAAATCTTATATCAAAATGAGCGCTATCTAATTGCGAATACGATGATATAGGGTTGTCTGTAAAAAAATCTGGCCTGAATGACGGTTGTCGAGTTTTGAAAGGTGAAAATTTTATTCTTTAAAGAAATTATAAAAAAATAAAAAATGAGGAAAATTAAAAAAAACCGTAGGTGCAAAAAATTTTTTTTTGGTGATAACATAGAGATATACTTTATATCTTTGGGTAATAATTACTTCACCTAATTGAAACTAATTTAATCAACGTAAGAATATCACATTTTCCATTGTTATATTTATTTCCATTATGTTCTTTCATTGTAAAGTAAATATAGAAGAAACATTTATATTAATATTATAAAATAATTTTGAAGAATCATATATTATATACTTACTGTATTCTCCATACAAAGAATTCTAAATTCTTCATTATATTTATTTCCCAAAACAGTAACCTTCTTATAACACTTGGTATGGTAACCAACAAAATCGAGTGATGCTTCAGTTAGCTCAACTTCGTTGTATTTAAAATTCTTTTTTTTACGAAAAGCTAACTTCAATGAACAATTTTTAAAAGTTTCATCATTAAAGTCAATCAACGACTCGCCCGAGTCACACAAAAAACACTTTTTAGGCATTTTTCAATAAAATATATTGTGAATAAACAACGATACGTGTTCTCAATATTTTAGGTTATTCTACTCCAAAATAATGCTCAGTATTTACTAATGTATCGCTATCCTTCTCTGTTGCACGAATAAATAGCATACGCGCTCCCTTTCA
This sequence comes from Limnephilus lunatus, assembly GCA_917563855.2. Classification (NCBI taxonomy): domain Eukaryota; kingdom Metazoa; phylum Arthropoda; class Insecta; order Trichoptera; family Limnephilidae; genus Limnephilus; species Limnephilus lunatus. The sequence continues at coordinate 3,388,054 of OU830596.1, read as the reverse complement.
GCCGGCGGTCACGAAACGCGCAGCTACGGCTACAACGCTGCGTCCTCTGCTATCGCACGGGATATTTAGCTCGGACCTCTTTGTCACAAGTTTTATTCCACAAATTTTCACCTTTCAAAAGTCGACAACCGTCATTCAGGCCAGATTTTTTACTGACAACCCTATATCATCGTATTTGCAATTACATAAGGCTCATTTTGATATAAGATTTATTTATTAAACAAAAAGGTGAAAATAACTATTATCGATTTACCTGTTTATATCTGCCAACTTAGTAGTTTCGCCAGGAAAAAAATAGACAACCCAACGTTTGTATATTCTATAGGCTTCATACTTTCGGTTGGTATTAAATTTATTCGTTAAACTCATGAGTGCAATATTTAATAAAAAAAGTAATTTTAAAATTTTTTATTAATCATAGTCTGGCCGGGAATTTTTTAGACTGTAGATATATTTTCTAATATATTAAATTTTATATATAAAATACTTTTCATCCAAAACAGATGGGTGAAGGTCGTTTCTAGTGCGGATCCTCTACTCTACTAGGTATTTAAAATCCAGTGAGTTTTTGGCATATTTGGGCTTTTCTAGGGATCTTTGAGAACTTTTTTGGGGAGTTTATATTTCTTGACCTGGCAACGCTGGTTCACCGTCTGGGTTCATTTTAGCGATTTTGGCGCAAATTACAGAGTATGAACATTACGGCATTTTCAATAACAATAGATGAATACGAAAATATTTTTGATGATAACTTACTAGATTCGAGCTGGATTCACGACCACTCTTGACATTCTTCAAGAAAGAATCAGCTTTGTTGAACCAACGTAACTTGGGTTCATAGACTTCTCCCGTACCACTTTTCAGGGATTTCTTCACTTTGTTTAATTCATTTCTGTATACATCCTTAACGTTCTTAATTTTCTTTCTCAGGTATTCCTCAGACGGAATTTCGTAACCAATTCCATTCAATTCTTCGAGCAACTTTTTAAAACAAATTTGCCGCGCATTTTTCTTCGGGTACTTCTCGTTGCAAGTGTCCCACAGTTCTTCATATTTCTGATAAACACCCAAAAACTTGAAGATTTCCAGGCCTGTCCACCTCGGCGCGCTTCCTTCCCGGTCTGCCATGACGACAATAAGAAAACTAATAAAAAACAATAATCAACCAAAAAAATTCAACTGATAACAACTTGAGAAGAAGGACAGCGATTAGCAACTAGCGATTTGATAAGTCAAGAATGCGTCACTTAACGATTGTCGCTGCTATGTTACCGCGGCGGGTGATCGAGTGATCACCACTTTCTTGTAGCCGACAATAGTTAGTGACACGGGATTGGTTTAGTTATGCGTGGAGTTACTGGAACTATTACGTAGTAGAAAGTGAAATGTCCGTCATTTCGAAAAATACTCAAAACAAACCAAAAACATTCAATTTGTAATAATTGAATGTTTATGCGAAGCGACTAGCGAGTAGCAAGTACGCAAGTAGCGATACGAGAAGATGCCAAACAGGGCGACAGGCGATGGCAGCGCTGTGTCAGTAGCGGAGAGTAACTAGCGAGTGGGTCACGTGACTGCAAAATTCGCGTGTTTCTGGAGAAAAGAATAATTATTTACTCGTATTTATTGAACATGTCTTATCTAGACGCCGCTCCTTTTAATAGCTGCTAAGTGCTAGCTGTCATATGAATCACCAAAGCGGGTACCTATCTCACGAGGAGCGATTTTGTGATCACCTTCAATAAGTAGCCGGTAGCAGGTAGCAGCAATAAAATCGCTCAGTTGAGACACAATAAAGCAAATTTGTTTTTCAATAAATAATACTTTTATTCCAAAATTTTATTTAAATTTCCCCGTAGACATCACGGAAACATTGATGTTTCAAGCAATAAAAATACATTTGGCGGTGCTAAACTAATGATATCCGTTTTACACAACACATTATTATAAATAAGGTTTAATTTTTTTTTAATGCAAAAAGAATATAATAAAACATTCATTTTACTCTAGATAGCGTTTATTTAGTAAAATGTGAATATATAATCAAATTTTCATCAGAAAAACCCGATCTGGGGTAAAGGCAAAGGGAAATGGTATCATTGGGAATCTAGGTTCTTACCGACTGACAACACTGGTGTCTGGCAACATTACTCATATTATTATTATTTCTGTCAATTTCAATTCGTGACGCGGCTTGCGATTGCGCGTTTTGAGCAGGCGTTGAGATAATATCTTTGTGTTTGCATTTTAAACTCGAGTTACTGTCAAGTGATTGTTTTGTGCGGGCGCGTTATTTACCGTGTGACGTTCGCCGTTAATTTGTGTGGAAACTGCATTCATTTCTTAAATTTCGTTGGCTTATAATCAACCACTGACTAAGGTAAGTGTTTCAATCTGAATTAGTCGATTGTCGTTTTTCACCTGTAACTGCACAAAATGAACCGGCATTTTGACATTTAATACTTCACACAATACGGTAACTCTAATAAGAAATATAATAATCTCATCAATAAAACATTATTTTTAATTGTCCTAACTGTTTTTATTACCTAATTTCATCGTTAACTGACAGCTTAGCAAATATTATCATCTGTAAACAATATTGCATTTGTGCAATATTTTTGATACGCCATCTCTGTCAACTTATTGTTATTTTATTTCTGAAGTTAAAATTCAACTAAATGCATTCAAATGACTGCTTTTTTATGACTAAACTACGCTTTATAAATTATTTATTTTTATATTTGTCCATTTTATCATGCATTTTTAAACTGCACTATAGTTTATTTTTGTGCATCCGTATGTTAGAAGTTTAGAAGCGTAGTCAAATGCGTTAATTAGGTACTCGATATAGATCTGACAATCACTCAGTTTGTGGAGAAGTTTTAGAATTTAGAGGGTAGGTACCTAGTAGATTTAGATAATAGTTTTCTCCAAACAACCCTTTCTTAGCACGCACTGATATTATATATGCCCTGCACAAGAGTCCCAGAGTCCAAGCTGCCCGGAGCCGGTGGGATTATGGCTTCCCAGATTGGGGTATGTTCAGAAGTTTGTTCTGCTGAATGGGGTTTTTAGGAAGTGGAAGGAGATCGGCAAGGGGAAGATGGGGAAATACACGGCTACTCAGTTATGGGCACCAAAGAGGTTTTTTTTGGTTATATATTTTTTTTATTGTTTTCAATCCCGTTTTAAACCGCAATGTAGTAGTTTGTCAACAAGAAGTTAATGTTCAATTACCATGTTTGCAATTATGTATGTAAATGTTCATTTTTTTATTTTATATATGAATACCGCACAAGAGTCACAACTGCTCCCGTTTGAAGCCAGTGGGACTATGGCATCCCCAATTGGGGTATGTTGTGAGGCTGATGATAGTGGGGAGGGGAAGGAGATAGGGAAGTGGAAGGTGGGGAAGTACCTGGCTATTCAGATCTGATCACCAAACACGGCTAATGCCATTTCAAGCAACGTTTCAATTCTGAATGGTGGTCTTACACCAGGGCGATTCAGGGAGTATCTTCCACTCTGGAACGTGCCGCAAATATACAATATATTATTTTAAATTAATAAATTGTGAAATAACACAAATTAATCAAATAAAATTTATTTGCAACGCCGGGATTCGAACCCGCGACCTTCGGTGTGCGAGTCAAGCGCCTTACCGCTGCGCTACGCCGGCCGATCAATTAAAATCAAAATGTGTACAATTTTATGTGTGGTAATGTTCAATTACAATGTTTACAATTATGTGTGTTAATGTTCATTACGTTCAATTACAATGTTTACAATTATGCATTTTAATATTCAATTACAATGTTTGTTCAGTTACAACGTTTGTTCAATTACAATGTAAACATACACACATGATATGATTAGTAACTAAAATATATTTTATTAAATGAAGACAATATTAGCGAAACTCAATCGATTCAAATTCGAAATCAGAAAAATATACGGTTACATCTGAGACTCGAACAAAGGACCTTCGCATTGCCGGGGCGCAACTCTACCAACTCAGCTAATGTGTCCCTATCTGATTCGGTCATATTTAACTGTATCATAGGTACTTCGACTAAGAACTACCAACATTATCTGCATTTTCTTAAGGCGCCGTATCCCCGCTCAAAAAGAAGAAGATGGAGAGATATGTACTTACGAATGTTGGAGAGAGTGCGCAAATATTTAAAATAGTAAAATTGAATGTTTAATACAACACGACTCGTTTAAAATAGAGTAAAAATGGGCCGTCTAAAATAGCACTTAAAGAAACACTGAATTTTTTCATATCTACGTATAACTTGTAAAATAACTGAAACAGGCGTGAAAATAATCATTTTCAGAGCATACTTTGCGATTTTTTCTGTCGAGGGATTTTCGTATAATTTGCGTTTGAGCGTGGGGAATTTATAGATATTATCTTAAATAAACAAAAAAATTAACAAAACAAAAAACGACTTAAAAAAATGCTCTAAAAAGTAAAAAAAATAATTTCGTACGATTGTTATTTTTGGAGTCGTTTTTTGTTTTGTTAAAATTTTAGTTTATTTTTGATTTTTAGTGACGAGCGTGCGTAAAGAAGTTTGAAGTTCACACATTTCAGAACACCTTCGTAACCTTCACTGGCTCAAGTGCCCTGAAAGAATCCAGTACAAATTGTGCTGGATGGTGTTTAAATCAATCAACGAAATGGCCCCACCTTACATCTCTAAATTATGCGTCCCGGAAAATACCGGTCCGAGGCAATTAACCCTTAGATCGGCATCTTCATCTGCTATAGGCAGACTAAAAGAACCCAAACGAAAGCCAAATACGAAGTTCGGAGATCGTGCTTTCGGAGTATCTGGGCCTAAGGCTTGGAATAGACTCCCTCCGGAATTAAGATGCATAAAAAGCCCAACAGAGTTTAGGTCCAAACTAAAAACCTACCTTTTCGGGCTCTCATACCCTTAACTTAATTTAAATATACCTATCTGAGAGTATCTTACTTGTATTGCCTATGATATGTCTTAATCACACTTTTCTTACTGAATTAAAATTACTCGAATCCTTACACATCAATATGTCTCTCGGAAGATCAAATCCTTGTACTACTGCACCTCCCACCATTAAATGTTGCTTTTACTTTCCAAAATACACTCATTAAAGAATATATTACATATTAATATTAAAATATTTTAAGGATTAAACAATATGTGTTCACAATTATGTCCTCTGCGTGCGAACTCTATCTAAATTTCTTTAAATAGACAATAAACAGTGTTAATTTCAAGCGACCTCCCAGGTAAGTATGGTCCTGTATTAATTCATTTTTAGGCAGCATCGCGTTCATTGGTAAAAATATTGTACATATATTTTCGTATCGGTGATCAATGAACCGGTGTATACAATTTTTAGCCATAAGTTGTTTTTAATTGTTTGCCTAGCTTGTAGACTTTCTAGAATTTAGGCATGTATGGTAAGTTTGTACAGCGCCGTTGAGGTGATTTTTCACAAAAACGGCGCTATATAAATCGTCCAAATATTATTATTATTATTACTTCAAAAATAGAATCGGCGTAAAATTGAGTTATTCGTCCATTCGTCGCGCACATACTCATTGCAAATTTAAGACACATATGGTTTTCTCATGGATCCCATTGTCAGAACTGGACCAAATTAAAATGGGACCACACGGGAAGCACCAGCTTTCTAATAAAAAAAAGAATCATCAATATCGGTTCACCCAATCGAAAGTTCTGAGGTAACAAGTAAAAAATAAATAATTTTTTTTTAAAAATACCGTCGAATTGATAACCTCCTCCTTTTCGAAGTCTTTTAAAAATAACATATATTTTTTTAAGAGCTTAAAAACTTCAAATGTTTAAGGGAGATATGTTGTAAGAAACCGGTAGAAATTCTGGTAGCGCATGTTTTTATTGGCTGCTATCTTTATATAAGTATCTTTTTTATATTTGCGTACAAAATGTTTATACGAGAATTATATATTTAAAAAATTATACGTTTATTTCGATTTATAAAATTTGAAAGCGTACTTTATCACCTTTCAAAAACTTTTTAGTTTTCGGATACATTCAGAAATATTCCATTTATTTGGATTTTATTGTAAAGCGGAAATATTTTGAACCCCTGACATAATACGAAGCCTGAGGGTTTGATATGTACCATATAAATAAGTTATGTTATAATTAACACCTTCATTCAGACAGCTCTCAAAATGGACGCTAACTTCGATGGCCTTTAATTACGAAATGAGTGAACTTAGTACCCGAGTACCTGCTCAGTGCTCAGTAATCACGAATACGATTTCTAATGAAGGTGTTGCAACGGTCTTAGTGAAATAATGCCATTATAGGTTGGCATTAAAAAAAGAATCGTCGATTTGACTGTCATAATAATAATATTCGATGGAAAATGGGGTTAGAAGCAAAGATATTGAAATTTAAGAGACTAGCTGACCCGGACAAGCGTTACTGTGGCTAACTGGGCCAATTTGGGAGGCGGGAATGGGTACCGCCGCCCCGGGAACCTTTATTGGATAACCAACACCTCTGCCATAGGTCACCCCAAGTGGTTCGCTACGTTTGGTGATTTAGCAGGGGTGACCGGGTTCATGGGGTGAAGTTTGTCTAGGTCTTGGAGGCGGATGACCAGGATACACTGAACCCCAGATTCCTACCCATCCCTTAAACCCTTTTTCTTCCCAGAACTCTCCTCTCCTTCCTTTCCCAAAAAAAACCATCCACACAGCATCCCCAATGATGACATAGGCCCTGAGGGAAATTATATTCCTCAGGGCCACCTGTGCGGGGCTCATGTAAAAAAAAAACGAAACACAACGCCATCTACTAGATGGTTACCCAACCTTTATAACCACTGCTATCTATTAATGTGCATACACATAAAATCCACACCGGCAAATCAGCCCGCTCGTTCACCACATACAGACATTCTTCTTTATACCTATATTATATTTATATTTCAACCAATTTACACAAAACCTTATATATAAACAAATTATATACCCAAACCTTCCTCATGAATCTCTCTATCTATTAGTGAAAACCGCATGAAAATCCGTTCATTCGTTTTTGAGTTTATCGCGAACACACAGACAGGCAGAGGCGTCGGAGGACTTTAATTTATAATATGTAGAGATGTGCTATCCGCTGTTTTTACTGGGTGGAATTGCGCTTCCGGGTGTCGCCAAATTGTTTGCCAATTAACGAATAAACTGGACACACTGACCACCAGATTCTTACTATTATTTCCTTCCCATAACTTCCTCTTCTTCCTTTCCTTAAATAAACTCTCCACACAGCATCACCAATGATGACATAGTCCCCGAGGAAAATATTTTCTTCAGGTTCTCCTGTATGGAGCTAATTTAAAAAAGGCAAAGAAAATTATTTTCCTCAGGTCCTCCTGTGTGTAGTTAATGTAAAAAATATCGTACGTAAATTGATAAATGCGACTTACATTTCGTGTTTTGTATTTCAAAACCTTATTGCGTGTTTTTGTTATTATTTTTTTTATCAGAAGGCTTTGCATAACAAAATATGAAGAAACTTTGAAATCAGGTTTTACTGTTGACAACTTGTTTATCCACCAGTCATTATTCATTAGTGCTATAGTCAAATGTACATCATTAATAATGGTAATGCGCGTTTTTATCCCGCTAAAATTATATCCTCGTCAAAATATCCTACGACAAAATATCTATTTTGTTAGGTTAGGTTAGGTTTTAGTAGATATTTTGTCGAGGGATATAAAATCGCGGAACCATTAATAATAATAACTATTTTATTTGTTATTATAAATTGTCAGACAGAAGGATTTTCACTGACTTGGTTTTTCTATTTAAATAACTAGCTGAAGTCCCCGGCGATGCCCGGGGTTTACACAGAGTTTTCGAAATCAAATGTAGACAGTGACCTTCCTCTTGTTTTGAAGGTCACATCTGCAAAAGTTCATCAACCTCGGCATTATTAACATGAGAGTATGTAATGTATCGGGAGCATCTCCTATCCTTTTCCTATATTCCTCTTCCTCTCCCTTTCCTATAACCCAAAATTAATTTTAAGATATTAAAACTCCGTTTCCAACGAGCTTTAGCATAAGAAACTTCTGTGGCTTGACTTCAATTCACTTGTATATTTATCAGTTTTATCACTGTATATTATGTAAAAGCTATTGGTTTCTTTCAAAATAAATAAATAAATAAAACTGTAGATTTGCATATAAATAAAATCCACCCGCTTATCTACTACATACCGAAAATATTTCAACCAATTTACCCAAAACCTTGATAAAATATACCCATCACCTTCCTCATGAATCACTCTATCTATTGGTGAAAACCGCATGAAAATCCGTTCAGTAGTTTTTTTAATTTATCGCCAACAGACAGGCGCGTCGGAGGACTTTAATTTATAACATGTAGATAGATATGTAATTGATAGTTCGGTATTGCTTGCATTGATAAGCTTTCGGATTCCACTATGTAAATACTGAAGCGAAACTAGCAGTCCACAATGGAGTGCTGGTACTTATCTTATGGCAGTGAAGCATAGAACCGGCAGAGGAAGGATGAAAGTAGACAGAATGCTGTTGAAATGTGGTAGGTAAAACCATGTATGATAGTGTGAGAAATGTGCGGATCCGCAAAGAATGCAAGGCTGATTTAAGCGTAATGAGTAACATTAAGAAAGGGACCCTCAGATGGTTTGGGCATGTAGATCGAATGAACGAAGAGTGTAAGAAAAAATATACGACGCAAATGTGAAAGTCGGGGACGCCCGAGGAAGACGTGGCACAATCAAGTGAATCAGACACTTGAGACGGGCCATGTCAAGAGTCAGAATAATATAAAAGTATGTATGAATGTGAACGAGGCAAAGAGTGCGTGCCAAGACCGAGTTTGGCGGGATGGTTTAATTTTTTTAATTGTTTCAGAAATTATGGGACTAATTACCATGCCGGTTTCAGCCTATTAAGGCTATCCTCAGACCGGTATAATGATTCTTTAGGGAAGAATTCTGAAGAGGAAGTACCTGGCTATTCCGATCTGGCCATAACCACGGCTTAAGTCATTTCTAACAACGTTCTGTTCTGAATGGTGGTTTACACCAAGGCGACACTAAATTGAGAAATATCCAATGACTAAACCAAATACCTAAGATATACCGATCCAAATACATACCGAACAATCTGTTTAAACGGTTTTACGAAAATGACAGCGGTTTCCATAGTTATTATTCCGTTTATTTTATGATAATTAATAAATATTGGTTCCATTTTGTCCGCCATTTTTGTATAACCGTTTGAACAGAATGTTTTATTGATATGCCAAGTCATCTCTTTACTTAGTCATTGGAAATATCACAAATTAATCAAAAAATCAAAGTTAGCAATTCACACGCGGTTGAAGTGTAACCTTCAGAAAACTAAAATAGATAAGAGTGGGAAGGCTACGAAGCACTGCCCAAAGAGGAGGCTCATTATACTATCTCATTCTCTTGCAGTCTAAATCCTAAAGATGTATGTGTTTGTCTCTTTTTAGTTGAACTATTTTTCGTTTCATCGATTTTCAAATCACAACGGTGCTAAAGAAGTTTTAACTTCAAAAACAAACGTTCACTTCATCGCCTAATGCAGGGGTCGGAATTTACGGCTCGCGAGCCGCATTCGGCTCTTTGCTTAGACGTCTGCGGTTCTTCGGACATCAATTGCAATTTCACCTCTACTCAACCAGCTTTATTTTTGCATTCCGAACACAAAACTGGTTTTAATTTAATAAGGAATCTACGTGCGAGTCTGTTTATAGAAACATTTAAATGGACAGAAGTGTGATATTACAGTAATAATGTAGATAACACAAAGCAAATCTTAATTATCGTTCCACCACATTTACCACAGTACGATTCCGAACATAAAATTGGTTTTAATTTAATAAGGAATCTATGTTCGAGTCTGTTTATAGAAACATTTAAATGGACAGCAATATGATATTACAGTATGGCTCTCTGATATATTTGTTGTCCTGTTTCTTTGACAAATTGACTCTTCTGACTTGAAAGTTTGCCGACCCCTGTCGTATTGCCTACCATAAGAGATTTTCAATATCTTTGCCTTTTACCATCAACATTAACGTATAGATTTCATATTTATCCATTCCGACGGACCGGTGAAGAAATACCTGAGTAAATATTGATTGGAGAGTTGTGGGTCCGAAGTTCTAAAGTGGAATATGAATATGTCAACAAGCAAGATGGTCGCTCCGTCTACTCTTTTGTTCATTCAAATAAGCGTTTCTAGTTTCTATGACAACGCACTTTCTGAAGACCGTACTGTTTGTAAGGAAAATACATTGGAATTGTCGATTCGTAAATGCTGAGAAGCAGGCACACATGTTTATGTACCTATTCATAAATGTAATAATTATTATATAAGTTAAAAAAAAAAGTTTATGCGTTCCGAAACCATTGATCCGATTGCGATGAAACTTTGGGGATTTGATGTGCACATGCCAGCGATGGTTTATGTATAATATAATAGTGAACTTTGGCGTTACGAAATTATTTTATATTCTACTCATGCGCTTGTGATGGAATTTTGGTGAGTTGTCGTGTACTCGTCCGCGAAGGTTTCTATATACACTGGTGACCTCTGTCGTTATGAACTTTGTATAAAAATTGGGTTGCGAGTTGTTTGAAAAATTTGTGAATTTAATGTATTTTAGCGGCAGAGAGGATAGGCGAACGGGGGAGGGGAATCTGGGAGGAGCGGAGAGGAATGAAGGGGGGCGGTGAATTCATGGGAGGGGTTTGATGGAGGGGGGAAGGCAGGGAAGTGGAAAGTGGAATGTGGGGGGGACGCGGAACGGGTGGAAGCGGAAAGGGGTGAGGGAAAGGCGAGGAAGGTGGAGGGGAAGGGGAACGGGGACGAATTGGAAAGGACACGTAGGGAGAAACAATATCTTTATTTAAGTGACATAGCAACGCATGCCGGGAACTCACTAGTATAATAATATCAACTATCTTATTAGTAAGTAAAAAAAAGCTCAAATCACTCTTGTCCATTTTTGTATCGCAATCAATAGTATCTACATAATAAATATATAATAAAATAATTTGTTTTTTATAAGAAAAACTTTCTTTTTATACTTTTTTGAAGGTTATTCCCATCAGTGAAATAGAATAAGTTAACAATAATAATCTAAATTAAAATATAAAAGAGAACAAGACACAGAAAAAGACAATGGTCGAAACTGGGACTCGAACCCAGACCTCTCCGTCTAACCGGGACGAGCGCGTTAATCAATTTCGCTATTTCCACCTTCTGTCAAAGCCGTCATATTTGTCAATCTCATATTTTCAAATTTCAGAATTACATTAATATCAACTAATTATTTTTCTCCATAAATAATTTGTCGCTGACCTTCGTGGCCGAGGTGTGAGATCTCAGGTCTGGAGTTGAAATATGGCGCCCAAGTTAAAAGTTAAAAAATAATGTTTTTTTTAATTGATCCGCATACATTTTAAATAATTATTACTGTGTAATAATATATTATGTTTCCTACTTAACGAGAAACATCTGTGTAGACATTTGTAATTTTACTGCTATTAAATTTAATGTGTTAATTTTTGTGCATAAAGAAGTTATGAAAAACCAAATGCCAAAATACTAATTTTGTTATCACTAAGAGGAATTGCTGCTCGGCCCCGTTTTCATACAAAACTTTAATTTGTATTTGTACTGCGAGGCGGGTATTGGTACCGCCGCCCCGAAAAATATTTATTGGATAAACAACACTCTGCCATAGGTCTCCCCAAGCGGTTCGCTATGTTTGGTGACTTAGTAGAAGTGACCGGGTTCATAGGTGTCCGCCCCCCAACTGCGTGGAGGACCAGATCAGGAGACACCGGTTGAGAGAGACGTTTTGACCTCTCCAGCAGGACTCTATCAAATCATCGCCTTGCATCGAATTGGGAGAGATGGAATCATACGTCTGTCACTCCTGAACAAACTGACCCCCAGGCTCCTACCCACCCCTCATACCTTTTTCCTTCCCAGAACTTCCTCTAATTTATTTCCTAAAAAAGACCCTCCACACATCATCCCCGAAGATAACATAATCCCTGCGTGAATCTAATGTAAAAAAAGCCCAAAATACACATCCAAACTGAATAATTATTTTTTTAGCAAATATCTAATACCGATATGTGCTACTTTATTTATTTGTGTTTTAAATTATAAAATATAGGCCATTAAAGAATTAAAATTTTCATGATTTTAGAGGCAACTTTGGCAAATATTTTTTAAGGTGATACTTAAAAGAATTCAAAATATAATCTTTCACAGATGGCGATAGTTTAATTATTTTATGTTTAAAGCCTTTTTGAAGTTATGCTATATTAAGATGAAATTGTTTTGAGTCCATACGTATTCAATTTGAATATAAATATATAGTTTTGTCCATAAATAAACTCAAATATTTCAAGAAAGGCTAACAAATACAATATTGGATGAAATCTCCGATACAATATTGTATGAAAAATGTTATGAATTCTAATTAAGAGGGAAATTTGAACAATGGTTATTTAACCAAACTCTTGCTGTCATTGTCACTGTCACTCTTACTCCTCCGAATACTGAGCGAAAGGGACAACTGCATCTCAGGCTGATAATACCTAAACAAAATCATCAAAATCGAGGTTTTGTATTCCTCATTTTTCTCCTCAATTTTTAAGTGAAAATTTCTTTAGGGTTTAGCTTGCGTTAGAATGAGATAGAATAATCGGTCTCCTCTTTGTGCGGTGCTTCGTAGCCTCCCTACTCTTGTCTACTTTAGTTTTCTGAAGGTTCACTTTTTTTTTTCAAGTGAAATCTTCTTTAGCACCGTTGTGATTTGAAACTTGATGAAACGAAAAAGCGACACTAAAAAGAGACAAACACATACATCTATAGGGTTTAGCCTGCGCGAAAATGAGATAGAATAATCGGTCTTCTCTTTGTGCGGTGCTTCGTAGCCTCCCCACTCTTGCTACTTTAGTTTTCTGAAGGTTTCACATCTACCGCGTATTAATTGCACACTCTGATTTTTTAGTATCTGTATTAGAATAACATACTATATATCTGTACCTTTTGCTTCTAATAATACATTGTCTAGTTTGTATGCTGAACGTCTGTTGATGGGGTCCAACCAAGCAATTTTAACGATTTTTTTGAGGCCAAGTCCTATAAGAAGTAACATATAAAAAAATTAGGAAAACGTACCGACACGCTAGTGGTCGATATCTGAACCATATTATATTTAAAAATATTTGCAGTAGATTCAAAATCGAGAGAATTGGGGAATACGATTGTATGGACAAAACGCCGCCCGGTCTCCTCTTAATTGCTCAGATGTCTAAGTCCAAAATGCTGAAATATGCTTATAATCTGATGTCTGTTTATTACTTATTTACTGTTGTTAGTCAGGTGTCAGGACTTTGTACCAATCTTTGAGTAATATAACCAATACTTTTGTTTTATTGCATATTGTATTGTACGAGGGTCAGTCTAAAAGTAATGCCGCCTATTTTATCTACTCAAATAAAGTTAGATAATTGAACATTTTGAATTTGGTGCTATTCCTCAAACCTTCTTCTATAATAACAATATATTTAAAATATCTTCTACAATGAATCCACAATATCAGCACTGCAGTCGTTTGCAAAATGGTCGACATCGATGTTCGTATTGGAACGCCCATTCGTCTTCATGAAAGACTTAAACATATGTACCGTGATCTAACAGTGGATTTCAGCACTTCTAGGCGATGGGTTTGTCGCTGTAACGAAGCTGAAGGACAAACGCCGCTGGTTGACGAAAATCAGAGCGGCAGGCCGTTGGTTGCAGTGACTGTACGCAACATTGAGCGAGTTGATGACCCCAGATAACTACAGATGTCTAGGGACACGATATCGAATAAAAAGTATCGATACTGTACTCATGAGTAGTATCGGAAAAAAAGTATCGTACTCGTAAAAGTATTGAAACAAAAGTATCGATAATTCAAAGTATCGAGTACATTTCATAGGGCCTGATTTATTGCTCTGACCTGGCTAACTATGTATCAACAACCCCCCCATCTATTTTAGTTAGAAAAGGTAAAAGGACGCCAACGTCAGTGAAAAAAATATAATGTTTTTTATGTATATAATCAACTTCAAAACTAAACGTGCGTAATTAAATAAATAATGAAATACAGCTGTCCTGTTAAAACACAAAGTAAAACCAAAATTTTGCAATATTTTTTTTTCTCTACTTTATGTTTAGCATGACAGCCAGTACGGCACTTTTCATATATTTTTTTTCACCTGATGGTGTTTTTCAGTAAAATGTTTAGATAACAAAATAAACTTACTTTTCTTGAATTGTAAGCCATTTATTCGTTCCATGACACACTAGATTGCTTGTGCTTGCAATTATACCAACGCAATGGAATGTTTTAGAAGGTTTGCTATGATTGAACTAGATGGCGTTGCCATAAACATGAGCCGCTTAGCCAAATGTTTATAGGTATCGATACTTGCCAAAAAGTACTCATTGAGTAAAAGTATCGAATATAAAGAATCGAGTACAAAAGTATCGGTATCGAAAATTTTTTCGTGTCCCTACAGATGTCGCATTCTCTCCCTCAGTAAAGGCAGTGTGAAGATGATTATTCAATAAAAGTTTGTCTAAGGTGGGTACCAAGAAAGTTAACCGACCAGAATAAAGAAACAAGAAAAACAATATCCTCATAACACTTGCAGCGCTTAGTTTCTGGAAAAAAAACGAGTGTGCTTTAGACCACACGACTGAAGTGAAACTACAAGACAAACCTCGCCCCATGAACCCAGGTATCCCTGCTAAGTTACCAAACGTAGCGATTGGGGTGACCTATGACCTAGGGGTGACATGAAATTGGGGTGAAATATGACCATGGGGTGGCCTACGACCTTGGGGTGACCTACGACCTTGGGGTGGCCATCGTTATCCTTATCACTCCCCAAGTCAAGCGTGCGTAAAAGTCCGACCGTTCGTCTCGCCATCGATCACTGTTCGCATCGATTACCGTTCGCATCACAATTTTCGCAACGCATCACCCTTTTCGTAACGCTTTCAACAGCTTACCCCCCAAGTCGAGCGTGCGTAAAGAAGTTTTACTTCAAAAACAGTGACCGCACGAAATATGGGTTCATTTTTTTTAACCAGAATCAATGAGGCAGTCAATGGAATGGCATCACACAAAAATCGCCAAGGATAAAAAATTTAAAAACTGTGTGATCGATGGAGAAAGTTATAGCGATGGTGTTCTGGATGTGACCGTGTTTTTTACAACACTCTAATACATGCCCTTGTTAAAAGATTGACCAAAGCTGTGGAAATGGACGGAAATTATATTGAAAAGTAACAAATTAATCGTCGATAGTGTGATTTTTAACCCATGTAGTTGCATTTTTTTTATTTCTCGACAATTAAAGGAGAAAAAAAAATAGGAAGCGTTACTTTTTAACTGATCCTTGTAGATTTAGTAATAACCATATTGATCTTTGGAGTCGCAAGTTTTTCATATTTCTGTATGTCAGAATATTCAAGGTTCAAGTACTTAGGTATTATTAGTTATTTATATTATATCATTTACAATGTTGCCATATAAAATACTAGCTGGTCCCCGGCATGCGTTGCAATTTCATTCAAAGAAATAAATTGATTCTCCCTGCATGTCCTTTCCCGTGCGTCCCCGTTCCCTTCCACCTTCCCCGGCTTCCCCCTCCCTCGTCTCTTCCCTCTCCGCGAACCCCACCTATCCCGTTCCCCTTCCCTCTGCCGCTAAAATATGTGAAATACACTCATTTTCATTTATCCAAATTTCATGACACCATAGCTTACCATTATAATATATAACATATATGTTATTCTGATGTGTGAGCTATATTATTGTAAAGTTTCATTAAAATCCATCAGTAGGTTTTGCGTTAAAGAGTAACAAACACACATACATCCATACAAACTTTCGCGTTTATAATATTACTAGCTGGTACTAATGGTAGTAATGTCATTTAAAGAAATCTGCATGTCCTTTCCCATGCGTCCCCGTTCCCTTCCACCTTCCCCGCCTTCCCCGCCCCCGTCTCTTCCCTCTCCGCGAACCCGACCTTCACCCTGCCTTTTCTCGCTGCCGCTAAAATATATGAAATACATACATTTTCATTTATATACATTTCAAAACACCAGAGCTTACCAAATGGGATAAAAATAATACAGACATCCTGTTAAAAGACAATAAATAAAATGCCTATATTACTCGATGATATTGTAGCTTTCAGTAGAAAACCAGTATTCTTTCACCAGTAGGTGAAAGAATTTTTAAAATCGGTTTAGTGGTTTATGCGTGAAAGCGTAACAAACAAACACACGCACTTTCGCATTTATAATACTAGCTTTTGCCCCCGGCTTCGCTCGAATATTCGCCCCCCCCCCATAGACATAAAACAGAGTGCGCATAAAATTCAAGTAAAACCTTCAGAAAACTAAAGTAGACAAGAGTGGGGAGGTTACGAAGCACCGCACAAAGATGAGACCGATAGGCTACGAAGCGCCGCACAAAAAGAAGACTGAGCAGGCTAAATCCTATAGATGTATGTGTTAGTCTCTTTTTAGTGTCGCTATTTATCGTTTCATCGAGTTTCAAATCACAACGAAGAAGTTTTCACTTCAAAAATAGATTTACAACGGCGCTATCTACGGTAAATACCGTTACTAGACTTGTTGGACGACTTTCCTAGGCTTGTCTAAAACTGGAAATGTATCTACGTTATTAAGAAACACTGTATAAAATTTCGTTTTCTACGAGACAAATAATACATAACGGTTAAACCAGCTCGCAGACACTGTAGTTCTACGTGTACCTTTGCGAGCCATGAATTATTGGAAACGAACGAACTAAAGTCTCGCGTTTCTAGGATGAACGAAGTATGTATGAAGGATGAGTTAATGATGAATGTAAGTAAGTCTAAAGTCATGGTGTTTGAAATAGAGAGTATGAAAACATTGTGCAACATAGTTGTGAATGATGAATACTTGGAGCAGGTGGATGAGTTTGTGTATCTGGGTAATATTTTTACGAGAGGTGGGAAGACTGATAGAGATATTGAAAGAAGGGTAAATGCAGGTAACTCCATTAATGGAGGATCGAATTCCGTTGGCGCTAATAAAAAAACTATCAAAAGAAGCGAAGCTAGCGGTCCACAATGGAGTCCTGGTACCTACCCTAATGTATGGCAGGAAAGATGAAAGTAAATCCTATAGATGTACGTGTTTGTCTCTTTTTAGTGTTGCTATTTTTCGTTTCATCGAGTTTTCAAATCACTACGGCGCTAAAGAAGTTTTCACTTCAAAAAGGCTTGGGCTGGAGGACACGCCACTTTATGTCCTGAAACTCGCCAATTGTGACGATTTCTGATAAACGTCAGGTCGATCATAAAGTTTGGCTTGTACTATACCATATTTTATAGCGTATGTATTTGGGAGAGTTTCGTAAGTGTTATATTAATTACTTCGGCAATTATTGAATAAAATTCGTTTGTAAATCAACATTGATGATGTAAGCTGACTTTGTATACGTTTAGATACACGGTGACTCGAGAGTCTGTGCTGTAATTATTACTCGCTAGTACTAGCTATAAATGCCACTAAAAGAAGTAAATTGTTTCTCCCTGCTTGTAATTTCCCGTTTCTTCCGACGTCCCCTTCAACTCCTGAGATCCCCCTCCACCTTCCCGGTTCATCTTCTCCGCCTTCCCCCCTTCCGCGTACCCCCATCCCGCAAACACTATGTGAAATACACTCATTTTCACATTTTACAGCGCCCTTGAGGTGATTTTTCACAAAAACGGCGCTATGCAAGTCATCCAATTATTATTATTATTATTTCAAACAAATCACGGCAAAGTTTTATTTAAATTTCGTAACTATTATTTATAGAAACTTATCGCGAGCATGCGCAAATTTTCATCGCAATCAGATGAACAGTATAGGAATTAATTTCATAATGCCAGAGCTCACTATTGTATACCTATGTAGGAACCATCGCGAGCATGCGCACATCAACTCACCAACGTTTAATTGCAATCGGATGAATAGTTTAGGAAATAATTTCGTAACGCCAGAGCTCAGTATTATAAATAGAAATCATTGCGAGCATGCGCACATCAAATCACCATAGTTTCATCGCAATCGGATAAATGGTTTAGAAGCTTAAGAAACAAACAAAGAAATGTTAATTATTATTCAGGGTGTTAAGGGACGTACTTGACTTACTTTATTAACCAGTGATTTCTGACATTATTTGGAGTTCAAAATGTGAATGAAATGTCTTCGGTGACTTTTTCAATGTTTTTTTTTCTTCAAAATCAAACAAAAGTGAGGCTCGAAATGGGGGGGGGGGGGTCGAAAAAAATCCCGAAACATCACGAGGGGGGGGGGGGGGGGGGGTAAAATGAGATATCACGTGTATTTATTTTTCATTGAACACACGATTTCTAAAGGTGAACGTCCTATACTTTGTACTAAAAAAATACACGTGATTTTGGGGGGGGGGAGTTAGCCTAAAACCTCACCACATATCACCAGGGGTCAAAAAATTGCTAAAAAACATCACGTGATTAATGGACGACCCCTTATAAAATAAGTGAAGTACGTTCCCTAACCACTGAAGCGATTTTTGCCATATATTGGCGCCATTTTAAATGTCTCCGATTGCTTTTCGGATAAAAAAGGCAATTATCTTCTTGATTCAGCAAAAAAAAGTTTAAAAAATATTTGTAGCTCTTAGGCTTGTGATTTTCGACTTAAAACGGAGCTATTGAGATGCTTTATCTTTTATGTTGCAAATCCGAACTTCGTAGACTATTTTATAACGTTCGTAAAAATGATTTATTTAAATATTTTTTCATACAGAATTTATGATCAGCTGTTTACCTTTAAAATTAAGTCCTTTTTCCATAGACATGCACCTTTCATTACCAAGTCTACCACAGACAATATACAGAAATCGAAAATATTCTATGTTTACTCGAATAAGCACCTTTCACGGCAATTTCAAAGTAACAAAGACGCAGGATTCGCGCGGTTATAAACTTTACATTTTTTTTTATATTTATTTAATAAATCCTACAAATATAAGAAAAACGGTAAAATACAGGTTAATTCATTGGCTATATAGTAATATAACAAGTTTATAATTTGTAAGGATAAGATAAAATTCTAATATTTGATTTTTTTATGTTGGCGAAAAATTTTTAAATGATCTTCTGAAAATGTCGAGCAAATGTAGAAAAAAGTTTTAAAATGCGCTGTCGCTCCAGTGGTTAAAACCCTGCATTTTAATATGATAATAAAACATGTAAATTTTAGATTGCCTATATAAAAGTTGTCCGGCTGGTTCACATAACGTGAATTACGTTTTTAAGAATAAAACTCATTAGTATGAAGTCTCTAGAAGAGTTATTTCATTTAATTTCCCATTCGCAGCCTCGATTTCCATATAACCTGTTATAAGTGAAAGGAAGAAAATAGCCGAATAATATCTATTCTATCTGAATATTCTCTTTTCTATGCATACATCGTATAAACCTAAAAATAACAATTACATATAAACACGGAGTTATTCTTTATTTTCTAGTTTGTTTTTTTAATAAATAATTTCCTGTTGACTTGATCCAGTTTTTTTAAAAGAAATATCGTCCTATTGTCGTCTAGTTTGCATACTGAACGTCCGTTGATGACGTTCAAAGCAGGCAATTTTAACGATTTTTGGAGGACCTAACTCCTACAAGAAGAAACTTATCAAAAAAAAAAACTTACCGACACGCTAGTGGTCGACATCTACATTATATTATTTAAAAATGTTTGCATTAGTATCAAAATCCAGAGAGGAAATTGGGGAATGCGTTTTATGAACAAAACGCCGTCCGATTTCCTTAATAATATTACGTTATATAAAAACATCGTTCAGGTATTTCTTAAATATATAATTAAATACTGGCAAACTTATATTGTGTGTTGCACTCTTCGTTAATTTAAATGCAAATTTAACCGCATCTTCGTCTGTCTTGTGATAAGTCGTAATGGCCCACCAAACCTGTATCGAGCTGGTCACTAGGTTATTAAAATTTGTATCTAATTTGTCATCTAGGTTATTAAAATTTGTAATCGTTCGCACGATGATATATTTATTTGTCGTGGAATTTTCGATATATAATTATGTGACTGAAAACTTCCGTAGCCTCGAGGCGAAAGGTTCACTCAACCTTCCCCTTTCCTGTTATCTTCAGCGTTCATACGTCATTATTTATTTATATAACAACAATGTTAGGATAGGTACAGTATTGCTATGGTTGTTTCACCGGATAGGGTCTTTACTCTGTACCACACCGTTCAGAAATCCTATAGATGTAGGTATGTGTTTTCTCTCATTTTAGTGTAGCTATTTTTCGTTTCATCGAGTTTCAAATCATAACGGTGCTAAAGAAGTTTTCACTTTAAAAACATCTTCATACATCTTTTACCCTCCCGCTCCAGAGGGGGTAATAATACACTTACCTCCCTCTCGCGTTTCATATATTCAGTCCCAGTACATTCAGTTTTTAAAAAACTCGCTTGCCACCTGTTACAATTTTTAATTCAAATTTTCATTTTCATGTATTACAATATTCATTTTTGTATATTGTAGGAACAATCAATCAAATTTGGTACCTAACCTATTTAAAATAGCTATAATTCTTGATTCAAAGTATTAGGCGAGTACCTACTTCAAATAAATACATTAAGTTTAAGAGTTTCGAAAATCGGATTTTGATTTAAAAATCGTTGTTTTGCAAAATGTCTTTCTCAAATTTATGATATTTTTAACAGTTTTGCAAGAGGTGTTTCAGGTGTATTGTCATGTGATTGTAATAATCCAGAAACCTTTGCGTGGGTTTAAAGAAAATATTTTGAAAGTTTCAAGCATTTCTTATGAATATATACATAAACGTCTCATGTACTCATTTATTTACACATACACCCAAGAAAGCATATTTTGATTTTAATGTTTATTTATTTAATTATAATGTATTACAAATACATGGTAACGCATTATTCCCTATGAGTTGAGAAGAAAACTCATTACGGGAAGGACAGATAGATATAAGTACATTTTACACATGCATTACACGTTTAAAAAATACCATATATTGAAAAGGAAAAAATAAATTAAAAAATTCATTGTCAAGAATAGAGATTTTAGAAATACTGAGAGACATCCATACACATAAAACATTAAAAAAAAACAAACGTATGAAGGCGAGCCAATATTCACTGGTTTAAAAACATTTTCAGGAAATATTCTTTAAACGTTTTAACTAATATTTTTTTGTTAGCTTGCTTTATTTCATTAGGTAATGCATTGTATTGTCTATATGCGATATATTGTGATGAGTTAATACCAAATTTAGTTGTGTGGGTAGATGATGCCAAGTGTATTTGATTTTGGGATCGTGTTTTGTGCTGGTGTATGTCTGAATTAAAGACTGGTCTGATGTTAGTGTCTGAGGATCGAATTTTAAAATTTGAAAGGGTATTTTATCACCTGTCAAAAACAGTTTATACTTTTGGGAAGCTTTCAGAAATATGTCATTAATTTTTTGTATTTTATTGCATAACCGAAATATTTTGACCTTTCGACAAAATAGACTCGAGGACTGAGTGGTTAAAAATTGTATTATTTTCACAGTTTATTCAGAAAAAATGTTCAAATAAACTTAAAGTTTATTCAAGTAGTGGAGAGAGAGAGAGAGAGTGAATAGTTTATGGTGAGACAGCAAATATTATATTATTATTTATCAATATTGCAGACATCCGTTTGCTTGTACTGTATGTATAGGAATTTACCAGCAAGTACTTACATAATTATTGCGTGACCACCGGTCTGTGACTATATATGGATCGGCAGGTTTTCCTGGTCGTTTGAAAATGCGTGTCACGTCACAATGGTCGCGTTGACTTCTTCTGCAATCATGCATTGATTTTTAAAGAATTTAAACCCACAATCAAATAATTAGTAATTTGGGCATCGAGGAAGGCTTTTTTGTGTAAGTTTAAAAAAATACAAGTGTGCAGTTCACACGCGGTAGAAGTGAAATCTTCAGAAAACTAAAGTAGACAAGAATGGGGAGAGTATGAAGCACCGCACTAAGAGGAGACCGATTATTTTATTTCATTATTTCGCAGGCTAAGTTCTATAGATGTAGGTGTTTGTCTCTTTTTAGTGTCGCTTTTGCGTTTCACCTAGTTTCAAATCACAACGGTGCTAATGGTCGAGAAAATACATTTTTTTTTACGATAAATCTATATGAGAGAGTTTGGTTTTTACCCATGGCTGTTTCCAACAGCATTTATCTCGGGAATGCTGGGTATCTGCAGCCTTAGTTCCAGAGAGATGTCGCATTACTGCTGATGGCTTATAAGCTTCTAAATGGTTTTGTATCGGTACCAGATATTCTGGCTGAAATAGGATTCTATGTCCCGGATAATTTCACGCGAGGCCGCCAACACAGGCTTTTGATTCTTCCTAGGTGCAGAACTAACTTACCATTGGTCATAACCCTGGGACGACTCACTAGGTTAATTAACTGCCTCGCAGGAAATCTGGATATATTCCGGAAAATGTATTTATAATGCATCTTTTCTTACCGCTGTTGCAATGTATTGGTTTTATGCTGTTTTTGAAAATAAATAAATAAAGAAGTTTTCAATTAAAAAAACTAATCGGAGATCGTGATACAACCGTTTATATTATTTTTAAAATTCATCTATTTTAATTTCATTTTTGTTTTCTTGATTGAATGAATGTGTGAATGACGTGGAATCTTGGAAGTGGTTTTGGTGGCAATCTCTCACGTGCACGCGGACATGTAGCGATCCATACCCTCTGCACACACTTGCGTGGAAACGGCATGATGGTAACGTTAAGTTAATCTGGCTCGACGCCAATATTTTCAGATCTAGATCACAAAACCATTCAATAAACCTTTTACACTTGAACTACTATATATGGCGTATTCACATTCACAATATGGGGCATTCATTAATTACGTGAGTAGTTTTTCTTCCAATCTAGACCCCCCCCTCCCCCTCGGTGAGATAAATTTGGGTGGGTCAATTCGTATATTTTTTTCAAGTAACATGCGATTTTGCTTGACCCCCCCCCCCATTTGTGCTCACGTAGTTAATGATGCCCCCATACCATACTTATGTTAATTGAATTGAAAATATTGAAACAAAATTTTAGAAACATTTGTCGGATCGTTTTGAAAATCATCAATGTAACCCTATAGCTCTTTATAAACGGAGAATTTTTTTGCGTACTATTTTTATATAAGTTTCTGAACTTCCTTATTGACTCACCTGCCCTATCAGAAAGGATTGCAATTCGTTGTCCTGAACACAATACTACATAGAATACCTTATTTTATCATATAACATTTCAAATCGAAATACGCACAAAACTCTGCTCGGGCGTATCTGCAAATCTTATAATCCCCTAAGAGATATTGACATATTCCCGACTATACCCTAAGTTTAAAATCAAATTAACCTTACGTTGTACGAGTACCTATATCAAAACTATTATTTCTGTATCGTTTATTATTTTTTTTTCATATTTTTAAAATATACTTTTTAATAAATACCTACTTGCTTCCCAATCTGCAACAAAAATATTATAATGAAACTTAACTGGTTTGTAATTATTTTGGTTTTTATATATTCGACGGTCCCGATGAACAATGTCGAACAAAGATATTGGGTTTTCTCTTATCTGTGATGTCGAATGTGTTATTTTGTATTTTGCCGTAGGGTTTTTTAAAGTTATGTTTCTATATTTTTATTTCTTATGTTATATATTTATAATAATATTTCTTATGTTATAAATATATAACATAAGAAATATAAATACATATTTCGCTACTTTTCATTGTAAATTCCGAAAGTACGGACTTTTAAATCGTCTAAAGCAAGTTAAAATAAGCCAACAAAACGATTTTGAATGTTTATCGTATCCGATTGTTTTTTGGGACCGTCGAAAATAAATGTGTGTTTACTAATTAACTTTAAAAAAACATCTCGATGGTGTATTTCTATCATGAACTATGGAGCCTTAAATTTTTCATAGTTTAACCGTAGGAAGGTTACATGGAAAATTACACTGTGACGCATTTATAGTAGTTTAGTTTTATTTACGATTTAGTTCCAGTATTGTAAATAGGTACTAATTATAATACTAAAGAATTTATTTCTAAACATTAATTCGCAAATACCCTTGACAGGACATAATGCCGTAAGACCGGTTATACGAGCTGCGTGCTATGTGTATATGTGCATATTTGCACTTATTACCTCAAGTTGGGTTTCACTAGTGTTTTTACAATATGTCCCCGCCACGGTGCGTGCACACGTGCGCACCACGCGTGAAAATACAACACGCTAACAAGACACCCCCCCCCCCCATTTACTAAGATGTGTACACATTTTACGTAATTTAATCACTTAAGAGGAAATTTTTTAAGTGAAACTTCTTTAGCACCGTTGTGATTTGAAACTCGATGAAACGGATTCTCGTTTCTAAGAGATGGCGTTGTGAGTTAATTTATCGATAATGGATGAGAAGAGATGGCGGTGTGAGTTAATTTATCGTTAATTTATCCAGTAGATGGCGTTGTGTTTCGTTAGAAAAAGCGTAGCCGGTCAGCTAGTTATAATATATTTTTTAAACGATTTTTCTGTTCAATATTTTTTATGGGGATAAATCAAATATGTACACATATTATGTAATTAATTATTATATTGAATTTATTGTAATTTATGTATCTTTCTCTGAATAAAAAAAAAATAAAAAAAAATTTCAATGGAATTTTCTTTACTCAAGTTGAATAACAATTTTGAAACACGCTGTATGCATGTAATGCATTTGTACGCGTATCTACTGTGTTCGCATTAACATTAATTTATTTTTTGTTAGCTGGAAATCTGCCTACGAAACAACACTTATAAATAAGATGACTTATATAATATCTTTCCGACATCGATCTAAAGAAGTTTCGCGCGTGTTGCGCATTGGTGTTCATTGTTCACACATGTAGGTATGTTCTTTGTAGGTATGTTTTTTGTAGGGATTCGATCACGCGACCTTCGGATTGCGAGTCAAAAGCCTTACCGCTAGACCACGCCGGCCGTCATCTTATTAGTATTTGTGTTTTCTTCTTCGGAGGTTCTAGTTATCGTTTTCTTTGTCTGTTCATTTTGTAGTGGTTTGAAGATTAGATATTCATTTTACAATTTTTTTTTTGGATTTCTTAGGATTTGATTCCTGGTCGGATGAATGTCTGCAAAGGTTCATTTATACCACTACATTAAAGGGGACTTGCGTGGGACCGTGGATATATCGTATTATATTGGAACCGACTACCCGTAATAAAATAAATACTTTATTGCTATCTCATTCTCTCGCAGGCTAAATCTTACAGATGTATGTATGTGTTTGTCTCTTTTTAGTGTCGCTCGTTTTCTGTTTCATCGAAATTTAAATCACAACGGTGCTAAAGAAGTTTTCTCTTCAAAAACTTGTAACATTATTTTACTCCAGATTTTATGTCCGGGTTAAATCTTTCCCAAATGAAAGACTAAACCCTTCCACAAATGATTATCTAGTAAATTCACGCAATGTAAGTGCACTATACAAGTATAATAAATACAAAACAATACGTCAATCCACCAGAAACATAATGGGAAAATATTTCACCGACTCCAGATATTTTCATATCAGCGGGTTCGGCTCTGATGAAATCCTAACTGGTCCGATAAATCCTACTGATCCCTCAATATAAATATTTAAAAAATCTTTCGTAATCCTACATTTATTTAAAATGACTGCCTTTTGAATTTTTATATATACATTCTTTGACAAATCTAATACGCCTAAATTTTGAATGAGAGAGCTAGGTATAATGCCAGCAGCCGAAATAACAAATGGTAATATTTTTATAGTCTGAGAATGCCAAATTCTTTTAATCTCATTTCCTAAATCTGTATATTTTCTTATTTTTTCAGAAACAGTTTTCTGAATATTTCATTATCATTATAATTTATATGTCACTGGCAGAATCTATTATAAGATACGGATTAACAATATGGGGAAATACTACTATAACCAATCTGAAACAAGTCCAAGTTGTACAAAACGCAATTGTAAAATTATTAGTCGTCCCTAATATTTTCAAACAGAGACATAATTCACCGTTGCTATTTCAGAGTGCCAAAATTTTACCTGTTAAGGCAATACTATGGCACAAATTTATAATTCAGCATATAATTACCCAGCAGCATAAAGAGAAATTAGAACATAAATACAGCACAAGACGGGTTAATAGTTCCGAAATTTAATAATAAGTACGGACAGAGAACGTTTGAATACAGCATACCGAAGATATTTAACCAGACACTAAAAAGCAATGTAATTCTATGAATAAGGTTAAATATATGGTGAAAAATTGGATATCGGAAAAAAACATGTTTATATTGATATATATAAAATAATGTGGAATCTATAGATATAAGATTAAATTATAACTTTTAAAATGTATAAGTAACTAAACTATAAGCACCTGTTGACAAGCCAATTCAATTGGCTTAGCAGGACTTGTTTGTTGATACTCGTACGTATTAATTATTCTTTCAATAAATTATAAAACAAACAAAAAAACATTCTAAGCAGATTTCAATGATTATTATAATGATAATTATAAGTCTTTAGCACTTTGATCCTTCTTATTGTGCCCGGTGTACCAACTAGCTGAGACTAATCGCTCAGGTGTACCTTGTGCTTGCGTCTTACGGTTTATTTACATTGCTCAATGAAGAAATACTGGAACTGTCGCTTGCTAACATTGCAATAACATAATATGGCAGCCATGTTGAGGAGAAAATATTATTATCATTGCAAAATTATGTGCTGCGACCCGTTTTTACAGTTTTCATTGCAATCTCCATCGAAGCCAGAGTTAAAATAACCTCTCGAAAACTGGGCGTACTGTACAGTAAATATGTACTGTAAAATACCTGAAAAAACCCCACGACTCTGTGCAGTGTTTGATAGATTGTCCTAAGTTAGCAAACAGATCGCAATCTTTAGAGCACAGGCGTCAGGTGGGAATGCTATCCTTGTTCTACCGGTATTTCAATGGAAAGAGCTGTGAGGAACTAGTGTCATTGATCCCTTCGGCACCGGTGCACAGTCGGGAAACACGCCAAACGCGTGCCCAACATATGTACACGGTTGACATTTGTCACATGAGAACGGGTCGCTTCTTCGACTCGTTCTTGGCTCGGCTGTGGAACGATTTGCCGGCCTCTGTGTTGCCTCTTTCCTACAATATGATTCTTTACAAGACCAATGTTCATTCCCTCCTCTCCTCGAAAGACCCTCAACACAGCATCTCAGATGACATAGGCCCTGAGGGAAATTATTTTCCTCAGGGCCTCCTGTATTTTTTTTACATGAGCTCCACACAGGAGGCCCTGAGGTAAATAATTTCCCTCAGTGCCTATGTCATCTTTGGGGATTCTGTGTGGAGGGTTTTTTAAGGAAAGGAAGAAGAGGACAGTTCTGGGAATGAATAGGGTTTAAGGGGTGGGTAGGAATCTGGGGTTCAGTCTGTCCTGGTCAGACGCCTCCAAGACCTAGAAAAACCTCACCCCATAAACCCGGGCACCCTTGCTAAGTCACCAAACGTAGCGAACCACTTGGGGTGACCTATGGCAGAGGTGTTGGCTATCCAATAAAGGTTCCCGGGGCGGCGGTACCCATTCCCGCCTCCTAAATTGAAATTGCATGGAGTTAATTTTAAAAAAAAAATCAGCCTAATATTTTATTAGAAACAACGTCACCAAAACACTACAGTTCTGTACGAATAATTTCACGGGAAACACGAATATATAGAACAATTTTCCTGGTATGTTTTTAGTAAATTCCTTATAGAGAAAGTATGTAAATTTTATGTGGGCAAATTATCACAACGTCTAGTTAAAAAAGTGAGTATATCTTGTTAGGAAATTGAAAGAATACATTATTAATCTTAAAATTTTATATTTCATGTATTATATTGTATATATGTATATATATATATATCTTTGTATATCAAGGTAAATCGATAAAACATTCCTAAATTGATATTGTATGAATAAGGCATGTTAATTTATCTTGAGTGCCAAAATCAATTTCTCTCCGTGTAGGCGGTACATCCTCTCTGTACACCACTTCGGGGACACTTAGTTTTATTTTATGTAAGTAGGTATACCATATTTTCCCCAATCCGACTGCACATATATATTCCTTTTAATAAAATCTTTGGAAAATTGCTTGCAGCTACAAAGTGATATAAATTCTATCGTCGAATGGAGTCACACCAATAAATTAGGATTTTATATTAAGAAATGCTCTATTACGTGCTACACCAAGGCAAACAAAACGATTTACTATAACTACAAAATGTCATCACCATCTCTTCAGCACATTGTTATTTCGAGAGATTTGGGAATCACATTTGATATGCACCTTATTGGGGAATTAGAAGACGAGGAGTGTTTGCTAAACTTCCTCGTTTTCTAATTTCCTGTCGCTCGGCGGGCACCCTTACATGTCAGCCCGCATTAGTTGTATGGTAGCGGGAGCGGGGGGGGGCCTGGCTATATACGCTAGACTGCCGTACCGTTCCCCCTCCGCTTCCCGCTACTCCCCGTTGCTACCGCATAGCCGACCAATCAGAGCGCCGATTATCATTGGTCGGATCTGTGCGATAGTTTGAATTGTATGTTTGAATTGAGTAAATGTTTATGTTTGAATTACAGGAGTTCGGCCTATTATTTGGACAAATAAATGATAATGGAAGATAGGCCGAACTCCACTTGCATAATTAGTTAATAAAAAATAGTATAAGTCTTAGTTATAAGTTGCATATGTTGAATTCCCCTGAACATTGTAGGGCCGGGGACCCACGATCATTTTTTGTATTTTATGTTCTTTTATTAATAAACATGCTTGAGAGAGATGGTTTTGGTGGGCAGAGAGAACACAGAGAAGAGGGTAGTTCCAGAGGTCCCAACGCCCGTCACGCGAATCGTGTCGGAGGTTGTGACCTATGAAACACGCACTCAGGGTCGCACCGAATCCTCCACTCGGTTGAGGCAGGATTTTGTATAAAGAGAGGTGCGACCCGGGAACGAACGCATTCCAGCACCAACACGACAGCTACCCTTTTCTCTCTGCAAACCGGACCCATTTCTCGACGGAAATTAATTGCAATTTGGCTTTTATTTCACGAGACACAGCGGCTGACATAGACTACCCGGCGCCCTATCTTGCAGTCTGTGTGAGTGACGGAAACGTCGCTTACACACCTAACATCTCACGTCCACATAGAAACGATGTGCAGTAAAGCTTTAAGAATGTTAGGATTTGTGCTAAACAACTTCTGACATTTTTGTAGCTCTGCCGCGATTCGTGTGCTATACTATAGTCTAGTACGTAGCATTTTGGAAAGTGGTTCAGTAATATGGGGACCAGTGGATTTAACTTACTCTCAAATGTTAGAGAAAGTGCAAAAGAAGTTTCTGAGATATTTATATCTTAGAGATTTCGGATATTATCCCTGGTTATATCCATCAGTCTTTTTGTCCGGCATGCTGGGTATTAATAACCTCGCCGATAGAAGAAAAACTGCTGTGCTAACAACAGCATATAAACTTTTAAACAGTAACATCTGTATTCCCGATATAATACAGAAAATTGAGTTTTATATCCCCGACAATTATACAAGAGCGCGCAGACACAGAACTTTTGTAGTTCCGAGAAGCAGAACTAACTTACCATTGGTAATGCCGCTCTGGAAAATTATTCTGTTACTAAATTACCTGTCCCCTTTAGATATTTTTCAACTAAACATTCAAAAATTTAAAAAAATGCTATTATTACTTCATAAAATAAAATGTGTGTTTATTATTGGTTATGTTTAACTATAAATGTGCAAAATAAAATAAATAAAAAAAGTATGTCGGGGGGGCAACTATCTGGGAATCAACTGTCATGGAATCGTTTCTCGATTTCCTCCATCATTTTTTGTCCTATATTTACGTAGACCGACTATTTGTAAAATTTTCTAAATATATGAAAACCGGTT
This sequence comes from Limnephilus lunatus, assembly GCA_917563855.2. Classification (NCBI taxonomy): domain Eukaryota; kingdom Metazoa; phylum Arthropoda; class Insecta; order Trichoptera; family Limnephilidae; genus Limnephilus; species Limnephilus lunatus. The sequence continues at coordinate 3,357,752 of OU830596.1, read as the reverse complement.
TTTGCAGTCATTTATAATGTTTTCTTATTCACTGACGTATTTAGATGGTAATTAGGTATCTACCTGTTATGATGTCCTTTGTACCGAAACGAGATTTGAATTAGTTTACGAAGCCATGGTTATAATATTGGCCATTTTTATTTATTTATCCACGATAGTCCCTTGTTTGACGTAAGTCAAGTTTTATAAGAAAATCGTCTAAATCTAATCATGGAGATCAAGCTGGGACGACATTTTTTCGAATTATTACGATTCGCTAGGGGGCTTGAAGTAGTCTTAAAAGTTGCACATTCGAATACTGATAGAGTATAAAATATTTTTCATACTGGGTACTTCGATTTGATTTTTTTTCTGTTTGATCTGAATTTTGGATATACAAATTTCCCCACCATTTTAGTATTCTTTGTTTTTATGTGTAGCTAGTATATAGGCTATTTTCGCCGATAACATTTTGCAAATTCAGATTCTTCCGTAATTCCAGCAATAACTTTGTTATTTTCTTCTTCTTTTTTGTTTTGGGAATTACTTTGTTATTTTATTCGATTTTCAGTCATCCTGTAAATCCCGTTAGACACAAAATTTTCCCGTTTCGAGGGCACTCCAGTCTCCAGTCCGCCAGATATGACGGAAAATCCGTCAGGACGGCAACACTAGTCGTAGTTTATTATAATCTCTCTCGAACCCGCCTGGTGCCAAAAATGTGGTCACGTGGTTTGCCTCCAGCTCATCGAAATGGTATCCAGATTTATGTTAGTGCAAGTCTTTCAATTTGGATGCCTACGACCGTGTTCGACTGTGGAGTCTAGGAGGTTTTGGTTCGACACTGTGCGACGCAATTTCTAATCCGATCTTTTACCATTTTTACCTTTCAAATTCTTTATACAGGTACATACGCAGTGACTGAATTGGCCATACTTTATATCCAGTTTTACATACCCGGCATGCGTTGCAATGCCACTCAAAGAAATAAGGTATGTGTTTTAATTGTGTTTATTGAAGTGCTTTTAGACACACAATATTTTTTGTTTTTCCGTCTGGTGCGTATACGAATGAATCAGAAGGTTTTCCGTTATGTGAGTAGGTCACATGCAGCAGTCCGTGTAAGAAGCATGAATTTTTAAATATTTCCCCTGCTATACCTTACCGCTATTATATCTCCTATGCAATACCTCCTTCTGCCCACCCCCTCGTCCCCCTACCCATTCTTCACCCTTCTTATACACTCATTTTCCATACAACTCGCGCGCCACTTATTGTAAATTTTGTATACAAATTTCATAACGCCAGAGCTCACCATATATTTGTATATAAAAATCAAAATATGCTTGCTTGGGTGGATGTGCGCTTGCAGGAGATGGTTTCTATATAATAATAATAGTGAGTTCTGGCATCATGAAAGTATGCGTTGCTAACCATTCATCCGATTGAGATGAAACTTTTGGGGATTTGATTTGTGCACGCCCGCGATGATTTCTATATATAATAGTGAGCTCTGGCATTATGAAATTTGTATAAAAAAATTGCAAATGGTGGTACGCGAGCTATTCGAGAACTGAAAGTACCGGGACCGAATGTATGGAATGCGGGAGGGGGGTTCGCGGAACGCGGGAAGCGGGAGAGTGGACGCGGGAGAGGAAGGGGAGGCGGAAGGGGAACGGGAACGGGACGAATAGGAAAGGACACGCAGGGAGAAACAATTTCGTTATTGAGTGGCATAGCAACGCACGCCGAGAACTGGCTAGTTATAAAAATAAACCTTTGCGGGCGTGCGCACAACAACTCACCAAAGTTTCATCGCAATGGAATAAGTAGTATTTTATAACTCCAGAGCTCACCTTATACATACAAATGTTTTAGTAATGTATAAGGGACAAACAAAGAAACATTCATTTTTATATATTAAGATCTATTTTAATATTACCAACACAGTCATGTGTTCTTGTGGTGACCATTAGATTAAAGAAGGTATTTTTGTTTAGCCTTATTGTATTTATAAAAAAAACGGGTTCAAAAAACTAATTCCACAACAAACTCAATTACAGTGGGTTTAAAATGCAGATTATAATAACACTCTTAATTACCGTCTGAGCAAGAACTGCTTTAACATATAGGCAGTGGCGCAGCCTGTAAGTCGCCCAAACTACAAAATAAAATACGAGGAATTCCTGCAATTCAGTACATACGGTGTTGCCAGTCGCTGCAGTGAGCAAGATGTCATTATTAAGAAAGGGGATTCCCGGTTACATCAGGGAATAAGTAATGAAAAATTCAGTGCTCATTTCAAACGGTCTGAATCGTAGGTGCGACAAAAATATGAAATGAAATAGTTCAAATTTTTATAAGATATTATTATTATTTATTGTGAAATATTGCCGCCCCTTAAAAGTGCCGCCCGGGCTAACCGCTCCCGCTTTGCAACGCCCTACGCTACTGCATCAGTGCATATAGCAGATATAGCAGGTAATTAACAGAAATGACACCAGGGTTTAGTCAAAACCCATTGATTCAATTACCTCGCGTAACTCATCTCTAAAATAAGGTAACGTACGGATAATGGTTCGTTAACGAAAACCGGTTCGTTACGTAACGGATGTTTGGTTTGGTTATGAAACCGGTGAGTTGACCTGCTGAATATCAGATAAGAGTCGTTAAAAAGACCCTCGTATGGCGAATATCAACCGTGTATAAATGTTAAAAACTAGTGCCGAAGGGTTCAATGACGCTAGTTCTTCGGAGAACCTCCAATAAAATACTAGTAGAACGGACCTAGGATTTGCACTTGACGCCTCAGTTCTAAAGATGGCAATAATTCGTCTGATGAGATAGGAAATCTATAATCATCAAACAGGATTAATAGCCTAAAGACTGTACGGTTGAAATTTAAATGGGAATAACCAGAAAAAAAATTAGCCGTATTCACTCTTTTCCACAAAAAAGTATAAATTGATTTCGAAAAATTGTTCTTTTATCTGGTAAAGTTATGTTTAAAATTGTGAGAAAATATGTTTATTTTTAGCATAATAAGGTTACACCGTAGGTCGTTGGCAGATTTGTTAAATTTTCAAACAAAATTTGGTATTATACAACACACATTTCGAATCCTGTAATGATGCAGTAAAATAAATCAATACATTATCGGGGAAAGATATGTTTCAGAATTTTTAGTTTAAATAAAATCATTAAAAAAAAGATCCTCGCACATGTTTTTTGACGAAAATATTTCAGTTTGTCAATTTATTTTCGGTCTTACAAACTAATATATTTAATTTTTTTTTACATTTTTATTTTTGCTTAGAAATTATTGAAAAATTATAAATTCTTATGATCAAAAAATAATTACAAAAAGTACATAATTATAATAGTTTTATCATCTTCACGATATCATTGAATCACGCCTTTCAGCATTTTTGAATGGCATAAATTAAAGCAAATTTTGAATGAAATAAAATCGATATTGAATTATTAATCTTTCTCGTTGGAACCCTGTACGATCTTAAGAGTGTATAAGCAGAGAAACCAGAAATATGTCATTTTTAAATCAGTGGTTAGACGTATTGACTCTTTTCCACAAAAAACTATAAATGGATTTCAAAAGATTGTTCTTTTATCTAGTAAACTTATGTTTTAGATTTTGAGAAAAAAAAAATTTTTTAGAATAATAAGGTTATACCATAGGTCGTTCGCAGATTTGTTCAATTTTCAAAAAAGTACATTTCTTATACAACACCCATTTCAAATCATATAATCATGCAGTAAAATAAATCAATACATTATCTGGTAAACGTATATTTCAGAATTTTAATTTTAGTTTAAATAAAATTATTAAAAAATATATACGGACATGTGTTTCTTGACGAAAATTGGTCGGTTTGTGCATTTATTTGTGCACTTACAAACAAATATATTTCGGATTTTTTTACATACTTATTTTGCTAAGACGTTATTGACAAATCATAAATAATTTGATCGTAAAATAATTTCAGGAAGTATTTAATTTTAAATAATTTTGAACATCGCATTTTACCATTTTTATCGCAGCCCGTAAACACAAATTTCAGATTTCATTACGGGCCCAAACGCGGCCAGGAGAGCACGTCTTCGCGACGCTTTGAATAATAATATTTGGAAATGAAATTTGAAAACAAAATTTGAAATAAACACGAATTCCTTGATTCATGTTTGTTAAATCTACAGGGTTGCCCGAACGCAATTTTTCATGTTCATTGAATATTTTTTTGCAAAAATTTTTATAATTTCGAATATTTTTTTTATTTTAAATTTTTTCTTGTGTGAATACCGCACAAGAGTCCCAACTGCTGCAAAATATTGTTTTGGGGTAAATCTTTTTTACGCACGCTCGACACTTGGGGGTAAACTGGTGAATGGGTTACGAAAAGTGGTGATAGTTACGAAAAATGACATGCGAACGGTAATCAATGCGAACGGTGATCGATTGCTCGGCGTGTCGGGCCTTTACGCACGCTTGTTTTTCGTGTTATTGTTATATTGTTAATGGACTATTTGTCCGTAAATAAATAAATAAATTATATACAGCGGGTACCCGGCATGCGTTTCATGGGCACTGTAACCTCGCGGTCAACTAAACTGTTATGGTTCCATCACAAGTCCCGGGAATTATAATGCAAGCGCCTGCACTATATAACATTATATACAGCGGGTACCCGGCATGCGTTGCAAGGCCACTCAAAGAAAGAAAGGGTTTGTGCGCTTTAATTCTGTTTGTTGAAGTGCTTATTATTAATTATGCACACGAATAAATATTTCAAAATGCGACATTTTTTACAATCCAACTAAATATTACTCGTTTTTTTTCATGAATACCGCACAAGTCTGGAGCCAGTGGGACTATTGCATCCCCAATTTGGAGTATGTTGTAAGACTGAAGGTAGTGGGGAGGGGAAGGATATAGGGAAGAGGAAGGTGAGGAAGTACCTGGCTATTCAGATCTGACCACTAAACACGGCTAAAGCCATTTCAAGCAACATTTCAATTCTTAATGGTGGTCTTACACCAGGGCGATACTGAGAGTATCTTCCACTCTAATGGCCGTAAAATACAATTGAAAAACAAAAAACCAAAATATTAAAAAGAATATAACAAATTGTTTATTCATGTAGCTATCTACTTAATACCTACTGTGTTTACGCATTTCACTTGTATCTATTTATGTTTATGCACTTCAATATACAAATAACTACTACTAATTAAAATTCTGGAAGCGAGAATAGTAATATAAAGTAGCAATAGTAGCGGGTAGCCCTAGCTCGAGTGAACAAAACCCTCAAAACTCGGATTGCCGCGGAACGAAATTTAGTTCTGAAAACGCCCGCTCGCGAGCCCTGATGTGTTAGCGCTAGTGTCGGAATCGAAGTTGTCATGTGCTGGTTATTCACTCTTAACAAAATCTTTCGACGAAATTTGAATTCTCGGCCGCTGGCTGGTTAATAATGCAACTCTGACCCCGCGCCTTACACAAAACCTTTTTCGTGGAGTTTGCATGCAAATCTAGTTTTGTACAAGAATACAATAAAAGCGATCCCAAAAGATGACGCCACTTACTTTAACCCGCCTTCCAAATTGAAAATACGTAAAAAACTTCAAAATTATAACTGGTGTATGTGTTAATTGGTGCAAAGTGGAAAGTGGAAATTGGACAAGAGACCGTTGTCCTGCCGCAGTGAGTTTATGCGATCCCTTTTCCTACCTTCCAGAGATTTTCTAACACACAACTTCTGTTGAACAAACTAAATTTGTTTAAATCCTTAGTATAGTATTAATATTGTGACATTATCACAACAAGCTTAGCGCAATTATTAGCCGCATACTGTTCTCTGTGATTGTTGTAATTATATTGAGTAATAACTTGATTGTAATGAGTTATAATACTCGGTATGCTTTGTCGACTTGTTTGTGGAAACTTTAACTAATCAATCCAATCATACTTGGCCGTGGCAATGTACAGTAAATACAGATTGTTAAGGGACGTACTCGACTTACTTTAACCAATGAATCCTGACATTATTTGGAGTAAAAAATAAAAATGAAATTTTGGTCTCCGGTAACATTATTTATGTTGTTTTTTTTCAACTTCAAACATAAAAAATCAGTGTGTATTGGACAGTTATGGCTTGTTCGCCTTGGGCAAATAGTTAGTTGAGTAGCGAGTACACTTGCTACTTGACTAGCCGAAAAGTGTTCGCATTTCGACACATTACAATCAAGTAGAGTACATTAGCAAGTGGCGCATTGGAAAATGAACAGGCCGCAGCGATTTAAAGTAAATAGGCTCATTAAGCTGATTGTAATGCTTATTTTAGAAGAGGTGGAAAATAAATTAGTTAGATGAACATAAATAAACTATGGACACCAAAAGAGATTAATAGGAGCATATAAATAATTTTAGAGTAGCATCCTCGCTCCCACGACACGACATAGGGGCCATCCATAAATTACATCACACGAATTTCATGATTTTTTTGCCCCCCCCTAGCGTAGCTACAATGTCACACTTCTCTACACGGGTCCGCGCATGTCAGTGGGCGCTACTCGTCCGAAAAATTAGAACGAGATGAGTTGATTCAACTAAAGAGTTGACTAAACTACTCTACCAAAATTGTGGTGTTCGGACGCGCTCAGTTACTAATATAGTCTCTACTCGACTAAAATACTTGCCGTGTGCGAACGGCTTTTTAGTGTCGGTTGGGAGATTGGGCGGTTGCTCGGCTTAGTGACCAGTGATGACATTTGGAAGACATTTTTTTTCTTAGCTTTCGAAGAAAAAAAAAATCAAAAAAGTCACTAAAAACCAAAGTTTAATTTATATTTTTTGTCCAATGTCAGGAATCACTAGTTAAGGAAGATTAAGAACGTCCCCACCCTGCACTATATTTTTTAATCTTAATTTTTTTTATTTACATTTATTATTTTCAAATATCAATGTATCTGTATTTTTAGTAATAATTAGGGCAGACCCGTGAAATTCAGATTCCATGACAGTTGATAACTGACAGTTGGCCCCCGGCGTACTTAAATACAATATTTAGTAGGGAAAATACGGCATATCTACTTACACAAAATATAACTATTAATTTAGTATCTCCGAAGGGGTGTGCGCCGAATAACAAAAGTACAAAACATTTTTTCATTAAAATGCATCATAATTTTCTGTTAAAATATTATATCGTAGGTAGGTACCTACTTTATCGCTTGTCTGAATAGTCCACTTACATCACATTTTTAAAAATTTTTTCCGGTTTAGACAAATATTCTAAGACATTCCGTATTTTTCATTTTTTTAAATCGTATTTATGAAACCCTGGCGATTTTTTGAAAATTTCAATCCGAAAAATCAGACCATTTTTTATAAACCGGAAATACGGGACATAATTTTATGTGTGCGAAAAAACGATAATTACATAGCCGAAAATCATTTTTTAAAAAATAACGTTTTCCACACGAATGGCAATAAATTTTACGGGGTTCTCTTCGTATCATCTGTAAAAACACCGCCATATTTATCAAAAAATCAAACCAAAGGATAAGTTCGCATCAGAACAAACAATAAATCTAGTGAACGTTAAACGCAAATTCAAAAATTCGCCGGAAATCAAAGTGTTGCCATATAAAAAAAAATTTATCATTGTGGAATTTCACAAAATTAAGGGAACATAATCTGAGACGGGACATTTTCATGTTGTGACGTCACGAGCTCAAATAATAGATTTATTTATTTAAAAATTAAGAAAAACTATACATTTCTAAAAAATTTTACTAACATTTTCGTAATCTTAGTAAAAAAATCTATCCACACGATTTTTTCCAAGTCGTTATGAAATCCATGTAAGTGGCCTATTATTATGCTCATGTAAACATTATATGCCTACCAGTACTTCACACTAAAACTACTAATGTACTAGAAATCATATGTACTTGTAACATGATCCTGGATTCTTTACTTTTTATATTTAAATCTTTGTAGGTAACTTTTATAGATATCTCATATTTCTACATTTTACCTTTTATTGTTTTATTTCTCACTTTAAATTTTTATTTTTACTTTTTACCTAATAATTTATAGTTTGAACTTTATACTTTATATTTTATGCTTTACACTTTATAATTTACTTTTATACATTTTACATTTTATTCACTGCTTATTTTACCTTACTTTTGACCTTTTTTCTCAAATTTCACTTACATTCTTCATGTTGTTGTACTTTTAATAATTTAAGTATGTCAATTATTTTAATGGCACGTGTTGTGCTGTACATGTGTAAATAAATTATTTATTCTTCACCCGAGCATTTCCAATTATGAAATAAATACTTAAATTCAGAGCAAATTTGAGTTCATAGAATGTGAATAATTTTACGGAATGACGCACATCACAGACGACGGAAAATAGTATGTTTGATGATGATTTGATTGCTTTATGAACTCCATAACGTAAACAACAACAAACTAAAATAATGACATCTTCCATCGTAATTTGCAGTGAAAATGGGCACATACTTAATGGAAAAGTTGCGTGTGTTTTTTTTAAATCATTTATTGATAAACATGCATTTAGTTTTTTCGTGTGTGATTATTGTCATTATATGTCATTTTTAAATCAAATTTTAGACGTGTTGACTCTTTTCCACAAAAAAATTATAAATTTATTTCGAAAGACTGTTCTTTTATCTAGTAAAGCTATGCTTTAAATTTTGAGAAAATATGTTTATTTTTAATACAATAAGGTTTTACCGTAGGTCGTTGGCAGATTTGTTAAATTTTCAAATAAACAACACACATTTCAAATCATATATTCATGCAGTAAAATAAATCAATAAATTATCTGGGAAAGCTATGTATCAAAATTTTAATTTTAGTTTAAATAAAATTATTTTAAAAAAAAGATCCGTGCACGTGTTTTGTGACGAAAATACTTCATTTTGTCTATTTATTTCCGGTCTTACAAATTTTAGATTATTTATTTAAGATTTTTTTATATTCTTATTTTGCTTAGACATTATTGAAAAATAATAAATACATGTGATCAACAAATTTTTTTCAAAAAGTACATAATTTTAATAGTTTTATCATCACGCCTTTCAGCATTTTTGAGTGTAGGTATAAATTAAATCAAATTTTGAATGAAATAAAATCGATATTGAGTTATTATTTTAAAAAGCTGTTACGGAGAATATATAATCTTTCTCATTGGAACCGCCCTGTAGGATCGTAAAAACATCTTTCGACGAAATATGAATTCTCTGCCAATGGCCCTCAATGGAAAAGTTGCGTGTGTGTTTTTTTTTTAAATAATTTATTGATAAACATGCATTTAGTTTTTTTTTGTGTGTGATTATTGTGATTATGTATTCTTAAGTGGAAACACTGTCGCCTAGAAATTTGAGTAATTGGTATTTTACCAAACTGTTGCTGTCACTGTCACTGCTACCCCCTCAGAATACTGAGCGAAAGGGACAACTGCACCTCCCTAAACCATTCATCCGATTGCGATGAAACTTTTGTGATTTGATGTGCACATGTACGCGATGGTTTTTTTTATATAAAAGTGAGCCCTAGCGTTATGAAATTATTTCCTTTTCCTACTATTCATCCGATTGCGAAAACAACTTTGGTGATTTGATGTGCGTACGCCCGCGAAGGTTTCTATTTATAATAATGAAAACTTATTATTTTTTTATAAAAAAATACAATAGATGGCACGCGAATTGAAAATGTGTGTATTTCATATAGTTTAGCGGCAGGAAGGAAAGGCGGGAGGGAAAGAGGAATCCGGGAAAGGAAAGAAGGAGAGAGTGGGATCGCGAGTGGGCTGAAAGGCGGGAGGGGGACGTGCTAATATTTAAGCGAAAATTGTGAAAATGTTTAATAAAACACGACTTGTTTAAAATAGAGCAAAAATGGGGGCTGGTTTTTAACAGTGGGAAAAAAAATTTCACACTGCATAATATTCATCTTGTAAAATAACTGAAAAAAACGTGTTTATAATCATATTTTTCTTAGCATACTTTGTGATTTTTTTCTATCGAGGAATTTCATATACATAATTGCCGTTTCGGCGTGGGGAATGTATAGATATTATCTTCAAGAATAACAAATATTTTTTTAAGAGCTTTAAAACTTAAATACGTAATAAATCGGTTGAAATGCGGGATGCCGCGGCTTCAACTGGGCAAAGGCGAACCAAAAGCCCTCCGCAGGGCCTAGCAGCAAAAATCTGCGGAGCGGGTTTGGAACTGTTAGTATCTATATATCATATTTATAAAAAAACGAGTGTGCTTTAGACTTTAGACCACACAACTGAAGTAAAACTTCTGCTCCATCTATATGATAGGAAGAGAGAAAGAAAATGTGCGCGCGCACTGCTCTCTCTTGCTCCTACAGTGATATACGAAGCGTTCGCCTTGCTTTTCGTAACGCTCTCGTCACGAATTCGCCAGCTTACCCCCCAGGTCAAGCGTGCGTAAATAAGTTTAATATTTGCACTGGTGTCAAAATCCAGAGAGGATGTTGGAGAATACGTTTGGTGGACAAAACGCGGTTCGGTTTTCTCATAAAGTTTGTTTTACTTGTCATGCCTCGTTAATGTTTACCTAGATTTCTGTGAATTATTAGCATTTTTCCCGATAATATTTTCGTCACAGTCCATTCTTTGCTTCACCGAACCGGGTATTGTTTTCCGTCTCTCGGAACAATGGTCACGTATATCAAAAATATGCGTTGCATTTCCTATGACAATAATGTTGAAATATTTTGGGCTAAATAAATGGTATATATTGTAATGCAAACTGGTTTCATTCTATTTGGAACGAAAATGCAGTCATATTTACAATGGAGTTAACGCATACAATTTATTTAACCAGGTTTTTAAACTGAACTAAATAATCGTTGAATATACATACATAGGTTTGTAGCCGAGTAGACTAAGGCGTTTTATTTCCATGCGTCGCGGGTTGTAATGGTCCAGGGATAAGGCTCTCAACTCTCAACTAGCGATCTGTAGGTCGCGGGTTCAAATCCCGGCGCGCAACTAAATTTATTTGATTGATTTGTGATTTCACAATTTAAAAAAAAATAATGATACTTTGTGATTTTTTTATTAATTATTTTTGCATGAAATGACAAAAAAATGAGGCGACGATAAATTTTACAATACACTAGCTTTTACCCGCGGCTTCGCTCGCATGGCTCCGTAGTCCAGTGGCCTAAGACTCTTGACTCACAATCCGGAGGTCGCGGGTTCGAACCCGGCGTGCGCAAATAAATTTTTATTTGATTCATTTGTGTTATTTCACAATTAATTCATTTAAAATAATATATAGTATATTTGCGGCACGTTCCAGAGTGGAAGATACTATCAGTATCGCCCTGGTGTAAGACCACCATTCAGAATTGAAACGTTGCTTGAAAATGGCTTTAGCCGTGTTTGGTGACCAGATCTGAATAGCCCGGTACTTCCCAACCTTCCTCCTCCCCACCTCATTCCCTTCCCCACTACCTTCAGCCTCACAACATACCCCAATTGGGGATGCCATAGTCTCACTGGCTCCAGACGGGAGCAGTTAAGATTCTTGTGCGGTATTCACTGTAAAAAAAAAGGGGGAAATCCAAATATATAAAAATGAAAATATGCTAGCTTCTGGGTTTGTAGTTCCCGGCATGCGTTGCTATGCCGCTAAAGAGGCCGCTATCCGAATTTCTATCGATTTCTTGCAAACCTCCCTTAAACATTTGAAGTTTTTAAGCTCTTTAAAAAATATATGTTATTTTTTAAGATAATATCTATACATTCCCCACGCCAAAACGCAAATTATATGAAATTCTCTCGATAGAAAAAAATCGCAAAGTATGCTCCAAATTATTTTTATTTTCAAGTGTGTTTCCGTTATTTTACAAGTTATATGTATGAAAAAATTTTGCTCTATTTTAAACGAGTCGTGTTTTATTAAAGATTTTCGCAATTTTTGCATCGATTTTGGCGCTGTAAATGTTAGCGCTCTCCTCTAATATTCGTAATTTCGTATCCCTCCATCTTCTTTTTGGGGCCGGTAACGGAGCCTTAATAAAGATATTGTTTCTCCCTGCGTGTCCTTTCCTTCTTATTCTTATTCCACCTCCTATTCCTCTTCCGCATCCCCTTCCCCTCACGCGTTCCCACTCTGCCTTCTCCGCTTTCCCTCTCCCCACTCCCCTCTCCCGCTTGCCCCGTCCCTTGAACCCCCCTCCCGATTTCCCCTCCCGCCTCCCGCATTCCACACATTCAGTCCCTGTACATTCAGTTTTCAAATAGCTCGCGTGCCACCTATTGCAATTTTTTTATACAAATTACATAATGTCAGACCTCACCAGTATATGTATATATAAAAACCTTTGTTGACGTGCTCACAACAATTCTTCAAAGTTTCATCGCAATCGGATGAACGGTTTAGCAATGCATAATTTTATGATCCCAGAGCTCACTATTGTATACAGAAACCATCGCGGGCATGCACACATTAAATCCCCAAAGTTTAATCGCAATCGGATGAATGGTTTTGCAACGCATAGTGGACACACATACATACAAACATTTTTAGATTTTTCAAAAGAAGCAAACACATTGTAACTTGACATTTTAAATAAATTAAAAGAAAATACTTTGTTTTAGGTCACTTTATTGATATTTTATAGTCTACCGGTTTCGGTACCTCCGTACCATCCTCAGGACTGTTATAAAAATACTAGGATTGTTATAAAAATACTAGTATTTTTATAACAGTCCTGAGGATGGTACGGAGGTACCGAAACCGGTAGACTATAAAATATCAATAAAGTGACCTAAAACAAAGTATTTTCTTTTTATTTATTTTTAGATTTGTATATAAATACATAGATTTGTTTTAAAATATGTATGGGTTTTTTTTTTTTTTTCGTTATCAAAAATTAAAACGTAAGTAAATATATTTGAACTTTTTTTATGTTTGCATTAAAAATACGAATAATTAAAAAAATTACACGTTTTTGTCTAATAATAAAAAAAATTAAGGCGCATTTCATCACCTTTCAAAAACAGTTTTTAGTTTTCGGAGTCATTCATAAATATATATGTATATACATATATATGTTTTAGATTTTATTGCAGAGTGGAAATATTCTGACCTTCTGAAAGAATACGCCAGAGGCCTGTGGGGTTAAAAACCGCCTCTTTTTGTTTACCCGTGTGGAAAAAACCGTTTTCTAAATAGTTATGATAATTCTTTACATTAATACAGAGGTTCCCAAAGTGGGTGCCGCGGCACCCTGGGGTGCCGCGGACGGAGGTCAGGGGTGCCGCGGGGCGCCTCTGATGTCTCTACTAAAAATCAAAATTGACATGAACGAACACAAACACAACACATATCTGTGCGAAGCTGAATTTTCAGCGATTGCAGTTATAAAGAGCAAATATCGCTCAAAAATAAATGTGGAAAAAGAAATGAGAGTAGCTGTATCAAGCCTTATTCCCCGGTTTGAACAATTGTGCAACGAGCTGCAGGCTCACCCGTCGCACTAAACGGTTTTTGTATTTGTATTATATTTCGAGGCTACCACAGATAGACATTATATGACGGGGTGCCGTGAGAAAATTCAAATTTTCTAAGGGTGCCGCGACTTGGAAAAGTTTGGGAACCCCTGCATTAATATATTCATTTTATTCTTATGATAACTTGCCCATAAATTAGTTAAATCAATGATAATTTTATTACGTTAAAAATATTAAAACTGGTTTTTTATGGCACAAAATGAGCACATTCTAATATTTTAGGCAACTTGGCGCAATTTTAGAAGTCTGAAGTTGATCAAATATTTTCAATTAGGTGGGGGGACCTGTAGAAATTCTTTCTTGAACTAATAACCATATTCATAGGACTGTCTGGGACACAAACGACATTTGAATTGTGTGAATTTCATAGGACTGTCTGGGACACAAACGACATTTGAATTGTGTGAATTTCATAGGACTGTCTGGGACACAAACGACATTTGAATTGTGTGAATTTCATAGGACTGTCTGGGACACAAACGACATTTGAATTGTGTGAATTTCATAGGACTGTCTGGGACACAAACGACATTTGAATTGTGTGAATTTCATAGGACTGTCTGGGACACAAACGACATTTGAATTGTGTGAATTTTATAGGACTGTCTGGGTCACAAACGACATTTGAATTGTGTGAATTTCATAGGACTGTCTGGGACACAAACGACATTTGAATTGTGTGAATTTCATAGGACTGTCTGGGACACAAACGACATTTGAATTGTGTGAATTTCATAGGACTGTCTGGGACACAAACGACATTTGAATTGTGTGAATTTCATAGGACTGTCTGGGACACAAACGATATTTGAATTGTGTGAATTTTATAGGACTGTCTGGGTCACAAACGACATTTGAATTGTGTGAATTTCATAGGACTGTCTGGGACACAAACGACATTTGAATTGTGTGAATTTCATAGGACTGTCTGGGACACAAACGACATTTGAATTGTGTGAATTTCATAGGACTGTCTGGGACACAAACGACATTTGAATTGTGTGAATTTCATAGGACTGTCTGGGACACAAACGACATTTGAATTGTGTGAATTTCATAGGACTGTCTGGGACACAAACGACATTTGAATTGTGTGAATTTCATAGGACTGTCTGGGACACAAACGACATTTGAATTTTGTGAATTTTATAGGACTGTCTGGGTCACAAACGACATTTGAATTGTGTGAATTTCATAGGACTGTCTGGGACACAAACGACATTTGAATTGTGTGAATTTCATAGGACTGTCTGGGACACAAACGACATTTGAATTGTGTGAATTTCATAGGACTGTCTGGGACACAAACGACATTTGAATTGTGTGAATTTCATAGGACTGTCTGGGACACAAACGACATTTGAATTGTGTGAATTTCATAGGACTGTCTGGGACACAAACGACATTTGAATTGTGTGAATTTCATAGGACTGTCTGGGACACAAACGACATTTGAATTGTGTGAATTTCATAGGACTGTCTGGGACACAAACGACATTTGAATTGTGTGAATTTCATAGGACTGTCTGGGACACAAACGACATTTGAATTGTGTGAATTTCATAGGACTGTCTGGGACACAAACGACATTTGAATTGTGTGAATTTCATAGGACTGTCTGGGACACAAACGACATTTGAATTGTGTGAATTTCATAGGACTGTCTGGGACACAAACGACATTTGAATTGTGTGAATTTCATAGGACTGTCTGGGACACAAACGACATTTGAATTGTGTGAATTTCATAGGACTGTCTGGGACACAAACGACATTTGAATTGTGTGAATTTCATAGGACTGTCTGGGACACAAACGACATTTGAATTGTGTGAATTTCATAGGACTGTCTGGGACACAAACGACATTTGAATTGTGTGAATTTCATAGGACTGTCTGGGACACAAACGACATTTGAATTGTGTGAATTTCATAGGACTGTCTGGGACACAAACGACATTTGAATTGTGTGAATTTCATAGGACTGTCTGGGACACAAACGACATTTGAATTGTGTGAATTTCATAGGACTGTCTGGGACACAAACGACATTTGAATTGTGTGAATTTTATAGGACTGTCTGGGTCACAAACGACATTTGAATTGTGTGAATTTCATAGGACTGTCTGGGTCACAAACGACATTTGAATTGTGTGAATTTCATAGGACTGTCTGGGACACAAACGACATTTGAATTGTGTGAATTTCATAGGACTGTCTGGGACACAAACGACATTTGAATTGTGTGAATTTCATAGGACTGTCTGGGACACAAACGACATTTGAATTGTGTGAATTTCATAGGACTGTCTGGGACACAAACGACATTTGAATTGTGTGAATTTCATAGGACTGTCTGGGACACAAACGATATTTGAATTGTGTGAATTTTATAGGACTGTCTGGGTCACAAACGACATTTGAATTGTGTGAATTTCATAGGACTGTCTGGGACACAAACGACATTTGAATTGTGTGAATTTCATAGGACTGTCTGGGACACAAACGACATTTGAATTGTGTGAATTTCATAGGACTGTCTGGGACACAAACGACATTTGAATTGTGTGAATTTCATAGGACTGTCTGGGACACAAACGACATTTGAATTGTGTGAATTTCATAGGACTGTCTGGGACACAAACGATATTTGAATTGTGTGAATTTTATAGGACTGTCTGGGTCACAAACGACATTTGAATTGTGTGAATTTCATAGGACTGTCTGGGACACAAACGACATTTGAATTGTGTGAATTTCATAGGACTGTCTGGGACACAAACGACATTTGAATTGTGTGAATTTCATAGGACTGTCTGGGACACAAACGACATTTGAATTGTGTGAATTTCATAGGACTGTCTGGGACACAAACGACATTTGAATTGTGTGAATTTCATAGGACTGTCTGGGACACAAACGACATTTGAATTGTGTGAATTTTATAGGACTGTCTGGGTCACAAACGACATTTGAATTGTGTGAATTTCATAGGACTGTCTGGGACACAAACGACATTTGAATTGTGTGAATTTCATAGGACTGTCTGGGACACAAACGACATTTGAATTGTGTGAATTTCATAGGACTGTCTGGGACACAAACGACATTTGAATTGTGTGAATTTCATAGGACTGTCTGGGACACAAACGACATTTGAATTGTGTGAATTTCATAGGACTGTCTGGGACACAAACGACATTTGAATTGTGTGAATTTCATAGGACTGTCTGGGACACAAACGACATTTGAATTGTGTGAATTTCATAGGACTGTCTGGGACACAAACGACATTTGAATTGTGTGAATTTCATAGGACTGTCTGGGACACAAACGACATTTGAATTGTGTGAATTTCATAGGACTGTCTGGGACACAAACGACATTTGAATTGTGTGAATTTCATAGGACTGTCTGGGACACAAACGACATTTGAATTGTGTGAATTTCATAGGACTGTCTGGGACACAAACGACATTTGAATTGTGTGAATTTCATAGGACTGTCTGGGACACAAACGACATTTGAATTGTGTGAATTTCATAGGACTGTCTGGGACACAAACGATATTTGAATTGTGTGAATTTTATAGGACTGTCTGGGTCACAAACGACATTTGAATTGTGTGAATTTCATAGGACTGTCTGGGACACAAACGACATTTGAATTGTGTGAATTTCATAGGACTGTCTGGGACACAAACGACATTTGAATTGTGTGAATTTCATAGGACTGTCTGGGACACAAACGACATTTGAATTGTGTGAATTTCATAGGACTGTCTGGGACACAAACGACATTTGAATTGTGTGAATTTCATAGGACTGTCTGGGACACAAACGACATTTGAATTGTGTGAATTTCATAGGACTGTCTGGGACACAAACGACATTTGAATTTTGTGAATTTTATAGGACTGTCTGGGTCACAAACGACATTTGAATTGTGTGAATTTCATAGGACTGTCTGGGACACAAACGACATTTGAATTGTGTGAATTTCATAGGACTGTCTGGGACACAAACGACATTTGAATTGTGTGAATTTCATAGGACTGTCTGGGACACAAACGACATTTGAATTGTGTGAATTTCATAGGACTGTCTGGGACACAAACGACATTTGAATTGTGTGAATTTCATAGGACTGTCTGGGACACAAACGACATTTGAATTGTGTGAATTTCATAGGACTGTCTGGGACACAAACGACATTTGAATTGTGTGAATTTCATAGGACTGTCTGGGACACAAACGACATTTGAATTGTGTGAATTTCATAGGACTGTCTGGGACACAAACGACATTTGAATTATGTGAATTTCATAGGACTGTCTGGGACACAAACGACATTTGAATTGTGTGAATTTCATAGGACTGTCTGGGACACAAACGACATTTGAATTGTGTGAATTTCATAGGACTGTCTGGGACACAAACGACATTTGAATTGTGTGAATTTCATAGGACTGTCTGGGACACAAAGACATTTGAATTGTGTGAATTTCATAGGACTGTCTGGGACACAAACGACATTTGAATTGTGTGAATTTTATAGGACTGTCTGGGTCACAAACGACATTTGAATTGTGTGAATTTCATAGGACTGTCTGGGACACAAACGACATTTGAATTGTGTGAATTTCATAGGACTGTCTGGGACACAAACGACATTTGAATTGTGTGAATTTCATAGGACTGTCTGGGACACAAACGACATTTGAATTTTGTGAATTTTATAGGACTGTCTGGGTCACAAACGACATTTGAATTGTGTGAATTTCATAGGACTGTCTGGGACACAAACGACATTTGAATTGTGTGAATTTCATAGGACTGTCTGGGACACAAACGACATTTGAATTGTGTGAATTTCATAGGACTGTCTGGGACACAAACGACATTTGAATTGTGTGAATTTCATAGGACTGTCTGGGACACAAACGACATTTGAATTGTGTGAATTTCATAGGACTGTCTGGGACACAAACGACATTTGAATTGTGTGAATTTCATAGGACTGTCTGGGACACAAACGACATTTGAATTGTGTGAATTTCATAGGACTGTCTGGGACACAAACGACATTTGAATTGTGTGAATTTCATAGGACTGTCTGGGACACAAACGACATTTGAATTGTGTGAATTTCATAGGACTGTCTGGGACACAAACGACATTTGAATTGTGTGAATTTCATAGGACTGTCTGGGACACAAACGACATTTGAATTGTGTGAATTTCATAGGACTGTCTGGGACACAAACGACATTTGAATTGTGTGAATTTCATAGGACTGTCTGGGACACAAAGACATTTGAATTGTGTGAATTTCATAGGACTGTCTGGGACACAAACGACATTTGAATTGTGTGAATTTTATAGGACTGTCTGGGTCACAAACGACATTTGAATTGTGTGAATTTCATAGGACTGTCTGGGACACAAACGACATTTGAATTGTGTGAATTTCATAGGACTGTCTGGGACACAAACGACATTTGAATTGTGTGAATTTCATAGGACTGTCTGGGACACAAACGACATTTGAATTGTGTGAATTTCATAGGACTGTCTGGGACACAAACGACATTTGAATTGTGTGAATTTCGTGTAATTTGTGTTGGTTTCTTATCAAATCAGTTTTATTTTGAGTCGTTTGTGGATCACACATTTAATGATTTTCTCTTCACTAGTTGTTATCATCATTATCAGGCACGTTAATACAGTGAAACCCTTTTAAGAAGTTTTCCAAGGGACCGTAAAAAACAAACTTCTTAAGCAGGAAAACCTTATACGTGGTAAAAATTGGGCCAATTTTGGGCCGAGGGACCGAAAAAACCAAACTTCTTAAGCCACTAAACTTCTTAAGAGAGTTTCAATGTACATAAATTTTTTTTTTAATACGAATACCTCACAAGAGTCCCAGCTGCTCCCGTCCGGAGCCAGCGAGTATTGCATCCCCAATTGGGGTATGTTGTGAGACTGAAGGTAGTGGGGAAGGGAAGGATTTGGGGAAGAGGAAGGTCGGGAAGTAACTGGCTATTAGATCTGGTCACCAAACACGGCTAAAGCCATTTCAAGCAACGTTTCAATTCTGAATGGTGGTCTTACACCAGGGCGATACTAAGAGTATCTTCCACTCTGGAACGTGCCGCAAATATACTATATATTATTTTAAATGAATTACTCGTGAAATAACACAATTTAATTAAATAAAATTTACTTCTTCAAACTTAGCAAAATTACTTTGTGGCAAAAAGTTACTTTTATTTTTCATTATACAAATAAAATTTATTTGCCCTCAGCCGGGATCCGATCCTGCGACCTTCGGATTGCAAGTCAAGAGCTTTACCGCTAGACCACGCCGACCGTCAAATCGTTACTCGCTAAATGAAAATTTTTGTCAAAAAATCACTTACTTTAAAAAATTAATAGCATAGCCCTCTTGTACCTACCTTCCATGCAGTTAAATAGATCCGCCACATCTGCATATCTATTACTAACTTCATGCAACCTAGGTATAAGTGAAACTTTGCTTGAAATATTCGGTCCTGGTATTGTTACATTTAAACAGGATTTTGGAATGAGTAGCTTTCGTAGGTATATGAAATCTATTTTGCAAAAAAATGAGAAAACTTGATTGAATTCACCTCATTTTCCTGGTACAGTCTCAATATTTTTTTCAAACAGCAAACTCAATTTGCGGCACCATGTTAATTAAAAATTATACAACCCTTAGTATTAACCACTTTTATTATTCAATAAAACCAATATAAAGAAGTAAGAGAAATTAAGCGTTGCTTACGAAACATGTTGGTTTTTTAAACAATAAAAGTAAGTGTTAATTAATTTTAATTAAAACACAATATTAATAATTAGTTTTGCTACCAATTGGCGTTGAACACCAATTATCACTGCTTTAATATTCTCCTGTAGTTCAACCAAAAACAAAAGACCCTAACTTCATCCGGCGTGGCAAACCACCAACGACCTCTAGTGAACTACTAACAAATCACGTCCTTTCTATGCATGGCAAGGGACGTGCTTCTGCGCACCTTCTTTTGCTTGCACTCTAGTTACTACACACTAGGGAATGCAATCTCGACTCGAGATCGCAAATTCGAGATCTCGCGAGATTAGAAATTACAATCTCGCGAGATCTCGGAATTTTCGGGATCTCGTTTATTAAAAGAAAAGTTGATTCGCAGCAAAAAGACTCTTCATATCCTCGGAAGTACAGAATACTCTGAATGGCAAACCATATTTGGCTACCATTCGGGAAATCATTAACTCCTTTGTTACGTTAGAATCGGATGGAAAATAATCAATGGCTTTTTCTTCTGTGGTGTTTGGTAATTTTCACTATCTTCCGGACCTTCTGGTGTAAATTGAGCCTCAATATCAATAGGTGACCTCCCCACTGACGACGACGCTCTCGTAGACGCTGACGACGTCGAAGGTACTGATAAATTATCGACAACACCCGGCCCAGTAGTGCTTGATGTTCTTCCGACTCCTCCAGTCAATGATTTTGTGTCAATTTTATGGATTGATATCATATGGACTCAAATTATTAACTGCTTTCTTGAAGTATCTCCATACCGGTAAACGACTGCTAAACTCAAAATACACTTGATCTGGATTATTTTTCGACATTTTAAGGTATTAACAACGTAAGAATCCAAAAATTATGTTTATTTAACTCATATAAACAATAAAAAATGCACAATTTAAGAAAAGGTAATGACCATAACTGCACAACTAAAACAAACAAATGGCTGCCTGCACGCACGCAAGTATCTCTTTCTCACTCACTCGAAACAGTTTTATGTTATCTGTCCCGCTCGTCATCCGTCGCTAATATTCGTAAATAGTCGGGATAGTTTTCTTTCTTCGATCGACACTCCCGCCCGACCGTCAGTCAGTCGGCGCACCACTCGCGCCCCGAGTGGACGTGTGTAGCGTCGCTGACTACTGCCGCCCAATCTCGTCGATCTCGAAAGCAATCTCGTCATATTATGCTTCGGGATTGATCCCGAAAAATGTCACGAGATCTCGCGAGATCGAGATCCCGCGAGATCGGGATTGCATTCCCTACTACACACACATAAACACAAATAGAAAATTTAAATTTAATTAATGAAAAAATATTTATGTACAGTAGTAAATTTTATTTTCTTCACAAAAAATATTAAGTTTATGTTTTCCTCACCAGATGGCGGAAAAGTCCCAAGTGGCCGACTTCTACTCGGGGAAGAACCTGTTCATCACGGGCGGGACCGGCTTCCTGGGCATCTGCCTCATCGAGAAGCTGCTGCGGAGCGTGCCTGACCTCGGCACCGTCTACCTACTCATGCGGCCCAAGAAGGGCAAGCAGATCGAGGAACGTCTCCACGAGATCTCCAAGAATGTCGTAAGTCATTGTATAAAACTGTGTCAAAGATTCTTGAAACACAATGAGAAGAGTTCCTGCATGACATTAATTTTTATTTTCCCAACTAAAACTATCACTTTTTATATTTTTTAAATATAATTCACTGGCCACTCCTAGATATGTAGCAGAGTTCAATGAATAATATTTTTATGTTTACTTTTTTTTTACATTACTCAGCACAGGAGGCCCTGAGGAAAATAATTCCTCTCAGGGCCTATGTCATATTTGGGGATGCTGTGTGGAGGGTCTTTTTAGGAAAGAAAGGAGAGGATGTTATGTGCCGGAAAACGGTATGTGGGGTGGGTAGGAATCTGGGGGACAGTGTGTTCAGGAGTGATGGACATATGAATCCATCCCTCCCACTGCGGTGCAAGACGATGTTCCGAGAGAGTACGGCTGGAGATGTCAAAGGGATTCCATCAACCATTCTCTCCCGATCCAGCCTGCCATGCAGCTGGTGGGCAGACGCATTTGCCGCCAAGACCTGGAAAAACCTTACCCCGTGAACCCGGGTACCCCTGCTAAGTCACCAAGCATAGCGAACCACTTGGGGTGACATGTGACAGAAGGGTTGGTTATAACATAAATGGTTCCCGGGGCGGCGGTACCCATACCCGCCTCCCAAACTAGAACTCTGTCCAAATGAAGTGACGAAATATCAACAATTTTAGATTCATCCTTCTATTTCCAGATCTTTGAGAAGTACCTGGAGACGAACACGCCGGACGTGTTCAACAAACTGGTGGCCGTGGCCGGAGAGATCGGGGAGGAGAACCTTGGCCTGAGTCCCGAGGACCGCGCCATGCTGAAGAAGAATGTGGATGTGGTGTTCCACTCGGCTGCCACGCTGGACTTCCAGCAGAACTTGCGCCCCACCGTTCAGATCAACCTTCTGGGCACCCGGCGGGTCATGGAGATGTGCAAGGAGATGGACAAGCTGAAGGTTGGCATTTATTACATTTTTTTCAATACTCAGTGTACTCTTTCTGTGTTGAGTATTGAAAGATGCTAAAAGTAAATACTAAAAATAAAATTAAACGAAATGGTGTTTGCTGGAATTGGGTGATAATCTGTGTAGGAAAAACAAGATATGCAAAGAAAAAGGATAACCAATCACTTACCACTGTGCGAAGGAGCACACGATATATATATACTTATATAGTTCCACCGCGATACCTCGAGGTAATTATCGCCACAACAACACAAAAAACATCAACAACTTGCTTCTAAGTTAGTTCCATATTTTCTTCTGTTTTCAAAACAAACGCACTCGAATTTTCACTATTTCTCTTGCCAATGTTCCAAATTTCAAATACATTTCCAGCAAAGCGATCGTTTTCAATGATATTTATTGTTGTTGTTATATTGTGACTGTTGTTTTTTTTTTAGGTGCTGATCCATGTGTCAAGCGCCTTCGTCAGCTCGTTCCGCCTTTCCTGCGAGGAGATCCTTTACCCGGCTCCCGAGGATGCGGAGAAGATCATCGGTCTGTCCACCACACTGACGGATGATGCTCTGGAAGCATTGGAACCTTCGTGAGTAAACAATCCATTCAAATTATGCCCAATATATCCATCTATGTTCACAGCAAAAATAGTTTTAAAATCTCAACCACAGATGGTAGTGATGCAAGACTTAATAAGGTCATTACTTAATTGAAAATGATGACTCGACCATGTTTTGTCAGAGTCAAAAGTTTTGCAATAAAATCCAAATAAATGGAATATTTCTGATCGTGTCTGAAAACTAAAAACTGTTTTTGAAAGGTGATAATTTTATTTACGTATTTATGTATTTTCGTTTTCAAATTTTATAAATCGAAATGAACATATAATTTTTGAAGTATAAATATTTTTCATGCAAACATAAAAATGTTGTAAAAATGGCCAACTCGCGTTTTTTCTAACTATAATTACTGATAACGAAAAAAAATAAGTAAAATAATTAATAAAAAATTTACACATTTCTTTTTTTTTCAAAATGTGAACTGAAACTTCGGTTTCATGAAAGTTTACGTTTTACTTTTTTTGTGATTTACTTTTATATTTGAATATAAAGCGTGGTGTTTTCTCTTTCTAACACTGTTTAAATCATATTTCTAGGGAGATACAAGATTTCTATGAGACCTATATGTGTTGTTTCGAAAACCGAACAAATAGACTTAACAGTCTTACTCATAATTGCAAACTAAGATACAACCACGAGAACAAGACTGGGTTAGGGGAAATTGTTACCCATAATGGTGGGTCAATCGCTCGCATGCGCGTCTTCTTACCCCGTCGCTGTACAGGAGATGTAGTAGCTGTCAGAATTTAAACCACCCGATCACCTGGGTTAACTCAGTACTACGGCAGTGTAACTTTCGAAATGGCTAACTTTTTTAATCTTGACGTTTTGAATGGAGCTTTGGCAAATATTGACCGTATTCACGGCATTCGTGCACCACGGCTACGAAAAAGGTACAAAAAAAGGTTTGATCCATTTGCGGCACTTACGGAATTAAATTTTAGGTCTAAATACAGATTTACAAAAGTTAACAAGAGACGTTTGATTGCCTTGGTACGGCCGTATTTGGATGTGAACAATAAACGGGGTGGCAAAGTATCCACCGATCTCCAAGTTCTTTGTGCCATACGATACTGGGGTAGACACGAATGTTTATAATTGCATTCTTGTGAAACAAATCAGCGAAATCGATAACCAAACAGGCTTTATTATTATTTATTTTTTTATAACCATCATTTCAACATCACCCAAATCCTTTATGTTTCCTCATCCGAATTACTGTTTATGATGTTTTCCATTATTAGTTATTTTTGAAACGTGAAACACAAAACAATCGCGTCGAATAATATTTTGACGTATGAATAAACGTGAAGTTGGCAACACGCCGCGAAATGCCAAATTGACCGTGTTTTTCAGCTTTGGAGCAGAGTGTTGCTACCGTAAAAAAATCACAACCCATAATCCAGCTGTCGAGCAATATTATGATAATGCGTAAAGATTTTTAACCTGAGCAGTGTAGGCCCCCTCCCCTGTGTAGCTAACGCGACGCTACAGCGTCGTGTTAGAGTTTCATTATGAGTAATGCTGTAAGGGTTAATTGAAACTGACTGAGAAGGAGGATCTGAGTGGCATTGCAACGCATGCTGGGTACTCGCTAGTTATCTATGATTTGATTGTAACACATTTCTTCAGACTGATTCGTGGATGGTTCGAAAACTCGGCTATCATGGAGACCATTAGTTTCTATGTTCCCGATGGTTATCTCCATCAGATGGATACCTATCAGCATAGACTGTTCTATTTCCCGACTTGCAGAACTAACTTGCCAATGGTTATGCCAGTCGGGAGAGCTGTCTTGTTGTTAAATAGAATCACTTTGAATATCAATGAAGCAAAATTCAAATGGCAATCTTTGTTGCTGTTAGTCTAAATCTGTTTATCTCATCTAAAATATTTTTCTCTTTTAAAAACACCTTGAAATTGTAATTTTGTAATGTTTTTAAAATGAATAAATTGAATTGAATTAAATTGAATATTTATACTGGACTAATGAACATGTTGGTTTTGCAGGCTGCTGAAGGATCACCCTAACACATATACCTTCACCAAGCACCTGGCTGAACACGAGGTGGCCAAGTGTGCTGACCTCTTCCCCTGCACCATCGTACGACCCAGCATGAGTAAGTTCATTTTCACTCTCACTTCAGTGTTGATAAATCCACCTTTATTGAAATACATTATGTTAAGTTTTGAACAGCTTTGGAACTAAACCCAAATTCCCAAAGTCCCATTGTCCTTTTTCTTCCCACAAGGCCCTTGACCTAGTAAAAGAAACGAAAAGGAAGAAGATGACTACCTTCTGGCTAGTGCACAATTATGGCTCTAGAATTGTAAATACCCACATTAAGAAGTCGTTAGACATTGTTAATTTTTTATTAAATATTCTTGTATGAAATGGTAAAAAAGTGAGGTGACTAAATTGTTTATTTTATATTTATAGGATAGAATTGTTTTTTTTTTTTACATAATCCGTGATTTTAGCACCGTTTTCACATAAAAACATCACGTGAGTCATATTTACAATTTTTTTATGTTTGCATTCTGAATTTTAATATTTACAAATGTTGATAATTATTTGTAATAATATATGTAATTCGAAAGCTATTTCATAACCTTTACAGTTTTTAGTAGTGATGCAACGAATACTACTTTTACGAATACGAATATGAATATCAAACCTACTATCCTACGAATACAAATACGAATAACTTGGCAGAGTAATAAAACACTCATTTATTTCATCTTTTTGTTTGTTTTATTTTTTTTTAATTTTTTTTTTATTGAGTAAATTTTTTACAATAAGTTTATTTCATTCTAAAATTACATATTTTATATACTCTCCTAATAAAGCTAGTGCTTGTGTTTAGGAGAGGACAACTTGATAATAACTTTCTTTTTTTTTTTTCAAAACCTTATAACAAACTTAAGAACTTAACTTATGAATAGATTTAGACTTAATAACATATTTTTTAAAGATTATAAGGGTAATTAAACAAAATATATATAGGATGTACATAAAACCTTTGGAATAACAAACAGTCAAAAACATATCTAATAAAAGTTAAAATTATATACTAATTATAATTAAAATTTACAACTGTCAATTTTTTATTGAGAAAACACAACATCTGTAGATTCCCTGGTGACAGGCGATTTCTTTTTTCAGTTTGGATGTTGCCAGCCGTTGAAAAAAGCCACATTTTGACATTTCTATGACAATTTATCCATAGACATTTTGACATTTCTATGACATATTTGTTCACCACTAGCGACACCACCAGTAACACACAGCAACACACGGTATAATCAAACGGAGATGCGTACAAAAGTTTTTTTTTACAGTATTCGTATTCGTAAATATTTATTCGCCGAATACGAATATTCGGTAAATGTCTACTATTCGGCGAATACGAATATTCGTATTCGTTGCATCACTAGTTTTTAGTATTCGGCTACGTTCAGAAATATTTCATTTTAGAGCTTTAATTGCGAAGCGGAAATAACACAAAATTTTTATAAATCTGACAGTTCATTTAAGACAAAAACTTGCACAATGGCAAAATACCTGAGTGGTTAAATGTACATTCTTATTTTGTTATTATTGTAATGCTGATGCCCTCCTGTGTACCACTGTGTAATCTCATGTATCAATTTAATGTAAAGCCATTTTATGGTGTTTAACCACTCGGAACATTAGAGCGTCAAAAGACGCAAATATAATAATAGCCGTCAAGACATTAGAGCGTCTTTTGACGTCAACGCGTGAGATTTTACAAAAATTGATTTATTTCCATCACTAGTATGCGGATTACCATGAAATAAAAAACGGAATATCGATAATGAACAACGCTACGCGTCTGTATTCAAAAATATCTATGGAACACAGAGATTAATTATCTGAGCCGAATGGAACCTCCATCTTATTTGATTGTCATTTGTTCAAGACATTGTTAGTTTTTTATTCAAATATTTTTATATGAAATGGTAAAAAAGTGAGGTGACAAAATTGTTTATTATACATTTGTACGATAGAATAAGTATTTTTTTTTTACATAATCTGTGATTTTAGTACCGTTTTCACATAAAACATCGCGTGGGTCATTTTTACAATTTTTTTATGTTTGCATTCTAAATTTTAATATTTACAAATGTTATTATTTATTTGTAATAATACAATATGAAAGTTTATTTCATAACCTTTTCAAAACAGTTTTTAGAATGAGGCTACGTTTCCCAAAACGTGATTTATGAAGCTTTTAGTAAAAATCGTAAATAACACAAATAGTATCACGTTTTGACAGTTTTCTAAGGGACACATAATAAACAAAACGTCTATTTCTGAGAGGTTTAAATAAATAAATAATTCGTAGTAAATACGCTGAGAGATCACTATGGTTGATCATTGCACAGGTTACTTCAACAGACTGATATAATGTCCGATAGTCGTGTAGAACATATTCCTCATGTAAAACAGAATGAAGTGTATTTACAATATGTTATTTTCCCAGTAACGGCAGCCTGGAAGGAGCCTGTACCCGGCTGGACTATCTCCAAGAACGGCCCACAGGGTTTCCTGATGGGGGCCAGCAAGGGAGTGGTGCGGCGACTGCCCGTGGCCAAGGGGCTCATCAGCGACTATATCCCCGTGGACGTGGTTGTTAACGAGCTCCTGGTGGCCGGGTACAGAGCCGCCACTGACAAGTTAGTACAGCATTACTTTCATTATCTTTATGCAGTATCTGACATTACTCGTACATGGAAAGATTTGGTTAATTATCAATTGTTTTTGGATATGGTCTACGTAACTGGTAGTTCATTAATTATCCGTCTGGATAATTAATGAACTACCCCTCCCACACCGGAGAGGGGTAATTCACATCCCCCAAATGAGAGTTTTGTACAATATCTAAGTTGTTTTTTTTTTTTTTTTTTTATCACATTCACTAAAATTTTATTAATCCTACAAACACTATGTGGTAATTAATCTGCATTTGAAAAAAAAATATCCCGTTACTATTTTTTAAGATATTAAATAATATCTGGCAGAGGGTCAAAATATTTCTGCTTTACAATAAAATCCATATAAATGGAATATTTCTGAATGTATCCGAAAACTAAAAACTGTTTTTAAAGGCGAGAAAATACACCCTCAAATTTTATAAATCGAAATAAACACTTAATTTTTTATTTATTATTATCAAGTTTAATTTGTAGAACTCCATTTTAATTTATATTTCTTTTATATGTTCAATAATTTTATTATTAAATTAATAAAAACAGTTTATTTATAAACAAGTTCTGCTGGTAATTATTATTACACGTGACAGCTGTTTCGCCTTCTGAGGGCATTATCAGAAGTTAATTATCATAGTTTGATAATGCCCTCAGAAGGTGAAATAGCTGTCACGCGTAATAATAATTACCAGCAGAATTTGTTTATAAATTAACTGTTTTTATTAATTTAATAATAAAATTATTGAATATATAAAAGAAATTTAAAAAAAAGGAAAAAATTCGGTTTAGTGGCGAAATTCCTAAAAATACAAACTAGTTATTTTTATACTAACTATGGGCCGGGGAATACGAATCTGAAAGAATTAGGCGGCGGCAAGCAATATTAACTGAATTATACGACTTTAAAAATTTTTTTGACACCTCTAGAAAAATGGCCATTTTGGAAACATTCTGATTCCTAGAAAATCAAACTAGTTATTTTTATACTAACTTTGGGCCGGGGAATCCGAATCTGAAAGAATTAGGCGGCGGCAAGCAATATTAACAGAATTACACGACTTTTAAATTTTCAATAAACACAAGCCAACTTTAAAGCATTTTGACACATGAAAACCATAGAAAAAGAATAAAGATGTTACATCACATAAAATTAAGTGTTGCCATTAAGCAGTAATATCAATAACGTAAAACTTTCCGACACGATAATTCTTCACATGATAATTCATCACATAACACATTAACCTGATGAATTATGACTATCTCAACGGCCGTATTCTTAAACCAAAAGTATGAAAATTCGTAGTCTTAAAAAGTTGTTACCTAGACCGGTCACCAATATCAATGTTATTATATAAAACCTAACCTAACCTAATCTAACCTAACCTAACCCAACATGGTTTGTGCCCCTTTATACCGCCTGCTCGCGTCAATTTAAAAAAACATCCCAGTTTTCAAGTAGTTTAGCGGCTACGCTAGGTTTGTATAACATGGTTTGTGCCCCTTTATACCGCCTGCTCGCGTCAATTTAAAAAAACATCCCAGTTTTCAAGTAGTTTAGCTGCTACGCTAGGTTTGTGTAACATGGTTTGTGCCCCTTTATACCGCCTGCTCGCGTCAATTTAAAAAAACATCCCAGTTTTCAAGTAGTTTAGCGGCTACGCTAGGTTTGTATAACATGGTTTGTGCCCCTTTATACCGCCTGCTCGCGTCAATTAAAAAAAACATCCCAGTTTTCAAGTAGTTTAGCTGCTACGCTAGGTTTGTGTCACATGGTTTGTGCCCCTTTATACCGCCTGCTCGCGTCAATTTAAAAAAACATCCCAGTTTTCAAGTAGTTTAGCGGCTACGCTAGGTTTAGGTAGCATGGTTTGTGATACAAAAGTGAGTAAAATTTATAAAAAGTAAGTACTTAAATTATAAACATGTCATTTTACGTTATTGATATTACTGCTTAATGGCAACACTTAATTTTATGTGATGTAACATCTTTATTCTTTTTCTATGGTTTTCATGTGTTAAAGATGGCTTGTGTTTATTGAAAATTTAAAAGTCGTGTAATTCTGTTAATATTGCTTGCCGCCGCCTAATTCTTTCAGATTCGGATTCCCCGGCCCAAAGTTAGTATAAAAATAACTAGTTTGATTTTCTAGGAATCAGAATGTTTCCAAAATGGCCATTTTCCTAGTGGTGTCAAAAAAATTTTTAAAGTCGTATAATTCAGTTAATATTGCTTGCCGCCGCCTAATTCTTTCAGATTCGTATTCCCCGGCCCATAGTTAGTATAAAAATAACTAGTTTGTATTTTTAGGAATTTCGCCACTAAACCGAACTTTAGCCAAAAAAAATAAAAATAAATAAAACATAATTCTTTAAATATAAAAATTATGAATGTAAACATAAAAAAGTTTTAATAATCGCTCACCTCATGTTTTTTCTAAGATAACAAAAGAAAAAAAAATCACATAATTTATAAATATTTTATTAGACAAATGTATTATAAACGATATTATCAACTCACTTTTTTGTCGTTCCATGTAAAAATAATTATTAAAAAATTCCAAAAGTTTCATAATTTTTTTTCAAATTGCGATCTGAAAGTTTGGTTTCATGACAGTGTCCATTTCATTTATTTTGTGGTTAACTTTTACATTTTAATACAAAGCTTTGTGTTTTGTCTTTCTAACACTGTTTATATCATATTTCTCACTATGATAGTAAGGGAGATTATAACAATTTCCATGAGACCTATATGAATTATTCCGAAAATCGAACAAATTAGCCTGAGGGGTTAAACATTTTAATATTTTAAAAATTATATGTTTATTTCAAATTATTTATTTGAAAGTATATTTTATCACCTTTCAAAGGCGGTTAATGTTCTATAATGTATATAAGACAATTTGTCAATTTGTTGTAATTTTTTATTAATAATGTGACATACAAATATCATGAGTTGCTTTGCTGACAAAGAAACTACAATTAAAGTTATTTGTCCGTCTTCAAAATATTATATCACTTTGTAATTAAACTTATTTTTCAATCTTCTTATTACTTCAATCTGTGCTACCCAGCTAGACAACAAAACAATCATCATCTATCATTTTCTGTCTCCATGACAACACCTATTTAAAATTCGAACATAAAGGAATCCTATGCATTTCTAGGTAGGTACCTATTCCTTTACATCTCCCCCCTAGGGTTAGAAAATTTCTCTGGAGATTTTCGTCTCTTTCAATTCCTTTTTCTTCTTTCTAATCTTCATTTTCTTCTAGTATGGGGGCAGGAATAAGTTTTGTAATATGGAAAAAATTTGACTCCATCTTTCTATGTCCTGTATTAATCTTGTATATTGATTGGGATAGTTTATCTTCGATTTTAAATGGACCAATCCTTAACTCATATAATTTTCTTCTATTTAGTTTGTGACCATTTTTAACATCTACCATATCGCCTATTTTAAAATTATGAATTGTTCTTTTTTTATCAATTAACATTTTATTATATTCATGTGACTTAATTGTTCTTTCTAATGCAAATTTTCTATCTCTAATCCAGTCATCTGCTTCTTTTTTTAATTTAAGTTCATTTGGTATGAATGAAACATCAGTACCATCCAATAGGTATCTCGGTGCAAAGCCTGTTATTGAGTGTTCCGTGTTATTATATCTATCAACACAATTATGAGCAATAGTTGTCCATGCTTTAGTATTTAGATTTTCATTTATCTTACACCTTATTTTATTTACGAGTGTTTGGTTTAGCCTTTCGTTCAGTCCATTAGAAAACGGCGAATTTACTGCAGTGAAAATTAGTGTGATTGATCTTTCATTTAAAAAAGTTTTAAACTCTTTTGAGTTAATTCCAGGATATTGGTCGGTGAGAACCATGCCAATTTCATTACAATTTGGTACAATATTTATAAGTTTTATAAAGTCCTTTGCACTCTGTGTCTTTGAGGTTACTATATAAGCATATCGAGTAAAATGGTCGACTAAAAGGTGCAAGTATTTTTTGGTTGATCGAGAGCCACCAAATCCCCCAATTGTATCTATTGAGACAATTTCAAGTGGTTTTGTGGCAGGGCCTAAGTGTGACATTACACCATATTTAGCCTGTCCTCTTGTCTTATTTTTTATACATATTTCACATTGTTTGCATAAATCGGTGATATTTCTAGTTAAATTCTTTGCTGTATAAGTGTTTCCTATTTTCTTTTGCATTTGTTTTATACCTATATGACACATATTTTCATGTATCAGTTTTATAAATTTTATACTGAGTTCCTCTGACAGTAGTATTTTTTCTTGCTTTCTTACCCTCTTATAATATATATTGTTTTTATATATTAACTTGTTATTGTATTTTTTTATATCCTCATTTTTCTCTTGATCTGTTAATATATCATTCAATGTTACTAAGTTTATTATTTTTAATTGTTCATGTACATCTTTATTAGCATCTAATACTGGGTTTCTGATCAAGCAATCTGCCTCTAAATTATTTTTTCCTGGTTTATATTTTATTTCGAAGTCATATTGTGATAGGTAATAGGATAAATCTCCTAACTCTTCGTCCGTTCTAGATTTAATATTTAAATTTTCCAATGGTTTGTGGTCGGAATATACTGTGAAAGGTTTGTCTATTAGCCAGTACTGCCAATATCTTATGGCCTCTTTAATAGCTAAGCATTCTAAATATATAGCCTTTTTTTTCTTTTGGACTTCATTTAATTTTTTTGAAAAATATGCTACAGGTTTTTCTTTTCCGTCTTGTTGAGTTTGTTTCAGCACTGCTCCAAAACCTTCCAATGATGCATCCGTATATATGTTTATTGATAAGTCTTTATCAAAAATTTCTAAGATTGGTTGTGAACACAATAGTTGTTTAATCTTTTCAAAAGCTTCTTGGCAGTCTATTGACCATATGAATTTTTGGTGCTTCCTTAGTAAATTATGTAATGGTTCTAAAATTATTGAACTGTTAGGTATGTATTCGTGGTAGAAATTGATTTTTCCTAGAAGTTGTCTAATATTTTTCTGATTCTTTGGTGTTGGGAAATCTCTTATTGAAATTAAGTTATCTCTCACCGGTTTTACTGTATTATCTTGTATTATATGTCCGAGGTATTTTACCCAATTTGTTGCAAATCGACATTTTGTGAGCTTAAGTCGGAAACCTTCTTTTTCTATCGCCTTTAAAATCTGTGATAAATGATTTATGTGCTCGGTATAGCTTTTTGAAAAAATTAAAATGTCGTCAATAAAATTTACAGCAAAATCTGTTAACTTGTACTTTCTCAATATGTTGCTTAGTATTCTTTGAAATATGTCCATTGGTAGTGGCCTTCCTGGGTTACAAAAGCAGTTTTCTTTCTATCTTCAATTCGCAGGGGAATAGACCAGAACGCAGAATTTATATCTAATGTTGAAAAGTATTTACAGTTTCTGGTTTTTGTTACTAAGTCCTCAATCAAAGGAAATGGTTGAGCCATTTTATTTAATTCTCTAAAATCGATACACAATCTTGTTTTTCTATTGTCTTCTTTTTTGAAAGCTAAGGTTACTGGTGCTGCAAAAGGGCTGTATGATTCCTGTATAAGATTTCTTTCAAGCAATTTTCTTACTTGTTCTTCTATCTCTAACTTATCTTCTATTGAACATCTGTAGGGTCTTTTACTGCAGTATTTGTCCACAAGTAGATCAATGCGTGCTTCATAATCCTTTACTGTTCCAATATCATATTTATCCTTTGCAAAGCTTGATTTATATTTGTCAATAAGTTTATTTATTTCAGATTTTTGTTGTATATTTAAATGACTCAGATCCATTTTAAATTCTTTTTCTTTTGTATGTTCCTTAAAGTTTATAAAGTTCAAGTTCTTTATATCTTCATTTTCATTAGGATTGTTTTTACAATGTATTTCCTCTTTTTTAAAGCTTTCTTCAGATTTCTGAACAATTTCCAATTTTTCATTCTGAATCAAATTAAACTCTTTTATAGTATCAAGTCCAATTAGAAAATTGCATTTGAATTCTTTTCCATCTAAAATATAAACATCAATTTTCTTCTCTATATTAAATATCTTAATTTTTATTGTTGTTAAGCCTTTTGTCTTTTTTACACCATTAATCGTTAGTAAGTTTGTATTGTTATGTATATTTTTTCCTTCTTCCTTTATTCTTAATAATTTAGAATTTATTAAGGAAACATTAGAGCCCGAATCATATATACCAAATATGTCTAATTTTCCTTCTAATGATAGTTTTACTTTAATTAATGGTGTAATTATTCGTTTTTTGACTCATTATCATTCAGTTCAACATCTAATACAGTGTTGTTTACATTTTTATTATAGTTTCTCTTGTTCTCATAATCATCAGTTTGTTTAAACCAGCATTTCTCTTTAGAGTGGAAACGGCTACCTTTATTTAATTTTTCACAAGTTTTGCAGGGCTTAATTTTATGAACTCTTACTTTATTAACAAATGTATTTCTCTTGAATTTATCATAATTATTTTTATTGACTGTTTGTTCATGTTTACCAATTTCATTGAATAGATTTGCAGTCGATGTTATAGATTCCTTATTCATTCTGTACATTATATAATCTGGTAGACCCATAACAATAAGATGAATCAATGTCTGTGTGTCAATATTTTTATTTATCTCTAATAACAATCTTTCTTTCTTTGTGGCATATTCTCTTAATGAACCTCCTTGAAATTTAAAGGCAAATGCAAATTTAACTTGTGACCAACCTTTGTTTCCGTATGTTTCACAAAAATTTGTTTTCCATATTGCCCATTCTGCGTTTACTGTATATTTTATTAACATACTAGTGTACCAATCTAGGCACTGTTTTTCAAGTAAATACTTTAAAGTCTCAATTTTTTCTGCCTTCTTTAATATCTCGAAACGTTTACATTCATTTTCAAAATCATTGATCCATTGGTGTACATTTGATGTTTTTCCTGAAAACTTCTCGAGTAAAAATCTTTCTGCTATTTTTCCTAGATTTTTATTTTCAGTACTAATATTATTGTCAGAAAGTTTCGTGTCATATATAATTTCTTCCAGGTATTGGTCACCAAATTGTATATTCTCACCATCATCTAAGTAAATTTTCCTCAAATCTTGGGTTAAAGGAAACCATATTTTCCGTGTTTGATATCTTTTCTTTAGAGAATTCTTAATTTTGTTATAAACATCCGTAGTCGTTATGGCGGTATGTTTGCTTGCATGTTTTAAATCATCGGGAATATCAAATATATGTCCATCGGGTGTCTCGATTGAGGTTACGCAGATCACATTGCTTTTTCCATCCGATGCTGCTGACACTGTAAATGTGAATCTTAATTTTTCCATTTCCAAGGTTATTGTTTCTCTTCACTAAAATTGTAGTTTTATAAGACAATTTTTCTATTTGTTGTAATTTTTTATTAATAATGTGACATACAAATATCATGAGTTGCTTTGCTGACAAAGAAACTACAATTAAAGTTATTTGTCCGTCTTCAAAATATTATATCACTTTGTAATTAAACTTATTTTTCAATCTTCTTATTACTTCAATCTGTGCTACCCAGCTAGACAACAAAACAATCATCATCTATCATTTTCTGTCTCCATGACAACACCTATTTAAAATTCGAACATAAAGGAATTCTATGCATTTCTAGGTAGGTACCTATTCCTTTACATGTATAATAATTTACATATAATTGTGTGTTTACAGGGGCCCCCTCAGTATCTACCACTGCACCTCGTCCACCGTGCGTCCCTTCATGTGGGCCAGTGTGGAGACCAAGGTCAACGAGTACCTGCACAAGTACCCGCTCCGGAGCGCCGTGTGGTGAGCAACTAACCTACCTATTTACTGTTGTTAT
The DNA here is from genome assembly GCA_917563855.2 of Limnephilus lunatus. Classification (NCBI taxonomy): domain Eukaryota; kingdom Metazoa; phylum Arthropoda; class Insecta; order Trichoptera; family Limnephilidae; genus Limnephilus; species Limnephilus lunatus. Next base: position 3,321,538 of record OU830596.1, on the reverse strand, counting down.
TATCTATCCAAAATACTGTAACACTCAATAACTTAGGTAAAGCAAACATGAAGATGAGGAAATTTTTTTTTTTTACATTAACTCCACACAGGAGACCCTGAGGAAAATATTTCCCTCAGGGCCTATGTCATCTGAAATGCTGTGTGGATGGTCTTTTTGAGGAGAGGAAGGAATGAACATTATTCTTGAAGAGACCCATGTTGTAGGAAGGAGGAAACACAGAGGCCGGCAAACCGTTCCACAGCCAAGCTGTTGAACACAAGAACGAGTCGGAGAAACGACCCGTTCTCATGTGACAGATGTCAATCGTATACATATGTTGGGCACGCGTTTGGCGTGTTTCCCGAATATGCACCGGTGCGGAAGGGATCAATGACGCTAGTTCCTCGGAGCATCTTCCATTGTAATACCGGTAGAATAAGGATAGCATTCCCACCCGACGCTTGTGCTCTAAAGATTGCAATCCGTCTGTTAAGATGGGAGAATCTATCTAACGGACTGCCCGTTTTTGCACACAGTCGAGGGTATTTTTCAGGTATTTAGGAGCTCCAGACTAGAGGTGGCTGCCAAATTCAACCGTGGGGCGCATTTGTGGTTTGTACAGGGTTAGCAGTTGTGTACTATTAAAGTATCTGCGGGCCCTGTACAGTACGCCCAGTTTTTGGGAGGCTAACTTTACTCTGGCTTCGATGAAGCCCCCATATCTGAGCTGGTCACTTAGGGTTACACCAAGCATATCAATGGAGGGCCTGTTCGGCAGATTGCTTCCGTTGAAGGAGACTAGATTTTCATTTCGGAAATTAACTAGCATAGTAACAAACATGAAGACGAGGAAATTAACTAGCATAGTTACAAACACGAAGATGAAGAAATTAACTAGCATAGTAACAAACATGAAGATGAGGAAGTTAATAAAAACAAAAACATAAAGATGAGGAAATTAACAAACACAAGCAACAAACATACAGATGAGGAAATTAACAAACACAAAAACATAAAGATGAGGAAATTAACAAACACTAGCAACAAACATAAAGATAGGGAAATTAACTAGCAAAGTCAACAAACATGCAGATGATGTTAACACCAGTACAAAAACCTATTCAGCCTCGAAACCGGAATCCCTATTGAGGAGAACTGTAAATAAACTACTTAACTTTGTATTTTTTATATCTTCATTAATAAATAGTCAATGTGTTATGTTGACAGGTATCCCCATCTGAAGTTTGTAGGCTCCATCTGGCTGTTCAAGTTGTCGGCCATCTTTGTTCACTTCATCCCCGCCTATATCCTGGACTTTGTCACTAAAATCTCTGGAGGAAGACCTATGTAAGTTTTATAATTATTATTCTTTATGATATTCGTTATTCTACAATGTTAAGGCCCTTTAACAAAAGGGATCAAAATTCCATAGTGTTGTTTTTATCAACTACATATTTCCTAAAAATCACTGATTGATGTTATTAACATTAAAACCAGATTTTGGCCAATTTGCAAATAACCCCAAGCGTTTGCTGGCAAGAGATACGAGTACATGCTTATAAAACATAAATAAAATTACCTTCAGAAGCGCGCCAGGTGGAATATGGAAGTGACATTCCTCCTCTAACAAGTTTGAAGTTGTTGAATTCATTCGGTGTATTTTGAGAAGCGGAAGTATGGAGACGTGTTTTAGTGTTATGTCAACGCCAAGGTAAACAGCGTGCTGTTATCGAATTTTTAACTGCTGAAAAAGTGACTCCTACTGAAATTCAACCGTACAGTCGCTAGGCTATTAATACTGTTTTATGATTTTCCAGATTGGTTCGTCTCCACACCAACGTGAACAATTCTCTGGCCCGTCTAGACAGGTTCATCTTCACGGAATGGAAGTTCCACAACCCTAAGACCATGGAGCTTAACAAGACCCTGAACGATACAGACAAGGCCAAGTACCAGATTGACATCTCCACTCTGCAGGTAGGGCATTTCATCATCTCATCCAACGCCTTTTCTATAATGCCGTGCTGTTGGATGTTTGGCAACGTGGTGTGTAGTTGTACAATAAATTCTGACTTTCCCGTATGAAATATGCGCATTGTTTACATCGTAATGGTGGTATTGATTGAAAATATTGCGATTTTCTTCTCAGTTTGTAGTCATCGTTGCAAAATACTGCGAATATGTTAAGAATAAAATAACAAATAATTAGAGTTTATGCACTGACGCTCAAAATATATAAATATACATCATATCATACATAATATTTGCTGTAAAAAATGTGAATAAATATTACGTTGATGTTTTATATAAACGACAGTATACATCATATTATACATATTATTTACTGTAAAAAATGTGAATAAATATTACGTTGATGTTTTATCCAATGATTACTAAAAACTGAGTCAAGTCTGAAACATATTCGCCATATTTTCTATCATGAAGCAAGTGTATTTCGTAAGGAATCTGAAAAAAAAAACAACATAATAGGTTATACTTGAAATGTGTAAAATGACAGTATACATCATTTTAAGTGTTATACTTACTGTAAAAAAATGTGTATGCTCGTTACCTTGATGTTTTATTCAATAATGATTACAAAGTGAGAACAGAATCGCAATATTTTCAATCAAAACCACCATCACAATGTAAACAACTCACACATGTCGTACGGGAAAGTCAGAACTGTATGACTAAATGCAACGTTGCCAAACATCCAACAGCATGGCATTATAGAGAAGGATAATTTTACTGTGGTAAAGGGGGTGACTCTTTCAATATGGTTAAGAAACACTAATCTAAGTGCCAACGGGACCTATGTAAACCATCTCCGTTTTATTATGATAACGCTGATTGCCCGTTTTTACTTATGATACTTAATTTGGTGTTTTAATATTGGCAATGTTTGTCACTTCTAGTGGGAGGAGTACTTCAGTGACCTGACGCAGGGAGTGAGGAGGTACTTGAGCAATGAACCCATCACCACCCTGAAGGCTGGCATCAAGAGGGACGGAGTGTGAGTATATACAAACTTTTTTTTGGGGGACGCTGTGTGGAGGAAAAGGAAGTTCTGGGAAGGAAAAAGGTATTAGGGGAAGGTAGGAATCTGTGGGTGATGAGCGTATGAACCAATTCCTCCGACTGCGGTACAAGAGAGAGTCCGGCTGCAGAAGTCAAAAGGTCTCCCTCAACCGGTCCATCTCGATCCGGCCTGCCGCGCAGTAGATGGGCAAAAACGCATCCGCCGCCAAGACCTAGACAAACCTCACCCAATGAATCCGGAAACTCATGCTAAGTCACCAAACGTAGCGATCCACTTGGGGTACCCATATCCTCCTCCCAAACTGATCTTTGATTTAATACCATTATTACTGCTGAATCTCAATGATACCTATTTTTAGTAACTAGCTTCAACCACTTTGATACGTAAGCGAGCGGATATACACCGATAGCACTCAAGTACAATAAGCGTGTTTTCCGTTATTGTTCTAGTGACATACCTAAAACAAAAAGTAGAAGCTCCATAATAAATCAAGCTACCCATCACTATTCAAGTTGTCCATAGAAATACATAAAAATACCTATTCTGTCAGATACATGGTAGACCGAAAAATCGCTTACCCGCTATACAACTGGAAATGAAAAATGGTGCAAGCACCATAGTCGTACGTCGCTTGAACCATATTCCAGCTGCATGGCGCTGTAGCCATTTGTCCTTTTCCTGTCTGGAAAGGATAAATGGCTAAAGCGCTATACAGCTAGAAAGGAAAAATGGTGCAAGCACCATAGTCGTACGTCGCTTGACCCTTTTTTCCAGCTGCATGGCGCTTTAGCCATTTATCCTTTCCAGTGTCGATATCTATTCAATTTTATGTAAGTTGTATAATTTTTTGTTGATTCCAAGTTTACCTCTTCCAGGTTGAGGATCCTTCACACCCTGCTGCAGACCGCCATCTACTTGTCCGTGTGGACATTTGTGGCCATGTACTTCGACACCCCCTTCAGGAAATGCGCCTGGATCCTGCCCGTGGCCTACGTACTCTTCGGCTACTTCTAAACAAACCACTCACTTTCAACCAAGGCTGTTCTCTGATTCCAGCCTCAAACTATAAGACCAACCGAACGGATGATTCTTGTCACTGTTTTAAAATCCATTGCAGTACCTAACTAAAAGTTATCTTAATTCTTCATCTTTCGTATGATGGGGGTCAGAGGGGGACATCTAGGCCTACAACTCAGGAGTCACCGTGTTAACCTCATCGATCCCGCCGAAGAATGAACAGAGCAGGCATTCGTTGACTACATCTTCGGTGGTCCTACACTGCAGACTCTTTAACCTGTTGAATGTTAGGTAGTATTTCTAGAAATTATCTTGTTGTTTTCAGGTCAAATATCCATATAAAAACGAAGGAATTGTTTTTTTTACGATTGTTTTCTGTTTACCAGATAATATAATATATATCTTATTATTCATGTATATTACATGATAATATCGTAAGAGGTTTTTCCAGAATAGCTAACTATCTAAAAAATAGTTTAAAAAATCTCCCATTTTGGAAATAATAATTGTCCAAAAATGTAATAACACAAATGGGTCCTTACACATGAAATTGGCCTTTTGCCGTACTGGCAACTTTGATCTCAAATATCTTCTCTTTGGTTAGGAATTCCAAATTCAAATTTATACAGCTATTTACTCATGTATTTGTGTTTCGAAAATTATAATTCATTTGTTTTTTCCTTAATTGTTTTTTTTCTTTGGATCACTTAGTTTACAAAATGGAAAACTTGAAATATCACGTTATTTACGAGTACGAGTTCCACCGTGGCACCAGTGCTGCAGAAACGGCTCGAAGGATTAATGATGTGTATGGCGACGGTGCCGCAAAAGAAAACACAGTGCGTTTTTGGTTCCAACGTTTTTGTTCTGGAAATTTCGACCTGCAGAATAAGCCCCGTGGTTGGCCTGAGACCAAAGTTGATAATGAAGAATTGAAGGCTATTGTGGAAGCGGATCCATCGCAAATCACGTCCGAGTTAGCTGCAGGCTGTGGTGTTAGTGATAAAACTGTTTTAATCCACTTGAAGCAAATTAGGAATGTGAAAAAGCTCCCGTACAAAACTCCCATACAAAGTTCCTCCCATACAAAACGCCAATTTCATATGTAAGGACCTAATATAAACTGATTTTATTATTTGTACAGAAATCTGAATACATACCCAACATGAAAAAAAACACAATTCAAAGGAGTTTAAATAAAGAGCTTTATACTCATTTGAAAACGTAAAATATTGATTTTTTTTCGCCTTTGACAGTTGCCAAAATTGACCTGCAAAGTCAAAGAAAATTTGTTTAAAAATATTCCGAGTAGCTAGGTTAAGGTAATCAACGGTTACGTCAAAAATTATATTTGCACAAGGGATTCTGACCTTGTCCTTCATACAGTTTCTTTATACATAAGGGTTAAAATCGCATTTCCAAAAACAAAAAGCAAAAAAAAATTCTCTACAAATGACAGGTTAAGGCCCCCACTTATGCATTATGTGGATATAATACTGTGGGAGAGCACCCTTTTCCTTGATAGAGGAACAGAGTTAACAGCCAATTGCCACTCAAGATGCCGCATATCTTCTGCAGTGAGAGCTAACTGCAGGAGCCTCTCTCTCTCTTCCATAGCAGGGTTTTCACTACTTCAGGCGCATGCAAAATGATAACTGATATTCCGAAAATGTCCACCCAAATGTCGCATCTCTAAGTGAGTACCTTCTTTATATACTGCAATGGATTTTGAAAAGTGGCAAAATTGTTGCTGTAAAAAAACCATCCCTGTGCACCCGGCCTAAGATTTCAATGTTTAACTGTTTAATATAAGAAAATCTCAACTTCATCAGTATAGGTACCGCAACCAGAGTTGACACATATGCATTACTAGCATATAGCATGTTTCCAGAATTGAAGTTAAAAAAAGTAAGCAAGACAAAAGGCTTGTTTCTCATTGATGTTTTGCAAGAACATCACACTGTTGAAAATTTATACATATGCACCAATACACACAATCCTAAGTGTTGTTTGGGTCAACTCTATTTGTGCGACCTATAACATTGTATATGTTGATAAATTGTGTATAAAAAATATTATATTTGGAAAAAATTTAAAGTATATAATATATGTGTATAATGTGTAACAGGAAAATGCCATTAATTCTCGTCAAAATTAATCTTTTACAAAAAAAATATATCTTTTTTTTTTTTTATAGTAATACCTCACAAGAGTCTCAGCTGCTCCCGTCTGGAGCCAGTGAGACTATGGCATCCCCAATTGGGGTAAGTTGAGAGGCTGAAGATAGTGGGGAGGGGAAGGAGATGGGGAAGAAGAAGGTGGGGAAGTACCTGGCTATTCAGATTTGGTCACCAAACACGGCTAACGCCATTTCAAGCAACGTTTCAATTCTGAATGGTGGTCTTACACCAGAGCGATACTGATAGTATCTTCCACTTTGGAACATGCTGCAAATTAATATACTATACATTATTTTAAATGAATTAATTGTGAAATAACACAAATTATTGAAATAAAATTTATTTGCCCACACCGGGATTCGATTCCGCGACCTTCGGTTTGCGAGTCAAGAGCCTGACCGCTAGACTATGCCGGCTGTCTACAAGCAAATAAGGTTTGCGAGTCAAGAGCCTGACCGCTAGACTATGCCGGCTGTCTACAAGGCAAATAAGGATTACATGTGTATTCCTTTTGAAGATACATATGTACTTTGTTTTATTTTTTTATATTAAATTTATATGTTTAAATCCTTGAAAAATATATGATAATCGGCTGTGGAAGATACTCTCAGTATGTCCGTCATTCAGAATAAAAACATTCCTATAAATGCATTAGTTATGTTTGTTGAACATATCTGAACAGCCAGGTCCCTTCCCTGCTGCACTTTGTTCAGTTGCACAATATGCCATAGTTCCACTGGCTCTGAACAGAATTCTCGTGCAGTACAACATTGAAAATTATAAGAGAGTAAAGCATAAAATTACACTAATATGTTTTTATTGTGCTTCTAGGCGTAAATAATAGATACAAAAGAGAAAGGACATGCAGTTTGGCGACAATCTTAATGCTTCCATGCCGAATCTCTCTTTATTTATATTATCTACGCTTTGAGGCAATGTAGAGTCTCACTATCAAGAATACAATATAGTGTCTGTTATAGATTTAGACATAGTTTCTGTCAATATTAAAACATACATGTTATATCTGAATGTCTGTAAAACTGTTAAAAATTAAGAATTACATATATTGATGTTTTATTTTATGTTACATTCCACATTTTTCAGAATCATTTTATATTCATCCAAAAAACCGCACTGTTTTCAAAAAAAGTATTTTTTTGTACATAGGTTAGTAATTATTATGTATTGTTATAATTATTATTATTTTATTTTAAAGGGTTGAATTTTTTTAATAGGCTAGTCTAGTTTAACAATTTTTATTATATCTGATGAATTTTAAGAATATTTTGTTTAGAGTTATGAAATTCAAATTTGCATTAAACAAAAGTTTTGCAGCGCACTGTATGGTTATATTTAAGTTTTTTTATTGTCTTAATTTTATATAGGTCGTTTCATTTGGTATTTTAATAAATATTATTTTTAAAATAACCTTTGTTTTATTATATTACTAACTGGTTCCCGGCATGCGTTGCAATACCATATTCAAAGAAATAAATGGTTTCTCCCTGCATGTCCTTTCCCATGCGCCCCCGTTCCCCTTCCACCTTCCCAACCTTCTCACTTCCCTCTCTTTTTTTTTAAAACAAGAAGATTTGGAACTACCTTGGAAGCAAGTTGTTAGTGTTTTTCCTGTACATAATCTCATTTTTAATTAAAAATAAGGAATTTGACCATATTGAAAGTACATAATTTCCCTCAGGGCCTATGTCATCTTTGGGGATGCTGTGCGGACAGTTTTTTTTAGGAAAGGAAGGAGAGGAAGTTCTGGGAAGAAAAAGGGTAGAAATGTGGGGACCAGTGTGTTCAGGAGCTCCCACTGCGGTGCAAGGCGATGTTCCGAGAGAGTACGGCTGGAGAAGTCAAAGGTCCTCAACCATTCTCTTTCGATCCGCTGCCAAGACCAAGAGAAACCTCACCCCATGAAGAGCCAGGCACCCCTGCTAAGTAACCAAACGTAGCGAACCACTAAGGGTAAGAGGTGTTGATTATCCAATAAATGGTTCATGAGGCGGCGGTACCTATACCCGCCTCCCAAATTCGTTTTGTTGTGGCAACAATTATCTCAACAGTTATCTCAACTGTATTGTAGTTGTATAGTGTGCTTCTATGGAGAGATACAATGGGTAAGTGATTGGTTATCTTTTTTCCTTGCATATCTTGTTTTTCCAACACATATTAACACCATTTCGTCTCGTTTCATTTCTAGTATTTACAAGAAGCTGTAATTTGTAAGCAGTTTTGGATGCGATATGGGGTTTCAAAAATAATAATAATAATAAAGAAAAGAATGTTTTCAGATTAAACAATTTGACTGTTTACTGTACACACATAAATGCCTGCTTCATCTTAAGAACATAACAGTAGTAGTCTCTCAACGTAAAATAAACATATGGAAATCAAAATTTAGCATTCGCACCCGGTGATAACATATAAAAAATATCTTAAAGACCGCTTCCTTCCGCACACGCACACATACTTAATACAGATATAATATTCATATTTAATACGGTCAATGATTCCTTAATACCGCCCAAGCGTTGGACAAACACTATTATAATCGAGTGGTACAAAATTGTTGCATTTTGATATAAATTTTTTTTGAATCTTTGCAAACAAAAATTGCATCACTTAAAATATAGTAATATAAATTTACCATACCAAAACTGTTTATAATAAGCATGTCAAACAATTTACTACTATGCTTTATATTACCAAGTTCACAATGCTTGTTTCAATGGGTAATATATAAATAGATATATTTTAAATCCATCAATATTTAAATTCTTTTAACGATGTGATTTTCAACAAATCAACAACGGTATTAAAAAATCTTCGACGTAATAAAGTATCCCATCTTATAATAGACTAGGTGAATTAATAGTTTTAACCTATGGCAGATGTTATTAACTCGGCGACATCGGGGTTCGGGGAGCGTGTCGTCAGTTGCATGGTCACCCCATCGCTGAGTGCCAGACGGGCTCGCACCAGGATGTCCAAGTTGCCACGGAAGAATCCGGCGCACAGCAACGTGTGAACTGACGCCCCGTCCGCCACTCTCTCCGAACCCTCAGCGGGCATCAAACCCAGGAATGTCAAGATATTCTTAACGGCTTCTTGTAGTGTGGGCACGGTTGTCAGGGCGTAAGTATCTTCAACCTCTACGTAACCTTCCGCGTTGGAGTTTTCCCAGACGGCATTGAAGTTCACTTTCTTGACTCTTTGAATCTGGTCGCTCAATACGACCTCCAAATCCTCCACCATGTATTCGTCAGAGTAACCTTCGTCGGAATCTGGCACCCCGGTGGTCGGGTCACAATCTTTAACTACAAATTTAAGGGTGACGCCAAACGATCCGACACTCGATCCGAGATCTTCGGGGAATTGCAAAATAGAGAAGACAGTTCCCTTTTGATTGTATGGCAGCTTTTCGCAGGATACTTCTCTTAATAGCCTGTAGCCTTCAGGAATATCCAAACGAACTTGAACGTTCTCCAACAGCTGGTCGCTCATTGTGTTCATGCAGTCGAACTGCAAAATCAGGTGCTGGGCGTAGACGTGTTTGATGCATTTGACCGTGTACTCTGTTTCTGATTCGGTCAAATGTACCGGTTCGGACGTCTTGAATAAGACTCCGCAGGTTGCGATGCCGGGTATGGAGTTGAGTTTCTCCGCATAAGCTTCTTCTTTGGATACCTGTTGGGGTTTGGGCAGATTATTCGAGGTGATCACCATTCCCTCGATGGAGTTCTTATGCTGGGCTTCTTCCGCCAGAGATTTGGGAGTTGCGATCGGGACTGTCTTCAAATCGAATGGAATGTTAATGTCATTCGTTATGTGTTCCTTCAGCGCCCGCTCTAAGGCGGGGATAGACAACTGCGGGATCTCCACAATGTAATTATTAATCAGAGACTTGTCTTCATGCTCGAGGATACTGCTGTAGTACGTGGCGCGGTCTCTAACCTCGTCATCAGTGTCCATTTGACAGCGAGCTAGTAGCACTCTGATGTTTGGCAGCAAATCTGGGCAAGCCGCTCCGAATTGAGACATGGCGGCAACTGCTGCTGCGCGAACCGTGGCATTCTCCAAGATAACACGGTTATAGATGAACCTGATGTACCTGGAAGGCTGCTTTGTACGCGGTCCTTCCTTTCCCAGCAGATGCAAGATCCTCACAGCCAGGGAAGTGTGTTCGCAATCCTCGATAAACTCGCAAAGATGCGCCAAACCCGTTTCTTTAGCATCACTATTTTCTTCGATGATTGTGATGATGGTGTCTACAATGGACGCTTTGTACTCGAGACCGCCTTCGTCACGCAGCATTCCTGATAGGAAGCTCATCAGAACGGAATGTTTCCGCGGGAATTTAAGGCACAATAGAGTTATTGCTTGGACAACGACGATTTTGAATTCGTCGGAAATCTCTGAGACAAATGTCGCGATTTGTTTCATGAGACGATCTACCGAGCTTTCGGCACCTGTTTTGAGGAGGGTGGTGATGGCGAGGGTTGCGATGGATCTGTTGGAGTCGGTGATGAGGTTTTCCAGGTCGAGGTTGCATGCGGTTACGACGGCGGGGTGCGTCATGGCCACCTTGTTGAGGGTGCGGACGGCTGCAAAGCGCAAGGTGGGTTTGGGGGAGCCGCAGAACAGCTGGAGGACGCTGACGGCGGGGGCCAGCTCGCGGGAAGTGTTCCTCTTGAGGTTGACGAGGGCGTGTGCTGCCTCGTATATGACCATGTCGGACTTGTGGCGGAGACACGACTCGATGAACTCAAACAGCTGCGTGTTGACTGGTCCTCCTGGAAAGTAAACAATCGTATCAAACCCACCACAAGCGGAAGATTATCTCACCTTCGTCCAAAGTTTAGTTTTGGCTAAATTAAAAAATCATTACAAAAATGGAAATAATGTATGTTTACATATTTGTCGAATACACCAAAGAAAAGATAATTTCATAAATAAGCAATATCAATAGACAAAAAGGGAGAGTATGGTAAGTAGTAGAGGTTTCAGAAGGTTTGGTTTATTCATTTGATACCATTTCTCATTGTAAAAATCTAATGTGCAGAAAACTAACTACGTACATCATTTGCTTACAATCTGTCTTGTATCAATCGACACAGTGTTACTTTTGTAAACGCAGTTATTTCACACCAGAACACTTTCGACTCACAAAGGTCGCAGGTTCGAACCAGGCGTGTGCAAATAAAGTTTATTTGATTAATTTGTGGTATTTCACAATAAATTCAATTAAAATAATATATACTATATTTGCAGCACGTTCCAGAGTGGAAGACACTCTCTGTATCGCCCTGGTGACCAGATCTGAATAGCCAGGTACTTCCCCACCTCCCTCTTCCCCATCTCCTTCTACTCCCCAATACCTTCAATCTCACAACATATCCTAATTGGGGATGCCATAGTCTCAATGGCTCCAGACGGAGCAGTTGGTGACTCTTGTGCGGTATTTATATAAAAAAACTATGTTGTATTGTAATTCATATCATAAATTATTTAACACCTGCGAAAAATCACGGGATATCATAATTGTAGGATTTGTTTATCTTCTAAGCAACTACTTCCCAACCTTCCTCTTTGCCTGCAATTGGGGATGCAACCAATTGAAATACGTACCATAATTATCTTCCTCCTCGATTAGTTCACACGCCATCCGAATCAACATGCACAGTGCGTAGGGGGAGCGCAGGCTGGCGTGCGTCAGTTTCCCCACCAGCTTAGTGACGGCCAGTCGGTCGGAACGACGCACGTGATAGAGCACACCCAGCGCGTGATACTGCACCATAATGTTGTCTGAGTTTAGGGCCTCCTGTAATTATAGCAATAACAAAAATGTTCAGAATACATTTATATTCGATTCAAATATCTTGGAGACTACTGCCATATGATACAACTGAGCAGAGGATCTTACTCGTTGTTGACATTGACTTCGTTGAGATACTAAACATGATTTTTAGTAACTTTCAAACCTGCTAAACTATTTACATAGATTGGCGGCAGGTACATACTGAAAACATTTTATGTAATAACATGGTTCATTTTTAAATGGTACATATGTCTTAATGGTACATAATATGTTATGTACCATTAAGAATAATAATTATGATAAATTAGCAATTAGATCAACTGATTAAATTAAGAGAATAATATAAATATGTAAATAGCAGTACATTTATTTATTTATTTATTTATTTCAAGAATTTTGTTTTTACAATACAAATGGTAACATGTGCAAGGTTATACAATAATTCATTTTATATTACTACTACTCCATAAATTGAGCTCAAGAGCTCGTGTTTATGGGAGGAGTATTAACATGCAAAAAAAAATAATAGTGTTTTAGTGAGATGTTTAAACAATGATCAAAGAACTTATGAAAATAAATACAAATATTACTTGACAAAGGTACATAATTTAGAAAAAATAGTTTTAGAAGGACAAATAACAGTATATATATTTATATATACTTTTAATATTAGATATTACAGTTCAAGTAAGGGTAAATTAAATTAAATTAAGGGTACAATATATCATTATCCAATTTCAGGGACTTAATTTGCTTTTTAAATTGTTCATATTTCAATGTTCCCGTTATATTAATTTTGTTTTTGGACAATAATATATTGTACCATTTTACACCTAAATACAAATAGTGATGCTGAGCCATGGTTGTTCTAAGCACAGGAATGGCTATTAAGCCATTAGTTTTAAATCTATTGCTTATGCTATCAGAGGGGTGAATTTTTTGAATAAAATATTCTTTATATATTTGATATAAGGCGTTTCTCTTATACAATTCTATGATTGATGGTACATTAAATTCCCGAAATAATTCTAGAGTAGGGAAATCGTATGGTTTCCTAAGGATGATTTTTATAATTATTCTTTGAATTATAATTATGGGCTGTAAGGAAGATTTAAAGGCCCCTCCCCACTCAATAATGCCGTACTGTAATAAGGACTGAATTAATGCATAATAGACCATTTTTATGGTTTTTTTGTTTGAAATATTTCGTATGTTATAGAATATATAGATTAGTTTTCTTATTCTTTCCACAGTGAGATTGATATGATCTTTCCATTTAACATTTTTATCTATTAGGATTCCAAGATATTTTACATTTGATTTATGATTTAGTTTAGCGCAGTCCGTATTACAAGTATCGTCATTTGCACAATTTTTGGAATGAATTGTTATGTTAATTAAATTATTTGATACATCTTCTTGTAGAGAGAATGGAATATAATAAGTTTTTTCTGTGTTGAGTGATAATAAATTGTTATCGAACCATTTTTTTATAACATTCATGTCTTGATTGGCTGCAATGGTAATATCGTTCCACGTTTTTTTTTTCAATAATTATTGCAGTGTCGTCAGCAAAAGATATAAGTTTACCATTAAGTGATAATTTAAACATTTGGTTAACGTATATTATAAATAAAATTGGTCCAATAACAGTCCCTTGGGGAATTCCAAATTCTAAAGTTTCATCCACACTTAGTGAGTTATTTAATTTTACTTTTTGACTTCTTTGAGTTAGATAGCTTTGTAGCCAATATCTAACGGTACCAATAATGCCGATATCATTTAATTTATTAATTAGTTTTGTATGGGAGATACTATCAAAAGCCTTGCGTAAATCAATGAAAATGCCAAGGCATTTGTTTTTTTTATCTAATGCATTGTATATATTTGATGTTAGTTCAGCAATGGCATCATGTGTGCCTAGTTTCTCTCTAAATCCAAATTGGTTAGGACTAAGTATTTTATTATTATCAATGTAGTACATGAGTTGCTTTTTTACGATTTTTTCAAAAATTTTTGCCACGTTTGAGACAAGAGATATAGGTCGATAATTTGATATTTCTATATAAAAGCATTATATAACAAACACATTCAAATGAATAGTCACATCAATAGTTTCATATCTATAGGTAGGTAGGTTTGGGTTCTTTCAACATATTTGTACAACAGAACTTGAAAAGAACTTGAATTTTAACTTTGAAATTTGAAGAATTGTTCTGGTTCTGTGAAACAACCCGTTCTAACATTAAGGATGGATGTTTCACAGAATTTTAACAATTCATCAAATTTAAGCTTAATGTTCAAGTTCTTTGATTATATCGTTATGGGTCAGTTGCTTCGCAGAACTGAAATAATAACAGAACTTTCACAGCACTTTAAAATTATCTTTTAAATTTGATAAATTCTGTGAAACAACTGGCCCTTACACTTTATTTTTCTTTGTTAAACTTGTAATCTTTCAAATAACTTTAATCACCCAAATACCTTACTCTAAAAGCCATAAAGATAAACAGATAAGACCTATCGTTATTTTAATGATTCAGTTACTTTTTAACCATGTTGGATGTTTCAAATAGAGCTTTGTAGGGAGTAACATAACTACCATTGTAAATTTTTTAAATAGATCCAAACAGTAGTCCCTGAAGTAAAAATCCCTCCGAGCCTATGTAATCTTTGGGGGATGCTGTGTGGAGGATTTTTTATAGAAAGGAAGAAGAGGAAGTTCTGTGAAATAAAAGTGTACGAGGGGTGGGTAGGAATCTGGGGGTCAACGTGCCCAGGAGTCACATATGAATCCATCCCTCCCACTGCGATTCAAGGCGATGGGTCTAGAGAGTCTAGCTGGAGAGTTCAATTAGTCTCCCTGGGCACCTTCTCTTAGTGAACCTGGGCACCCCTGCTAAGTCACCAAACGTAGAGATCATATTTCTAAGCAACATAATAAGGGAGACAATGAATTCTAAGAGACCTATGGAAGTTTCCTATTTTGAAAAGCAAACAAATTAGCCTGAGGCGTTAAAAAATGTACCAATATTTGTAGCGTGTCCAGTCATCCTGGAAGTTCACCCACTACACATTATTTCACTGGATAAACTTAATACTTTACGCTGAACTTAATAGAAATATTTTATTTTGAAATAACACTTTGATTCAAATTAATTTCTATAAAAGACAACTATTTACGTTGGGGGAGATGGTAAATACTGCAGTAAAGTTCCATTTTCATCAAAGTTTCCAAATTTCATGCATTTTGACAGTTCGGTCATGTTTATTTGTTGTTTAGTGTATTCATATTGAGCATTGTCAGCGATTACAAAAAATTACCCAACTTTATTTCATGAAGTCGAATAACAAATTTAAAACATGCTGTATACTAGCACAGCATTTGTACGAGTACTTATTTGCATACTCTGGTTACGATACCTATAGGTACTTGCCCTGTAGATTTTAGTGGATGATGTACGGATCAACCAACACCCATTTTGACAGTTATTTTACGTTTACACACTCACATCAATGTCAACTAAAAACTGTTTGCTCAGACATGTTTTAAGTAGTTTTTAATTCAAGAAACTTGACATTTTTGGCTGTTGGGCCTGGAAGACACTTTCGCCATTGGATATTATAATTGCTATTGCACAAAACAAATTTCTAATCTAGGTGTACTGATAATGTCAATAAATCTTATGAAAACTTTATATCATTTTGACAAGTAATTGCTGTAATTGAATGTTCAAATGCTTTAAATGTAATTATAATAATGTTATAAGTAAATTATTCAGCAAACTAGTAAAATAAAGAGCGAAATGTAAACAAAATGAAATCATAGTGACCAAAATTGACATTTACCATGTCATTGTGTAGGTAACCTTTCACATTGTGATATTTACCAATTAGTGATACTGTTGAACTTATCTGGGTTATTAAATGCAGTAATTATGTTAGTAATATAGTAGACCCTACCTGAGCTTCATTTGCCCATCGTCTGACGAGATCATTGGACGTGGAAGTGAGGTGCAAAGCAGAAACCAGCGCCGCGCTGCTCACCGCCGGATTCCGGTCAACAATGGCTTGTTTCATATATCTCTCGATGCTCTGCATCATGGTACTATCTGTGATGCTGCACAGAGCCCTTATGGCCGCGGCCCTGTACAGATCCTCATGCCCGGTCATGTCTTTCGTCAGCGAAGAGGTGACTATGATGACATCATCCGCAATCGAACTCAACTCCTTGATTCCGAGGTAAACCATCCTTCTCAGTATCACGTCCTTGCTCTGAAACAGCTTGGTCATTGCGAAGAAGACCTCGGTAGCCTCCTGAGTGCTGAGGACTTCGCCCTGGTTGATGA
Organism: Limnephilus lunatus; assembly: GCA_917563855.2. NCBI lineage: Eukaryota > Metazoa > Arthropoda > Insecta > Trichoptera > Limnephilidae > Limnephilus > Limnephilus lunatus. The sequence continues at coordinate 3,305,143 of OU830596.1, read as the reverse complement.
GGTACAGTATTTTCGTCAGGATCAGGGTACATTTTCTATGATTGACAGGCGTCTCGTTGAAGTATCTAGCTTCCTGCAGAACGCTCGTCTTCTCGATGTTTTGGAAGGGATTGCCGCCGCCTTCCTCTTCCTCCTTTTTGTCGCGCCTGAAGGAATTCATCCTCGAGGGAACGTGGATATTATTTGGAACTATGAATTGACAGATACAAGTATAGAAAATATTGTACAAGTTAACACGTCAGCCGAGCGGCCGAACATTTCACGGGTGCCAACTTCAGGAAATGTAATTGGTCGACAAAAACAGAAAACGAAAGCACTTTGAACTTTGAAGTTGTTATGTTTGACAAATGTAATTAAGTACCCCTAGACGTCACTTTGATACCGAAGGAAGCAAATACTTTGGGGTGTGCCATTTTATGTTATGAAAAAACACACTTTGTGAAAGTGCACTAGTTTTTTATTTGTGAAATCTAAAGTTATAAACAGTGGCAAATTTCAAGATATTTTTGATCATAGCTTCAATGTTTACATCAACATCCAACACAACGTATTCTCTATTCCTCTAATCCTGCATTAGGTTAAAATTCACAGACAGGTACTAAATTTTTTTTATTTTAAGTAAATAGTTGTTGAAGTTTTTGAAGAACTTCTTTTTACGCACACTCGACTTGGGGGTTAAGCTGGTGAATGCGTTATGAAAAGTGTGATGCGAACGGTAATCGATGCGAACGGTGGTTGGGCAAGGCAAACGGTCGGACTTTTATTTATGCTTGACTTGGTATAAAGGGGCATTACGAAATTAAAGATTACGTAAAGAAAACACGTTCTTCTGTCGGAGATGTTTTTGAATAAATATTAAGAATACAAGTTTTAGAAACTTTTACGGACCCATAAAGTCCAGCAACCTTTTTATTATAAATAAATTTCATATCATGCACACTTTCTTCAAGATAACAAATGCCTAATATAAGGTTCAGAACATATATTTCGCATTGTCTTTATATTTGTATTTGAGCAGGTATTATAGATTGTGAAAGTATTTATTGTTTTATTTCACACAAAATAAATTTTACACGTATCGAAGCTACGCCCAAGAAACGATTGAGTAGGAACTATATTTTTTGTTTAGAATCTTTCAGTTGGTAGTCCGATCATAAAATACAAAATGGCCACTTTATTATGTCAATAGAACTGTCAAATTGCGATTGCTAATCCAGCTAATCGTTATTTGCGGATATTCATCACATATAAATATCCAGTGCGATAAAAAACTAAATATAAAAAAAATCGTATAAAATAAAAGTTATCGATATGGGTACCGCCGCGGAGCCGTTGACTCTTGCAAGAGACATCAAGCGATCGATCGAGCTTCTTGAAAAACTTCAGCAAAGCGGAGAGGTTCCAGCTACGAAATTAGCTGCCTTACAAAAGGTTTTGCAGAGCGATTTCCTGAACGCAGTCAGAGAAGTGTACGAGCATGTCTACGAGACAGTCGATATTCAGGGATCGGCCGATATCCGCGCGTCAGCGACCGCCAAAGCCACGGTTGCCGCTTTTGCGGCCTCAGAGGGACACGCTCACCCCAGAGTCGTAGAACTCCCCAAAACCGAAGAAGGCCTCGGCTTCAACGTCATGGGGGGCAAGGAACAGAACAGCCCTATCTATATATCCCGAATAATACCCGGGGGAGTGGCAGATAGACACGGAGGACTTAAAAGAGGTGATCAGTTGCTCTCTGTGAATGGAGTATCTGTGGAAGGCGAAAATCACGAAAGAGCTGTGGAACTCTTGAAGCAGGCGGCAGGATCTGTGAAGCTGGTGGTGCGTTACACTCCCAAGGTCTTGGAAGAGATGGAAATGAGATTCGACAAACAGCGAGCCGCACGCAGGCGACACAATTATCAGTAAATCTGTTATGGAAATTACACCATTTTTTTTAAACTATCCCTTGGGCTTATCACACTTGTGCAGAATTTTTTTTATGAGAACTTTCCTTTGCTTATTGATCTTATCACCAAAAAATTGATGACATCTGCAGAATGAAGTGTGAAAAATCAGTTATTTGTTCAGTGGCAATTTTTTTACATTATCTTAACCCCTCAGGCGTCGACCATACTCTGTCAGTAGGTCAGAATATTTCCACTTTGCAATAAAATCCAGTGATGGAGTGGAATATTTGTGACTGCATCCGAAAAACTGTTTTTGAAAGGTGATGAAGTACGTTTTGAAATTTTATTATTAGAAATAACCGTGAAATTTTTTAGAATTATTTTTTTTAATGCAAACTAATAAAAGGTTAAAAAATTGCTCATTTTATGTTTTATCTAACTAAAATTACTGGTAAGTAATGAAAAAATAAAAACACATATTTTATTAGACAAATGTATTATAAAATTTATCATCACCTTTTTGTTGTTTCATGTAAAAATAATTTCATAATTTTTAAAAGTTTTTTTCAAATTGCTGTCTGAAACTTTGGTTCCAAGATGTACATTTTAATTATTTTGTGGTGTTTTATACAACATTTTAATTTTTCTATGGTTAACTTTTAGATTTTAATATAAAGTGCGGTTTTTTATCTTTCTAACACCGTTTAGATCATATTTCTCACCTTAACAGTAACGGGGATACAACGATTTCTATTACACCAAATGAGCTGTTCACAAAAGTGTACAAATTTGTCTGAGGGGTTAATAAATTTATTTATCAAACATGAAAGATTGTGTATTTATGCCACTTATGTGAAAGACGGCAATTAATTTTATTTTTATTCCATTACCAATAAAGATTTAATAGTATTATATTTTTAAGATGTTTACTTTTTCTAAGCGAATCAAAGAATTTTATTATTTCTTGTTTTGAATTATGTTTTTTGAAGTGAAAACTTCTTTACCCCGTTGCGATTTGAAACTCTATGAAACGAAAAAAACACTAAAAAGAGACAAACAAATACATCTATAGGATTTAGACTGCGAGAGAATGAGATAGTATAGTCAGTCTCCTCTTTGTGCGGTGCTTCGTAGCCTCCCCACTCTTGTCTACTTTAGTTTTCTGAAGGTTTCACTTCTACCACGTGTGAATTGCATACTCTGATTTTTTTAATAAGTCAGATATGCCTCACCGCAGCTCCCTTGAGGTGATTTTTCACAAAAACGGCACTTTACAAATTATCCAATTATTATTATTCCACGCTTTCTGATTATTATTAAATAGTGAAAATAATACTTATTAGATTAATTAAATACATGTCATATTATAATTTTTATCTATTTTATATAACTTGTAACTTTTTAGATTATTATTTATTATTACAATATGAGATTTACATAATATTTCATTGTTGAATTATTATGTTAACCCGATTTACTTGGCTGTCACATATGTGTGATCTATCTAGTCTCACTAAAACACGCATATAAAATTTGGTGTGTGTTGGGATAGATATATTGCGTTGATGTGGCCCGCATTGTAAAGATTAATCTTAAAATAAGGTACAAACCATTCTAGAAATTAAATATCACACAAATTAAGTGTCAGTTCTATATTAATAGCTGCAAAATTTACATAATTATATTAATGTTATTTGGATTTAAATATTTATAGACCTACCAACGAGGAATGTGGTTATTATCAGTATTTATTCACCAAAATCTTTCTCACTAATAAACGTTTTGAAAAGAGCAATATGTTGTCTTCTGAAAAAACAAATTTTTCAAATGCGAAAGAAAATATTTAATGAAGTATTTTAAAGCATTGAACCATGAAATATAATATTTATAAGCTGCTACAATTTAATATCTCATTCTGTTTTATTTTTAAGGTAAATAAAGTATTTAATGTTTTATGGTCGTTTTATTCTATACGCTATGTTGATTTTGCCCCCCAATATTGAATTGCATGTAAGTTTGAGCGGTGTTAACAAATTCGCTCCTACAGCTCCTTCCCTAACCTGCTTCGCAACGTCGCCCAATCTGGTAGCAATCAAGTTTTACTGATGCGAAGAGGAGAGCTCTTACGAGGTGTCATACAAAAATAAATAGGAAAGAAACAATTTTTAAAGTTTCTGTCACATCACCTAGTTTCATAGGAAGATGTCTGTTTACTAGTCCCAGTGAAAGTTTGTATGTGACGTCATCGTTCTAGTATCTTCTGTCTTTTTGGAAATTCATACGAGACATGTGAGAAGGAAGAGGATGATCGTTGATGATGAACGTACGAGCTCTCGCTGGGTTAGTATTTATATTTTCTAGATTTTATTCCTGTTCTGATATCCATAAACTAAACTCTAAAATACAATTTATTTTACGCCTCTCTCGCCTGTGTGTGAAATTAAAAATTTCAATATTTGTGGTAGTGCTATTACTATCAACAATGTTAGTATTTATTTGTCACCATAATATAATATTCTAATGACAAAGTCACGAAGGGGGATCTTGGTCCAATCCATAAAAAAAAACCGAGTGTTCTTTAGACCACACGACTGAAGTAAAACTTTACTAACTTATATCTCCCTCTCAACTTCCGTTTGCCTCGCCCGATCACACTTTTCATAACGCTCTCGTCATGCATTCACCATACTTACTCCCCAAGTCAAGCGTGCGTAAAGGCCCGACCGTTCGCCTCGCCCGATCACGTTACAGTTGTGCGGTCTAAAGCACACTTGTTTTTTACATTTCTGCGCTAGATACAATAATACTAGAACCCTTTATTTTAGAATGAGTCCCGTTCCTTTTAATGTTATATCTACCCTATTAACAAAATTTATGTAGAAAAAGGTATTTTGTAAACCAAGGAACAGGGTAACAATGAGTGCACAAAAAACATATTTAACATTTTGTAGTATTTTTATTATGAACATACACAAAACACGCGCATTACATCTAGAGTAACGATCCAAGTACCATGTTTTTAAAACAAATAAAATATATCTATAAATTAAACAAATATTTATAACAAATCACTTATAGTGCTTTTGCATATGTCTTTTTAAAGAACCCTTCTCCTTGCAAACAAAAGCGCATCTATTACACGAAAATGGCTTCTCCTCAGAGTGAACCAAAGCATGTTTATTTAGATACTCATTTCTGGTTGTCGAAAAGTCGCACTCGTGACACTTAAATGCACGAGTCGTCGAGTGACAAGCCATGTGCTTCGTTAAACTACTGAGCGATATAGAAGTGTATACACACAGATTACATGTAAAGGGTTTTAATCCAGTATGCAAAAGAAGGTGGTTTTTTAGGCTGTCTTTACGAGAGCAGGTATACTGACATTCCGAACACGAATACGGTTTGACTTTGCTGTGTTTGAGCTGGTGCGATCGCAACCCGTCAGAACGAACGCACGTGTATTTACAATCGGGACATTTAAACGGCTTGGTTCCATCGTGAGACATGAGATGTTGCCGCATTGTCACTTGCTTCAAACATTGATAGTTGCATTTATCACACGAGAATGGTTTCGTATCGCTGTGTGTTAATCTATGCAATCGTAACCGCGCCGTTTCTCTACAGGTATATTTGCAGGAATCGCAAGCGTATAATTTTAGCCCGGAATGTATTAATTTATGTCTTTTGAGGCTTGATAATTGTGTAAACGTGGATTGGCAATCCGTGCAAGCGTAGGGCCGTTCACCTTTATGAATTCTTTTGTGTTTTACCTGTCCCCAGAGCGTTTTGAATGATAACGAACACTGGTCACATTTGTAGCAATCATTCTCGGCGTGCGATAATTTGTGTACTTTTAAATCGCCAAAGTTGATTGTTGTGTAACCGCAAGCGTAGCACGAATACGGATTGTGTTTTACTTTATGTCTTCTCAATTGATTTCTATTGGGAGTGACAAAGTTGCATGAATCACATTTATAAATTTTGCTGCATTTGATTTTTGGTATTCGCTTTCTAACGCGCTTCGGTTTTTTAGGGGCGTCTCTATTCAGAAACGAATCGGGATTTAGATTCAAACTAAGATTACTCGTATCATATGGATATCTCACACTATTGGCGTAGAAGTTTACATCTTCGTTCTGACCTGTACCTCCTGAGATTACAGAAAAGAAGTCTTCGAAATCTGCATCATTTTCTATTTTAACCAGTGCCGTCTCTATATCTACGATATTATCTTCTAAAATATCATTCTGTACACTATTTGAACGTTCTGCACTGAAATCAGCAAACTTCGATTCTAGTGAATTGAATTCCATTTTTTAAAATATTAGATTTATCTGAAAGAAATAGCAAACAGTAAGAAAAACAAAATGCTAAACCAATATTGCGTAATAGTTCAATATCATATATTATGAAATAAGTCTGTTAAAGCTGAAAGTAAATACGAAATTCGCTAAAAACATTTGCGAAGTTACGTTGTTTTTTTCACAATTCCTTTAGGTCTTTTTAAAATAATAAAAAAGAAGATTAGTTGCCATTGTCAGAGAATAGTTTTCATGCACTATGAGTTTAAATTCACCTTCTATCAATAAAATACGTCTCCATTTCTGTTGTATTGTTATTCTAAAATGTATTTTTCCTTCTAGGTCAACAAAGTTCACTTTTCTATAAAATATTTGACAGCTATTGACAGTTATGTGCAGTGTTGCCAATACATAAAGAAATCTTTTCCAACATTATTTCGATCGTAATGGAGAAAGGTTTTTTTTTTATTTATTGATTTATAAATAACTTATTTCGTTCACTTAATTTGACGGTTTATTATTTTTTTCTTTCCAAATAAATAAAGGATGATTTTACTGAACCGCGTTATTTTTGGATATTGTAATGCTCATATTTTTCCCTGGAAGCAGGTACCTGGTTTAATTTAGGGTAAATCATTTTTTCAAGTAACCGTCGAAGTGTTTATATTTTTTTCATTGGTCTGTCAGAAAATTTTTGCTTTCGGTTCGGCGAAAATAGTTAATCATTGTTTCTTGTGGTTTTATATCAGTTTTTTTATAATAAGTTTGAATTTGCAATCCAGGAATAACAATTTCTTACTTTCCTCACATTGAAAGTATATTTTGCCGAAAACATCAAGAATTTCTGTCATCGTAACCATGTATAGAAAATAATGTGTTGTGTTTAAATTTCACGGAATTATATTTTAATACCTAAATAAACATCAGGATGGCTGCCAATAATTCTGCAATATACATTATACCTAAAGAAGATGCAACCATTGTAAATGAATGCAGTATTAAGATAAAGGAAGAACCAATTGATATAAAAGACGAATTTGAAATCAATCTTGTATCATTAGATACAATAAAACGTGAGTTAAGTGAAAATGAAATGAGTATAATGAAACCAGAAACAATAAAGAAAGAATTTGATGAAGTTAGAATGAATTCAGAAATAAATGAACCACTTGATTATTCTCAATCAGTGAAATTAGAAGCAATAGAAAGTGATTCAAGTGATAAAAAAGTGATTTTAGAATCGAATGAAACCAAAGTTAATACGAGTGATTCAAAGGACAACGCAAATGAAACAAAGGACAGTACAAATGAAGCAAAAGATGTAGACACAAGGGACAAAAATGGCTTCTTCCAATGCGGAATTTGTGATTACAAAAGCAAATTTAAATCCACGGTAAAACGACACAGGCTGCTTCACTCAGATTTAAAACCATACACATGTAAAGTTGTTAATTGCGATTTCTCCACAAGACTCCAATCAACAATGAAAAAGCACACAAATCTACATTTAAAAAAGGACACTACTTACCACTGCGCTCAATGTGAATTCAAATGTAACGATTTCTTTGAATTAAAAGCTCATAGACTGACCCATCTAGCGAACCTTTACACGTGTGAAGACTGTATTTACACAAGTAAAAGTATTCATCTATTAAAAATACATAAACGTGTACATAAAGAACTGAAACCTTTTGCGTGCAATTTATGTTCGTATATGTCTACTACCATGAGCAATCTAGCCAAGCATAAAAACATCCACACGGATTTGAAGCCGTTTCAATGTAATATGTGCGAATACAGATGTAAAGATCTATCAAAGTTAAAGTTGCATTTACGAATACATTCAGACGTGAAAGCGTACGCTTGTAATCTGTGCGAATATACCACCAGAGATATGAGCAATCTAAACAAACACAAATTGATCCATAAGAAGAAGACTGTGTCTTGCGATCAGTGCGATTATGTTTGCAGGGTTGCTTCCAACTTGAAGCGGCATAAAATAATACATTCGGAGAATTTGTTTGAATGCGAACATTGTAGTTATACAACGGCGTACAGACAAAATTTTGATAAGCATAAGAAGAGACATTTAGATGCTAAATTAATGTATTGCTCTGATTGTGATTTTCAAACTAAACATCCTGATAGTTTGAGAAGGCACAAACTGACCCACAAGTCATAAGCAGCCATTTTAATTTAAGCTTTGTACAGATTGACACAAATGTAGGTTGTGCAATTAGAGTTCATCTGATCGGTACACATTTATGCTTATTTCACAGGAGGACAACACAATATTGTATGTTTCCAGCTCATTGTCCTTGTGTGAACAGAAGTTTGTAAAACAGGACAATGAACCAAGGCACTGAGGCATCACCCGGCCGAACTATTGGCATTAAAAATGTAAGGACAAGACAGTAGGACAATAGGCAGTCGATCCATTTTCGATGTATCCATTTTGTCCATGTGCTGTGGTCGTATTGTCAATTGTCCTATCCTGCACGGTTGAGGCCGTTTTACGGAGATGGGACAATACAATATTGTGTTGATTCCTGTATTGTCCTCGTGTGAACTAGGCATTAGGGTAGTGTGTTTTGGTATACAAATATTTACTTCTGACAGTGATGTACTTACCAAATGAACTACCTAATGTTATTGGCCAGAAAAAGTCAACAAGTGCATTCAATTGTCAAATTTGACCATTAGAAAGTTATTCAAAAAGTTATAAACTAAAATTTTACTTTATCGTTTTAATAGAAATTTTCTTTTACTAAGTCGAACAACATGTTTGAAACATGCTGAATGCAAGCATTGCGCATGTGTGTATGTCTCGAATCTGATTGCAATACCTATAACTTTGCAGTAACATTGTTAGATTAGATTTTGTGGATACAAAAATATATTATAGATTTAAAAAATTGTTCATTTGTTCCACCTTTGTTGGCTGCCTGCAAAAATAAGCGTGTTAAGCTATTGTAAATACTGAATGTTAAGCTATGCCCACACATATATTCATGCTCGACGGTTTGGTTTGATCGGACATGTTGTCTTGGAACTGTGCTCGTCGTTGCATCCACAAGCTCGAAAAACTCGATACAAGATGCTATAGATATACCACCAAGACGCTTAGGGCCTTCACTTATGGAGAAACTGAAATAAAACCAGTTGTCAACGCACCGTCGCTGCTGGTTGCGTGGCAGTTGCATTATTAACAGGTGGCAACTAGGCGAATCTGCGGCAGAACGTGGGGACTCAAACCCAAAATGATGCAATGGCTGTACACAGCCATTGTAAAACCAAGAATCATGCATGCAGCCTTGGTCTGGTGGAGGAGAACAACACTGAAAACAGTGATGGCCACACTCAACCACATACAGGGACTTGCATGCAGAGGAATCACAGGAGCTATGCGAACCACTCCAATACTAGCCATGGGAGTGCTGCTGGACCTACCCTCATTAAACTTAGAAATAGAGGGGGCGGCGATGGCGGCAGCCTACAGGTTAAAATGCAAAGGTCATTGGAGAGGTGAGTTGTCCAAAAACAGTCATACGGAGATCGGAACAAGACTGAGGGCAATTAGCCCGACAGCTGGAATGAAGCAGTACGGCAAACAAGCTGAATACTTCTTCAGACAGCAGTTTGATGTGATGTACCCCACCCGGGAGGAGTGGGACATGGTCCCAGATCCAACCCCCAGACAGGAACTAATCTGGTTCACAGATGGGTCCAAGATGGAGGAAGGAACGGGGGCCGGGGTATGTCAACAGGGATCCAAGAGGGAACTCAGTATACCTCTAGGAACTCACTGCACTGTGTTTCAGGCTGAGATGAAAGCCATCATGGCCTGCGCACAGGAGAATATACGTATCGGGTACAGGAATAAGAACATAACTATTTGTTCTGATAGCCAGGCAGCCCTAATGGCACTGGAAAGTAACCGATGCGACTCCAGACTGGTGATGGAATGCAGGACTGTTCTTACAGAACTCGCTACCATCAATAAAATAACACCGATATGGGTACCAGGACATAAGGGTGTTGAGGGCAACGAGCGGGCTGACGAACTAGCAAGGAAAGGGGCGAAAGCACCACTTGCGGGATCCGAGCCGGCCGTAGGAGTAGCAGCTTGCCACATGAAATTACATATTGAGAGGTGGGTCAAATCCCAGCACTGGAAGGAAGGGGAGAGGGCACCCGGAATGAGGCAATCCAAAGTACTCATAAACGGACCGGACCCCAGACGGACCAGGAAACTACTCGATATGGACAGAAACTCGCTGAGGGAACTGGTAGGACTACTAACGGGACACTGTCATCTCAGGAGACACATGCAGCTATTGGGAGTGGAAAGCACCAATAGATGTAGAAAATGTAAAGAGGATGAAGAGACTCCAATTCACTTGTGGTGCCAATGTCCTGCCCTGGTGGGAACTAGGCTCAGATACCTGGCCTATGGCCTAAGTACTCACGGGAACTAACTGTAAACCGTCTCCGCAAGTAAAAAAAAAAAAAAAAAACAGGTGGCCATGGTAGCAGCTCACGAACTGTCAAGTTTTTGAATTGTGTTGACAACTGGTTGCATTTCAGTTTCTCCGTGAGCGAAGACCCTTAGTCAAATCCTAAATTTCTGTCGAAAATTAATCAAACAAGAAATACAGTTTTTGAATTTTTTTTCACATCAAACAAAAAAGCACCGAGCGACTTAACTTTTTTTGAAGGCACTGAAGAAAATAATTCCCATCAGGGTAATTGTCATCTTTGGGGACGTTGTGTGGAGGGTCTTTTTAGGAAAGAAAGGAGAGGAAGTACTGGGAAGGAAAAAGAAGAGGTGGGTAGGAATCTGGGGGTCAGTATGTCCAGAAGTGACGGATATATGAATCTATCCCTCCTACTCTGCCACGCAGTTGGTGGGCAGACACATCTGCCGCCAAGATCCAGACAAACCTCACCCCATGACCCAGGCATCCCTGATAAGCCACCAAACGTAACCGGGACGGCGGTACCCATATCCACCCTTCAATTTGACAGACATGATCGAATGGGCGTAAAACCATGGAGCATGAAGGAGCTTAACGAGTGTGACCATAACGTTATAAATGATTGGTCACCTATTAATAACATTAATTTTATCTACATTATTTGCCATGTCCGTAGTTTAATTAAAATTATGTTGTGCATAATTAAGTATGCAAAATATTTTCTTCGTGTAATAAAAATAATACAAAATGTATTATTAGAATTTTTATCCTTTTAGTTTAGTAGTATAATATTATTTTAAATATCTCCTTACAGTATTATACACATTGTTATGTAAAAATTGTAATTTTTTTCTTTCTATTACAATATATAAATATACATACTATTTCTAATTGTTTGTTTTCATGACCAAGAAGTTTTCAAATCATTATGAGTAATTGAACGTAGTTATGCAGAAAGCAGCCAGGCCACAATTTTGGCAAAAATGAGACATTGTTGTAATCCGACGGAGCAACGTCAATTCTATGTTCTATTAAAACCAGCCAGGTCACTTTCATAAAAAATTTCAAAGTAATCGCCTTCTTAAATATTTGCTGATCACGAAAATACCATTTAACAATCTGCAGAAAGCGCCCACGGCACTCATATTCAGCAGAAAATAGCCAGAGACAACTGCGATTTTGTCAGTACAACTAACATTTTAAAAATGACGTTTACCTGGTCTGCAGAAAACGGTCACAGCGCTTGTCTGTTTTCTACACTATACTGTAGTGTACGGAAATAGTTTTTACCGTGTATTAGTTTGTACCGAAACTCTCAAGTGTCGATCTACAGAAAGCGCCCCCGCGTTATAATAGTAACTGGTTTTTTGGGAAAAATCAATAATTTTAAGTATGTATTATTATTTATTAATAATATTACATAAATTCACTGAAGTCCAGTAAGATCACTAGACAGCATTTGTTAGCCGGTTCTAATAACAATCTACTTATATTCATTTTAAAATTTAGGAACTGAACCTATCATGTTACATTATTTTAACGCACAGAAATAAAATACTTATAGTAAATGAAATAAAAATAAAAAACGACGAAGAATGAATATAAAATAAAAAAAGGACAAAAGACAACATAGAAAATTAGAGAGACACAAAAATTAGAACAATTTTTTGTTCAGCTTGCATCTTCTGTTGAAAATTACGCAACAATTTTCATTATTACTTATGTTATTAAACGAAATGATAAATATCAAGAGCTTTTTTTGATGACATTTGATATAAAAAAAACCTTTAAAAATAAAATATTTTTTTGAAATATTTATTTTAATTAACTAAATTAAATGCACACGTGTAATAAGCATGACTACAAGCATTGATTTATAGTAGGTGGTTATAAAAAACCATAATGAATATAAAATAAATAATAATATCTATGTACATGTACATATAAATTTCCAAATAGTAAAATCACTGTATATTGTTTTATAAAGTATTTCGTATTAAAGTTTAAAACTGTATATTTCCTTGGAGATATTAAAAATTTCTCGGAATATTAAATTACTAACTGGATATAATAGTAATATCTATATAACTACTGATTTTAAGTTAAATAATAAAGCATAATTTCATATATTTAGTGTACATATTTGGTAGCTCTGGCTGTTTTCTACGGAATGCGTATTTCGCAAAGTAAGGTCGGACGGTGGATTGCTGAGCTTACATTCTAATTCTCAATAATGTATTCTACAGAAAGCTGCCAGACCATATAAAACACCAATATCTCTAAAAACCTACCCTTAAATCCACTTTATAAGAATTTGATATCTATATATTACTTTAAATTTTTTGAAGTAAAAAACATCCTAGGTGTTATGTAGATTTGATTATTAAATCTTTAGACAAAAGTGCTTGTATCTTCATTTGAGTTTTTTATGGCTGGCTGCTTTCTGCATAACAACGTTCAATTGTAGTCTGAGTAATGAGAGAATGCGACTGGCGTGGTAGGCCAAATCGGGAGAGACTGGTTGAGGGTTTTACCTCTCCGGCAGAACTCTCTCAGAACATCGCCTTGCACTGCAGTGAGTGGGTTAGATTCATACATCCGTTACTCCTGGATACACTGACCCCCAGATTCCTGTACAACTATTATACTTTTTTCCTCCCCAGAACTTCCTAACCTTCCTTTCTAGACACTAATACAAATGTGTTATAATTTACGCTACGCAACATGCAAACTGATTTGATAGTAAATATTAGACAGTTTGGTTAAAGCCAACATTCAGGCCATGCGCAGACAAAAATCCCACGATGGACTGCGCTGCAAACTATTCTTTTACTTTGACGGCCGGCGAAGTCCAGCGGTAAAGCTCTTGACTCGCACACCCAAGGTCGCGGGATTGAATCCCGGCGTGGCAAATAAGTTCTATTTGATTAATTTGTGTTATTTCACAATTTATTAATTGAAAATAATATATATATGTATATAGTATATTTGTGGCACGTTCCAGAGTGGAAGATACTCAGTATCCCCTGGTGTAAGACCACCATTCAGAATTGAAACGTTGCTTGAAATGGCTCTTTAGCCGTGTTTGGTGACCAGATCTGAATAGCCAGGTACTTCCCCACCTTCCTCTTCCCCACATTCTTCCTCCCCCACTACCTTCAGCCTCACAACATACCCCAATTGGGGATGCCATAGTTTCACTGGCTCCAGACGGGAGCAGCTGAGACTCGTGTGAAGTATTCATTAAAAAAAAATGATTCCCAGATTTTGCGTTATGATCTGTATATCTCTTCTTGGTCTGTCATCATAATAAATATGATCATTATAAATATTAGGTAGAAAACTAGCTAACTTATCCAATAAATATGTATATCGGATATGTTAGCCGAGTAGCTACTTTTATAGCTACTATTCACAGATTTGAGTACCGAATAGTAAACTTGGACTTGATAAATAAATAAATAAGTTAAAAATATATGTTATCCTATGGATAGTGCTTATTGTAAAATACTCTGCGGATAATTAAGAAATCAAATAAAGTAAACAAAAACCTTTTTCAATATTTGCAAATTCACTTTGTGGCTTAATTTTTAACTAAATGAAATCAAATAACTTTTCAAAATGCCAATATGTAATCAAAATTTTTTAATTTTTCGAAACTAAAGGTGTGTTCATCAGGAATGATGTCTTAATCAGGATGTTAATCTTATCGTGATGAAGAAATCTCTGGTTTCGAAAAATGTTGATAATTTTGATTAATTAGTGGTGTTTTACAAAGTTGTTTATTTTCATTTAATTAAAATAACCAAAAACCTTTTATACATGTTAAAGATTACTTACATTGCTAAAAATTACTCCCTTTGCATTCCTCTACCTACACCTACCCCATTTGTCTTCCGTTCTGTATTTGGTCTCACTCTCTATGTTTGTAATAAGAGTAAGTATATCAACCTTTATGTACATATATGTATTCCATATTATAAGTTGTTTAGTATTATACTCGTACTGCCCTGATGAAGCTACATCTTTCATAGATTCTATATCTTTTGTGGGATCGTCATCGAGATAATGGACGTGATCTTCTTTCAGATTTGTGTGATTTATTTGCTTTTTCTATGTACAACGTACATTAAATGAATAAATAATCATGCATACTTGCAGGAATTCATGTTTAAAACGATCTAAACTAAAACATGTGACAGTAGATATGTATGTAAAAATCACACAAATCTGACAGGAGATCACGTCCGTTATTTCAATAACGATCCCACAAAAGATATAGAATCGCTCGGCTGATCGGCGTTGATGTACATAAATAAGAGTGGTGTAAAACGAAGTTATTGTTTTATCTTAGAATTTTTTTTTTTATTAAATTCCGACCTCGAACGTAGGGATTGTGGCGAATCCATCGCTCAGGGAGTGGAGACACGACCTGCAATAGCCATTCCAAGCCAAGATGTGAGCTACGGTACTAAGGGCTGAATGACCTGGGGAACAGTGTCATGAAGGGTGCCTCCAAGGAACAGGATCGCATATCTTACACCTTACTCCAGCATTAGGGGCTCTGCTGGAATCAACTTTTATTTCCCTAGATAATCGTGGGATGAAAATTGGACCATTAAAAAACTAGGGGTCTTTGGGGACCTAGGAGAGCTAAGACCACCACCGTGGACTCTTCTTTCGTGGGGCCTTCAGGGAACCAAGCGGAAGTGGAGAGAAGACATGAGGCCCTCTTCCCTAGTGGGGCCTTCAGGAAACCAAGGAGGAAAGCTGAGGCCACCTCCTTGAACTCTTCCCTTGTGGGGCCTTCAGGGAACCAAGGGGAAGTAGTGTCTTCCATCGTAGGAACTTCAGGGAATCAAGAAGGAGTGGAGAGGAGAGATGGGAAGATACATTGTGGAACCAGATGATATAGCCTCATATCCAATGACAACTCTGGTGAACTTTATAAGAGGGACTGGGTTGGTATTGAAGAATGTGGTAAAATATGAAATATCACAATGGGTCTATGGCCTAAGTGCTCACAGAACTATGTATACACCGTCTCCGCTCTATAATAATAATAATAAAATTCCGACCAAAGTTGTTTTTACCGTATGAAAAAACTTATCAAAGAAGCAGGCCGGAGGTTATCATACAATTATACATTATTTGACTTCCGTTTGAAATCAACAAATAATTAAATTGTTAAACCACAAGGTATTATTCTGTTGTGTGTCTTGTACGAATAACGAGGTATCATTCTGTTGTGTGTCTTGTAAGAATAACGAGGTATCATTCTGTTGTGTGTCTTGTAAGAATAACAAGGTATCATTCTGTTGTCTGTCTTGACTGGAATAATATTGAGGTGATCGGCGATGTTGGAATTTAGTTGGTACCTATTTGATTATTTTATCCATTGAATTTCTGAGTTTTTTTATTACTTGTAGAATAAAGATGATTATTTTGCATCCAAAGGATTCCTACTAGAGTATCCTTCATAGGGAACAAGCTTAGTGTTATTTTTTTAATATATATATATATATTTTATATTAATACCGCACAAGAGTCCCACCAACTGCTCCCATCTGCAGCCAGTGAGACTATGTTATCCCCAATTGAGGTATGTTGTGAGGCTGAAGGTAGTGGGGAGGAGAAGGAGATAGGGAAGAACGAAGAACAGTGGCGTAGTACCCCCTTATTTGGGTACTTCAAGCGCCGGCGGAGGGGGGGGGGGGGGGGAAGGGGTGTATGTGGTATTCCAATTTTTGTTACGACCTATTTACGGGCCGATTTTTTTAATTACCACATTTAACGAGTATTCTTCCAACAAAAATCATGTTTATAGTCTCCTACAAAGTTTATAACTGCTAAATCGAGAATGGTATCCATGTAACACCGTGTTTAGAAAGCTAGGCAGGTTTTAACTTACGATTGATTCTGCGTAAGAGTCCCCAAATAATAGTTATACACGAATCAATCAATTTCTCAGAATTTTGCAGCATTTGGTATGCAACTCAAATGTAAAGCTTCACTCGGTACACGATAAATCTGCAACTCGTTATTTAATTTATCGTTGTATTCTGAACACAAAACCAGTTTGTATGTGGTGAATTAAAACTACACTCAGAACATGAAAATGGTTTTTCTATGATTCTGGCAGCACATACACAGTCTGCAACTAGAATTTTATAACTGCACTTCGAATAAAATAATGGTCTCCTTCGAAATGTATCAGCAGATTAATACACAACTGAAATTCAATCGTTACATTCTGAACACAATTCTGGTTTTAATTAAGAGTAAAACTGTTTGCGAGTTCACAGCTTAATTAGTATTCCTACGAATTACGAAATTTGCAGATTAAAAAAATATTATTATTGACATTTATAATAAAACTAGCTGGTTCCCGTAATAAAATAAAGAGTTGGAATCGTAAACGAAAATATCGTAAATATTTTCAAATAATTATTATGCATTTTTTTTTTAAATAACTTACTTTACTGAAATTTATTTATATGATTTTTCTTGATTACTAAATTAAAGCTTACAATTATTAAATTTTGTGCGACAAAAATATGGAATTAAATGGTTAAAATTTTTACAAGATAAGTATCTATTATTTATTGTGAAAATTTGCCGCCCCCCCTAAAAGTGCCGCCCGGGGCGGGCCGCCCCCACGCCCCCCCCACGCTCCGCCACTGGGGAAGAAGAAGATGGGGAATGGAATGAAATCACCAAATACGGCTAATGCCATTTCAAGCAACGTTTCAATTCTGAATGGTGGTCTTAAAACCAGGACGATACTGAAATTATCTTCCACTCTGGAGCGTGCCGCAAATATACTATATATTATTTTAAATGAATAAATTGTGAAATAACACAAATTAATCAAATAAAATTTATTTGCCACGCCGGGATTCGACCCCTCGAACTTCGGTGTGCGAGCCAAGCGCCTTACCGCTGGACTATGCCGGCTGTTATGATGGGAAAGGAACATTTAAAAGATCTCGTTTACCGGGTTTACAATACTTTCCCAAATCAAAAGTACGTTTTGATTTTGTAGATTTAAAATAAATTGTGGACGTATAGACTTTTTTTACAAAAAAATATATTATATATCTATAATATAATTGATTTTGAAAGATTGTTGTTTTATCCAGTAAAGTAATTTTTTTTTTTTTTTTTTAAATATGTTTATTTTTATTTTAAAACCGTTAGTCGTAAGCAGATTTTTTAATTTTTCAAATAAAATTTTGTATTGTATAACACACATTTCAAATCATACAATCAAATAAACCAATAAATTATCTAGGAAAGCTACTTTTCGCAATATAAAAAAATATGTTAAAATATTAAATATAAATAAATATTAAGTTAAAATAAAATCAATAAAAAAATCCGCGCACGTGTTTTACGACGAAAATATTTCAGTTTGTCTATTTATTTACGGTTTAACAAACTGAAATATTTCAGTTTTTTTTAAACACTACGGACATTGCTGAAAAATTATAAATACTAAAATACTTATGACTATAATTACAAAAAGCATATAATTTTACTTATTTTTTTTTTATATGATGCATTTGAGTATTTTTATTGCTAACTTGAATGTAGGTGAATAAATGAAGTAAAATCGATATTGAGTTATTAGTAAAAAATGCTGCCACGGAGATTAATCAATATTTCTCATCGGAACCGCCCTGTACAGTTGCGAGGGTTTTGCAATTTTAAATCTCAGTCGCTGGGCCTTAATTGCAGTAGGTATACGTAACATGAAAATATTTATTTAAAAAATACAAGTGTGCAGTTCACACGCAGTAGAAGTGAAACCTTCAGAAAACTAAAGTAGACAAGAGTGGGGAGGCTACGAAGCACCGCACAAAAATCTCATTCACTCGCAGAATAAATCCTACAGATGTATGTGTTAGTCTCTTTTTACAGTCGCTTTTCGTTTCATCGAGTTTAAAATCACAACGGTGCGGTGGTGCTAAATAAGGTTTTACTTAAAAAAAAAAAACAATTTTCAAAATGTCATTAATCTCAAGGTTTCGAACTGACGAAGTCCCATCACATAACTGTCCCATCTCCACTAATTTGATTTATATTTCCTAAAATGTCCCCTAACGAGGTGTGGTGTTAAGTTGCACAAATAATTACCCAAGTGGCGCTTTGTGGATGGGTTTTCCGACATATCGCGCATTCCCGATCCTGATTCCTGCACAACTCTACAGTCTACATACGACAGCGCAGGCGCCGGCTTTAGTTAGGTAATGGCTCATATCCTTGACGTTTTTTGCTTTTTTTTTCTGCAGTATCTTAATATATAAAACAAAGTCGGGATAGTTACACCACTCGAGAACAGCTGGACCGATATATTTGATCTTTGATTTGTTGAATTTGTCTGCGCCCCGAATAGCAGAATAACTATTAAAACATCGGAAAAATTCACGAAAAAAAAATTATGAAGAAAATTAATTTTTTCATACATTTTAAATGGAACTAATTTTCATCTTTTGAAAGAGCTACGGGAATATTGTGATAAGTATCGATTGAGTAGTGAGTGAAATCCAATAATTCAAAAACCTAAAATTTTAATGCCAATGCGCTGATTGTTTTGTTTTTGTTCACATATAATGCTACCCCTCTTTCTTACACACAAATATAAATAGTTGAAAATGGGACAAATCAATGACAAACAGTGAAAGTATGTCTGCACCCCTCCACAGGAAAAATACATTAATTATTATAAATCTCCCTCAGACGTGTAAAGAAAATGAAACGCAATTCCCGTAAGTGGAAAAGTAAGAAAATCACCAAAATTATAAATCCGTACATAACGCCAACTCTGATACCGATAAAAACAAAACACGGACGGTTGCGCATCGATAATTGCTTCATTGTGTAATTTTTAACTGAATAAAAAAACAAAATTTAATTCGGCTAACAAGTTAAAACACAATAGTCTAATTGATTCTGAGGCGCTACGAAGTTCCCCGGGTCAGCTAGTTAAATAATAAGATATAGTAGGTACCACTTTTGAACAAAGGATTCAGCAATACTAAGGATCAAAATTGTCTTATATTATTCCGGTCGTAATTACAAAACAATGTAAACAAAATACTCGTAATACAATTTTAAAAAATTGGATCTAGTCAACAGGAAGATACCTATTTCCCCGAGAACCATTTATTGGATAACTAACACCTCTGCCATAAATCACTCCAAGTGGTTCGCTACGTTTGGTGACTTAGCAGGGGTGCCCGGGTTCTTGGAGTAAGGTTTGTCCGGGTATTGGCGGCGGATGTGTCTACCCACCAGCTGCGTGGCAGGTCGAATCGGGAGAGACTGGTTGAGGGAGACTTTGTGACCCTTCAAGCAGAACTCTTTTGGAACATCGCCTACCACCGCAGTGGGAGGGATGGATTCATACGTCTGTCACTCCTGGACCCATTGACCGATTCCTACCCACCCCTTATACCGTATCCTTCTTTTTTTTTGATTCTACGGATTCTTTCGTAATCCTCTAACTAGCTAGGGTTTTGCAATACCCTTTCCAGAACTTTCTCTCTTTCCTTTCCTTTAATAGACCCTCCGCACAGCATCTCCAAAGATGACCTAGGCCCCGAGGAAAGTTATTTTCCCCAGTGTAAATTATTAATATTGTAAAAAAAAATATCTGAATTATTTATTTAACAGATTAGTGGGTACCTAATCAAATTTATTGGCCTGTTGATATTAAATTTACAGTTCACATTTTTAAAGATCACCTGTTTAGCAGTAGCGGTTCGTGACAATATTCAGTGAGCTAGAGTGCTAAGCAAAGATATTGAAATACAAAGTGCTAAGATTGAAAAATTCGACATTATTGATGTTGTTGTAGCTGAAAATGATTTTTTTTTGGAAAATTAAATTTATTGTATGAGATTTTTCAGTTTGGGGGTGCGGCGCATCATCAATAATGCATTACTTTTTTTTTATCTAAGCACTCTAGCTCACATAATAGTCACGGACCGCTGCTGCTGTTCAGTGGTTCTACAATAATAGTACCTACCTATCTTTGGGGATGCTGTGTAGAAGGTTTTTTTGAGGAAATGAAGGAGTGAACCTGGATTTCGATGATACATTTTTTACATTCAGAGAAAAAAAATCCCTCAGGTCTATTTCTATTTCGTCTTTGGGGATGCTGTGTGAAGGGTATTTAGGGAAAGGAAGGAAAGTAAGTTGTGAAATGGAAAAATGTATGAGAGATGGGTAAGAATCTGTTCTGAATCTGAATCTGCTAGAAAGAGTCCTGCTGTAGAGGTCTTGATTTCCCTTGAGGTGATTTTTCACAAAAACGGTGCTCCACTAATTATCCAACTATTATTATTATATATATATATATATATATATATATGTTATTTACATTAATTTAATTACTTCGATCGGAATCGAACCCTCGACAATAACAATCTAAGTAGGTAATTGACGCTCTGTCAGTTTGCTACGGGGCCTTTAGCCGTGATGGGGTAATTAGAAGGTCTGCAACAGTTCCCGAAATAGTCGCGGAATACCGTCTGTTCGGATCTAGTCTACAGTCGGCCGAGCTCTACCTGCGTACATGTGTAGCCTCACTAATATATCAACCAGACTCAGTGGGCAGGGGCATTCAACTAATAAAGTGTGACGTGTAAGTTAAATGGTAGAGGAAGTCGGGGATGTCCGAGAATTTTTATTTTTTCTCCTTCTTATAATATGTATGTTTAACATTTTTTGGATAACCAACACCCCTGCCAGGACAATCCCAAGTGGTTCGCGTCGTTTGGTTTGAATAGGTCTTAGCTGTGAATGCGTTTGCCCATCTACTACGTGGCAGGCAGGATCGGGAGAGACTGGTTGAGGGAGACATTTTGACCTCTCCAGCCGGACTCTTTCGACCTATCACCTAGCACCGCAGTGGGAGGGATGGATACATATGTTCGTCACTCCTGGAAACAATGCCCCTCTCATTCCTACCCACCCCTCATTCCTTTCCCCTTCTCAGAACTTTCTCTTCTTCCTTTCCCTAAAAAAACCCTCCACACAGCATCCCTAAAGACGAAATAGGTCTGAGGATTTTTTTTCCTCTAAATAAAAAAAAAATGTATCTTCGTAATCCAGATTCACTCCTTCCTTTCCTCAAAAATATATTCTATACAGCTTCCCCAAAGATGAAAAAGGATTGTTATCCTGCTTAGAAATTATTTCCATCAAGCGTACCTATATATTACATGGTGTAAATCAGTAATGAGAAACATGCGGCCCGCGAGCCCATTCCACATGGCCCGAGAACCCTTTCGTAACTACAAAATGAAAAAAAATAACTTGGCTAAATAAAATATCAAAAAGTTTGCGGTAAAAAATATTCAACTGTTTCTGTTGTTTTCTAAAAAGGTTGGGTGAAAAACTTCAGTCTTTTTTCAAAGTTTTAAATCAGTCGCTCGAAATACCCAATGAGATTTTTCTTACGCATATTCTTAGACAAAATTTGGTTCTTCGACCTAAAGCGTAGAAAAAAAATCACATTCGCAGCGCAGCGATATGCATGTTGAAATATATGTTTGAATATCGAAGTTTTCTTGACAAATTAAATAAGTTTAACTTTCCGAACGAAAAAATCATTTGTTTTTGGGGTGTTACACATGTGTCGGAAATGCCGGGTCTGCCCTGATGATGGACACTGCAATGCTGTCTGAAACATTGGCTAAAGAAGGTAGCGCATCACGGCATAACACCCCAAAAACCAATAACGAAAATCTTAATGTTTATTAAAAAGAGGGGGGAGGGGAACTCGGGAAGCGGGGAGGAACACGGGAGGCGGGGAGGACCTCGAGAGGGGAGTTTACGGGACGGGGGAAGCGGGCGCGGGGAATGGGGAGAGGGAAGGCGGAGTGGGAACGCGAGAGAGGAAGGGGACGCGGGAGAGGAAGGGGAAAGGGAGGTGGAAGGGGAACGGGATGAATGGGAAAGGCCACGCAGGAAGAAACAATTTCTTTATTAAGTGACATAGCAATGCACACCGGGAATTCGCTATAATAATATAAATGGAGCGACCGATCGACTTGATTTTTTTCAGAGATAATTGGAGGACTGGGAAATGACATAGGCTACTTTTTATCCCGGGAAAAAATCATTCCCGTGGGAAAATTCTTTATAAGTACAGTAATTTCCCCTAATAACATGCGAGCGAAGCCGCGGGTAAAGGCTAGTTATATATAGAAACTGCTAAAATGCAATGCTCTGTAAAAATTATGAGTCAATCATCGATTAATTTCCGAGATTTGCGAACACAAATATACGGAGCCTAAATTTTTGTATATATAAATGACTTCAAACTTCAAATCGGTACCCCTTCTTATCTTTTATAGGGACCATTTTGTAAGTTCTAAGGAATTCAAATAGGAAACAAACAGGAACATCAATAATATATATTTTAAACCGGTAACTCTTCATTTTGGATACCCCTGACCCGCAGTAGGAAGTGGGCGGATCCGACGTTCCCTAATTACCCAAAGATTTCACAGCCCTGGCCCGGGAGCGACCAGCATCTCTCAGATGCTTATCTTCAAAGAGTATTGGCAGGGCTGTCCAAAATTATTCACAATAATACAAATAAATTATTATTGCGACTATTATCTTTTTAAATTTTTCTGTATCTTGTTCACTTTCATATTTTCGTTTAGATTATTAGTGTTATCTTCATCTTCAGTTATATATTACATTGGTAGGAATAACCTTCAACAGTTATAAAAAGGGAGTTGTTCTTATAAAAAATTGAATATTAATTTAGACTTTTATAAAAATAATAATCCATATAAATAATATCGGATATATTTATCTGAGACGCTATCTAGGTTACAAACTAGTTCTTAGAACGATTGTTTCCAATAAAAAGGTAATTGCCTATGATAATGAAAAATTAGTCGAAGATAATGTTGTTAATTCTAAAATTAGAGAATATGAGATTACAATTATGACGGTTTGATGGAAGATGGCAATGGCTGAATTGGTAAAAGTGCACGTCCTTGTTAGAAGAGAGGTTCTGCGTTCGAGTCCCAGTTGCGACCATTATTTTTATCTATTTTTCTGTGTCTTGTTCTCTTTCATATTTTCGTTTACATTATTAGTGTTATTTTCTTCCTCAAAGATAAAGTATATTAACTATTTTTCTGTATGTATTTTAGGATTTTTAACAAAAACATTTTTAATCTACATATATATTTTAAGTGTAAAAATACATCGGTGTAACTACATATATGTATATACCTCAACAATTTATTAATAGTAGACTGAGTAGTGGTACTAACTAACGACAGTTTAAGAGCGTTTAACCAGCCAGCGGCCGAAAATCCACACTTTGTCGAAAGATGTACAGGGCGGTTCCAATGAGAAAGATAAATTACTCTTCGTTCCAGCTTTTTAAAATTATAACTCAATATCGATTTTATTTCATTCCAAATTTGCTTTAATTTATACCTGCATCAAAAAACCATAGTTAAACCATTTTTGATCATAAGTATTTATCATTTTTTAATAATATCTGAGCAAAATAAGAATGTAAAAAAATCTGAAATATATTAGTCTGTAAATGCGCAAATAAATACACACACGGACCAATTTTCGTCAAGAAACACATGTACGTATATATTTTTTTATGATTTTATTTAAACTAAAATTTAAATTCTGTGACGAACCTACGTTTAACAGATAATGTATTGATTTATTTTACTGTATGATTATATGATTTGAAATGGGTGTTGTATAAAACAAAATCTCTTTTGAAAATTTTACAAATCTGCCAACGACCTATGGTATAACCTTATTATACTGAAAATAAACATTTTTCTCAAAATTTAAAACATACGTTTACTAGATAAAAGAACAATCTTTCGAAATAAATTCATATTTTTTTGTGGAAAAGAGTCAATACGTCTAAACACTGATTTAAAAATGACATATTTCTGGTTTTCTCTGGTTTTAAGAAAACAAAAAAAATATGTCGTATCCATTGGATGTGTTTATATCCCATTTGAAAAGTCATTAAGAGTGTTCAAACTGAAAACTCATCTTTTCAGACAATCGTATCCATAAGTTAAACAAACAAAAAAACCTTTCACCTTCAGCTTCACGGCTTGCGACATAGTAAATAACTATTTTTTTTTAAATAAAGCAAATTCTTTCAATTCTTCAGTCTTTCAAATAAATATTAACTCAACTTTGGCATTAATTTTCTTATAAATATAAATGTAAAACCAACAGTGATGAGGGTAGCAAAGGTAAAGGTCCAGTATTTTGAATATAATGCCCTCCACGTACAAAGTCGTAACTTTCCCAAGCATAAACTTTCTAATAAAGTGTGTTTTTCGGAAGTGACCAGCAGGTAAGTATGTTATTGTATCTATCTGTAAATAATAAAATTAAATAGAACCTAGGAATTTGAAATGAATTGTAAAGCGCCCTTGAGGTGATTTTTCACAAAAACGGCGCTCTACAAATTGTCCAATTATAATTATTATTATTTAAAAAAAATAAAATTATACGGGTTACATGAGGTTAGGTTATGGGCTATTATTCAATTATTTTTTCATAGCTTTTAATGACTTTTCAAAGAGGTGTTAAGTCGACTTGATTCTGAGGTGTCGTGGAACCACTTTAATCACATTTAAAAAAAAAACAATGAACGTTTTTATTATTACCTTTTACGGTACCGTGACGGCAAAAAAGGCAATAAATATACTATCCTTATCGCTATAATGCTGCAGCTCTTTCTTACACATTAAATAATGGTGAGACAAAAGATGAGACACACAAAATACGTATAAACGCTTCCTCCAAAGTAGTATATACTTTTTTTTCCTTTGCAGGAAACATATATCTTATAACGGCTCAGTCACGGCGACGGGAATTGCGTTTAATTTATTTTATACGTTTGAGGGAGATGTATGATAATGATTGTATGTTTCCTTTAGGAGGGTGCTGACATACGTCCACCTTTTGTCTCATTTTAGACTGTTGTTATTTAGTGTGTAATAAAGAGCTGCCGCATTACATGTTTAAGAATAAAAGCAAATTCTTCAGCGCATTGACATTTGACATTTTTGAATTTTTGGAATTAATTCAAACTTCAATATTATTCTTATAACTATATTCCATACTTTCAAAGTAATCGTCATGGCTAGTAATGATAGGGGTTATGTAATATTAATTAGTATTGATAGGGGTCTACGGAGACGTCATGGTGCGGTGTGTGAGAGAAGTACAAGAAAATTATCACTTTTTTTCCTATGGAGGAAACAGACCTACGTATATTGTGTATCTCATCTTTTGAAAGAGCTGCAGTATTATAGCAATGAGGGACGTATGTTTAGTGCCTTTTTATGCCATGACGGTACCGTAACCGTGAATGGTCACGGTAATAACAAAAGTGGCAAGTGGTAACCCTGCTTGTGACATATTAGTGTCAGCGAAGAGTTATTTATTTAGCTGAAGACACTTCGCTGAGTAATTATCGGCCATTCTTTAAGCTTTTTATAATTAGGCAGCTTTAATACGAGAACAAATAACGGAAAAAAAGTGTTGGTGTCAACTTAAGAGGAATATAAACGCTAGAAATATTTCGATTCTTGTGTTTTATTAAATCTAAAACCGAGCGCCGTGTACCGTCATATTTTGGTCTGATTTGCACGAGGCAAGTAATTTGAAATAAATACTGTTGCTATGACGTGGTGCTTGCAATACGTAAGAAGCGCCCAGCGAGATCTCCGTTCGCCGATGCTTCTACACATACCTTGTTACCCGGTGGATGAATACCGTCAATTCTATTTTACCAGCAGCGGCCGAGACGGGAACGGATCGAGAATCCTCAAACTATGGGGAATGCTAATAAAAGTAAATGTTTATAAAATTTGAATTGATTTTATTTATTTACAATCTAAAAAATTATATGAAAGTGAATTATTAATATATATTATTTTAAATACAAATAAATATTAATAAAAAGAAACTTGATTCAAGTTAAATATAATATGTATATATGTTAACAAAATGTAACTAATACGTACTTTTATAAAACTAGGTATAGGTATGTACTTTTATCAAATTTACATACACTTTCAAAATACCCAAATTACATATACTCAAATTTCCACATCAAAATTTTTTGTAAAATTCATTTACAAAAATAAAATTTTTGGAAACAAATCAATAAACCAATCTCAGTATTAGAAATGATGACGGAACAACTCACAGCTAGGTTTAAAAATATTCTACATTTGATACATCAGTTTATTGAAACATACACTTAAAAAAAACGGTGAAAATAAATAACTTGCATCCTCATATGCTGAATTTATCCTAAAAGAGCATAATTAAAACGAATGCAATATAATATTTTAAAATAATAAGTAAAATTTCGACGGTCTCCATGGTAGAGGGGAAAGGCTGCCAGCTAGCGATCCGGAGATTGCGGGTCTTAGTATTAGACATTATCAAGGAACAGTTCCCAGCTACATGTATTAATAAAAAGAAACTTGATTAAGTGAAATGTAATATATATATATACGTAACTAATACAAACTAATAAACTAATGTAAATGTTACTAATATATACTTTTACAAAATTTGGTATATGTAGGGTAGACTGGGGACGATTGAAACACGTTATGATTGAAACATCTCAATTTACTCGAAAACTATAATACAGTGTTGTAACAGTGTGATACAACACTCGAAACTCCGTCAGGTCTGTTGGGACGTTTCTACAAAAGTGCAGTAGCCGGCGAGTGACTCAATCGTGCATAGGGGACATTATTGAATTTCGCACTAAAACGTAAATATTTAAGACATTATTGCTTATCTTATAACTCATTTTACTCTCGCAGCTTGACGAAATGTTTCATTACATTCTCTTCTTTATCTATTTAAGAGTATTTATAATGCATTTGCGTGGCGTTAATGTCTATTTAAAAAGCATGTTTTTGACTTTGAAGCAGAAATTGCAGCGTAGGGATGTTTGGAACAACCGTGTGGGGATGATTGCAACGTTTCAATCATAACCATGTTTCAATCGTCCACACTGAGAGAAAATTTTGTATTATTCAAATTCAAATCATTAAGTCGAATGTACTTCTGTGATCTTAAATGGTGAACTTCTGTGATCTTGGTTGATGAAGTCGATTTCATTCGACCACATTCGACGTCACACACCCTCACGTGACAATTTCGTAATATCATATCTTTATTGATTTTTTTACATTTATAACTAAAAAAAAATCAACGTTAATAGTATACATTGTTTTATCAATTATGTAAGTACAAAACAACAAAAAAAAATTATGTTATGAAGAAAGTGTGTTCCCCTTCTCAAGAAACCGAGGTTGCAAATTATGCTAAAAAACAGCCAACATTTACCTATTTTGGGCTATCTTCAAAAGATTTAAGACAATTGGCATTTGATTTGACCACACGGTATAACCTGGCAAGGCCAGATTCATGGTACACAAATGGGATGGCCGGAATAGAATGGCTCCGAGGATTTTTGCACGCCATCCAGAATTTATTATCTATAAGATGTGCCCAAGCCACGAGTATGGCACAAGCAACAAGTTTTAATTGACATAATGTTGATGAATTTTTCAACAATTTAGCGAACGTTATGGATAGTTTTAAATTTGAACCAAAGGACGTCTATAACGTAGATGAGACCGGTGTCACAACTGTTCAAAAACCTAATCGGTTTATAGCCAGGAGAGGAACTCGGCAAGTAGATGCAGTAACGTCGGCCGAACGAGGAACTTTCATAACTGTCTGTAGCGGCAAATGCAATTGGCAACTCAATTCCGCCGATCACATTTCTACGTATCAATTAAGCCATTTCTTAAAAGATAGTTCGATTGGTAGTATCGGTACCACGAACAAATCTGTCTGCATGCAAGAAGAAGATTTTACCAAATTTCTTATTCATTTTCAAAAATACACCATTTCGTCCTTAGATAGCAAAGTTCTTTTATAACTTGATAATCATTCATCGTGGTCGAATCATACGAAATCAAAAAAGGATATTATTTTGTAAAATCAATATCTAGTCTTCAAACCATTCCAAAATAAACAGGAAAAACCCCGGCAAACAAATCTTAGTATTAGACATTATCAAGGAACAGCTCCCAGCTTCATATATTAATAAAAAGAAACTTGATTAAGTGAAATATAATATGTATATATATTAACAAAATGTAACTAATACATACTTTTACAAAACTAGGAATATATACTTTTATCAAATTTACATACACTTTTATCAAATTTCCGCATTTAAAATTTTTGTAAAATTTATTTACAACTAAAATTTTTGCAAATAAATCAACAAACCAATCTCAGTATTAGAAATGATGACGGAACAACTCACAGCTAGGTTTAAAAATATTGTACATTATATACATCAATTTATGGATACACACACTTAAAAAAACGGTGAAAATAAATAATTTGTATCTACCTATTCTGAATTTATCCTAAAAGAGCATAATTTAAACAAATACAATATATCGCGGGTTCAAACCCCGGCAAGCAAATCTCAGTATTAGACATTTTCAAGGAACAGCTCACAGCTACATATATTTAAAAATTATTCTTTTAAAATATTAATCCTACCGATAATGAATTTAAGCATTATATTCGTCAACCTAAAATTTCTCAAATGATATAACATTCTGAACATCAAAAGAGTTGAAATCAGGAATAGTTGATGCCGACTCATTTTGAGCTCACGCTGTTTGAGAACCAAAAATGCTCGCTGTAACAACGAATCCGCTACGTATATTGCAAGTAAAAAACTTCGAAAACACGGGCACAGATCCCACGTCCGTTTCTGGCCACGGCTCGCGGCATTATGGTGGAATACAAGCGTTGGGCGCAGATCGTATGAATTAGTACGGTTCTAAAAATTTGACGTAAGCGCCAAAGCGGTTTTTATTTTTTTTGTGCATAATTTTATAAGAAAGAAAAAAAGTTAGAACGTAGAAAACGTCAAAAATAGTCTTAGCCATAAAGGGGTATTTTTTAAAAATTGTTACTTACATTACTTCATAGTAAAGTCATGAAAAAACTTTTTTTTTAGTGGTTTACGCTTATTTTTTTTGTTACGTAAATAATAATTTTATTGTTATTCTGTTACGTAGAAAAGGTAGTTAAAGCTTCAATTTATCCGTAGCATATTTTTTTATATTCGTACTGTAAACCGATTCGTTGTAAAGATTAATCTAAATAGTGATTTCACGTATAGCTTCATCTTAAACGCTTCTCAGAATCCAAGTAGCAATGGATGCTGCAGTAGATTCTCATATCATTTTATTTACTTGTCTAATTAGTGTGTAGAGTTGTGGATATGAACCCACCATAGATAATAGAAACAATGGAGGTGGGGCATGAACTAATTTAAGTATGAAATAAAAAGGGGTGCCATCCTCGTTCACCCCGGTGACCTGACAGTTGATCCGCCGACAATTGGCCCCCCTAAATGATATCTTTACATAATATAAATTAAAGTCCTCCGCCGCGCCTGTCTGTCTGTTCGCGACAAACTCAAAAACTACTGAATAGATTTTTATGCGATTTTCATAGATATAATGATTCATGGGAAAGGTTTAGGTATATAATTTGTCAAGGTTTTGTGTAAATTGGTTGAAATATATAAAGGAGAATCTCTGTATGTGGTGGACGAGCGGGCTGGCAAGCGGGCGGTGTGGATTTGATTTGTATGCAAATTAACAGATGGCGGTGTGAGTTAATTTATCGTGATTATAAAGGTTGGGTAACCATTCAGTAGATGGCATTGTATTTCGTTAGCCACAGCAACGCATGGGCGGGTCAGCTAGTATTATAATATAGGTATTATTGCTATTTATTCTATATTGGGTGATGTTGTTGTAGCTGAAAATGATTTTTTTTTCAAAATTTCAACTTTTTGTATGAATATCATCATACAAAATATTGAAATTTTGAACAAAAATTAAATTCATTTTCTGCTACATTTTTTTTCAACTTTCAGCTACAGCTTTCAATTTGGGAGGCGGGTATGGATACCGCAGCTCCGGGAACCATGTATTAGATAAGCAACACCTTTGCTGTAGGTCACCCTAAGTGGTTCGCTATAAACGTTTGCCGACTTAACAGGGGTGTCCGGGTTCATCGGCTGAGTGTGATCAGGACTTGGCGACGGATGCGCCTGCCCATTGACTGCGTGGTTCAAATCAAACTGTGAAAATGTTTAAAACACGACTCGTTTAAAATATAGCAAAAATCTCATGGGAAATGTCAAAAATAGCATTTAAAGAAATACTTCGAATTTTTTCATTCAACTTATGTACTCGTAACTTCTAAAATAAGTGAAAAAAAACATGTTTATAATAATTTTCAGAGCATAGGTACTTTGCAATTTTTTTCTATCGAGGGAATTTCATATAATTACAGTTTAGGCGTGGGAAATGTACAGATATTATCTTCAAAAATAACATTTTTTTAAGAGCTTTTAATATTTGTGTTTAAGGAAATTATTTAATAAATCGGTAGAAATTCGGAAAGCCGAGCTTAAAGTTTAATTGAAAATAGTGACTTCACGTTGGTAAGTCGTTTGAATTTGAACAATTCATTCATCAAATTTTCAAGTTCTGTATTCTGTGAAAGTGATAATCAAGTTTTGTTGTTATTTCATCATGAGCCGGTTGCTTCACAGTAGCTACTTAGATAATAACAGAACTTAAATAGATCTTTTGCAGAACTCGAAATTTAACTTTGAAATTTGATGAGTCCTGTTGTTATTTGGAATTAATAAAACATTCGCAACCACTCGAGCGACTACGCGATTTAAAACTTTTTCCACCGATTGCTCGTGATTTTTTGGAGATCATTTTGAATATTTTCCGCCCACATTAAAAAATTGTAGGTACATTTGAATTTTAATATGGAGACATACAAACTTATTATAGTTCTATAAAGCCAATGAATTCACTTATCTTTTGCCGATTATCACATATCTAGGTATTTGAAGGATTTATAAATCGTAAAATTTGGTCCAAAAACTTTGGTAAAAAAAAGTGGTCCAATTTTGGACACTGTCGCTGAAAAGCGGTTGATATTTAGCCCTTAGTCGCTCCAGCCAGTACCGGATTATCCCTAAGGCAGAGTAGGCAACTGCCTAGGGGCCCGCATCGGCTGGGGGCCCCGCGCCTTAAGAAAAAATAACTTGCGTCAACGGTTCGACTCACAATTAGTGAGCAACTCCGGCACACTTTTGGAAAAAGTCAGCTTTCAAGATGTTTTAAATATTTTATTTGTTTATTACGAACATTTATAGGTTAATAACATTACATGTATGAAAGAAAACAACAAACATAATAATTAGGTTATAACCCAATAAATGTTCACATCACGCACAAATAATAAATAAAAAGTCAATAATTAAAACAAATATATAATATAGTTGTATTTTACTTTACTTTCCTTCGTATCAATGGGGATATGATTATAGGTGCCGTGTGTGGTTTATATTGGCATTTGTTTTGTTTTTTTTTTTGCTTTTATTTCTAATGTTTAAAATATAAATGTTGTACAAGCTCTAATGTGCACTACATATCTGCTTGCTAAAATTATATGTTTCTCTTCATACCAAGGTTGTCTGGAAGAGATCACTTAAGTGATAAGACCGCTCATTGTAGGTACTATTGTATTGTATTCGTTTCATTTTTTTATTGAATGGGGGTGAAGGCTGTTACGATACGCCCTGTAGCGGATTCAGATACCTAGAGCACAGAACGCAGCAAGTCCACAGCTCGGCCGCCCCCTCTCTCCCCCCCGTTTCCTGTTTCACCCTGCTTCTCCCCGCTTGCCCTGCCACTCGGCAGTCCGCGGCCACTCCACAGACGAGATTCGAGAGCCTTGGGAAGCACACGCACGCGGCCTGTAGCCGGCGGACCCAATTCAATGGGGCCGCGATGTATTATTGAAATACCTTTGAGTAGAATCGGCCTTTTGCCGCACCATATAGTTCGGTCTATTTAGACTACGAAAGTGCCTGATGGAGCTGCCACATGAGACGAGGGTCCTGCCAACCTACATGTAAGCTGTATCTTGATTTCCTCCTTTAAATGTTGTCCGTAATCAGTGAAATGTAGGGCCCCCCGCGAAAATCACCACTCGGAGAGTTTCGTTTTGAGAGAGAGACAGTGAGAGTTAAACGCTTTAGCTAGGTTTGTGTAATTTGCATTTCTTGTAATTGAATTGTACTGTAGAAACCTATGTATGTGTTTGAGTTTACAATACATGTCTTAATGATTTAACTTTGTTATTATTCTGCTACGGCGGGAGGATTGTTGACCAGTGTGGATCCCGTGGGTCGCCGGAAGATGGAGAGAAATTCCATAGCTTTGAGCGGCTCACCCCCTGAATAGAGAGTACCATAGTCCCGCTGAGAGCTAGCCAGGGACGTGTTGGGCCTGGTGTTGGTTTAGAAGCCGACATCGGGGCACCCTAACAACTGTCGCCCGAACGTGGGGTTGGAATTTTTTTCTCTATCCCGGTCGCTTTGCGGGACCCTTGTTTGTCGAAATCCTTCCCGCATAACAACTGTTTGTAAACATTAATTATGCCTTGATATTCTACAGTGAATCCTGTGAAAAAACCACAGAAACCAATATGTAAATTAGATCCATAACAGATCTGATTGTAATTATGAATTGCATCGCAAGTTGAAACAACCGCCATTTTGAGTACCCGAAAAGCCGCGAATCTGGATTGCGCACGCGTCACCAAACAACGAGCGCATAGCAACAGCGATCCGCGCCAAATCTAACAGCCGATGTTTCACGCGATATTCTCTGGATTGCGCGCGCAAATGCCTTGTTCGCGCCGATATCCCAACGGAGCCGTCGGAATGAACAACTGACTGTTGCTAGGCAGCGTTTTAAATCCAAACCGCTTTTATGATTGTACCAGATACCAACGGAAATCATTATTATAAATTTGATTCTGGAACCCCAGTTATTTTGCGAATTCCTTAATGAAAATTTCGGACTTACGTATTTTTATTATTTCTGCACAATATACCAATTGGCCCACTTGTGTCTGTCAAATTAGCACAACTTAATGTTTCTCCAAATGGACAAAATAATGACTTTCTTTCCCCATTATACATTATAGGTACTGTTTTTTTTCAGCATAAGTGAAAGTGAATTGTGTTTTTTCCCTTACATAAGTGAAAAGTGGAATAATAATAAAGCCAATGACTGATTCCATGAATAAATAAAATAATTTTAATATGGTTGGACGCAATAAACCCCATATTCAGTCATTTTCATCCGGAAGTTTGTCCTTTATTTGCCAGAAAAGTGCCTTTTGTGAACTTTAGTGCCTTTCTCAGTGCAAAGTGATTTGTGAAAAAAAAAAAAACCTGTTTTCTAAAGGTCAGTCCTGGCAAAATTTTTCAAAAATAAATAAATACTTGTGAATTTCACAGTTTTCTCAAAAGTGGTCAGTGAAATACAAAAACCTTTACCACTAAGGTCTTTCCACGCAAAATTTTTTCTCGTCTGCCTCCCCTTGACAAGAATTCTGGTGTCATGTATACCAAACACATTTTGGAAGTGCCAACAGTGATCACCAAGTGAAAAGTGCCTCACAAAAATTAATTTTGCGCTTTCTAAAGGAAACCCCTGGCCAATTTTTTTTCTTCTCCTCACCACCCAGGAAACTCACAATGGAGGACAAGCAACCTATTACACCATCCAACTTGGGTACCATTCCCAATGTGCATAGTTTATCCAAAGCCCACTTACAAGCCGCTTTAAGGGATAGAGGACTCTCGCCATCAAGCAAATCTAAATCTACATTTAAGGCATATGCACTTTTATTCAACAAAAAGTACATTAGGAGAATAAACCTCGCCCCCTCCAACGAAAATAATTCACGTTCGGCTACGCAAGTTTTGGATAATCTTGACAAAGAACCTACGCCGCATGTAATGATAAAACAGGACGTCGCACCCATCTTGACACAAGATAAAACTTACGATTTATCCTCTTGGAAAGTCAAATATAATGGCGTCTCCGATGTGCTGGATTTCATTGACCGTATTGAAGAAACGGCTACAATCAAAAATATCCCATTCGAGATTCTACGGAGAAACTTTATAGAACTCATCTCCCCAGAATTAATTCCGTGGCACCGCATCCAAAAGACTAAATGCAAAGATTGGAATAAACTCAGAGCTGCCCTAATCTCTAGCTTTGGAAAAAAGGAGGCCCAGCACCGGATCAAACTATCTCTACTATCTATTAAACAACTAGTAGATGAACCTGTGGCAACATTCATAGAAAGGGCTGAATCCATCAACATCAAGCTTTCACATCCTGTTCCGGAAGCTGAACTATTACCAGTCATAACTGATGGCCTTTTAAGCAAATACGAGAACATCATCACCTCACAGAAAATTGCATCCCTGGCCCAGCTAAACGAAGTCTGTCTCCTCCTGGAATCGTACTAGGATAGGAAGAACATAAAGAATGTGTCAAATAATGTGGCTGTGCCAAGCCGCTCGTCTGGTTTAAAGCCAGAATTCGACAACAAAAAAGTGTGCTCCTTTTGCAAAAAAGTAGGCCACCTGGCCGCTACTTGTTTCAAGCAAGCAAGACTTCTGGAATCCAAGGAACCCCGAACCTCCAAGAGACACCACTCTAGGGACCGCTCTCCTCCACGCGACGAACTGCGCAACATTTTCAAGAAATCAAGGCACAATGCAGAAAGGTTACAAAACCCAAGCGATGTCAGACCTCAGGTGGATTTCTCTAAGCCCCCACCAAATTTCTACATGAAGAGGCCAAAAAACTAAATAATAACCTCTCAGGCACCCATTCTGAACCAAGGTCTAAAGAATGGACTGATTGGTTATCACACATTAAGTATTTTAACCAGGCCTTAAATGTTTCCTCGGTTTGTTGCAAACAAGCTAAAGATGGGAGACCCTATGCTCTTTTCTCTGTTAACAATGTGCCCTTTTCCGGATTACTTGATAGCGGTGCATCTGTCAGCTGTCTTGGCAACAATGCTCACCTGCCTTTTGTTAACAGTGATTTTAAAATTTCGCCACAAACAACACACCTGACGACTGCGGATAATGTTTCCCAGCCGGTCATCGGTACCCTCGCACTGCCAATTAATTGTAACAATAAAATAATTACAATCAATTTTCTAATAGTGCCCTCTATATCCCAGAATTTCATCCTTGGCGTTGACTTCTGGAAGGCTTTTAACGTTGCTCCCCAAGTATTTAATACTCTTGGCGAAACCTCCACTGCTGCTCAAATTAGTGAGATCCGCACAATAATACCTCACGAAAATTTAAGCACGGACCAAGCCCTCCAACTAAAGGAAATGGTCAATAAATTCGAATCAATATCTTTCGAAAAATGTGGATTGGGTTTGACAAATTTGGTAGAACACCACATTAAAACCAATGGCCCACCCATAAAGCAACGTTATTACAACTTAGCCCCCCAAAAGCTTAAACTTTTGGAAAAAGAACTTGATGAAATGTTAAAAATGGGTGTGGTGGTTCCCAGCAGAAGTGCATGGACCAACCCAACTCTTTTGGTTTCTAAAAAAGATGGCTCCGCACGTTTCTGTCTCGACAGTAGACGCTTAAATTCTTGTACGGAAGCTGACGCATACCCCTTACCTTACGTCCACGCGACCTTAGACAGACTGCGCAACGCCAAGTTCATCTCCTCTGTTGACCTAAGCAAAGCTTTTTGGCAAATACCTTTGGACGCAGAATCGTGTGAAAAAACTGCTTTCGTTGTACCTGGTAGGGGAATGTTCCATTTTAAAAGATTACCCTTTGGTCTAAAGAACAGCCCCGCCGAATTACAAAGACTGATGGACAAACTCTTCGGTCCTGAAGTCGATAACAGCCTGTTTTGTTACCTTGACGACCTCATCATCGTCAGCGACACCTTTGAAAAACACCTATTAATGTTGGAAAAGGTTTTTCAACAACTCAAGTTCGCTGGTTTAACCATCAACTTGAAGAAGTCTGAATTCTGTAAGTCCCGTTTACGTTATTTGGGATTCATTGTCGACGAAAAAGGTCTAAGAACAGACCCCGCTAAGGTGGAAGCCATGGCAAATTTTCCCCGACCCAAAAACGCGAAGGAAGTCAAAGGTTTCCTTGGACTTGCAGGTTACTACAGAAGATTCATCAAAGACTTTTCCACAATTGCAGCCCCCTTAAATAAAATTACCGGCACCCGTAAAGGTGTCAGCAACTTCCGATGGTCTGCTGAAACTGAAGAAGCGTTTACAACTTTAAAAAATGCCCTTCAAAAAGCCCCCGTTCTGAATTGCCCGGATTTTGCACTCTCTTTTACCCTCCACACGGATGCCTCCAACGTAGGAATCGGTGGAGTCCTAACTCAAGAATTCCCAGATGGCGAACACCCTGTAGCGTATTTTTCCCGTACATTAAATAAACACGAGAAAAACTACGGAATTACCGAAAAGGAGTTATTGGCTGTATTGGATTCTGTTCACCATTTCCGCGGTTACATAGACGGTAGCAAATTTACTGTAGTCACAGACCATAGTAGTTTGAAATGGTTGATCTCTTTAAGTAATCCCTCCGGTAGACTCACTCGTTGGGCCTCCCGTTTGTCTCAATTCAATTTTGATGTTGTTCACCGTAAAGGCAATATTGTTCCTGACGCTCTTTCAAGAATTGAATTGGCTTCATTAAATGTTGACACAATTGCCCCCCCTCCATCTACAAAAGATGAATGGTACTTGAAAATCTTCGAAGGTTGTAAAAATAATCAACAAAAGTTTCCTAATTTTATCATAAAAGAAGGACAACTATACCGTAATTGCAAGGCACCACTATCCATCCTCGAAGATTACTCTTGGAAACTTGTCGTTCCCCTCGAAGGAAGAGAACAAATAATAATTGACAATCATAGTGCTCCCGACTCTATACACCCAGGAACTTTCAAGACGTATAAAAAGATTTCCTTGAAGTATTACTGGCCTGGTCTTTTCAAACAAATTCGCAATTACATCTCTAAATGTGAAACTTGTAAAGCTTATAAACATAGCACGGCAGCACCTGCCGGCCTAATGGGTAACCCCAAACGTGCCGACAGACCCCTACAGTCATTGTCAATGGACCTCGTCGGACCTTTTCCTCGAAGTTATGCCGGTCACATGCACATACTTAGTGTAGTGGATGTTTTCACCAAATTCTGTTGGATCTTCCCTTTAAAAAGAGCCAACGCGTCCGCCATCATCAAACTTCTGGAAAAACACATTTTTATACCTTACGGAACACCCAGAACCGTAATTGTTGATAACGGAAAACAGTTTATTGCCCAAGAATTCAAAGAATTTCTTGCCAAATACGGAATCAAGGACATTTATTATAACACCTTGTACACTCCCCAAAATAACACTGTCGAACGTTACAACCAAACAATCAACACAGCTCTAGCTATTCTAGTTGATAAAGACCAACGCACTTGGTGTAAAAACCTAGATAAAATTCAGGCCGCTATGAACAACACTGTTAATCTGGCCACTGGTTACACACCTTTCTTCTTAAAACACGGTATGGAACAAGTCGTCCATGGTTCTCTACATAGGGACACAAACTTTCCTACGTCATCTGCCACCACAAGCAACCCTACCGCAGACTATGCCCATCGCTTGGAAGAACTGTCGGCCATTTACAGTGAAGTCACTGATGCTTTGCTCCTGGCTCACCAAAAGAGTGCGGACAGATATAACTTACGTAGAAAACATGTCACCTTCAATACAGGAGACATAGTTTGGAGAAAGAACAACACACTTTCCCAAGGAGCCATGTATTTCTCTGCTAAGCTGGCACCACGTTTCGTGAAGGCCAAAGTCCTAAGGAAAATATCAGACCTAGTGTACTCCTTGTCTGACTCATCTGGAAAGCACATTGGTAATTACCACATTAAGGACATTGTAAAGTCTGGAAGTGAGGAGTCAAGTAAAACTGCCCCCACTATCTCAGCAAACTTAAAATGATCCAGTATGTACCACATTTTTTTGTAAGCTTACAAAGTCTTACTACGTCAGGCGTGTATTGTGTCAATCACATGCCCATCGTTTCGTAAATGAAACAAGTTGTAAATTATTTTGTAAATTAATGCGTACTCTCCTTGAAGTTACTTTCAAATGTTGTTTTTGCACTGTTTTTTCTTTCCCTCACGGCAATTTTTTTTCTTTATTTTTTTTTCACCTGTTCTAAAACTGATCACTTTGGAACGGAGACACTTTTCGAGTTTCAATGTTTGGGAAGTCGCGAGCCCATTTATTGTCTCAACACGTACACTACGCAATGTTCATGCCATGTCATACCCTGCCTTGTCATGTAATTTTGTAATTTTTTTTGTTGCATTTTTTGTCGTGAGGAAAGGAACTTTCTCACCTGTTTATTTTGTTCATGTAAAGTAGTTGACAATGGCCCATCGGCGTGTCGTTCTAGAAGTCGGGTTTTGTAAATTCCAAAGTGTTAAATTCCGACTCAGAACCAGTTAACTATTTTTACAATTTTTTCCTTTCATTTTGTTCATCATGAGTTGTAAAACCTTCCGAGGTATCTCTAGCATGAAAATCAAACAGTGGTTACTTACATAGTCGCCCCTCGTGTATATAAGTTTTTTCAATTTTTTCTTCTTAAATTAAAAATTGATGGCGTCCTACCCAAATTCATGCTCATGTACCCAAATTGGATATCGAAACGTCCATTTTGGAACTCGTATTTATAAAACCATTGATTGGTCTTTATAACCCTGTATATA
This sequence comes from Limnephilus lunatus, assembly GCA_917563855.2. Taxonomy (NCBI): domain Eukaryota; kingdom Metazoa; phylum Arthropoda; class Insecta; order Trichoptera; family Limnephilidae; genus Limnephilus; species Limnephilus lunatus. The sequence continues at coordinate 3,265,610 of OU830596.1, read as the reverse complement.
AATCAATTTGGCTCGTTTCAACTAAAGTACGTAAAACCGAATCATCCGGTCTTTGGTTGTTATAACAAAGCCACTGTTTTCTTGTTATTTTTTGCTTGTACGATACGTATGTCTTATATGACACGTTTCAACCCTACGAGACAGGTTAATAAAACCTTATGGTTATCCTGATTTTGGAATTCACAACTTTTAGGTGTTCATTTAACCAAGTATTTGCAACCCAAATTGCACATAACCTGGTATGTTTGTAACTGCACAAAGGGTATGTAAAACCGTAATTGGTCCCTTTTCTTTGGTCTTCCTCACTGCAGGTTGCCACAACAGACAGTATGTAAAACCATTATAGGTCTGTCTTTGTTTTAAATACTTGGTGTAAGTAGAATTATACTCTGCCATCACCCTTGTATTTTGTAATACATGAAGTAGCATCAAATTGTCTATCTTCTCTGTCGTACGCTCTTGGGCTACGGAGTTAGTTAATCTAACAAATCTTTATAAAATGTGTTTAAAACAAGCATCGTTAACGTTTATTGTGTTGTATTTAAACGTAACCCACCGTCATAGGAGAGATCCTTAGAACATCCACCGTCATAGGAGAGATCCTTAGAACATCCACCGTTATAGGAGGGATCCTTAAAATACCTGCCACGATACGAGAAGTTCGTCATAATCACTTTTGCTCATAACTAAATGTTATTGAGTTGGTCGTGTGACATATTTGTCATGAGTACCACCCTTTCTGTACAATCTGTTTTGGTCGTGTGTCATTCATTTGTCATGAGTACCGCTTTTGTATTTTGGTCGTGTGTCATTAATTTGTCATGAGTACCGCTTTTGTATTTTGGTCGTGTGTCATTAATTTGTCATGAGTACCGCTTTTGTATTTTGGTCGTGTGTCATTAATTTGTCATGAGTACCGCTTGTATGTATAATTGTGTACAACCCTTGTACACGAGACGTGGAGACGTTAAAACACTCACCGTGATTCGTGCGAACGACATAATATCGGCCTTGCCATCTTCTTTAAGAGGCATTGTATAAACTCTTGACTTCTGTCTATAATTGAGTTTTATCTTGTATGTACTTACATGTTTTTGTACACTATACGTGGAGACGTTAAAACACTTACCATGAGTCGTGCGAACGAAATAATATCAAACCTTTTGTGTGCGATCTACGAAACGTAGTCCACAACCCTTTGTTGTCATTCAACGCCAATGCCCGTGGACCTCCTGTTTTTTTACTTCTTTGCAAAAAGGAAAGAAGCCCAGGAATATCTACTATCCCAAAAGGACTAGTTTGTAGCTTCACTGCTAACTATGGGGCATAGTGCTGTGGGAGTTAATCGATTGAGCACAAAACCACCCAACTCGTTGTCTGGGGAACGGATAAGAAAACCCCCAGGTTTGTGAAATTGGAGCAAGGGTCTGTCTTTTCTCACAATCACGCAGGAGTTTTTAAAATGACCCCTAATCTTTTGCCCAATACACGCAAAAGATTAGTCTCTTTGATAATGTGTATTCAAATTTCTCCTCATCCTTTTAACAATTGTAAAGAGTCAGGAAATCTGCTGGTTGATCATGTTTCATTCTCACATGGAGTTTGAAGTGGAAATTAGTCCAGTCTCTAGCAAGTTTCGTCACTCAACTCCTTTCCTTTTCCTTTCCTCTCTCCTCACCATCATGTTCTCAGGTATATGTTATGAAGAGGAAAATCTGTTGTTGACCATAATTCGCCCTCACTGGGAGTGCGAATCGGTAAATTGACCAATTATCAGCAGGCTTTCTCCCTCACTCTCTGCATATGTCTCACCCTTTGTTCTCTTTTCTCAATTTTACGAAACACATTCATGAATGTTGGATATGTACGATATGCACTTGGCGTACCGTCTGTCTCCTTTTGACAACCTTTATTCATGAATTGGTTTCTCTGCTTTTACCGTGACTCATTCACGACTTCTTTGTCTTGTTCTTTGAAATTCTACAAAAAATGTTACCACCTTTATGTTAACATAGGCCATGGAAGGCCGGTTGTTTTTTAACCAAGACATATTGTCACTCGGCAAACGCCAAGTCATTCTGGTAAAGGAAAATGTTCATGTAACCACAATTTAGTTAGAAAACTCTCTCTTCGTCACTCTCTGGGTCGGTGGTTAAAACTTCGTTTATTTCATTATCTGGACACATTTTGTTTCTCTCCAAACCTTTTCTTCATTGGTCCCTAGGCAGGTAAACTTCAAGAATTTTGCTCTAATAATAATTTCTCCCGGATTTAAAAAGAAGCCCAGGCGGATGTCATCACCAACAGCCAAGCTGAGCTCCACATCCTGACAGCACGCGCTGTGGTTACTAGGTCCCTCCTGCTGCCATTTTTCTACGCATTTGTTCCTGAAAGCACAGACCATACCGCCCATATGTATGTTGTTTTGTCGTGCCACAGCAAGTGAGTTGTCCCACTATACATTATGACACTCTGAACCACCTTTTGGGCACGCTAGCTCCTAGGTTTGTTCTTACTCTTGCTATCAATGCCAACCATGTCGTCTCTTGCGCTGTCATGCAGTGACGCATATATCGTCATGTGTAAACCATCATTACCTTGACCTCCAGTATTCGCTGAATGCGTACCAATACAAGTTATGTTGAGCTACATTATGCTTCAATAACCATTATATACGATCCGTGTTTACCTTAATAACACTTTAGGATTCGTACTGGCATGTCTGCAGACACTGGATTCTACTCTTCAATGACCTCTGTAACCATAGTCGCGGCACAGCAACCACAGTCTCCACTTCATGAACTTCGACGTCTTCGACGAAACCAAGTGTTTTCTAAGGCCCAAGTGTACTTCTGAGTGTTATCTCAAAGGGGTCTGATTACAGTGATAATGTAATCCTTAGAATCTGTGAAACCACGTCCTCCCCTTCGAAATTCTCCGAAACCAAACAAATCCACGCTTCGCAAACTTAGCTCCCAGACCAATGAAACCTTAGAATCACACAGGCATTTTTGTTCTTGTTTTTTGTTCTTGTTTTTTGTTCTTCGATTGTACAAATATGAATTGTTATTTTTCAATTGCATAACCATGTATTGTTATTTTGTTCAATTGCATAACCATGTATTGTCATCTTTCAATTGCATAATCTTGTATGTTGTTTCACACCATGTACTTTCACCAAAACTGTTCTTTTCCAAACATTGTATGTACCCCTCACCCATTCCCTACAAACATTGTGACCTAAACTATAACATAAATTGCATGTTCTAGCTAGGCATCTCTCAAGCAACGAATCTCTCAAAAACCCCAATGGAAGTTTAAGAGGATTTTTTTTCCTACAGCTCCATTGCCACGTCGCTTTTTTTTCCAAGCGCGGGGGGAAGTGTTACGATACGCCCTGTAGCGGATTCAGATACCTAGAGCACAGAACGCAGCAAGTCCACAGCTCGGCCGCCCCCTCTCTCCCCCCCGTTTCCTGTTTCACCCTGCTTCTCCCCGCTTGCCCTGCCACTCGGCAGTCCGCGGCCACTCCACAGACGAGATTCGAGAGCCTTGGGAAGCACACGCACGCGGCCTGTAGCCGGCGGACCCAATTCAATGGGGCCGCGATGTATTATTGAAATACCTTTGAGTAGAATCGGCCTTTTGCCGCACCATATAGTTCGGTCTATTTAGACTACGAAAGTGCCTGATGGAGCTGCCACATGAGACGAGGGTCCTGCCAACCTACATGTAAGCTGTATCTTGATTTCCTCCTTTAAATGTTGTCCGTAATCAGTGAAATGTAGGGCCCCCCGCGAAAATCACCACTCGGAGAGTTTCGTTTTGAGAGAGAGACATAGAGAGTTAAACGCTTTAGCTAGGTTTGTGTAATTTGCATTTCTTGTAATTGAATTGTACTGTAGAAACCTATGTATGTGTTTGAGTTTACAATACATGTCTTAATGATTTAACTTTGTTATTATTCTGCTACGGCGGGAGGATTGTTGACCAGTGTGGATCCCGTGGGTCGCCGGAAGATGGAGAGAAATTCCATAGCTTTGAGCGGCTCACCCCCTGAATAGAGAGTACCATAGTCCCGCTGAGAGCTAGCCAGGGACGTGTTGGGCCTGGTGTTGGTTTAGAAGCCGACATCGGGGCACCCTAACAAGGCATACCTTCGAAATTTAGTAAAAAAACAGATTAATTATTAATAAAATTACGTTGTAGTTATAAAAATTGTCATTTTAAAAAAATTTCTGAAGATGAATTTGTTAGTAATGCTCTCACCAAATGTTTTAAGGAAATTCGTAAAATTGACAGAGATACCTACAGCATTGTATATGAAACCATTTTAAACAGTTTGTATATTGAATTAACGTTCAGCAAAACTTTGAACACGCTTTTCTCGAAACTGCTTTTTTAACTTGCATGTACTAAATCTTAAACTGTTAGTAAATCCAGTCAGTATGACACCACTTAGGGTTTTTTTTTTATAATGGGCCCCCTTCTATTTTTTTTTATGAACAATGAAAATTTTCCATAAAAATCGAAATTAAAATTCGTTGGTCTGCCATTTTTCTTTATTTTTAAACAAAATTCACCTACGTGCTGAAATAGACACTCGATTTTCACACAGTTTAAACCTGCAAATCGGATGTATAGAGGTTAAAAAATGTGTTAACAAAGTTTAGAGAAAAACACATTCAAAGTTTTGCTGAAGGATAATTCAATATACAAACTGCCCTGAAGAACCTCCGGTTGTAGCGAAACCCGGTCGGCATATAGTATGTATAATAAAAGTGGTGTTTACTAAGTTATTAATTCACATAAAATGCTGTATCTCTGTCAATTTTTCGAATATCTTAAAAACATTTGATAAGAGCATTTTTAACAAATGCGTCTTTCAGAAAATGAAATAAATAAATAAAATTAACAAAAAATTTCTTACAGTGTCCGCCTTAAGTGGGAATCACCAGACAAAACCGGAAATATGTCGTTTTTAAATCAAATTTTTGACGTATTGACTCTTTTTCACCACAAAATTATAAGTAAATTGATTTCGAAAGACTGTTCTTTTATCTAGTAAAGCTAAGTTTTAAATTTTGAGAAAATATGTTTATTTTTAGTGCATTAAGGTTTTACCGTAGGGCGTTGGCAGATTTGTTAAATTTTCCAAAAAAAAATTGTATTATACAACACACATTTCAAATTATATAATCATGCATTAAAATAAATCAATAAATTATCTGGGAAAGACATGTTTCAGAATTTTAATTTTAATTTCAATAAAATCATTAAAAAAAAGATCCGCGCATATATTTAAAAAAAAAATTACATTTTTATTTTGCTTAGACATTAATGAAAAATTATAAATACGTATGATCAAAAAATAATAAGAAAAAGTACATAATTTGAATAGTTTTATCATCACGAGTTAGAGCATTTTTGTTTTGAATTTAGGTATTTATCAAAGCAAATATTGTGAATGAAATAATATCGATATTGAGCTATTATGTTAAAATGCTGGTATGGAGAATAATTAATCTTACTCATTGGAACCGCCCTGTACAGTCGCAATGGTACGATCGCAAGATCATCGTTCGACGAATTTTAAATTCTCGGCCGCTGATTAATGGCTTGTTAAGGATTTGATAAAGGGGACATGGAGGCCCCCGAGGACCAGAGGCCCGGGGCGGGCCGCCCCCCCCCCGTTAGTCCATCATTGGTAAAGGGGCCCCGAGACGTGCATTGCCTAGGGGCCCCGACAAGGTTAATCCGGCCCTGGCTCCAGCGGTTAAAAATTACCGACGGACGAACTGACGAGTAAGCTGTACGTAAGTATTTTTACGGGTAGTTGTAGGTATATCAATCGCAGGTTCAAATCCCGGTGTGCGCAAGTAAATTTTGTTATTTCACAATTCAGGCGATCCACTAGTACAGGAAAAAATCGATATCGGAATTCACGCCCTTTTATGGGAGGAGTTTAAAAATACTTGAGAAAAAGCTTTTCGAAAGGTTGGAAAAGATATTTGAGAATTTTTTTTTACATGTTGATTTCGTAAAGGTCTGTAAAAAACATTAATTCCTTTTTTATGCATTGTTTATTGTAATAAAACGGAATTTTCAAATTGATTTTACGAAAACAAGCGGCACGGAGTGTAACACGTCGTTTCTCCGCTCCGTCCGGAGGAGTAGTGACCGAAAATAGGGGCTGCTGCCAGTCATTCTTTGGTGGACGGTATAAGGTTCACTTTGATATTACAAATTCGTCGACTGCCGTATTGTCGCCTTGATGTCAAAAATACCAACGCGAAAATGTATATTATATTTTATTTTGTGAGGTTCAGGCGTAAATTTCTTTTTTTTTGCGATTATCATAAAAGAAACTCCGAAATGAGGTTTTGTAAATAGGAGAGTTTGGACTTCAAAGTGTTTTTTATAGACCTTATAATTTATTTTTTTCTAGGCTTATTAAAAGACTTATAAAAAAAATGACCAATATTTTTAAGGGCCAAGATATGTTCTACACGCAGTATTTAATTGAAGCATCTATAATACTTCTAAGCGATCAAATTTTCAAAACAAAAACGTATGATTTTGCATTATTTAGTATGGCTTCATCTTAAAAATAATATTTACCTACCTAGTACCTTTGGGACACGTTCTAGAGTGGGAGATAGGTACTTTCAGTATTGCCTGTTGAAAGACCACCATTCAGAAATGAAACTTTGCTTGAAACGGCTTTTGCCGCGTTTGATGACCAGATCTGAATAACCAGGTACTTCTCCACCTTGTTCTTCCTATATCATTCCACTCCCCACCACCTTCCGCCACATAAAATACGCCAATTGGGGATGACATAGTTTTACTGGGTTCAGATGCTTGGGAACAGTTGTGACACTTATATTCACATAAAAAAATTGTACGTTAGCTTCACGCAGTCTTTATTATTTGTCTCCTCAGCAGACCCTGAGGAAAATAATTTCCCTCAGGGCCATTGTCGTCTTAGGGATGCTCTGTGGAGGGTCTTTTAAAGGAAGGGAAGGATAGGAAGTTCTGATGGGAAGGAAAAAGTATGACAGGTGGGTCGGTTATCCAGGGGTTCGTGTGAATAGTAGTGGGGGACGTATGAATCCACCCCTCCAACTGCGGTGCAAAGCGATGGATTGAGAGAGTCCAGCTAGAAAGGTCAAAATACCTCACTCACCCAGACTCTCTCGATCCGGCCCGCCACGCAGCAGGTGGACAGATGCATTCCGCCGTCGAGACATCGACAAACCTCACCCCCATGAACCTAGGCACCCCTGCCAAGTCACCAAACCACTTGGGGAGACCTATGGCACAGGTGTTGGTTATCCAATAAATGGTTTTCTGAGGCGGCGGTACCCATACATGCCTTCCAAATTGATTTCCTAATGCGTGTAATAATGATGCGGTTACGCCAGTAATAATAATAACATACAGCGCGCTTTTCACAGAAACGGCGCTCTACAAATTATCCATTTTTTTTGTTATACATATATATAAAATACATATAGGTACATTATAAGGAAGCTTTGACTGTTCAACTAGGAAGATTTCCCGTTTTCTAATATACCTACGTACCCTATTTCTGAATATATTTGTTTTAAATTTTAGCTAAGTAGAATACAGTTTTTTTGTGCTGACGGGTACCCGACGTTGCTCGGGGTTAAAGTACCGTGACAGCAAAAGGCAATCAAAGTACCTACTACTTTTTTGCGACGGGAATTACATTTCATTTTATTTATACGTGTGAGGGAGATGTATGATAATAATTGTATGTTTCCTTTGGGGGGTGCAGACATACGTTCACCGTTTGTCTCATATTCGTCTGTCGTTCTTTAGGGTGTAAGAAAGAGCTGCACCATTAAATGTTTAAGAACAAAAGTAAAGGAATCGGCTAGCGAATTGATATTTGACGTTTTTGAATTTTTGGAATTCACTCCCACTTCAATATTATCCTTGTAACTAACTATATTCCATACTTTCAAAATTATCGTCATGGCTAGTAGTATTGTAGGGCCTACGGAGGCGTCATGGTGCGGTGTGTGAGAGAGATGCAAGCAAATTATGACTTTTTCCTTTGGAGGAAACAAACCTGAGGTTAGAGAACATGAGAACGGGTCGTTTTTACGATTCGTTCTTGAGTTCAATAGCTCGGATGTGGAACGATTTACCGGCCTCTGTGTTTCCTCCCTCCTACAACATGAGTCTCTTCAAGACCCATGTTAACTCCTTCCTTTCCTCGAAAAGACCCTCCACACAGCATCCTCAAAGATGACATAGGCCCTGAGGGAAATTATTTTCCTCAGGGCCTCCTGTGTGGAGTTAATGTAAAAAAAAACCTACGTACATTGTGTATCTCATCTTTTGAAAGAGCTGTAGCATTATTGTGTATTGCCTTTTTTATGGCGTCACGGTACTGTAATCGTGAATCGTCACGGTAATAATAAAAGTTCTCAATTATGTTAGTTAGATTTGACAGGTTTCTATTATTTTTACATTATGTGTACACGGTGTACAGAAATCAATGGTGTTACCGGTTACCCGACACACCCCTAGTGTCCGCTATCGGGGACAAACTCCGGAAACCCAATTTGTATTATAATAACCCACTTAAAAAGACGAGAAAAATATCAAATCCTCACTTAATTTGAGGCAAATTAAATTATTTTTGCTGTCCACTATGTCCAGAGGTCGGTGATTTATTCTCCAATGGGACAGAATCAAACTGGATATATGATAATTATTTTTTACCCTATTAAGAATAAATATATTTTCAAACCATTTCATAAAATTAGTCTGAGAATGATCACAATATTAGGTACCTAGTTTATATTATAGTCTAGGTATATACCTACTTATTATTTGGACCCACATATTCAATACTTCGTCACTTTGATTGGACAGGGTTCTAACTTCACTTTACTTTGTCCTTTTGTACTTTTTTATTATTGTAATAACAAGGAAATGTTTATTGTAACATTTTTGTTTGTTTAAACAGCATTATTTTTAAAATATTATGTATAAATTTTTGTTTTACAAAATGGAGGCCTCAGCACAGGCGAGCTACCCGTATTGCTGAATTGTATTTGAAATGTAAGCTTTTTTATTGTAATATAAAACACGAGTTACATATATATTTTACAAAATATTATAATAAAGGTTTTTATTGGTCATGTAGGTATACCTTATCAGAAAAGAGGAGCTCTTGTGCCTAATAAGGGAGCCACGATTCTTACTTAGGTTGTACCTAAGTTCGGTATGTTTTTCTCCATATTTTTATTTTATTTTTATAATAGCTGAAAAAACCCTTTTCACTATTCTACCTATATGTAATACAAACTTTTTATACTAACTTTATTTTTTAAGTCTATTTTTATACTTTGGGTACTTGGAAATATAGTATTTTGTTTTAATATTACCCACACTCAGGCAGTGCCTTAGTGGGTTTTCATTTCTTGTTCATACTATTTCTTATTACCTATATATTATGTTATTATATAGATACTATTTGCTATTATACATTATATGTACAAAGAAATGGTAATAAATAAAGAAAGAAAAAAAAAATTGTAATATGTTTTGTATAAAATTATTTACTTTTTACTGTAATTTTTTTTGAAAATTGTTTAATTTTATTTATTTGCTCTGATTGGTTGATGATACAGCGTAATTCAGAATGGAGGTTATTAAAGTGTTTTATGGCATGGAAAATATAATAAAATAAAATAAGATATTAAATCATACATCTTCTTCCCCTTTTCCTATTCGGGTCGGGGACCCATTGCATCGACAAGGCTCCTCCATAAGTCCCTGTCTTGTGCTGATTGTTCGGCCTCTGTCCATGGTAGACCCATCCTCTCCTCACACAGTTTCAGGAGTTGCCTCGCCCAACTGTGTCTGGGGCGGGCCACTGGACGTCTTCCCTCTGGAATCTTAAATCAAATAAATAAAATAACATTGTTTATTGTAATAACAAGGAAATTTAAAATTGATTTCACGGAACCAAGCAATGTAAAATCTAGGGACGTCTATTCCCCACTGCAGACGGGGCGGAAATGATACAAAATGGGTGTGACAAGTGCATATTTCTTACGTCGACGGCATAAGGTTCACTTTCAAAATCCAAATTCGTCGAGTGCCGGCCGTCTTGATTGATGTCAAAAATAACAACGCGAAAATGCATAGGTATTTTATTTTATTTTGTGAATCTCATGCATAAATATCTTCTTTTTTTTGCGATTATTATAAAAAAAAACTAAATTTGCCACATTATACAATAAAACCATATCCGAAAAGGGGTTTATAAGTAGGAGAAATTGCACTTGAAAGTGATTTTTTATACCTACCTACACCTAATAAAAAAATTATTAATATTATCTAATCTTTTGTGTTCTCGCGGTATTTAATTGAAGCATCTATAATACTTCTAAGATTCTTAGCGATCAAATTTTCAAAATAAAAACACATGATTTTGTATGATTTTGCATTATTTCGCATGGCTTCATCTTAACTGTCAATTACTAACAAAATGGCAATTGCTTTATGCGAATTACACATTAATATGGGAGGTGCTCGTCATTAGGGGTTCAACTTTATTATTTTGTAAATAATTATTTATTTTTTATTGTGTATGTACGATTTATTTTTTTACGTAATTTTTATTTTTAAGCAGGCCCTTGCGCGGACCGGGATTTTGGGCACCAATGCTCTAGCTGACTGAAAACTCACGGACCGCCATTGCTTACCTATTAACAAATCCAATGATTTCTGAGGAAAGGGAGAAAATGAAAAATTACAAACGTAGGTACTTTTTGGACGCGAAGTCTATTGTTCACAAAACTACTACCTAGTAATAAATAAATAATATAAAATGAGATAATGATACCCTCATTAACGCCCTATTTTAAGAAAGAGAATGTCACACAAATAAATCCTTCAATTAACTATTTAATTAGGACGTTTTTCACCAATCCGTCTCGCCTCGCGACAAATATCTCTCCCTACTAAATTACCGTCTGCAGACATTTTCCCAGCCACGCCTGTTCACTCCCATTGGCTCCCGAGCAATTACAAGAGCAAGCTCCCGATCACACCATTATCGTCCTTCTGTCAACGTGCCTTAAGATCTCATTTCACTTAACAACGACAGATATAATAGGCCACTTTGTCAAGTTAATTGTCAGCCAAAAGTCCGCCCACAAACACAACAATTTAAATTTAAGACGCTCTCAAGAAAATCGAATTAAGAACGCTCTTTGAATAAGCTAGTTTGAGCTTTCATTCAAAAGAGGCGCTAGAATCGAATCTTTCAAATTCGCTCGCCGCCATCTTGGTACTTAGGCTGTTTTCGGGGTTAGTTGTTACGAAATGAAGACGCTTTCTCACGTGCACATGGCTCTAAACGTTCAAATTAGCCAAAAATTATTGAGTATTTAACGCATTTTGTCTTTTAGCTGAAAGACGCGGCTAATAACGTGCTCTGTTGGCGCGCATTTCGGTTTCGGCTTTCCGACGAGTTGCAGCTCGGAACGTCATTGCGAAATTATAATTATTAATTTAAAACTCCATGTTTGAACAGTTTAAATTGTAAACACATTGTGATTTGAATGTGCCAATGTTTACCTAAAATTTTAAACGACAATAATCAAATTCGAACATTCTGATAACCAAAATTTCTTGAATTTTCCAAACAACAGTCAAAGTTTTTACATTTTTTGATAAAAAACGATGTTTTACTAATCTAAACCTAGCTACCTTAGAAAAAACATTTTTTCTAAATTAAGTGTGTTTTAATCGTAGAAGTGTTGCTGTTTATATTTAATTTGTGACTTGATTCAAAATGGAGCGTTGTGAAAAAATACTCGATAATTTTAGCAAAGAAGACGAGGAAAGAATGATTGTTGAAGGGATTGATCCGATAAAACAATATTCACAGTTTGTTGAAAAACCTTTTATAAAAAACACACAGAAAATATCATTTTCCATTGATAATTTGCTGGCTAAAAGTGCACCAAGCAGTATACAAAAGTGTAGTGAACAAAAATTAAACGACTCGCGAAAATCTTTAAAAAACAGTGACAATACGATTAAAAATACGTTAAATGATTTTATTCTCCAAGAAAAAATTAATCTTGTTGTAAATTCCAACGAAATCACACAGAAAAGTGACATTTTAAATAACAACAAAGCTTCGAATTTAAAATATTCGAAAACAGGTCCATTTTTTAATTTCGACTCTCCTGCTTGTAGTGGACTTTCTTCCCTTCCAAAGGACTTTTCAAAATCGAATTTGGAACCCCCAAAACCAGAGACAAAATTTGACTATTGTGATGAAAAGTTTTCTATGGAAAATGACAACGATTTTGAGAATTCCACGCAGAAAAGTGACAATGTTTCTGAAATTAGTATGAATAATTCAGATATTATGGAAAATGAGGATTATGATGCGATTCTCGCTACTCAGTCTAGTAATTCTTTCGTGAAATTTGGTGGAGGAAGTTCTTCTAATGTTTTGGCGGCAGAGGAACTTGTTGCTGCGAGGGAATGCAGCGAGGAAAATGGAGAAATTGAAATTGAAGACGGCAACTACGGTAAGAATCAAAATCCTAATATTAATTTGTTTTGGCAGGTGCCTACACTACCTACCTACACAATCTTATGTTTGTCCGGAAACGCACTGTTTAAATGTTTAATATTTTATTTGTATTAATAAACGCGGGCATTTACAAAACATGTGATATAAGTACATGGAACAGTAATCATGAGATAAATTATGCTAATTGAATTATATTTATTTTATTTTTACTTTGTTTTTACAATTTTTTAAGAGAAAAATGTGTCCTTACTGGGGTACCCCGTTCTAAGAACACATTGTACAAGCAAGTTTTCGTGTTTGAAATATAAGTAAATAACTATGTTAAAATATTACAAGAGAAAATTATAAAGTTATATCTAAAAGAAAGTAGGCACAATACAAGCATTAATCTTTGTTAGGTTGCAAAATTGTATCTATATTATTCCTTCCTACGTCTATAATTCATATCTTAATGCTTCTTTTGAAGTCAGTTATTTTTTAATGGTTTTTATTGCAAGAGGGAATAAATTAAATAATTTTGCATATTTCTTTGTCTAAAAGTCGTTTTAGTCGTAGGTTGGGGGAACTTATGTTGTAATGTAGATCTTGTGAATCTTATGTCTGTGTAAAGTTAACCTGATTTTTGAATGCGTACTTACAATAGAATATTTAATCATCTGTAATAATGGCATAGGCTTGTGCTTTAAAAATATACTCATATGTAAGAGTTCTAAGTATATATCCCAGGTAGAAGAATGGTAGGTATTATGCTAACATTGATTTATTGATGTGTTGTTATTATAGCCTATTTGTAACTATATTCCATGGAGTTTAACACATCTACTACTTCTGAAAAGGCATTTCCAACAGCACGCAATCTAGGTACAAACGAGAAGCTAAATGACTCAGTTCTGATATTGTAGTTGAAATTTATATAGCACGTGTACAACATTGAATTTTCGAAAGGAGACGAGCGTACTTCAAAGAATACATGAGTTCTTTACACTACATTTTAATTAATAATTTTTGCATTTCTAAATTTTATTTCTATTTTGCTGTAAAATATTTTTTTTTCTCTTAGTGTTTCACTTAATTTTATTTATGTTCTAATCTATATATGTTTTATTTATATATTTGTATAGAACACATGAGTTCTTAACACTTAAACTTTATTTTTTGTTTATTTTATTTTTAATTTAATTTTTATTTCTATTTTTCTGTAAAATATGATTTTTTTTCTTTAATTTTCACTTAATTTTATGTCATTATCATCATCTTCTTCCCCTTGTCCTATTCGGGTCGGGGACCCATTCTTTGTATTTCTTAATTTGTATTTAGTATGGTAATTATCTGTTTCAATAAAATAGTATTTAATTCCTATTTAAAACATTAAATGTATGACTACCACAACACGGGCATTAGCCTAGTGTGGTAGCCAAAAAAAACAAAAATCTGTAACCAATAAAATTTCATGAAATAAAAATAAATTAATAAGAATTTTAGATCGAGTAGTTTTTGTTGGTTTGTGGAAGGTAACTAAGCTTATTAAATCATGGTTGTTTATAATACCATAAACAATTATAAAAATAAAAGTTTTAGTATGTAAGTATACCGCCCGAGAGTCCCAACTGTTCCCAACCGTCTGGGGCCAGTTAGACTACGCATCCCCAGTTGGGGTAGGTATCTTGTGAGGCTGAAGGTAGTGGGGAGGGTAAGAAGTAAGGAGATGAGGAAGTACTTGGATATTCAGGTCTGGTCACCAAACACTTCTAAAGCCATTTCAAGCCACATTTCGGTTCTGTATGATGTTCTTTCATCAATGAGATAGGTATTGAAAGTATCTCCCACTCTGCAATGTGCTGTAAATACATTATATATTTTTTTAATGAAAAATTGTGAAATAACACGAATTAATCAAAAAATATTATTTGCTCACGCCGGGATTTGAACCCGCGACCTTCGGATTCGTTGCCGAAGGTCGTAACCACTCGACCGTGGAGGCCGTCAAATTATTTTTTTCCTAAAATTTATTATACCTACCTAATTGAAAGTTTCTTTGTAAAAAATCAGTTGGTTATATTTACTATTTATTTAGACGCCCGTAGGGCTTTTCATATGGTGTAGTACCTTCATGTTTTTGACAAAGTACAGGAAATAACATAAAATATAAGAAACAAAAAATAGGTTAGGACATGAAATATAAAATATAAGTAACAAAATATAGGTTACATAAAATATAAGAGTTGACACAAAGTAGATAACGTAGAATGTAAGTTAAGTTAAAATAGTTATGAAATAGGTGAGTGTTAGAGTATTAATGTTAGTTAGTTAATACAATAGGTAAATTATAAAAATACGAAAAGATTGTGATGTTGTTAATTTAGTTTGTAATTAGAGCAACCTTTATTATAAATGTATAGTAGGTATCTTGCGGATCATAGCTTTATTTTGACCGGTCAATGGTTGAGTGGGCATCGCGCTTGGATCCCACCCGGGCGTCGCGTGTTCGATTCCTCGGCTAGCTAAGTCCTCTATTTACACACAAGCAAGCAACATTTTTGGCTTTCTGTAGTGGTGAGTAGGAGATTTTAAAACATTGTTGGGTTATTCGTAACCCGGAATGTTTGTTTTTCCTTTAAAAAATTTTTTTTTTTTCGATAAATGGCTCAATTACTTGATATTTATAGTTTTATTAAAAAAATTCTAATATTGATTTTAAGTTAAGAAATCGATTGGAAACGATATACAATAGAACTATATTTATTTCCGAGCCTTTGAATTGGAGAATTTACAAAATAGTTGTTATGATTTGGTTAGTTAGTTATTTCGAGTTACTGCAACAATACAATAATAACAAGTGACAGCTGTGTTTTGTTTTCGCTCTTGAAATTTAAATAGTTAAAAAAAACCGTATTTTTAATCTGCTTTACTGTGAAAATAGTAGCTGTGATTGACTGTAGCAATCATGGATGATGACCAGAACAATAAGGCATCTAATTACTCAGATGGCCCTGATGTCGAGTCTGAATGTGCCTCCGGAATTGTAATTCTAAACGACATTCATAATAGCCTTAATGCACTACAGGGAGTTCTTGCAGAAAAACAAACAAAGGTGTCTAAGGAACAGCAATTAAGGATCGCCAGTTTTGTCTCCAATGTATCGCGCTCAGTTGCTCAACTTCTGATGGAGCGAGAAGTTATGCGAGCTGAGCTGGCCACCGTCGAAGCCAAGCAAAAAGTGGCAGAAGGAGCGGTTATCGTGGAAAAAGCCGAAAAAATCTCTTGGAACAGAAAATACGGATGTTAGAGTCAGATCTAGGACCTGTGATGAGGAGGGTTGCAGATGCCACGGAGGCAAGCCTTACTTTTGCAGATATCGTTCGAAATAGTAAGCAGAAGGACATTCCACCTCCAATCACTCGAACAGGACACTGCGTCGGTTCCCCAAAACCTGCAATATGCGTCTTCCCTAAATTGGATACAGCCAAGGACAGCGAGGAAACTAAACAACTTGTGAAGGAAATTATAAGACCATCAGAGATTGGAGTACGCGTCACTGGAGTGAGGAAGATCCGCAATAAGGGAATAATCATTCAAACCGCTTCTCGTGAGGATCAGGAAAAGATTCTAAAGAACCCTGCTCTTGTGAACTCTGATACCCTGACAGCCCGGCTTCCGTCAAAGTGACTACCAAGGATTATTTTTTTTAATGTGCCGCGTGATTTAACTGATGAGGCGTTCATTAAAAGTGCTCTAGCGGGCATCCCTAATTTAGAGGACATCGAGACCACCATAAAAAAGTCATCTAGCTGTTCCACGGACAGGCTCAACGTGCCATCGAGTATACGAGGTTCCTGCCAACACTCGTCACATGCTGGTGACTCAAGAGAAGGTCTTCGTGGATTGGAGTGTGTGCCGTGTCCGTGATTTTATTGGTATTACCAAGTGCCAAATGCTCGGGCATGCATTTAAATTTTGCAAAGAACAACACAGATGTGGTCACTGCGCTGCCGAAGGTCACGACAAGACAAACTGCCCCAGCGCTGCCGCCAAGCCAATCTGCGCCACCTGCACCGGGTTTGGAAAGCCCGCTGACCATTCTACTGGAGACAGAAACCACTGCCCTGCCTACCAAGCTGCCCTTTCGAGAGACTTCTCTACTATTAACTATGGCGTCTAACTACGTTGAAGAAGATGGCGAGGTAGATTACGAAAATACAAAAAAATTCTCTGATTGGCTAAATTTTCATAGTAAGTGCAGTGTGGAAAATATCAATATTGTTCAGTTGAATATCAGATCGATTTATAAACACTGGAATACTCTAAATGTCTATTTAAAAAATTGTTGGGAGCATATTCATGTGTTAATGCTATGTGAAACTGCTATAACACCGGATCTTGTATGTTTGTATAATATTCCTGGATTTAAATGTTACAAATATTGCCGAACTAAAAAATCGGGAGGAGGTATATTGCTGTATGTTCGAGATGAACTCACGTTTTAACCGAAATCAATAAAAACAAATAATTTTGAATGTGTGTTTGGCTCTATGACGCTTCCAAACAAAAGTATTTTAAACATCAAGGCAATAATATACCGCCCCCCAAACTCAAGCAAACCCCTATTTTTAAATGAAATATCTGACATTCTGACTACTATAAGCGCCAAAGAAAATGTTTTACTTTTAGGAGATATTAACCTAGACCTTTTAAATTGTCAAAACCCGATTATTATGGCATATGAAAATATGATGTCTGATAATTATTTAATCAAATGCATTTGTGACGTAACTAGGGAAGCGATTCAAGCAGGAAAAGTCACTCGCTCTTGTTTGGACCACATATTTGTTAGATTTAACAGCGGATGTCAACAAAACGATACTCTTTCTTCATGTGTTTGTAATAATATTACTATAGCGGATCATTTTTTAACTGCAGTTAACATTAAATACGGTGCAAGTAAAAAAGTCACAGAACACGGGGAAAAAATTTCAATTTTATCTCGAAACAAAATCGACAAAAATATACATAATTTTGCGTGGCATACCTTGCTTGAGGAACAAGATTGCAATATATTATACAGTAAAATTAAAAATAATTTTAAGAATTTGTATGAACAAAGTAAAATCGTTACGTATTATAAATCCAAAAAAGACCTCTCGCAATAAAATCTTGGATAACTTCAGATATCTTAGAAAACATTAAAAAAAGATTCGCTGTACAGAAGGTGGAAGAATTCCCCTACTAATCAATTATTTGAATTAGAATATAAAAATTTCAGAAATAAGGTTACAAAAGAAATTACCAAATGTAAGTCTACCTTTTTTAACAATAAATTCAACAATTATTACGGAGATACAAAAAAAACTTGGGAAGAAATAAATAAAATATTAGGACGCAAGTCAAAAAGTAGTTGTGACGAAATAATCTCAAAGTATATGTTAAACACGCATAATGAAGAAACTGTAGCAAATAACTTTGTTGAATATTTCACGAACAGTGTTAGCTCTATGGTTCATAAATATGATTTATTTATTTTATTTTATTTATTTTATTTATTTATGCATCTATACAATAAAGTTAACATTTTTTTTGGCCTTGCCTGTCTCACTAGGAAATCCTGTGTCGAGACAGACTAGTTTACAAATATTTTTTATAAATATTAAATAAAATACATTTTTCAATTAAGTAAAAATATTTGACAAAAAATTTCAGGTTGGTAGTAGTGGTAACAATAACAATAGTTGGATAGGAGTATTATATTTGGGTGAGGTGACTAATTATTGCACGACCTTTTTCGATGATCCATTTTTTTATCAGAATTTTGTATTTGTTAATATTATTCGATTGTCTTGTTTTGTCAGGTAGGTTATTGTATATTTTAGACGCAATGTATTTGAAATTTCTTTGACCAAATGTTGTGTTTGTTTTAGGTATTTGTATGAGTTCTTTGGTTTTGTGCCGCGTGTTTACAATATTTTGGGTATTTTCATAAAATGTATTTGTTTTATTTTTAAACAGACGAGTTAAGATTGTTTTTGTGTAAATTTGTCGAATATCTAATACATGGAATTTGTTGAATATATCTACAGTACTTGTTATTATGGGAACTTTAAGAATAATTTTTATAATTAATTTTTGTGCCTTCGATAATGAATCTATAGCGGATAGTGTTGCACCTCCCCATGCGATTATTCCATATTCAATGATTGATTGACAAAGGGAGTAATAAACAATTTTCATAGATTTGGAATCTAGTATGTTTCTAATGTTTTTGAAGAAATAAATATGTTTTCTAAGTTTATTCGTGATGAGTAGGCAATGTGTATTCCACTTAAGATATTGATCAAATGTAAGACCAAGGTATTTGATATGGTCCGTTCGATCTAGGCAAGGACATTGACAGAATGTATCATGAATACAAGAACATTCATGTACTTTTATTTCAACATCTTGATTAGGTTGGCCAACGATATTAATACTAAAAGTAATGTATTTTGTTTTGGTAGTATTTAGTGCAAGAGAATTAATATCTAGCCATTTTTTAACAGAGTTAATTGATGTCTCAGCCATTTTGTATGCGTCTAACCAAGTGTCGGATTGAATGAGTAGCACAGTATCGTCAGCAAAACTTACAATTTTTCCATCTATCGTTAGGTTACAAAGATCGTTTATGTATATGAGAAACAAAGTAGGGCCTAATACGCTTCCTTGGGGAACTCCGTAGGTTATAGGGAGGGGTTGGCTGAATTTGTTTTCGATTTTAACACTTTGAGTTCGATTAGTTAAGTAACTTTGAAGAAATTCTAGATCTTTCCCTCTTATACCAATTGTGTTTAGTTTATTAACAAGGATGTCAAAGGAGATAGTATCAAAAGCTTTTGAGAGGTCTAGGAAGATAGAAATGCATTTTTTACCCTTATCTAAATTTGAAACAAGAAAGTCTGTAACAGCAATAATAGCATCGGCAGTGCTCTTATTTGACCGAAAGCCAAATTGATTTTCGGAGAGTAGTTGCTTGCTTTCCAAAAATGTTTTCAGTTGTTTGTTAATTATTTTTTCAACTACTTTCGAGAGTGAGTTAAGTATTGTTATGGGCCTATAATTGTTAATGTCCACTTTTAGACCACTTTTGTATATGGGTATGACGAGCCCTTGCTTTAATTGTTTAGGAAAAATTCCCTGTGATATGCTGAGGTTAATTATGTAAGTGAGAGGTTCCAATAGTTCATGAACAAGTGTCTTGAGTAAATTTACGGTGATGCCATCCATACCGGCGGACTTTGTGTCTTTTAATGAGTTAATTGTATTCTTAATATCGTCATGTGTAACCGTTTGAAATTTAAATTGTTCAGAATGGGGTATATGTGGTTTTCCCTGTAATTTTGTATTAGAATTCGGGGAGGAAATTTTGTTTGCTAATTTTTTCCCGACATTAGTGAAAAAATCATTGGCATGGTTTAGAATTTTTTCCGGATTCTTTGAGAAGTCGACAGTCAGTCCATCAATATTGAGTTGTTTTAGGTCAGTGTTTAAGTTAGGCTTAGTATGAGTAGCTTCGCGTAAAATGTTCCACATTTCTTTTGGATTACCTTTGCTTTCTTCTATTTTATGTCTGTAATATAATTCCTTAGCATTTCTGATGACTTTTGTACATATGTTTCTATATCTTTTGTAAAAGTTGTTAAGTATAGTGTCAGAAGGATTCAATGAAGTTTTTTTATGGAGTAAGTTTCTTTTTCTTATACAATTTATAATGGTGTGATTTATCCAGGGAGTTAGAGGTTTAAATTTGTGAGGGATTGTTTTTACTATAGAATTAGTGTTGTTATTTATTTCAGTTTGTAGTTTGTCTATGAAGTAAGACCATGCATCTTCAGCGTTGGGTATGTGTAGTAAGTTGTGCCAATAATTACAGGAAAAAGATTTTTTTAGATTCTCATAATCAACTCGTTTTATGCAATAACTGTGTTTCATTTTTGTATTTTTTGACGGTGTGTTTAATGAAATCATAGTTGCATAGTGGTCAGTAATAGTAGATTCAAAAACAAGTGTTTTATATGGATTATTCGTTTTTATCATAATGTGGTCAACACAAGAGCTGGATTCTTTGGTGACCCTAGTTGGGTGATTTATTGTAGATATCAATCCATGGTAACTAAGTAGGTTTAAGTAATCTTGGCATTGTGGGTGTGAATTATTTGGTAAAGTGTTAATATTAATGTCTCCGACTAAAATTAAGTGTTTTTTATGCGCAAGTTGTGATAATTTTTCATTTAGGCTTTGTATGAATGGGGTTATATTGTGGTAGGAGGGAGATCTATACATTGCTAGTATGCACGTGTCACCGTACGATATTTGTAGACAATTTGCACCTGGGATTAATATTTCCAAAGTCTGAACATTCAGTACATTATTCACATATATAATAATGCCGTCATTCTGATTGTGATGGGTTTTTGTGGAGAAGTGAGTGTAATCGGGAAGGTGTTTTGGTACATATAGTTCATTAATCCAACATTCTGATAGAATAATTATATCAAATTTAACCTTTAGATTATTCAGTAAAGTGAGAATTTCTTCCCAATTTTTATTTATGGATCGAACATTATGGTGAAAAATTTTTAGGTTCGTGTAGTCTTTCATTAGTAAATTACAAAACTTTATATCTGAAGATACATAATTATTAGTTTTATCAGAAAATACTGTTTCATTATCAAAAATCAGTCTAGCCATTTTTAAGAACAAGTTACAATGGAACTTTATTATGTCTTGGGAGCCCCGTCACAGTGGCAAAACTGGGAGTTCGCCCTATACCCGATAGTAGTACATCGGTAAAATATATGATTTCTGACCGTTTGGAAACAATCATTGTAGAATGATTTCACAACAAGAATTTCAGTGAACAGTCAGGATCAGGTTTTGTATGGTAAGAGCGATCGGTCCAATGTTCGACATGTGACAGAGCTCTTCAACCTCCTAAATAATTTTACACAAGTCATCAGAATGTTTAATGTATATTATTTTATCCGTGTCTGATTTCTTTACCAAAATTTTTTCGTCTTTATACCAAACATACGAAAACTTTTTTTCCTTGCATATTTGTTTGGTTTTCCATAAAAGTTCTTTAAAATAAGGATTGAGAATAGCACTTATAAAAATCTTTTCACAGTTAAAGTATTTTAAGATATCATGGTGAATTTTTTTTCGGTTTACTAGTAGTAGGTTTCTTTTGCGAATATCCGTGAATCTGATACAAATTTTCGGGGGAGCTCCGGGTCGCCTGTCGGGAATCCTTTTGGCTTCCAGGATATCGTGGGGAAGAAGCTCTACACCTACAGCCGCTGCTAGCTTCTTGACGGTCTCCAAGGGTTGATCACCTTCACTTATATAGCATCGACCGCCAGACCGACAGCAGTGCAACATAGTATGTACCTACCAAGAGCTACCTGCGAAGAAATCAATATTATTGTTAGCAAAATAAACAATTCTAAGTCACCAGGGATTGACAGCATTCGAATGGTTGACAATAAGACACATATTAATATTTTAGGGCCTGTCATAACCCATTTTATCAATGTAATTTTAAAGCAAGCAGTAATACCAGATGAACTTAAAACTAGTATCATTAGACCAATTTACAAAGGTGGCAAACATTCAGATATACAAAATTATAGGCCAATCAGCATATTGCTAGCCCTAGAAAAATCCTTGAAAAATACATTTCCATAAAAACTTAACAAATATTTAGAATCCTTCTCCCTGTTAGATCCCAACCAGTATGGATTTCAAAAGAAAAAGAGTACGGAAATGTTGCTTCAGGAATTTTCAAATCACATAAATTATGAATTAAATTTAAAAAAACATGTATTGGTTTTGTTCATAGATAACTCGAAGGCGTTTGATACCATTGATACTAATAAACTATTAGAAACAATGGAGGCAATAGGAATTAGAGGAAAGCTACTAGTATTGTTAAAAAATTTACTAACTGATCGACAAATAACAGTAAAAATACGTAAAAAATTTAGCAAAAAAAAAAAATGTTTCAACAGGTGTTGCACAGGGGTCAATTTTAGGGCCAACCCTTTATATTATATATGTCTCAATTATGAGTAAACTGTTTTCATTTGTTAAACATTTTGTGTATGCAGACGATACGGCACTCGTAATATCGCACGAAGACCTGATTACTGCAATGAAACTTATGCAGCTTGATTTTATTGCCCTCTTGAAATGGTCTCATGACGCAGGTCTCATAATAAATGCCAAAAAAACTAAAATAATGCACATAAGATCTCCACACGCCAGATATAGTGTAATTCCTTCGCTATATACACACACATTTGACTGCTTACATAAAAATGTTGCACAGCCCTGTTCATGTGAAACCATTGATTATGTCAAAAATTATGTTTATGTGGGTGTTACTATTGATTGCTACATGAAATGGGATGTGCACATTACTAATGTTTGTAAACGTCTACGGGCTATTGTGGGTAGGATTTATAAAATAAAATATTTCATGCCTATAAGTACTTTAAAACTAATCTATGTATCTCTGGCTGAATCCACCATCCGTTATGGACTTACTTCTTGGGGACAATCTTGTAAAACTAATATAAACTTTATCCAAACATTGTAAAACTCCTTGACAAAATTATTAATCCATAAGTACACTAATGAACACAGAAGCGACACTAAATTAATATTCAAGTCTCTCAATGTCTTACCTGTCAGAGGATTGTTGTTCTATAATATTGTAAGTCAACATGTTATATTGTCCGACTCACTGTATAGGGAAAGTGTTTACCATAAACATAATACAAGATTCACTCAAAATGAAGGATTGGTGGTTCCGAAATGTACCAATAAATACGGTGAAAGAACCCTAAACTACATTGTACCCAAAATATTTAATAAACTACCAATGTCAATCAAAAATAATAACGTTTTTAATGGTAAAGTCAAATATAATCTAAGGAAATGGATATTAGACAGGGATGATTTATATTGATGCCCTCCCGAAGTCCTTGTATTCCTTATTGAAACTCACATTCGAAGGATTGGAAAATTCATTATAATTTCTGTAATACCTCATGTATATGAAACCATTCATTTACTTGTTGATCATATTCATTTGTTATATACTAAATCTATTTGTACTTTTTTATTATATAAGAATTGAAAGAATTTATTTAATTGATATTTTAGCATCAAAATCATATATATATATATATATATATATATATATATATATATATATATACAATGTTTGAAAATGTACCAATGTTGTCATTATGTACCTGCTGACAAACTACATAAGTAGTTTAGCGGGTTTAAATGTTAAATAAATAAAAAAATAAAACTTCATTTTTATCAATCATTGTAATTACCTATATACGTATCGATGTAAGTAACATTGTTACTTAGTCACAAACATATCAATAATACTTACCTACCAAGTGTTTCGCTTTGTTTGGTGGACTTGGGGGGTGACCCGGTTCATGTGGCGAGGTTTGTGCGGATGTTGGCGGCGGATGCGTCTGCTCACCAACTGCGTGGCAGGTCGGACCGGGGGACACTAGTTGATCGTGACCTATTGACCTCTCCAGCAGGACTCTCCCGGAACACCACCTTGCACCGCAATGGGAGGGACAGATTCGCATCGTCCGTCACTCCTGGACACACTGACCAGATTTCCAAAAACCCATACCTTTTTCCTTTCCAGAACTTCCTTTCCTAAAAAGACCATCCACAAAGCATCTCCAAAAATGAAAAAGGCTTTGAAGGGAATTATTTTCGTCGGGGCCTTCTGTGTGGAGCTTATGTAAAAAAAAGAAAAATAAATTTAAAGATATGTAAATACGAATGTTGTGTGAGAAAGATCGCGCTAATTTAAAAAAAAAGATAATAATTACGAGTAATTGAACGAAAATTGTGTAAATGTTTAATGAATCACGACTCGTTTAAAATATAGTAAAATCCTCTCGACAAATGCCTGAAAGCCTCTGGCAGTTAAGAAGGTTTTTAAATATATTCATAATTTCCTACTTCTCAAAAGTCTATAAAATACCAAACAATGCACAATTTTTTGTTATCAATAGGTAACTCTAAAATTGATGTATCTGCCAAGTACCTAGGGACCATAAAAAAAACATGGCATTTACCAAAAGGTTCTCCAGAATAATTACTAGTTAATATTTCATTTCCTTAAAAAAAAAACTGAAAATCACCCAGACTCACCGAAAACTCCACAAGTCGTATCTAATGGTGAATATTTAAAATTATAAGCCCTGATACCACTGAAACCCCCTTGTTAGGTTAGCCCGTTGATGGCTCCATCTTATATGGGTTAGAATGACCTTGCGGCCACTCTTGCTATAAACGCTTATCGACCTATACGAGTTATGCCCGACTACCAAATAAGGTACGGTACCTATTCACAAAGTGGTAATTACTGCTTTTGTGTCTTCTGGCTAGTTCTCATTCAGTCACAGATTATCCATAAGCATGCGAAATTGTTTATTTTGGGTTGTTTCATAATCCACGATAGAAATCGGAGTCACGTCACGATTTAAATAGGGAGTTTACACAAAATACGGTAGAATTATACTTTATGTTACGATAATAACACTTCGACGTAGAGCGAAATGTCACGTTACGATATGAGCAATGGTTGTTGACAGACTGGCTCAAGGCGGTACTTGACTCCTGTTGCTACCCTGTAGTTAGGTACCCTTAATGTGCGGAATACCAAAACCTGGATTCCTTCCGATCCTACAGGCCGATCGGAACACAAACAAGAAAGAAATCCATCAGCGTTATGAAACACCCCTGAAAGCTCTATAATTAGTATCTAATAGTTGATATTTAATATTATAATCCCTGATACCACTGACACCCCCTAAGGCTCTACAATTTGCTTCTAATAGTCGATATTTAATATTATATTCCCTGATACCGCTGAAACCCCCTGAAAGCTCTATAATTAGTTTCTAATAATGATATTTAATATAACAAGCCCTGATACCCCTGTAACTCCTGAAAGGTCTTCAATTCGTAACTTATAGTTAATATTATAATCCCTGATACCACTGAAATCCCCTGAAAGCTCTACAATTCGCATCTAATAGTCGATATTTAATATTATAATCCCTGATACCACTGAAACCCCTTGAAAGCTCTTCAATTCATAACTTATAGTTAATATTATAAGCCCTGATACCACTGAAATCCTCTGAAAAATCTACAATTCGCATCGAATAGTCAATATTTAATATTATAATCCCTGTTACCACTAACATACCCTGAAAGCTGTACAATTTGCATCTAATTGTCGATATTTAATATTATAATCCTTGATACTACTGAAATCCCCTGTAAACTCTAAAATATGCATCCAATAGTCGTTATTTAATATTATAATCCCTGACACCACTGAAAACCCCTGAAAGCTCTGCAATTTGCATCTAATAGTCGATATTTAATATTATAATCCCTGATAACACTGAAATCCCCTGAAAGCTCTCCAATTCGCATCTATTAGTCGATATTTAATATTATGATCCTTGATACCACTGAAATCCCCTGTAAGCTCTAAAATATGCATCTAATTGTCGACATTTAATATTATAATCCCTGATACCACTGAAATTCCCTGAAAGCTCTACAATTTGCATCTAATAGTCGATATTTAATATTATAATCCCTGATACCGCTAACATCCCCTGAAAGCTCTACAATATACATCTAATAGTCGATATTTATTAATATAATCCCTGATACCACTGAAATCCCTTGAAAGCTCTACAATTCGCATCGAATAGTCAATATTTAATATTATAATCCCTGATAACACTAACATACCCTGAAAGCTCAACAATTTGCATCTAATTGTCTATATTTAATATTATAATCCCTGACACCACTGAAAACCCCTGAAAGCTCTGCAATTTGCATCTAATAGTCGATATTTAATATTATAATCCCTGATACCACTGAAATCCCCTGAAAGCTCTACAATTTACATCTAATAGTCGATATTTAATAATATAATCCCTGATACCACTGAAACCCCCTGAAAGCTCTACAATTCGCATCTATTAGTCGATATTTAAGGCGGAATGTAATGATAAATTATTTCGAAATGACGAAAATTTTATTTCGTAATACGATAAGTATAATGTTTTTATTGGGAAAAAAAAATATTTCGTATTTTTAAAATTTACAGGGGGTTAGCATTTATCAAAAATAAATCAGAAATCAGACCCTTTTCTGACCGCTCTTCCATATGTTTTACAAAATATTTTCAAATGATGAAGACCCTTAAAAATACTCTGGAGGTTTTTCTTTAAACCGACATACGTAAATTTAAAAAAAAATCAAGAATAGGGTTTTGGTTTAATTTTTTCATAAACCCTAAATTCAATGTTTTTTAAAATTCAAATTACAAAACGTAGGTTAAGTTTATTAGAAAAAACGAAATGACAACAACATATTAAAATCTTTCTCCATTTTTTAAAGATAATTTTATAATTTTAAACTACAATTTAACAATTACATAGGGGATTTTAAATTACTAGCAAATGCCCACTGTCGTGTGGCGCCGTTTTATCTTTCGGCTTACGGGACAATTTTAAACTAAAAGCTTTGTTCAAATTATTTCAAAAGATGGCAGTAATCAAACGCGGTGAGAATCTAAGATATTATTATGGGAGGTAAAAAAATCATAAAATTCGTGTGACGTAATTTAGGATAGCCCCTTATGAGGTATTCACAAAAAAAATAATAACTACTTTATTTATTTTTGTTATGTAGACCTATCACTAGGTATTTATGGGGTCTACATACATTACAATCTGAATTCTGAAATGTGGTATTTCAACAGGGTCATTTAGGTACCTTACCTTACACAATTCTTGCCATTGCCACGTGGTGTGTTTGTGTTGTATAAAAATGTTATTTTATGTATTTCTAGTACCTACGTCAAATGCGTTGAGTACCAATACCATATTTACGGCATATTCCAGAGTGGAAGATACCAGTATCGCCCTGGTGTAAGACCACCGAACAGAATTGAAACGTTACTTGAAATGGCTTTAGCCGTGTTTGGTGACCAGATCTGAATAGTCAGGTACTTCAGCCTCACAACAAACCCCAATTTGGGGATTATAATTGACAACATATCACAATCTCACTGGCTCCAGACGGGATCAGTTGGCACTCTTGTGCAGTATTCACATAAATGTTTTTTTTTAAATCTTCAAAACGGTCAAGGTATAATTTGGGAGGCGGGTAGGAAAGGAAGGGAGGAGGTTCTGGGAAGATAAAGGTATGTGGGTTGGGTAGGAATCTGGGGGTAGTATGTCCAGGAGTTAGGACGTTTGAATCCATCCCTCCCGCTGCGGTCCAAGGCGATGTTCCAAGAGATTCTGGCTGGAGAGGATAAAAGGCCTCCTTCAACCATTCTCTCCTGATCTGGCCTGCCATGCAGCTGGTAGGCAGACGCATCCGTCGCCAAGACCCGGACAAACTACACCCAGACAAACCATGAACCCGGGAACCTCTGCTAAATCACCAAACGTAGCGAACCACTTGGGGTGACTTATGGCATAAGTGTTGGTTATCCAATAAATGGTTCCCGGGGCAGCGGCACCCATACCCACCTCCCAAATTTATTGGATAACCAACAAGAGGTTCGCTACGTTTGGTGACTTTGCAGGGGTGCCCGGGTTCTTGGGGTAAAGTTTGTTTAAGTGACGGATGCTTTTGCCCACCTACTACGTGGCGGGCCGGATCGGGACAGAAAGGTTGAGGGAGACCTTTTGACCCATCGCCTTGCAGCGCAGTGGAAGGGACGGATTCACACGTTCGTCACACCTGACTCCCAGATTCCTACCCGCCCCACATACCTTTTTCCTTCCCAGTCTGACAGTCTTGACAAATCGTGCAGTCCTAGTCGTGACAAATTTTAAACAACAATTGTATTTAAAAAAAAAAAACGCAAATGCTTTATTTTATTGGCTCCATGACAGTTGATATCTTTGACAGTTGGTCCCCGACAGTTGATCCCCCGACAGTCAATCCCAACAGTTGATCCCCTAAAAGATTATTTCTTCAAATAAGTATGCCATATGTCTCACCAAGTGATTCTCTACGTTTGGTGAATTATCAGGGGTACCCGAGTTTTTAGAATGAGGTTTGTCTAGGTGTTGGTGGTGATTGCGTTTCCTCACCTATATTTGCATGTGTGTGTGAGTGTGTGTGTGTGAATCAACGATGACAACGTCTGCGGTTGAATATAAACATAACAAATGATACCACCAACGATAATTAAAACACATTTTTAATGGTTCCCGGGGCAGCGGCACCCACACTCGTTTCCCAAATTTATTGGATAACCAACAATAAGAGGTAATCTAAACGAAATTATTTAAAAATAATATATTGTGGAATAACACAAATTAATCAGATAAAATGTAGATAGGTACTTGCGCACGCCGAAATTTGAACTCGTGACTTCCGGATTCGTAGCCAAGGATCGTAACAAGATTAGAAATAACTTCAACCACCAAGGTTTGGAATATCGATACGCTTTCAAATGTTCTAGGTAGTAGGAATGTATTATTATTATTTCGACCCTTAGTCGAAAGACTGACATGTGGTTATAGATATATACAATGCGGTAGACGTGGGCAAAATTGATTGACTGAATTAAATGAATAAATTCAATCTTGTGACACACTCCATCTAATTCTCAATTTCAAAAGGAATTGATTCTTCATTCTTTACCTTTGGCCTTGTATCCTACGATTTTTAACGGTACATTATTTTTTTTATTTTCCATTTAATTTACTGTAAAATTATTTCAATTAATGATGTGTACCGTAAACAATTAAAAGTTTATAATTTATAATGTTTCGTAGGTATTTAAATATTATTATATGGGCGGCGCGCCGCGAACTTAAAGCCTAAAGTAAAATACCTATCCCATTCCCGCGCCGCCATTCATAAAATCACGCGTAGATATGTATATCATTGTCCCCCGCATAAGCAAAAACCGGCAGCGAGTCAGCTGAGTTCCAAGCCATGACGCGTTGTGTCCTTTCACTTGTGCGAAGAATCAATCAATCTGAGGACCCACCCGTTCCAGATCCGCGTGTCTAGTCTGTCGCTATCGAGTCGTGTCTGAAGCACTCTATTCGTGAATTAACTTTAGCGTCTTGTTCAGTTGACAGACAAATGACCAAACGAACAAAAATGACCAAATGTTCAAACGAATCGATCATGGCTCGATCATCGCAAGTCTTTACTTGGTCCGCAGCTAGCGAGTTACTGCAGACACTAGTCAAAAGTTACTAATTCATTCTTGAATGCCTGCCGCGAATCCGCCTGTGAGGTTTATCATTCGTTCCTCTCCGCGCGCCAAGCCGTCAATTTCATTACATTGTTGGTTGTTTTGTGGTACGTACCAAAACTATTGGAATATAAGTACCTACATATTTTTAGACGCAGATGTGAGGTAGATATAATATAATATATGAATTTGAAGATATTATAAGGCCAATCGGCTGTGGTCAGCCGTCACAAAATATTGTTAAAATGTTTATTTATATTAGATCACGTGAAGTGGTTTTTAAATTGGAACAATTTAAAGTTTAATAAATCAGTAAAACTTTAGGGGTGAAACCACAAACAGTTTAATTTAAAAATTTAATTGCTAGCTTAATGTAATTTATTTTTTTGTCAAAAAAACATTTTGTTGTCAATATAAGACACATTAAAATATTACGTTAACCCCTTCGCGCGTCGTTAGTACATTTTTTCAGAACGACATAATTGACCCTAAGAAGAGTGTTTTCTGTTCTTTAGCACCGTTGTGATTTGAAACTCGATGAAACGAAAAATAACGACACTAAAAAGAGGCAAATACATACATTAGTACATTTTTTCAGAACGACATAATTGACCCTAAGAAGAGTGTAAGGTTTCCTTTAACCGCGTGTAGATAATATAAGGGTGCGTTTTTTTTTTTTTTTTTTTTTTGGAATTGATTTAAAGGAATAATGAATGAATACAATGAATCAATTCAAAAGGCCGGGAGAATCAGACTGAATTGATTCACTCTTGGGAATGAATATGCCCATGTCTACAATGCGGGTCTCAATGAATACATCAAATGTTTTTATGGTCCGTTTTTATTTTTAGTAATCGGCTAGTAGAAGTGTTGACTGGCGAGAGGATTTTGCACATGTATATCAATTAATAATAATTAAAAAATATATATATTTTATTACAATATAATATTATTACGCGAACCTTACATGTGAATATTTTCGTGACTTAAATTAAACACTTCTTGTTTATGTTTTCTTCTACTTTTATTTCAATAAATAAATAATATACATATGTGGGTAGGAATCTGGGGGCAGTGTGCCACATACCCCAATTACCAAACACACAACATACCAAAATATATAACGATTATAATGACTTCAGACGGAAATATAAAATGTTATCGTTATCCGTTGTTAGTTTTTTACGAGTTTTTTTGTCTTGAAAGCTGTTGATTTTGTCCACCTACTACGTGGCGGGCCGGATCGGGACAGAAAGGTTGAGGGAGACCTTTTGACCCATCGCCCTGCAGCGCAGTGGAAGGGATGGATTCCCACGTTCATCACACCTGACCCCCAGATTCCTTCCCGCCCCACATACCTTTGACCTTCCCATAACTTCCCCTTTCCCTAAAAAGACCCTCTGCACGGCATCCGCAAGGATTACATAGGCCCTAAGGGTTTTTTTTTCTCAGGGCCTCCTGTGCGGAGATAATTTAAAGAAAGGTCCCACGTCCTTCAGCCTCACAACATATCCCATCTGGAATATCGATAGGTACCTACGCTTTCATATGTTCTAGAATTTTTACCCTCGGTCGGAATTTTGCCATGTGTAGGTAGACATGCGGGTACATGCAATTCGGGTTTCGATGGAGCCATAAAATGTTTTTATGATCCCTTTTTTCCTTGTTTTTTAGCGACATCTTTCGAAAACAAGCCAAACTTTTTGAAACCAAAAATATTCCAAATTTATCGAAAGGACCATAACGTCCGCTAGAGGCTCTCGATGTAGTTTTGTGTGAAATATAGTACCGATTATAATCCAACTTAATATTATAATCCCTGATACCGCTGAAACCCCCTGAAAGCTCTATAATTAGTTTCTAATAATTGATATTTAATATAACAAGCCCTGATACCACTAAATCCCCCCCCCCCCAGAAAGCTCTTCAATTCGTAACTTATACTTAATATTATAAGACCTGATATCACTGAAATCCCCTGAAAGCTCTACAATTTGCCTCTATTAGTCGATATTTAATAATATAATCCCTGATTCCACTGAAATCCCCGGAAAGCTCTACGATTCGCAACTTATAGTCGATATATAATATTATAATCCCCGACACCCCCTAAAAGCTCTACAGTTTGTTTCAAATATTTGATATTTTATAATATAATCCCTGATACTACTGAAATCCTCTGAAAGCTCCACAGTAAGTATCTAACAGTTAAAATTTAATATTACTACCCCTGAAAATATCAGTGAAACCCCCTGAAAGCTATACAATTAGTATCTAATAGTTGATATTTAATATTATAATCCCTGATACCACTGAAAACCCTTGAAAGCTATACAAT
Organism: Limnephilus lunatus; assembly: GCA_917563855.2. NCBI lineage: Eukaryota > Metazoa > Arthropoda > Insecta > Trichoptera > Limnephilidae > Limnephilus > Limnephilus lunatus. The sequence continues at coordinate 3,233,330 of OU830596.1, read as the reverse complement.
TCGCATCTATTATATATAACAATATGCGTTTTATTCTGAACTTCTGATAGGTATAAATACTAGACTTGTTTTTGTTTATTATAATATTTCGAAGCTCAGTTTGCCTCTTGGCATAGGCCTCCTCTAACATAATTTCTTCGAGAGCTTTTTCAAGCTCATGTAGTTTTTCTTTATTCTTTTTTCTTTCTTTCTTCGGTTCTAATGGCTCTCGTACTTAAGGTTGCAATATTGAGGGTTTTGTTTCTTCTTGTTGTTAGAGGGTGGTGGTCTATATCTCCCCCGGGAACCAGCCGAATTGGGAGACTTTTTGTTAATAAGTTTTGATTGATTTGTTTTGATTCTCGTTCGTATTAGTATTGTTTGTTTCCGATTTTCCGATGCAATTATTAGTTTTTATGGGGTATTTATTTGTGAGTCAGAACTTGTTCGGTTGAGATAGTTCAGTATGTTAGGTCTGGTGATCTTTTTCGTGCTAGTTTTGGGTAGAGATTGGGAGGGAATGCTCAATATTTTATTTTTATTTACTTTATTTTGTGATGATGACTTGGGAGAATCCGAAGTTCCTCGTTTTCTCTTTTCGGTAATGTTGTCCTTCGATTTTAACACTATCAATTTGTCATATCTTATGTAAGCAATGTTTCCCTTCTTTTTCTCGTCTTCTAGTTGGGGTTGTAGCTGTTTCCGTTTTCCCAGGATTTCTTTCACATTAATACCTGACGGGAGGTTTGTCTTGTTCTTGAGTATAAGATGTTTTTTCCATTGGGTCGTGATAGAGGCTACAACCGGACGATTCTTGTTTTCGCTTTGTTTCCCTATTATATCTCTCTCTGGTTTCAATCCTGGGATTGGTTTGCAGCAATTTCCTCTAATTTTATCTTCCATTCTTCCCTGTCTTGTGCGGCTCTTTTGAATTCTGTATATGATGAGCAGCGCACGTCAACCAGCAGGTCGTCCAGGTACTCTCGGCGTGGGCGTCCCCTATTCTATACACATTGCTAATTTCTTGGCTGTCCAAGTGTACTCCCACGTCTACTATGAGGCCTTTAATGCAGTCTATTAGGTCTCCTTTAGATTTTCCCTTCTCTTCTATTCCAAAGAACACCAGGTTATTTTTACGTTTTTCTCTGTCTACTGCTTTAAGTTTTTGTTCTAGTTCTGATACTTTATTTTTAAGGATATTGTTTTCCTCAATAATTGTTTTCATCTTCTCATCCAGCGCTTCCATCACATTTTTGGTTACCGAACGAGTTATTATTTCGGCTTGTTTCTCTAATTTATCGTCAAGTTTGAATAGAAATAATTCCATGTTTTAGTCCATTTTGTTTGTGTTTTATAAAAGTGTTAAAAAATTGCTGTATTCGGCTTTACGCCTGAAAGTGGGCAATCGGTCTTACTTGACTCGATTTGGAAACAAAACAGAGCTACCGTGTCGAGTTTTTATGTAGCTATTTTTGGTTAATTAACACAAATTAAGCACAGACAGTTTTATAAAACTTTTCTCTGAGATTGTATTGATGAAATCCACTATTCTCTTGACCGAAAAGTTTCTTTTTTATTAACGAGATAATCAGAGATATGGTTTGTTTGTTTTGTGATAATTATTATTTATAAGATAAAAATGGACAAATGTTCACTAAAAAGAGAATTTCACCAGTTGAGAGTAATCACATTCGACGCGGAATTGTCACTTTACTAGGATTTAAAACATACACTTATTTTATTCGGTCCGCTAGGCCGATGTACTTATTTCCAAAGTCACTTAGCTGTCACTGTTGTCAGAAATCAAATTAAATTATCTAAATTACTAAGTTTTAGACGAATAACATTCTCACAGAGTAATTCGCGGACTCTTTATCCGATGGTTATACTTTTTAGCGTGTTAGTTTGCGATTTTATTGTTTTTAAGCGTAACAAACAAGAGATTTGACAGAACGCGTCACATATGTTATTGTTGGCTGGGAAAATCTATTAGTCGATATTTAAAATTATAATCCCTGATACCACTGAAACCCCTGAAAGCTCTACAATTTGCATCTAATAGTCGATATTTATTATTATAATCCCTGATACCACTGAAATCCCCTGAAAAATCTACAATTCGAATCGAATAGTCAACATTTAATATTATAATCCCTGTTACCACTGAAACCCCCTGAAAGCTCTTCAATTTGTAACTTATAGTTAATATTATAAGTCCTGATACCACTGAAATCCCCTGAAAGCTTTAAAATTTGCATCTAATAGTCGATATTTATTATTATAATCCCTGATACCACTGAAATCCCCTGTAAGCTCTACAATTTGTATCTAATTGTCGATACTTAATATTATAATCCCTGATACCACTGAAAACCCCTGAAAGCTCTACAATTTGCATCCAATAGTCGTTATTCAATATTATAATCCCTGATATCACTGAAATCCCCCGTAAGCTCTACAATTTGCATCTAATTGTCGACATTTAATATTATAATCCCTGATACCACTGAAAACCCCTGAAAGCTCTACAATTTGCATCTAATAGTCGATATTTAATATCATAATCCCTGATACCACTGAAATCCCCTGAAAGCTATACAATTCGCATCTAATTGTCGATATTTAATATTATAATCCCTGTTACCACTAACATCCCCTGAAAGCTCTACAATTTGTATCTAATTGTCGATATTTAATATTATAATCCCTGATACCACTGAAAACCCCTGAAAGCTCTACAATTTGCATCCAATAGTCGTTATTTAATATTATAATCCCTGATATCACTGAAATCCCCCGTAAGCTCTACAATTTGCATCTAATTGTCGACATTTAATATTATAATCGCTGATACCACTGAAATTCCCTGAAAGCTCTACAATTTGCATCTAATAGTCGATATTTAATATTATAATCCCTGATACCACTGAAATCCCCTGAAAGCTATACAATTCGTGTCATGGACCTCGTGATGCCCCACATCAGCCGGACACGCGACCGAGTCCTTGACGCCACTCCTGCTGAAGATGGCCAAGTGTGGACCTCCAGGACCCAGACGAGAACGAGAGTCTACATTCGACCTGCCGAGAACCAGAGTTTACATGAGACCTGCCGTGCAGCTCGCTGTGATCCTGCCAGCCCCGCCTACGGATGCAGCTTCACCTACTCGTCCTTCGAAAACACGTCGAGATGATTAGTGTGACATCGCCACACAGGGGGAGTGTAGCCGACGTGTTCACACCCTCGAAATATTTTTCATCAAAGCTCATCGCTTGGCTCGGTCCTCTACAGTTTTGTGATCATTTTGGGAATTTTTTTTTTTTTTTCATTTACTAGATTCTTATGTTTCTTGAAGAGATGAATCATTTAAATTTACTGAATTTAAAGTTAATGTTCTTTATAAATAGAACGGCGTCATATGCGCCTTGCAATTTTTACCTCATGTGGGTATTTTAAAATGTTACCTGGCTATTATAGACTTAAAGGCCTTGTATTTCATCGGTAGGGAAAAATTGTTATCTAAAAACCCTACTAAAATTGCATGTTTTGCTAAGCTCCATCATCATCAAGCAGCCACGCCACCGGCAGGCGCTCATGCATACATACGTGTCTGTTTGTGTTATGTTGGGAGTGGGAAGGAGTCGGTCATGTCCTTATTTTTTGGATCTCTTCCGCATTTGCCTTCGGGAATGAGGAAACCATGAAAAACCTCATCCGGGAAGAGTCGGCCGAAAGTCAACATGAAACTTGTCGGCCTTCAGTGATTTCAATATATGAAATCCTGCATTGTGTGGTGAGGGGTGTGTGTGTCTGTTTTTATGTGAGATATATATACATATTATATGGGAAATTTATAATAAACTTACATAAACATACATATTATACAATATTAAATAGATATATACATAGATATGTAAACATAAGTTTTGGGGGGGGGGGTCTGGTGTTTAGGAATACCTACTGCTCGCTCAGTCGTCCGCGTCTGAATCTGGTTCATACCAGATGTGGTCCAGGTCCATCAGGATATGTTTGGGTAGTCTGTGTGTATATCTGAAAGTAAAGTCACTGGGTGCATTGTATTGACCGATTTCCTTGATAAGTCTATTTTTACTATGTCTCAGAGATTTGTAAAATCGGTCTGTCAGTCTGTGCGTGTATTCAAATAAAGTCGGTATGTATTCTCTGGCATGTAGTCTTTTTAGATTCGTTCTGATTCTAGTGTTGTATGCGATTTTAATGCAGAGATTTTGTAGCGTCTGTAGTTTCAAATGGTCAGAATGAGAAATACTACTCCACACGGGAATAGCATATGTCAGTACCGGTCGGATGAGCGAGTAGTAGATCAGGAGCTTGGTTCTGGGACGCAGCGGACTTCGTCTGTTGAAGATGGGCTTCATCGCGCCGACTGCCTTTCTGGCTCTTGCGTGTGTCTTGGCTATGTGAGATTTCCAATTGAGACGTGAGTCCATTGTCAGGCCCAGGTAAACAACTTCATCTTTCCATTCTAGGACGTGTCCTCCCATTTCGATGTTGACGTCTGGTGTTCTTCTTTTTCGTTTCCTCGTGTACATTATCACTTCGGTCTTTGCCTCATTTAATTTGAGTCGCCATTTCTTATAGAACTCTACTAGAGCGTCGAGCGCCCTCTGTAGGTATATGGCCGCCATGTCTGCTTTCAGCGAGGAAACGTAAAGTTTGACGTCGTCTGCGTATATGGATAAGTTGCATCTCTCGTCTCGGGGGATATCATGTGTGAAGATGTTGAAAAGATGAGGTCCCAGTAGACTTCCTTGTGGCACGCCTTTTGGAATCTCACGTAGTGTTGAGAGCGCGTTTCTGATAAAAACTCTGAAGGATCTGTTCTTTAGGTATTCTTGTATCACTCTCGTTAGGTATATGGGCGTGTTGAGTATGTGCAACTTGTGCAGTAGCCCTCTGATCCAAACGGTGTCAAATGCCTTCTCCAAGTCTATCAGCGCAGCGGCGGTGAAGCGATGTTCGTTGAATCTTCTGGCGATGAATTCCGCTACTCGGGAGAGCTGGTGGGTAGTGGAATGCCTTTTCCTGAATCCGAACTGCTCGTCTGGCAATGTGTCTTCGTGATGTGGTAAAAGTGTGTTGAGAATCACCTGTTCAAATACCTTGCTCAGTGTGGATAATAAACTTATCGGCCGGTAGTTCGTCGGCTGCCTCTTGTCTTTGTTAGGCTTCGAGAAGGGCAGCACGGTTGCCGTTTTCCAGATTTGAGGGAAGTGTCCGGTGATGAGGCAGGCATTGAACAGCTTTGTTATGAAAATTATTGCTTTCTGCGGTAGATGTTTCAGTAAGATGTTATGTATTTGATCGCTTCCCGGTGCCTTATTTGTCTTCAATCGCCTGATAATGACGGCTACTTCGCTCGGCGTGCAGAAATGTATGTCGGCGGTGTCCGTCTGCTCTGCTTGATCAAGATGTTGTAGAGACTCATCTACTAGTCGATCCGTTTCCGGGTCGCATAAGCCGTCCGTGGCTGCGTAGGCTTTCTCAAATCCGTCGGCGAGCGCGTTTGCCTTTTCTTCTAGTGAAAGTGCCAGCCCTGAGCCGTCTAGCTTCTCAAGCGGGGGGATCGTGTTATCTTCGTGTCTCAGTGCTTTCGCCATTTTCCACAGGCTGTTATCTTTGGGCGTGAGTGACGTAACTTTCTTCGTCCATAGTTCGCGTCTGAGATCGGTGATTTCTTGTTTGATCTCCCGCTGCAGAGTGTTGTAGGCGGTTTTGAAGTAGCCGTCGCGCGTTTGATGGTAGATGCGCCGCAGGCGATTTTTCTCCTTGATGAGCGATAGGACATACTCGGGAAGCTTGATCGTAAAAGTCTGTTCGTCTTTGTATGGTATGTAGTTGTCTTGTGCAAGTTGGATGATTTCGGTCAGAGTGCTTGCGGCTTCGTCGATTTCTTCCTTCGAGCGCAGGGTTGCCGACGATAGGTATATTCGTTCGTTAATCTCTTTCTTGAATCCTTCCCAGTCGGCCTCCTTGTAATTTCGCCGTTTTCTGGGGCTCCTTGAAGTCGTCCCTCCAATACTGAAGCTCACGGGCAGGTGATCTGATGATAACTCATCCAGCGTACGCAGTGGCGAGATGGTCTTGGCGTTTTTCTCAAGTACGATATCTAGAGTACTTGGATACTTTGCGTATGTTGGATAGTGAGTCGGTTTGTCCGGAGCCATTATCGTGTAGTTGTGCGTCTGCATATGTGAAAAGAGCGTTTTCCCATTCGCGTTGCCTCGGTAGTTGTTCCAATAATTGTGCTTGGCATTGAGGTCTCCTCCTAAAACAACAATGGGGCGCAAATTAAGTAATTTATCTAAATCTTCTCTTACCAGAAGTTTGGGGCAGTAGGCGGCGATGATGGTATGCGCTCTATCCTCTATGGTGACTTCGATAATTGTGGCTTCAGTATGCTTCAGCTTCGGAGTAGGGATTCTTGTAGATGTTATGTTTTGACGAACGAATATGGCGGTGCCTCCACCTGCGCCCTCCAGTCGGTCATCTCGATGTACTTCGAAGCCGGGCACTCTCAGGGGTATGTCAGGTTTTAAAAAGGTCTCTGTAATGAGAAAAATGTCAATGTCAGTATTGTTTGTCAGAGCGAGCAGTTCGTCGGTCTTGAAGCGGATGCTGTGGGCATTCCACAGGAGAACGTTCACCATCTCGGGATCAGACATTGATGGTGGACGTGATGAGACCCATAAGGATCCAGGCTCTTGCAGCTTCGCTGGAAGCTGCGGCCAGCTCTGGTCGCAGGCGATCTAGTCCCTCGAGCAGGGCCATCATCAGTTGGGCATCGCTTCTAGCCTCTCCTGCGGGCTGCTGCGTGCGGGGCTGCGTGCGGGGCTGCGAGCGGGGCTGCTCCTCTTGGCGCTCCTCGCTCCTTCCGCCGGCTACGTTGGCCCAGCTGCGTCCATCCGTCCTCGGCATCTGCTGTGTATGAGGAGGTGGCCTGCTTGCTCCTGGGGCCTGGCGCTGAGGGTGTCTCTGGTGCTGCTGGAGCGAGGCGACGTAGGCGACCCTCTTCGGGCAGCCTCTGAAGTTGGCGGGATGGGGGCCTCCGCAGTTGCAGCACGCGGCGGGCTCGTCCCTGGTGGTCTTGGGGCACTCGGCCGAGGCGTGCTCCACCAAGCACTTCACACACCTCGCGGTGTGGGCGCAGTTTCGGGATCCGTGCCCGAAGTTTTGGCAGCGATAACACTGCGTCCCATGTTGGAGGTGATTGCTCCTGTGCTTCTGGAGGCGTATTCTGCAGTGGCACAGGTACTTCACTGCCGCTCTCAGCTGGCCCATATTCACTTCCTTATCGAAGTTGGCCAGGTAAATGGGATACTCGGTCGAGGCTGTAGTCATCCTGACGACCTTCACCGGGGGGAAGCCTTGTTCAGTGAGGTCAGCCGCGATGTCCTCCGTGTCAACATTCGGTAGGCCCTTGATAACGGCTTTCTTCAGTTTTTCGGCCTCCGCCGTGTATGTATGGAAGCCTCGTGCCTCCGCTCGCAGCCCGTTTGTTAGAGCTTGGTGGTCCGCCATGCTCCGCACGAAGATATTTGCAGTTCCGCCTCGGTTGTAGCGGAACGTGAAGTTTGGATGCCCGATGTGGCCCTGCACCGCCGAGGTGATTTGGGCGTGGGTGAGAGTCCCCAGGGTCATCACAACCGGGGGGACACGATCTTTCCGGGCAGGCTGGCCGCTGGTACCTGCGGGAGAGAAAGAGGAATTAGTATTAATGCGCTTTGGTTGCGGTGCGCCGCCGCCTTCGCTTACCTCGCGGAGATTTCCGAAGCGGTTGCCGACAACAACCGCCCGGGGTTCCTGAGGTGACAGGGGCCTCTTAACGGGGTTGGACGGCCTCGTCCAACCTTCCTCCTGCCTGGTCGTCTCCATGTCCTGGGGGGGTAGCGTGAGTCTGGGGGGTGGGACGTAGCCCGAAGCTGGGCCTACTGCGTGGCGGCTGGGTCCGGGTGCGGGTGCTGGGCCGGTCGCGGGCATCTCGGGGGGCGGCAGGGCGATAGCCGGCTGCGTCCTCGGGTCAGGGTGGCTCAGCTGGGGCTGGGAGGCAGGGATCGTAAATAGGATCGATCCCGTCTTGGTTTGCCGTCTATACTGGCGGGCTCCCGGGGGGATCTCGATCGGCGAATCCTCCGGGTTGGCAGGTTCCATCCGCCCGGGGAACATCCGGACGGCGGGGATTCTATTTCTCCTCTTCTGGATGGAAATTGAAATGTGGGTTCGTCTCGGTGGGGCCAGGTCTTCCCTCTTCTTCGGTGCCTTGATAAAGGCAGTTGGTGGCGCGGAGGCCTAGGCGGTGGGCTGGTCGGGGTCCAGCCGGCTGATAAAATAGCAGGTGTCTGGCCGTGTAAACACAAGCCAGACAAAAGCGAATCGGGGGCGAAAAAGGGCTCGTCTCAAAGGCGACTGTCGCAGGCGGCAGTCAACTCCAAATCTCTGATCTGATCTGATCTCCTCCTGATGATCGCTGATCGATGATCTGATCTGATCTTTCTGATCTCATTTTGGGAATCAGGAAAAAATGGCCTGCCCTCACAATACTGGAGTACCGTGCCGCCGGCGACGCTTTGATGGAAAATATTTGTTCTAATTAGAAAATGTCATTTTTATCAATTACTTATTATTTTCTTATTGGATTTCAAATATTTAAGTTTTTTATTTCTTATGTACATCTCCCCGGTGCGATCAATAAATAATACTTTGAAAAATCGCTACTGGGGAGGTTGTAAACTCATTTTAAATATGTTTTATTTTGTACCTATTTTTAAATGTTTATGTCTTAATTTTTATACACACGGGCCTTGTAGGACAAATGAAATAATCAGTTTTCATTTGAAATCCTACAAGGTCTCGAGTAAAGCCAAGATTTATCACACAACATATTGGGAGGCAAAAATAAAGTCATTTTTGCCTACCAAAAAACACTTAGAAAATTTCGAAGGTGTAAATTTTATGTTTTTCCAAATAACAAAACCTGCGGGCCTTGTAGGACAATGAAATAATCAGTTTTCATTCTTGATCCTGCAAGGCCTCCAGTCAAACTGAGACTTTGCTCTCAAAATACTTAGAGCTAAAAATAAAGCTCAATTTGCCATTTAAGAGGAGAGGATTTATACTTTTGACAGCCGGCGTAGTCCAGCTGTAAGGCTCTTGACTTCCACTCCGAAGGTCGCGGGAATCCTGGCGTGTCAAATAAATTTTATTTGATTAAATTTGTGTTATTTCACAATTTATCCATTTAAAATAATTTAAAGTTTATTTGCGGTACGTTCCAGAGTGGAAGATAATCTCATATCGCACTGGTGTAAGATCGCCATTCAGAATTGAAACATTGCTTGAAGTGGCTTTAGCCGTGTTTGGTGACCAGATCTGAATAGCCAAGTACTTCCCCACCTTCATCTTCCCTATCTCATTCCCCTCCCTACTACCTTCAGCCTAATAACATACCATAATTGGGGATGCCATAGTCACCACTGGCTTCAGACGGGAGCAGTTGGGACTCTTGTGCGGTATTCATATAAAAAAAAATTAGATAAATGCTGTTGAAAAACAGCCATTGGTAAAAACCTAACTCTCTCATGTAAAGGTATCGTAAAAAGATCTTTAGTAGGTACGAGTATATAGACGATATCGTCTGGCCCCTATACCTAAAATCTACTATAAAGAATGCTACGCACTAAGCTTAAGGTAAACCAACCTTGTGGTTATAAGGTGTACCTACGCATGGAAACATTATAACATTATAAGCACAAGGTTGGTCAACTCTTTTGAACTGTGTATGACAAAACATCTTTGTGGCTGATTTACAGATCTTTTCAATATAAGCATGCAATGGATTCCTAAGTCCTTGCAACCTGGTGAGTATTGATCAGCAGTACATATCTTTACCACTGCGCCAAGCAAGACAGAAAGAAAAGTTGGTGTGACTCATCAAGATGGGTAATTACCGTTTTCCTAAAGCGCATAATTTACCTCAGAAGACGTCCCGACTCCCGACTGACGGCTCCCGGCAAAAGGAAAATGGAGAACGGCCGCCGGGTGACACAAGAAATGCTAATTGCCAGGTGATTGATGCTTCCCAACGAGATAATATACTTGGCATGGACGCAGAATGGCCACCACACCAATTATGAAAGGATAATTAGTAGTTCTTCTTCCGTGCAGAAACGGGCGATCCGTTTGATAGATTCTCCTATCTTCGTGAGTCTTTTACATTCATGATTCTCCTATCTATATCCTTGTTCTACTGTTATGCTCCGAGTAACTAGTGTTATTGAACCCCTTGGCACTAGTGCACAGTCGGGAAACGCCAAACGCGCGTCCAATGTATGTACATTGTACACGGTTGTCACACGAGAACGGGTCGCTTCAACGAATCGTTCTTGAGTTCAACAGCTCGGCTATGGGATGATGTGCCGGCCTTCTTTCTAAAAGGGCATCCATTAATTACGTGAGCAGTTCTCTTATTTAATAAAACAATACTAAAATTTCATAACTTTTTTAAGGAGGTAATAAATACCTACCTACATATGTACCTAGCCCTTCTAATCACAGGAGACCCAAGTTGTCCCAAAACATCATATGCCGTTATAATAACAAGAGACCCAGATTGTCCCAGAGCGACTGTGCATTATTAAAAGTTATATATCTCTCTTCCTGTCATGCGAATATTTGTGATTTCTTTTATGTTAGAGAGCCAAAAAAATAATGCTTCTTATTGTATTAGGATTTTATGAGCTATGTTGTTGAGATATTTTACAAACCCGATCATAAGTGACGGTTTTATTTCCAGCCAATTTTTGACGTAACAAACATTTAATTTTAAAATAAAATTGTATGAAAGTGATAAAAAGTGAGGTGACAGTTTTATTACAAATTTTGTTAAAAAAAGGAATCTGTATTTAAAATTTTAAGTTTATTCTATTTTAAGTACTTTAATTCCAATTTTCGCAGGTATGCATTTTTTAGCTAATTTACATTTCCAATATCAAAATTTTAATATTTAGAAAAAAAAGAAGTTGATTTCTAATAAACACATCGGAAAGATTATTTTATCTAGATTTTAGAACAATTTTTGTTTTTGCAATAGGGTTAAAAAATAACCCATAAATAGGAAAATTTAAGATGCATGGCAAGAACCAGGAATTTTGCGCGCGAACCTTGACAGGCAAAAGGTTACAGATATTATTTTCTTATTATTCGAAGGGTTAATTTTATACCATATATTATTTAACGTCACTTTTTAATATTTAAAATAGGGAATTGTTACTTTTGTCCAAAGAAAAGTCACTAGGTATCGCATAGACAATTCTTTTTCAAACTTTCTTCAGGCGGGCGGGAACTATTATATTGTAAAGCTACTCAAAGTTAACCATCTAGTCAAAGTTAGCCTTCTAGTCAAAGTAAGCCATCTAGTAAAAGTTTGTCATCTAGTCAAACTTAGCAATCCTGTCAATGTGAGTCATCTCTTAAAAGTTAGCCATCTAGGAAAAGTTAGCCTTCTAGTCAAACTTAGCAATATTGTCAAAGTTAGCCATTTAGTCAAAGATAACCATCTAGTCAAAGTGAGCCATCTAGTCAAAGTTAGTCATCTAGTCAAACTTAGCAATCTTGCCAAAGTTAGCCATCTAGTCAAAGTTAGCCTTCTAGTCAAAGATAGACATCTAGTCAAACTTAGCAATCTTGTCAAAGTTAGCCATCTAGTCAAAGATAGACATCTACTCAAACTTAGCAATCTTGTCAAAGTTAGCCATCTAGTCAAAGTTAGCCTTCTAGTCAAAGATAGCTATCTAGTCAAAGATAATCATCTAGTCAAACTTAACCATCTGGTCAAAGTTAGCCATCTAGTCAAAGTGATTCATCGCGTAAAAGTAAGCCATCTAGGCAAAGTTAGCTATTTAGTAAAAGTTAGCCTAGGTATAAAATTTAAGTAGGTGCCTACCTACTACCTACTTATGTACTTCAGGAGAAATTGGTTTTGGTTTATTAAATAACAGAAAATTAGACGCGAGTACACGAATCTATTCGACGGTTTGTACAAATTTTTTAACAATTCATCAAATATTTTAAGTTAATTTTCAAGTTCTGTGTAAGTTCTATCATCATAAGCCAGTTGCTTAATAAAACTGAAATAATCACAAAACTTGATTAGAACCCATCCTTTATCTACTAACTCTTTCATCTTTAGATCGGGTGATAATATATCTATAACGGCCAAACCGTTTATCCAAAAATGACTGGCGACACCAGCGGTCGAGGAAATAAGAGAGAATGAGAGTGAATGAAGAGTTTAGGGTATTTTGGTCAGAACAGGGGTGAATGGTAGAACTCAGAACCAACTAATTTTATATCTTAATTTCCTCACATAAATCTGTTGTGTAAGGACAGCGAATTTTTTGAAAATCGTTAAAATTCCGATGATTGGCCAAGATGAGTCAGGAACCTATTTCAGTCGCTTTTTAAGCTCGGCTAAAAGAAATTAATGTTTGAAAGGTCCAATCGATCAATTTAATTTGGGAGGCGGGTATGGGCACCGCCGCCCCAGGAACCTTTATTAGATAACCAACACCTCTGCCATAGGTCACCCCAAGTGGTTCGCTACGTTTGGTGATTTAGCAGGGGTGCCCGGGTTCATGGGGTGAGGTTTGTCTAGGTCTTGGAGGCGGATGACCAGGACACACTGAACTCCAGATTCCTACCCACCCCTTAAACCCTTTTCCATCCCAGAACTCTCCTCTCCTTCTTCCTAAAAAAAACCCTCCACACAGCATCCCCAAAGATGACATATGCCCTGAGGGAAATTATGTTCCTCAGGGCCGCCTGTGTGGAGCTCAAGTAAAAAAAAATCATGTCTGAACATATCTAATAGGGATCGACGATGACAATTTAGTCTTCTTCAACGGAAGCAATCTTCCCAACAGCAGTCTTTCATTGACATGCTTGTTGTACATAACTCTAAGTGCGACCACTGTGACCAGCTTGGGCACGGGGGATCTATTGAAGCCAGAGTCAAATATGCCGTTCTGTAACTCAAAGTGACCACTGTGGCCAGCTCGGGCACGGGGGCTCCAGAGAAGCCAGACTCAAGTGTGCCTCTTTGTAACTCAAAGTGACCACTGTGACCAGCTCGGGCACGGGGGCTCCATCGAAGCCAGAGTCAAATATGCCGCTCTGTAACTCAAAGTGACCACTGTGACCAGTTCAGGCACGGGGGCTCTATTGAAACTATAGAGTCAAATATGGCGTTCTGTAACTCAAAGTGATCACTGTAACCAATTCGAGCACGGGGGCTCCATCAAAGCCAGAGCTTTGGCTGTGCGTACCTACTGAACATTATACAGAGCACAGGCGTCACGTGGGAAGATGTTCCGAGGAAATAGCGTCATTGATCTCTTCGGCACCGGTGCACAGTCGGGAAACACGCCAAACGCGCGCCTAACATGCGTACACAGTTAAAATTTGTCACATGAGATCGGATTGTTTCTATGACTCGTTCTTGAGTTCAACAGCTCGGCTGTGGGACGATTTGCCAGCCTCGCGTTTCCACCCTCCTAAAATATGGATCTTTTCAAGACCCAGGTTCACTCCTTCCTCTCCTTTAAAAAAACTTCCACACAGAGACATAGACAAATAGACATCCTCAAAGAGACATAGGCTTTCCTATGGGAAAAAAGTGCCCTATTAATATTTTTTCTTTCATGATGATTTTGATAACATATTTTTGAAAGACTCCACCCTGGATTTAAACGCAGATATTTTCGGAACAGTAAAACATGAGAAAACAATATATAACATTAGAAGAAAGCGTTTCTGGCGCACAATTAAGCAATTAACAGATCTATTTGACACGGCGGCCATAAGTGTTCGCATATTCACTCTTTGAAGTCTGTTCAGATATTATTGTTTTAACAGAAAATGTAAATTAACATGGGTACTATGGGTAGGTACCTACCCATGTTAAAATCGAATGAAATAATGACTGACGCAGCCCGTGAGAAGCAGTTGGGACCTAAATATAAAGCAATAAGCTGTACTGTTTTTTTTTATGTGAACACAGTCCCATTTAGGTACTAGGAGCTGGTGGGACTGGTTAATGGTTAAAATATCCCAGAAAAAATATCCTATGAACAAAACATCCTCCAACAAAATATCTACTAAAACCTAACCTAACCTAACTTTACAGGATGTCTGTATTATTTTTGTCCCATTTTACTATTTTTTAACAAAATTTATTGTCTTTATAGGATGTGTGTATTATTTTTGTCCCATTTTTTGTTAGGTTAGGTTAGGTTTTATTAGATATTTTGTTGGGGGATGTTTTGTCCGTAGGAAATTTTTTCGCGGGATGAAAAGTCACGGATCCGGTGGGACTGGGGTATTTTTTTTACATTAGCTCCACACAGGAGTCCCTGAGGTAAACAATTTCCCTATGTTATCTTAAGCGATGCTGTACAGAGGGTTTCTTTGAGGAAAGTAAGAAGATGAAGTTCTAGGAAGGAAACATATACGAGGGAAAAATAGGAAACTGAGTGTCAAGAGTGTCCAGGAGTGACGGACGTGAGAATCCATCTCTTCAACTGCGGTGCGAGTCATCCAGTCTCTCTCGATCCGGCCCGCCACGCAGCAGGTGGGCAGACACATCAGCGGCCTAGATCTTGATAAACCTCTCCCCATGAACCCGGGCACCCCTGCTAAGTCACCAAACGTAGCGAACCACTTGGGGTGACCTATAAGAGAGGTATTTAGCTGGTTATCCAAATAAGCACGCAAGGATTTGAACCCGCGACCTTCTGATTAGTCAAAAGCCTTACCCTCGACCACGAGGAGGCCGTCGAGGGGTAAGACTTATTATTGCGCATCTGCCCTGATGATGTACCACTGCTCGAAACGTTGGCTAAAGAAGAAGGAATTGTAACACGACATAATAACCGAAAAATCAATGAAGATATATTTGGATAAGTTTTTAGATTTTCACGGCCAAAGCAAAAGCAAAAGCATGCCCTGATGATGGACACTGCAACGCTGTCCGAAACGTCAGCTATAGAAGGAGGTAGCGCAACACGTCATAACACCCCAAAAACTAAAAATGAAAAAGAAGATATATTTGTTTTATAAAAATCATAATTTTGACTTTACAAAACGACGATTAATTTTGATAAACTTCTAACACCCTTAATTTAATGCTTTTACTCTATAGCCCTCGGTAATAAGGCACTTAACATATTTTCTAAATTCATAATAATTATAAAAGTATCAAAAATTGTTTCCCATTACGACATAACAAGGTGACATCTGTTGATATATCCGTGAAATACAAACTAATTATGTCTTTTGAGATGTGGAATTTTAACTGGGTTTTCAACATTGTTCCACCCAATTTAGCGCGCGGCGGTAACGCGATCCCTTGTGTAGGTAAAGATAGTATTATTGTACAAAAAATATGGAAAGAAGATCTAAGACAGAGTTAGGTATCAAATTGACGGTATCCAGGCCTCAGTGGTTAGCACACATGACTTGTATTCTGGGGTTAAGTTAGGTTAGGTACGAATTCCGTTAAAAAAACTAGTAGGTACATAGATGAGTAACCATTAACATCGATTTTTAGATCATACATGCGGTACAAAATTGAGTTATACTATTTTTTATCCCCAATATCATACTTTAAAATTGGGGAGTTAATCATAACCTTACATTTGAATTTTGTATTATTTGTTCTAAAATCGGTTTTGCATGTTGCCAATGTTTGTTTTTACTTAATTTTCTTGGCGGACCAAGGGCCAGTGCATTAGTATTTTCTAGTACCTATTGGGAACACATAGGCTTATTTAATAAGATAATTATTCCCCTAACCGCCGCACATTTAGGCAGATAGGTAATATATAAATTACAAATCGTTTCAACATTACAAGACACAGCTATTTACATGCACAAAATAGGTTTTTGGGTTCTTATTTTAGATTAACATAATTCATGCGTATTTGGATTGAAAAGAAACTCACGCAAATTTCATTTCATAAAAAATAAATGAAAATGGCGGCAAAGGAATCTTTTATACGGGATATTTTGCACTTTGAATAAAAATGGAATAATGCATCCTTTACCATCCATCCATCCATCCAAACGTATATAGTTAGTTGTTTCTTATAGTACCTACCTACCTAGTGTTGCAACGTAGTTGTAGGTAGGTACCTAATTAATTTTCAAAATCTGTGAAATGTATTTGGTGAATAAAAATGACTAAATATTTAGGTAGGTACTTTCCAACCATCCTCTTTCTTATATTCTTTACCTCCCCTATTACCTTCACCAACTGCCTGAAGATAGTGGGGACGGGAAGTCACAACTCACAACGTGAATGGTTTGGTTTATTTATGAACACAACATATCCCAAGTTACAACATATCATATTGGGGTTGCCTTAGTCCCACTGGCTCCACACTCTTAGGAGCAGTGAGAACACTCGCGCGGTATTCACATAAAAATAAAAGTCTGGTTCGACTATGCTTGTACTTACGTCAATTCCAAAACATTCGATTTCCATCTTCTTTATCTTTACCTACATAGTATAAAATGAAGTCGCTCCCGCTGCCTGTGCGCTTAGATCTTTTAAACTACGCAACGGATTTTCATGCTGTTTGCACCTGTAGATAGAGTGATTTATGAGGAAGATTTTTAGGTATATAATTTGTCAAGGTTTTGTGTAAATTGGTTGAAATATATAATAATGCAGGCGGTGTGGATTTGATTTAACAGATGGCGTTGGTTATAAAGGTTGGATAATGGCGTGGCGTTGTGTTTCGTTAGTCACAGCAACGTGTTCCGGGTCCGCTAGTCATAGATAAAATAAATGCATTTATTTTCAGCCGACAAGAATCCAAGGGGATTTTATTTTAGAAAAATATTAATAAACCAATAAATCAAATCCATTATGATTTTCTTAAAATTTAATCACTGCATAAGAGTTCTAAAACTGCATTTGACTGTTACAAGCAACACAGTCTCAGTTTCAAGCATTCTAATGGTCGGAAATAGCTCTAATTAGGGAGCATGTTTTAGTGGCGTCATCTTCTACATCTTAAACATTCTTAAACTGTTAAATTAATGATCTACGATGGCTTTTTTCGTGTCTCCGCATCCCCACAATGATAAACGGGCCACATTTCGTCGGTATTTATCGATCCCGGCGTTTATTTTGACAATATAACGGATTTTAGTGCATGTTTTGACGTTCGTTATTTATGTTGGCCATCTTGTCACGGGGAAATTGCCGCGCTTTCATGTGCTGCCAGCGGGAAAAGTCTCCCGTGAATTTAATCGGTTGGTGTGGGCAGGTAGGTACCTATTAAATTAATGTTCAGTCGGGCCAGGGCACCTGTAACATTTTTCAGGCGTATAGTTTGACGATAAAATGTAGTAATAACAAAAATGTTTCATAACGATGGCAATACATATTTTCAGTCGCGCTTAGAATAAAAATAATGTTATGTGATGTAGAATCATTTCCTTTCTGAAACTACCTACTTAGCACTAATGGAAATTTTACTAATGCTACGGAGATACAGCTCGTAAGTAGCAAAAGAGCATGCTACTAATGAGCAATTGCTACCTAGTGGCATGTGTGCAAGACCGACTACAGAACTACAGAAGGTTCTATAGTCGGCCTTGCATGTGTGTCAGTGACGTTGCTAGTATTGAGCAGGCTCAATGGATTCGCGGGTGGAAGGGGAAGCCTCTAAGCATATGTGAACAGGCTCACTTCTTATGAGCATATGCTCATTTCGATCCGATCTCAGTTTGCGTCTGCGCATTCTTTGCAAAAATATGAAAAATGACCCGCTTGGGAGACGAAAAACCTTGCTTTCCGTGATTTATTATGGGAATCACGCATTCGTGATTCTATTTGGAACACAAGGTCACTAAAATATTGACAATAGATTTTCAAATTCCCCAAAAGTTCCCTTACCTCAATTTGGGAGGCGGGAATGGGTACCGCCGCCCCGGAAACCTATATTGGATAACCAATACCTCTGCCATAGGTCACCCCAAGTGGTTCGCTACGTTTGGTGATTTAGCAGGGGTGCCCGGATTCATGGAATGAGGTTTGTCTAGGTCTTGGAGGTGATTGACCAGGACACACTGAACCCCAGATTCCTACCCACCCCTTTTCCTTCCCAGAACTCTCCTCTCCTTCCTTTCCTTAAAAAAACCACCACACAGCATCCCCAAAGATGACATAGGCCTCAGGAAAATTATTTTCCTCAGGGCCTCCTGTGTGGAGCTTATGTAAAAAAAATAAAAAAATGAAACCACATTCTATTGAAATTAGCATTTATTTTTATTGTTATTATCTAGTCATTTTCGAATTTTTTGACATCTTGGACCCACACCAACCGTTTTTCATAAACGAGCATGCTCATTAATGAACATGTGTGTCAGTACCATAACAAATCGACAAATAACAGTAAAAATTCTTTAAAAATTAATCTTTACAGGTGTTGCACATGAGTCAATTCTCCGGTTAGCTCTTTGTATAATATATGTTTTAATTATGAGTTAATTGTTTTCATTCGTTAGACATCTTGCGTATGCTGACGATACGGCACTCGCAATATCACACGAAAACCTGATTACTGCAATGTACCTTATGCATGCAGTATGGTTTTATTGCCACACTGAAATGGTCTCACGACGCAGGCCGCAAAAAAATTCCAAAAAAACTAAAATTATGCACATAAGATCTCCACACGCCACACCACATACCTACATAAAAAATGTTGCACAGCCCTGTTCATGTGAAACCATTGATTTTGACAAAAATTATGTACCCACCCGTCTGGGGTCAGTGTGTCCAGGAGTAACGGACGTGTGAATCCAGCCCTCCCCTTACGGTGCAAGGTGATGTTCCGAGAGTTTTAAAAGACCCCCGTACAGCATCCCCAAAGATGACACAGACCCTGAAGTGAATTATTTTCCTCAAGGCCTACTGTGAGGAGCTAATGTTAAAAAAATATGTGAAACATTTTTTTCCGAATTCTGTATCCTCAATGTGTATCACTTTGGCACCTAGCTGGGGCCGTTTCCAAGGTTGGGGCCCCTATGGAAAATTTGATAGATTATTTATTTTCAGAGTCCTGTGTCTTCAGTGCACATTTCGTCGCCTTTGTTCTTAATTGTCCAAACGACCGTTTTAGTTTTTGTTCAATCTCCACTTAAAATTAATAAATTACTAAAATTTTCAAAATTTTAAGCAACCCCCGACACATAAAAGAGCTGATGACCTTGAAACGACCTTGAACAAATTTTAATGGATTGTAGCCAAGAGCCATCTCGATCATGTTAGCTTTCAAACAAAAAAAGGTACCATAATCGGTCCATCCGTTTGGGAGCTACGATGCCTCAGAGAGACACACAGACAGACAGACACACACAGAAAGTCAAACTTATAACACCGCTCCTTGCGTCGGGGGTTAAAAATAGAGTATCAAAAATGATAGTTAATCACTTAACTAAGAATTATTTAAACTAATGAGACCTTTACCTTTACCGAAATTGCTTTATCTTAAACACCTAGCATAATGTAAACACCAGTTATAAGTACTTATATAATAAATACCTATTATTTTATTGTTATTTTAATAACTATGCTTAGCAAACAACAGTAATAATCAGGTATTAATTGTTTATTTTATTTTATTGTTTCTGTTCTCTTTCTATTCTCATTTATACAAAATGTGTACGTAG
The DNA here is from genome assembly GCA_917563855.2 of Limnephilus lunatus. Classification (NCBI taxonomy): domain Eukaryota; kingdom Metazoa; phylum Arthropoda; class Insecta; order Trichoptera; family Limnephilidae; genus Limnephilus; species Limnephilus lunatus. Next base: position 3,213,572 of record OU830596.1, on the reverse strand, counting down.
GACTATAATATGCAATGCAAACACCAGTTATGTACCTCTATGTTTTAATCATTTGCTCTTTTAAGTATATAATATATATACTTATAACCTTTTATTTATTATTATTATCGTTAATAACTATGCTAAACAAACCACGGCTATTTTATGTTTTAATTGGTTATTTTATTCTCTCTCTTCTCTCTTTTTTTTCTACAACACATGGATGTAGGACTATAATATGCAATGCATACACAAGTTACCTATATGTTAATCCTTTTAAGTTACCTATGATATTAAGTGCCTACATACCTATTTTTTAAATTAATATTATTTTAATAACTATGCGAAGCAAATATCAGTTACTATGTTTTAATTATTTTTTTATTCTTTCTGTTCTTTTTATTTCCTAAATTTTCCTTCTTTTTTTGTACAAATCATGTTCCATATCTTCATACCCATCCTAATTTGATTGTTCTAAAACGGGAATCCGCCTAGTTGGGCAGTCAAAACATTTCATAAATCATTTATACATATAAATGTATAATCTTGGAGGTACTAAATAAAAAATGTTTCTTTGAAATAATGAGAGAAAATCTTCTCTTCCTGTAAAATTTTCTAATGGTCGTTTGGACAATTATGAACCAAGGAGATGAAAATTTGTAGAAATGTTTCTTTCCAAGTCCTTTGTCTTCCTGTTTGTAGGTACTGATTGTAATGTGTCTTTGTTGCAGATGCGCACTCCCCCGGTGGGTCTTCGGACAGGAAGAAACGACCCAGGACCGCCTTCACGGCTCAGCAGATAAAATCATTGGAGACAGAGTTTGAGAGGAACAAGTATTTGTCAGTTGCTAAGCGTTTACAATTGGCTAGGAACTTGCGACTCACTGAAACACAGGTAAGCAACTCATTTTATTTAATTTTATACTGCTCGCAAAATACCTCCAACTTCTGACATACTTTCAGTGAGACCCAAACGGTTGCACTGGACTTTTCCAAGTCCGGGTTTGGCACCGAGGACTTGTCAACAAACTGCCATCAGGTGCAATTCCATGCCACGCGGCAGTCGGCAGACGGCAGCAGCAGACGTCCACTGCAGTGCCGCCGACGGCAGACGGCACTAAACGCATAGGTTCCAAAGTCGACGGCACTGCAGTTAGGTCAGGACTGCGTCCGCTGCATTAGGTACTGCCGACGGTTGTGTCTTCCATATAAAATTATGAATAATAAAATGCTGCAAGTTTTATTGCAAGAAGAAGAAGACGACGATGATTTATTATTGGATTATTACTCAAGTATATGCCTATACTGACAATGTACTTAAATAGACTGGAAGAAGGCGCATATGAAACTTTGATAAAAAGACACCTAAATAAGAGTGAAGACATTTTCAGCAGTTATTGCTTTTTTTAAATAAAAACCAGTTTAATGTTGTGATCTCTTTAATTTATAATGATTTTGCTCCAAAAACAAGGCTTCAAATGTCGGAAGTCGACGGCAGTACTAGAATCGCACCTTAACGGACATTCCGTATCCATGTGTACCTGGATTGCCGACTTCTTGAGGGAGAGGTTGATTCAGACGGTTGCTGATGGTTTCGCCTTTTTCTAGCATTCGATAAATGCTGGCGTCTAACCTAACCATCACGCCGTTTCCCCGAAGGGGCAGGCAGAGAGGACGGACCGCCAAATAACTCGGTCTTGGCGCACACTCCTTGCCTCGTTCACATTCATACATCGTCTCATACATGCTCTTATATTATTTTGACTCTTGTCATGGCCCGATTCAAGTATCCGATTCACTTGGTCGTGACTCGTGACATGTCTTCGTCGGGCGTTCCCGTCTTATATCTTATGTATGTTTTGTTATAATTACCTACCTAGTCGAATACTTATAATTAGGTACCTACCTAGTGTTATAATTATAATTAGGTACCTACTCAAACCTACATTCATTAGTTAGGATTAAGAACCGTAGTTGGACCACTACCGTTCTAAATTTACACTAATAATATGTCGATGAAATTTTTTTATATGCAGATGATAATGCATTATTCTACTTGAGTAAATATTTAGACATCTTTCTAGAAAATGCACAAAGAGACCTAGAAAAATTCACAGTTGACTCCAATCAAATATCATAACAATGAATGTAAAAAAAAAAACAGGATACATGATTCCGTAAAATAATTCCTTCTCGTTTACCCCAATTTAAAAGAACGACTTGCAATTCCTGATCTAGGGAAAATATCTTGGGCTGTGCGTTAACGAGCATTGCACATTTAAACAGCATTTAAATAGCACATAAACAACAGCGCCCTTGAGGTGATTTTTCACAAAAACGGCGCTATATAAATCGTCAAAATATTATTAAACAATATATTATAGATAAAACCACCCCTTAATTGTGGTGTTTAGCCCTATATCTGTATATTGTTGTATCTACCATATCTGTTACAAGGTCTCGTGGGTACAATCTCATTTTCTTGATTGAAATCTGGTGAAATGCATGTGAAACGCAATGGGGGCAACTTAGATGAAAAAGGGGTGGGGAGTTTTATTAATTATTAATTTTTATTCTTAACTAGCTGGTACTCAGCATGCGTTGCAATGCCTTTCAAAGAAATAAATTGTTTCTCTCTGCATGTTCATTTCCATGCATCCCCGTTCCATTCCCGCGCCCCCTTCCCCTCCTGCATTCCCCTTCCGCCTTCTTCGCCTCCCTCGTTACCCTTCCAGCGAAACCCAACTCCATCGTTACCCTCTCCTTCCTGCCTAAAATATATGAAATACACACATTTCCAAATTTCGTAACGCCAGAGCATACGATTTTATATAGTAACACTTCTGCTAAAATGCAATGTTCTGTAAAAATAGAGTCAATCCATGGATTACTTTCCGAGATTTGCGGACACAAACATACTCTAAATTTGCATATACATAGAAAATAAAATAATTAAACAGAATAATATTGTAATGTATGTAAAATGTATTTAGTTCGGATATTTATAATAATTGAATTGAAAATGTTATTTTCTTTTTTTCTAGAATAAAAACTTTAAAAAAAAAAATATATATATATATATATATATAGGTATATATTATTCTCATCTCAGACCAAATGACTAAGATATTGAATGGACGTGACAAGTACTTAAACTGTGTAAAATTAACTTTTACAAACACTTAATCACTTGTAAGTGATTGATAATAAACACCATTTACAAATACTTAAATCACTTGTAAATTATGTTGAGCTTATAGAAACGGCCATAATAAAAATCATTGGTTTCTGTTACTTTTTAAAAATCATTTGTTTCTATTTCTTTTTTTCTTACCTTTCAGAGGAGAACATATGTATGTTGTATTACGTCTTATTTGAATTAAAGTTTTCTTTTCTCTTCATTTCAGATCAAAATATGGTTTCAAAATCGCCGAACGAAATGGAAACGAAAATATACAAACGACGTGGAACTGCTGGCCCAGCAATATTATAGCAGCATGGGAGTGCTGGCTCCACGCCCCATGTTCCTCGGGGATCGTCTCTGGATATTCAACTGTCCGAATCAATCACCATTAAACACTATGCCTCAAACGCAGTGGACCAGGCCGATGCCAAACACCATATCAAATTTCCCACCAAATACTCACATGTCAAATTTACCGTCCTCATCTGAAACATCCCGCCATTTTTATCCGCCCCCTAAACAGGAACTCGGTCCCAACACTCATCAAATGCTAAACTCCAACGCTCATCAAATGCTCGGTCCCAACGCTCATCGAATGATGTCGCATTTAGGGCAAGTCCCCCAGTTTGGGCCACAAATATTCCCACATCAGTCATTGGTCACGAATTCTACCTTGAACATGGCAAATTGGAATAAACCACCAGAAAGTAATGTAATGCGTTACGATTATGCCAACAATCTAAAATGTAAAGTGCCACTCACTATTTGTAATAAGAACAGTCAGTATGCAAGTGAAGATCCGTTACAGCCTAAAGTTAATATTATGCCCTCCACAATTTTAGAAAGTGAAAAAGGTGTTCCTTCCGTAATAGACGATGATGTTCAAAATCGGGTAGAAAATAATTTTAGCGTATAGGTAAATAAATGATTTCAGCTACTAAAAATTGGTATTAAAAGCTTTCCTGGATTGTACTTTTATCGTTTCAAGTAGTACATAATGTGTTATTTTGCGAATTAGTTACATTTTAATACTTAGTTTTTAAAATCGGTATTTTCAAGATAATTTAATTATAAAACTACATGAAAAAATAATGTCCCACTCCTGTTCAGTTGCAGACGCTAGAACTACTGTATATAAATGTATTTTTACGTATCTATGACCGCAGTCATTTTTGCAAAAACCGCATTAATTTTTAGCAGCATTTTCCCTTTAATGTTCCTAAAAGACTTATAAAAAAACACATGTCTTTCAATCAAAAAATTGTCTTCAGGGCCCTTAGAAATATTGCATTATTTCAAATTATTGTCATTATTATTAAGTTATTTTAAATAATATTCGAAACTGTAGGAGCTTCTACTGCGGCTTGAAAAACAATGTGTGTAAAATTGCGAAAACATATTTTTATGGTAATATTGAAAATAAACAAAGCGAAATAAAAATAAAATACTTTTATATTAATATTTCTTTCTCTCAATATGTTTGTTTTTATTGATATTTATTTTAAAACCAAATATTTTATGTATACCTCCAAGATTAAACCCAACCCTTACCAATCAAACATATTTTTAATTAAATTATTAAAACACTTTGTTTGTACCACAATAATCTTTATTTAAAAAGTCGACATGTTTCGAGAACGATGTTCTCTTCATCAGGACATTATATGTACTAAAACTAAATTATCAAGCATAGAAAGACAGGCGTGGGTGGAAATGGAATTAGTTGGAGGGGGGGGGGAGAGGGGCGGAAAGAGGAGGAGTTTAGAAGATAGACAGGGGGGAGGGGGTTGCTTAGAAGATCATAGACAAAATTACAATGGAAATATGTTTAAAATAGGGTTATTCACAATTTTTTTATTTGTTTCTAATATCACACTCGGTATAAGATTCACAATATTCACATTAGTTGATGTTTGAAAAAAAACTTAAAACCTACAGAAGTATTTTTCATTCTACACGATTTTTTTGTCAAATGAGATAATAATAATAATATTTGGCTGATTTATAAAGCGCCGTTTTCGTGAAAAATCACCTCAAGGGCGCTAGATAAATGAAAGAATTAAATAACACATAAAGTTTTATTTTACATATTCAACAATATTCAAAATTATTTATAAATCATGAACAAGTTCTGCTTTGACGCGTGACAGCTGTTTCGCCAGGCATTGCCACTTAATTAACTGTTAATAATTCAATAATGTTATTGAATATATAAAAATTAAAATGGAGTTCAACAAAATAAGCTTTATGGAAATAAATTTAAAAAATATATATATTATCAGAAAAGAAACCAAATGAAAATTAATCATTTAATATGCTACTTCTAACAAATTAATAAAAACAAAAATAAATAGTCCATGAATTGGACAAAAACGTTGTGTTTATTTTGTGGTAAATTTTTGGTATGGGTCACAACTCATAAGGGGGCATACATTACTTGAGCCAAGCTACTTATTCCAGCAAAATTTCACGTCTAATGCAAAGAATATACGAAGTGGCCCAAATTCATCTCACCAAGGGGTCTAGATTGGAAGATGCTCATGTAATTAATGTATGCCCCTAACTTACTGGAATCCTCTCCGAAATCCAAATAAACGAAGGTAGGTACCCATCCGTTCGCATTTGTCGGTAACCGGATCACGGTAAACGGTAAGTCACGTGGGTCCAAATAAAAAGATGGCCGCCGCACTTCTACAACATTGAGTTTGACAGTTTGTTTCGCAAATCAAAATAATAAAAGATATTTGCATGGTAATGCCAGAACAGCCAGAGACTGGTGCCGGCACATCATGTCTGGAAAAAGAGTTTGTTATCGATTCATTTTGATAACCCCACCGACTGACGTAAGTATTCATTTTATCGACTCCTTTCCGATAGTATCGCCGATCCATGTTGTGTTTTTGCCGGAAAATCATCGCTTTTGTTCTGCGGTGCATCGGGGAACCTAGATTTCTAAAGTGAATACATAAAATAGCAGCGATCCTTGCGGCAGCGAATATAACTACAATAATTGAAAGAGAATCGCGTTGAATTTCTATGCTTTGTTCGTTAGTTAAAGTTTACTCCGCTAGATAGCAGTATAAAAACTTTCAATTCCTTTAATGTATGAAAACTCTTGGGAGCTCCCAGCTGTATTGTCATTTTATCTCGATTATTATTATTACACATACTGTATTGTTTATTTGCATTTTTTGTTTTTCGCTCGCCGCGCCGCAGGTCCGTGGTTTTATAAATCGCGCGTTCAACATAAAAAAGTCTATCTCGTTTATGCCTAAATATAAACGAACCAGTGCGAATAGTGGATTCCAATAGGAATTTGGTCTGCGTGGATAGTGGGCGACTCTGATAATCGATATTTGTTAGTCTAGACTCGGAGGCGCCGGCATACAAGGCACCTGTTGTTAACTGCAAATGGCAAATTATATATTATGATAAATTATGTGCTGCGCTCGCTTCGGTTCTTCAATGCCCGCAGTGGGGCAAGTCAAGCTTACAAGTTTCAAATTTCAAAATAAAACATCCGCTGTCACCGCAGATCAAAAACAATCAAAATGACAAAACAAGGTTAATAAAAATACTGTTTATTTACTCGATAATTTTAGCAAAGATGTTTTCTGCTCGCTTGCATTGTAATGTGCTTCTAAAACCACCGAATTACAAGATAAATTCGATAATATGGACAGCAGAGTGACAGTTTGCATGACGTTTTGCATTATTTGTGTTTCGTAAGGATTTCGCAAATAAATCATCTTTTTGCTTTTTTGGGAAGAATGCGAACCCAGACCATGCAATGTTATGGGTTCATGATAAATATGGTTAATATCCCATAAGAAATTCACCGTTTTTAATTTGTTATCAATGTTTTTTTACAAACTATAATAAGTTAACTAAAGTCTAATTTTTTACTGATGAAATTCATTCGCTGCCTATTTTCTACAACTTTCTTGAAGTGTGTAATTTCAAAAACATATAAATTTTTTGAAAACTTAATTAAACGGCAAAAACTAGTAAAAGCTGAGAATAAACACCTCGTTAACCACTCTGACCCGTAAGCGTGTTTACACAACAATATAACAATAGCAGTCAAGTACAATAAGCGTGTTTTCATGCTAACGCGTGTGTTCCCAGAGAAGTCGTTATAACTCTGTTATTGTTCTAGTGACAACCCTAAAACAAAAAATAAAAGATCCATATTGAATGAAGCTTCACATTTCTATTCAAAGTTGTCCATAGAAGTACATAAAAAATACTTATTTTGTAGAAACATTTTTCACCCGCCAAATCGCCTAGCGCAGTTAGACGTTGTTCATTTTTTAAATATTCTTGTATGAAATGGAAAAAAAGAGGTGACAAAATTGTTTATTATACATTTATACAATAGAATAAGTGTTTTTTTTTTTTTACATAATCTGTGATTTTAGTACTGTTTTCACATAAAAACGTCTCGCGAGTAATTTTTACAATTTTTTTATGTTTGCATTCTAAATTTTAATATTTATAAATGTTAATATTTATTTGTAATATAACACTTTTAAAACTTATTTCGTAACCTTTCGAAAACAGTTTTTAGTATTCGGCTATGTTCAGAAATGTTTCATTTATAGAGCTTTTTAATTGTGAAGCGGAAATAACACAAAGTTTTTGTAAATCTGACTTTTCGTTTAAGACAAAAACTTGCATTATCGCAAATTACCTGAGTGGTTAATTACTTATCATAAACAATACAATTTTCGATTGTTTCCTGAAGATTTTAAATACCATTAGAGAGTAGCAACACATAAGTTTAAAAAGGATAGCCTTTGGCAGTAGGTTGTCTCATGTGGCGCTCCGTATTCGTTTTAGAGTAAGCGTAGGATCATCTCATTCACACCCGTAATGCAGAGACGCAACTTATACGAAAACACCACACAGTCCTGTCTATTCCGTTGACACTTGAATTCATTCTTTGAATCTTTGTTATAGGTATATGATTGTTTGAATGGAAAATTTACTAGAAACGGTGTGTTTGTTATTGGCCGCATTTTATTTGAATTCTCTAAGAATAAGACTAATTCTCTAAGACTAAGACTAATTCTCTAAGAATGTCTAGGTGTACTGTAATGTCACCTTTCAAGCCCTAATTCTCTAAGAATGTCTAGGTGTACTGTAATGTCACCTTTCAAGCACTAATTCTCTAAGAATGTCTAGGTGTACTGTAATATCACCTTTCAAGCCCTAATTCTCTAAGAATGTCTAGGTGTACTGTAATGTCACCTTTCAAGCCCTAATTCTCTAAGAATGTCTAGGTGTACTGTAATGTCACCTTTCAAGCCCTAATTCTCTAAGAATGTCTAGGTGTACTGTAATGTCACCTTTCAAGCACTAATTCTCTAAGAATGTCTAAGTGTACTGTAATGTCACCTTTCAAGCCCTAATTCTCTAAGAATGTCTAGGTGTACTGTAATGTCACCTTTCAAGCCCTAATTTTTAAAAGTAAATATCATGTTACTAACTGACTAATTAAACCATCACGCCGTTTCGCCGCAGAGGTAGGCAGAGAGGACGGACCGCCAAACAACCTGGTCTTGGCACACCCTCCTCACATTCATACATCCTCTCACACATACTCTTCTATTATTCTGACTTTTGACATGGCCCGACTCAAGTATCTGATTCACTTGATTGTGCCACTTCCTCGGGTGTCCCCGACTTCTTCTTCCATTCACATTTGCGTCATAAATTCTTCTTACACTATTTTCTTCTTTCATTGGCTCTACACGCCCAAACCATCTGAGGGTCCCTTTCTTAATCTACTCATTATGCTTACATCAGCCTTACATTCTTTGCAGATATCCACATTTCTCACACGATCATACTTGGTTTTACCACATATCCGCCTCAGGGATCTCATTTTAACGGTATTCAGTTTACTTTCATCCTTCCTCTGCCAGTTCCATGCCTTACTGGCATAAATCAGGGTAGGGCACAGCGCCCTTGAGGTGATTTTTCACGAAAACGGCGCTATATAAATTAGCCAAATATTATTATTATTAGGTACCAGTATTCCTTTGTGGACTGCTAGCTTCGCTTCTTTTGACAGTTTTTTTTATTAGCGCCAACGACATTCAGTCCTACAATGTTCTTTGTTTTTAAAAGCAATGACCGATGTTTACATAATGATTCTAGTTGGTTCCTGCTAGTAGTCCTGACTACTAATGTTGGTTTTATGGCCGTTTATACTCAACATCTTTTTTCAGCCCGATTCCAATTAGAGACAAAAGTCAACATTTTTCGCTTTACGCGATAGCTATTTTCACCTCTATTTTCATATCTAGGATTTCAATTGTCATCACTGCAAACAACACATGAACCATACTGTTTGTTGTAATGCCTACTGAAATCGTAGATATGAAAATAGAGATGAAAACAGCATCTCTTTTTTCAGCCCGATTCCACTTAGAGACCAAAGTAAATTTTTTTCGCTTTAAGCGATCGCTTTTTTCGTATCTACGATTTCAGTTGGCATCACAGCAAACAGCATGAGTTGTTTGCTGTGATGACAATTGAAATGGTAGATATTAGAGATGAAAATAGCGATAGCGTAAAGCGAAAAATGTTGACTTTGGTGTCTAATTAGAATCGGGCTGAAAAAAAAGTTGTGTATTGTAGGCATACGAGTTTGCAAAAAATGGACAGTCCATGACACTTTATAAATAAATAATAATTCAGTCTATCAGTGTCAACTTTTTTTAACCAATTTTCTTCAATAATATGTATTTAAAATAGCTTGTAGATTTTTTCTCAAAGTTACAAACGAGAAGAGATTTTGGATTTTAGAAAATATTTTTTGTGAACTAGGCAGGACTAGGTTATAATATAAAAAAAATAAGTTAGCATGAAAGAAACACAGCTATTTATTAGGACTTGTATTTCACATGTCGGCATTTTGGCATGCATTTACGCAAATTGGTTAGAGGTAGCACGCGACGCGTTCCATTTTAATACTTTATCGAAATAATTGACCGGTCAGGAGCTGAGTTGGCACCGCATTTAGGTCCCACCCGGGTATCACTTGCTTGATTCCTCGGCTGGCTAAGACCTCCATCAAGACGCAAGCAACATTTTCTGCTTACTGTGGTGGTAGTAGGAGATTTTCAAATATTGTTTTCAGATATTGAAAGAAAGGTGAATGCAGGTAACTCTATTAATGGAGGACTGAACGCCGTTGGCACCAACAAAAAACTGTCCAAAGAAGTGAAGTTAGCCGTCCATAACGGAGTACTGGTACCTACGAACATGGAACTGGCAGAGGAAGGATGAAAGTAAACTGAATGCTGTAGAAATGAGATCCCTGGGCGAATGTGTGGTAAAACCATGTACGATAGTGTTAGAAACGTGGAGATCCGCAAAGAATCCAAGGCTGATGTAAACGTAACGTGTAATATTAAGAAATGGATGCTTCGATGGTTTGGGCATGTAGAGCGAATGATCGAGGAAAGGAGTGCAAGGAGAATATATGACGCAAATGTGAATGGTAGAAGAAGTTGAGGACGCCCAAGAAAGGCTAAACGAAGCAAAGAATGTGTGCCAAGACCGAGTTATTTAGCGGTCCGTCCTCTCTGCCTACCCCTGCCGCGAAACGGCGTGATGGTTAGTTAGTTACAAATAACTGTAAATCAGTAATGTTTGTCTTTTAAACAAAAAAAAAATCGACAGTATGACAATTAGCATATCTTTTGCTTGCCACTTTTGATATCTCTACAACATGTCTATATTTTGTAATGTCACTTGGTTTTAAATATGAATGAACTCTGGCCAAACAAATATAAGACAAATATTCACTTATTACCAAGAACATGATAATATTTGTGAATACCTATTTCCATAATTATATCGGGTTAAATGTTGCTTGTGCTATGTGATGGAGATAGCTAAAATATAGAAATTTGCCTAGGTGAAAACGTGGCCCATTTATCCACTCAGCAACTAACCGATCAATCCTACGATAAATCCGACCATGTCTAATGCAGGCATTTTTCAATATTCTCACTTCATTTACACTAACGTGATATTGTATTATGTTAGGATGACTAAAATAAAGAAGTTTTATGTTGACAACAGGTTAACTTTATTAATCACATAGATTCACAATCGTGAAGCTATTGGACAAATCTTGAAACATGGTGGTTAAAATAATATGTAGTGAAGTTATTGTCAGTGACATTCGAAACAGAATAACGCTTGGTTTTTTAACCACTCTGGTATTTTGTGATTATGCAAGTTTTTTGTCTTAAACGAACTGTTAGATTTACAAAAACTTTGCGTTATTTCCTCTTCACAATTAAAGCTCTATAAATGAAACATTTTTTAACGTAGCCGAATACTAAAAACTGTTTTTGAAAGGTTACGAAATAAGCTTTCAAATTGTTATATTACACATAAATATTAACATTTGTAGATATTAAAATTTAGAAAAAAAATGTTAAAATGACTCGCGTGATGTTTTTATGTGAAAACGGTACTAAAATCACTGATTATGTTAAAAGCAATACTTATTCTATTGTATAAATGTTTAATAAACAATTTTGTCACCTCACTTTTTTATCATTTCATACAAGAATATTTAATAAAAAAACAACAATGTCTAGCGGCCCGTAGGCGATTTGGCGGGTAAAAACTGTATCTACCGTGTATCTGGCAGAATAGGTCTTTTTATGTATTTCTATGGACAACTTGAATAGGGATGTGCAGCTTGATTTATTATGGAGCTTCTACTTTTTGTTTTAGGGATGTCACTAGAACAATAACGGAGTTATAACGATTTTTGTGGAAACACGCGTTGACATGAAAACACGCTTATTGTACTTGACTGCTATCGTTATATTATCGTGTATATCCGCTTGCGTATCGGAGTGGTTAAACCGCTTTGTCATTAAAAATGCGCAGTCCAACGTGCATGCGCTACAGTGTGGCAATTGAATAAACATTGCCAGGACATAAAAATCGAATTACTAATATTAGTTCCTACAACACAAACAAATTATTTACGTCATTTTTAATACCATTGTTCATATTCTAATCAATAACCTACTATTTATACACTAATCTGTATTTGTTTTTTACTTTCAGAACACATATCAACCAGATTACCAGTATGACTCCATTTTTACATTCATAGCAAAACCGTAAATACGATAATAAAAAAAAAACAATGTTTTTCCACGAAAAAGCTACATTTTTGGTTGCAATTTATTTATTGAGCGAAGTAGCTGCATTTCCAAAACCAAAAACGAAGAATACAAACGAAATAAATCATAAATTAAAACTCAACGGTGATAAAACTGAAGATTTGTTTAGATTGAAAAGAAATTTGAAGTATGTTTTTAACAATGAATTATCTTCTGGAAGCGATGTCGATAAGAAGATCACTGTTTTACCGACGAACGAGCCGCAAAAAGTCAACAGTCCCGCTGTGAATGACTTGTTTTCGCAGTCTACTTCGAAGTCGCTACAAATTAAGCTGCAAAACGGCAATAGCGAACATGTCATTGGCGGGAAGCAAACTGATGATGCGGCGGTGATATTTAAGGCTTCGCTCTTGGAGAAGGCTACGGTGATTGCGAAAGGGGGCAGCTCGAGGATATGTATTCACACGTACAACAGCGTGGCGCATTCTGCCAGAGTTCTTACTGATGGGCCGGTGGCAGGATCAATCTATGATGATGATGAGATTGAGTATGGAGATTACGGTAAGATTAATCTGTTTTTTTAAACGTTATTATCATTTTTATAAAATGAGCAGACAGTATTCTGCCAATGTGCTCATATCTGTGTCACAATAACAGTAAATCCAGTTGTATTAAATTTAAAAATAAGTTAGTTTTTTATTCTTTCTCAATAAGAATCCAATAGGTCCAGTATATCAGTTGATTTAAATCTCGGCTTGGTTGGAATGTCTAGCTTAGCAAGAACTATCTATTACAAAAATGCACTAAAATGAACAATTTTGCAATGTTTTTAAAACAATAAATAAATTAAACTGAATCTAGGGGAATAATTTTCTTCTCCTAAGAGACTCTCCTTTATGGACTTGCCCTCAGGCTAATTTCTTTGGTTTTCGTAACAACTCATATAGGTCTCATAGAAATTGTTGTGTCTCCCTTACTATTGTGGTTAGAAATATGTTTTAAATAATAATAATAATGATTTATTGTCTTCCTTTCTTTACAAACATCTAGAAATAAAGATATCCTCACTGGGATTTCCCGTGCTGAGGATTTCATTTACATATTATAATTTAATTAATATGAATTAGTTATAAACATAAAGGTATCATGTAGTATTTTTTTTAAATAATCAAAAATTAAATTAAATTGTTTTTTTTTTTTATAATTCTGTTCAGTAGATTCGGTTTAAGTCTGTATTTGATATCAGTATATTTTCTATTTCTGTTCTCCCTATATTTAGTATCCATATTTTTATTTGAGATTTAAATGTTATACTGTTGAGGTTTTTAAGTGAGAGTTGTATTTTATTGGTGTTAGAAAGAGAAAACACTACGCTTTATATTCAAATCTAAAAGTTAATCGCAAAATAATAAAAATTTACACCCTTATGAAATCAAAATTTTCTACCGCAATTTGAAAAAAATTATGATATTTTGGGAATTTTTTACTAATAATTTTTACTGAAATGACTAAAAAGTGAGTGGATGATTAAGTGTATAATACATTTGTCTAATGAAATATATATATATATATTTTTTCATTACCAGTAACTTGAGTTAGAAAAAACGTAAGGTGTGCCATTTTTAAAACTTTTTGCAATTTGTAAACAAAATTTTTATATGTTTATTTCTAATAATAAAATTTGATAGCGTATTTCATCATCTTTCAAAAACAGTTTTTAGTTTTTGGATACATTAAAAAATATTCCATTTATTTTGATTTTAATGCAAAGCGGAAATATTTTGATAATATGGTTGATTGTTAATTGATTATTAATTTCTTTTGTTAAGATGAACGTGAGCCAGTGTTGAGTAATATGACAATTCCTGGGCTGGGCTATATGCAAGTTGAACACTGCGCCAAGCCAACAGACTTCTGCTACGCTTTCTGGAGTCAGGGAAAAGAACCGGGGGATATATCCATCCTCGGACAAGGTGAGACGACTCAAAAATATATACATACTAGCTGGAACTCGGCATGCGATGCAATGCCATTCAAAGAAATCTGCATGACCTTTCCCGTGCGTCCCCGTTCCCTTACACCTTCCCCGCCTTCCCCCTCCGCCACATCTTCCCTCCGTGAACCCCATCTTCCCCCTGCCTTTCCTCCATGCCGCCAAAATATATTAAATACACACATTTTCATTTATACAAATTTCATAATGCCAGAGCTCACCATTATATATAGCCTATGTTACTCGCTGATAGTGTAGCTTTCTATTAATGAAAGAATTTTTTAAATCGGTTTAGTGGTTTAGGCGTGAAAGCGTAACAAATAAACACTTAAGCGGCTGAAATAAACGTTATTATTATTATTATTATTTTGCATTTATAATATAATATGGATTGATTATATAATGTTTTTGCAGGTTGCTGGGAGTCTTCGGACATCCAGGAGGCGTGCTCCAAGGAGGTGTGCAGCTCGGAGCGGCCTCCTCCTCGAGCCCGCCCCGCCACCAAGTTCTGCTGCTGCAGGGCCGACCTGTGCAATGCCCAGCCACTGGCGGCCCCTCTCAATACAGGTCAGTATAACCATTAGACACTTTTATAATTACCGTGACGATTCACGGTTACCTTATCGCTATAATGCTGCGGCTCTTTCTTACACATTTAATAATGGTAAGACAGAAGATGAGATTCACAAAATACTTGTGACTGTTTCTTCCAAGATACTACTTTTTTCCTTTGGACGAAACAGATATACAGTTTGGCAAGAAAGTGTAGAAATAAAGTTTGGCAAGAAAGAATGATGGCGCTACGATAGTTTTTTAGGTTTTAAATGGCAACAGCAAGATGGCTCATAAGACAATGAATATAAGTTTTAAAAAACACTTAGTTCAAAATGCATATTTCATAATGTATTTGTATTCTCAAAAATTTTGCAAAAAAACTATAATTTGATCGAAGTAAAATTACAATTTACTATAAATAAAATAACACAAAACAAATTATAAGTGGGCTTGTATTTCGTTATAAGGTAATAATAATAATATATTAAAAGCATTTTCTGTCAGCTCTTTTATATTGAACGTGCTTCCAACATTCTGAGATGCAACTTTTCTTTTTGCCTGTGCCCAAATCAGTTCAATCGGGTTAAGGTCACAGTGGTAAGGGGGAAGCCTTACAACCGTGTGACCATGCTCCCCTAATACTTCATCAATATCGTATACAGGCTCTGGCTTATGCTTTTTAACCAGCGCCAACAATTATGCTTTTCTTAATGAATAACCATGCTTTTATATCATTAACTCTCGTTGAGGTTGTTGGTGCCTTGTTCCGCAGAACACTGTGATAAGGCGCATTATCCATGACAATTATGGACGCCTCCGTTATATTAGGTATGAGCTTCTCGACAACCCACTTTTTAAAATTTTGTGCATTCATTTCTGAATGGTAATCCTCTTTTTTGTTTGTTCCACTAAAAATTAATAAGGCATTAGGGACAAAACCCATTTGGCTTCCAGCGTGAACAATGATCCAGCGCTTACCTTTTGAAATATCGTGCTGAACTCCAGTCACATCTATAGATTGCCAGCATTTCTTTAGCTTGTAGGATGAATGGATATAACTTTCATCCAAGTAAATAATATTTTTTTGCAGTTCTTCAGGTAAATTTCGGTTATCCATGATACTTTTTAAGTAATGCTCTCTTTTGGCCGCTATATTTGTTTTTTCAATAAGTGCAGTTCTGTTTGTTTTGCAATTTTTATAAACAAAGCTAATAGAATGCAAAAATTTTCGTAAATATTCCCGGCTACCATCAAATCCAATGTCTTCTTTGAGTACGGTAAGCAAAGTTCTTAAAGTTGGGACTTCTTTACGTACTATGTAAAAAAATGATTTTTTTGACGAATGGCACAAATATCAAAATCATCCAACTCTTTTTTAGGGCGCCCCATTTTCCGTTTTCCCGGTGTTTCAAAATTTCCATCCGCTTTTTCCCCTTCCTTGATGATTCGCCTGACAGTTGATTCAGATTTACCTGTGTGTGAAAAACATCATAAAAATTATTATTATAGAAGGTATTTAAAAAAAAACACAGTAGATAATATTCATTTAGAAAGAAAGAAAGAAAATTAAGAAAAAAGTTACTTTTATGTGAGTTTGAAGAAGTTGCATATTATTATTATTTTTTTTTTAAATTGAGTTATTCCTTTTTTCCTGTGGCTTCACATAAACTGTCAAATGAGAGTGTCAAATTCGAATTTTAAGCATAACCTCAATACAGATTGTAATGGTTATAATCGCTCGAAAATTGGCATAAATGTTGTAATACTAATGGAATTTATTAAACAAACGACACTACCTACCAGTCATTTCTGCAGTTCGTTTGAAAACATCTTCTAAATTAGATAGAAGCTCATTCGCGTGATATTCTGCTAGGCAGCGTTGAAAAACGCAGTATATCACTCCTCTTGCATCACTATGTATTGGTTTGTTCATTTTAGGTTATTGCAAACAATACACAAGCACACAATGAATTTTTTTTTATAAAATCAGCGATTTTCGGTATCTTCTACAATGATTAAAGACAGTAAATCGTAAATCATAGGAAACGTCACGGAAAAAGCCAGTAATTTGGTGTTGCCATTGTAATGAAAAAATTTAGTTCCAAAATAATAAATTTCTTCACATTCTTGTCAAACTATACCTTATGACGAAGGCTTGGCCACGGATTGACTTTAAGGATTTCATTTGACAATCTCATTTCGCTGGCATAATTCCAATTTGGGAGGCGGGTATAAGTACCGCTAACCACTAACCATTTATTAGATAACCAATACTTCTTCCATTGGTCACTCTTGAGTGGTTCGCTACGTTTGGTGACTTAGCAGGAGAGCCCGGGTTCATGGGGTGAGGTTTGTCCGGGTCTTGGACGGCGGATGCGTCTACCCACCTGCTGCGTGAAAGAGACTGGTTGAGGGAAGCCTTTTGGCTTCTCCGGCCATACACTCTCAATCCGTCGCCTTGCGCCGCAATTGGAGGGATGGATTCATATGTTTGTCACTCCTGGACACTGACCCCTATATTCCAACCCACCCGCCATACCGTTTTCCTTCCCAGAGCTTCCTTTCTTTCAATTCCTTAGACATAGGGCTCTAAGAAATTATTTTCATCAGGACCTCCTGTGTGGAGCATACGTAAAAAAAAAAACTTGAAAAATAAAATTGAACATATTTCTAGAGACGTCTCTAGAGATATGAATGGGGAATTTTTACAATTAAATATCGGTTCTGTATCCAGCTTGTGTGCAATACAGCACGGACTCAAACCCGGAAATGACTTAAGACGGCTACCGCTTGTGAAGAAAGTGCGATGAAATAACTTTAACTTCTTCCCATCGCTTGAGGATTAGAATCCAAGACACCCAGTTGACTTCGTCTTTCTTTCACAGCCATCCCGTCGACGGAAGAATCCTGGACACCCTTGATCAGCGTGGACCCCTCGCCACACTTCCTGGAGGGTGCCACGCTGTTCTACGTGGTGTTGTCGTTCCTCGGGGCGCTTTCCATCGTTGCCGCCCTGCTGACGGTGTGCTGCCGGCTGGGGAAGTCCGCCCACAGCACCCTGGACCCTGGTAAACTAAAATTATACTAATTGCATTTTAATTAAAAATGATAAGCACTTAGTTTAAACCACTTTTATTGTTTAGATAAAACAGGCGTGTTTTCACCTTCTCAGGTTTTACTAACTAAATTATGAATGTAAACTAAACCCAGCGAGAAATCGTACGTGAGGGAGACCTTTTGACCTCTCGATGCGGACTCTTTCGGCCCATGTCCTTGCACCACAGTGGGAGGAATGGATTTATACATCCGTCACTCCTGGACATACTGACCCCATTTTCCTACCCACCCCTCATACCATTTTTTCTTCCCAGAACTCTTCTTCCTTTCCCTAAAAAGACCCTCCATCCAGGATCCCCAAATATGACATGGGCCCTGAGGGATATTGTTTTCTTCAGAGCCTCCTGTGTGGAGCTAATGTAAAAAAATGCCGAAAACCAATTTAACCGTTTTGGTGCTATGCTTAATTCTAATTTGAAAGTTAAACAGCTTCACTTATGTCAAACTTTATCACAGTGCGTGTGCTTAATGCTGGTAACGATGGTTGGTGGTGACTCGGGTCTCGAGATTTCATTAACAACATGTACTAGTTGCTAGTTCTTTCCGAAGTCACTATACAACATTGGTTTTAGATATCTACTTGCGTATCCGCGCAGGGTCAGAGAGTGGAGAAAGAAAACTATGTATCCGCTAATTTAAATTATTAAAATGAATAATAATTTATTTTTTTTATTTCCAGACATGGAACATGGCAACACTCAAGAAGCTGGAGGGCCTGGTTTCTCCTGTAGTGCTACCTGTGTGGATAACCTCAAACTTCATGACAACATAGGTATGAACACTTTAATAATAATAATAATTATAATTTATTTCACATAAAATTATTCAATAAACATATGCGGAAACTTTGACTAGCCAACTAGGAATGGATCCTGTTTTAGGCCAGTCAAATTGACAAATTTAGTTCATATCATAATTTTATCTTACATTGTTTAATTATATAACATATTATTATACTAATTGATATTACCTTCAGAAGGTTGGATTAGGTTAGAATAAATTTGAACAACATTATCAACAACGCTGCTTCTGCCATTTGCTAGTGACAGTCTGTTACAAGTATGTACTTACTTTTGAATTTATTACCATTTTTGAAGATAATGCGGAGTTGAAAAAGTTAGTAGTTGTAAGAAATTCCTTCTATAGAAAAAATCGCAAAGTTTGTCCAGTTTGTCACTTGTGATTTGTACAGGATTAGCAGTTGTGTACTATTAAAGTATCTCCGGGCCCTGTACAGTACGCCCAATTTTTGAGCGGCTAACTTAACTCTGGCTTCGAGGGCCTGTTCGGAAGGTTGCTTCCGTTGAAGGAATCCGGAACCATAGCAGGTACTGAAAAGTATTGTGCGATTCTAGAATATATCTTTCAATCATGATTCAAAAATTTTGGTAAAAAAAATCCCTCCTATTTTAAAATTTTCCGCAAAAAAGAAGTATTACACCATGTCAACACTCGACATTGGAGCTGGTCAAATAAAATTAATGTCGAGCGACACTCGATATTGGAGTGGAAAAGGTTAAAGGGCGTATATATTAAGTACTGTTTATGAATGTTTTATTGAAAGGTTTATTTAATTTCAGGAGAGGGGAGGCACGCCAAAGTGTGGCGCGGCTCGTTGGGCGGCGTCCCGGTGGCCGTGAAGGCCCTACCGTCCTCCCGAGTAGCTCTCTGGACCCGCGAGAGGGAGCTCTACTGCCTGCCGCACATGGGACACCCGAACCTACTGGCCTACCTCGGTAAGATTGAATCAATTACTGTTATGTACTTTAATTAACCTTTGACATAGCAAGAAAATTAATTAAAAAATATTCTAGAGTAGCTAGATTAATGAAATCATCAGTTACGTCAAGAATTATATTGGCGCAAGCGATTCTGACCTTGTCCTTTGTATAGTTTCTTTATACATAAGGGTTAAAATCACATTTTAAAAAAAAAGCCAAAAAAAGTTTGTTGCCGCTGGTGGCATTCTGGCAAATGACAGGTTAATTAAAGCATCTGTGATATGTCTATTGAAAAACATTTTCTTCGTCTTGATAATTTGATTATAATAATAATAACAATATAAAACTATAAAATAAAAATATATATATAAAACTATACTAACAGATAGAACAATTAGTCATAATAGACCCGATATCGTTTTACATGAAAAAATTAAAAAAATTAACTTATATCATTGATGTCGCTATTTCAAATTCCTGTAATATTCAGAAAACTGTTTCTGAAAAAATAAGAAAATTTACAGATTTAGGAAATGAGATTAAAAGAATTGGGCATTCTCACAATATAAAAATATTACCATTTGTTATTTCGGCTACTGGCATTATACCTAGCTTTCTCATTCAAAATTTAGGCGTATTAGATTTGTCAAACAATTTATGTATATATATGTCATTTTAAATACATGTAGGATTACGAAAGATTTTTTAAATATTTATATTGAGGGATCAGTAGGATTTATCGGTCCAGTTAGGAGTTCTACTGAGCCGAACCCTCTGATATCTGGAGTCGGTGAATTATTTTCCCATTTGGTCTCTGGTAGATTCACATGTTGTTCTTGTATTGTTTTGTATTTATTATACTTATATAGTGCACTTACATAGCGTGTATTGACTTGATGATCATTAGTGGAAAAGTGTGTGGAAGGGTTTAGTTTTTCCTGTGGGGAAGATTTAAACCGGACATAAAATCTGAAGCACCAAAACTGTGCTTAATTTCACTTTATTATATTTTTTAAAACCAACAGGTTTCGGTTCAATCTGAACCTTCCTCAGGGTGAATAAAAATATAGTGAATAAAATAAAGGATTACAGAGTATTTACATGAAAAGTAGAAGAGGGAGAGGAGTGGGGGTGAGGGGGAGGGGGTAGAAGTAGGCCTGGGGATGGGAAATATGTTAAATATGGGTCTGTTTGACAAATCTGATTTGATTATATGTGTGTAATTCCAGGTTGTGACACCCGGCCTACCCTGGAGGGCAGCTCGGAGCACCTGCTGGTGCTGCAGCTGGCTCCGCTGGGCTCCCTGCGGCAGTACCTGGCGGCGCACACCCTCCACTGGGACACCTACACCAAGATGGCACTCGGAGTGGCCTCCGCCCTGGCTCATCTGCACACTCACATCGATCGAGATGGTAATACATCTGCTATTTTGCCAGACAGTCTTTTCCATCTTTCTAATAGTTATTCAAATTTTGCAATGCAAAAAACTAATTTCAATCCATTTACATTATTATTACAATTTGGGTAGCGGCGCTGACTCGGGAACCATTTATTGGATAACCAACACCCCTCCCATAGGTCACCCTAAGAGGTTCACTACTTGGTTTGGTGACTTAGCAGGGGTGAGGTTTGTCCAGGTGTTGGCGGTGGATACATTTGCCCACCTACTACGTGGCAGGCCGAATTGTCGGACCCTCTCGACTCATCACCTAGCACCGCAATAGGGCAATGGATTCATATGTTTGTCACTTGAGGACACAGATTCCTACTCACCCCCCTTACCTTTTTTCCATCCCAGAACTTCCTCTTCTTCCTTTCCCTATAAATACCATTCACACAGCATCTCCAAAGATGACAAAGGTCCCGAGAGAAATTGTATTTCTCCTGTTTGGAGCAAATATGAAAAAATTTAAAAGAAAATCCGAGGAAAATAAGTTCCCCTATTTTCCTCAGTACCTCTGTCATCTTTGGGGATGCAGTGCGTAGGGTCTTTTAATCAAGTAAGAGGAGGTTCTGGAAGGAAAAAGGTAAAAGGGGTATAGAGTCACAGAAATAAATCCATCCCTCCCTCTGGGGTGCAAGGCAGTGGATCGAGAGAGTCCGGCTGGAGATGTAGAAGGGTCTCCTTCAACTGACTTCTCCCAATCCAGCCCGCCACACAATTGCTCTACGGACACACACAGAAACTTCGACAATCTCACCCCATGGACCCGAGCACCTCTGCTAAGCCACCAGCCCCATAACTTACCTCTTGGGGTGACCTGTTGCAGAGGCGTTGGTTATACAATGAATGGTTCCGTATATACCCGCCGAAAATACAAATTTTTATATTAATCTCTTTATTTTGAATTAATTTCCAGACCAATACAAGCCGTGCATTGTTCACCGCGACGTTAACTCCTCGAACGTGGTGGTTCGCGCAGATCTAAGCTGCTGCCTCGCAGACCTGGGGCTGGCCATGGCTCTGCCGGACACTCGCAGGGCGGTGCAGCAGCACAGGATTCAGGAGGTACTCCATCATCATATTTTTTTTTTTTTTTTTTTGAAAGAAAGACAAACATTCCCGGGTTACGAATAACCCAACAATGTTTGAAAATCTCCTACTACCACCACAGAAAGCCGAAAATGTTGCTTGTGTTGTGACGGAGGACTTAGCCAGCCGAAGAATCGAACACGGGACGCTCGGGTGGGACCCAAATGCGATGCCCACTCAACCACTGACCGGTCAATGTATCTTCATTTATATGGGACTGATGTTCTCTATATTGACTGTAAAATACGGGTGCTGGATTTCTAGTACTCAGGGCCTGGTCCGGTTGCTGTGAAGTATCCAAGGAGAGAGAATTCAGCTGTCCAAGGAAGTAAGTGCAAGGTCGGAAGTCAAAGGCGATTGCAGAGTTCAGGCAGGAAGAAGCGGTCCAAGAAGATAGAGGCGGTCAGAGTAGATAGAAGCTGTGATGAAAGTTCGGATGAGACTGACTTGAACAGTAGTATCATATTGGGAAATTACGAGGTGCAGAGAACTCAATCTCTATTTCTCGTGAACTGAGGGTGTATGTATATGTACCTGGGGGATGGTTTTTTTCTACCCGAAGTGTGGGCTGCCTATCGCAACATATAGGGCTTTAATACTATTTTTTTTGTATTATTATTATTTTATTTTTTTTGATTTTTTTTTTGACTAGGTATTTTGTTTTTTTATTAAGATGAAATTTTTGATTTGTGATACTAGATGTTTTGTATTTTTGGTTGCATTTTATGCTTTTTTATTTGAGCCCACACTTCAAGGGGGGAAAGTGATGGAGATGGGATAGGTCGGATTTTCGTCGGGTCTTAGACGCCCGAGACAAGCTATACTGGGGTCTGGATGTATAGGAAGTTTTGAGTAGAATGATTTGGCTAATTCTACCATGTGTTTTTTCAGGGGCGGGATGTTTGTGTCGGAGTTTATTAATGAGTTTCGGACAAACCAGGGGCTTTTCGTATATTTTCTAAATGAGGCATTTTGGTATGATTTGAGGCGTTTTGTGTTTCCTGTAGCCCAGATGGGCGACGCATATGTGATGGTGGGTCGAATTTGTGATCTGTATATGAAGTCAGAGTTTGGGGCTCCATATATAAGCTGCCGCTTGGCCGTGCGCAATATTGGTTCGCACTTGACAGAATCACCCTTTGAATGTTGGTGCATTTCTTTGCAGCTTTGTGTATCCTTATATAAGAATGGAATGATAATATTGAATTATATAATGCAAAACTACTCTTTTTGCCGCTCTATCTCATGTAAACCTCTTCTTTCTAGCATTTTTATTAATCCAGTAAAAATTGTACAATGTAAAGCAGTGGGTCTGTAGCCCGATGTCAGTATGAAAAAACCCTTATATCTATTTAATGAAAACATTTACATATTTAATTTTTTCTTAATAGTATGGATGCGAGTCCAGCCTTTTAATCTATATATTTTTATTTGAAGTAATTCTAGCAAGACTCGCCTAAATTTAATATTAATTATACACTAAAATGTTCATGTAGAGATAATTAGCTAGCATTTTGAGAAGAAGCTTGTTGATTGGCTGGCCGTACAGCTTAGCGAAGTAGAGGGAGGGGTGAGGTCAAACCTACAGCATTTAGAACATTTAGAACATTTGGTCTTGAATGGTCAGGGAGGGGGTGACGTCGTATATACCCACAGCATCTGGAAAGCGCCCCCATTCGCTCTCGAACGGCCATGGAGATGTCATAAAGCTGTTTGCTGCTTATTGGGTAGGTGCTTGTTGGGATTTCACGTTCGATATATCATTCTTCAATCAATGAAGAAGATGATATTAACAAATTTGAAACAGGTTCAACCGGGTTCAAAATCTGACATGCTCAAGTAGTAATTTGTGTTATTTTACAATTTCTTTATTTAAAATAATATATAGTAAATTATTTGCAGGTTCCATCTCCACACAGAGGGCCCTGAGAAAAAAAAATCCCCTCAGGGCCATGACATCTTTGGGGATGCTGTGTGGAGGGTCTTTTTAATGTAATGAGAAAGATGTTCTGGGTAGGAAAAAGATTGAGGGGTGGTTAGGAATCTGGGAGTCAATGTGTTCAGGAGTGACAAACGTGTGAATCTATCCCTTCCATTGTGGTGCAAGGCGACACGTCGAGAGGATCCGCCAATTTTGGGGTATTACGCCGAAAATCATTAATCATAATACTTTTAGCCGTGAACTTCCAAAACAATAATAATATGAAATTATTCAATTTGCAGGCCGGTACCCTTCGCTACCTCTCCCCCGAAGCATTGGAAGGCGCTTTGGACCTGCGTAGATGCGGTGCGGCTCTCCGAGCGGTGGACGTGTACGCCCTGGCCCTCGTGCTGTGGGAGCTGCTGTCCCGCTGCGGGCCGGCGCACTCACAGCCCGGAGCTCCCGACTATGCACCTCCATACCACGCTCAAGTCGGTAAGGAACCAGGGATCTTTCATCTTGTGGTGACGCTAGTCACAATAACAGTATGGGAATCGCCACGGGAATCATTTATTAGATAACCAACGCCTTTGCTATTGCTCATCCTAAGTGGTACTTTGCGTTTGGTGATATAGCAGGGGTGCAGGTTTCTTGGGATGAGGTTTGTCTGGGTCCATATAAAAACAAAGGAATTGCTTTTTTTGCAATTGTTTTCTGTTTACCAGATAATATAATATATATCTTATTATTCATGTATATTACATGATAATATCGTAAGAGGTTTTTCCAGAATAGCTAAATAACTAAAAAAAAAAGATTAAATAATCTCCCATTTTGAGAAATATATTACAAACTGATTTTATTATTTCTAAACAAATCTGAATACATACAAAACATGAAAAAACACAATTCAAAGGAGTTTGCAAATAAATAAAAACCTTTTTACGCATTTGAAAACATAAAACTTCTTTTTTTTTCGCCTTTGACAGCTGCCGAAACTGACCTACAAAGTCATAGAAAATTAATTAAAAAATATTCTAGAGTAGCTAGATTAATGAAACCAACGGTTAGATCAAGAATGATATTGGCGCAAGGGATTCTAACCTTATTCTTCATATAGTTTCTTTATACATAAGGGTTAAAATCGCATTTAAAAAAAAAAGGCAAAAACATTTCGTGGCCGCAGGCGGGCTTCCGGCAAATGACATTTTAAGAGTTCTTATAACTGGATTGTTCTCACTTAAGTGAAAACACCTATAAAAGCCCAATATATATAAATAATTAAATGAGTATATGTCTGTATTTTTACAGGAGAGCAGCCCACCTTGGAGCAGATGCAGCTGGTGGTGGCGCGGAGGAAGGCCCGGCCGCTGTTCTCCCCGCGGCTGATCAACACGCGCGGGGCCCGACTGGCCAGGGACACCTGCGAAGACTGCTGGGATCACGATGCTGAGGCCAGGTGCGCTACTAAATCTTGTATTGCCAATCTGATTTTACCAATCTCATTTTATATTTTAAAGCATTGCCACACGCATAGATAAAAGATATGGATTGGCCTATTTTCGCATATTGCTCGCCATATATTCCCATTGGAGCGATATGCCGAAATACGCCAAGCCACATCTTTTATAGCTGCGTGTGTGTTATCTCTTTTAGTTAAAACACTTGTGTTTTTTTACTGGATATAATTGTTAACTTTTATTTAGAATAACTTTACAATGAGAGAGAGTGACTGGCAATTCACAAGAGAACTTATTTGAGTCGAGAAAGTTAGAAGTAGAGTCTGAGAAGAGAATGAAATTGCAAAACACAACAACCTTATTTACAAACTGAAAGAGAAAGTTTGACGTAACCACAGAGAAGAAATATTTTAGATACGAAATTCATTACAATATTTCACTATGAAGTAGCATAGACATGAAAAGTTTAATGTAAAGGGCTCTACACATCGAGATTAATAAATGAGAAATAAAAAGTGTTTGAGTTGAATGACTTTAAATATAAAATAGGACAATCACAACACAGAAGACAAAACGTACTCCCGGCTTTGAAAAACTAAGTTTGTTAACAAAGTTAACTAAAAAACTAATAATATAATACTTTCTTAAATACTTGCAGAACTCGATATTAACATATCAAATTTAAATTTAATTAAATTTCTAAAAATTAAAATGGAGTTCTACGAATTAAACACAAAAACCATTAATAATTAAAAAACTAAGTTTGTTAAGTTTCTATGAAAGTCACTTTGTATCAGAAATGTCACTGTGTTCGTTGTCACTGGGGTAAGTCACTGTAGGGAATGTCACTGGACTATATAATTCGATAAATCCACAGTCCCGCGCAAGCCTACTTTAGTGCAGTGGTATTGCGCTTGACGAACCTCTGCAGACATTAAATGGACCAAGGATCAAATTCCACGAAATCCAAAAAATAAAAAATTATTTTTGTAAAATCAATATCCAATCTTCAAACCACTCCAAAATAAACACGCAAAACAAAACACAAAAGAAAGTGACATCTAGCTACTCTGTAGAAGAAAACACAAATATTAATTAGAAGACCAAATGTAGGTATAGGAAAACGTGCACTGGAATTCGACAACAAAATATGGAAAAAAATCATTATTCACATTAATAATAAAAGTGCATCGTAGTTTACTTTAGTTTTCTGAAGTAAATTTTTGTTGTTATCTAGGTTGACGGCAGTTTGCGTGGTGGAACGCCTCAGCGAACTGAGAAACCTGAAGCCGGCACCCTCTCCCACCATCAACAGTAATGACCTACGCCCGCCTAACTCTCACGGTAACTAACAAATCATATTTCCTGTACCGCTATTAGCCATAAAAGAAACTCTTGTCCATGTTATGTGCAAAGTGCTTCTGAACAATAATGTTGAGAAATAATACATCTTTTTTTGTTGATATTTTCAGATGCAACTTCGAATTCACACAGCCCCAGCTCCATCGAAGACAAAAACTCAAACGTTATATCCTCTGCCAATCTGCCCAACGGCAATCCCGCCACCATCTTCGACTTCCAACCTCTGCAGCCCTTGCAGCCCCACCAGGGAAGGAACCCGTGCCTCGAACGCAACCTCGCATGCGCCGGCCCCGGGGACCGCCTGATCGACAAATCCCTAAAAGACATGCCGTCCAATTCATCGTCGTCTTCTACAAACGGATACGGAACCAACGACTTCATTCGCATGGAGCAATCCATATCAGGTAGCAATCTACGCAATCAACCGCAAGACTTTTCAAGAAACGAGTCGAATCAAGCGACGAACGTCGTCAGGAATTCTAATCGGTTGTACACCAATTCAAATACGACGAATCTGATCAATCTCGATCCGATTCATGACGATGTTGTTACTAATGAGTTTCGAACGATTGTACGACCGGTTACGCCAATCGGCTATGTGCAGAATGATGTTAGCAATAGTGACGCCAATTCGACAGTCGCAAACGGAGAATGCAGTCACAGTCATATGGTAAAACAAACTAATTTAAAAATGGAACAGAACGGTACGCGGTGGAGTGCTCGTAATTTCAAACGTTTACTCGATTCCAAAGTTTTCAAGAAACGCAACCGACAGAATCGACCTCTCGAAACCGAGGTTAATTTGGTTGTAGCTAACGGTAAACCGATCAATACTTCTAACGGCAGGATTAAAACTTCCATTATTTTAAACGATACAAACGGTAAGGTTAATCGTGACGATTTTAGATTGAATTTCGGAAGGAACACCGATGTTTTAATTGTTGATCGACCTTCTAGCTTGCCGGGTATCGATGCCGTAAGCATGTCTGAAGATAGCTCCGCTTTAAATCCGGAAACGTGGAAAAATCTTCAAAATGTTACCGATAATAATACTTGTACGCTTTCGCCACCTAATCAAACACTTTCTATCGCTAATGCCTCTCGACAAAATAGAACTGACGATAATGTGGTGGTTGGGTTTAAGGAATTGCCGAGCGGTTCGAGGATCACGAATTGTGTCAAAAACCAGAATCAGGTGTTTGCCGTCATAGTGCCTAGGTCCAATTATAACGGCGTCTGTAATGACGTGAATAGTAAAGATTTCGAAACTGCCGATTGGAAATATAGAAATGGTAAAGCTTTATTATCGACCCGGACGAGTAACGTAGAACACAATAAAAAAGTTGAGAATAGGTTGGTGAAAGCGAACGATGAATCTCGAGACGTTTCCTCATCTAGCAGGAGCAATTCTATTAAACCTATTACCAGCGATTCAACTAAATTGATATCCAACGGGGTCGCGTCAACAAAACGTCACAGTTGCGATGAAAAGATTTTCTCTGCCGGTAATAAATTGTACAACGTCGACAGCAAACGGAATCGTCCGTCAAATGATTCAAAATGTACGCCAAATAGAAATTCATACAGTGGAGAATTTGAGGTTGGAAATTTCTGCGTTTATAATAACGAAGACGGAGATGGTTATGACCCGAGTAATATGGTCGATTATTCTAGTAATAGCGAGGACGAGCATATGCTTCTGCTATCGGAAAACGACGGCTCAAAGATCACCATGCGGCAGAGAATCGATGTGAAACCTATCGAAGGCAAAAACAAAAAGAAATCCAAACAAAATCTCAATTCGCACAATGCCGACGGGAGTTTGTCCAAAATAACGGCAGGCAGTTTCACCAGCCTATGTAACAAGTATGGACCCAAAGGAAAGTATGAGAATCTTGAAAATGAAAGCAGCGAACATTTACTAGAACCAAGTAGTCAAGATCCATTTGTGAATTCCGGAAATTCTTTACAGGATATTCGTCGAAAGAGTTCCATCATTGATAGAAACGACGTATCTGTTATCAATCTTGTTAGAAACGGATCGAGTTTATCGCTGTGTCGGAAAGAAATGGACAATACAAGCTTCATCGATCTCGATTGCAAGGAAAACGGAATCAATAGTCTCTCAGACAACACGATAAACGATCAGATAAATTCAGAAAGTCTCGTTTATTTGAATGGCGCAGATTGTCTGTCAAATAAAGTGAGCGACAGTGACGAAGATGACGACAACACGTTGCGCGACGACGTATTCACGAATGAACGAATCGCTCGTCCATTAAGCATCAAGCAAAATCTCTCGCGGCAGCACTCTTTGGAACTTGTCAGCGAGCTGTTTTCTTCGTCCGCCGATCTGACAAGAAGGAAGGATCCCGCTGATAGGATTAAGACTCCGGGGGACGTGCCCCCTTCTGTTCGGAGGGTCCGGGGGAGCTCCGGGGGCCCGAGGATCAAGAGAACCTCATCGGCCAAAGAGACAACTAAATCCACGTCTGCGAATAGACTCAGTTTGTATGACGATAGAATGATGTTTGGCAACAGTCTCTGATTTGAAATCTATTATTATTTAGTACGTTAGAATGCAATTCATGTTTAGTTATTCTAATGCTAGCTATTTAAAAAGTTCACTATTGTGTCCTTGAATATCATTCACTGAAATACGAGAGTAATCTGATAGCTGTTCATTTGTTTTCTTAAGTGACGGTTATTTTATGCCAGTTGTCTGAAATGTGAGTTAATTTTATGCCAGTCGTCTGAAATATAAATTAATTTTACGCCAGTCCTCTGAAATATGAATTAATTTTATGCCAGTCATCTGAAATGAGAGTTATTTTTATGCCAGTCATCTGAAAAGTCAGTTATTTTTAAACCAGTCATACAAAACATCAGTTTTTTTTTACGTCTATTATCTGATATGCAATTTATTTTCAGCAATTTTTCCAGAATTAATTTTATTTTTTTTGGCATTCTACTGTAAGATTAGGTTATAATTGAACACAAACATATGTGGATATTATGTATAAATAATGTACATAGAAAGTAACCGCTTTTGAAGCTTGTAGCTATTTCGCATTAAAAGCAACGATTGCTAAATCTAAAATATTACATAATTTTGTTATTTTCGTTTTGTAAAAACGTTGAAATTTTCTTAGTCAAAATTTAGTCATAGCGAATATTAACTAAATTGTTTAACGTTAAATTGAAAATGTATGTTTTGCTTGGATATGATTTTAGATTTTCACGGCCAAAAGTATTATCGTGATTTATTTTTGGGTTATTATGCCGTGTTTTGCTACCTCTTTCTTTAGCCAAAGTTTCGAACAGCGTAATCATTATCAGGGCAGACGTGTAATCAGTAAAGTATTTGCTTTGTATGCTAAGTATGTGCTATGTATGTAGATGTGTTATCAGCTTCAAATTGAAATTCACAAAAATCCCGTTAATATTAATAAAGACGACGGGACAAAGCTCAATAGTTCTTGGTATCCGATATTTGACGGCTACGCCAAAACTAAACGCAGAAAACAATTTTGAATCATAATGTAATATCAGCTTTTATAGACTGTCAACACGATATTGCACCTGCATACATGAGCACACACTTCACCACAATCTTCGATTACACATCTGCCCTGATGATGTACATTGTAACAATGTCCGAAACATTGGCTAAAGAAGAAGGTAGCATAAAACGGCATTATACCCCAAAAATAAATCACTTTGGTATGTTTTGCTTTCTTAAAATGCGATCTTTCAATGTGTTTCCTACCGTCAACGCCCTTACAACAGCTGTGATATAGTTTTTAGAAGGTTCACTATAACAGAGTTGAAGATACTCTCAACATCGCCATGGCGAAATACCGGAATTCAGTATTGAAACATTGCTTGAAATGGCTTTAGACATGTTATGTGAAATGATCTGAATGTGATATAACCAAAATTGGGTATGTGACATAACCAAAATTGGGTATGTGACCAGTAAAATTGGGTATGTGACATAAGCAAAAATGGTTATGACCCATAACCAAAATTGGGTATGTGACATAACCAAAATTGGGTATGTAACATAAGCGAAATTGGGTATGTGACATGACCAAAATTGGGTTTGTGACATAACCAAAATTGGGTATGTGACATAAGCGAAATTGGGTATGTTACATAAGCGAAATTGGGTATTTTTTTATTTTTTATATGAATAACGCACAAAAGTCTCAACTGCTCCCGTCTGAAGTCAGTGAGACTATGGCATCTCCAATTGGGGTATGTTGTGAGGCTGAAGGTAGTGGGGAGGGGAAGGAGAAGGTGATGGGGAAGTTGGGGAAAAGGAAGGTGGGGAAGTACGTGGCTATTCAGATCTGGTCACCAAACACGGCTAATGCCATTTCAAGCAACTTTTCAATTCTGAATGGTGGTCTTACACCAGGGCGATACTGAGAGTATCTTCCACTCTGGGCATGTAACATAACCAAAATTGGGTATGTGACATAACCAAAATTTGTTATGAGACATAAAGCGAAATTGGGTATGTGACATAACCAAAATTGGGTATGTGACAAACAAAATTGGGTATGTGATAACAAAATTGGGTATGTGACATAAACAAAATTGGGTATGTGACATAAACAAAATTGGGTATGTGACATAACCAAAATTGGGTATGTGACAAACAAAATTGGGTATGTGATAACAAAATTGGGTATGTGACATAAACAAAATTGGGTATGTGACATAACCAAAATTGGGTATGTCGTAATCCCACAGCTTTAGCAAGGGCAAAATCGGCGACGCCTTGAACCTTCGTTCCTTCTGACATGTATTTGTGTTTTGTTCATTAAGAATGCTGCACATTTGAAATGTGATATTTTTTACGAAGCGTGCTGGGGTGATACTCAACATATCTCGAAAAGGTTGATTGGTTATCGATAGATGTCTAAATTTAAAAAATAATGTTATTGTTTACAATAATATAACTCGGGGGGGGGGATACCAATCAATTATGTTTAAATAACCTGTTCTTAATTTAGCAGGTTTTTTTTTTCATAATTTGCGTCAACTTTATATGTGCGTAATGCACGCGTTGCTTATTTTTATTTTAGGAATCAAATATTGAATTAATTAATTATCATTATTATTATTATTATACCCGTGGATAATGGAAACAAAGGTAGATATTGCGTGGATCGTCGCCTTGATACGACCAAACTGTACAGACTATCTAAGCTAATGACAGTTATGCGTTTGGTGTATAAAGAAACAAAAGCGGAACGTTTGTGTGAGTGTAGATGCGATTTTTCAGCAATGTGGAGAACGATGTTGGTGACAACTTTTTTTATATTGTTGAATTTGGCAGCCTCCTCTGGTCTGGAGCCCCGAAATACCTGAAAAAACCCTCGTCTCTGTGCAGAAATGGGTGGTCTCCTATCTTGACAAAAGGATTACAATCTTTAGAGCTCACGCATCAGAAATGCTCTACTTGTTCTACCGGTATTTTGATGGAAGAGGCTCCGAGGAACCGGCGTCATTGATTCCTTCCGTACCGGTGCAGGAAATACGTCAAACGTGCGCCCAACATTTCTACACAGTTGACATTTGAATGATTTGACGGCCTCTGTGTTTCCTCCCTCCTACAACATACGAGACTGGGGTACACTCCTTCCTTTCCACAAAAAGACACTCCACACAGCATCCCCAAAGATGACAGGCCGTAAAGGAAATTATTTTCCTAAGGGCCTCCTGTGTGGAGTAAAAGTAAAAATAAATAATTAGTAATTAGGTTGTGGCTTATCTCCGTTGTTTCTGTTATCTATGATGTGTGTAATATTTCGTTTTAGACTCAGCTCGTTATAACGCTGAATATAAATTTAAATTAAATAACGTAATATGTATTTTCAAATTGTATGCAGAACGTCTCCATTTATAATATTGTCCAGAATTGCTGTTTATTTATTTCCTTTTACAACTTTGTTGACGTAATGTTTTACAGTGTCAACTTTCAAACATACTAATTTTGTGCATCCGATTAAACTTTTGGCGATGCTGTGTGGAGGGTATTTTTTAGGGAAAGCAAACACATTCGCCACCAAGACTTACGTAAACCTCACCCCATGAACCTGGACACCACTGCAAAGTCACCAAGTGTAGCAAATCACTTGGGGTAGCCCACGGCAGAGGTGTACAATAAATGCTTCCCAGGGCCATGGTACCCATGCCCACCTCCCAAATTAGATGGCTCGGTGGAGTAATGATCCATGCGTTTGCATTTGAGATCGAAATTTATAACCGTAATAAATAATTATTAAATAAAATATACGTTAAATTCAAGTAATTATGTAAAATATACATAATTGGTTAATTTTTTACAATTGTAATTTTAACGGTACCCGTTTTAACTGCCGATTATCGGCCTGTTCCAACTTTTGATCACATTGCGTTCAGCTATCGAGCATAACAGCACAACCGTTTTGTGTGACTCTGATAAATATTTGATCAAACACCGAAACGGTTCGAGAATTGGAGTTTAATTTAACGGTGTCTGTTTGAATGTCAAAAATCCGTATGGCGCTACTCGTTGATCAAGTGTGATGGAGGCTTAAATAACCCAATCCGAGTTTTGTTAATTTTTTAAAAACGATCAATTTAAAAAAACTTGTCCATCACACCTAAAATAAAACCCGAAATGTAATTGGCAATATTTTTTAATTTTGTCTCTTATGGAATCAAAGTAAATTTTACGACCACAACATTATACAGCCCCTTTTAAACAATTGACCTGACAGTTGGTCACTCGACAGTTGGTCCCTCGACAGTTAGTCCCTCGACAGTTGGTCCCCGGACAGTTGGTCACTCGACAGTTGATCCCCTGACAGTTGGTCCCCCAACAGTTGGTACTTTGACAGTTGGTCCCTAGACAATTGGTCCCTCAACAGTTGGTCCCTGACAGTTGGTATTTCCACGGTTGTTCCCCCGACAGTTGGTCCTCCAAAATTATAATTATTATAAAATTATCAAAAATACGTTTTAATAACAAGTTGGTTTGGATATCAAACAAAATTATTTACAATGTCGATTTTTTGTTTTACTTCTACTCTGGTATATACAGTCTATAGAGAAGTAGTTTTACCTTGATGCATTTGAATAAAAATATATTTTATACTTTTGTTATTCGGCGGTACATCCTCTCTGCACACCCCTTCGGGGACACTTAGGTATATTTTGTGTAAGTAGATTTACCGTATTTTTCCTAAACCGACACGTATTGCATATAAGTACACCGGGGGGGGCCAAATGTCTTGGGATCAACTGTCATGGAATAATTTTAAACATAACTCTTAGGAATTCGTTTTTAACGAAATTAAAAAAAAAATTATGATAATAATTTTAGTTGCTTTTTTTTATGATATTATAAAAAAATCGAAAATACCAAATATTTACATTGTATTCTCAAATCAGCGGCCATTTAATGATTCTTTTCTTATTATTAATTATTTTAATTTTATATACACAATTTTTTTAAAGCTACAAGCATTTTTTTATACTAGCCTTACGATATATTCAAACTTGTTCTTACGATTATTATTATAAATAATTTTCTACAATAGTTGTATAAGTTAATCTTTCTCTGTCGACTTGTTTCACACCTCTTTACAGCCAACACACTGATCAGTTAATCTCCAGAAGTGTTATCAATCCATTTCATCAGAAGTAAGAGAAAATTTAGCTTACTTTGGACAGACAGACACAATACAATTGTATTGTTTTATCTCTTGAGTGTGGCTGTTTTTTCTGGGCCTTATGGCAGGTTGTTCAGTGATTTTAGCAGGCTGTCCAGTTTAGGTCACTAAAACTAGCAAAGCCATTGTAATCAAGTGTCACTCCGTGTTTGTCTCACACCAGGGCGATACTGAAATATTGTCGATCGAGACTTGTATCGATTGTCCAGTTCAGTAGTCAGACAAATCCAAAAACATGAATATGTGCAGTTGTTTGTAAAAGTATGCTCTCTATCTCAGATTACTCATAAATGCATTCAAATCATAGACATCCAAATTGATAGACCAGCCCTTGAGGGAAAGGGGAATCGTCTCCCTTTCTGTGATTTGTTAATAAATGAATCTGACAATATGGACTTTTTGCATCACTATTTAGTCCTCGAAAATATAATCTGTTTACGAATTACTAGTCCTTTTTTACAATGGTGTGCAAATTGTTGGCAGCGTAAAAAAAAAAATTAACTACTAATCCAAAATTGGGTAAACAAAAGTTCGAGCTTGTTTCCAAAATCGAATATTTTGTTTCGCTTTTTTATTAAGACACTTTTACAATATATAATTTACTCGGTGACCGGCCAACTCAGAATGAAACCGACTCAGAACCACCTCAGAAAAGTCATTAAGAGTGATGACAAAAAAATATTTAAAAAATTGGTTAAATAGTGTTAGGTTAGCATTACCGGCTATTTTAAAGTTATTTTTTCATAACTTTTAATGACCTTTCTGAGGTGGTGCTGAGTTGGTTTCTTTCTGAGTTGGCATGGAACCAATTTACTCACCTCTCTCATTTTTGCATTGCTATGCAACCCAATTTGTAGATAGTTTAGTTAAAAACAAAAATTTAGACCTTGCACGGAAAAGTCCCACACTGAACTGTGCTTTAAACCGTTGCCTTACTTTAAGTGAACTTTACTTTTCTGCACAGGTTCTGGTTGTTTCAATGAAATGTTGGCACGCATTTTGCCTCTAGATCGTCGAAATGGGTTCCACTACAAATCTGAATCATATAAATGAAAAATAGCACATAACCCAACTTAACGAAACCTATTTAACCAATTTTTTATGTTTTTTTTCATCACTTATGACTTTTCAAGGGAGGTGTTGAAGTTGCATGATTCTAAGTTTCCGGTCACCGTCGAAATGATATTCAGATTTTGTGTTAGGGTGAGTCTATCAATTCGGATGTCTATGATCCAAAAAATTAACAATAATATACTATCAACTATATAATTCTTGGTGTTATTTTATATTTAAAAATCACATGACCATTTGAATTTGTCTAAAATCTTTGTACTTGGAGATGTCTGACTAATGAACTAGAATAAGACAATCGTTATTATATTATATATTTTTATTATGCAAAATTAACCAAATTACTAAAAAAACATTGTGATCAGTTGTACCATTTGGCATTTTATTTTAGTCATAGTTTTATTAATACATATGTTTAAGTTGGAAACAGTCTTGTGTGTCGTTCCATTTTCTTTGCTTAACCTTATAGAAATGCAGCACATAGACATTAGTTAATATTGGATTTGATTAAAAATTATTTGTGCTTTTTGAAGCTAGTTCCAAATTTTTATATGTTTGCTATTTTTTAGAAGACGGCAACTATTTTGTGATTATTAATGTGAAATTTATTTTTGGCAATTTGAATTATGAGGCAAATGTCATGATTTTTATTAATGTAACTTTATAATTTAATGGAATTCTTGGTAACTAGATTTGTATACCTTTTTGGTGGCATATCTTGACATGTGTGTGACATGATGTGTAGTGGAAGAAACAGTTATGATTGTAGAGATGTGTTTATATGAAGCCAGGTCTCTTGCGATCTCCGACATGAACATTTGCTTACACATTTGCTTGAACATTACTATAAACATTTTTGTTTTCCATCTCCACCATTTGTTGAAACATTGGGGCAAAGTGGGCGTGGCCACACATATTTTGTCTAGAGGTCTGTGGTGAAGACGTACTGAACACTCGACGTTTGACGTTTACTACATTTATTATGTAAATAATTATGTGACGTCAAAAAATGTCAAGTTCCGATGTGGAAGAGATTCTTACGATTTTAACTTAACGATAAAATTGTAGTTGATACATGTAAGTATCAGGGAGAAAACGCAGATTTCAAGTTAGACCGTAGTGGTTCGCTACGTTTGGTGATTTAGCAGGGATGCCCGGGTTCATGGGCTGAGGTTTGTCTAGGTCTTGGGAGGCGGATGACCAGAACACACTGAACCCCAGTTTCCTACCCACCCCTTAAACCCTTTTCCTTCCCTTCCTCTTGTCCTTCACTCTCCTCTCCAGCATCCCCAAAGATGACATAGGCCTTGAGGGAAGTTGTTTTCCTCAGGTCCTCCTGTGTGGAGCTCATGTAAAAAAAAAATACTACCTCGAAATTTTATTAGGTATTTATTAATCAGGAATTAAGAATAGAATACCGATTTGGATTGGGCAATTTCTTCCGTGTCTTTGAAACAGATTTTGAAGAACTCGTTTAATTATACTACATGTGCAAGAAAAATTTCACCACAAATACGAATTGGCATTAATTAATATTATTATATTTATTATTTTTGGCTACTGGCATTCGTACAAGACGTACAAATATTTTTGGCTGCTATAATTCGTACAAGACGTAAATGTACCATTTGAAAATTTCGAAACAAGTATTATAATAAATTGGTAAGTACGTAGGATTATGGGCCCTCTACATATAAATTAATTGACTTTATTTAGTGAGTTATTGCAGTGTTTATTTACATTTTATTAAACTCATAAATATTAGGCTCGTGCAGTTGGCATAACCCCAAAATATCGTTCCATTTATTCTTCATGACTGACCGCATCTCGCGGCTTCTGTAAAAAATGAACTAATCGCCTCCCATGCCTTCCTCGCTTCACCCGGGAGGACAATGTTTTCCACTGGCCACGGAAAGCACGAACATTGCATCTGCAAACAAGAATTGTTCAAAGCTACACCCCCATTGACAAAGTTTATAGTAATGTTCACGCCAGAGGTCGCAGAAGACAAGGCTTGAAATTTATCATAACTTTTTTGAATTAATGAAATAAAATGTATGCATTAATGAAATAAAATGTATACATTTTTTGCAATTTTCATGAATTTATATAATTTGCAATTTATCTAATTTTGTTAAACTTTATATATATATTGGAATATGACTTGCTCAAAATATCTTGTAAATTAGAAAATTTGCAACTTTCTCATTTTTAAATCTTATAAATATATTGCGCATTAGAAAAGAAGCAAGTTGCTCCTTTTTGTAACATTTTTGTGAAATTTGTTTAAAAATATCTTTACTAGATATCACATTATAGAAGAAACGTAAATTGCTCACGCTTATCAGACATTTGCCTCTTAATTTGCAATATTCTATTTTAATATTTTGTAATTTTTTTATAAAATATTTTGTGATGGAAAGATCTCTGTGTGATTATTTTGTGGATTGATTTTAAAAAATAATCTTGAAATTAATTATTTTTATTATTGACAAATGTGTCCGCCATGTAATAAGATTGATTTAATTAATATCTTTTAAATTTATATTAATAATATAATTAGTATTTTACAAATGTTTATTAATTTAGATAAATATTCTGTCACTTTATTGAAAAAGGCATTATTCTATTTTAGCTAATGTTAGACATTTTAAAGGAATCTTTTTAATTTTAGCTATAAAAATCACAACAAAGAATGGATTTAGCCATAAATACTGCATTTTTTGAGAGCGTCGATAATTGTTGCAATTAGTTTTCACCCCCCATTCCGTATTCAAATTTATTATATATACATAGTATTTCTTCTTCTTCCGATGCCATCTCTTATCGGAGGTTGGCTGTCATCATCATCCTGTACGAATTAGATAAGCTCCGTACTTTAGCTGATCGGCTATCACATCAGCCTTTCCGAGGCGTAGAAAAATGACAACACTTTAATTACGTAGAATGTGTTAATTGACAGAATTATATCTACTGTCTAAAACAGTTAGTTTTAGTTTGTTAAGTACTGAAACTCTTTACAAGAATTACAAGAGCTAAAATGATTTCTAATGCATCTTATGTATTAAAAATCTCCCATTATACTATTATCCCTGACGAGTTTTGCCCTCCGTTGAACTCCAATATTCTGTCAGACAGGTGCCACACACAGCTATAAAAGATAAAAATTCATCACACGCCCAATAACGCTCTCCATACAATCCCGTCAGACCTGTCAAACCTAAGCAGTTTATGGGCAGATCAACCATAAACAATACAGATCTTACGCCGTAACCACTGTGATATGCGAAAAGTTATGCGACCTCCTCTCCGCCGAAAACAGGAGAGGGGGTCATTTTAATTATGGAGCTGCCTAAGCGGGCGGATGACAGCTGTCAAGTTGATAGATTCAGTACAAAGACATGGCATTTCGTGGCAGCTCTCTAATTCATCTGACCCCCACTCCTACCATAGGAAGAAATATTTGATAGCTTCATGTGACGGTACAACACATAAGCGCTCGCGGTTCAACAGATATCTTCTCGTGCTTCTATCTTTGCGTGTTTCTGATTCTTTATACAATTAAGTCCAAATTCCATCACCCTCTGTTGAACTCGTTAGTTGTTTGAATTATTACTAATGCTTTATTACACTGAATTACGAGAGCTAAAATCCCTCATCCTACTTCTATCGCTGACGAGTTTTGCTTTCCGTTGAACTCCAATATACTATCATAGAATTTAATCCAAATTACATCTCCCTATGTTGAACTCGTTAGTTGTTTGAATTATTACTAATGTTTTATTACACTGAATTTCAAGAGTTAAAATCCTACTACTAACGCTGACGAGTTTTGCCCTCCGTTGAACTCCAATATTCTGCCATGGAATTTAGTCCAAATTTCATCGCCCTCTGTTGAACACGTTACTTGAACTAAATGTGAAATGAACTTTTCACTTGATTAAATTAGAAAATAATATTCACAGACAAGTACAGCTTGATACGCTTAACTTTGAAGACAGCCAAAGGGGAAACTATTTTAAAATATTTTTTATATATATTTTGTTTTGTGCTCACTTCTGGTATTACTGTATTTTCATAATATTATTTCTAATTACTGTACAAGAAAAATTTTCTCTATGCCATATCCACTTTTTAAAAATAAATCTCTAATTTAATATCACAGCTAAATAATTTCTGACAAATGATGATTATTTTTATAATTTAACATTTTAGTTTTAGATATTATAATTGATAATTTTTGTGAATGCCAGCTTTAAGAATGGGGAGCAAACCCGGTTATTCAAATCTAGTTAGTTGTACTGTCATTGTCTTCATGTATTCACTATTCGTTGATGGAGGTTGCGGGTTCAATTCTGCATTTTTCACATTTAATTTATGTAATATAATATTGTACTATACTTGAGGCATGTTCCAGTGTGGTAGATACTCTTAGTATCGCCCTGGTGAAAGACCATCATTTCGATTATCCAGTTGATTAGTCAAACATCTCAAAATACTTTTGTTAAAATGAAGAAAGTAATGTTTTAATTAATCTCTATATGAATACCGCACAAGAGTCCCAACCGCTCCTGTATGGAGCCAGTGAGACTATGGCATCCCCAATTGGGGTATGTCGTGAGGCTGAAGGTAGTGGGGAGGGGAAGGAGATGGGGAAGAGGAAGGTGGGGAAGTATCTGGCTATTCAGATCTGGTCACCAGAATGGCTAAAGCCATTTCAACCAATGTTTCAATTCTGAATGGTGGGTGGTCTTACACCAGGGCGATACTGAGAGTATCTTACCACTCTGGAGCGTGCCGCAAATATACTATATATAATTTTTAATTAATTAATTGTGAAATAACACAAATTAATCAAATAAAATTTATTTACCACGCCGGGATTTGATCTCGCGACCTTCGGATTGCGAGTCAAGAGCCTTACCGCTGGACTACGCCGGAAAGTCATAGGTTCACTGGCTCCAAACAGTTGGGATTCTTGTGCGGTGTTCATGTATCTCGTGTGAGCGAGTTTTTCAAAGCTTTCTGGTGAATTCACTTGTCATAAGAAGATGCATATAATTAAATTTATAATTGACTAGTTTTGGATAGCAATGTTTGCTCTGCGTAGGTTTTTATAAAATATCTTATGTTTTTAGATTTACACGCAATATATTTTAGTCATTTTTGTTTAGTTCTTATCTTTATGGATATTTTAAATATTATTATAGTTGTGTATTTTTTACCCACAAACAACACATTGCAATGTATAATCTGACAATTATTATTAACTAGCTGAAATAACATGTGAATATATTATTATATTATTACTGCTAAGTATGTAAGATTAAATAAATAAATAAAACACAGATGGTATTATAAATAAAATTGTTAGAAAATTTTTCAAATCTCTTTTATTCACAACTTTTACATCTCTTGGAGTGACCAAAGATATTGAAATACAAGAGATATGCTATGATGACCGCCCGACTATCGGCGGACTACTACTTAATAGGTGTAGTTTGAATACAGAAAGAATTCGTTCATTTAGTTGATTTTTTTAAGGTGTGCTGCAGTATTGGTTAACAATATCGGCGATGCCAGGAAACAAAGTCTCACCCAGTAAAAACTGCGGATAGCACATCTCTTATATTCGAATATCTTTGAGAACTTAATTAAATGAAGACAATATTAGCGAGCTCAATTAAAAATCTGGAAACAGAAAAAGATATTGGCACCTCTGGGACTCGAACCCAGGACCTTTCGCTTTCCGGGCAAATGCGCTAACCACTACGCCAATGAGTCGATATCCGATTCGGTCATTTTTAACTGTATCATACTTTGACTAAGAACCATCCACATTATCTTCATTTTATTAAAGCGTATTTTATTAGCTGCTATCGATATGTATGATTGCAAGATTCAAACCCGAACTAAATGCTATCTAGATAGTGTCTGGATAAATCTTTTTCCATTTTATTTAATATGCTTTTCTGCAAGTCTAGGATGAATATGTTTATTTTTTTTTAACTTTATGAGTAAAACCTCAAATTGTAATATTTAATTAAATGAAGACAATATTAGTGAAACTCAATCGAAAATCTGGAAACAGAGAAATCAGAAAAAGATATTTGTACCTCTGGGACTCGGACTTGGGTCTTTTCGCTTTCATGTATTTCATACATTTCATTTCATATCAAATATTTTAAGTTAATTTTCAGGTTCTGTGTAAGTTCTATTCGAATTCCGTGATTACATATTTCAGTTTCATGCAGCAACTGGTGTATAGTGATAT
The DNA here is from genome assembly GCA_917563855.2 of Limnephilus lunatus. NCBI lineage: Eukaryota > Metazoa > Arthropoda > Insecta > Trichoptera > Limnephilidae > Limnephilus > Limnephilus lunatus. Next base: position 3,171,505 of record OU830596.1, on the reverse strand, counting down.
AATAACAGAACTTGAATAGAACCTCCACAGAACGTGAAAATTATCTTCAAATATTTGAGGAATTCATCCAATTTTTCAACCCATTCATTCAACCCGTCCATGATTTTCTCTGCTAGTTTCCAAAACTATTTTTATTTTTGATAAAGTTTTCTAAAGTCACCACTCAACGGTTTTGAATTGCTGCTTGAAATAACTTTGGTTATTTATGTATTTTTGTCGGATCGGATTAGATCATCGAAGTATCAACTGTATCGATGTTTAGATGGATACTTCCCAGGCTTCCTTTTCTCTTCTTCATTTACCCCCGCTTCCTTAAGCCACACAAAATTTCCCAAAAAATGTGGACACCTTTTGTAGTTCTCTACAATTCCAGTATTTGAGTTACTTGAAATGTCACCAATAGAGATCGAGATTCGTCGAGATTACAAGTTGCTTCATTTACATTATTGTTAGGTTTACAATGAATAATTAACTGGACCAGACGTCTTTTCTATTCAATCCTCTAAGTAATTCTGAAGCCAGAGAAACTGACATTGACGGAGCCCAGCTGTGTATCGCGTATCTTCGGTTATTTTCTTAACCATTCGTACAATAGACACAAACGACGATAGTCGCCACTATTCTAAGCTACTACTTTACTGACATCTGCTATAGAATGATGAAACTACATACATAATACTATATATGTACACCTTTGTTCCACTGGCCCCGGCAGAACTCCTGTTAAAAAAATTTCATCTTAACCTTTTCCACCCTGTAGGCCACACATTGTGGCCCAAACGATTTTGGTAGGCAGCTCCGTCGGCCAGAGGTCCTGGCCCGGCGCAGGTATAAGTTTAATCACCAATATCTATCTTCCTAAGTACATTCTACGAACTATTATTTCCGATTATTAAAAAAAGAATTGTCGCAACATATTGGATAAACCAACATTTCTTCATTTAAATTTACCGTTAATTATGTATATTCATGTAAAAATAGATGCATCATTTTAACACACGAAATATTTTTTTTCTTCAAATATTTTCGGAACAGTCAGTCGTTATCCTGCGTTTATAACGGTTCTCCGCAGTTACTCCCACTTTTTGTGACCATATTTTTTCGTTTTGTGGAACTATTGATGTTGATATTAGTAATTGAAAGTAAAAGAATTTAATTACAAAGTGATCTGTTATTCATTATATAAAAGAATTTACGTATTCTATAAATATAGTGAATTAACCGTCACAGAAAATAATGATAGTTTTACTTCGAAGTGATGGTGAAGAAGTCGGTAATAATCCAAGTGATATAGATAGTGGAAGTGACATTATCCCGCCCAAAAGAAGGCGATGCGCTTATTTCAGTAAATATAGTGATGTAGAAAATATTGCGATTCCGCAAAAACCTTCAACATCCATCAATCCCACACTGTCAAGCTTTTCTGATTCAGAAAAAAAAGAAATTGAACGTCTATTAATACACCGAATACACCACAACAACAAATATTTTTTTCTATTGGAAATACCAATGAGTCATCTTCAATTTGTGGATAGGCTAATTATTCAGCTGGTTGGAAATTATAGAGAAGGTGCAAAAACTAGAAAAGGAAGCCATTCGGTAGATCTAGAACAGCGGTTAAATCACGTCAATCTACATGTAATAATAACTAATATGCAGAAAAATATTAGTGATCATTTTCAATTTGGGAGGTTCAATCAGGAGATCAATTCAATTTCAATTAGTGATCATTTTCAATTTGGGAGGCAGGAATCGGTACCGCTGCCCCGGGAACCATTTATTGGATAACCAACACCTCTGCCACAGGTCAACCCAAGTGGTTCGCTATGTTTGGTGACTATGCATGGGTGCCCGGGTTCATGGGGATGCGTCTGCCCATTTACTGCGTGGCGGACCGAATCGGGAAAGACTGGTTGATGGAGATCTTTTGATCTCTCCAGCCGGACTCTATCGAACCATTGCCTTACAACGCAGTGAGAGGGATGAATTCACGCATCGCCTCTCTTGGACACCCTAACCCCCAGATTCCTACCCACTCATACCATTTTCTTTCCCATCCTCTTTTTCCTTTCCTTCAAAAGACCCTCCACAAAGCAACCCCAAAGATGACATAGGCCCTGAGAATTTATTTTTCTCAGGGCCTCCTGTGTGGAGTTAATGTAAAAAAAATCGTTTGTGGTTCTAATTTATGATAGTAAAGGAGGGCAAATAAAATGAACAATATATCACTGTAAAAGTTGTGAAAACAAACTTGCACTTCATGTGGGATAACATTGTACCGAATCGTGAGTTTTTTGTAATAGTAAATGTGAGATAAATGTACTCAAAATGTGACAGTATTATATTATGTAGGTATAATATGTACCTACGATACTCTAACTTGTAAACACCGTGTAGAATGTTTGCCAAACCTATTATGTACCTATTTTATGTGTTGTGGGCTGGTCTATCTTTTGTTTCCTGAAAGAGGGTCGAAACCTAAAATAACGTAACCAATGCAAAATAAGAAACCAAACATTACCCATAAAACCTAAGCCAATCAGGTCCAGGTAGTCGCAGGTCAGCCGCTGTGCGGTACAGGACAATTAGAAAGAAATTTCTCCAAGAATTTACATTGGATTGTCTGCATATTTTACCCGTATTATACAAATTATTGCTATGCAATAAAAGATATAATGCAAATAAAACACGTTGAAATCAAATGTATTATCTTTTAGTTACAAAATGTGTGATTTAACAAGTTTTTTATACAAAATATACCAAACAACTAATGGTCACACGAATTATCCGATAGGGTGCCGCAAAAATAACTGTCAAAAAATTTCATTTCAAATATAAAATATATAACACACATTTTTGGTCGGAGTAGCTAAACAGTTTTGAGAAAAAATGGTCGGAGTGGAAAAGGTTAAGGCGATCCACTAGTACAGGAAAAAATCGAAATCGGAATTCACGCCCTTTTATGGGAGGAGTTTAAAAATATTTGAGAAAAAGCTTTTGGAAATGTTGGAAAAGATATTTGAGTTTTTTTTTTACATATTGATTTCGTAAAGGCCTGTAAAAAACATTAATTCCTTTTTAATGAATTGTTTATTGTAATGAAATGGAATTTTTAAATGGATTTCACGAAAACAAGTGGCGCGGAGCGTAACACGATGTTTCTCCGTTCCGTACGGAGGAGTAGTGACCGAAAATAGGGGCCGCTGCCAGTCGTTCTTCGGTGGACGGTATAAGGTTCACTTTGATGTCACAAATTCGTCGACTGCCGTATTGTCGCCGTGATGTCAAAAATACCAACGCGAAAATGTATATTATATTTTATTTTGTCAAGTTTGGGGGTAAATATCAAATTTGTTTGCGATAATTATATAAGAAACTGAATTTGCCACATTATGCAATAAAACCATATCCGAAAAAGTGTTTATAAGTAGGAGAGTTTGCACTTGAAAATGTTTTTTATAGACCTAATACTTTATTTTTTTCTAAGCTTATTAAAAGACTTATTAAAAAAACGACCGATATTTTAAAGATCCAAGGTATGTTCTACATGCAGTATTTAATTGAAGAATCTGTAATACTTCTAAGCGGTCAAATTTTCAAAACAAAAACATGCGATTTTGTATGATTTTGCATTATTTAGTATGGCTTCATCTTAAAGTCAAAATCACTGACCATTATGCCTCATAAATCAGATTTTTTCTAATATTCTCAAAAGTGATATAAAACGCTATAAAATTTTTCATTTTTTATATTTTTTTGTTAGTAGTATAAGATACAAATTAAATATTACACATGTACACTTTTCTTACAAACTAGACTATCACTAAACATAGTAATCACCGAGGCTCACGTGCCTGTAGTTGATGTGGTGACTCGACCTTAATCCGGCGTTCGTTTCCTCGGCCGTATAACTCGGCTGGTACTTGGGCTGCTGGATGTAATAGGACTCCGGCGTTCGCACGCTAATTCCATGTCCGGTTGAATCTGACGCAGCGAATGAACTATCCGCTAATGGAGCATTCTTTACAAAGGCTCCTTGGTATCTACGTGGAGCGTTATATTTCCCGGTGTTTGTACCGGGGTTCTGATTTCTGAATTGATAATTGTTGCCCACTTGCTGAATAGTCGCCGGGTCTTGATAGTTGTTATTATTTCTGAATCTTGCAAAGGTGTAGTCTCGGTCTGCAGATCCGAACGGGCTTGGATAGTTTCGAACGGGTGTCAAATTCGGTATCGTCGGATTAAGAGCGTCGTTTAAAGTCACGTCGTAATCATTTTCAATCACATCAGCCAGATTTTGTTTGATTGAAATGTTTTCTGGAATTCTCGGCGTGTATGGTTTGTTTGTTGGTTTGTAAGGATCTGAGATTTGCGGCGATGCTTTGAAGACTGCATCTTTTTCAATTTGTTCGGGACGGTTAACTTGGTTGTATTCTTGTTCTTGTGTTTGTTGTTCGTACTGCACGTGTCCTCGGTAATTGGACACTCCACTAGGAGTGGCGGTGTCCTTTTCGAAGCCTGATGGTTGTACTCTATCATAGTTTGAATTGGCTTCGTTATTTGCAGCGTCAGTATCATCAGCTTTCTGTTTGCTTTGCACGTAGCTCATTTGCTTGTTCATATTTCTTTCTCCACTCGCGCTTGTGTCCTTTGGTCTGTCTGTTTCTTCATAACTCTGGTATCCTTGGATGTATTCTGCTGAGTAATTCTCAGCTGGGTCCCTTTCATTGGATCCCTGTTTGGTATCGTAGTCATTTTCGTAGTTGTAATCGGCTAAAGGTTTTTCTGTTGTGGTGGTGGATGTAGTTGTACTGGTTGAAGTTGAAGTAGTTGTGATTTGAGTTGTTTTGTCTCCGTTCCTCCCTCCCACGGCTTGTAGTCCTCTTGGCAAGTAAGGACTGCCCCCTCTGGAAGGCAAGAAAGGTCTTTTGACTACTCGGACAAATCCCTTTGAGCTTTTCACTGTTGTTGCAGCCTCTGTAGTAGTGGTTGTCGTGGTGGTGACTGTTTCTTTGTTCTTAGATAAAAAAGGCTTTTGAGCAGGTTTCTCTACTTCAGTGCTTGCAATTTCCTCAAAGTCTTCCTCAGGTTCCTTATCTCTTGTTGAGATTGTATGTTTGTCTTCAGTGTTTTTGCTATTCTTTCTACTTGGCTCTTCATCTTCATAGTAATCATCTTCCTCCACTGCTTTTACCGGCCTCTTTCTTGAGGGATATCTAGAATTTTCCCTACCTCTGTTTACAACTGGTCTTCTTGGCCTAACTTCTTCAATATCGTCATACTCTTCATCATCTAATGGTCTTCTATCATCTTTTAATGGCCTCCTGTCATTTTTTAAAGGTCTTCTATCATCGTTTAGCTGCCTCCTGTCGTCTTTTAATGGCCTCCTATCATCATCATCGAATGTCCTTCTGTCTTCTTTAATATCTTGAATGTTATCTGGTCTCCTCTTCCTCAAGTTCCCCGACGCACCGGAGAGACGTTTTGGTGCGTCTTCGTCAAAATTTGACCTTGTTCTGTCTTGATTAGGTTTATATTTTTCTCTTTCGGCTGGATCTGGTCTATTCCTAGAATAAGACGTGGTCTTTTGAGAAGAAGAAGTTAATTTTGGATCTTCCGCTTCATAGTCTTCATAGTATTCATCATCTAAAGGGGCGGCAGTTGTCGGAGGTTGAGTTACATATTTGAATTTGTCTTTTGCACTGCTCGGTACAGGCCTAGCAATCTTGGGCGCGACTCTCGGCGCACTGAAGATGGATCCTCCGCTCGGTTTAACCAGAGCCCCTCCCGCGGTCGGTTCTACCCTGTCTTCGTTCCTGTCATCATTTCTGTTTCTTCCTTCATTTCTGTAAGGTCTATCTCTTGTATCATCTCTGTCCCTCTGCCTTTCTCTCGAGGGCCTCTCCTCTCTATATCTGTCTTCATCTTTATCTGCACCATTCCTGTTAGGTCTATTTCTTGAAGGTCTTTCATCTATTTCCTTGTCATCATCTCTGCTCTTCAAAGGACGTCTTGGCCTGTCATTTTCTCTTGGTTCATCATCTTCTTCTTTTGATTCTGTTGTTGAAGCTGTCAGTGGAGGTCTGTTTGACTTTCTGTTAGCGTAGTCTTTTGCTTTTGTGGTGACTTCATCTTCTTGTATGGGCTTGGGTCTGGCTTCTGGTCTTTCCCTTTCTTCAGCTGGTCTCCTGACGCCCTGCTTGCGAGGTCTGCTGTAGCTTCTTCCATCTTCATAGTCATCTGATTCTCCCCTGTTTCTGCCCTCTGCTGCTGGTCTGCGTGCATACCTATGATACAATACAAAACTATAGTAAACCTGTTGCAAATTTTTATAAATTATTGTCATCTCTTACATCATATTGTCATCTTATACCAAATCTATAGACTTTGCGTCTCTTTTGAGTGATAAGTTAGAAATATTATTGTAACATTGTATTAAGTTATCCTAAATATCAGATTTAATCATTTTTAAGAAGAGAACCAACCTCTCGTCTTCATAGTCATCATCGTCATAAGCTGGTCTTCTCTGCGCTGGGCGTGGCCTCTTGTTCCTTCTTCTGCTTCCTGATCTTCCTCCCTCACTGTATGGCCTCCTGGAAGAAATACTTTTCTTTAGTGCCAATCTATTAGACATCATAAAACACCACCACGAGAGAACGAGATAGAGAGGACTATAAAAGGGTGTGAACGATTGTTCGGCGTCTCTTTCTAATGCTGTCGTTCGTCCTTTTCTGCGGATCCTTCTGGATGCTTCCGGCTGCTTCCCACTTCCCACTGCCTTCCCGTGTGTTGGTGAGACAAAATCATTGAATGGTCGTTAAGAGCGTTTAACCAGCCAGCGGCCGAAAATCCACATTTCGTCTAAAGATGTTCTTACGATCGTACAGGGCGGTTCTAATGAGAAAAATTAATTACTCTCTGTACCAGCTTTTTAAAATTATAACTCAAGATCGATTTTATTTCATTCCAAATTTGCTTTAATTTATACCTACATCCAAAAATGCTGAAAGGCGTGTTGATAAAACTATTAAAATTATGTACTTTTTGCAATTATTTTTTGATCATAAGTATTTATCATTTTTCAATAATGTCTGAGCAAAATAAGAATGTAAAAAAAATCTGAAATATATTAGTCTGTAAGTGCGCAAATAAATACACAAACGGACCAATTTTCGTCAAGAAACACATGTAGTTACGTATATATTTTTTAATAATTTTATTTAAACTAAAATTAAAATTCTGTAACATACGTTTACCAGATAATGTATTGATTTATTTTACTGCATGATTATATGATTTGAAATGGGTGTCATATAATACAATTTTTTTTTTGAAAATTTAACAAATCTGCCAACGACCTATGGTATAACCTTATTATACTAAAAATAAACATTTTTTCTCAAAATTTAAAACATATGTTTACTAGATAAAAGAACAATCTTTCGAAATCAATGTATGTTTTTTTGTGGAAAAGAGTCAATACGTCTAAACACCGATTTAAAAATGACATATTTCTGGTTTTCTCTGGTTATACGCTCTGTGCCATTTTGTTTTTTTGACATTTGAAAGGTTCCTGGATGCGTTTCAGCTTTCTGATCAAATTGTAATAAGCTGACAAGTTTAACAACATGTTAGTTTGATATTTCTATTTTTGAAACTGATAATTCGTGGTGGAAGTCCATTATAATAAATTATAATAAAACAAATAAAAAACTTTATTCCAAAATTAAGTGGAATAGATTTTTTTAATTTGTTTTATTATAATCTATTACGGTAGTTTGACTAAAAATTGGCATTTAACGAGGATTTTTCAACTGTTAAACAAAAAATATGGCACTGAGTGGTCAATTGATGACTTTGTCACCCATGAATTTCTGCTAAACAATTGGGCCTTAATTTTGCATTGGGAGAGGTTTAATGTGTGGTTTTGTCTGGTTTTTCTGATGGGCACTCTTAATTGAACACAGGTTTATTTATTACAACATTTAAAATAAAGCATACCTATCATCCTCGTAATAGTCTTCCGCCGCGTATTCATCATCGTAATAGTCGTACTGTGGGCGACGCCTGCGAGAGGGTCTCCTGCGGCCCCCGGCGCGAGGTGGAGGGGGTGGGGGGGCCGGCGTAGTGGTTGTGGTGGTGGTTGGGACTGGTCTGGCGGTGGTGGCCTGGTACAGGTCGTCATTCCTGGAAAAGGCGGATTATTTATTTAGAATTACGGTACAAATGCCATTTACATTCATTTATTTTTTAAACAGTCATAGTACCAAGGGAGCCTGCTATGCCTCAATACAAAGGACTATCAAGTCCCTTTTAAAATTGCCTCCTCTCCATTCAACATCTCATCTCTTCTAAGTCTAAACTCAACTCCAATCTTCCAATAAAATTAATATATAAATTCACTTTTCCTCTCTACATAATTTGAAATGATGGTCTAGAACACCCTCGAAGGATGAAAGCTAGTAACATTTGAAAAAAAAAACAGTCATAATACAGTACAGTGTAGAATAAAGAAATAAAAGAAAAACTGTGTTTAGTTTAGGTGTAGCCATCAATTGTCAATTACTGGATATCAAGAAATATTGAGCTTATCTTGTCGTCTCTGTTAATATTAACCTTTTAAATGCCAGTAGGTAGAAGTGTAGCTGTGCACAGCAGGCCGTGAACTTTTAATCAAAAATAAATCATTTTTAAATCTTATTTTAAAAAAAAATAAAAAAAACCAAAATCAAAAGAAAATTTAAATCATCCTAATAGATCTCTTTGTGTGCTCCATATTTTAAATTAATAAAAAATGGGACATATGTATGATAAAGAGGCTCAAAAAGAGCGAGAATACTCGCTATTTTTCTATGGCCGGCCTGCTGAGCACGGCCAATAATGCGAGATATCTCGCTCTTGGCACAGAAGCGGTTAAAGGGATTTTTGTGAATTTCAATTCCCCCCGTAATTAGGCATGCTACATGTATTTTGGGTCTTCCCAGGACTTCAGGAACAAATCCAAGTACTAACTGGCTTCAATTAAATGCTCGGCAATTGCCGATTTGTTGTATAGATTACACATCTGCCCTGATGATGATGGACACTGTAACTGTCCAAAACGTTGGATAAAGAAGGAGGTAGCGCAACATGGCATGATACCCCAAAAATAAATCACGATAATACTTTGGCTGTGTATTTGGCCATGAAAATCTAAAATCATATCTCTGTTTAAAATGGTTTAAAAACACAAAACATTTTCCGAAACTGTGGGAAACCACTGAATGACAGAACTGGGTGTGAGATGTGGTTTTTAGTACTAAATATGGTGTGTACTCACTTGCTGTAGTATTTGTGAGAGTTGACGCAGTCTACTACAGAAACAAAGTGGCAGATGAACGTCTTCTGGTCGAAAGCCGTGTAGTTAGCACACAGGAAGTCCACGCGCACTCCGTACAGACAGTGGTGGTAGATCTGAAATCAAATAGAAATCATTTATTTTACATAAATAAATTCCACACTACTGTATCTCTTCTGGAAGAACTAAGCATTCAAATTTGCGAAATTCGGTGCTGGAGCAAATGCACAGGTTTTTTTCAGGATAGACAGACAGGTGCATTCTGGAAGAGCTATAAATCCAAGAGAACTCAAACCCGGAGAAACTCTTGGAAACTGACAAAGCGTTTGGCAGGAGAAGTAGAGGAAAGTCAGCAAAGCGTTGGAGTGAACAAATTTCACAGGAGTCTGGAAAGTCGCTTCCCGCGACTCTCCACGCAGCGCAGCACTGTTGGGAATGGTGAAGCCAGAACTTCCAAAAAAAAAAAAATCTGAAGTCTATAAACAAAATTGTAATTTGTGTTGGGCATCTCATTGGAGGACCAGGAATATTCGTGATCTTCACCACCAGATGACCAAAACATCATCATTCAGCTGTGATGTGACTACATGTTATGCATCCCATCGCGATACATTCACAATAGTACTAACTACATAATAAAGACACAGTACCATATAATATCTTTCAATGGTTTCTACCTGCCATTACCCACGTATCAAAGTGTGAAATCTTCTTCTTGAGTCGTCACCTTATTGCCAAGGATCGTGACGCCACAGAAGCAGATTCCTCCACATCTCATGGGTCTTATGGACCTGTAGACTGCGACTTAAGATAAATAAAAAAAATATCCCATTAACCTTTTAAAGATTATGCCGTTAAAGAATTTGCGATACCCATGTACAAGTATTTCAAATTCTCATACATTCGCGTCATGTATAGATGACGCTCGTCTTTTAGGCACGCGACCGGTTGGCATGTATAAATGACGCTCGTCTAAAAAGGGTTAAGAATGGTTATTATACCTGGCATTTATACTCCGTATCCGCATAAAATCCGTCGTGAAGTCCGTCGCACTTGAATGACATCTGTTCCGGGGGTGGCACCAGCGACAGGAAGGGATATGAGGACAGGTTGTATCCGTTGAGTTCGCGGGGCAGGTTGGGGTCGTAGATGTAGTCCTTTTGCGGGATGCCCGTGTACTTGGAGGTGGTTGTCTCCGTGCCGTTTGCTGTAGCGTTCCTGATGCCGTCAGAGTCTGGACCCTGCAATGGTAATTATTGGTTGTTGGTGGGATTGTTGATTGATTGATTGATTTGTATGTGAAAAGATAGTTTTGTTATGCAGGAATTAGATTTGGTGAAGAAGGATGTGATACTAATTCGGTATCGGGGAAGTGGGAGCGGCAATTGATTGTTGATTGATGGATTTGGATGTGAAAGGTTAGTTTGGATATGAAGGAAATAGGTTTTAAGGTGAAGTTATACGTGAAATCCTATTTAGATACTTTTTAAATTAATCTTTACGACGAATTGGCTTGCAGTATGAACATCCAAAAATATGCCACGGATAAATTGAAGCTTTTACTAGCTTTTCTATGTATCGAAATTACAATAAAATTATTAGTTATGTAACAAAAAATATAAACATGAACCACTAAAAAAAAAGTTTTTTCAAGACTTTACTATGAAGTAATAATATAAGAAATAATTTTTTTTAAATACCCCTCTACGGCTAAGACTATTTTTGAGGTTTTCTACGTTCTAACTTTTTTTCATTCTTATAAAATTATGCACAGAATAAGTAAAAACCACTTTTTCGCTTACTTGCCTCGCGCAAATAAGACGCTCGATTTTAAATTTTGCAGGCATGAGAATCGAAATATTTGTACAATTTGTAGCGTTTATTTTCCTCTTAATGAAAAATGATGTTTATGCTAATTTGGTATCTGGGCGATGGTAGTGGCAATTAATTGTGGAATTATTGATTTGGATGTGAAATGTTTGTTTGGTTGTGCAAGAATTGGGCTTGGAAAAGGATAATGATGTTGATTTGGGATTTGAACCCTGGAAAGGTAATTGATTGTTGGTGGGGTTGTTGATTGATTGATTCGTTTGTGAAAAGATTGTTTGGTTAGGCAGGAATTAGGTTTGGTGAAGAAGGGTGTTGTTGCTAATTCGGTATACGGGTGGGTTACGGGCAGTGGACTGACAATGGGCCACTTGCATCACATTTTTTAAATACAATTTTCCGGTTTAGGCAAATATTGATATTCCGTTTTTTTTTTTTATCGTATTTTTGAAACTCTGGCGATTTTTTATGGTGATTATGGTGATTTAATGGGTGACAAAATTTTATGGTGGCGAAAAAACATTAATTAATTAATTACATAGCCGAAAATCATTTAAAAAAAAAAACCGACGAATTTTTTCGGAAAGTCAGTTTCCCAACGATACGTACTAGATGAAAATCCTTTAGCATTTTATTTAATGGAAATCTTTTAGTAATGCGTATATCGGAAACCTTTAAAACATGGTAGCCGAGTGGAAAAATGCGTTAAATTCCCATTGGGGTGTTGCAACGTCAACCCTGTGCTAGCTAAGTCCTCCATCATAGCACAAGCAACATTTTACGATTGTATTATTTATTTGGGAGGCGGATACGGGTACCGCCGCCGCGTGAACCATTTATTGGACCACAGGTCAACCCCAAGTGGTCTTGGTGGCAGATGTGACTGCCCACAAATTGCGTGGTGGGCCGGTTCGGGAGAAACTGGTTAAGACCTTTTGACCTCTACAGCCGGACTCTCTCGACCCATCGCCTTGCACCGCAGCATCCGAAAATTTGCATCACCCTGATGGTTTTTCCTCAGGGCCTCTCGTACAGACATTATGTTAAAAAAAACTTTTGCAGTACTTGTCTACTAAAGAGAATCCAATTAGTGTTACAAATCGTTAAATTTCTTAGATTCCAATATGGCGTGCTGTGGAATTACTGACCGCACTATAAACACGCGTAAAAATAATTAAAATATTCAGTTTTGAAGTTATGTTTTATTGTCCAAGGCTTTTGGTGAAGTTGGAACTGTTTTCCGGTCTATTTGCTTCCTTCCGCCTCGCTGCCGATTTACTTCAACTTGGCAGGGGGGAATTCTCTACCTGTCTGCCGTCCATTAGTGCTGTATGCTGATTCAGCGAACTATTGATATTTCTATCAAAAAATAATAATAAGTCAGAAATCTATCATGTACGAGTACCAGGCTATCCATGTCTATTGCAAAATCTCCGCTTCCAGTATTTATTTATTACTCACCCTAATGGACTTTTACATTCTAATTAATTGATTGGTGGTAAGTACACTATTTTAGTACCGAAGTTTTTATGTATAGGTACTTCCAATATTGTTCCGTACCTACTTATACCATCGGGAGCAACAAATAGCTAACCATTTTTTTTAAAGTTGCGTTTTTAATACTTTATATAAATTCCTCAAATAAGGACATTAAACACTTGATTATCTCTACATTTTATAAATTAAAGTTCTCCGCCGCGACTGTCTGTTCGAGATAAACTCAAAAACTACTGAACGGATTTTCGTACTGTTTTCACCAATAGATAGAGGGATTCATGAGGAAGGTTAAGGTATATAATTTGTCAAAGTTTTGCGTCAATTGGTTGAAATATATAATATATAAAGGAGAATGTCTGTATGTTGTGGACGACCGAGGATTTGATTTGTATGCAAATCTACAGTTTTATGCCGAGGTTAATGAAATTTGCACATGTGGCCTTCACTTGTCTACATATGATTTCGAAAACTCTGTGTCAAGCCCGGGCATTGCCGGGGACTTCAGCTAGGTAAAAAATAATAATAAGAAGATATTCCAGAGTTCTACCAGGCTATCCATATCGATAGTAAAATCCCTGCTCGCTATATTGGTGGTATGTACATCATATTAATATCAAAGTTTTTATGTATATTTCCTATATTGTTCCATACCTACATCTAAGCTTTTACCGACGATAATAGTAAGGACAAAGACTCGACCGTATTATTTCAGATGGTCAAAATAATACCGCTTTACAATAAAATCCAAATAAATGGAATATTTCTGAACGTATCTGAAAACTAGAAACTGTTTTAGAAAGGTGATAAAATACGCTTTCAAATTTTATAAATCGAAATGAACATTTAATTTTTTAAATATAAAAATTACTGATAACGAAAAAAAAAAACACAAATATATTTTATTAGATAAATGTGTTATAAACATTATTATCACCTCACTTTTTTGTCGTTCCATGTAAAAATTATTTTATAAAAATATTCCAAGGTTTCATAAATTTATTTCAAAATGCGATTCGAAACTTTGGTTAAATAAAGTTGTGCATTTTACTGATTTTGTGGTTAGTTTCTGTATTTGAATATAAGCGTGGTCTTTTCTCTTTCTAACACCGTTTATATTATATTTCTCACTTTGATAGTAAGGGAGATAGAACCATTTCTATGAGACCTACAAGAGTTGACCCCTATAGGGGTCAAATAAAAGACTCTGAGGATTGATTATTACAAAATAAATCTAGCAAAAAATACCAATATTCGCTACATCCAAAGTACTTACTTATGCTGGTATTCTCAAGCAAAAGTAGAGCTACTCTCTTAGCTAATATGCTTCCAATATACATGTTTTATTTTATGCAATTTTAATGCAAAACGTTAAAACCATTACAATCGGAATTTTGGGGTGTTCAGTTTTCGATTCAGGCTTTCGATTTAAAATAATATCATACCTCCAAATGTTAATACGGTAACATAATATGAACTGCTTACTGCGTTTTAAAGCCAAGAATCTACATAGATTTTACAGTTAATCCCATATTTTTATTCATTTTAATTTTTTAAAACCGCCTACCTAAAATTTGATAGCCATCGCTTGAAATGTTGGTAAAGCAATGAAGTTATTTTTTTTTTCTCTTAAGAGCGATAATTAAAAATAAAAGGTTTTTCGAAAGATCGAAACCCTTAGCGATTTTGCCAATGTTTTTCATGAACATTATCTACAATTTTCCTAAAAAAACGGTCCAAAATTCAAACTAAAGTCTTTTTCAAGCCATTTTTTACCAAAATACTGCAATTTTTCTATAAAACATCGTGAATTGTGTTCTGGTTACGTCCAAGGAACCAGCCCACTAGACCGCACCAATATCTAACTCACTTTCGATAAAATTAGCATAAAAAACCTCAACCGACCACGCAACCAAACAAGCAACCAACCAACACTGCATTCTCAAACTAGACAGTTATTGTAGGTAACTCTGCTAAGGTAGGGCATTATGAATATGAACAAATAATCTTCTATCGTTAATTCGATTCCACGTAGATATTCTATATTTCACATCGTATTTTTTTAGATTGATTGTAATCTCTCTTGGACTATTTTATCATTCCAGAGGCGTACCACAAGGACGGGACTTTATGCCTTTTCTAAATACGAATCATTTTTATGGCAAATCTACTGACATAATTTTTATTTATTTATTTATATAAAGTATCTTTACATTTGGTTTTACGATGCCCGTTTCACTTGGATATACCTGTGTCGAGACAGGCGTAAAGATAGGTACATAAATGAATATCGTAGTTATAAGAATATTTAAGGTTAAATACACATTAATTTGAATGCAATTAAAACAGAACAGTGATTAGAAGTGTGGGTAAATCCTTTAAAGAAAGTTATCTTATAAATGTAGGAAGAGATGAAGTAAAGTAGTAAATCCTGTCAAATCTATTAAATTAAATTAAATTTGACAGGATTCTATTATTTTAATTTATTTTTTATGGGCTAGGTCGTATGTACATTGTTATTTCTGTCTATGTGTGATTTATTTTACAAATTTTTGCAGTAGTGTGGCGTCCAATACTTAAAATTATTTTTTTTATATCTTGTTTGAATTTTGTCAAGGATTCAGTTTGTCTGTTTGTGTAGCTGGTAGAGTATTGTATAGTTTGCAAACTATGTATAATATAATATATATGCTAAAATATATTGCTTGTTCAATATTTATCATTAACAATATATTCTTTAAAGAAAAAATAGTTTTATGGAGGTAAAATAAAATGTTTGAAAATAGTACGAATCGAATTAAATGGTGGTGATAGATTACAATAGATTTCACATGTAAAAAGATGGGATTTAAAATCATTTCGGGATTTAAATAACAACCAAAAATGTTGTGAACTAAATTTTCATCTGAAGTAAGCTATAAATAAGTATGCAGTTCACACGCGGTAGAAGTGAATCCTTCATTAAACTAAAGTAGACAAGGTGGGGAGGCTACGAAGCACCGCACAAAGAGGAAATCGATAGGCTACGAAGCACCGCACAAAAAGGAGACCGATTAGTCTATCTAATTCTCTCGCAGTCATGTATGTGTGTGTCTTTTTTTAGTGTCGCTATTATTCTTTTTATTGAGTTTCAAATCACAACGGTGCTAAAGAAATTTCACTAAAAATAATACATATCTAGGTACCTAGAGGAAAATATTTGCAACGAATTGCAGAAAAAATAAATAAGTAAACGGAATATGGAAACATATTTAAATGGTGGTGTACGATTATTGTTAAAATTATTATCACATTTTGGGTTAAGTGATTGATGCTTTGGATAAGGTTACATTAAGGGGGACAAAATAGGAAATCGATTGGTAGAACAAGAAGATCGGGTATTGTGGGGCTCTCACATCACTGCATATCCCTGCGGGCATGCGTCTCAGCTTTCAGCACATCATCACACATAATATCTCCTCTGTTATAATATATAAGCAATGTTACACAACGCGTTATGTTTTATATGGTTTAAAAATATCACACGCTCACAAAACAGGCTACAATTAAACAAAAAAGTTAAGAAATGTTCATGCATGTTTTATATGCGTGTGAAAATATAATATAAACCAATAAAACAGTTTCAAAACTGAGAAAAACAATTTTAATCTTTGAATCATGTTCTTCCCAAGAAGAAGATCAAAAATATCAAATGGCTTGAGTTATGCAAGTTTCAATTTGATAAATGGCGTAAAATTAAATGATTTCTTAATAATATATGGCGTACTTAATATTAAATGATTTAATTATTTTCTTCTTACAAAGAAGAACGAGCATGTCAAATGGCTTGTATTATACAAGTTTAAATTTGACAAGTAAAATAAAAAAAATAATAACTAAAACAAAATGATTTATTATGTTTGGGTCAAATGGCTCGTTTTTTAACAAGTTTACAATCTGACAGATGGATGATTTAGTATAATTTTTCTCCGATAGAGGCGCGAATGTCGCTTATTCAAACCTTCCATTCCTTTCTAACGTATTTGGGTGCGGTAACATTCTGTTCAACGGTAATGGGGGGGGATACCTCGTCGGACTCCGGTGACTCGGGGGCCTCTGTAGTCGTCGTGGTGGTCCTGAACAGCGAGGTGGCTTTGCCCCCCCAGGCCTCGGGCACCACGAGGCAGCATAGGATGAGGATTCCTGCAAAATAACACGTAAAATAGACACATTTAGATAGTGGTCTTCAAATTATGTTACTTCAAATCATAAACTTCAAGTGAAACCCGGTTATAACGATTAGCTTGGATTGAGAAATTCTGCAAAATAGCATGTTAACTACATTGTTCAACTTCAAATCATTAAAACTGCAGTGGAACCCGGATATAGCCGAAAAATTGGAAGATGATTCCTTCAATATAACACACAATTCTTCATTAATGTCTCTTATTGTAATGTTTCCACGGTGGAACCTGGTTATAACGGGTTCGCTTATAAGGAAAACATTGTTGTAGTGAAAAAATATTCGCAATTACACAATTTCATGTTTTTTCGACAAATGAATTGCTTAGGTGCCTGACCCTTAATGCAGAGCTAGTGTGTAGCACTTAAATTGTTTTGTTAAATATAATATGTTAGCTTTTCTCTGCAAATTTTGCCTTTTTCATTAATTTTAGTTCACGAAATTGAACATTTTCATAACGAGACCTCATTGCATTTTCTGTAAATATGAGTTATTGGCATCGGTTATTTTGTAACATCTCGATGGAGCCCCGTGATAGCCTGATAAGTCTAAAATTAAAGCCATAGTGGTTTTCGTGAAATTGTGTATTTATCAAAAACCATGTATCATAAAAAAAAAAAAAAAAAAAACTTTTTTTAAATATATTACCCTCGCACAGGCATGCGCCTTAGTGGGTTCCCACATTATTGTTATGATTTTCAAATATGTAAATATAATTTGTAAAATATGGGAAAAATAAAGGAATTAAATAAATAAATAAATAAATAAATAAATAAAGACCCATCGAGCACTTTTGTTATTACCGTGACGACCGACGATTACGGTACCGTGACGGCACAAAAAAGCATAAAACATACGTTCTTTATCTACTAATGCTGCAGTTCTTTCTTACACATTAAATAATGGTGAGACAAAATATGAGACACAATGGACGTGTGTCTGTTTTCCCAAAGTAATACTTTTTTTCCTGTGGAGGAAACAGATTTATCTTATTAGGTGCGGCTCAGCCACGGCGACTGGAATAAATTGTGTTTCATTTTCTTTATTCGTACGAGGGTTATGATAATGATTGCACGTTTCCTTTGGGGGACACACTTTCATTGTGTGTCTAATTTTCTACTCTTGTTATTTAGTGTGTAAGGAAGAGCTGCAGCTATATATGTTTAAGAACGAAAGCAAAACCATCCGCGCATTGACATTTGACGTTTTTGATTTTTTTGGAATTCACTCAAACTTCAATATTATTCTTGTAACTATATTTCATTCTTTAAAAATTATCGTCATCGCTAGCAGTATTGCAGGGGTCTACGGAGACGTCACGGTGCTGTGTGTGCGAGAGATGCAAGAAAATTATTTTATAGGAAACAGACTTACATACACTGTGTATCTCATCTTTTGTCTCACCATTATTTAATGTGTAAGAAAGAGCAAAATTATTGTGATAAGGAACGTATGTTTATTGCCATTTTTGTGCCGTCACGGTACCGTAATCGTCAGAAAAATATAAAAGCGCCTATTCAAAACAACATTTGTTGATTCTAGCTTGTAGGTATTATTAATCGTGATCCTAATAAATTTGTTTAATTTATCCTGTTTATAAAATAGCAGATATTTTCAGCCTTGGGTAATTTATTGCCTACCTAAAATCAACAGCTAGCTCGTGGGTAGCACAGTGGTAGTATGGTAAATCCAAATTCTTGCGGCGCGGTTCAACACCCGAACAAGACGTCCTTGCTAATATGTATGCACATAAGCCTTTGCCTTGTCCAGGACCAAGGCTGTATGACCTTCGATGCACTACTCACTACTTAGTACTGCCCACTGCATTCTGCTGCACTATTGCATTGGTCTTTGGTCATTGCATTGGCTATCGTCCGCAGTTTCCAGCTCTTTGTTCGAAAATGCATAATATTACCAGGGGCATACAGCATTTGCATTCAAAATATGCACTGTAAGAATCTGAATTGCAATACCTTATCCATTTATATAATTCACCATTGTCCAGAATGTGTTGAATGGTCAACTCACGTTTAGACCTTGATTTTTTGGTATAAGCCTAAAAGATTTGTATCGCTCAATAAACAATTGAAGATATTTTATATTTCTCTAATTTTAGCGAAGTCTTGACTTGACTTGACACTTATTATGTTTTCTCTGTTTGTATTTGTTTCCATATACCATCCTTTATTCTTACAATGTACATTTTCCCAAATTTTGTGTTACTTTGTTGTAATTGGACGTAAGTCCGTTAATAAATAAATAAATATCTTTGCGAGATACAATAGGTATATATTTCTTTGTTATTTTTATTTATAATGCCGCCGCGGGAACCATTTATTGGATAACCAACACCTTTGCTATAGGTCACCCCAAGTGGTTCGCTGCGTTTGGTGACATAATCGGGTTCACGGGGGTGAATTTTGTCCAGATGCGGCCGATGCGTCTGCCAACGTGCTGCGTGGAGGGCCGGGTCGAGAGAAACTGGTTGGGGAGGTCTTTTGATCTCTCCAGCAAGAATTCCTCGACCCATAGCCTTGCACCGCAGTTAGAGAGTTGGATTCGTACGTCCGTCACTCCTGGACACACTAAACCCTACCACCCATTCCTACCCACCCTTCATACATATTTCCTTCCCAGAACTTCCTCTCTTTCCTTTCCTTAAAAAAAACTTTCCACACGATTTCCATTAATCTTACTAATATTATTATAAATGCGAAAGTTTGTATAGATGGATGGTTGGTTGGATGGACCTTACTCTTTCACGCAATAAATATCGAATGGAATTTAAAAATTCTTTTACTAATCGAAAGCTACATTATTTGCGAATAACAACGGCTTTATATATTGGTAAGCTCTGGCGTTATGAATGAGCTGTGGCGTTGTGAAATTATGTATCATACGTTTTCTGTCCTTAACAAAATCGAGTTATTGCAAACGTCAAACAAATTGTTACCTTGGAAACAATGGTTTTTTTTTTAATTTTAGGCTTAAAAAGAGTGCTTTGTTGTGATTAAAAGGAGTATTTTTTTGGCATCGTAGTTAATATCTATATATCTCTAAAAATGTTTATTCTCCGAACAAAAAGCATAACGTTGATATAAAGCATAGCGTTTGAAGTGGACTGTCATTTTCTTATTTTTTTAGGTTACTCCGTATTCAAATATGAATAAAATACTAATAAAGGGAGTAGGTAGGGGAGACTGGGGATGGTTGAAACACTTTTACTTTAACTAGGCGTAGTAATATTTCTTATGTATTTATGGAAAAAATGATTATACCAGATGTTCTATGATCTATCTAGTTATCAAATTAAATTTATTGTATGGCCACAACTCGTACAGGTAAGCTACAATGACCAATTAAAGACGATGGGGAAAACTGTTTCAATTATCCCCATAGTGTGGACGATTGAAACAGTATGTGGGGATAATTGAAACACTCTAAATATCTATGGAATAATTGGAATAATTTTAATCAATGTTCAACATTTTCATTATTAAAACAGTACTCAATGAAATCATGAATAGTGATTAAACATATCACAAGTATTTAAAAAATTATAAACATAAATGTCTTGAAATGAAACAACTTTAAATATATTTTTTATTATTTGTGTTTACGTGCTCTTAGTTATACTTATTATGAGTATTTGGCATAATCAACATACTTTTACTGCGATATTATCCTGGAGCAGAATAGAACGGTATTAAAAATAAGTTTTTTGCTTTCATACAAAAGTGCT
Source organism: Limnephilus lunatus (assembly GCA_917563855.2). Classification (NCBI taxonomy): domain Eukaryota; kingdom Metazoa; phylum Arthropoda; class Insecta; order Trichoptera; family Limnephilidae; genus Limnephilus; species Limnephilus lunatus. The sequence goes on along the minus strand of OU830596.1, from coordinate 3,150,883 downwards.
TGTTTCAACCATCACACTGTTTCAATCATAACAATGTAGAATTTACCTCTGAATAAAGAGCATTTTTTGTGTGTAAAATTCAACAATTAAGAAGTCGAAAAAATAAAAATTTATTGAATTTATGGTTTGGGATGTGACATCATTATACAAAATATCGCAATATTTTAGATTTTTTTTTAAATAATCTGTTAAGTGGCATTAAAATCTATTAAACAAGTAAATATTATCTATTAAAAGAAAAGAAAAATCTGGATGTGCAATTCACATGCGGTAGAAGTGAAATATACAGAAAACCAAAGTAGACAAGAGTAGAGACTACGAAGCACTTTTTTTTATCAATGTGAAGGGTGATTTTTTTTCATATTTTTGTCCTCGGATTCCAGTGCACCTTTTCCTATACATTGGTCATCTTGTTTGTGGTTTCTTCTTCAGAGTCTCTAGGTGTAGTTTTTTTTGCCTGCTCATTTTGGAATGGTTTGAAGACTAAATATTGATTTTACAAAATAATATTCTTTTTTGATTTCGTAGGATTCGACCGCGATGAATGATTATCAAGTTATAAAAGAACTTTGCGATCTAAGGACGAAATAGTGAATTTTTGCAAATGAATAAGAAATTTGGTAAAATCTTCTTCTTGCATTCAGACAGATTTGTTCGTGGTACCGATACTACCAATCGGACTATCTTTTAAGAAATGGCTTAATTGATACGTAGAAATGTGAACATCGGCGGAATTGAGTTGCCAATTGCATTTGCCGCTACAGACAGTTATGAAAGTTCCTCGTTCGGCCGACGTTACTGCATCTACTTGCCGAGTTCCTCTCCTGGCTATAAACCGATTAGGTTTTTGAACAGTTGTGACACCGGTCTCATCTACGTTATAGACGTCCTTTGGTTCAAATTTAAAACTATCCATAACGTTCGCTAAATTGTTGAAAAATTCATCAACATTATGTCAATTAAAACTTGTTGCTTGTGCCATACCTACTCGTGGCTTGGGCACATCTTACAGATAATAAATTCTGGATGGCGCGCAAAAATCCTCGTAGCCATTCTATTCCGGCCATCCCATTTATGTAACATGAATCTGGCCTTATGTGGTCAAATCAAATGCCAATTGTCTTAAATCTTTTGAAGATAGCCCAAAATAGGTAAATGTTAGCTGTTTTTTTAGCATAGTTTGCAACCTCGGTTTCTTGAGAAGGGGAACACACTTTCTTCATAACATAATTTTTTTCTCTGTTGTTTTGTACTTACATAATTGATAAAACAATGTATACTATTAACGTTGATTTTTTTTAGTTATAAATGTATGAAAATCAATAAAGATATGTTATTACGAAATTGCCACGTGAGGGTGTGTGACGCCGAATGTGGTCGAATGAGATCGACTTCATCAACCAAGATCACAGAAGTTCACCATTCAAGATCACAGAAGTACATTAGACTTAATGATTTGAATAATACTTAATGATTTAAATTTCTTCTTTAAATTTTCTCTCAGTGTGGACGATTGAAACATGGTTATGATTGAAACGTTGCAATCATCCTCACACGAGTTGTATCAAACATCCCCACGCTGCATTTTCTGCTTCAAAGTCAAAAACATGCCTTTAAAATAGACATTAACGCCACGCAAATGCATTATAAATACTCTTAAATAGATGAAGAAGAGAATGTAATGAAACATTTCGTCAAGCTGTGAGAGTAAAATGAGTTATAAGATAAACAATAATGTCTTAAATATTTACGTTTTAGTGCGAAATTCAATAATGTCCCCTATGCACGATTGAGTCACTCGCTAGCTACTGCGCTTTTGTAGAAACGTCCCAACAGACCTGACGGAGTTTCGAGTATTGTATCACACTCTTAGGTATTATAGTTTCCGAGTAAATTGAGATGTTTCAATCATAACGTGTTTCAATCGTCCCCAGTCTACCCTACTTAAAATAAATTTCTATTTCTATACTTTAAATATTTTCTAAAATAGAATTTTTATTTGCGAAATGTCATTCTCAAATTTTGAAATTTTCTATTAAACCATAATTATTTTTAGCAAGAATAATAACAATTATGCCACGAAAGCGTAAGTCGAATCTAAGCAAAAGCTCTAATAAAGCTCGAGCTATGAAAGTTGCAAGACTTGAAGAGACGTTTCCACAAGCTGAAGTGCGAAAACTTAAACATGCGTTGTTTCAGGCAGCACACAGAGCTGCTGAGTCAACAGAACAATCCCAAGCTCGCCGTCAACAGCATGCTGAATATCTAAATGGGAAATGACATAGGCTACTTTTTATCACGGAATTTTTTTTTCATTAACGTGGGAAAATTCTTTATACAGTAATTTCCCACTAGTACCATGCGAGCGAAGCCGCGGGTAAAAGCTAGTTAAAAATAATATATAGTAGTGGAAGATACTTTCTGTATCACCCTGTTGTAATACCACCATTCAGAATTGAAATGTTACTTGAAATGGCTTTAGCCGTGTTTGGTGACCAGATCTGAATAGCCAGGTACTTTCCCACCTTCATCTCCCCCATATCTTTCCTCTCCCCTTACGTCAGCCTCAGAACATACCACAATTGGGATGCCACAGTTTCACTGGCTACAAACGGGAGCAGTTGGGACTCTTAAGCGGTATTCACATAAAAAAAGGTACCAGATCTGAATAGCCAGGTACTTTCCAACCATCTTCTTTCCCATCTCATTCCTCCAAATTGAGAAAGCCACAGTTTCTATTGGAATCGAACATTGTCATTTCTTTAATAGCACAATCAGATTCAGATCTTGTTAAATATTATAGAAAATTTAATATTATTGTATTGGCAATGAGTCTTAATTACATACAAATCCCTTTCTAATTCGTGTTGATATTGTTTTATTTTATTTTATAAGGCGTGGTGTTAAATGCAGGTGTTCATTAAAGTTGCAAATGGTTTTAAAATGGAAAGGTACTTTTGATGTCGATCATTCCAAAAAGCAACTTCTTTTATTATTACAGTGACGACCTACGTTTACGGTACCGTGACGGTAATACACATACGTTCATTATCGCTGTAATGCTGCAGCTCTTTCTTACACGTTAAATAATGGTACACAAAAGATTAGACACACAAAATACGTGTGACTGTTTTCTCCAAAATACTACATTTTTCCCTTGGAGGAAACATATATATCTTATTACGCTCAGCTACGGCGACGGGCGTGGCATTTAATGTTCCTTATAAGTGTGAGGGAGATGTATGATAATAATTGTATTTTTCCTTTGGAATGGTGCTGACATACGTTTACGGTTTTTCTCATTTTCGACTGTTGTTATTTAGTGTGTAAGAAAGAGCTGCAGCATTATGCGTTAAAGAAAACCATCAGCATCCAAAGTACTAATAAATAATTCCGGGTACTTGGTTCCAAACGATTGTGAACAGATGGGACTTTTGTGCAGTGCAGTGGATTTTCCAGTACCTAATACTTACATTGTTAGTCTTCACGCCGTTAATTTACCTACATTTAGGCTCATAAAATAATAAATATTTTTTGTTTTGGTTTTTAAACAAAACATTTTTTAAATTATATGAATATGCTTCAATCGTCAGACAGAAGTATTTTCACTGACTTGGTACGAGTATTTCTATATAAAATTATAAATTATGTAGTTGATGTTCCACAAATGCTTGCATTAATTAGGTACTAAGGTAGTTAGTAAATACTAAAATTTAGTAAGCTTACGGATTCCACTACGTAATGCTAGAAGTCGGGATTTATTTCGGTGCAGAAATTCTGTAACTAACTATCATATGTATTCCTCTTTCCTCAGAATAATAATGGAGGGAAATAATTACACCAAGTCAATTGACATTTTCAATTTATCACTAAAAATATACAAAATGTTGTTACTGAGGCATTTTATTGAGTTATGTACAATAAAACTGTATAATTTTTACTGTACATCTGGAAAAGCCCCTAAAAAGGGCGTTTTTTATTTTAAATGCTTAAATTCTACCAGTTTCTAAAACAAAATATGAAAATCTCTAAGATTTGAGACATTTTTAAAAGTGTTACAATATTTTTTCGTGATAACCGGGTTGACGTAGACATCAAGATCAAACAGAAGAATAGCATAACAAAAAAAAAACGTACCAACTGCCAAGTGGCCACCTGTCAATCGATCCTTAGCTCTTTTCATTTTGAGCGGGGTCACCTCTGAAACAAAAAGAGAAATGACATTAGTTTCATGACATCAGAATATAAATTTTGGTGATAACCGCTTAGCATGTACACTGATACAGAAAATAAATGTTTAGAAAAAGAAAAAAAGTTTTTTCACAAACAATTATTAATAAATCTTATGTATAAGTACCTACAAGATACTTACAGGAATAAACGAGGTTACGGAATATATGTTTTAAAAATTTATTTATTTATTAATTAATTTATTTCGATATTGTTTTTATCAAACTCTCCAAAAAATATATTCAGAAAGGTATTTTATGTTGATTTAGTTACTTTATGTATGCATAAATAAACAGTAATAATGAAGTAAATGTATAAATAAGTATATTTCTTATACATTTAGTTACAGGGTTTTGGTGGTGGGTATGGGTACCACCGCCCGGAAACCATTTATTGGATAACCAACACCTCTGCCATAGGTCACCCCAAGTGGATAACTACGTTTGGTGACTTAGCAGGGATACCCGGGTTCGTAGGAATGAGGTTTGTCTGGGTCTTGGCGGGGAATGCATCTGCCACCAACTGCGTGTCAGGCCGGATCGGGAGAGACTAGTTGAAGGAGACCTTTTGACCTCCCCAGCAGGACTCTCTCGGAAAATCGCCCCGCACCGCAGTGGGTCACTCTTGAACAAACTAAGCCCCAGATTTCTACCAAGCCCTCATACCTTATTCCTTCCCAGAACTGCCTCTCCTTCTTTTCCTTAAAAATATCCTCCACACATCGTCCCCAAAGATGAAATAGGCCCTGAGGGAAATTGTTTTCCTTAGTGGGGTCAATGTAAATGTTTTTTGAAGTAAAACTTCTTTACGCACGCTCGACACTTGAGGGTAAAATGATGAATACGTTATGAAACGTTACGAAAAAATATGAAACGTTACGAAAAAATGTGACACGCTAATCAATATGAAACGTCATCAATGTGAAATGCTAATCAATGATATGAGTTGAGTTGAGTTGAGTTGAATTGAGTTGAATTGAGTTGAGTTGAGTTGAGTTGGGAGTTGAGAGCTGAGAGCTGAGAGCTGAGAGCTGAGAATTGAGAGTTGAGTGGATGGGGATGGGGATATTTTTATTCGTGTTGTTGTTATATTGTTAATGGACGGCATAAGTTAGTGAAGTTTTACTTCAGTCGTGTGGTCTAAAGCACACTCGTTTTTTTTGTAACTTCTGTAAAGTTGTTTTCTGAACATTTCGAATCTTGTTACCCTCTAAAGTTCGTCCCCTGATAGTTGATCCCCCGGATAGTTGACCTCTCGGGTAGTTGACCCCTCGGACAGTTGACCCCTGACATTTGGTTTGCCGGACAGAAGATCCCCTGCCTGTAATGCCCCGGATACTTGATCCCCTTGATTATTTCTTCTGTACTTCCTCATTAATAACGTAAGCATGCAGGATTGATATTTGCATACTTACTTTACCAATTAGGAAATACATCATAAATAATCATTTGGAATTTGGAGGATCAAGTGTCCGAGAGATCAACTGTCCGGGGATAAACTGCCGGGGAGTAAGCGTCACGAAATAATCCAATTTCAAGACTACCTCCGCTTTAGACCCCATTTCAGAATGCCCTAAAATGGCTACTGGTTTTCTGAATGTTGATATCACAACAGTCCTCTAATAACCCCACTATAATTAATTAATTAAATATAACGAGAAATAACATGTTAATTGATGGAAATTTGTCTAAATTAACACTTTCGACATAAAAGGGCTTACTAACAGGAATAAATAATACGATATTTAGTATAATTTCACACTAAATATTCAATTTTCATGATAGCATCATGAGATAAAATCTATTTTGTAACCAAATAACGCTAATACCAGAGAAAAAGTTTTTTTTTGTATACAATTTATACATACGCGTAAATTAATTTTGAGTAACTTAAAAACAAACTTTCTATCTTATCGTGATGTATTTTTGAGGTATTATGCCGTGTTGTTCTACCCCCTTCTTTAGCCAATGTTTCGAACGGAAGGCATGAGGTCTATGTATGGTGCTATAGCAGATATACTAGGATAAAAACCATGCACCATAATATTTATTTATAAGTTAAACAATAAAATGTTACCAGATTATGTTGAATAATGTTAAAATTAATAGTAGGTACAGTTCATTGTTATTCTACGAAAAACTGCAACTATTTTAGGTTTTGTAAAACAAATTTATCGGAAACCAAAACTATATTTATTATAAAGGTTTTAAAATGTTCAATGAACTCCCTGTTAATGTTAAGGAAGCTAAAAGTCTTGCAGTTTTTCGTGGATTATGTCGTAATGTTGTGAAGTCCAAATTTTAGTGAAATCTCCAGAAAACTTAAGTAGACAGGAGTTGGGAGACTACGAAGCACTATTTTTTTTATCAATGAATTTATAATTTTTTCCATATTTTTGTCATCGAATTCCAGTGCATCTTTTCCTATACATCTCATCTTATTATTATTTGTGTTTTCTTCTTCGGAGTCGCTAGATGTCGCTTTCTTTTGTGTTATCTTTGCCTGTTCTTTTTAGAGTGGTTGGAAGATTGGATATTGATTTTACAAAAATTTATGTTTTTTTTTTGCATTTCGTAATATTCGACCCTTGGTCCGCTGAATGTCTGGCCACTGAGGTTCTTTAGGCGCTTTGTGCCACCAGACCAGAGAAGACTTGCGTGGGACTGTGTATTTATCGTATTATATTGGAACCGAGTATCCGTGAAATAAATAAATATTTTATTGCTATCTCATTCTCTCGCAGGCTAAATCCTACAGATGTATGTGTTTTTCTCTTTTTAGTGTCTCTATTTTTGTTTTCATCGAGTTTCAAATCAAAACAGTGCTAAAGAAGTTTTGTCTTCAAACAAAAATTACAAGTGTGCAGTTCACACGTGGTATAAGTGAAACCATCAGAAAACTAAAGTAGACAAAAATGTGGAGACTACGAAGCACCGCACAAAGAGAAGACCGATAACTAATTTTATCGCAAGCTATATCCTGTAGATGTATTTGATTATTTTTAGCGCTTTTTCGATTCATCGAGTTTCAAATCACAACGGTGCTAAAGAAATTTTCACTTCAATAAGTGATTTTTATGTATCACTATATATTTTTTGTGTATCAGTGTATATGTTTGTGTATCACTATGTATTTTTGTGTATCACTATGTATGTTTGTGTATCACTATGTTTTTTTGTGTATCACTGTTTATTTTTGTGTGTCAATATGTATTTAAACATCCGTGTATGTAAATTTTTGGGCACAAGTCTGTTATGAACTGAAATAAAATAAAATAACGTTTTAAAATAATTTTAAAGTGGTAGAATTTAGTTCGAGATTTTTATTCTTATGAATCTTGATTAGAATTGACTGATATGTTCATTACGACTATAATTTTATTGTTACCCGAACAATACACCTGTTGATATAATAATAATACTGTACTGTGAGTATTGCCATGGTATTGTTAATAATGCACTTCTGGTATCTGCGTATCGCTCTTGGCACAGATTTGAGGCATTGTTTTCACTCTCGTGAGAAAATACACCACATTAATTGTAGATAAAGACAATAATGCGTGAATTAACATGGAATAAACTGACATTTTAGAAGGAAGGTAATAAAAAATATGCATTGAAACGAATTTACTTAACCCTCGACCCGTCGCGTGGGGTCTTTAAAAGCTCAGGTTTTACAGAAATGCTAATTATGTACATTTTAAATGTTTCCACTGATTCCTTACTTTAGGTAGCTTCCCAAAAGGGACTTGACGCTAGCGCCGAGAAAATTCAGTCTGCGCGTGTGCGATGTGAGATGCAGACTTGTGTTTCGGCATAGACATACAAATAACTAGACGAGAACTTACAGATGAGGGGCAAAAACCAACTATGGCGGGGCGAAGAGAGGAAAGAGACTTGTGATTCGCCAATAAATCAATCTAACAGTATATAGGCACCTCGCACTATAATATCACTATTTAGTTCTTGATAGTAAAATCTGCTTTTGAATGAATAGACATTTTTATATGGGAGCGCAAATTGCATGCCACGGTATGAACAGATGTGTAAAATCCAAATTCGCAAAGTAAGGTTCAGAGTAGTTCCATAGTGGAATATTTTGTTGCCGTAGACACTTTTACAAATGTTTCACGATTTACTTAACCCAGTAAACAGTGGCTTTGTGTTTCGCGTCGCTATGTCTAAGTATGTGTTTCATAGGCATACAGCGTCCGTGCGTAAAATGTACGATGAGAGCACGACACTGGTCCGGACACGCCCAGCCGGTTCCGAAAAATGGTTCCAATGGGAGGGGGAAATAACACGTTTTTTAACACGTAAGGGCATGTCCATATATTTTGTACGTCCGTGTTTTTCGGCGTGAGGCTCAACAAAATCAACAAAATACCACCAAAAATCAAGTTTATATGTTTTTTCATTATATTTTGTAATTGTTTTTGTTGTTATAATAATAAGTCTGTATCAACCTCAAAAAGTTATAAGTTTCATAGAAGTTGGTTAGATTTTTCTTTTAAAGTTTTCTATTAAAAAATATGATTCGAAATTACCAAAAAATGTTTCTTGTTGATTTTTAAGCTCTTGCATTGAAAATAAATATCTAATCTTTAATATTTATTTTTATCTCAAAGCAGTCATTATCACCTGACTTTAATCATTTAAAATAACATATAAAATGTATGCTATAAAAACAATTTAATCATATTTATTTTTGGGGTCTCAAGCGACCCCGCGCGACACCTTGTGTTACAAAACGTTATTTATCAATGAGCTGGAAAATCTGTTTATAAACAGCCCTGCAAATTGAATGGTGAACCGACAGTTGATCCCCCGACAAATGCTCCCCCGAAATTATAATTAACTGTATAAGTAACTGCTGACGTGGGGGCCGCTCCGTCCTAGCAATAATAATAATAATATCGAAATACCCCCCTCACCCGCGCGTGACGCAGACGCCGCTTCCAGTAGCTTCGATTTTGCTACGCCAGAGCCGTAAGTTTTAAATTTTTAAAGTTAAATTTCTTTAAGTATATTCTTTTCAATTTTTTTGCTGGCCTCTCTGACCCAACATCAGTATTTACGTGACTTTTTTTTAATTTGATTTTTAATATATAAAAATAAACATTAACAACTTTACAAAAGTTTTATATATATAGTTTATTCGAGACACTATTGAAATATTATAATAAAAGTGAGTTTATTGTTTTTATTTAGTTTCATAGATAATACAGACTGATTTCTGATCTCAAGTGATTTTTGCCAAAAATTATTACATAATATCCAAATTGTAAAATATAAGATACTTAACATTAAAAAAGTATTTTATATATTTAAATTGTCCAATAAACAATAACTTGGATTTCAAAATTTTCATGGATCTCTATAAGTATAAACATTTAAAGTAACAGGCCGGCCAGGCCCCCCAAGTCAGAGTATACGTGAAAAAAAATCACGTCAGCAGTTAAAGGTTAATAGTATTTTAAAAATTGTTTCTTACGTGCGTTCACACATTTTTAATAAAAAAATACATTTGTAGTAGTTTACGCTTATATTTTTAAAAAAGTAACTAACAATTTTATTTTGATTCTACTCAACGGAAATGATAGGAAAGCTTCAATTTATTTAATGAATATTTTTTGTATTTATTATGTAAACCGTTTCGTAGTAAAGGTTAATCAAAAATAGTAATTTGGAATTAAGCTTCGCCTTCAAATACATAATATAATTCATAAATTATAATATCACTTTCATTATATTAGTATATTCAGCTCCTCATTTCTCAAGAAGAGCACTTTAAACTTAAGTGAAGGCGTACTCCATTTGACAGCTGATTGTATCTTGAAATCAACTCAACAGTTGTCTAAACTTAATACACTTTCAAATGGTTACCATTTTCATTCATCCATTTGTAACCAGTACCATCATGATACGAGATGTTCAATTTCAGATTAGGCACTTTAAATAGGAAAAAAAAACAGCACAACATGAAAGTTTATATTAATTTGGAGATAGGATGAAAGCTGGACTGGTTCCTAGGCAGAATTAGAATACTAGTAATAAAAATAAATTAAAATTGGTAGCGCTTCACAACTTGGTCAAATACAATACATTATATACAGTTTAGAAATAATGCAACTAAAAAAGAAATATTGAAAGATTATTTAAATATTTATATTGAGGGATCAGTAGGATTTATTGGTCCAGTTAGTAGGTCTAGCGAGCCGAACCCTCTGTTATGAAAATATCTGGAGTCGGTGAATTATTTTCCTATTTGGTCTCTGGTAAGTTGACATGTTGTTCTTGTACGACCATTGTTTTGTATTTATTATACTTATATAGTGCACTTACATAGCGTGTTTTGACTAGATGATCATTTGTGGAAAAGTGTGTTGAAGGGTTTAGTTTTTCGTGTGGGGAAGATTAAACCCAGACATAAAGTCGTAAAAAGAAAAACAAATGTATAACATACAAGACTAATTAACTAAACATTATTTATAGTGGATAAAATATAGATTACAGACAAAATATTAAACTTACAAACAAATAAGTAATTATAAAAAAAATATTTCGCTAGAACCCTGAAATAATTCTCACTTATTATTTATTACTAATAAAATACTTCCAGGTACCTACCTACTTAGTAACCTCAGCATATTATCAATTAAAGTGCTCCAACACATCTGTCTGTCTGTCTGTTCTCGATAAACTAAAAACTACTGAACGGATTTTAATGCGGTTTTTACCAATAGATAGAGCGATTCACGAGGAAGGTTTAGGTATATAATTTGTCAAAGTTTTGTGTTAATTAGTTGAAATATATAATATATAAAGGCAGCGGGCTAGCAAGCGGGCAGTGTGGATTTGATACGCATGTAAATTAACAGATGGCGTTGGTTATAATGGTTGGGTAACCAAAGGAATTAAAATTAAGCTCCTCAGACGCTCAGAAAAATTAAAACTTTGTAAATTTTTTTAACGAAAACTAACAAGGTAAAACAACAAAAATTGTTTTTTTTAACTTACACACAAAAATTATACGTATTTTAAAAATAAATTAGAAAATTTATTTGTGTTTTTGTTATGAAGCAGTTATATTTGTCGAACGGTGAGCTATTTATATTTGATAAGGGAAATTTGTAATGCTGTAAAGGACAATAAATCCAAAAAAAATTAAATATGTCAATTTTTTCCGTTTTTTTTCCTTTTGATCCGCGTCTTCGAAATATTTCTTTAAAAAAAATACGTCTCTTAAGACGAGCATTTTAACATGATTTTTTAATGAAAAATTAATTAAATACTGTTATTAAATAAATGTACTTTAAAAGATCAGTTCAATACTATTTTATAATAAAAAAAAATCATAATTATAGGCCTACAAAAACCGGAGATTTGATTTTTTTTTTAAATCATTTTGATTGAATCAGATTTGATTTTTTGAAAAATCAAAAAAACTTTCTTTTCGCTATCCTGAAAGTAATTTCCTTCAAAAATTGAAAATTGTAAATTAATTGAGTCACTAGTTCAGTGTGTTTCCATCACAGTTGATCTCTTGATAGTTAGTCCCCCGGCATACTTTATACAATTTGCAGTCTGTTAAGCAAAAATACGGTATACCTATTTACACAAAATATAACTAATTGTCCCCGAATGGGTGTGCAGAGAGGATGTACCGCCGAATAACCAAAGTGTAAAACACATTTTCATTCAAATGCATCAAGGATAAAACTACTTGTCTACTTAACTTTTGATATACTGGCATACAGAGCTCCGGGCCAAAAAGGCCCCTTTCCCTTTCATCATGAGTTAATTATGTTTGTAGAAAAAATGAATTTAGGTGTTTGTTAAAAATTATTTGCAAGGAACATTTCTGCAATATGGGGGGGGGGGGGATCATTTCAGAGTAATTTTTTTAAATAAAATATGTAATATTAGAATGAAATAAACTTATTGTAAAAAAATATATATATACTGTATACAGCAGCGTGAAAGTACAAATATCGACAATTCATTTGCTATCCATACCAACTTATTAGTGTTAAGATGTTGAGACAGTAAATAGGAGCTTAAAATACATACCTATTATTAATTATGTGATTTCAAAACAATCTCAAAAATATTGCTTGGTAATTTTTTTTTATATGAAGAGAATTAAAAAAATGTTTTAATTATTTTAAAATAAGAATGAATATTTAACAGTAATTCGTATAATTAATCTCTACTAATGATTTTTTTTACACTATCTCCGCACAGGAGGCCAAGAGAAAACAAATTCCTTCATTGCCTTTGTCATCTTTTGGGATGCTGTGTGGAGGGTCTTTGGAGGGTCAAAAGGAAGGAGAGGAAGTTCAAAGTTGAATCCATTCCTCTCACTGCGGTTCAAGACGATGGAACGCAGTACGCGGGCAAACACATCCGTTCCCAAGACCTGGAAAAATCTCACACCATGAACCCAACTTATATTTGACTTCTGTGAACATTGCCTATCTTATAACCTTAGAAATAACATGGCGGATATAATTTAGTTTGCGTGTGGCTATAGACTTAGATTTCCCACGTAAACGAATCACTTGATAAAATAGCAAAGTAATTTCTTTCCAACGATAATTTAAATATAATATAATTCCATCAAGACCACCCAATATGAAGATATTAAATTACTGACATTATTAAAGAGTTCCCATGGGGCGTGGGTTTTATCTTCAACGTCGTGATCACTTTCGTTTGTGGCCACAAAAGTACAAAACATTTACAGAAAAACGATAATTTAGCATTTAAAGACTCGAGTAATATGATATTGTAAATTGAAAGGCTCATCCTTCACCCACTTTACAGTAAATGTTGTCAATTTAATGCAAAACTTACTATTTATGCATTATTATATCATCAAATGGTATGAACAAGGTAGGTATCCTATGCGTTATGTCATTCTCGAATTGAATATGGAATTATAGGACGGGGATCTGCTTCACATAAGTACATACACAACCGGAATCATAAAGACCATACTGAAAGTAACCACTAGAACGCCTACGATTGAAATTTTCAATAGCTTTGACGTACCAAATGTATAACAAATATAAAGTAATTAACTATGTAACATATCCCCAATTGGGGTACGTTGTGAGGCTGAAGGTAGTGGGGAGGGGAAGGAGATAGGGTAGAGGAAGGTGGGGAAATACCTGGCTATTCAGATCTGGTCACCAAACACGGCTAAAGCCATTTCAAGCAACGTTTCAATTCTGAATGGTGGTCTTATGAGCGTAATACACGAGCCCGATTTTCAGCCCGATTCCAATTAGAGACAAAAATCAACATTTTTCGATTTGCGCGATCGCTATTTTCACCTCTATTTTCATATCTAGGATTTCAATTGTCATCACTGCAAACAACACATGAACCATACTGTTTGTTGTGATGCCTACTGAAATCGTAGGTATGAAAATAGAATTGAAAACAGCGATCGCGTATAGCGAAAAATGTTGACTTTTGTCTCTAATTGGAATCGGGCTGAAAATCGGGCTCGTGTATTATACGCTCATTACACCAGGGCGATACTAAGAGTATCTTCCACTCTGGAACGTGCCGCAAATATACTAGGTATATTATTTTAAATCAATAAATTGTGAAATAAAACAAATTAATCTAATAAAATTTATTTGCCACGTCGGGATTCGATCGAATTGCGAGTCAAGAGCTTGACCGCTGGACTACGCCGGCTTTCATACACTATTCTTACACTTCTTTCTTAATACATTCGCTCCACATGCCCAAACCATCTGTGGGTCCCTTTTTAAAAATCTTACTCATTACGCTTACATCAGCTTTGCATTCTTTGCGGATCTCCACATTCTCACACGATCATACATGGTTTTACCACACATACGCCTCAAGGATCTCATTTCAACAGCATTCAGTCTGCTGTCATCCTTCCTCTGCCAGTTCCATGCCCCATTGCCAAACATCAGGGTAACTATCAGCACTTAATTGTGGACTGCTAGCTTCGCAGTTTTTTGACAGTTTTTTATTAGCGTCAACGGCATTCAATCCTTCATTTATAGAGTTACCTGCATTTACCCTTCTTTCAATATCTCTATCAGCCTTCCCATCTCTCGTAAACATACTAATCAGTTACATAAACTCATCCACATGCTCCAAGTTTCGTTATTATTTTGTAAATTGGATCAGTTTTTATAAATGAATAAAAAAAATTATACGAATCCTTGCAATTTTTAGAGTTATAACAACAATGCATTCAGAGTTGATATACTTTTTATAATAGCGAGCTATCTATCTACTTTCACTATCGACGAACTCTTTAACAGTCCATTTTACTCAATTTAAATTCCTATTGCAATGGTAGTTGGGTCTACAATAGCCTGGCAATGTACGCTATTTCTTCACGACTTGGGCTGTTTTGCCATGTTGTGATTTTTGTCGATGTTTTAATAAACGTTTTGTATACGAGAAAACTCTAATCAATTTCAGATTTATAGCTCTCTGCTTTTCTCTACGGAGAAAATGATATACCTTAACTTTAATAAGCAAAAAGCTATAAAACCGTGAGCTCTGGCTTCATAAAATTTGAACAATTTTTTGAACTGCAATAATAATGATCTAATTTTGTCTGTTTAATTATTATCTCTACATATTTTAAATCAAAATCCTCCGTCGCGTCTGTATGACTGTTCGCGATAAACTCAAAAACTACTGAACGGATTTTTTTGCGGCTTTCACTAATAGATAGAGTGATTCATGAGGAAGGTTTAGGTATATGATTTGTCAAGGTTTTGTTTAAATTGGTTGAAATATGAGAATGTCTGTATGTGGTGGACGAGCGGACTGGCAAGCTGATTGGATTTGATTTGTATGCAAAATAACAGATGGCGGTGTGAGTTAAAAGGTCGGGTAATCATCCAGCAGATGGCGTTGTGTTTCGTTAGCCACAGTAACGCGTTGCCGGGTCAGCTAGTAAACAATAATTATCTAATTTGGGAAGACTTGATTAGTTTTGAAATGAGAGTATGCATGGTTCCTACCGGGATGTCATTTATCTAGTTCCTACCTCTCCATAAAAGTTAGTCTTTGCTAAAAAAAGTATTTGAAATTCAGAACAATGGCAAGAAAAATAGCAAATTCGAATGCATTTGTTTGTGAAAAACAGAATTTGAATTGGGACCACCTTGGAAGCAAGTTGTTGGTGTTTATTGTGTACATAATCTCGTTTTTCAACTAAAAAGAAGGCGTTTGACCTTCTCGAAAGTAAACAATATCATTTTGTGTTTATTAAGTAAATGTTATTGTATCGTTAATTACATCGAGGTATCGCGGTGGAACTATAGGTATTCTGATATGATGGTACAACGCCTCTGCCATAGGTCACCTCGAGTAGTTCGCAAAGTTTGGTGACTTAGCAATGGTGCCGTGTTCATGGGGAGAGGTAACTTCACCTACCGGCTCGGGAGAGACTGTTTGAGGAAGACCATTTGACCTCTCCAGCAGGATTCTCTAGCTAGACCCGTCGCCTTGCGCCGCGGTTGGAGGGAAGGATTCATACGTCCGTCACTCCTGGAGACACTGACTTCCAGATTTCCACCCACTCCTCGTAACTTTTTCCTTCCCACAACTTCCTCTCATTCTTTTGAATTAAAATACCCTCCTCTCATCATGCTTAAGACGACACAATTATTTTCCTAAGAACCTCCTGTGTGGAGTTAATGTAAAAAACAACTTTTAAATGGTGGTTTCTTTCAACAGGGCTTCCCGTTTTAACAATCTATAACTAAATGGTGCGTTTACAATATTAAAGCAATAGTATCTATTGTTGGTGACCGGACAGTTGATCTCCAAAAGTTGGATGATAATTATTATAAAATTATAATTTTTATGCATTTTTTACCAATTTCATCAACTTAAAAGTGACTTCAAAAATACCTTCCATAATAAGTTGGCATGAATATCAAACGAATTTATATACAGTGTCAATTTTTTGTACTTATACGCTGGTAGGTATATACATAAAGTACCTATACATATAGACAAGTAGTTTTATCCTTGGTACATTTGAATGAAACTAAGTTTTATTATTTTGTTATTCGCCAGTACAACCTCTCTGCACATTTTCGAGGATACTTAGTAAAATTTTATTTAAGTAGCTATATCGGATTTTCTCTAAACCGTCTTCTTCTTCTCGTGCCCTGTCCGTTCAACGGACGTTGGCTATCATGTTGGCTATGCGGACTTTGTTTACTGCGGCCCGGAACAGCAGTAGACTGGCCAAACCTCTGCCTCAGCTTTTTCAGCCATGATATTTTACTTCTTCCAGGACCCCGTCTTCCGGCAATCTTTCCCTGCATTATGAGATGCAAGATCTCGTATACTTCTCTGGATGTCTCATCACATGTCCTAGTATTGAAGTTTTTGGATTTTTATTGTTTTAATAACTTCTTTTTCATTCATCCGAACCATAACATATGCATTCGTAACCGTGTCCATCCAGCTTTTTTTTAGTATTCTCCTGTAGATCCACATATCGAATGCCTCAAATCGCCTTATCAGTTCTTCAGTAAGCGTACATGCTTCCATTCCATAACTAAACCGTCTGCATATTGTATATAAGTATGCCGGGGACAACCGTCTAGGGATCAACTGTCATGGAACCGGTGTACTTAAAAATATAAAAAATTAATTCAGTTCATTTATAAGACTTGACAAGGTAACTAAACTAGATTTTCAAGGATTTAATATAACGGGCGTTGCCCCTACGAATAACTTCCTGAAGTTAATACGAGTATTATGTAGTTAGGTACCTGTTAATCTAGATTACTGAGTTAGTCACTATTGCAGTTTACATTCGTTTCTTTGAGTTGTCGCTATAGGGCGTGTTCTAATTCCTTACAGGGACATACGCGGTACGCAATATTGGTACAATAGAGTGTTTTTATTTATTTATTTATCATTATTGATTAATTAATTTTAAATGTATATAGGACGATGTTTTGTAATACTTAATTCTCTGTGATTACATCAGAGTAATCGATAGTCTGCTTTTTTATATGAATACCGCACAAGAGTCCGTATTCCGTGTTGTTCGGTATTCGGATAAAAAATAGCGAAAAGATTGATACATGCCGATAGAATTATTGCCACTAGATAAGTTTTTTAGATTTTCACGGCCAAAAGCATTTTGGTTGTTAGTTTTTGGGGTGTTATGCCGTGTTGCGCTACCTCCTTCTATAGCCGACGTTTCGGACAGCGTTGCAGTGTCCATCATCAGGGCAGATCCGGTAGATCCGACAATGTGTTGGACACTGCAACGCTGTCCGAAACGTCGGCTATAGAAGGAGGTAGCGCAACACGGAATAACACCCCAAAAACTAACAACTAAAATCATTGCCACTAGTTCGTTGGAGCACTTTCCATCGAAATAGCGGTTATGTTTCAAAGATTGCAAACAAAATGCTTTTTTTGGACTTTAGAATATTTACTACTTTTATATTAGCTCCACACAGGAGGTCCGGAGGAAAACAATTTCCCTCGAGGCCTATGTCATCTTTAAGAGGAGGGTCTATTTATGGAAAGAAAGGAGAGGAGGTTCTGGAAAGGAAAAAGTTATGAGGTATGGAATCTGGAGGTCAATGTGTCCAGGAATGACGTATGAATTCAATCCCCCTACTGCGGTGCAAGGTGATTGGTTGAAAGATTCCGCCTCAAAAGGTCTCTCCCGATTCAGCCTGCCACACAATTCAATAAATAGTTACCGGGGGGCGGTACCCATAGCCGCCTCTATAATTACTACTTCCTTACCCGAATTTAGCGCGTTTTCCAAAAAGTCACGTAGAAAATCCTGAATCAGAGCTGCGACAATATTGAATTGTTAGTAAGATTTGGAGTACCTACTTTTATATGCAACTTAAGCCTGCTGCAACCAATGTATATGTACTGTGAATGTTGATTACCTTCGAAGTATCGGGTGCGTCAGCAAAACATTAAAATGCATATTTAAAAAGAAAAGATTAATTTTTTATGATAATATTTTATTACAAAGGTCATGATGTAATATGTATATTCATACATCAATGATTATCCTGTGATTATTCAAGTTTTTTTCGCGTTTGATATTTGATAATATCAAAGGTGTATTTTTATAATTCATATAAATTATCGGTAAATGGTAGTGTTCTGAGTGTAATTAATACACTAGTAATTAATCAGCCCCTTTTCCTATAGTTAAATTATTATTTGTATTTAAATCATTTGCGTCAAAAGTCCAGCTGCGTTAATAATAAAAATAATTCGCTGTGCCAAGCAATTACTTGCACATTTATAAAAAAAGTCAAACGATTGTGCTATCGGTCACAAATCACCTCATACATTCCTTCCACCCTTTGCCGCAAATGTGTGTACTTTGAAGTTTGAAGTAGTCCATTCTCGCATTAAATTTATATAGCGACGTTCTGTAATAAAAATACCCCTTCATAGTTATTGTGTGGTATTAGTAATAAGATATCATCTAAATAAATCATTAAAATTCTAAACAATGGCCTGGACTCACCAGAACTTACCAATTTAATAAATTTTCATATTCCGTCAAGATCAACCCGGCAATCCGATTTATTTTATTTACCCTCTTGTAGAACAAACATTAGAAAAAACTCCCCAATTCCTCGTGTATGCGCACAATATAATACAAAATTTCACAGCATTGACATTTTTAGTAAAAACCTAAAGAAATATCGATGTGAATTAACGCGTACGATTGATTATTAATATGAGAATGTATCGAGAGCATCTCCTATCCTTTTCCTATATTCCTCTTCCTCTCCCCTTCCTATGACCCAAAATTAATTATAATATAATAAAACTTCATTTCCGATGTACTTTAGCATAAGAAACCTCTGTGGCTTGACTCCAGTTCAATTATACTATATTTATCACTGTACATGTATTATGAAAAAGCTGTTTGTTTCTTACAAATAAATAAATAAATTACTGTATAAATTAGTGAATAATATTCGAAGCCCAAAGTCACATATTAAGATTCAATTTAATGTACACACGCTCTTCTCTCCTATTCATAAAGGAAGGCGAGGAAGTCTTGGGAAGGAAAATGGTATGAGGGGTGGGTAGGAATCTTGGAGTCATTTTGTTCAGGAGTGACAAATGTATAAATCCATCCTTCTCACAGAGGTGCTAGATGATGGGTCGGGAGAGTCCAGCTGAAGAGGTCAAAGGGACTCCTTCAATAATTCTCTCTCAATCTGGCCTATCATGCAGCTGGTGAGCAGACGCATCCGCTGCCAAGACGCGGAAAAACCTCGCCCGTAAACCCTGGCATTCAGCTGAGAGCCCAAACGTAGCGAACCACATAAGGTGATTTATGGCAGAAGTGTTGGTTATCAAATAAATGGTTAATACCCGCCTCCCAAATTTCAACTGTTGATTTTCCAACGATTAACAAATACGAAAAAAAAAGTTTTCATTAAATGAAGACAATATTAATGAAACTCAATCGAAAATCTGGATACAGAAAAATCAGAAAAAGATATTGGCTCCACTGGGACTCGAACCCAGGACCTTCGGCTTTCCAGGTCACAGCTCTACCAACTGAGCTAAGGTGTCTCAATCCGATTCCTTCGACTAAGAACTACCAACATTTTCTTAATTTTAATTACTGCTATCTTTATGTATGAATTTAAGATTCAAACCCGAACTAAATGCTATCTAGATAGTGTATTTATTTTCAACATGCGACATCTATTGACTTTTCTGCAAGTCTAGGATGAATTTTTTTTTTTAACTTTATGAGTAAAATTTCAAATTTTAATATTTAATTAAATGAAGACAATATTAAAATATTTCCAACAAAAAAAAAAATAATAAAGTTTTCATTTATAAAATAATATTATATTTAAATATAGAAAATGGAGTGACATTGTTCAAAATTTTACGAATCATTCATTGTTCAGTATTTTTGCCTCACCCTGTAGGTGCAAGGTATTCATTATTATTTCAACACTGCTGCAATACGAGGCTTGAATAAGCAACAATTGTATGTAGGTTTGTGCAAGCCCTGTTCATACTTTTACGTGTATCAAATTCTCACAGTAACACTTCGGTTTAATGAGTAGATTCCGATAAACCCTTTTCACTTAAAAACAATTTATGATGATTTTAAATACAGTGATATATACGTAATCCACGATGGATTCTGCTTTTAATTTTAAGTAGGAATTTTGTTAGTTAGGTACATGCCTATATTTTTTTTCATAAGCTTAAAAGAGGTTCGCTACGTTTGGTGACTTAGCAGTGGTGCCCGGGTTCATGTAGTGACGTTTGTATGACCTGGACACGCTGAACCCTAGATTCCTACCCACCCTTCTTACTTTGTTCCTGCCCAGAACTTAATCTTCTTCCTTTCCCTAAAAATATCCTCCCTACAGCATCTCCAAAAATGACATAGGCACTAAGGAAAATTGTGTTTCTCAGAGCGTCCTGTGTGGAGCTGATGTAAAGAAAACATAGTGGCCCTGAGTAGAAAAAAAAATCTTCAGGGCCTATAATATCTTCGGGGATGCTGTTTGGAGGGTCTTTTTAGGGTAAGGAAGGAGATGAAGATCTGGGAAGGAAAAAGGAATGAGGGGTCTGGGGTCAATGTGTCCAGGAGTGACGGATGAATCTATTCCTCCAACTGCGATGCAAGGCGATGTTCCGATAGAGTCCTGCTGGAGAGGTCACCCTCAACCAATCTCTCCCGAACTGGCCCGCTACGCAGTGGGTGGGGAAAAACATCCGCCCCCAAGACCTAGACAAACCTCACCCCATGAACCCGGGTTTCCCTGTTCCCGGTTTTTTTTTTTTTACAGTGAATACCTCACAAGAATCTCAACTACTCCCGTCTGGAGCCAGTGAGACTATGGCATCCCCAATTGGGGTATGTTGTGAGGCTGAAGTTAGTGGGGAGGGGAAGTAGGTGGGAAAGAGGAAGGTTGGGAAGTACCTGGCTATTCAGATCTGGTCACCAAACACGGCTAAAGCCATTTTCAAGCAACGTTTCAATTCTGAATGGTGGTCTTACACCAGTGGTGGAACCCATACCTGCCACCCAACTTCTGCATAATATATGATAAAATTAAATGTAAACGGAGAGCGGTCGTACTTAACGCCATCGATCTAGAATATTCTGTCTTTTTAGTTTTCACACAAGACGTGTGTGAAGGAAGTTTTTTGTCGATAACGTACGTACGACCTCCATCTGGGATTTATTTTTTATTTTATTTTAATTTAATACGTTTATAATATAAAATTGATAGCTTAGTCGCATATTTTATGTGATAATTTATCTACAATTTGTTAGCAGTTATTGAAAAAGTAAATATATTTTCTGAAGCTTTGATAATCGAGGTATTACTGTACCTACATTAATTTTAATTGAAACTAATGACTTTAATTATGGTAAAGTTTGAATTAACAACTGAAGTCTTAAGTCTTGTTTTTACGCTTAATAAAGCTTTCAATTATAAATGAAATTGTGTAATAAACCTTAATTTAAATTTCTGTATCACAACGACAGTGAGCTTCATAATTTACGAAACATAATAATTTGGAAAAAAATCGAGTCTGAAAATAAAAACCGATCGTATTTTCAATTTGGAAGGCGGGTTTAGGTTCCACCGCCTAGGGAACCATTATTTGTTCGTTACGTTTGGTGACATAGCAGGTGTGCCCGGGTTTATAGAGTGAGGTTTACATTGGTCTTGGCGGCGGATGCCTCTACCTACCTACTGTCTGGCGAGCCGAATCGAGAGAGACTGCTTGACCTTTTCAGCAGGACTCTCTCGATCCATCGCATCGCCTTGCATCGCAGTGGGAAGGATGGATTCATACGACAGTCATTCCTTGATATACTGACCCCTAGATACCCTTCACTCACTGCTTTTCCCTTTCCAGAATTCCCCCTCTTTTCTTTACTTAATAATACCCTCCACACAGCATCGTCAAAAATGAAAATGGGTTTTTGATGTTCGGAATATCACAAACTGACGGATAGGTACCAATCCTTACCTTTAGGATTATTATTTTTGGTTTATTATGCCTTTCTACCTCCTTCTTTAGCTGACGTTTCGGACACTGTAATGCTACCCGAAACGTTGGCTAAAGAAGAGGGTAGAGCGATACGGCATGGTAACCGAAAAATAAATCACGATAATACTGCTGTGAAAATCTCAAATGATAACCTAAATAGGAATTCGAAAACTATGTTTTGTCTGAATGTAAAACAAACATTTTCCATTGTAAATATGTATGTATATTTTTAATGTTTTATTTATGAAATTACGAAGTACGTGTCTAACATATTTTTTTATGAACTAGCTAGAGACATACATATTAATTTATGATAAATTTAAGTACACACATTATATCAATTAGCCAAACGTTAGTGGAATTTAGATAGCATTTGAATCCCTTGATTTTATCGTAATCACCGTGACGATTCACGGTTACGGTACCGTGACGGAAAAAAGGGTTAATAAACATACGTTCCTTATCGCAATAATGCTGCAGTTCTTTCTCACACATCAAATACACAAAATACGTGTGACTGTAAGGTAGCAAACGCATTCGCCGTCGAAACCTAGACAAACCTCTCCCAAAACCCGTCACCCCAGCTAAATCACCAAAGGTACCGAACCACCTGGGGTGACCTACGTCAAGGATTTTGGGTTATTTCGGCGATACCCATTCCCTCCTCCCAAATTATAACGCAATTACGTTTATATAAAGCAGTGGCTCCCAAACACTCAAATGGGATATGGGGTGGAACGGGGTAGGATGGACCCCGTTCCATCCCATATCCCATTTCGCCCCCTTCGTTATGGAAATTCGCCATTCCACCCTATCCCATTACGCCCCTCCCCCGACGAAACTTCCGTATGAATAAATATGTGTCAAACCTTGCCGCGGACCCCCTGACGTCATTCAGGGACCCCCAGATCAATTTTTATATTCCACGGACCACTTCGGGAACCACTAACCTACACTAATAGATAAAGCCAAGCCATCATTTTTATTATTTACTATCGAAACCAAATAAATTTTCGTGGGCCCCCAATTACGTCTCGTGGACCCCCATTTTTTATCACGCCAACGTAGACCCCTGTCGAGCCTCCCGTGGACCCCTGGGGGTCCACCTGGACCACTTTGGGAATCACTGATAAAGAGCTTAGATTCTCAACCTTATTTTACCCACTGCCCACTTAAAATTTTTTTTCTAGCCCTCCCTATTTGTGCAATTGTCACGTTTTTAGTATATATATGTTATACTTATGTTATTTGTTATACCTTTTTGTTTAGCAAGTTAAAAAATCAATAATTTTGTATTTTAAGTACCGGGTTGCTACCTTCTTCCTTTTTGGATTCATGATATAGTGTCAATTCTCAATAATAATAATTCACGATAGTACGTGATTAGCGTGTTTTTTGTCTTTTTTATACCATATTGTTTTTACCTGCCCACGTCCTCACTGGGCCATCTTTCTCTGGGTCTTCTACCACCCCCCAGAAAGTCTGAAACGCCCCTCAATTTTCTATGAATCTTCTAACGCCCCCCTGAAAGTCTGAAATGCCCCCTAATTTTCCCTGGGTCTTCAAACGCCCCCCTGAAAGTCAGAAACGCCCACAAGGGAGCGTCATCGCCCACGTTGAGAACCTATGATATAGATCAATGGGATTTTGCTACAAAATATTTCTACAATTATATTTGAAAGACGTTCCACGTCTACGTCACACCATCAGCTGTTCGCTCTATAACACAACATAAACAATATATTGTACAAACTTACAACGCAAAGCAGCTGTATTCGACAAAGGCGCCGATTCGCCCGGTCAAACGACAAAGGCTGTAGTCGAACCGAAGCCGTTTGACGTATCTACTAGAATCTCGACTACTTTTACTTTTGTCTGCAAGGCCAGGCGATCGAGTCGTCAAGGTAACGCGGCAATTGACTGGAGAATTTATTGGTCAGCGGTGATTTCTGTTATTTTGTATGGCGTACACATGCACAGCTGCTTTTAGATTGATAATTCGACTCGGTGGACCAAAATATAATTTAAAAAAACTCACTTTAAATTGATAATTGCATCATTGAATCTAAAGGATCTGATAAACGAACAGGTATTGACGTCAAAATTTCAGTATTTTTGGGCAAGATTGCGTAAGATTGTCGTGTATTGCCTATTCTTGCCGACGAGGAAAAGTCAAAGTATCAGGCCTATAAAAACTGCTTTAAAGTTCAACATTTTGTAATTTTGGTTTTGGTTTTATTATATGACATGGAAAATTAAATTGTTATTTTTTTTACATTAAACCCACACAAGAGACCCTGTGAAAAAACATTTCCTCAGGGCCTTCGTCATCTTTGGGGATGCTGTGTGGAGGATATTTTTAGGAAAGGAAGTAGAGGAAGTTCTAAAAAGGAAAAAGGTATGAAAGGTGAGTAGGAATTTGGGGGTCAGTGTGTCCAGAAGTGAAGGACATTTGAATCCATACTTCCTACCGCGAGAGAGTCCTGCGTGAGTGGCCTAATGGTCTCCCTCAACCAGTCTTTCCGATCCGGCCTGCCACGTATCCGCCGCTAGGACGTAAATTAACCTCATCCCATGAACCCGGGCGCCCCTGCCAAGCACCAAACCTAGCGAACCACTTGGGGTGACCTATTGCATATGAGAGATAGATATCTATATTATATTACAAACTATTTGCAGTAGTGTCAAAATGCAGATAGGAAATTGGGGAATACGCTTGTTTTCTTGTCAAACTCAGTGAGGACAACTTGCATAATGACAGTAGCAAAGTTCATAATATTTGAATTGCTGTAATAATAGTTTAATCAAAGTTTGTAAATTTCTTCTAAATGGCACTTAATGAACCCGACAAACAGAATTTTGTAACACCGGATCGAAATGCGTTTGATTGCCTTGATTTGTCAATTACACGGTGACTGGTAATCGATAGGAGAAGTTGAAGGACGGGTAGGTAAATATATTGTCATACAGATACTGGTGAAAGATCACCAATCCGAATCGAAATGTTGCTTGAAATGGCTTTAGCCATGTTTGGTGAATAGTCAGGGACTTCCCAATCGATCTTCCTAACCTAACCTAATCTTACCTTACCTAACCCAGGGATGCAACTTTTGGTTATTTATAAACTCTTACCGTCTCTGTATCGTGTATAATATATTGTAAAAGCTCATCAGGGCGTTTAAAATCTATAAATTGTTTATATGTAGGTATCTAAGTTGCTATGTATTGCTATATATTAAGCATGGGAAATGTTTGAAACTTTCAAAATACCTTCTTTCCACCCTCGCGAAGGTTTCTGGATTATTACAACCACAATTTAATTTTTCTAAATTTATCCATATAAAAAATAAAAAATAAATTACGAAAATATTATTTGAAACTCTGACGAAGCCATGTATCAAATTTAGTTCATAATATTTAGTATGTATATGTTAAACGCTTAACATTTACGAAACACAGCCTAATAATGTAATAATTATAAATGTAAACAATATTGCTTAATAAATTCGTTAAATACATTAAAATTCAGCCATGACCTTGCGATCAACAAACAAAAATGACCTAATTATACCTGTTTACTTGGAAATAACACGTAAATTACCTGCGCCAATATCACTACTAATTTATATTACCAAAGCCAAAGGCTATGAACAAAACAAATTATTTTATTGGTTCATCGTTTTAAAATTGTTTCATGTAGGTACCATGTAGTCAGGTAGGTGAGGTAGGTACTATACATTATTTTAAAATGATAACCATAGAAGTTTAACAACTTATCTCTACATAATATAAATTGAAATCCTCCGCCGCGTCTGTTTGTCTGTTCGCGATAAACTCAAAAACTACTGAACGGATTTTCATGCGGTTTTTGATTAATGAGGAAGTTTTATGTAGGTATATAATTTGTCAAAGTTTTGTGTAAATTGGTTGAAATATGAGAATGTATGTATGCAGTGGACGAGCGGGCTGGTAAGTGGGCGGTGTGAATTTGATTTGTATGTAAATTAACAGATTTTTATTTTATTTAAATTTTTTGAGACACAAAACAGGATATTTACAGAACATGCATTGTGGGTAATATAAAACAAATTAAAATACAAATATAAATATCCCAAGACTAATGTGTCTGCAGAAATCACATTTGCATATTCACAGAAGCAAACACATGATAAACAATGTCAGTATTTTTATACATAACCTAAAAACTTAATTACAAAATTATTATGTATTATGAAAATATTTATTATGTATTTATTAAAAAATAATAAAGCAACAAACATATTTTTTTATTTTTTAGGTACACAAATTGTAAGATATTTCTTGAAACAAGTTACATTTTTTACAAAAATATCAATGTTAGTCAAGATCGTTGAATGATCGAGACATTCTAGATATAGGATTAAAATATCCAGTATTATTGGTAAAAAAATCGGTCCAAAATATGTTAAGGTTTCTGGTAGATTTGGCCTGGCGTATAACTTGATTTGGTTGACTAAGTTACTATCTACTCGATTATTCATAATTTTATAAAGCACTAAGAGGTCATTTATGTTTCGTCTTTTAACTAGACTCTCTATATTTCGAAATATGTAAGTCTTTTTTCGTACCCGTCTAGACAGATCGGTAAGACAGAATTCGTGTAAATTTTCTTTGGACAGACTCAAGTTTAGATACCTGTGTAATATAATGTGGATTCCAGACTGTTGACCCGTACTCAAGAACACTACGGATTAGCGAATTGAATAGAATTATTAGGCTATTAGAATTCTAGAACAGTTTGGTTGATCTTACAATAAAACCAATAATTTATTTGATTTACTCACAATGTATGCAATGTGTTCAACAAGTCTGGTTCTAATCCACACATATTATGAACTTGTTTTCGAACCTAACCTCTCGAACCTAACTCTAACTTGATTCTGACATCTGCTAATGAAAGGCTAACCCTTTTTATACCAATTTGGCAATTGAGGACAAATACCTTGGTATTCCACCAGTTTAATTTTGTAAACAAACATGTAACAGCTGACTTGTACCGTAGGTTAGGCAGGAAGTTACATTCGGTATATTATTCAATTCTTAGGTATTACGTAAATTACCGGACAAGTAACTTACAAACTTTATGCCGTAACTCAATTATCTGCAAGTGGTAAGAATTCAAAATATGGTAATATAATAAATGTTTGGTTTTGAAATTAGAATATGCTTAGTTCTTACCGGGATGTTATTTATCGAGTTTATACCTCTTTCTAATCATCACATTGCTGTAAAAGTATTTAAAATTTGGAACAATGGCAATGGCAAAATAGTGAAAATTCGAGTGCATTTGTTTTGAAAACAAGAAGGTTTTAAACTATCTTGGAAGCAAGTAGTTGGTGTCTTTCGTGTTCACAAACTCTTTTTTATTTAATTACATAATATCGTTTTGTACTCAATATACATCATTTCGTTTTACTGTGGCGATAATAACTTGAGGCATCAGAGACACATTGGTTTTCCTTTTTCCTTGCATACCTTGTTTTTCCTACACATATTATCACCCAATAGGCCACTTGCCCGACCCGGAAAAACCTCACCCCATGAACCCGCGCACCCCTGCTAAGTCACCAAACGTAACGAAACACTTGGAGTGACCTATGGCGGAGGTGTTGGTTATCCAATAAATGGCTCCCGGGGCAGCGGTACCACACCCGCCTCCCAAATATTTGATGAATTGTTCAAATTCAATTCCGCAATGACCATCATTTCATGACAATGTTACATTTGAATTTCCGTGAAACAACCCGTCCTTATTATTTATTACTGGGCGAAAATCTTAAACAAAGGTCGAAATGTTATTAACAAATAAGATGAACAGATTCACGAAACTGTTTATTATTATTTACTGAACTTGACATTAAATTTTGCCATCCATTGTTTAAAAAATAATGAATCAATTCGAGTAGAGGCCATTGTTTAAAATATAGTATGACCATTGTTAGGCGTAGACTAATAAAAAATAAAACTACGCAAATAATATCACTGAAGAGATTAACCGATAGAAGTAAGTTAAGGGCGTATTAGTGTACCAAAAGTGAACTCAATTTTACCTTACTTAGAGCGAAGTTAAACGAACTTTTCAAGATCCTTTTTTAGGCCGAATGGTCTCATGTAGGTAATTATATTTTGGGAACATAAATTTCTTTAATAAACAAAAACAGTGTTGAT
The DNA here is from genome assembly GCA_917563855.2 of Limnephilus lunatus. Classification (NCBI taxonomy): domain Eukaryota; kingdom Metazoa; phylum Arthropoda; class Insecta; order Trichoptera; family Limnephilidae; genus Limnephilus; species Limnephilus lunatus. The sequence goes on along the minus strand of OU830596.1, from coordinate 3,122,369 downwards.
CTCAAGTGACCTGACAGGAAAGCATGGACCTGTGTATTTTCTGCCTGCACACAATATAAATAAAACAATATATGTACATTTTAACACAGGATCACGTTCATTGGTCAAATGTTTTTGTCATATGTATTAGTGATCGATGAACCGGTGGATGTTAGCCATAAGTTGTTATAATAGTTTGTCTAGTATGTAGTTATAAGTAAGATATAGCTTTGTAGACATATATTATAAATTTGTACAGCGCCCTTGAGGTGATTTTTCAAATCGTACAATTATTTTTACGATTATTTTCAGTTTTATTTCTAACCGGTATAAATCGCCTTCTAGGAGTTTTCTATTCGGTGACAAATCACCATTTAAAGTCAGAGAATTTTTGAGTTATGGATTAGAAAGAAATAATCACATTAATAATTTAATTTTGTTATCTCTTTATTTACTAATTTTACCTTCCTGTATAGTAACACTTTTACTTTTATTTGGACAATGGGTATTTTAAACTAATTGAATAATAAAATTATTTTATACATTTAATAATTATGTATATCTACTAAAGTAAAAGGCAGTTTTCAACTTACGTACTGAATAACCTCAATTCAGGGGTAGGCAGAGAGGATGGAACGCCAAACGACTCTGCCCTGGCACACACTCCTTGCTTCATTCACATTCTTTCATTAGTTTTCAAATTGCGAGGCGGGTATGGGGTATGGGTACTACCACCACGTGAACCATTTATTTAATAACCAATACTTCTGCCATAGGTTACCTAGGTGGTTCGCTACGTTTTGTGACTTAGCAGGGGTGCCGAGTTCGTAGGGGTGTACATTCTCTTCCACACCGACTCTTGACATGACGCAGTCAATAATTTGAAGGACTTGATGTAGAGCTGGGTCTTGGATCGATAGATCGTTTTACATGACCCGAGTCGCTCCACTGGCGAAGTGATCGAACTAAAAGTACCCGTTCTTTGATCGGGTTCTTTTACATTTTTTACCCGTGGAAAAATAGCGTAGAGAAAAGCGATCGACGACCGCAACTGTGTAGTCTAAAGTACATGCAGTACTCGAGACCCAAATACACATCACCCGATCTTTGATCGGATACTTTCGTTAGACGTACGGAGGTAGGATATAGCTAAATGATAGTCTATTTTTAACGAGATTCGAGATCAACACAAACCGGTCAACAAAACTCATACATCTATGGCCGTTCGCCACACCGGTACCCATTAAGGGACACAGGAAACCTTTCTGTTCGAAACCTTTTTTTTAAAAGTAATCTGATCGCTCATTGGTTGTTAGTGAGCGCGTTACAATGATCGGATAGTTCAAGATCGACCCAATACTAACTTGATCGTGTAATCTTTTCTTGGGGCGTCCCAGTCTTTTTCCTTTCACTGGCTTATAGCCCCGAATAGAACGTGTTGGACTGACTTGTGGTACAGTGGTTAAATTTTAATTAAACTTAAATGAATTCTAAAACTCTTTTAACAGTTGTAAAATCACAGTCATCAAAAATACAGTTAGAACAAATTCGTGGTCAAAAAACTTCATTTTCAAGGGTCAATAACTCATTCTAATCAGTCATCCTCCTTCATTCATGAGCTAATGATGAGTTCGTGAGGAGATGAGGCACGACTCATTGCGTAATGGCGCCTATTAGCCATTAGTAACTAATCTGTGCAATGGATAATTCTGACCCACGCAAATCAAATATTGCGTTCAGAATCGTGGCCTGTCTGCATTACATTTCGTGAGCAGAGTTGCACGTTAGATTATTACTAAAATTTGAACAATTATTTGGAAAACTTTATTAAAAAGGTTAAGCGTTTATTATCTTATCTTCTCTAAAGACAAAGGGGATATTTAATTCATTTGGGCATTTATAAACTTAGTTGTAATGATTGTCCAGCCTTCTACATTGGACAACTAAAAATTAGAACAAAAGAACACTTAAATTGTTTGACTAGTTCAGGTTTTTCAGAGTTCGCTGATCATCTAATTGATAAATGTCTTACTTTTAACCACGATACAGAAGTTAAAGTCCTACATAAAAATGTAATAGTTGTAAGTACTAGTTGTAATAGTTTACATCAGTGAAAACCTGTTATTGGTTAAATTTTTATACATATGCATTTCATCAAACATTATTGTTATAAACTGTTGGTTTTCCAAATAAAATAAAATAAGACTAAACAATTTAGAAGCTTTGGAAATAAAAAAAATCGGTAATTTCAAAGATTGAAATCGTTAATAACCAACTCAATTTAAACTTCAGCCCTATTTTAAGTATGTTCCCTTTTACTTCACTTATCCCCCACTCCCCAACCCCACTTCCCTCCTACAACTGATGCACTGTCCCACCCTGATATACTGTCCCTTTCTTTCTTGACCATAATATATGTATATGAGTACTTCTATTTTTGAAAGCATTATCATTTTTACAACAGTCCTGATAATGGTACCTACGGAGGTACCGAAACCGGTAGACAGTGAAAAATCAATGAAGTGACTTAAAACCAAGTATTTTCTTTGCATTTACATAAAATGTTAAGTCACAATGCGTTTGCTTCTTTTGAAAAAAAAATATGTACAAGAATATTCATTCAAATGGGACACCAAAATAATGGCAATAATTTGGTAAAATACCAATTATTAAAATTTCTCAGCGACCGTATTTCCTCTTAATGTTTGTTTTGATTTTGTCCCGCGTTACGTCCTAATACATATAATCTGTTACAATAGAGTTTGCTACATATATAACACTTGGAAAAAAAACTCAAAACGCCTTCTCATCGTTGATTTTACAGACTCCTTTGTGGGAGAAATAATGACCTCATCTGTCTGGACCAATGCCTGTACTGTCACTACTGAAAGTACAACCGGCCGAGATTACACCGAGATTGCGTAAAAAACATAATATCATTCTTTAGAAAGTGAGAACCGTGACTTCCAACTTGAAGGTTGAACTCTTTTACACTTGGGTTTTAAAATTTCAATATCAAAATTAAATATTCAATTCGAATAGCATAGACTCGAGTAGCTTTCTTTCAAAGATGGTGATCGCGAGTGATGCACATGAACTCTAAACTTATTTTAGCGAAAACAAGAATTGAAAAACTGGTGGATTCGTTTATTTCGCAAAGGTAAATGTGTAGGTTAGGTTAGAAAGGAGTTTACAGATGTAACGATAATATAAGGAAATTTTGTGATGGTTATCTTCTATTTAAAACTTCACTTTGAGTATAATTCACTTTGGGCGAAATAGTCACATAAAACATAAGCAAACAAAAAGGTGTTTTTGCAAAAAACAAATTGTATTCCCTTGCGCGATCTAACAGCAAATTTAATAAACAAAAAACGACTTAAAAAATGCACTAAAAAGTAAAATAATAATTTCGTACGATTGTTATTTTTGGAGTCGGTGTCAGCCAAGGTAACTACACATACATAGGTAGTTATAGGTGAGATGTGGAGATCTTGGCTGACACCGACTCCAAAAATAACAATCGTACGAAATTATTTTTTTACGTTTTTTTTTTTTTTTTTTTTTTTTTTTTTATTACATTAGTTACATTTATACAGCAAAATTACATAATAATAATAATATTTCAAATAACTGTAGATATTAAAATGTGTACAATTGTTATTATGTCTTGTACGTTATTAGTTCCTAGCTAGGCAGATTGCCTGTTCTAAGGAACCAAATGCTGGTGAAAAATGCCAAAAATGTCTTCTGTAAAAAAAAAGAAAAAACAAAATATTGTTTTTTTTTTTTTTTGTAGATTAAATATACATATACTAAGTTTAAATATACTATACTAAGTTTTTACTGATTGTGCCATTAATAGTTAGCCATGTGTAATTTTAAGTTTTAAATGACATTATTTAATAATTTTTCAGACTCAATCCTACCTAAGTCTATCAACCATTTAGTTATTATTGTACCGATGCATGCCATTTTACATGTTTTAATATTTAATTCTGGTGGGATTTTATTATACAATTTCGGTCCCAGATATGTATACGTCTTTTGAAACTTTGCCGAATTGCTCCCTGGGACCACGAGATCCTTTCTGGTGTGACTTCTTGTTATATATTTATGGTCAATTTGCTTAAGATTTTCTACATTTTTATGTACGTGGATAATAACCTTTTTTATATAGTTTTGACGAACATCAAGTACATAAAATTTTTTGTAGAGCTGATCGCTAGAAAACCTATAGGGTTTACGCATAATGACTCTAATTATGGATTTCTGGGCCTTCACTAATGGATCTAAAATTGTTCTACCTGACGCTCCCCAACCATACATACGTTGTAGTGCATTTTTTTAAAGTCGCTTTTTGTTTTGTTAATATTTTTGTTTATTTTTTGATTTTTAGTGACGAGCGGCGTAAAGAAGTTTTACAAAAAAAGAATCATCGAAATCTGTTGGCGTAATATTGAGTTATTCGTCCATTTGTCACGCACATACTTATTGCAAATTTAAGACATATATGGTTTCCTATGGATCCCATTGTCAGAACTGGACCAAATTGTGACAAATGGGACCACACGGGAAGCACCAGCTTTCTAATAAAAAAAGAATCATCAATATCGGTTCACTCAATCGAAAGTTCTGAGGTAACAAACATAAAAAAAAATAATTTAAAAAAATTGTCGAATTGAGAACCTCCTCCTTTTCGAAGTCGTTTAAAAATGAATCTAAGTCAAAAACGATTCCATGACAGTAGTTGATTCCCGTCATACTTATATACAATATGCATATATACTATACAATATACTTATATTCAATTTGGGAGTCGGGAATGGGTTCCGCCGCCCGGAGAACCATTTATTGGATAACAAACACCTTTGCCATGGGTCACCCCAAGTGGTTCGCTACGTTTAGCGATTTAGCAGGGGTGTCCGGGTTTACGGGGTGACTTGTCTCGGTCTTGGTGGTGGATGGGACTGAACTCCAACTGCGAGGTAGGCCGGATCGGAAAAGACTGGATGAGGGAGATATTTTAATCTTTCCAGCAGGAAACTCTCTCGGACCATCGCCATACCGAAGTGGGAGGGATGGATTCATATATCCGCCACTTTTGGACATTCTGATCCCCAGATTCCTACCGACCACCAATACCTTCTTCCTTCACAGAACATCCTCCAGAAAAAATACGGTATACCTACTTTCACAAAATATGACTAAGTATCCCCGAAGTGGTGTGCAGAGAGGATATACCGCCGAATAACAAAAGTATAAAACATATTTTCATTTAAATCAAGGATTAAATTACTTGTCTAAATACTGTATATATATATATATCTACTTAAATAAATTCGTTTGATCATAGCTTATTATTAGGTATTTTTGAAGTCGATTTTATGTTTAAAATTGGTAAAAGGCAAAAAAAAAATGTATTAATTATTTATAATTTCGGGGGCCAACTGTCGAAGGATCAACTGTCGTGTTATAAATTATCTCATCGAATAATCCTCAAATGTTAACGCAACATTCAGCCGGTAATTATATAAGGCCAAACCGTATAATACTAAATTTATTAAAAATACATTTCGCATAATTTCTGGTCGCGAAACCACAAGGACATAGAAAGTGAAATAAATATTATAATACGTATTGCATAATCATAAAGTTGTAATAGTTTGGGTATTAACATTGTGTTTGTCGACGATTTACATAATTTGAGTCATCGATAGGTTAATACTGGTATATCTCGGTGGTTCCAACGAATTGAATATGTATTGTAAAGTTAATATTAGATATTATTTAAATAATAATATTCTCAGAATATAAAAATATTAGGTAGCATTTGTTATTTCGGCTACTGGCATTATACCTAGCTCTCTCATTCAAAATTTAGGCTTATTAGATTTGTCAATAGAATTTATTTATAAAAATGCAAAAATCAGTCATTTTAAATACGAAAGATTTTAAAAATATTTCTATTGAGGGATCAGTAGGAATCATCGGTCCAGTTAGGAGTTCTACTGACTCGAACCCTCTGATATGAACATATCTGGAGTCGGTGAATTATTTTCCCATTTGGGAATGATTGACGTATCGTTCTTGTATTGTTTTATATTTATTATACTTATATAGTGCACTTACATAACATGGATTGACTAGATGATCATTTGTGAAAAAATGTATGGAAGGGTTTAGTTTTTCCTGTGGGGAAGATTTAACCCGGACATAAAATCTGAAGCACCCATCAAAAAGATGTGAAGTATTATTTATATTTGTGGGTGTTTTGAATTCATTGGTACAGAGTACAGTCACGAGATCTACCTGAAAATGTATACATAATTTTAAAATCATTGAAGAGTGGTCATTGATCATATTATTTTTTATTTGTTATTAAGAACAGAATTGTGAACATGAATACTTTAGAAATAAGATCTCTGAGGCGTATGTGTGTGCTAAAACGTGTATAATCGTGTGAGAAATGTTGATATCCGCAAAGAATGTAAGGCTGATGTAATCGTAATGAGTAAGATTAATAAAGGGATGCTCAAGTGGTTTGGGCATGTAGAGCGAATGAACGAAAGGAGTATAAGGAGGAATATATAATGAAAATGTGAATGGTAGAAGAAGTCGGGGATGCCAGAGGAAGACATGACACGATCGAGTGAATCAGATAGTTGAATCGAGCCATATCACGAGTTAGAATTGAAGAGTATGTATGAGACGATGTATGGATGTAAATGAGGCAATACCTAGTTTTTCATAACCATCAAACTTCTGATAGTGACAGACATATATAATGGAGTTATGCGTATTAGTTCGATCATCTCCAGAAAAGTTCCCACGAAAAAACTCAATACATAAACACGCTACAAGGTTCACAGAAAACTTATTAATACCAAAAGCTAACGAAACTATATTCTAAAAAGGACCATACTACGAGTACTTGGCCATTAAAGTATATAACAACCTTTCACGTAATATTAAACAAATAAACGATATACTCAAATTTAATGAATACCGTACATAAAATAAATACCTCTGTTTTTTATTTGCATAAAATATAACATGTAATGGTTGGGTTTTATAAAATAACATGTACTTTTTAGGTTAGCTGAAAAAATACACCTTTTGTACTTTCTGTATTGAGGTGCAATAAATGTTGTTTGAATTTTTAATTGTCACGACAATTGTGATTTTTTAATACCTACAACATGTTATAACAGACCGATGTGTTTTTTAATAATTTTAGGAACATGCTTTGCGGTTTTTTCCTATTAATGGAAATTCATATAATTTGCTTATTCATCAACTCGGCTAATGAATAGAAATTATCTTTGAAAATAAAATAAACAATAACAGAGCTTAAAAACTTGTAGGTACAGGGGAATGATATATTTCGAATCTGGGTCTGAAGATATCATCTGAAGGCAAACATCAAGCCAATTTATTCCACGTGATGTCGGCAACTCGGTACAGACTGTACCTCCTCGTAATTACACGTATGTTATGTAATGAAGATGTGTGGCGTGTGTACACATGTGTACACACGCCTGGTATTGAATGTCATAGTTCAAAATGTCTTGTCGTGTTTAATCACGCTTGATTACAGTCTGACATCAGCGCACTTTAAATGTAACCCTTTTGCGAAGAAATGGTGCTAGTAAAAGTAGACGACCTTCACAATAGCGTGGTTAATAGGACTCTTTAATTCTATCTAAATCTGCAATTTGAGAGGCGAGTATGGGTACCGCCGTCCAGGGTATCATTTATTGTATAACCAACACCTCTTCCATAGGTAACTCTAAGAGGTTGGCTGAATTGAATTTGCAGGGATGCCCGGGTTCATGGGGTGAATTTTTTGTCCTGATATTGACGGCGGATGTGTCTACCCACCAGCTGCGTGGCAGGCCGGATCGGGAGAAACCGGCTAAAGAGATCTTTTGACCTCTCCTGCCAGATTCCCTCGGGCCATCGTCTCGCACCGCAGTTGAAGGGATTTTTGATTCATCTGTGATTCCTGGATACATTGACCCCCAGATTCCTACCTACCCTTCATAGTTATTTCCTTCCCAGAAGTACCTCTTCTTCCTTTATTTAAAAAAAAAAACTCTCCACCCAGCATCCCCTGTGATAACATTTGCACTGAGGGAAAAGGTTAAATTTTAAATTTGAATATAAAACGCAGTGTTTTCTCTTTTTAACACTTTAACCATGATAGTAACATAATAACAGCCGTCGGGCTGCTAGTTCTGATGATGAAGATTGATGTTGAGTCTGGGCAAAACATGCATTTATAGTAGGGTTTTTAGATAACAATTTTTCCCTACCGATGAAATACAAGGCTTTTAAGTCTAAAATAGCCAGGTAACATTTTAAAATACCCACATGAGGTAAAAATTGCAAGGCGCAAATGACGCCGTTCTATTTCAAGAAATATAAGAATCTAAGAAAAAAAAGGGAGACCCAATGATGATTTTGATTTTATGAGACCTATAGGAATTCCGAAAGGCGAACAAATTAGCTTGATAGGTTAAGTAGAAAACGTCGCTTGTGTCATGATGGAGGACTTGGCCAGTCGAAGAATTGAACTCTCGACACCTGGGCGGGAACCAAGCATGATATCAACTCACTCACCGACCGGTCAAACATAATGATATTAGTTAAAATAATAACTACTCTACGCGAACACAAATCAATTCAAGGAACACATAAATAAAATAAACAATAATAGTCTTCGACCAAGGGTGATAATAGTAAATTAAATAATATACACAATACTGCGTATTTACATTAACATCAGGATATTATTAAATCGAGGTTAGTTGGAGATTAATAGCTAATTAAACAATATAAGTATTAAAAGTAAAAGCAGTTATGAATTATGTCCCTATCTATTACACTTTGTATAAAATCAACGCCTGTCATACAACAAAGGTCAAAATATAAACATAATAAATTACGTTTACTCATTTATCATTTGTAGCATTGAAAGAGGTGAAATTATTCTAACTACATATATAAAATAAAATCTATGTATTTATTATAACTCAGTTACAGTTAGTTATAGAAAAGAAAACATTAGGTATAAGATGTCAAATTTTATATCTAAATAAAATACACAATAAAAAAATAAATTTAAAAAAAAGTATTCCTCTTTGCCCAGAATACTAGATGGAAGGAAATTATTATACTAAGTCGGTGGATATCTTCAATTTATCATAAAATAAATGCAAAAAATGTCACTGAGGCAATTCAGTGACAATTTTCAGTTACATATAAATACTGTATAATTTTTACTATTGCTTGGAAAAACCCCCTAACGAGGGCGTAGAGGCGAAGCTTAATATAAAATCAATATTTAAGATTTATCTTCAATCTGTTAACATTATGAAAACCAAAAAATATGTTGCAAAAAGCATTATAAAATTGACGCTTTTCCCATAGTTTCGCTTGACTAGAATTAAAATCGATTATTTAAAAACCTGATTTCGTCGTTAAGTTTATCATTGACAGTTTCACTTGATTATTCAGTTTCTTTTGAAAAATTATTCACAATAAATTAAAAAGAACTTATTTTAGCGCTAAAATCGAACGTTTCTGGACTCCATTTGCCAAGCGATTTTCAAGCCTTATTCCTATATTAGTGGTGATATAAAGCACGCTAAGAATATGCACATTTTTAATTGTGTATTCCTCTTAAAAAATTAATAACCACTCGTTCAAATCATTTCTGCTTTCGCGGCGGCTGCTCAGCTGTCTCAACAAAACATGTTTCATATTTTTGATCTTTGCTCTCACAGACAAAAATTTAAATAAAATATACCTACTACATAAAATAACAAAAATCTCAACAGCCTCTGTTGCTGACATTTAACCAGCGATTAAAACAGCTTCAGAATCACCTTTCACCGACGCAGATGACATCAATGGGGCATTTATATGGCTTAGCATTGTCAACCAACATCATCATTGCACCCAACATCCGCATCAGGTGTTACAATCAACCTGTTACGAATATTATGGCAATAAATATAAAAACTGTATGGTTTTAAGGAAGTGCGTATTTAAATACATAACAATATTTTGTAAGGGGTGTAGTCTAGACTAGACCATTAGACCAAAGGGGAGGGGGGGGGGGGGATTTCTCAACTGTCACGGAATCAATTTAATTAATTCGATTAAAAATATATTAAATTATTTTTTAGCAAGTTAAAAAAGCAATTATTTTGTATTTTAAGAACTGGGTTGCTACATCCTACCCTCTTGTGTCCATTATATATTGTCAATTCTATAAGAATACACGCAAGATGATAATATTAGATATATAATAATAAAAGAAAATTAATATCATCCAATTTAATATAAACACTAGAAATATTCCGATTCTCATGCCTTCAAAATTCAAAATCGAGCGTTTTATTTGCACGAGGCAAGTAAGCAAAAAAGTGCATTATTATAAGAAGGAAAAAATAACATCAAAAATAGTCTTAGCAATAAAGGGATATTATTTTTAATTGTTTCTTATATTACTGCATAGTTAAATCACGAAAAGATTTTTTTTGGTGGTTTACGCTTATATTCTTTGTTATGTAAATAATAATTTTATTGTAATTCCAATACATTGAAAAGCTAGTAAAAGCTTCAATTTATCAGTCGCATATTTTTAGATGTTCATACAAACTGATTCGTCGTAAAGATTTCTCTGAATAGAATCTCAATGGGATTTCACGTATAGCTTTATCTTAATGTAGATCTGAATGTAATGGAACCTTTCAGTTCAATTTTCATCCACTTCCCGAACTATCAAAATATGTGAATTTTCGTACACATGGTAAAACTGATTACAATACATACAATAACAAAAATTAACCGACATTAAAGTTTACTTTGTTTTATCAATGCGTGATTAGCGTGTTTTTTAATGTCTTTTTAGACCATATTTTTTTACCTGCCCAGGCCCTCACTGGGCTATCTAAATGCCCTCTAATTTTCTCTGGGTCTTCTACTGCCCCCCTAAGAGGCTCAAACTCCCACTGGGGGCGTTATCGCCCACGTTGAGAACCTATGGGCCTAGACCAGTGGTGGGCAAACTTTTTTCATGGGGGGCCAGAAATTTTAAGAAATTTCAGAGGAGGGCCAGGAGTATAGCCAAAATGCATTTAGTTTTAAAATCTATATTTTAATTATGAAACTTTACACACAAACGCTAATATAAGTTACAGATTACAATTATTTAACTTTTATTCGAAGGCCCTGCTATGGTAGGTATGTGAGACATTTGAAATCGTCTTTGATTTGCCATGATGTCTTCAAATGTAGGTTTGAGCTGCAACGAAGTAACCTTTAGCAGCGAGAAAAGGTGCACATCAGTTAATCGATTTCTGACTGAGTTTTTCGCAAATTTCTGGTCGAAAAAGTCTGTCCGCGGACATACGACGACCCAAACATCACTATTATTTTCTGGGCGTGATCAATTATCCTTTGATATTCAGTTTTCAGCAGTGTTCTATAAATATCTATTGTTTTAAATGGGGGCTGCACTGCATTAAAACAATTTCTAACTGTAATTCTGCAGGGACATTCTCGGGGTTAACATTAAACGGCATTGAAAAAACATCAAGTGATGACTGAATATTCTAAAAATCTTGAAACCTACTTTCAAATTCTGTGTGAAGTTTCTTCAACGCCTGATTGAATTTTTTCAGTTTGTTTTCCCTCACTGGTGCCACTGATTCTAAGCGCGTTAAATCACTCTTCTCAAAGAAGTTATAAAACAAAAACAGATTTTTAAATGATTTCAGACAGTTGAAATCTAGAAATGGCTTCTTTTTCAAATTCAAATAATTTACTTTATCCAGCTGGCTATAATAGCCCGCGAAAAACATATTTTGATGCCGACGATCCTTCCAAATTACCTAATAGTATAATATAATAGGCAAACTTACAATTTCGAAAGATCGTCGGCGGGCCGGATTAAATACTTTGCGGGCCGGAGCTGGCCCGCGGGCCGTACTTTGCCCATCACTGGCCTAGACTGTATCAAATCTTATTTGACTAATGTTATTAGGTTTCCGGTGTAGAACTTTGAATCTAGGTCTCAACTACAGCATTATTTCTTTACTGTTTAATAATAATATTATTTAATTATATTTAATGTTACGAACGCCAGCCTTTATCATAAACAATAACGACATTCGTTACGATTATTATCACAGTATAGTTATGAAATCGGAAACAGGACCTTAACCAAGTTTTCGACAACGATTCAAAGAGAACAAGTTACTATGGACTAATGAGAAAACTTTTGACTTTGGCAACGAAAATTAAAAACTGACGACAAATCAAAAAATTTGCTCAACTGCGACAAATGATTTGATATTTCCGCATGAGAATGGGTCGCTTTCGAAATTATCACAGATTTTTCTTTTAGAATACATAGGTTGTTGGGTCCAAAACTGCTTAGGAGTTACAGTTTCAGACGCAATTGTAATGGACTGTAAGTACTAAAACGAGACGAAATGGTGTTTGCTGGAATTGGGTCACATTATGTGTAGGAAAAAACACGGTACGCAAGGAAGAAGGAATGACCAATCACTTACCACTGTATCTCTGCCAAGTAACACGCGACACAACCATATAGTTACATTGTTTCACTGCGATACCTCGAGGTAATTATCGTCAGAGCAAAACGAATGGACGCTTTTATAATTACCGTGACGATTCACGGTTATGGTACCGTGACGGCATAAAAAAGAAAATAAACATACGTTCCTTATCACAATAATGCTGCAGCTCTTTCTTACACACCAAATAAACAACATTCGAAAATGAGACAGACGGTGAACGTACTTCTGCACCCCCCCAAAGTAAAAATACGTCATTATCATACATCTCCCTTAGACGTATAAAGAAAATTAAATCGCAAAAAAAGTAGTACTTTGGAGGAAACAGTCACACGTGATTTGTGTTTCTCTCTATTATTTAATATGTAAGAAAGAGCTGCAGCATTATAGCGATAAGGAACGTATGTTTATTGCCGTCACGGTAAATATAAAGCGTCCAATGAGTGCAAAACGATATTATGTATGTACTTCCAAGATAGTCAAATATATTATGGGTATGAATTTTATTATTAGAAACATCAATTTTATGTCATCGTTCTTCTGTATCTGTACCCTTATATAATCCGATCAAAAAAGGAGCAGTCCAGTTGCATATAAAGTTATAGGTAAGTAAGTTAGGTAACTGTCGTGGGACTGTTTAGGAGAAGAAATTATTGGTGTTGTTACCTATTTGGTTTCAGTGTTCCAATTTACTAACACACTAAACTTTTACTATGGCGAAAGGGCGTGGGATTGCGATGGTAATTCATTCAGTTATGTTATGTTATGTACAGCCCTACGCAATTTATAGGCTCAACCCATAAACCATGAATTTATAGGTAGGTACAACACGAAAACCACGAGTTTATAGGTGTGTCACAAAGCATGAGATTAAGCAAGATGAGCAAGAATTTAAAGGAACATCAAAAAAACATGAATGAATTTATAGGTACATCACAAAAAGCATGAATTTATAAGCGCTAGGTAGGAACATCACAGAAACAATGAATTTATAGGTACATCACAAAAACATGAATGAAATTATAGGTAGGTACATCACAAAAACATAAATGAATTTATAGGTACCTTCATCACTAAAACATTATGAAACTGTAGGTACATCACAAAAACATTAATGAATTTATACGAACGTCATAAAAACATGAATCAATTTATAAGAATATCACAAAAACCTTGAATTTGTAGGTGCATTACGAAAAGATAAATGAATTTATTGGTATATCACAAAAACCGTCAATATATGGGTACATCACAAAAACATGAATGAATTTATAGGTACATCACAAAAAGCATGAATTTATAAGCGCTAGGTAGGAACATCACATAAACAATGAATTTATAGGTACATCACAAAAACATGAATTCCCAAATTGAAAAACTAATTGTGATCCCGTTAAAATTGTTAATTTGCTTAACAATTCCTTTACTGTACGAAATTTTCACGTATTAAAAATCGAATTGATGCATTTTCATGTAAAAGTGCTCACCTAATAGATCGATGGGCTACTTTGCAACTCAAATTAGTCCCAAATGATATGACATTTGTTCAGCCAAATTAGGCAACGCCATCAATTAGTTGGCCAGAATTATTTAACTGTTATCCAACGCCACATTTCAATAAGGTCTGCGGATATTTTGACCAATCCGTTGCGTCACAGTGCGACCAACGTCGCAGTGTCTCCCCAAGACATTATATAATTGCTATTATTTTATATTTAACGTAATATATCCTGTTGCAATTTCGTATCTTCTTATTATGTGTTAAAAGAGTTACTTGTGTTAAAGTGATGAAACAGCTGCAGAGGATATCTCCTGAAAGATTCCACGATAGTCAGTTCCCGAGCATACTTAAATAAATAAAAAATAATACTTAAATATATATAAATGCAGTCGGTTTAGGGAATATACGGTTTACACAACATAACAAAATTTCCCCGAAGGATTGTGCAGAGAGGATGTACCGCCGAATAACAAGAGTATAAAACTTATTTAAATAAAACTACTTGTTTATGTACTACTACCGACTTCCCGGCATGCAATGCCACTAGTAAAGAAATAGTTTCTCCGTGCGTGTCTTTTCCCATTTGTCCCGTTCCCCTTCCATGTCCCTTCCCCTCGCGCGTTCCCCCTCCACCTTCCCCGCCTTCCCGCTCCCCTCTCCCACGTTCCATATAATAAGTACCAGTACATTAAGTTTTTAAAAGGCTCGCGTGCTGTTTGAAAACAATTACAATTACAATTTTTTTATTGAAATATTCATTTTTCACATATTACAAATATTAATTTTTGTATATTATAAGAATAATCAATCAAATTTGGTACCTAACATAGGTCCCTATTTAAAATTTCTATAATTCTTGATTCGATTCAAAGTATGAGGCGATTACTTCAAATAAATTCATTAATTTAAAGAGTTTCCAAAATTGAATTTTGATTGAAAATCATTGTTTTGAAAAATGTCATTCTCAAATAGTGTCACTTTTTAAAGTTTCGCAAGAGTTTTTGTAAAGATTAAAAAACTTTTCAGATGTATTGTTATGTGATTGTAATATTTCAGAAACCTTCTTGGGGGTGGAAAGAAGGTATTTTGAAAGTTTCAAACATTTTCCATGTTTCATATAGCAATACATAGACAACTTACATACTCATATAAATACATATCCCCAAGCAAGCATATTTTGATTATTATATATATACTAGCTGACCCGCCGAACTTCGTACTGCCTCAGAATCAATAACTGTTGTGTTATTAGCTGAATTAAATTCAGTTTTTTTATTATCTATATTAAAAATTACACAATGAAGCAATTATCGAAGCGGGAAATTATTACGGGATTTGCAATTCATTTTCTTTATACGTGTGAGGGAATTATTGTATTTTTCCTTTGAAGGATTACAGACATGCGTTCACCGTTTGTCTCATTTTCAACAGTTGACATTTAGTGGGTAAGAAAGAGAGGCAGCATTATATGATTAAGAACAAAAGCAAAACAATGAGCGCATTGACATTTGACGTTTTTGAATTTTTTGAATTCACTCACTATTCAATATTATACTTATCACAATATTTCTGCAGCTCTTTCAAAAGATGGGAATTCTTTCCATACAAAATGTATGAGGAAAAGAATTTTCTTAAAAAAAAATGTTCATGAATTTTTCCGATATTTTAATAGTTATTTTGCTAATTTGGGCGGAGACAAACAAATCATAGATCATACAAATCGGTCCACCCGTTCTTGAGTTATAAATGGTGTAACTAACCCGACTTTGTTTTATTTGTTAAGATATATAGATAATAGTGTTCTTGTAAAAAAAAATTCATAATTTTGCTGCATCAAACACAACTAAAAAATCCTTATAAAACTGAGTAAGAAGTACTTATTGAATATTCATATTGCGTTATGACAGTTTCGTTTCGGCACGACGACGCGATCGCACGCGCGGACATTGCGGACACAGCTCAAATTCTTTAGGAAATGCGACAGACAATAATAGCAGTATTTGACTGACGATGCGATAACATTCTAAAACTGTTAAAAGTTGAGTCATAACTGCTTGACCTTTCGGGGACATGGAGAATAGTCGATTAAGACTTTAATTAAGTAGTGGTAAAAATTATTAACCTTATTTTAATACATAATACATTTATTTTAAAACATCTTTAAAACTTTTTTTTTGTTTGGCTCAGGATTGAACCTTCCTACATAGGAACCGAAGTTAACCACGCTACCAACAGATCCAAATCCCATTGATCCAAATGACATTCATTTCGTATATTAAACTGTTGCAATGTGGGCAAATTTCAGAGAAATGCGTTTATTTCCACATGTGTGTGCGTGATTGTCATGTGTTGATAGAATGCATTGTCATCGACAACGAGTCTATCTGCGGAGTTTCATCTCGATCGGATGTTAGAAAGTCACTTGGAAGATTTCATTTAAATCTACATTCATTCAAACTAGAAAACAAAAGTGAAATACAAATGGAAATTTTTACAAATTTTTATCTGAACACTGTACAAAAATCCTTACTGCCCGGACCTATGGCATCCCCAAATGTGGTACATTGAGGGGCTAAATGGAATAAGGAGGAGTAAAGTTGGAAAATATCTGGCTATTCAGATCTGGTCAATAAACGCAGCTAAAACCATTTAAATCAACTTTTCGATTCTGAGTTGTAGTCTTCCATTAGAGCATTACTGAGAATCTCACCAGTCTTACCTTGATCATTTTTTGGTATCAATATATATTTTTAAATACATTTGTTACACACTGGTTTTGCCTATACATAAACAAGCTTCCTCAAGGCCTCTAAGATAACATTGTATTGTCTTGTTATCAATCCTGCCCTGTGTAACCTTTGTATAAGGTTAACACGTAGGCAGCAAAATAATTAACATTATTGATAGATAAATTAAAGTAATAATTCATTACTATTAATTAATATATGAAATTACCGCCAAGTACCTTAAATACAATATTTTTAATCTCAGAGTCTTTATTTTATCCTACCGGCTGCGCCAATTGTTGTGCAACCACTCCTTTACAATGTAGCCGCGATAATGTTCCTAAGTGTAGTTTTGTTATTATGTATATATTATTTTATATTATGTATTCTTAGTAAGTACATATTTTTTAATAATAGAGTTTCTCTGAAAAGTGGCTCAACTATCCGGCTTTTACCCTATTACCTTTATTTACCCTATTATACAGTGGTAAGTGATAAGTCAATCCGTTTTCCTTGCATATCTTGTTTTTTCCTACATATATTATCACTCAATTCCAGCAATTTCGTCATTTCGTCTCGTCTCGTTTTTAGTACTATCCATTACAAGTGCATCTGAAGTACTGCAATTCGTAAGCAGTTTTAGATGCAAAATTAGAAAGTTTTTTTACTCTTGCAATATCAAACTAGAATTTTTACATGAAATCTCGACATCCCGAAATTTTTCGCGGATTTATAACAACTAGTTTTGATGTAAAAGTTGTACATTCCGTTATATTTGCTTCTAAATAATTAATTTCATGTAAACATGTTATCTCTGTCTAGCTTTGTACACATCTATTTGGTTTGGCTTCGTAAAGGTCCTTGCCTCTTTATTTGGACTTTATGTATATTACAAACAACAATACATGCCATGTTTTGAAGAGAATTCAATTCACCGTTATTTTTTCCTACATGAGTTGCTTACTAAATTCTGAAAAGCTGTACTACCACAGATGTTACTAACCTTGACTGGCTAAGCAGTGATGCTAAACAATTTCCGAAACAATTGGTTTCCAACAGTATTTTTAAAATATATCCTTGAAATTTTTTCAATTTAGGAGGCGGATATGGGTACCGCCACCGCGGGGAACTACTTATTATATGGCCAACACCCCTGCCATAGGTCACCCCGAGTGGTTCGCTACGTTTGGCGACTTATTAGGAGTGCCCTGATTCATAGGGCCATGTTTGTCTAGGACTTAGAGACGAATGCGTTTGCCCAATTTCTGCGTTACGGGCCAGATTGGGAGATATTGGTTGAGGTAGACCTAACCTAGACCTCTCCAGCCGGACTCTCTCGACCCATCGTCTTGCGCTGCAGAGAGAGGGATGGATTCATACGTTCATCACTCCTGGGTATAATTTTCTCATATTTTCTTGCGTAAGAGTGCAACGTTTTCAAATTTGAAATGTGTAAGGTAATTAACGCACTCGTCCCGGTTAGACGGAGAGGTCTGGGTTCGAGTCCCAGTTGCGACAATTGTCTTTTTCTTTTTTTCTGTGTCTTGTTCTCTTTCATATTTCCGTTTGGATTATTATTGTTAACTTATTCTAATATAAAAGTTATACATTCGATCTCTTCAGCCTGACGCTCTCGACCCATTGCCTTGCACCGCAGTGGGAGGGATGAATTCGCATGTCCGTCACTCTTGGACACACTGACCTCCAGGTTCCCTAATACATTTTTCCTCCCCGGAACTTCCTCTCCATACTTCCCCTAAAAAAAACCTCCACACAGCATCCCCAAAGGTGACCTGTGAGGCCCTGAGGGGGTTTTCTTTCCTCAGGGTCTCCTGTGTAAAAAAATTACAAGTGTGCAGTTCACACGCGGTAGAAGTGAAACCTTTAGAAAACCAAAGTGGACGAGAGTTGGGAGGCTATGAAGCACCGCACAAAGAGGAGACAGATTATACTATCTCATTCTCTCGCAGGCTAAATCCTATATATGTATGTGTTTGTCTCTTTTTAGTGTCGCTATTTTTCGTTTCAGCGAGTTTCAAATCACACGGCCCTAAAGAAGTTTTTCACTTCAAAACAGGTAGGTTCTTGCTTACCTTCCTCTTTCTCGTCTTCATCTCTTCAATATGCCATGGCTCCACCGGCGAAGAGAGAAAGTTAATTTATGAAGACATTTTGAAAAAAAAAACAGATTTCCGGAAAACTTTGGAAATCCGTAGTTACAATTATGGTGTTACAAAAAAAGCATCCACTCACTCTTTCATCCTTGTAAACAAATAGAATAAGTTAATAAACGATTCTTCTCATTTAATTTGCAGATAAATAACGTGATTCGACTCGTCAACGCAATTCTACAATAATACATTTTATATAAAAGACAAGCATTACGCAATCTATGAAATCGAACTTAAAGTTTCAACATAAACGTAAAATAGTTTAACTCTAAACTACGGCATTGTTCTATGGGGGAAATATAAAAAAAATGATAACTTACTTTGTTTTATTTTTCTACTATTGGCAATGATGTGAACATTTTTAAACCGTTATTTTTCTCATAAGAAACTTTTTTTTTACCCTCTGTTAATAATTGCCCTCAGGGCCAATGTCACATTTGGGGATGCTATGTGGAGGGTCTTTTAAGGAAAAGAAGGAGAGGAAGTTCTGGTAAGGAAAAGGTACGAAGGGCGGGTAGGAATCTGGGATCCAGTGTGTCCAGGTCATCCGCCGCTAAAATCTAAGTCACCAAACGTAACGAACCACTAGGGGTGACCTATGACCTATGTTGGTTATCCAATAAATGGTTCCCGAGGCGGCGGTAGCCATTCCCGCCTCCCAAATTGTGAACTTAATTTAATTCATAGATACTAATGGCCAAATTATTTTCTTTAATTTAATTTAATTTCTGAGGCTTAAGATCTTAGGTAAACTGACTCTCGGCAACTTTAGTGTAGTGTATATGAATTTGTTTGTAGTTTCAACGTCTTTCAACAGAAGTCGTTAGTACAGGTAGTTATTTATAATTGTGTCTCGTGGATTCATACGTCTCCTGAACTCACTGACCCCCAGATTCCTATCCACCCCTTATACCCTTTTCCTTCCCAAATCTTGGAACCAGATTCAGAGGGATTTTTACTCGTTGCCTCTTGTGGGGGTATTTATGTTACTCAGTGATAGTGATACACGTAATAACGTTACCCGACGAGTTGTACTAATCGGCAGTTTAATCAGAGGTGGTGAAATAACACGCGATTTATACTGATTTTAACTAAAACTGATATCAATATTTTATACTAGATTTTTCTGCCCCAATGCAGGCCAATAAATTTCATAATCTGCACAGGAATTTTTTTTCATATTTGAGAATGATTAATTTTATCATTAGCAAGAAAAAAATATCTGTCTTCAGACACACAGACACGCTTACAATACAATTCGGACGGTTTGAACTAAATTGATGAATATGCATTTTAATGTGATGATTGCATCAGACATCAACAATTTTTTATTGCATTATTATATTTGCAAAAATATGCACATTACGCATTAAAATTCATGGAAATTTCCGCGCTCGTAATTATTACAAACGTAATATAAATAAGAACAGAATTTTTAGCACAAATTATTAAAATACTCATGTTTCGTAAGACGGTTATGAAAGTTGATATGTCGGGAATGCTTTGCTAATTTTTTTGTTGTGTGAAAAAGCTATATAACACACGTTTTTATCTCGACTTCGGTTCCTACATACATTGTGTTAACAGTGTGATAATCTCAGTATCACCTTGTTAAAAAAACGCTTTTTTTATATAATACTACCTGGTTTCCGGCATGCGTTGCAATTCCTTATTCAAAGAAATAAATTGATTCTCTCTGCATGTCCTTTCCCCGTTCCCTTCCAGCATCCCCTTCTCCTCCCGCGTTCCCCTTCTACCTTCCCGGCCTAACCTCTCCCCTCTACCGCTCCCCCATCCCACCAACCCCCGTCCCACCAACCCCCGTCCCACCCACCCCCCTCCCGCTTTATATATATATTCAGTCCCAGTATATTTAGTTTTCAAATAGCTCGCGTGCCATCTATTACAATTTTTTTATTCAAATTTGAATTTTTCATATATTATAAATATTCATTTTTATATATTATAAGAACAATCAATCAAATTCGGTATCAAACATAGGTATCTACCAATTTAAAATATCCATAGACAATTCTTTTGTTAACAAAAAAAACAGCTGCCCGCTTAATTCAATTTCATCAAACGCGCGAACTGTCAAACGTGCGAAGTTAAAAAAGTCGTTAAGTTTTCTGAAATTATCCAATTTTCTGCGCAATTTTAGTAAAAAAAAATTCTCGTAAGAACCTTCTACAAAGTATTAGAAAACTTAAAAAAATATATGAATGAAATAGGTAAAGTCGTTCAGAAGTTATGGCGTGACCAAGGGAAACAGGAATTCATTTATATATATATAGATTTTTAAAAACTAGATGTTAAAAACCCGCTCCGGCGACACGACAGCTGCTTTGTAACAAACTTCACGTAAGAAGATGGTTTTGCATAATGCGTGGCGTCAGAAATATACTAGAAGTCGGGTTCTTAAATATCAACCGTACGTTGAAACCCGGTACTCGATTGTATGTAAGTACATACGAATGAATGAATCGATAAATTTTAAAACATGCCACTAATGAACACTCTAAACTCTAAACAAACAAATAATTACGGATTAAATAATTGTCTGTGACGGTCACGCTTGTGTTACAAGGTCAAAGCCTTCCGTTCTTTTGCATTTCGGCCCCTCTATTGCAAGTCATCTTTAACTACAGGAAGATTTAATCCGGTAGCGTTTCCGGGTGTTGAGATTTTACGTGAATTTTTTTAGATTAAATGGAAGTCATTTGTTGTTGATGAATGATAAAGTTAATAGCATCTAATTTTTTTTTTATTTTTTTATGTTAGTTTATTTTAGAATGCGGGTGGATGTCATAAACATTCGTACATGATTGACGGTATGCTTTTACGAGTCGTGTCTGCTTAACAGCTCGATTTTAGAAATTGTGTTTCCTCTTTACTACAATAATAACACTTTTTCCTCTTTTTGAAATGACTCTCCACACAGCATTCCCAAATATGACAATCGAAGGGAAATAGCAGGGCCTCCCGCGAAGTTAATTACTCTATCTATTTCTATTTATAATAAGAAGAGAGTGTGTAGAGGACTGCGTGGCTTTGATTTTTATACAAATCTTCAGTTTTAATCCAAAATTTGATGAAATTTTGCAAGCTTGATCTTCAAAACAACTAAGGTTACTATTAACATTAATATTTCAAAAGGCCACCTCCTTTTCCCACACCTATAGAAGAATTTTGAAACTTGTTAATGAAATTTTAGAATTTTCAAATATGCATTTGATTTGACTATCATAACGATTGAATTTGGCAACTACTTCTGGTCTGGAGCCCCAAAATTGATGAAAAAACCCTCGACTCTGGACAGAAACGGGCGGTTCGTTTGATAGATTCTTATATCTTAACAAACGTTAAGATAGGAGAATCTATCAATTTTTCATTTTAGGAGTATGGTACCGCCGCCCCGGTAATCATTTATTTGATATCCAACACCTTTGCATAGGTCACCCAACTGGTTTCCTACGATTGGTGACTTAGCAGGGTGGCCCGGGTTCATGGGGTGAGGTTTGTCAGGGTCTTGGCGGTCGTTGTGTCTATCAACCTGCTGCGTGGCGGGACAGATTGAGAGAGACTGGTTGAGGAAGTTCAGTGTTCATTGAGGGAGACCTTTTGACCTCCCCAGCCAGAATCTCTCGACCCAACGCAACGCCTTGCACCGCAGTTGAAGGGATGGATTCATACGTCCGTCACTCTTGGACACGCTGACCCCTAGATTCCTACCCACCAAAGTTTCACCAATTTGAAAAAAAAAATTATGAATCTTTGGGATTTTTTTATTAAATATTTTTACTTAAAAGGCAAAAAAGTGCGGTACGACAATGTTTATAATATATTTGTCAAATAAAATTTGTGTTTGTTTTTATTTTTAGTTAGAAAAAACGTTAGGTGAGGCATTTTTGAAACTTTTTTATGTTGAGCTTTCAAATTTTCAAATTTCAAAAATTATATGTTTATTTCAATTTATAAATTTAGAAAGTGATTTTTATCACCTTCAAAATCAGATTTTACTTTTCGAGTATATTCAGAAACATCCCATTTATTAGAATTTTACTGCAAAGCGTTAATATTTTGACCTTCTGACAGAATATGCCCAAAGCCTGAGGAGTTAATATATATATATATATTTTTTAAATTTTAAAAAGAAAGACAAACATTCCCGGGTTACGAATAACCCAACAATGTTTGAAAATCTCCTACTACCACCACGGAAAGCCGAAAATGTTGCTTGTGTTGTGATGGAGGACTTAGCCAGCCGAGGAATCGAACATGCGACGCCCGGGTGGGACCCAAGCGCTATGCCCACTCAACCACTGACCGGTCAAAATGTCGAATGAAAGCGGATAGTAAAGCATACGTATACGTAGGTACCTATTATAATTATTGTATTTTTTTAAAGACACGTATATTTGTAGCGACTTGTTTAGTATCATTACTCCATACTTTATTCTTATCTTGGATAATTTCTCGTTAAATAGGCGTGAAAACGTTACGGTTGAGATTTTTTATTTCATGTTAATTCAAAGATTCTTTGGCTGATACAAATTGCTTCGTTATTAAGCATGGACAATATCAATTTACTTTCGTACTAACAAATTAGTAAGTCTATGCTTAAAAAAAATATTAGAAAAAAACCGCCACCATTTTTATAAATGATGTTTGGTGTTGGGTTGAGTCAGTTGAGTGCTTATAAAAAAAAAAGATTAAAAGGGAGGTACCAATAGTTTATAAAGATAGATTCGAAGAAACTGAAATAACATACAAGCACTAGACAGCTGACAGTGGCGTGCAATTAGTTTTAGTGGCATTTAACCGCTGCCTCGGGAACCAATCATTGGATAACCAACACCCCTGCCATAGGTCACCTCAAGTGGTTTGCTACTTTTGGTAACCTAGCAGAGGTGCGCAGATTCATGGGGTTAGGTTTGTCCAGGTCTTGGCGGCGTGGATGCGTTTGCCCAGATCGGGATACTAATTGAGGGAGTCCTCTCCAGCCGGACTCCCTCGACCCATTGCTATGCACCGTAGTGGGAGGAATGGACACGATGTCCTCCAGAATTCTACCCACCCTTTAAACCTTACCCCCGGTTCGTGGGATGAGATTTATCTAAGTCTTGGTAGGGAATGTGTTTGCCCATCTACTGGGTGTTGGACCGGATCGGGAGAGACTGGTTGAGGGAGACCTAACCCATACCTCTCCAACCGGACTCACTCGACCTATCGCCTTGCATGCATTGATTTATAGGTCCGTCACTCCTGCACACATTTACCCCCAGATTTCTACTCACCCCTGATATCTTTTTCCTCCCAGACCTCCTCCCTTTTCTTAAAAAGATCCTCCAAACAGCATCCCTGAAGATGACGCAGACTCTGAGAGAAATTATTTTCCTCAAAGCCTCCTGTATTTTTTTTTTATTATTTCATAAATGTTTACATATTAAAGTTTAGCCATTTTTTAAACTACCATACTAGGCTATTGCCCGTGTTGTGGTAGTCATACATGAAAAATTATTTTATATAAACAGATAATAAAATATAAGAAGAGGATTTAGGGATAAATAAAACTAAAAACAAATACTAATACCAGTAAAAATATAAAAATTAAAAGAAAGCTGAGAAATAAATATTAAAAAGTTATTTTAAAGAAGATTGAAATAAAAATAGAAATAAAAATTGTTAAGTTTTATTCTTCTTGAAATAAAAATAAAAATACAATTTGGTAACTATTCTTCTACACGAGAGAACAGTCACTTTTGAAGTTCGTTCTACGAAAGAAATTCGAAAATAGATGCGCTAGAGCAGGGGTGTCAAAGATACGGCCCGCGGGCCGCATGTGGCCCTCGGGCCCTATCAATATGGCCCGCGACCATTTTAGTTTAGCACCATCCAGTTAATTGAACAGTTCTGCAATTTTGGTATTGGTTAGCGACTATATAGTGCACTTAACACACCCTCATGATATATATATCGCACATAAACAATTATTATGCCTTGTTGTCGTTTTCTGTAGATTTGTCAACCTGGAGTGCATACCACGGTGATGTATTAATCCTCTCCAACAATTGTATCTCACTGTCTTCAGCTATTTCCTCAATGCGCCTAGTCACAGTGATAGCTGACAAAGTCACAAATCTTCCCCCCAAGCTGTCTCACCGTGGAGAAAAACCTTTTGTATTTTCCGATTGTAAATATTTATGCGCTAGAAAGGTGACTTTAAAAACTCACAAGTTTACTCATAGTGGAGAAAAACTATTTTCATGTTCCGACTGCAACTATTCATGATCACAAAATGAACATTTAAGAGTCCACAAGCCGTCTCACAGCGGAGATAACCGTTTTCATGTTCCGACTGCAACTGATCAAGTTGTCGAAACTACCACGAATTTGACACCCGACATCAATGAGCTTATCAAAAATAAGAGAAGTCAGGTGTCCAGCTCAAGAGAATTTACCATTTTACCCTCCTTTTTAACATTAATGCAAATTTATAATTACAAGGTACATATCTAGCTAAATAAATATTTTAACAATTGAGTATGGATTTTAATTTTTTGTCTGGCCCGCTTTCACACGCTAAATCTTATAAACGGCCCTTAAGAAAATTCAGTTTGACACCCCTGCGCTAGAGTAAGTATATATGGAGATAATGTAAAAAAAAAAATCGTACGCCACTGCAGTTTTGGTAGTTGGCGTGACCACCATTTGCAGTGCAGCAGTGCGTGGCTGGACAGTGAAACTTGCAGTACTTTGAAGAATTTATAGACTTGTCTACTCTTTTCCTTTGATCGCTATCTGAACTAAGTCAATTAAGCGGTTTTCAAAGCCATTTGATCTAAGATCCAAAGATTTGATTAATGTTTATGTAATATGTATTATTTGCTGATACGTGATACTATTTTCCAAGTTTTGTGTTTGTAGAAATACTAAATTTACACAAAGCAAATCAATACAAATTTAATTAAGAGTTTATAAGAAAAACTAGCTGACTTGGTAACGAAACACAACGCCATCTACTGGATGGTTACCCAACATTTTAACTCACACCTCTATCTGTTAATTTGCACCACATACAGACATTCTCCTTTAATTATATATTTCGACCAATTTTCACAAAACTATGACTAATTATATACTCAAACCTTCCTCATGAATCACTCTATTTATTTGTGAAAACTGCATGAAAATCCGTTCAGAAGTTTTTGAATTTATCGCGAACAGACAGACAGAAGCGGCGGAGGACTTTATTTATAATACGTAGAGATATACTTAGAAAGTGGGCGTCGAGCCTGATAATGTTGCACAAGTGCACTGAGTGAGCAGGCTCGCACGCGCACGTGTGACGTCGGCACAGCCCGGGAAAAAACAGAAATATTTATACGGTCCGCTACCAAATGTAGATACTATGTACTCTCAATACAGCCTTGGTGAAAATACATAAAAAAATGTAAAAGTCTTTCAACAGAACAGTTAAATTATTATTTTTTTCTGGGTGTATTTTAAGGAATAGGACTAAAAAACTTAGATATCGTTTTGCTGTCCAATGATATTTTTTTTCAATTAAAAACAAAACGAAAATTTCCACCACAGTCGTAGGTGAGTAGCGGCTGTCACTACATCTCATTCCAGCAGTACGGTAACAAAAGAGACAGAGAACGTAGAACGTATCATGTTATCCAGCCACGATGTATATAAATGTGATGAAAAATATATATTTTCTTTTTAATTAAAAAAAAATAGCATCGAACCGCAAAATAACATATGTTTTTAATTCCAAATATGCTCAGAAATCATTGGTTAAAATGTTGCTGTTCATGTACTGTTACACCCTGTACAGATCACGACTTGCGGTCGTAAAGTTAGGTCAACCTACATGACATAACAAACTACCAATCAATCGAAGTAAATAGGCATGAAAATATCTGAGAAAATGTAATGCAAATTCCAGTTACGATCACATTTTGTGGTTGTAACTGGAAATCTTCTGGAAATTGCGAGTCACCCTAATTGGGTTTATAATAAAACCTATCGTGTAGGGTGACTTGACGTTACAACTGCAAAATATGTATTTTTTGCATTTCGTACTTAAAATATCGATCGTCCAGTTGATCTAAATCTAAAAATCTAAATTGAGTATGCAGTTATGTGTAAAAGTGTACCCTCTATCTAGTACAATACTCAGATTGCTCATAAACACCATTAAATCAATAGGCCACTTGCATGGATTTCATAACGACTTGGAAAAAATCGTGTGGATAAATTTTTGAACTAAGATTTCGAAAATGTCAGAAATTTTTTTTAGAAATGTGTAGTTTTTTTTTTTTTTTAAATAAATAAATCCATTATTTGAGCTCGTGACGTCACTACATGAAAATGTTCCGTCTCCGATTATGTTCCTTTAATTTTGTAAAATTCCACACTGATTGATTTTTTTTTATATGGCAACACTCTGATTTCCGGCGAATTTTTGAATTTTCGTTTAACGTTCACTAGATTTATTGTTTGTTCTATGCGAACTTATCCTTTGGTTTCATTTTTTGATAAAGATGGCGTCGTTTTTACAGATGTTACGAAGAGAACCCCGTACAATTTATTGCTATTCGTGTGGAAAACGTTCTTTTTTTAATGATTTTCGGCTATGTAATTATCGTTTTTTCACACACATATAATTATGTCCCGTATTTCCGGTTTATAAAAAATGGTCAGTTTTTTCGGATTGAAATTTTCAAAAAATCGCCAGGGTTTCAAAAATACGATTAAAAAAATACAGAATGTCTTAGAATATTTGCCTAAACCGGAAAAAAAAAAAGTGAAGCAAGTGGCCTATTATGATAATGCTCAAAAGCTTGTACCATTTATCGGTTAACTAGCGCCTCTACCATAGGTTACCCCAAGTGGATCGGTACGTTTGGTGACTTAGGAAAGGTGTCCTTGTTCATGAACCATGCAGCTGGTGGGCAGACGCATCCGCCGCCACGACCGGACAAACCTCACCCCATGAACCCAGGCACCCTTACTAAATCACCAAAGTAGCCAACTATTTAAGGTGACCTATGGCGGAGGTGTTGGTTATCCAATAAGTGTTGCTGGCGTGTATCGATTTCTTATTTATTCCCTGACAATATCGGCTATGCTGTCAACGGTGAAACCATGCTAGGGATATAGTTATAAAATCGTTGGAAGGTACGCCTATTTTGCACAAAAGCAAAGTATTATGCGAAAAAAAAAATAAACACTAGAAATAAATATTAATAAAATAAAATAAAAACTTACATTCTCCGGTATGTTGTAACTCCTTCCGTACTATCCTCTCACTGCACTATCTCCTACGAAGCAGCACTTATAGATTTATTGCTTCTTTTTACCAATTTATTGTATCACGGCTGTAAACAAAGGGAAATCAAGCATTAGTATCGATGTTTTTTAATGTGAAAGTTTCGCTAACGCACTTTGATTTCACGTTTAAATTATGTGATTGCGTGTACAAACTAAGTGTTATTGTATACGGGAAAAGACTAAATTGTTACAATTGTAAAAAGGCTACTTAATGTAGAGGATACGACATAGATATTGGATCCAGAAGCCAATAAAATATTAAACTAACTTAATAATTGTTTTCTGTACTTCCTACCTACTTAACAAAACATTTTTTTAAGTATTAATGAAAAGCATTTAGTTTGTGGCTTGCCGTGATTAGAATATACACTGAATGTTATTGAATATAACTCCGTAGTTTGGTCTCCATCTTACAAAATTCGCATTAATAACATTGAGCAAATTCAAAAAACAATTCTGCGTTTCGTACATTTTAAATGAAATATCCCTCTAAAGACTTAACATATAATTTCTTATTAAATCTTCCACAAATACATACATTAGAGGACGACGTAAAATAAACGATTTAACATTTTTATTCAAAATACTAAACTTTAATTTTGACCCCTGCAAACTCCTGCAATTCATAAACTTACGAATACCCACAGTAACAACACGATAAAATACACTATTCTACTGCAGCATTCATAAGCGTAACTACTTTTCTCACTCTCCGATACAACGAGTTCACACTATGGAAAATCAGAACTTAGCTGATGTTGACAACTTGCTTTTGTTTGACATATTTAATAACACTATTCCTAAACACATCTTGTATTTTTGATAACCTATAATTTAAAAAAATATTTAAAAAATAAACACACGAGTTTGTTTGACCCCTATAGCCTCGGGAATATTTTGTAAGAAGGTGAAAATATTTCCGCTTTGCAATAAAATCCAAATCAATGGAAAATTTCTGAAAATATCCGAAAACTAAAAACTGTTTGATGAAAACCTTACGCATCGAAGCAGGCACCATGTTCGAACAAAGACATGAATAGCATCAACGTGATACCATTGCTATAATAAAGGACATTAACAAATCAATAATAATTTACTATCCTACGCATATAAAAAAGCATGATGTGAAAGTGATAACAGAATTTGAATTTAAATCCATGCCTGAATTGTTTTTTAATCATTTTTTAATGTGACGCCATTTTGTCAGTGTCACAATAATTGTTTTTTAGGCTGCATATTAATTGTATCAGCTCTCCAATGCACTTGGTAAAAAAGAGTTCATTGCTGTGTCTTATAAATATATAGTATATAACTTATAGAATGTCTTATATATAGTATAACTTACAACATTGACAGGCGATTAGAGACCGACAAAGCGAAAGTAAAAACACGACTGGTACCAGGTTAAAGTTTGAAAAAATCAATAGATTATCATTGACAATA
This sequence comes from Limnephilus lunatus, assembly GCA_917563855.2. Taxonomy (NCBI): domain Eukaryota; kingdom Metazoa; phylum Arthropoda; class Insecta; order Trichoptera; family Limnephilidae; genus Limnephilus; species Limnephilus lunatus. Next base: position 3,092,593 of record OU830596.1, on the reverse strand, counting down.
GTACCTATCTATCGAAACTTTATTTTTTAAATAATATGTTTTCCCGACATGATGATGGTGTTCATTTTTTAGGTTTTTATTATTTATGATTCCATGACAGTTGGTCCCTCGACCAGGGGTTTGCAGAGAGAATGTAAAATTATAATTAATAATGCTCGAGTCACACACAGCTATAAAAGTTAAAAGCACGGCCAAATTCAGCATAACGGGAATGTACGGCAAGCGATATAAGTACAAAAAATCGACTCTGTAAATAAATTCGTTTGGCATCCATTCTAACTTATTATAAACGATATTTTTTAAGTCGATTTTATGTTTGAAATTGGTAAATAATAAACGAAAAATGTCGCCAAGACCTGAACAAAGCTCACCCCATGAACCCGGGCACCCGTGCTAAGTCACTAAACGTAGCAAACCACTTAATTTGATCTATGGCAGGGGTGTTGGTTATCCAATAAATTGTTCCCGGGGCGGCGGTACACATACACGCCTCCCAAATTGAAAATGCAAAAAATAATAATTAAGTCGGAATAAAACCGTTCGGTAGTATTACTATAATAGGAAAAACAGTCACACATGAATTGTGAAATGGAATAACTTAGCTTGCTGTTTTCATAGGACAATAATCATCTTTATTTATGAACAAACTAAAAAAAAATCACTAAAATTTTCGTAAAAAAAGTGGACAACGAACCTTTCACTTCTGAGGTAAAGAAATGTAATCACTCCTTATCAAACATTAACACTAAACCACTTTTTTTAAATGTCTAAAAATGTTTTCTAATCACTTCACTTTATTTTCTTTTGTTTATTGTTGGTTTATTTATTACCCGAAATAAATTACGTAGTAATGAAATAAAATGTAAACTCCCACGGCGTACAAGGCGAATTTCAAATATAAATAAATGAAATCTTTGATCGAATGTAAAATATCCATATCTAAAAACTATCGGAAAATTATTAAATGCCACAAAAATGTAAAATACCTGCGCAGGTACGTTAAATTATGATTTTGTGTATGAACTAACTCAAATCATGTCTGATTACGTCTAAAAGGGATCGAAATGAAAATCTAGTCTCCTTCAACGGAAGCAATCTTCCGAACAGGCCCTCCATTGATATGCTTGGTGTAACTCTAAGAGACCAGCACAGGTATAGGGGCTCCATCGAAGCCAGAGTTAAGTTAGCTTCTCAAAAGCTGGGCGTACTGTACAGGGCCCGCAGATACCTACTGCAGATAGTACACAACTGATAACCTCACAAGTGCGCCTCATGGTTGAATTTGGCAGCCACCTCTGGTCTGAAGAATCAATATACATGAAAAACCCCCGAGTTTGTGCAGAAACGGACGGTCTGTTTGGTAGATTGTCGTTATTTTAACAAACGGATTGCAATCTTTAGAGCACAGGCGTCGGGTGGGAATACCGTATGGAATGTTGAAGGTATTTCAATGGAAGATGCTCCGAGGAACTAGCGTCATTGAGTGACCGGTGCACAGTCGCACCCGACATGTATATATGAAAAACGGGTCGCTTCTATGTTGAGTTCAACCGCTCGGCTGTGGAATGATTTGTCGACCTCTGTGTTGCCTCCCTCCTTCAACTAGGATCACTTTAAGACCCATGTTCACTACTTCCTCTCGTCTGAAAGATCCTCCAAACAGCATCTTCAAAGATGACAAAGGCCAAGAGTGAAATTATTTTCCTCAGGGCCTCCTGTATGGAGACATAATAAAAAATAGATTTTAATATTAATAAATATATCACTCCAAATTATTGTATTTATTGTTATGAAGTTTGATAATGCCTTCAGAGGGCGAAACAGCTGTCACGCGTAATAATAATTTCATAGCAGAACTTGTTCATAAATAAACTATTTTTATAAGTTAAATAATAATATTATTGAATATATTTATTTATTTATATAATACATGTTACATATATTTGATATTTCCATAGATAAGATTTATTAAATCACCATACTAGGCGAATGCCTGTTTCATGGTGATTAATTAAGGAAAGTAACTTTGAGTGTAGTCTAGTGTAAACACATGTTTAAATTGGTAAAGTTATAATAAAAATAGAAAAGAGAAAAAGAAGTGCGTAAAAATAATAGAAAAAATATTAGACCACACAGTAAAGCAGACAATGTCTACAAAAGAAGAGCAAAGAATTCGGATGACTCGATGCTCCAAAATACTACAGAGAAACGGCCTGGATGAAGGCGATATTCTAATATAACCGAAGAAGCTACAATCTGAGAACGAAAAGAACCGACACCAAAAGTCTACCGATGCAATAAGTTGGACAGCGCAAGGAAGAACACAAAAGAAGATTTTTTTATTATTTTTATTAAAACAGACAGCCACTGTTAGCGGGAATTTCAACAATATCGCCTTTTGAGTGAGGATTGTATGATTTAGCCTGATTCTACACATCGAAATGGATCGCCTTAACTTTACTATTAACTATTTCCAGTTACCTTCTTTTGGCTGCATGCCCTTTTCGAATCAAGGTTGTTTGGAACATTTATTTTTTGTTGTAGTAAATGTAGTTATATTAACAACATTTATGTGAGTTTTATGGCGAACAAGTTGGCATTGACTGGCTATGCCAGTTGAATATCTTACACCCACGGATTTTACGACATTTAACATCTCCCATTATCTCCGCGGGGATCTGCAGAGAAGAAGACAGTTCTTGTGATGACATTTCTAAAGGGCCGAACGTAGTAAATTTTTTGCCCGGTACAGCGCTTTTTACGAAAATCCCATCGTAAAGTCTTTTGGCGCCGATACACGAATCATAGAAAAAGAACGAACTGACTACAAAAGACGAATCGCTTTGTTTTTTATTCAAATCTACAGTTTTATTCCTAGATAGATGAAATTTTGCGCATTTGGCCTTCACAACAGGAGAGAAAAGTGACTATTTTCACCTCTTAAGGAAGAAATTTGATACTTCGTGATTAAATTTTGCATACTTGACGTTAAAAATAGGAGAAAAATTACTTTGTAAATCTGATTTTCAAAAACTCTGTGTAAAGCCCGCACAATGCCAGGGGCTTCGGCTAGGCATTTCTTTAATACGAGTGAGAGAGACGTAAGAAAATTATTCGTTTTTTTACCTAGGAGGAAAAGGACATATGTACATTATGGGACTCTCATTATTATTTAATGTGTATAAAAGAGCTGCAACATTATTTTGATAAGGAACGTAGGTTTATTGCCTTTTTTGTGCCGTCACCGGTCGGTAAAAGTGGGAATTATAGAAACGCTCATTGTTTTTAAATTGACAACATGTTAAAAAAACTATACATCTGATTTTCATGCACCAAGTCTTAAACTGTTCAAAAATCAGGTATCTATGGCATCACGTAGGGTTTTTTTTTTTTATATAAAGAGCCCCCTTCTATTTTTTTTCCATAAAACCGGAAATAAAATTCGCTGAAATATCCAAAATTCCTCTACGTGATGCCACAAACCTATATCCCTATATGTCTAGTTTCTAAATATATTTTTCTGATGAACCGTTTGGCTTAATCGCTGTCAACCACCTAGCAGCAATTTCGCCGGAGTGTCCTGTTGAAAGTGGCATACACCGCCATACTTTTAATTTGTGTATAGAATTTTTTGTTTGCAGTCTTCTATATGTAAATATTGTCTATGAGTTTTAATTAAAAAAAAAAATTTGCTTGAAAAAAATTACGAAAAATACACCTTTCCTCCTTCAGTGATATCATTTTTGTAATATAATACTGATACCCTCCTGTGTACCACTGTATACTTATAATCTCATGAATCATAATCGAACAGTTTTTAAAAACTAAGTGCTTTGTTCTCGATTTGATCTCTCTCACGTTTTAAGCACGTAACATGCGTCGCTTGCGATTCATAATCTTTTCATAATCTCGATTTTAAAAGCGTTTCACTGTCACTGCGTTCGCACTTCACACCACTCGAGCAAGCGGGGCTATGGCGGGGCTGCTCGCTGACGGCCGACGCGCGACGTCTCGCGTGTGCTTCTCACCACGGATAATAATTTGTGATGTTTCATTTCCCGTCTAAACATTCCGTTTCTATTCGAGTGTTGGCTGTATTACACCCTCCACTGCGCGCTAGATATCTGTAATTTCTGAAACGATCTAAAATCTATAAAGATATAAATAAGATGTGATAGATTCATAGTAGATAACTATAGGTAATTGCTTATTATAATTTTTTTCTAGTGGAGAATACACCTATATACTTTAAAGACAATTTTAAAAAGTTTTTAAATTTCCGCTAATTCAAACATAGCTATGTTAGACTTTTCTCATGCCAGAGGACTAAATTCGAAATTGAATTGCACCCCCCATTAACCTTAGTATTGCGAATAAAAAATAAAATAAATTCTCGTAGATTAGGTACATTCCTGGAATATAAAAATATTTTTTGCACCATACCTTTTATCAGTGTGATGTAAATAATAAGTTGTGGTAAGTAGAGGTCCCAAAAATTTCTTTCCGACCCCCATGATCGAACACCCACCCCTCCCTTACGTTCGAACCGCCCCCCCCCCCCCCTCCATCCAATGACAATTCTATGGTTGTGCGTTTCTTCAATATCCAGAGATATCTCCGACAATAAAAATCTCAAAAAATGATTCACCGTTTTCATCCAGGATATTTTTAGAACATTCACTTTTTTTTTCTAAATAATAAATTTACAATAACCATTAAAATTAAAATAAAATTTTCTAGTACAACACATAAATACTTGTCATATACTAAATCATAATACCTCAGCACAGGTTCTCCTAGTGAGTTTTCACGAAACATACAATATTTCATACCTACAGTTTCACCTTCTCAAACCTACCTTATACCTAACATAATAAAAGGTCAAAATATATTATCCGCAAATGTTAATACGTAAGTAGGCTGAAAAGTAATGCACACATGCTTGTACAGCGCGAACAAAATGATTTTCAGAAGCGCGTCAGGTGGAATATGGAAGTGACATTCCTCCTCTATACGTAAACGCAAATTTGAGGCCGTTGAATTAATCCAGTGTATTTTGAGAAGCGGAAGTATGGAGACGTGTTTTAGTGTTATGTCAATGCAATGTGAAAGGTGTTCTGTTATCAAATTTTTAACTGTTGAAAAAGTGACTCCTACTGAGATTCATCGTAGTTAACAGGGTATTTATGGTGACGATACTGTTGATAGATCTACAGTAAATCGAGGGGTAAAAAAATTTCATGATTGATAGGCTGGAAAAGCAATAATTGTTGATGAAACACGCAGCGGAAGTTCGATCATTGATACAGAAGATAAACAATCCAAACTCGTCCTCGATTTGATTCAAAATGACTGGCGAATCGCTCAAAAGCGAATCACAAACAATTTTGGAATATCCAAGGAACGTGTCGGCCTCATTGTTGAACAATTAGAATACCGTAAATTCTGTGGACGATGGGTACCAAGCCGTTTCAGAGACGAGAATAAACAGCTTCGATTAGAGCCTCTGCAAAACCTGAAGTTTGAACTGACTCCACACCCTTCTCACTCTCCCGATCTTTCACCTTGCATTTTTATTTTTTCCTCTACACAAGAGACACCTCAAGGGTAATCATCACACCTCAGATGATGAGGTGAAGGCAGCTGTCATGTCCTGAATTCGAGAAATGTTGGAAGAATTGTTTAGTTACGTAATGAAAAAACTTGTAACACCTTTAGAGAAATGCGTTAGCCTTAACGGTGACTATTTAAAAAATAAATATATAATTTTGTAGCTTAAGAATCGTACTTTAATGTACTTTTTGCCCGATCTTGATATTTGTTTTTGTTCGTGTTTTACAAGCATGTGTGCATTACTTTTCAGCCTACCCTAGTAATTAGGTAAACACTATAATATATAGAAATAAATAAATATACTAATAAGTGCATCATACCGATTACAAAATTTGCCATTTAGATTTGACAAATCGAGCGCCCGCAACTTCAACCCACAAAAAAAATAAAGGTCTTCACTGATCCGGACCTTAACTCAAAGTTTAATTACATATAAATCTTTTCATTAGTTTTTATTACCTATATCCTGAAGAAGCTTGATCGAAACCGATCGATATACAACATAATAAATTCGTGGTTAAATACAAGGTGTTTTTTAAATTTATTTTTATAATACATATAAATCGTTAAGACGCAGTTCGATAACTTACTAAACATAAACACAGTCGTGTCCACGTTGGAGTCTGCCGCACTTAAGCCAAGACAAGTGTACCAAGGAGAATAGAGAAATCGCCTCACTGATGGACCATTATAATCTAGTTCAGATGATCTCTGATGTAAATCTGTACTAACTGCTGAGGCTGTAAGATCATTATCATCCAATTAAATGTCTAACTTTTAAATTAAATGTGTGACAAGATACGAGTATGTATAACAGATAGTGTTTTTGTACTGTCGATGATCGGTCAATAAAATTGTGAATTATACATATATATTGTACAGGGCCAGATCTGGGATTATTATATATATTTTTTTAATTGTATAATAGTTTAATTATCCAATTACAGTATAATTGTCAAATTTTGATAGTCTTGACATCTGGGAAGATAATTATTTTACAAAAAATCTTAAGGCTATCTAAAAAAGAGTTTTTTATATATATATATATAGTATTTCCGATATTTCGTTCAACAGCACCATTCCTCTAGTCATGCTGTGCTTGAACATCTGTTCCGCCTTATGGTATTTTGAACAAGTCGTGTTGACGACTACGACTAAAGTACACAGCATTCCAAAAGGCAAGGGCTGTCAATACATTTACTCGTATGTTAAAACTAAGAATTGCAAAATTTGCATAACGTCTAGTTTCTAAGCTAAATCTATTTGTTGCCTCAAGTAATAAGATATTGTGCATGAACCTCGGATAAGTTCCATGCTTCCGCATATAGACATACCTAAAGATGATATTTATTTCTGGATTTGTTCCAGCATATTAATATATTTAGTTTGGTGCGGAGTCCACACACCACTAGCATACTCCAGCTTACTTCTTATGACGCCATCGAATATGGCTATCATTGGCATCTGGGTCATCAAATTTCTTACATATTATGATGATAAAAACCATGAATATTTAATTTTAATGCTCTGAATCTAAAGAGGGAAGTAAATATCGATAAATATGTAGTAAATCTTCTGTAGTCAGCAAAATCTCGAATGAAAACTTTTCAATAGCAGCGTCGCATACAAACTAATAATAGATTCAGGCAATTTGTAGAAAAAAATTGTAGGTTTACATTGAAATTTTAATTGTAGGAAAATCATTTTCGTTCATCTTTTATTGAGGCATGCACGCACAACTTACATAGACAGCATGTCCTACTTCTGTAGTATCATATAAAACGGTCCGATTAGCATCAATTTAATAACCACGAATCAATCAAAACCGCCAGATATATTTAGCTAATTACCATATCTGGTCAGTGAGTAATTTAAAAATCTGAAAATTGGTCAATTATAAAAAGTGTATCAACGAGTTGTGTGTCACGGAGAATCATCTCGGTCAGTAGAATTATTGCAGATTCTGGTGATGTAAGTACTTGTTCGTAAACTTCGATGGTTGGAATCATCGGATATCGGATTGGCAATGCAAGTATCACGAAATTATCACCACGAAACTGGAAACACCATATAGATAGAGTAAACATTCAAATAAAATATTGTTTTAATGTGGAGGACGCAGTACAATTATGTTGCGTTATGCATATTCAAGATGGCGGCACCATACATTTCGCGGAAGTATTATCAAAAAAGTACTGCATATTGTCCTGCGAAATACAACAATGATAGAAAAACGAGCGTCACTAATATCACTATTTACGAGTAATTTCACCTAATATTTAGGTGTACAATTTTAACCAAGGGAAAAAAATAGAAGTGTGCAGTTCACACGCGATAAAAGTGAAACCTTAAAAAAACTAAAGTGGACAAAAGTAGGGAGGCTACGAAGCACTGCACAAAGAGGAGACCGATTATACTATCTCATTCTCTCGTAGGCTAAATCCTACACATGTATGTGTTTGTCTATTTTTATTGTCGCTATTTTTCGTTTCAAATCACAACAGTGCTAAAGATTTTTTCACTTCAAAAACTGGACTGGATTTGTTGAATGTTCAGACCTGATTACAATCTCCTATAATAAAAAATAATAATAATTGGATAATTTATAGAGCGCCGTTTTTGTGAAAAATCACCTCACCTCACCTATTGTAGAAGGTATCACAGATTCTTGAATACGAAGCACCTTTGATTTTATTTGACCCATAAAAAAAATTGAAGTCAAGGAATTATATTCAATTTCATAATGCGTGGTAATACTTTCCCTTTTCTCGACATGTATAGAGAATGTAACACATTTTCTATAGTTCATTCGTCACTCGTATTCACACGATTGCTATGCAATATGTCAACAGCATATATCTTCAAGTTGCGAAATATTGTTGCAACCAAATGTAGACATCTTCTGGTAAATGCCACCGGTTTAAACTTGGCCATGAGCGACACGTAGAGACAGGGCTGTCAGATGGGGAACTTTGTTGTGTTATATCATCAAAAATATCTATGAATATTGTGAAGTGGAGTTGGATTTGTGAGAAAAAATCATTCGTGCTGTTCGTGGCTTAGAAATGTTTGAGAAGGAAGAGTAACGATTCTGAATGGAGGATTGCAAGTTTAGAAGAGAAATAAGACTTAATAATAAAAGTTAAGAGAAAACCACAAGCCAAAAATGTATGTATTCTTAGTGTGCCTTACATCGTCTCGAAATTAGGTAATAGGTCACGTTTTCAGCGTGGGCAGAGGATCGAGAGATACTGGTTAGGGAGGTCTTTTATCCTCTCGATTCATACGTTGGTCACTCTTGGACACACTGACCCCCATATTCCTACCCACCCCTCATGCCTATTTCTTTCCCAGAACTTCCTCTCATTCCTTTCCTTAAATAAAACCCTCCAGGCAACATCCCCTAAGATGACATAGGCCCTGAGAGAAATTATTATCCTTAAGGCCTCCTGCGTGGAGCTAATGTAAAAAAAAATAATATAACTTGTAGGTACAGAGCTTTCACAGAAAATGGATATTAACTTTGAAATTTGACGAATTTTTCAAAATCTGTCACAACCCGTCTTAAAATCATTATATTTTTATTATCAATTGAACTTTCCGACATTAATGAAATTGCGTGAAGCCAAAAGTGGTTATATAAAAGTGGTTTTTTAATATAAAAGTTGTTATTGAATATTGACTATTTAATAACAGCACATTATAAATACATTTTATTATTGTCAGCATGATTCTTTGTATGAGTTCTAAAACATGTCTACAGTAAAGTAGACATGATTTTGAACTCGTAACCTCTTGTAGCGATGGATCTACTCGAGCGTGTCGGATAACCTAACATCACGCGATTCTACTAAATATAATTTCGCAACAAATAATATCGTGTCTTTAGATGTAAAAGTGAGAAGATGAGGGTAACGCAATAGAGACAGCCTGAGACAAGGAGCTATGACTTCTTAAAAGTCGCAGATACATAAATCAATAAATATTATCTATTTTGCAGAATTTATCCACTGGAGCTTTTGCCCACATTTTGGCCAATTTGCAAACACCCTCGAGCGTTCGCTAGCCAAAATGTGGCAACTTTGAAGATATATTTTAAAACATTTATTGGAATCATTTCAAAAGTTCCCGCACGTTGTATAATTTGATTAATCACAAAGGTAAATTATAATTTACTTAACAACATATATATGTAAGCAAACACTTGGTTTGAATTAAATAAAATGGCAAACGCAGATATCAATGCACTAAAATTATGGTTTGATAAAAACCTGTTGTCTTTAAATTAAAAAAAAACCTATTATTTACCATTTTTCTTAAAAAAAAAACAAGAAACACCTAAAGAAATAAACATAATAATCCACTCTGTGACAAATACAGAAAACCACAAATGCAATATATTATGTACAAACACAGAAAGCAAGACCGATATTAAATACCTGGGCATAACAATAGACCAGCGTTTAAAATGGTCCCCACACATAAATATTCTGAACAACAGAATGAGGAAACTAAAATATAAATTTCGATGTTTAAGAGATATTTTAAACGAAAAATTAATTAGAACCACATACTTCGCTTTCTGTCAATCAATTATACAATACGGCATTATAGGACGGGGCGGTACACATACAAATCAAACACAAACAATTTACATATCACAAAAACTAATAATAAAAACAATTTAAAAAAACCCTACTCATATTCGTCAGAACTTCTATTCAAACAATTTAAGGTCAGAAAATTAAGTGCAATAAACTTTTATCATTCAACATTACAAATGCATAAAGATAATATTGAAAATAAAGTTGCACCCTTTAAAAATAACAGAAATCTTAGACAAACATCAATACTTCCTACTCCAAAATGTGAAAAAACAATAGGACGATTAAATCATAAATATCTCGGAGTAAAAATTTTTTAATTCACTACCCGAAAAAATCAGAAATATGTATCCAAATATAAAAGAATTTAAAACTCACCTTAAAATTTAAACTGAATTATGTAAAAAAAACAATACAATAAAACCCCCCCATATACACAAGCCCTTTTTACTCATGGGGGTACATCAAATATATATACCATGTATTTAATTACTGTATAAAATTTATTTGTAATGTAAAAATCTAATTAAAAAAAATAAAAATAAAATGTTATAATATTTAATATTGTTCATATAGGTACAACGTACGCCAATTTTAAAGTAAATAATAAGCATCTAATAATTTTGTTTATGAATCCTAAAAATATGAATTAAACGGCTAAATATAGGTGCATTCAATGGCTCTGCAACACCATAAGCTGTTTATATGTCTCCTGTAGAATGTTGAAAATCTGTACAAAAATTTTCTGTCATTGGAAATGAAATAGTTATTTGTGTTGATATTCCTGTAATAACGTGACTGAACAGCAGTGATTGAACATCCCGACCTACACGAGGCTAGTAGCTCAAGACAGGATAGCAAGTTACTATGTAAGCTTTCTATCCCGGCTTACTCTCCTTACATGGCAAAAGGTAGACACTAGATACTGATGATACTAGGAAATTTTCAGCCAATATCATTGCAGTGACTACCATAATAGGTAACTTCAAATACCAACACGTTCGTAGGGAACACTTTTACACAGCCTATCATTTACTAGCTTCGCCGGTCACACGAGGCTAAACACATAGCCAGGATTTTAACTCCGGTGGTGAGGACAGCGTCTAGCTCAAATAATAGAACACTATTTCCATTAAACTATCCTGGCGTGAGATGCTAGTATACTACTGGTTTTCTCACTAGCTTATTCGTTAAACACTTGTCGATCTAACCAAAATGGCATCCAATCTTCTTCGACCATCCACAGTGTATTTAGATTTTGATCATTGTGTTTCAGTGAGAATTGAGAATTATTATGTCTGAAGATGGCTGCAAATAACGATAGCATTTATGTCAAGGAGCAATAGATTTGTATTCATTATTTACCATTTACAGAGAGGTGTATCTATGTTAAATCAAGCGAACAGAATCTTGCGTAAATTCACATTTTACCGTCTAAATTTGCTATTTTTATTACCTTGCTGACAGCTGTTAGGTTATTACATAAGGTTTACATATAATCCATAAAAACGCTGGCTGTTCAAATTTCAGAATATTTTTTGTAAATAGCTGGTCCCCGGCATGCGTTGAATGCCATATTCAAAGAAATACATTGTTTCTCCCTGAATCACCTTTCACGTGCGTCCCCGTTCCCCTCCCGCGTCACCTTCCTAGCTAGCAACATACATTATAGCCTATATGTTATTCTGATGTACATATGAGCTATATTATTGTAAAGTTTCATTAAAATCCATTCAGTAGTTTTGAGTGAAAGAGTTACAAACACACATACATCCATACAAACTTTCGCGTTTATGATATTATTAAGATAAGATGTTTAATCGTAGAAGATATATTATTAGCTACTCTCAAACGAAAATTAAAAAAAAAAATAAGAAAAAGTTTCGTGCTTTATTTACCAACTAGCGAGTTCCCGTCATGCGTTGCTTTGCCACTTACTAAAGAAATAGTTTCTCCCTGCGTGTCTTTTCCCATTCATCCCATTTCCCTTCCGCCTCCCCTTCCTCATTCAGTCCCGGTACATTCAGTTTTCAAACAGCTCGTGTGCCACCTATTGCAGTTTTTTTATACGAATTTAATAATGCCAGTGCTCAACAGTATATGCATATAGAAACCATCACGATGTGCGCATGCCCCAAATCCCCAAAATGTCATCGCAATCTCAATGAACGGTTAGCAACGCATAAATTCATGACACCTGAGCTCACTATCGCATATAGAAACCATCGCGGGCATGCACACATCAAATCCCCAAAGTGTCATTGCAATAAATCTAATCTACGTAAATTTCTAATATATGTAACATGTATTTTATAAATAAATAAAATAAATAATGGGATGAATGGTTTAGCAACGCATATATATCTCATACATCCCCAAACACATTTTGATTTTTATATAGGTACATATATAGATTTCAAACCAAATATCGACTTCAAAAATACCTTTAATAATAAGTTGGTATGGATATCAAACGAATTTATTTACAGTATCGATTTTTGTACTTATACGCTGATATATACAGCATGCGTATATACATAGATAGACAAGTAGTTTATAATAAAAATCATTTCGGGGGATCCTGTCGGGTCACTCTCAAACCGGTGTACAACATTTTTCAAATGGCAATACAAAATCCCACTGGCTCCAAGAATTACAACAATTGTGTGGTGTCACGTAAAAAAATAACAGCGCCAGCAAATAACATGTCAAATAAAAAACCCAAAGAATCCGAGGTCTGGGAAATTCACAGAATTACTCCAGACTTAAGTTTAGGACAAGGAAAATTGAAGGTCAGAAGATACCGTATCTGGCTTTTTAATTGCGTTTAAATTCCAAGAATAATACGCTATAAAACTGCATAAATGGTTTTAATATTCTAATAAAATCCTTGGGGTAAAGTTAGGAATTTATTTTTTATGTTGTTATGTGGGTGATTTTAAGCAGAATTCTCGATCATGAATAATTGTTTCAAGAATTGTATGGATGTCATGGGCTGACATTTGCGTCAAGTGATAAAAATTTCTTCATTGAAACTAGAGGTCATGCAATAAAAAATATTTCTTTTAATCAATTTGGTAGACGGATATGGGTACCGCCGCCCCGGAACTATTTATTGGATAACTAACACCCCTGCCATAGGTCATCTTATGGTAGGGGATCCTATATAGTTTTATTTAGCAGGGGTGGAATGTATTATATATTTCAACCAATTTACACAAAACCTTGACAAATTATATACTTAAACCTTCCTCATGAATCACTCTATTTATTTGTGAAAATCGCATGAAAACCCGTTCATTTTTTTGAGTTTATCGCGGACAGACAGACAGACGCGACGGAGGACTTTAATTTATAATATGTAGAGATAATATTAAGAACGAAATAAAATGAATAAAGTGAAACTAACTACCACAGATAACTTTGGCGACAATATATGTATATATATTTTTAAATATTTTTCCTAATGCATTCATATGTAATTTTCTATTAAAAAATACATTATTTAGTAGTTTACGCTTATATTTTTAATAAAGTAATCAACAACTTTATTTTAATTCTACTTAAGCGAAATTATAGAAAAAGCTTTAATTTAATAAAAAAAAATAATTTTGTATTCATATTATAAACCGAATCATGGTAAAGATCATTCTAAAATAGTGATTTCACTAATAACTTTTCCTTTATCTCGAAGAAAGATTAAATATTTTTAATTCAAATTAGCAGCCACTAGGAAATCGTTCCATTTGATGCATATTAGGTATTCTGATAAATTATGATCTTCTTTGGATTCAATTTGTTATTGTTACTTTGTTAAAGTCTTTCGCAATAAACATTCATAAATAAGTGATGAAGTGGTCCCATCGTATCATTCATCTCTCGTTACTCCCATTGAATTTAAATCACTTTCATTCTGAGTTCACCTCGTACGAGATTCCCTCGAAAAAACGCCATAAACCAAGGAAACCATTGTCCATTGTCGGAGCTTATCGAGAAATCAATGGCCTCACTCGAATAAAGCATTTAATTTAAGAGATTTTAACTGAATTTACGTAGTTAGTAATCAAATCAAATGCTATTGTTGGAATATTAAACACAAAAAACATAAAATCTAACGCAGAGAGTTACGGCATGCGTTGCTATGCTACTTATTAAAGAAATTGTTTCGTCATGCGTGTCCTTTCGCTTCGTCCCGTTCCCCTTCCCCTCACGCCTTCTCACTCCCCACTCCCTCTTCCGCTTTCCCGTCCCGCGAGCCCCTTCCCAAGATCCCTTCCCGCATTCCATACATTCAGTCCCTGTACATTCAGTTTTCAAACAGCTCGCGTGCCACCCTTTGCAATTTTTTTAATACAAATTTCATAACTGCTGTTTGAAAACTGAATGTACCGGGACTGAATGTATAGATCGATCGAGGGAGGGAAAGGGATCGCGGGAGGGGGGTTTTCGGAACGGGAAGTGGAAGAGGTGAGAGGGAAAGAGGGGAGGAAGGAGGATGAACGCGGGAGGGGAAGGGGAAGCGGAAGGGAAACGGGACGAATGGGAAAGAACACCAGGGACTAAAGAGGCATTTCAACGCATGCCGGGAACTCGCTAATAATAAATAAATAAATAATCACAAAATCGACGTCATAATAAAAACCTTCCATGAAAATAACATCGAGAACAGAATGACCAAATAAAGAATTAATATTGTCATCGCAGCAAGTTGTTGCGTATTCTATATTTGCTTACGGACTGTTGCTTCACTTCTTGGTTAAAGTGATATATACATTCTACCAGGGCGGGATTGCGACCCGTTCCTGGAGAAATTTATCATAGAAACTGATGTTATATTAAAAAACGTAGAGGGTAAACGTAGATTTAATTTATAATAAAGATCCATCTCACCAGGCGGCAGGCACAACTTGTTTTAAAAAGGGACTAGTATGTGCTGTAAGGTTTTAACTTGGTATGTTCTATTGCTACACATTAAAGTTGTAGTTAAAATCCTTTCCACTGTGAGGTTGTATGTGAAATTACTTATTTAGCGTCCATGAAGGTTGTTAAAATGCATCACTGTTGGAATATCATAACAACAGCACCTTGACTTATTGAAAATATCTTTAAAGCCTTAGCCAATGCTACTGACATTTTTTATCTACAAAGTGATAAGGATCAGTTTTCTGAAGAGTTGTCTGTTGGGTTTAGCTCTGTAAAATATTGTATTTTTGTTATTGATCTCCAAACACAGCCGATCTTAATTTGAAGTTGCTCGTTTAAGAGTTAAATCTCATGAGTCTTACATAGGGTTTGGTTAATAGTCATTCTGATCTTTATTTCAATAATTTTCGGAATTTTAAGCATTTCATTGAATTTCATGCACGTAAATGATAAATAGGATAGGACCTAGAAGTGTTCCCTGGGGAATTCCAAATTTTTATTAGGCGGGTTCGCTCAAAATATTATTAATTTTTACATGTTGCTATTATAGATAAATTTTGCACCATTCTTTTACTGTTCATCGAATTCCAATATTTCCTATGGCGTACATATTGTCAAATAGTTTTGAAAACAAAGTTTATTAACAATAATTGGGTATCCGGCTCTGGTAGTAGGCTGAAGGCGGTAGTTGGTTTGTAAGTAGTGGAGCGCAGGCTGTGGTTTGAGGTAGTTTTGCATGCAGACTATATCGCCACCATTGCTTAATGCGGCAGAAAGAAAATGGCCGACAGAACGTGATATTGACGCCGTGATTTCTGGTTCACTGCTGGAAGCGTCGTGAATTGGTGCAAAATGTACGCGGATATTGCGTCAAATTTTAACAAAATTCATACCTACATACATAATAACAGTGCAGTTTGTAGTAAGATTGTATTTATTTAGGTACTTTGCACAAGATATAATAGAGAAGCAATACGAATCGATGATTTCTACGGGGACAGAACGTGATAAGGGTTATTTATCGTAATAATGGAGAGTGAACTTGGCTTGTGTACGTTTGTTGGGCTCGCGTTTGCCTGGTATTCCGACTGTGCACAAGTGATCAAAGGTACAGATTTCTCAAATTACTGCAATCCGCTTTTCCCAATTTAATAGAAATGATAAAAAAGATCAGATTTGCACAATTTTGCTTAATCTCTCTCTTTTGTAGTTTTTTTGGCACTCTCGAACAATTTTCTCAAATGAATACAGACTTAGGTGGACATTGAAAGTTAAATCGCATTGTATAATTCTCGTAGATTATTACGTAAAAATATTTAAAATACAGTGTTAGGTAAAGTTAGGTCACTTGCCTTCTAAACATAATACTAAAATGCATATAATAGCCGTAAAAATTGTTTAGAAATATCCAAAAATAACAACAAATAAGTTACTCAACTTGGGAGGCGGTTGTGAGAACCATTTGCCATAGGTCATACCAAGTATGGTGCGCGGTCATGGATTGAGGTTAGTCTAGAACTTGACGGCAGATGAAATTGCCCACGTACTGCGTGGCGAGCCGCGAGGATTGGGAGAGACTTATTGAGGGAGACTTTGTGACCTCTCTAGTAGGACTCTCTCGTCAACTTGCATCGCAGCGGGAGGGATGGATTCATACATCCGTCACTCTTGGACACATTGAACCCAGAATCCTACCCACCTCTCGTACCTTTTTCTCTCCACACAGCATCCCGAAACATGACATTGTACGGAACAATTTTCGTTTAAAAAATGTGTCCTCAAAACGTTCAAAACACCAATAAAATTTCAAAACATTGCCACCTTCATAATTGTATGGACCGTTCATTAGAGATATATTATTTGTAATACGGAAATTTGTTCAACACTATTACTAAACTTGTCTATAGAATTTCTTTGTTCGACATATATTATGCAGACAAGACAATATTAGCTAACTATAGGTCAGGTTGACTTATATAACACTTTATGTCGATAACTGGGTAATATTTCGTTATGTAATAACGCATAAGAGAGGACTTCGACTTAACTATCTGCAGGGTAATAAAGTTACCGATAGGTCGGATACAAATATTATCTTAAAGATAAACTAGAAAATCTGCACATAGGTCTCACAGAAATTGTTGTATTTCCCTTACTATCATAGTGAGAAACATCATCTAAACGGTGTTAGAAAGAACAAACGCCACGCTTTATATTCTAATCTAAAAATTAACCACAAACGAAGTAAAATGTACACCTTTATAAAACCAAAGTTTCATATCGCAATTTGAAAAAAAAAAAAAAAATTTTACAAATTTTTTATTAATTATTTTTATGAAACAACAAAAAATTCAGGTGAAAATAATGTTTATAATACATTTTTATATAAAAAATTGTATGTGTTTTTTTTTCGTTCTCAGTAATATTAGTTGGAAAAAATGTAAGTTGAACCATTTTAAAAACTTTTAATGTTTGAAATTTTTATATTTCAATAATTTTTGAAGGAGATACAAATTACGTAATTCTTCATAAATACCACAAAATCCTTAAGACTGCTAAAACAACAGGATGAGCTCTGGCATCATGCAATTTTGCACCATTTTCAGTTCTACGTTCAAATTTCATCTAGTATTTTCATCTAATTTTGTCAAAAAACAAGGACTTCATGTTACTTGTTCTCGATTACATATTTAATTTTTTATAAATTTTAAAAGAACGCCAAATCTCAGGTGAAGCGAAGTGATAATTGATAATTTGTATCCGTAGTGTATGTGAATATGTATGTAGTTTCAATGTCTCTCAACAGATGTCGTTAGTATAGGTAATTACATGTAGTTTTAAGGTATCTCAACAGAGGTCAATAATTGTACTGTATGTCGCCGTTCTGATCTAAAAATCGAACGATTACGAAGATGGCCGTGGAACCTTCAGTGACCATTTCCCCTGCTAAAGATTATCACAGCTTACCAGTTAGAACGGACGTTAAGTCCAGTTAGATATTCATTGTAAATAAAACGTTTATAAACAAGACTCGTAATTTAAGTAAACCGAGATATTATTGAAACTCTGGATCATCACAGTTGTTTTTACTGTTCAGAGGAAAAAACAGTATAACACAATATCTAATAATAAAATCTACAAAATAAGTAAAAACAATTCCTACGATTTCTTTTCTAAATTTTCATCAATTTCACAACCCACCGCAAAATATGAAAATGAATTCGAATAAGACTTGTGACGTTAATAGTATTCTGTACGTGTTGAAAAGGCCTTAGTCGACATTGGCACGATCAAGTCTTCGTTTTCTGTTCTGTTGGAATATTAATCGTCACGTAGCATTTCGGTCACTTCATTATTTTCACTCTCACTAAAAGTAGTGTAATAAATGATCGGAATTGTAATACGATGTTTGTGTAATGTTTTTGACAAGATTTGAATGCATAAGTTAGATGGTGTTTGATGAAATAATGCTGTTAGAAACATGGCTGGCCCACGTCAGGCTTTTCGGAACAACTCATATAGGTCTCATAGAAATCATCGTGTCTCCCTTAATATCATCTTAAGGAATATGATATAGACGGTGTTAGAAAGAAAATTACCACGCTTTATATTCAAATCTAAAAATTAAACAACAGTGAAGTAAAATGTACACCTTTATGAAGCCAAAGTTTGATGAAATTTTGGGAAATTTAATATTAATTATTTTTAGATGTGAGGTGACAATAACAGTTCATAATACATTTGTCTAATAAAATGTCTTTAGGTTTTTTTTCATTTTCAGTAATTTTAGTTCAATTTTAATATTTCAAAAATTATATGTGTATTTCGAATTATAAAATTTGAAAGCGTATTTTATCACCTTTCAAAAATAGTTTTTAGTTTTCGGTTACATTCCATTTATTTGAATTTTATTGCAAAGTGGAAATATTTTGACCCTTTGGGCTGAGTCAATAAACAAGTGTGCAGTTCACATGCGGTAGAAGTGGAACCTTCAGAAAACTAAAGTAGACAAGCGTTGGGAGGCTTTAAAGCACAGCACAAAGGCGAGACCGATGAAGTAGGTACCGCATAAAGAGAAGACTGATTTCTCTCATAGGCTAAACCTTATAGATGTATGTGTTTCTCTCTTTTTAGTGTTTCTATTTTTCGTATCATCAACTTTCAAATCACAATGGTGCGAAAGAAGTTTTTTTACTTTTAAAAAATTAATATATACCTATATTAGACGAGAAAATTGCAAATTGGGGTGACATTTTGTCGTCATTACCCAAGCTCTACTTCATTTTGAACAGCTACTGGTTTGAAAAGATGAAGGTCAGACTGTCCAATTAAATTCACCAAAAATTATCATTTACCACGGTTAAGTTTCATTTAATTAAATACATTCTATCTCTATGACAATGCAACTACTCGTATCTAGTACCCGTCTTGTATGACGGGCCCGTAGGCAATAGACATTGTGGAGTTATTGGGCAACTTATCCATTATTGGCTAATAACTTCAGGTTATTACTTGTAACTAGTTGATCTCAAACGTAATCATTCAAGTATAAGTTTGTAGGTATACATTTAAGTGTGTTAAGCTTGGAGATTGGGCAACCTTTGTTTGTATTACGTGTTGTACATAGGCTAAATAGTTTAAAAAAACTCATTCTGATAAGAAGTTTTTTAACTACTGGAACGCTTTTTACCATAATATGACACTATTGAAAATACCTTGGATTGCTTTGCTACCAATTTTGGCAAATTTTTCCTTATTTGTAAGTAATTAAGTAGAAGTTTACGATTTTATTATATATTTTTTTTATAAATCATACGAATATGTAAAATAGACAAAAGATAGATTCATTGGCTATTTAGAATAATAATTGATTCATTGGCTATTTAGAACAATAATTGAAAAAAAAAATTAATACTTTTTAATGCCATTTCGAACTAGATCTCAAGGCGGAATTTAATTCAAAATCACTATTTTAGATTAATCTTTACTACGAATTGATTTACATTATAAATACAAAAAAATGTGATTAGAATAATTTGACGCTTTTCCTATCGTTTCGCGTGAGTACAATTAAAATAAAATTGTTAAATACTCAGTTAAAAAATATAAGCGTAAACTACTAAAAAATGCATTTTTTCTTTAAAAACGTATGAACGCATATAGGAAACAACTTTTTTAAAATACGATTTTAAATGCTAAAATCATCTGTGACAGTTTCCATTGATTAAATTTGTTTTTTTTCTTATGAAATTATTTACGAAATAAATCAAAACCACTTTTGCGCTTGAAATCGTGACCGCTAGACTCCGTTTGCCAAGCGATTTTTATGTCTATTACCTATACTCGTGGCGATATTAGGCACACTAAGAATACACACTTTTTTTGGCTTGTGGTTTCCCCTTAAATCTGCTCACTGCTAAAAATGTTTTACTGATGTGTAGGTCCCCGAAATAAATCGACCTTTTGAAAATGTAGTAAGTTCCTGTTTATCGAGTAAAATATGTTGAAAGCTAACAAATGAAGATACGAGAGCATAACAATGTTAGTGCAACATCTGATTTAACTATAAGGTAGAAATAACAAACGAAAATAGAAACGATACTGTTGTAAATGTGTGAAATATGTAATATTTATAATATAGCCTATATAGGTACATATTTAAACAGAAAATAGAATTAGTGTTTTGAAACCCAAGCAAGGAAAAAAACATGGTTTCCTAAAGGCGGTCATATGCCAAATGTCGACAGCAGATTTGTTTTTCAAAGAAAAAACATATTCCTCTATTAAATTCAGAAAATATACGTAATATCGGTGACACCTGCAAAATTGTACTTTTTGTTTTGAAAATTTGATCGCTTGGAAGTATTATAGATGCTTCAATTGAATATTGCGTGTATAACATATCTGCCTTTAAAAATATCGGTAATTCTTTAAGTCTTTTAATAAGCCTAGAAAAAAATAAATTATAAAGTCTATAAAAAAAATTTAAGTCCAAACTCTCCTATTTATAAACCTCGTTTCGGATATGGTTTATTGTTTAATGTGGCAAATTTAGTTTATTTTATGATAATCGCAAAAAAAATGGAACTTACGCCCGAACCTCAAAAAATAAAATTTAATATGCATTTTCGCGTTGTTATTTTTGACATCATGGCGACAATACGGCAGGTGACGAATTTGTGATATCAAAGTGAACCTTATACCGTCCACCGAAGAACGACTGGCAGCGGCCCCTATTTTCTGTCACTACTCCTCCGGACGGAGTGGAGAATACACGTGTTAAAATCCGCGCCGCTTGTTTTCGTGAAATCAATTTAAAAATTCCGTTTTATTACAATAAACAATGCATAAAAAGGTTTTTTACAGGCCTTTACGAAATCAACATGTAAAAAAAATTCTCAAATATCTTTTCCAATATTTCCAAAAGCTTTTTCTCAAGTATTTTTAAACTCCTCCCATAAAAGGGCGTGAATTCCGATTTCGATTTTTTCCTGTACTAGTGGATCGCCTTAAGCTCCACATTCCAACCAATCCGAGCTTATAATCAACTGAAATACCGGGCCACACTCAGATTTTAAACGGCAACCTAAATAAAAGTATGCATATAATAAGTGCATATGAAAGAGGCTTTATATTCTGTTAAATTAATAAATAACTTATCAAACGTGAACAACAAAGAACTTAACATAATTCTTACGGTGAAACTTTTCCAATCGATGATGCATATTATTAGATTGTTGATTTTCCACTATATCAACGGCTCTATAAATAATTTTATTTATAGTTACAATTGTTGCAAAGAGAAATGTGTTGCCTATTTGCAATGCATTTATTCGTTGACCTCTCCCACCATTCTACCCAGGAAATATTTCATATATTTTAATTGATTTATATGGAAAATGTCTCGAAGGCCATTATTGGACACAATACCAAAGAAAAGAAAACATAATTTATTAGTGTTGCCAGGCCATGATAACAGGTTTCATGGGTACCTTAATAAATCATAAATATATCATGTAACTTCCTACCTATGAACCACTTATGTTATGGTGCAGAAAAGGTTTTAAACTTTGTAAAGAACTTGTAGTACCTTTTCGCATAAGATTAATTTCTTGCATGACTCAAACATTTATTGATTGGACTTAGGAGAAGGTTGGGTTAGGCTTCAAGTTTAATACGGATTGAGTTTAAATTGTGTACATATTGTATTCAGAATGGCCTTAGGATATTAATTGGAAAATCTCATAACATCACAATATTTTTTCTTTGGCTCTATGATTAGACTTCATTCTTACATTATTTGTATTAACGAGCGAATAAATTACGTAGGTAAGTAAAAGTATATAAAAAAATTGCATTTAACAATTTTTTTCTAGAAAGCAATTACTTTCATCGTTTCATTTAAAATCCCATTTGTTACCAATCGGTTTCATTTAAAACTAAGCATCATTTGGGGCGGTTTTAGACTTTCCGTAATCTAGAGTGCACATATTGAAAAATACGTTATTTTTGATTTTAATTTTATTTTCTCAAAATTAGTTTTTTTTTTGTTTAAAGATTTTATTTTTATTTTGGGAAAGCCTCCGCCTCCCCAAAACAAAAAAACCTCCCTTCCCAAAAAAAAGTTTCCTTTCCTCCCTTTCAGCCTCCCCAAAACAAAAAACAAAAAATCACACAAATTTTTTTTTAACAAAACGAGAAAAATGTCAAATTATTATATTTAATCGCTGAATAAAAATCAGAAAAAGATACGGTCACATATAGGAATTGAACCCAGGACCTCAGCCTTGCAGGGGAGATACTGTACCTCTGAGCTGATGGGACCATGCCCCCTTCGGTCATATTCAACTGTTCCTACCTGTTTAAATGTATATATTTATTTTTAGTATATTTATGTTTAATGGCTTGGTAAATACCCACCCGGGTTTTGCATTTGTGTTATTTTAAAATTAAGTGTAATAAATTGATTTCCATCTCTCAATAATTTGTGAAATTCTCAATTTTTTTTTGGCACATTTTTATAATGAAAGTTAGCTAAAATTTGTCATCGTCATTTGGTACTGTAAAGAATTTAAAAATTGATTCCGTTGAAAAGGTGGAATTTTTGTAACAGATTGAATCAACAAACCCCGAGATTCATAATGATTGTTTTTGTAAGATCCGTCCCAAACATATTATCTTCAATTAGTTTTACTGGTTTATACCAAAGGTTTATAATATTTATATAACTTAGGTAGTAGATCCTATTGTCAAGCATGCTTCATATATATCTAACACGAAACTAAGATGAATCTTACAAGAAACAAATCGGATGAAAAACAAAGAAAATATCTTTACCAAAAATGAATTTAAATGTATCTATTTTTTCAATTCGTTTTGTAATTTAAAGCCGCTGATTTAATTACCAAACTTCAATGTCTAGTATTTTGAAACAAATCGATTAATATTGTACGAGTTTTCGATAGTCAAACTGATAACAAAACCGCTTTGAAATTGGCAACATATTTTTTCTGCGGACTACGCCGGGTTTCTTGCTTGACCACCCGCCCAGAGTTGAAATACTTAGACTGATGCTAGTTGTGTTGGTATCGGTGCATATTATAATAGCTATAGATAATATTAAAATATATATCAAAACCTGTATTACTTTTCCGGTTTCAACAGAAAACGAGGTCTGCATTGCCTTCCATACCACCCTGGCGCTACGATTCCACGTTTTATATCTACGTTATAAATATATTTAGTTACTTTGCTTTTTATATGATAACCTTAAAAGAGTCCTATCTGCCCCCGTCTGAAGCCATAAAGAGACTATGATATCCTCAAGTAGGGTATGGTGTGAGGCTGAATGAGTTAAGTGGGGAGGGGAAGGGGATGGGTAGAGGAAGGTGGGGAAGTACCTGGCTATTCAGATCTCGTTACCAAATAGGTACGGCTAAAGCCATTTCAAGCGAAGTTTCAATTCTGAATGGTGGTCTTACACCAGGACGATACTGAGAGTGTCTTCCACTCTGGAACGTGCCGCAAATATAATATATATTATTTTAATTAATTAATTGTGAAATAACACAAATTTATCAAAAATAATTCATTTGCCCACGCCGTGATTCGATTCCGTGACCTTCGGATTACGAGTCGATTCGGAGTCGAGAGCATTACCCTTCGACCACGTAGGCCGCCGTTGCTATTCGGTTTCTTCTGAATTTCTGTTTTTTTTCTAACGATCTTAATAATAAATGAATTTTAAATTTTATACAACTGATAAACCACGATTAAATTAGTAAATTGTTGTTTACCAGTTGTGAACAATTTAAAACACATTTATTAGTTAGAACGAAGATCTTTTGCCTTATGGAACGAACAAAAAGCGTCTTGACTCAATTTTTAAACTCTTAAATTAAGATTTCAAAGCTCCATAACTCATCTTGGAAGATATATCTCTTCGAAAATAGATGATTTGACCTATGAATTCCAAAGACCAAGCCAATTTCATGAAGTCAGAGCTCACCATTAGAGTTTTTGATAGGTGATTAAAATAAAAATAGATATAATTCGGTGTCTAGTGTCTAGCGCCTAAAATAATCATTTACTTGAAAAATCATATAATTTAAATAAACGAATTTAATTTCTTCAATTTGCTGAGGTTTAAAACAATAATAAGAATTCTATTTTTAACTAGTTTCTATTACTAAAATAGTGCCTAACTGTCTTTTACGAAGGTCTTATAACAGGTGAGTTGGAACTACCCGGCAAAGGTCATCACGAGGTCAATCACGTGCAAAAGACTCATATTGTTACCTTAGGTCAGAATTATAACTGGTTAGATTTAATACAGTACAAAGGCCATTGTAACTATGTTTTATTTTAGACGTAAAGATTTTAATTTATTATTTATATATCTGCAAATTTATTGTAAATTCTGCATTTAAAGTTTAAGCAGAGAATAGCCAGACTTACCACGAAATTTCCACGAAATTACACCGCATATCTTTTGATAATCATTATTCTACGCCTACAACTAATTTAATCAAGGAAAGCGGGATAACCAAAACTACGCCATAGGTTACCCCGAGTGGTTCGCTACGTTCATGGGGAGATATTTGCCTAGGTCTTGGCGGCGGATGATCTGGACACACTGAAACCCGGATTCTTACCTACACCTCATATATTTTTCCTTCCAGAACTTCCTCTCTTTCTTTCCTTAAAAAGACCCTCCACACAGCATCGTCTAAGACGACACAGGCCCCAAGGGAAATAATTTTCGTAAGTGTTTCCTGTATGGAGCCAATGAAAAAAAAAAAACAAACAAAAAAATTAAAATAAGACTAATGGTTGTATTTTAAACAGAGTTTTTTTCTTAGTATTAGAAGATATTACGAGATTGATTTTTAATTTTTTCATTTAATATCAAAGTAATAAATTGTGAAAACGAAAGGTCAAGAACAAATAAGACTTGAATAATTAATTGCATAATAATAATAACGCTAAAGTTTATCGATGGATAAATAGAATTTATGCAATGAAAGTAAAATTCAATATCTATGCATTTTGTTAGTTAAAGTTTTGTTCAATTCAATTCATATGAATTTGTGGCGACAAGTGGAGTGCCGCAAGGCTTCCATCTTGGACCCATTTTATTTAATATATTTATAAATGACATAGACGGCGCTAAACTTGCACAATCATAGAAATGAGATGACTTTAGGTTATTTTTTTAAACTGCGGATGTGTGCTACCTCTACCAAAAAGACTGATTAAATTGATTTCATTGAGGTATGATGTGACATTTTCAAGTATTATAGTAGTTTATTTTTATGGTTTTTAGATGATAGATACTGTAATACTGTCCAAAACTTTGCCAAAAAAAGGAGTAAGTGCAACACGCTATAATACCCCAAAAGTAAATCGAACAGTATTAATACGGTAACGTCTGCGTGGTTGAATTTCAAAACCCAGCTTTATTGCATGTCTGAAGCCACGCGCCGCGAGACAAATAACATCTGCGTATGTGGAATTTCACACAAAGCTACCGTTACAATAAGGTTTCGAATTCAAGAATTCGTCACAAGAAGTCGCTACTCAGCAGGTCGGACGGAACGTCTCCCCCCTAGACATAAATGCTACGAATTTGTGAATATGTTGTATCTCTTCGGATATGGAAAGATTGACGGTAATATATGTTGTATAAGGCGGCTATATATTACATATGACGTCATTGCCCTGTCTTACTTACTTTGCCCCGGTGACTATCTACACTGGATGACAGTGGATCCGAGGAATAGGCTATTTTTGGAACCAGTTCCTATTGGATTTATAAAATGGTCACCAACACTAACTGGGCGAAGCCGAACCAAAAGCCGCCCGCAGGGCCTAGTAGTAAAAACCTTCGGAGCGGGTTTTTAACAGATGGTCACTATAATTTCATCAAAATCATTTTACCATTGTAATAATTTATCGTGATTTCCAAATTTTACTGTAAATATTTTATAAATATGATTATCTCGTAATACCATCACTAATGTATTCAAATTAAATAAACTTTTAACATTTTATTAGGAAAAATTAGTCAATTTAAAAGCGAAAGCATTTATTTATTTTAATTCTGCTAAAACTAATTTGTGGTAATTGCATTCGGTGTTATGTATTAAAAAATTAAATTAAATTGCTTTGTTTATACAACCCAACTTTTATTACAGTCTACTATAAATAGAGGCACTGAATTAGAAATTATTGTAATATTTAATCATTGAAAACAATATAAGCGATTTTCAAACGAAATTTAAAAAAAGAAAAATTAGAAAAAGATTATGTTGCATTTAGGAATTGAATCCTGGAGCTTTGCGAGGGGTCTGCTCTACCCACTGAGCTACTTGCAATCATACATAAAGATGGCAGCCAATGAAAATATGCGTTATAATGTTGGTAGTTCTTAGTCGAAGTATGATACAGTTAAATATAGATGTTGCGTTGTAGAGCAAGGCTAAGTTCCTGGGTCTAATTCATAGATGGACCGAATCTTTTTCAGATTTTTCTGTTTCAAATTTTCGTCTGAAAATCGCTAATTTTGTCTTCAAAGACAAAATATTAGAATTCGACTTTTTACTCAATAAGTTTTTTGATTCTGCAATTAAGAGTTGAATTTCTCAACGCATTTTATAGCAAGAACCCGTTCTTTCAGATCTTTTATTTTGATACGTTAGCTAATACCTGTTTTTTTTTTAATTAAATTAAAATTAGAGTGCAACTTAACAAATTGCACAAATAATAAATGCCTTCCTTGAGAACTGGAGCAAATAAATATTCCTAGTTTTTTGACATTAAATATTAGTTGACAATGTTAGGCACAATTTAGGCAGGATTTTGGAAGAAATTACACGTTTCAACTTAATTACTACAAGAAACACGTAATTACGCTTGAATAAATGGTAAAAGATGCCTTAAAAAATCTATTTTCATTAAAAGTTCAAAATTTCCCGTATAAAACAATTCCTTTGTCGCCATTTTTTTATATGGTAAGCTACGTTTGGCGACTTAGCAGGGTTGCCCGGGTTAATGGGGTGAGGTTTGTCTTTGAGGATCTTGGCGGTGAATATGTCTGCCAACCTACTGCGTGGCAGGTCGGAGAGACTGGTCGAGGGTGAACTTTAGACCTCTCCAGCAGGACTCTTTCGGACTCTCGCACCGCAGTGGAAGGGATAGATTCATACGTCCGTCACTCCTGGACATAATGACCCCCAGTTTCCTACCCACCCTTCACATATTTTTTCCTTTCCAGAACTTCCTTTCTCTAAAAATATCCTCCACACAGCATCCCCGAAGATGACGTAGGCCCTGAGGAGAATTATTTTCCTCAGGGCCTACTGAGTGGAGCTAATGTAAAAAAATATCTATTTTTGCGAACGTTTGGTATCCATCTAATTAGGCATGAATTACTTAATAACCCAAACTAAGAACCTAAAATCCTGTTTTGTACACGTAAATAATTGTTTCTTGTAGTAATTGTTGAAACGAAGTGCGATTTTCATAATCTGTGCCTTAAAGTGCGGCGGTTAGGGGAATAATTACCAAAAGACTTTATTAACAATGCCGGTTGATTATGCAAGTTATAATTACTTAACAGGATATAGAAAATATAAAAATGCTGTTAATTATGTAAAATTAGTACACAGTTTCCACGAACACATTTTTAAAAGGTTTTTCTGCAATATTGAAAAAACTTTCCAAAAATATGTGATCGGTTCTGTAAAAATGTCTTGTTTTACATAAAATATACCTGGCGTAGATTTTCTCCACAAGAAAAACACTTTAACAGCTGTTAGTATGGGTTACACGTAGAAATCCACCGATTACAGAAATAACTTCTTCTTTCCTCGACAGATACACTTATTTCAATTCAATAATAAACGCTTCCGTCGATTTGTTATAATAGAAACTGTCCAATTGTCGTATTATTGTGTGAAAAAGGCAAAAAAGAAACTCCGAAATTCGATTGTCGTCAAAAATAAGTACAGAAAACAATGTAAAAAGTTTAAAACACAAACGAAATCGAAAGGTATTTAAATGCTGGTTATAAAAACAGACGAAACGCTTACAAACTCACTCTCTATGGCCGTTTTTTGTTAATTTTTTCAAATTTGTTGAACTTTTTTTCACTCGGACTGGTCACGGCACGGAGATTCACGATTACAACCGATCTCTTCCGAACTGCGGGACACACTGACGCTCGAGCGCTCCCATACTCTCGAAAGGAGCGATTCTAGAACGTTCGGTCTCCAATCACGATGTTTGTTTTTTAATTTAATTAAACAGGTATTTTTTTTTATTGTCAATGACTTTTGGTGCAAAGCGGTTTTGTCGATGATGCGTTTAAAAGTCAAACATTCTCTACACATGGATATGTAAAGCAGTTACGAGAATAATTATTTGTCTGGTGTGTTTAACGTACAATTATGTGACCTTGCGAGGTCAGTTTTAAATCGTTCAACAAATGAATTAGATTCCTAGCTTCCGGGAAATAAGGCAATTTTTTAATCCTGTTATACATTACAAAGAAAAAAAAAGTCCTTGAAGGAACTTGTCTACGAAATGTCGCATAATTCTACAGTCAAGGCTATTTCAAATCGTTGACACATACGCAAAAAATATATTTCCGGAATATGCATAACTAAAAATACTTTGATCTTAATTTTAAATACAAAGTTGAAATATTGTAAAAACTGATGGCCGGTTTTTCAGAATTCTCAGGAATTTTACAGTCGGATTCAATTGCCAGGGTTCCTAACAAAGAGCATTCATTATCTCTGAAGCCGGACTTCAAAAGCAACTGAAATGCAGTCCCTATGACCCTGAATTGGAGGTAGCTTACGCGAAATAAATTCGTAGGTTTTAATTTATTAGTGTTAGAAAATATATGTTTTGTTTCTAATTTACGTCCTACCTACTGCATAAATACCGTTGGAATTGTAACTAAGTTTATTGATTTGAAAAGTTTTTTTTATAATTTGTTGTCAAGGTGGCCAAAAAGGTTCTGAATCATTTTTTCCTTAATTATGAAGATCGGCTGTATGTTTTTTCAGTCTGCTAACCTTACCATAAGTGTTATACAAATAATATTTCTCATTATTCGGCACATTCGTAATACACTAGAAATTACACACGAATCAATTGTAAAAAACATTGTATCTTGGCGGCGTACGAGTCTGCCCACTAACTGCGTGGCAGGCCGGATCGGTAGGGACTGGTTGAAAGAGATTCCTATTCACCCTCAGATTCCTATTCAACATCATACCTTTTTTCCTTCCAGAACTTCCTCTCCTTCCTTTTCTTCGAAGAAGACCCTTGACAAAGCTTCTCCAAAGACGTTCCTCAGGGGAATTATTTTCCCAGGAATAATATTGACATTTACCGAGGTTTGAAAAACGATCGAATAAATACTCCCATTTCACAAAACGTATTTTTTTTAATATCATGCAATATTTCAACTAATAATGTTGCGTACACAGTAGTAAGGAATGAGAGAAGGAAAATAAGAATAGCTAGATGAAAATTGTCTGGTTTCCAAACATTACTAAAGCTATTTCAATGGAAATATAGTTAGTGGCTAGAGTTAGTAGTTAGTTGGTAGAACGAACAACATTGTTTTCAAAATAAACTTCTTCTGTACCGTTATGATTTGAAATTCGAAAATGCGACACTAAAAACAGACAAACATATACATCTATAGGATTTAGCCTGCGGGAGAATGAGATGGATTGATCGGGCTCTTCTTTATGCGGAGCTTCGTAAATAATCGCTCTCCTCTTTGTGCGATGCTTCGGAACCTACCCACTCTAATCTACTTTAGTTTTCTGCAGGTTTCACTTCTACCGAACTGCAAACATGTTTTTTTTTAATTAACAAGTAATTGAATTACTAATAATTACAAAAAAAGTCTGTCTGCAAATATTTTTATGTAAAAAAAATATTCTTAAAAATATATATTATTTTCATCACTACGTTTTATAAGCGGACGGACTATATAAATCAGCCGCGAATTGACTCGGCAGTTACCTAATACTTTCACATATGACCGATTTCAAATCTATCAGAAACTATACTGTTAATCCAGCAAATGTGCACGCCAATTTAAACCTTTGAGAATATAAGAATAATGGTCAAAATCGTATATTGGATAAATGCACTTTGCGTTTTAGCTAGGCTAATTTGGACTTTATCGAAAGGCGGTGTAGAGGCTGTTTTCCAATTGTGTGGAAATGATGGAAAATTAATACTTTGTGCACGGTGTCCCGAAAATCATGGAAAACAGCAGTTTAATTCAAGGTTGGTATTTAAATTGATTCCATGCCTTATTCCCGAGGCGTAGTGGTAGAAGCCGTTTGGCTTTACGGGTTCGATTTCCGCGTAGCGCAAAACTAAGTTATTCTTCTAAAGTAGGGTTTTTTTAACAATATGTTGATACGGTTAAAAATGTGTGGAAGATTTAATGTTTATTTTTCTTATTCTGATTATCGTATTCTAGGTACCTACTAAAAACGTAATTATTTTTTATATTTTAATTCATAAATAATGATGTTAACATCGATCTAAAACTCGTCATGGCGTCATTATGACGTAGTCAACGCTACTGGCTGCTAAGACAGCTGTCAACAAGAACCGTCGTTGACCTACGTGACATCACTAACGCCATTCGCACGATATATTGTTTTGGAGGAAAATCGTTGATTGAAATGGCTTTAACCTATTTGGTGACCAGATCTGAATGGTGAGTTACCTATCAACTTCACAAACCGCGTTACCATCTCAATTTACTATCTTACCTCCGAAGTCGATGAGTAATGCTGTTGACTCACAATCCGAAGGTAACGGAATCGAATCCCAACATGCGCAAATAAATTTTATTTTATTTTTTATAAGAAAAACTTTCTTTTTATACTTTTTTGAAGGTTATTCCCATAAGTGAAATATATCATATTAGAATAAGTAAACAATAATAATCTAAACGAAAATATGAAAGAGAACAAGACACAGAAAAACAGAAAAAAGACAATGGTCGCAACTGGGACTCGAACCCAGATCTCTCCGTCTAACCGGGACGAGCGCGTTAACCAATTTCGCTATTGCCACCTTCTGTCAAAGCGTCATATTTGTCAATCTCATATTTTCAAATTTTAGAATTACATTATTATCAACTAATTATTTTTCTCCATATTACGGGCAGCTACCCTTTTCATTATATAATATATAAAACTTACGAACCCCAATTCACAATAAACCCACCTACCCCTCTAATTGGGGATATCTTTAAGTCTTTAAAAAACCATAACAATGTTCCAAAAATGTTTTCTTAATTTCCTTACACCTTGTTTTATACTATATATAAAATGAAATAGTGTAGATATGTGAAATATGATTTCGGTTACCCATAGATGCTAACTATTACAGGTTTGTCGCTAGACGTAGGTTGTGACACTGACAGTTTCATTATTAAATTATTTCAAACACACATCAGGAAGTAATCAAATATTTATTGCTTATGATATGCTCCCATTTATACTGAAACACGGTGGATTGTTTTAACTGGGATGTCAAATAGGAAGCCAAAAGCCAAGAACGTATGTATTCTTAGTGTGGCTTATATCGCAACGAATATAAGTAATAGGCATAAAATCGCTTGGCAAACGGAGTGTAGAGGTCACGCCAAATTTGTTTTGTGAATAATTTTAAAATAATTAAAGTTAATCAATGGAAACTGTCACAGATAATTTTTGCCATAAAATTGTATTTATAGAATGTTGTCTCTTATATGCGTTCACACATTTCTAATAAAAATATTTTTTTTAACGCATATATGTATTTTTATATAAGTAATTAATAATTTTATTTCAATTATGCTCAAGGTAAACTGTAGAAAAAGACTTAGTTTATCGAAAGCATATTTTTTTATATTTGTAAAATAAACTGATTTGTAGCAGAGGTTAATCTAAAATAGTAACTTAGAATTAAGCTTTGCCTAACAACTTAGATGTGTTTTGTCTGGCTTTATTTATTTGAATGCGATAGTAACTTGTATTTCGGTGTAATATTTATTAACCCAATTTAATAGACTTGTACCCAGGACTTATTCTTACAGTTGCATTTTTTTACCATTTCTTGCAGGAAGTACTGACGAAAACCATCTTTCTTCTTATTTGATGCTACGTGGAAGGCATTGAAGAGATTAAATGATAGAAGTATATTGGTTCCTGTGCGTTTACAAAACATCCTCAAACAAAATATCTACTTAAACCTAATCTAACCTAACCTTATTTTACATTCTACTTTTTTTACAATAATTTACTGTCTGTAGGATGTCTGTATTATTTTTGTACCATTTTACTATTTTTGAAC
Organism: Limnephilus lunatus; assembly: GCA_917563855.2. Lineage (NCBI taxonomy): Eukaryota > Metazoa > Arthropoda > Insecta > Trichoptera > Limnephilidae > Limnephilus > Limnephilus lunatus. The sequence goes on along the minus strand of OU830596.1, from coordinate 3,059,567 downwards.
AATAATTTATTGTCTTTATAGGATTTCTGTATTAATTTTCTCCAATTTTTTTGTTAGGTTAGGTTTTAGAAGTATTATTGTTTGGGGATGTTTTGTCTGTAGGATATTTTGTCGGGGATTTTTTATCGTGGGTTGAAAAGTAGCAGAACCAAGTGAATTGCGGGCGTGACCATGTATCCGTCAGGACAAATTTTCCTTACTTCAGATGATGTAATTGATCAACCATTTTCAAGGCCGAAAGTTAAACTTTTACTCTGTATAATGTTGTTGGTAGTTGAACGAGAAAATATAGATTAGATAGATACGTATGTATATGCGCAATTAAAAAAAAAACAACCAAACAAAAATGATCCTTCTGTCTCGTACACCAATTAATCGTGCTATTCTTGGTAAAAAAATCAAGTTGTATCCAAGATATGTTATGTTGATTTTTCGTATGGCCTTCAAATAAGATATTGTTATGCGGTTTCCATATCAAGGAATTTGAAATTATTATAAAGTAAATTCATTATATTCAATCAAGCTTCTGACAAGAGCATAAAACAGATATTTGTATTTAATGTGAATATCGCACAACAGTCCCAACTGCACTCAACCGCCTGAAGACTGTGAGACAATGGCATCACCTAATTCTATGAAATTTGATCGTTTTTTCGCCAGTAATAATAATTATTATAAATAACGCTGTACGTAGGTGGTAGATAATTTCAGTGTCGCCCTTTTTAATGTGAATACCGCACAAGAGTCCCAACTGCTCTCAATCATCTAGAGCCAGTGAGACTATGGCATCCCCAATTCGGGTATGTTGTGAGGCTGAACGTAGTGGAGAAAGATGGAGATAGGTAAGAGAAAGGTGGGGAAGTCTCTGACCATTCAGATCTGGTATCCAAATATGGCTAAAACCATTTTATTTATTTTTTTATTTATTACATTAGTTACATTTATACAGCAATATTACATTATAATAATGTTTCGAAAAAACTGTAGATTTTCAAATATGTACAATTGTTATTATCTCTTGTACGTCATTAGTTCCTAGCTAGGCAAATTGCCTGTTCTAAGGAACCAAATGCTGGTGAAAAGTTCCAAAAAAATTTCTGTAAAAAGAAAAAATAAAACAAAATTTTGATGTTTTTCTTTTTTTTGTAGATTAAATATATACTAAGTTTTTACTGATTGTGCCATTAATAGTTAACCATGTATAATTTTAAGTTTCATGTGACATTATTTAATAATTTTTCAGATTCAATCCTACCTAAGCAATATTAATTTAATTTTTAATTTCAAACAACGTTTTGATTGTAAATGGTGGTCTCTCACCAGGGCAATACTGAAAGTATGAAAGATAGGTGTGCGGGATTTATTTATTTAAAAAGTCTGAGTTTACTATTCGGCACTTGAACCTGCGAATAATGGCTACATAAATGATAAGTTAGCGGAGTGGTTTTACCAGTTGCGAGTATTTATTTGTTTATTTATTAATATTCGTTATGTGTATGGATAAGCTACCAGGAGGATGGTGAAATACCCCCTAAGAATGACAGACCTTTAAGTAATTCAACCACATAGAAGTAACCTGCAAGTAATTATCTTTTAGTTGCTGTGATTAGCAGAGGCTCTTTGTTAGTTCGTGATAAGAAATAAAAGTTTCTTGTAACTGCAATAGATGTCGCTGGAATCGAAGTTTCAACTATGTATGAACAAGAATTTTTTTTAAGCTGTAAAATTTACCAAATTTTTTGAGCCCTTTCCTCACTAACCCTCCGATCTTGTGCCTATTTTGTCACATTCTGTCCTCTCTGTCTACTCTGCGAAAAATCGAAGTGATGGTTAGTTAGTTAGGGGGCTAGGCGTTAGTTACGCTGTTGATTCCGTTAATTTTGGGTTTCGTGCTTAACCGCTTGTTGATGTCTCCTGAAACAAAACCACTGAAAACTATGCTATTGTGCTTCGTATATCATCAGTATATATTATATTACTTGATTTTAATTTCGGTTAGGTTGAAATTTCGAGCTTAGCGCGGTTTGGCATATAATCCGTATATAGGTCGCATGCCTAGATATCACCATAATTACATGGATTGTTTATGATTTTTATAAAAGAAGATATTTATTGTCTATGTGGGTGCAAATCTATGCTTTGTACTGTCATTGGAAGATCGCGATTTTTGAAAATCTTAACGACGGCGACGGCAGTTCATTTTATGATCTTGAAATATTTTAGACCGGTTGATCTTTTACGAGCTGATGTTTGATAAAGTTCCTCGCTTCAATCAGCATCGTACTTCATGCGAGGATCTTAATTCGCTACTTTTGGTGACTTAGCAGGGTTGCCCGGGTTCATGGGGTAAACTGCGGGGTACACCGGATCAGAAGAGACTGGTAAATGGATGAGATTTTTATATCTCCTGAGTTGTGTTATGTCTAATAGCTAGTGGAAGTGCATTGAATAGCTTTTTTGTAAAGTATCATTAGTATTATCGGTTCCATGACAGTTGGTCTCCCGGCATGTTTATATACATGTTTATAGAGGATGTACAGCCGAATAACAAAAGTATACAACATATTTCCATTCAAATGCATCAAAAATAAATCTACTTATCTATATAGATACTGTATACACCAGTGTATAAGTACAAAAAATCGTCACTGTTAATAAATTCGTTTGATATTCATAAAAACTTATTATTAAAGGTATTTTTTAAATCGATTTTACGTTTGAAATTGGTAAATAATTCGCAAAAAATCTTAATGTTATAATAAATATCATTTCGGGGGGGCAATTGTCGGCGGATTAACTGTCGAGTCATCGCTATTATTTTTTAACCCCCGACTCAAGGAACGTTGTTATAAGTATGACTTTCTGTTTGTCTCTCTGTCTGTGTGTCTGTCTGTGGCATCGTAGCTCTTAAAAAAATGGACCGATTTTAATGCGTTTTTTTTTGTTTGAAAGCTGACGTGATCGAGATGGTTCCTAGCTAAAATTCATGAAAATTTGTTCAGGCGTTTCAACATCAGCTCTTTTTGTATTTTGAAAATTTTACTTATCCATAAGTTATTTTAGTGAAAGGGATAAATAAGGGGTTATATCTGAAAAATGTTCAGTTGAGATATCATATATCCCATCAGTTCTATTAGAACTAGATGAATACAAAATCATTTTCTAACTAGCTATTTGCAGGAGTAGGCAGAGAGAACGGACTGCCAAATAACTCGATCTTGGCACACACTCCTTACCGCATCACATTCATACATCGTCTCCTACATACTCTTCTATTATTCTGACGCTTAATGGTCCGACTCAGGTATCTGATTCACTTGACCGTGTCATGTCTCGGCATCCCCGACTTCTTCTTCACATTTGCGTTATACATTCGCCTCACACTCCTTTCTTAGTTCATTCGCTTTACATGCCCAAACGATCTGAGTATCGTTCTCTAGATCTTATTCATTATGCTTACATCAGCCTTGCATTCTTTGCGGATCTCCACATTTTTCTAACACGATCATACATGGTTTTACATTCATACGCTTAATTTCTACAGCATTCAGTTTACTTTCATCCTTCTTCTGCCAGTTCCATGCCTCGTTGCCATACATCAGGGTAGTTACCAGCACTAGTTTGTGAACTATTGGCTTCGCTTCTTTGGACAACATACCATATTCGTGGCATACCATCTGAGCTATAACACAGAAAATCTCTTTATCTAAAAGCAGAACCTTTTCAATGTAAGTAAAAAAAAACAGTTTGTAGGAAATAAATTATTTTTATTCAAAGACATAGAAAACTTACAACATAAAACGAAGACATTATTGTTCATGGTTTAAATAGATGTTTCCATAAGATTGCAATAAGTACAGGTATACATTTGATAAAAAGCTTTAATTTTAAATAATAGATTAGATATTAAAAAATATATATAGTTAGGGGTACAAATTAAAAAAAAAAACAAGAAGAAAAATGGCAAGAGGTTTAAGTATATATGTTTTTATGTGATTTTGTATTAATTTTTTATGTGAATACTACACAAGAGTCCCAACTGTTCCCGCTTGTCTGGAGTGAGGAATAATTATTGGAATATTTTATTTATTTGAAGAGCATGGGCAGAGGAACGAGATTGAAAAAAGGAAGTTGAGGAAGTGCCTACCTGGCTATTCAGATCTAGTCACCAAATATTGCTAAAGCCGTTTCAAGCAAGCTTTCGATTCTGAATGGTGGTATTTCAACAAGGTGATACTGAGAGTCTATATGGGTACCAACCACTCGGCGGTTTCACCAATAATCTCTACATATTATAAATTAAAGTCCTCCGCCACGTCTGTATGTCTGTTCACGATAAACTCAAAAACTACTGAACAGATTTTCATGCGGTTTTCACCAATAAATAGAGTGATTCATGAGGAAGGTTTGGGTATATAATTTGTCAAGGTTTTGTGTAAATTGGTTGAAATATATAATTAAAGGAGAATGTCTGTATGTGGTGGACGAGCGAGCTGGCAAGCGGGCGGTGTGGATTTGATATGTATGCAAATTCACGGATGGCAGTGTGAGTTAAAAGGTTGGGTAACCATCCAGTAGGTGGCGTTATGTTTCGTTAGCCACAGCAACGCGTGTCTGGGTCAGCTAGTATTAGATAAATGCTAGAAATTCGAGGATTCTTATGTTTAAAAGAAAGTTATCAATGGCCAGATGATGTAGACATTTCTAAATGAATTAAAAATTAGCATTTAAATATTTTTGATTAAATTAATATCAAACACTTTTTTTAGTTAAATTACTTTATAAATAGGTTTTTTCTTCTTTTTCATCTCATTTTCGTATTTACAATATAATTAAACCACAATTAAATAAAAGATGTGAGTCTCCGTTAAGTCTGGTTCTAGCCTTGGATGAGGACGCCATCTTTGTCTTTGTAGAGATCGTCGTTCACACTGTACAAAGATGTCGCTTGTTCGCAGTTTACCTGTAAAAATATCAATTGTTTTACAATCAAGAAATTACATACTAGAAATTAGAGATTTAAATTTGGGAGGCTGGTATGGGAACCACGGCCACGGGAACCGTTTATTAGATAACCAACACATCCGCCGTAGGTTACCCCAAGTGTGCCCGGGTTCATGGGGTACCTAAGTATTGTCTAGGTCTCGGCAGCGGATGCGTCTGCCCACCAACTGTGAGACTGGTTGAGGGAGATTTTTTTTACCTCTCCAGCAGAAATCTCTCGACCCATGACCTTACACCGCAGAGGGAGGGATGGATTCATACGTTCGTCAATCCTGGACACATTGACTCGAGAATTCCTAACCACCCCTTTTACCTTTTTCTTTCCCAGATCTTCCTTTCCTCTAAAAAAAACATTCCAAACTGCATCGCCAAAGATGACATAGGCATTGAGGGAAATTATTTTCCTCAGGTCTCTTGTGTGGAGCTAATGTAAAGAAATATATTAAATAATTAAAATGGCAAACATATCTTATTATATTTTTTTATCTTTTCTAACTTTTACTAGGACTGTTGTGAAAACATATATAATTCAAATTATTTAGGATTTAAGGCAATATTTTTGTGTATCATTGTAGAATAAGTTAATACTAATAAATATAACGAAATATGAAAGAGAACAATACATATGAAAAAAAAGGTAACGGTCGCACCTGGGAATCGAACCCAGGATCTCTGTATTACCGGAACAACGTCTTAAACCACTCGGCCATTTGGGGATTTTTTAATTATTTCATTTTTCTCGATCTGAGATTTACAATTCAAAATTAACATTATTATCTACAACAATTTTTTTCCCATATTTTTGGCTGCTTACGTTATTCATGATGACAAAATTACAAATAATGTATTTGTAACCTAGATAATGTCTTGAATAAACATTAAATCCGATTTTTATTTATACGAAGAGACAATTGCAATAAATACGAAGAGACATCGGATAATCTATCACGTCTTTATTTTTGGAATCTTGTTTTCACGTTTCGTTTAGATTTATTAGTATTTTCATCTTCTTCAATGATTATTCGTCCCTAATGAAATTAAAACTGACCCAAAACTAATCATATTAACTTAGCTACAATAACACTTTTGCATAGACAGAATCTTAATAAATTCATAAGCAATTCAATCATTAATATTGGCACCTGTAGCTTGCTTTACATCAGTACAAAAAAAATTCAAAGATATCTGAAATACAAATTTCAAGCTAATTGGAAGTTTTTTAAACATTCTTTCAAGGTTTTAAAACAAATATTGTGTTTGTAACAAAATCTTACAAAGCATAAAAATAAAGCTACTAATTGTAGTGCAAATTCTTTTCAGTTTCTTTGAAGTATGATGAAATGAAAAATAATATTTACGTTATAGAACCAGTCGCAGACCCTGAAGGCCTGGTTGAAGAGTGTGCCGTTAGGACAGAGGAAGGAGTACTTATGTCCTGAGGGTACGCACCAGTGCCACACCTGAAACCATAAAAATAGTCAATGATCACTTATTGCTTAAAAGTCACAAATATTTTTTAAAATCAACAAGGATTTGATATGAACACACAGAATCAGAATTTCGTCGGGCAGTTCTATTGAACGATGTCACTGACAGAAAAGTCATCCACTATGTTGTCAACAGACTATGAACAGGGCATGTCACCACTAACTAACCTGAAACTGGGTGTCGGGGTCAGCATAGTACTTGTCCTTGGAGTTGCTCGCCAGGATCACTGTTGTCAACACACTATGAACAGGGCATGTCACAACTAACTAACCTGAAACTGGGTGTCGGAGTCAGCATAGTACTTGTCCTTGGAGTTGCTCGCCAGGACCACTGTTGTCAACACACTATGAACAGGGCATGTCACCACTAACTAACCTGAAACTGGGTGTCGGGGTCAGCATAGTACTTGTCCTTGGAGTTGCTCGCCAGGACCACTGTTGTCAACACACCATGAACAGGGCTTGCCACCACTAACTAACCTGGCACTGAGTGTCGGGGTCAGCGTAGTATCCCGGCTGCTTGTCCTTGCAGGTGAAGGGCAGTCCGCGGGGTACCGAGTTGTAGGTCGGGTAGGGCAGAATTTCTCCGGGGCCACTGTTGTCAACCGAATTATCTTCTTGCGCCTGAAATGCCAAATAAGTTAGAACGTAAATTTTATGTGTAACGTCTCCAGCAAGTAAAATTTTTATTAGAAATACCATCATAAATAAATAAAAATATTAGCTAGAGAACAATTCATGAACCAAACTTATACCTAATGAACCTGCGACAGACCGCGACGTCTTATATGAGAGAGACAACACGAAACTGGGACGACAATTTAAATACAAAATAACGAGCAAGATTTTCCGGTGTCTCTTTATGATCACCTTTTATCCGATATAACACATCGTTCATTATTAATTTATTTTGTAGGAAACAAAAAGCTTTTATATTTACGAACAAGTGATTAAACGAGGTTTAGTAAAAAAATATTGTAATGTTGGTTAGAGATGTGAATTTTATTTTTCCTTTAAACTAATAAGAAGTTAAAGGGAAGAGGAATATGGGATAAGGATAGAAGATGCTGTCGACACATTTTACATTCTTACATTAATTTGTTTTGGTTTAAATATTTCTGAACGCCTTTGTTACAGCGAAGCTTAGTGCTAAATCACTATTTTAGATTCATTTTTACTACACATCGGTCTAAATCATAAATTCAAAAAATGCTTTTAATAAATTGAAGCTTTTTATTGAAGATTTATTCTTATAGTATACAAAAATAAATGTTTGGAATACCTACATGAAAAATGAAAATTTCAATTAAAAATTGTAATAGGTGGCACGCGAGCTGTTTGAAAACGAATGTACTGGGACTGAATATATTGAACGCGGGAGGGAGGTTGGCGGGACGGTGCAGCAAGAGAGAGGTGAGGGAAGGCGGGGAAAATGGAGGGGGAACGCTTGATGGGATGGAGACATGGGAGGGGAAGGGGCGACGGAAGGGGAACGGGATGAATGGGAAAGGACACGCAAGGAGAAACAATTTCTTTATTAAGTGGCATTGCAAAGCATGCCGGGAAATCGCTAGTAATGATTATAATTTTAATGTGTTTTTGTTCGCAATCTGTGGTCAGATCTCCATCATCAATTCATCATCTCTTTATTCCAAAGCACGAGATACAACTTCCGTTTAACATTTCAACTCTTATTTCGACATATAACCATCTTGTTATAAGTACTCTTAACCATTAATTTACTGAAGCAACACCGTCATATCTCTCCCATTGTAATGTCAAACTTATTACTTATTATTTTTTACAGTTTCTGTTATGATAAGATCAAATTTCAATCTTTAGACCATTATTACTTGTATTATGTGTAGAAGCTTCGTGGTATTTTATTCGGGACTCTGAATGTGTAGAGGATTGACATAATGATGTACTTTGAAACAATTTTAATAATGCAGGGCTGTCAATAAGAGATTTTTAATTTTTTTATGTGAATATCTCACAAGAGTCCGAACTGCTCCCATTCCTAATTGGGGTATGTTTTGAGGGTGACCCGACAATTCGTCCGGCTACAATTCATCCGGCGACACTTCATCCGGCGACAGTTCATCCTGCCGACAGTTCATCCTGCCGACAGTTCATCCGGCGACAATTCATCCGGGCTGATCATTTAGAAGATTTTTTCTTCAAGTAAGTATTCAAAGAGGATATACGGCCGTACAACCAAAATCGATATACTTATGTCTAAAGGCATCTTGAGTGGATAATATTTTTACTAACAATAATTTCGACTCTCCGAAGAAGCATGCGTGAATAACAAAATTCGACATACTTATACGTGCAGTCGGCTTAGTAAAAAACCGTAAAGATTCCTACTTGCATATAACTTTTTTATCTGAAATTAACACCATCTTTTTAGGGTGAATTGACTAATTTATTAGGTTAGGTTAGGTTAGGTTACAGCGGATTTCCACTCAAGATGCCTTCAGATATAAGTATATCGATTTTGGTTGTACGGCCGTATATCCTCTTTGCATACTTACTTGTAGAAAAAATCTTCTAAATGATCAGGCCGGATGAATTGTCGCCGGATGAATTGTCGGCAGGATGAACTGTCGGCAGGATGAACTGGCGGCAGGATGAACTGTCGGCCGGATGAACTGTCGCCGGATGAATTGTCGCAGGATGAACTGTCATGGAACCGTTTTGAGGCTGAAGGTAGTGGGGAGGGAAAACAGATGGGAGAAGGAAGGTGGGGAAGTACCTGTCTATTCAGAACTAGTAACTTAACACGGTTATATTTCCTGTAACGTTTCGTTTCTAAATGATGGTCTTACACCAGGGAGATATTAGAGTATCTTCCATAATGTTACATATTTTTTTTTTATGAATAAAATTGTAATAAAACAAAATTAATCAAATAAAATTTATTTGCATACGCCGGGATTTGAATCCGCGTTCTCCGACTCGCTAGTTGAGAAGCTGGTTGATTTAAAAAAAATGTTTTTCCCGTTCTCGAAAAAAAATACGATAATAAAAGTATTTTTTGTCGACTAGTGCATTTTCCATAACGACCTAAAATAATGTATCATTTTCGATTTGCCGCCAAAACGATTCTTTAAATAAATGTCATAATGACATTGTAACCACATGGAATGATTGATTAATGAAAATACTAAAATTACACATCTTTAGTTCAAAAATCAGAATCAGAAAAATAAACTTTGAAATTTCCACACATTTTAAAGGTATTTATTTTATTTAAACGTTACTTAAAACAGCTGTAGTTTTTTATGGGTCTCGTCCAGGCGTTGATTTTCTATATGGTTGGAAACATTGATACGTAGAGCCAGAGAAAAGAAAGCGGATAGATGCCCGTGAAATGTGGTGCTGGAGAAATATGCTCAGGACTCCATGGATAGTCAGACGCACAAATGTATCCATTCTGGAAGAGCTAGGCATCCACAATAGGCTCTCAACCGCCTACAAAGTATTTAAAGATATTTTGGACACGTTGCTCGTCAAACTAAGAACTCCACTTGGAAAAAATCATAATCACTGGCCGCAGTGTTTGGTAGAAGAAGCAGAGGAAGGTCACCGCAGCGCTGGAGGGACCAAGTATCACTGGCATGCGGTCAGGGGCGTGCACTCCATATAGGCACATAAGCACTGCCTGCCCTGCCGTATTTGTAAAACATAAGCATCTAAATAATATTATAATTTATTAAATTATGACTAAAAATAAATACACACTTTCAAAAATAAGCGCGAAAAAACTGAGCAACCGAAACTACGTGAGCGTCACATCAAACGGCATACTACAAACGCGGCATAAACTGTAACTAGAAACTAAACACGCGCCCTCCGACTGCCTAACAGGAATTATTTTTGAAACTTCATACAATATATAATTCAATGTTTACGAAATGCACAAAGCATAGAGTAGAACTGTTTGAATTTGCCGAACTGAACTTTTGAATTTGCCTCTATGAGGTTTTTTTGTTAGTATTAAGCAGTGCTTTCTAGAACAAAATTAGCAAATGGCAATCAGTGCTGACAAAAACATCTGTTGTTATGTATTTCTATCAAATAGTTGTCTTTCATAAATGCTAATTGTCGGTTCAAAAAGGTTTGTCGTACTTTAATTCTGAAATTATCTGATAAAATATGGAAATTTTAACCTGTGAAACTTGTTGTATTTTCCTACTGCCTACCCTGATCAAAAACTCTGTGCACGCTCCTGCATGCGGTACTAGGGTGTCCTTAGCTCCTCCTCTCGACGCAGCGCAGAACCACGAGAAGTGAAGCAGCCTTGTTCACCATTGAAATTAGAGTAGAGATCACGATCCTCATCAATAAAGAACGGACTTAAGAAGTTTGTGAAAATAATACCCGATTACTAAATTACATTAATTATTAAATTTCTTACCTAGACACAACACATCCTTTAATATTTTTTAATCATAGATAAACCATGTTTGGCTTCAAAAAGGTTAAAAAATCAAATATATTAATATTTGTTTGGCAATCTGGCAATCTGGCAATTATCTGAGTAATAATATTGACCCACGCGTCTAATGAGGTTAATCTACTGATTCTTCGCGCTGTGTAGTATATTCATACAAAACTCCATTACCAATTGCATAACGGAAAACAGTTCAGAGATTAAATCACAATAAAAATTAAATAGGCGTGTTTCAACAGGCGCTAACTTGCCAGTGTGAACAATGATATTCAAATATAATTAATAATGCTGTTTTGTAATAATTTATTTAAGAGTTTTAATCTAATCTATATTTTTTATAGGGTTGGCAAATTTAAAAAAATGTTTTTTTTTATGCTCTTCTAACTAGGTCAAGGAAACGTGCCTTCATGTTATCTTTTTTTTATAATTATATTATATTACAGAAAGCCCTGAAAAAAATATTTCACTTCAGGGCCTATGACATCTTTGGGGATGCTACGTAAGGGGTCTTTTTACAGAAAGGATGAAGAGGAGATGGTATGAGAGGTGAGTAGAAATCTGGGGGTCAGTGTGTTAAGGAATGACGGACGATGGGTCGAGAGAGTCCGGCTGGAGAGGTCTCGGCTAGATCTCCCTCAACTAGGTTCTCCCGATCCGAGAATGTATGAATGCTATAGGTACCATGTAGCGAATTTTCGTCAGTACCAACTGGAAAAATAATATCGAGTTTTAAGTATGTAGGAATACTAAAATGATTACCCTTGTTAAACATTTTTGCTAAAATGTTACGAAAGTCGAGCAAAACTCCATCATAAATATTATCGAAGTATGTACATAAAATAAAAATATTTTTTTAAATTGTTTTTTTTTTTATTTTTTTAAAAATTATGTGTAAAACAAACTGTACAAATATTTTAGGAGACGTGAAAAATTGTTGGTATAATAATTGATCCAATTAATAGTTCCTCCTTAATTATGAATGAATTTGGGAGGCGGAACTGGAACTACCGCTGACCCGGGAACCATTTGTTGGATAACCAACACCTCTACCATAGGCCACCCCAAGTGGTTCGCTTCGTTTGGTGACTTAGGGATGAGGCTTGTCCGGGCATCCAACTGCATGGCAGACCGGATCGGAAGAGAATGATTGAGGGATTCCTTTTGATTTATTACTTTCCTGTCGTACTTTCTCGGAACATCGCCTTGCACCGCAGTGGGAGGAATGGATTCATACCTCCGTCACTCCTGAACACACTGATCCCCAGTTTCTTACCCACCTCTCGTACCTGTTGCATTCCCAGAACTTCCTCTTCTTCCTTTCCTTTAAAAGACCCTCCACACTCCCAAAGATGACGTAGGCCCTGAGGGTAGTTATTTTCCCCAGGGCTTCTTGTGTGGAGGTAATTTAAAAAAAAAACTTTTCTCTTAAATTTCCCCTATGTGTAATAATACTGGTGAACTTCTAGGATATTTAATGCTATTTTGTCGCATAGCATAAAAATAATATTTCTGCTAAGCGACAACCCTGTCCCTTAGTTTCAGCTTTGAACTCAATCGAAATCTAAATTAAACTTCAGAAATCTATTTTGCGAAAGAGTCGAGAGATGTCGCCAGTATCTGTCTGTGGGTGATTCAACGTTTTCCCGCGCTCATTTGACGTTTTGCCCAAGAAAATATAATCACAACAAAGATGGCGTAACGCATCGACATTTAGGCATTTTTCTGTAATTCGAGTATTGTAATCTCAAAATATAATTGCGGACGTTGGAGGCTAATTTAGTTGAAGATCTTTTGAAATTGATATAAGGTTGGATATAATTGGTGAAATGAGGTAGTTTGGAAATAGGTTATTTTAAGGAAATTGTGAAATAGTTCAATTCTGGAGAAAGAAGACCTTTTGTTGTGTGTCAGCAATTTTAAAATTAGTAGCTATGCTAATTTTAGAATGTAAGGTTTAGAAATTATTTTTGATAAACTTTTGGAATGACTGGACACGCTAAATACGAGTATTTTTTAGAAAAAAAAACTCATGTTTCACCTTTAATACGATAAAATTCAACTATTTGCATTCGAGGCGATGGAAAACACTGCATAGTCATCCCATGGCACCCGTCGGGTGGTTTTCAGTGAGCTAGGGTGCTAAGATTGAAAAATACGACATTACTGATGTTGTTGTAGCTGAAAATATATATTTATTTTAATTTATACTTTTTGTGTGAAGATCTTTCAGTATGTGGATGCGGCGCATCCCTTGACTGAAAGAATCCTGAAGATCTTATGTATCATAAAAATGTTGAAATTTTGAAAAAAAAATCATTTTCAGCTACAACAACGTCAATAACGTCATATTTTTCAATCTTAGCGCTCTAGTTCACGGAAAACTCACGGACCGCCACTGATATGTACATGTTTAACTTGTGGTTTCCTCTCAAAAATCACTAATACAAGACTCGTAAGATACATAATAATATCATGGACAACCATGGACATACAAATAGATGGACCTGCCCTTAGTGATAAAAGACGTATTATTTCCCCCTCCCATTAGAACCATTCCATCGGAACCGGCTGGGCTTGCGAGAGCCTCGCTTGAATTAAAAAAATGTGACGTCATCATTCTTGTCCGGACCAATGTCGAGCTCTCATCGGTACATTTTACGAAATCACACGGCAAAATGGTGACTTGTATTATGAAAACATGTATAAATTTAAGTGAAAAAGATAATAAACCCAATTTTCGTATTACATTCCATAGGTAAGCATTATTTTAGGCTTATTCAGATCATATAATATGATAACACATACTATCACATCAAGATGGCGACGCGAAACACAAAGCCGCTGTTTACTGAGGTGAGTAAATTATGAAGCATTTGTTAAAGTGTCTTAACTAAATACGGAAACAAAATATTTCACTCCGAAAATAAGTGAGACTTTACTTTGCCGAATTTGGACATATATGTTCATACCACGGCGAGCAATTCGCGCTCCCATGTAAAAAGGTCTATTCATTCAAACGCAGATTTTACTTTTAAGAACTAAATGGTTATATTATAATGCGAGATGCCTATATACTGTTAGATTGATAGATTGGCGAATCACAGTCATCGTCCCTCTCCTCGCCCCACCATAGTTAGTTTTTACCCCTCATCTGTATGTTCTGGTCTATCTATTTGTATGTCTATGTGTACAACAAATAAGTGAACAAATCTGGAAGTCACACCGTGTGACATCTACTAGTGATGTAAACTTACCAATCTTAAATCTTTTAAAAACAACATCGATCTGTCAATCAGGTTCACAAAACACAAAGAATAACAATATAATAAACATTTTTTGTAAACGCGACATTGACTAATCGGATATAATAATGTGATATGGTCCCACGGCGCGTTACCAACTTTATTCACACGTCCAACCACAAATAATATTGTAGCCTATCATTATTGTAACTGCTGTATTGACGCAACGGCGGCCATTTGCCGGGAAAATTTTGAAAAATTTAGTACCTAATTAACGTGAACACGATGGTGTGACAGTCATTTAGCTTGTGTAATTAATAACATGTTTATTGTAATCTTAGAGGATGTGTGACACGTTTAAAATGCATAATTCTGGCACTGTGGAATATGACGCTTAATTAATGAACTTTTTGGAACATCTAAATTTTCAAACGACGCATAACATTACGCTTTGTGAACTTTCGGGAACGTCCACATTATTGAAGTACCTACGCTGAACATTACGATTTATGAACTTCGAGGAAAATTCACATTATTGAACGACGCGGTACATTAAGCTTTGTAAACTATGTGGAACATCCACATTTTTTAACGAAGCAGAACATAACGCTTTATGAAATTTGTGGGACGTCCACATTTTTTAACTTTGCAGAACATTACGCTTTTTGAACGACGAAGAACATTGATATTTTTTATTTACATTTATTCCACGCCGAGTAAAATATTGTCATTCAGAGCTTATGTCATCTTAGAGAGTGCTACAATGGAGAGTCTTTTAAAGGAAAGGGTGAAAAGGAAGTTCTGGGAAGGAAAAGGGTATGAGGGTGGGAAGGAATCTGGGGGTCAGTATGTCCATCAGTGATAGACGAATGAATCCATTCTCCCACTGCAGTGCAAGGCGATGGGCTGAGAGATTCTGGCTGGAGAGGTCAAAAGGTCTCCCTCAACCAGTCTCTCCCTATCCGGCCCGCCACGCAGTAAGTGGGCAATATCTGCCACAAGACTTAGACAAATCTCACTTGTGACAGAGGTGTTAGTAATCCAACAAATAATTCCCGAAGCCTACCCGCCTCCCAAATTGAGTACCGAAATTATGCGAGTACCGCACAACTGCTCCCAACCGTCTAGAACCGGTGAGATTATGGCATCCCCAAATGGAGTATATATTTTATTTATTTATTTACGCCATATTAGACTTTTACATGAAAATTTTACACATTGATTGCAGAAATTAAGTGTAAAAAGATAAATGCAGTTATAGTAATTGTAAAAAAGAACACACATGTACATAATAAAATCTAGCAAATTACTAATACGATGATTCAGTATGATGTAAGCTTGAAAAGATACATAAAAGAAAGTATAACATAAGAAAGTGTAACATAAAAAAGTTAAAAAGAAAAAATGTTAGGAAGAAGGCAGTGGGGAAGGGAAGGCGATGCGCGATAGAGTAAATGAAAGTGTGGAATTTCTTGGCTATTCAGATCTGGACACCAAACACAGTTAAAGCCATTTCGATACCGTATGGTGGTCTAAAAGTATCTACCACTCTGGAACATGCCGCAAATATGCCACATAAAATATTGTTTAATTATAAATTAATCATTTGTGGAACAACACACAAATAAATCAAATAAAAATTTGTCAATTTGAATTCGCGACATCCGTAATCGTAGCGAAGGATTGTTGTTTTTTTCCGTATTTGGAATTCATCCATAAATTCGTAAGCAATGATTTTACAAAACTATTTGATATTTTGGTAACAGCTATTTCGACCTTCATATTATTTTTCTACTAAAAGAACTCGTTCATCTTTCCTCACAATCCTTTAGTATTTTCAACACAAACAATGTGTTGCTATTTTGAAACATTGTTGAAATAATTACTAAAAATATAAACATTGTTCGGAGTAAATTGATTACAAAGACCTGCAAAGAAGTTTGTTACAAATAAAAATAATTCATTGTTATATTTGTCGCAATTTTCAACATTTTTCCCGACATGATTAATATTTTTCTCGCGGCTTGGTTGCGTGGTAAAAGAGTGTCTGCGTTTTGAGGCAGAGGTCACGGACTCGATGCCTAACCAGTGAGATCAGTTTTGTTTGTATTATTTATGATGAAAATATTATAAGTTTAGTAAGATGGATTTCACATGATTTTCTGAAGGTCTTGTTTTAGTTTTTGGGTTCAACTGTAAGTAATATAACAAAAAATATAATCATTTTTTTTTAACTAAGCGGTTTCGTTCCCCGCTAGACATTAAATTAATCAAGATTCGTTATTTTGTAACCTTTCCCTAATGTAAATACTATTTTTGAAAACAGATGAAAGACCCTTTCAGATTTTAATTTATTCAGATTTTACAAACAATAAGCAATAGGTACTTATTAAAGTTTTAAACGCAAACAAAACTAAAAAGGTTTTAAAATCGCCGATGTTTTTTTCTTGTAAACCATATTTATTTTACGAAATTCACTTTTTGTTTAATACAGGCCCGGAATAGGCCACTTTAAACACATTTAAAAAAAATATTTCCGGATTAGGCAAAATTTATACATTTTGTATTTTTTTAAATCGTATTTTCCGGAAAGAATGTATCCTATATAAGGGTGCGAAAAATATTAACTAAATATCCAAAAAGCATTTTAAAAACCGAGAACTGCACAATTGAATGGCAGAGGGGAATTATGAGGCATTACCTCTCATAATATTTATTTTCCTTGATCCTTATAATGTTTTACGTTATTAGATATAATGTAAATATTCTGTTTAATCCAAATTTTGTAAATAAAAATTAGCATAGGTACCTTTTAATTTATTTTTAAATAAATAAAATGGGAAGGTTTCCCAACAATATTCCAATGTAAACTAGTAATTAGTTCCTTACAATATTCAGAAAAAAATAATATCCGATTGAATGTGATTAACAGAAAACTTCCTATTACTTACATTTCTTTTTCCTTTTTTTGTTCACCATATTTCCTTTTCTGCTTTCAGCAGTTTGAATCTGAATTAAATTACTTCCTTTTATTTAATTATTGAAATCCATTCCAAGCTTAATATAAACGTTGGAAATATTTCATAAAATACGGATTTATCGGACCAGTTAGGATTTCATCAGAGCCGAACCCTCTGATATGAAAATATCTGGAGTCGGTGAAATATTTTCCCATTATGTTTCTGGTGGATTGACGTATTGTTCTTGTATTATTTTATTCTTATATAGTGCACTTACATTGCGTTCATTTACTAGATATTCATTTGTGGAAAAGTGTGTGAAAGGGTTTAGTCTTTCATTTGGGAAAGATTCAACCCGGACATAAAATCTGGAGCACCGTAAAATTGTTATATTGTGTTTTGTATTTTTCCGTTTCTATAATGGTCTTAAATTTTAATGTCATTATTTTATTGGCCAATGACCAAAGTATTCTTAACCGTTGTAAACGAATTTATAAAGACTATTTATAATGCTAATAAAAATATATATATAAAAACCGAAGATGGTTTTTGCATTATGGTTATCATATGGTTTATCTAGAAGTGGGGTTCATTCTGTTTTCTGCTTTATTATGGTTCATGTAATGCGGTAGAACATAATTCACGCTAGATGCGGCGATTCTATTACACATCCAATTATCAATTAGAATTGGAGAAGTTATGGGTTGGTGGTTGGTGGCTCAATATTATTTTTAAATAACTCTTTTTTTTAAATTGTGTATTACAGACTGTGTGTCCATTTACAAAACACACGTGACAAAAACTACACCTTATGGGTAAATTAAAGAAATTTTAAATAGTAACATGAAATACATACATACCTAATATTATAGCGGGTAATAAGTAGCACTTAAATGCCTCGTGAATTCATTAAAGCTAATGTTAAAGATGGAAGCGTTATTTAATAACACCGGTAAAAAAAATCTTTTTATGATAATAACAATAAATAGCAAACAAAGACATTAGTTAGTATTGTTGGACCATATTTGGATATAAAAATCGCTCATCAATGGAACCATAATATTCCCTATTGATGATTGCGAAATTATTGACAAAGAAACTTAACAAAGGTTTTATTATTTAAAATAGAAAGTGGCTTAGATCAATAAAAACATTCATTGCGTGAAATAAAAAAAGAAGTGTGCAATTGACATGCGGAAGAAGTGAAACCTTCAGAAAACTTAAGTACCTAGACAAGAGTGGGGAGACTACGAAAGAGGAGACCGATTATAGGTAACTCATTCTTTTGCAGGCTAAATCCTATAGATATAGATGTACATATTATGTGTTTGTCTCTAGAGGCGACACTAGTGTCGTTATTTTTCGTTTCATCGATTTTCAAATCACAACGGTGCTAAAAAGTTTTCACTTCAATAATCTTAATACGTACTTTCAATTTGAAAATGAAATACGGGTACCGCCGCCCTGGGAACCATTTATAGGATAACACATACATCTGTCATAAATCACCTTAAGTGGTTCGCTACGTTTACGTTTGACTTAGTAGGGGTTCCTGGGATCATGGGATGAGGATAGTCTGGGTATTGGCGGCAAATACATTTGCCCACCTGCTGGGTGTCGGGCCAGATCGGGAGAAACTGTTTGAGTGAGATCTAACTTAGATCTCTCCAACTGGACTATCTCGACCCATCGCCTTGCACCACAGTTGGGGGAATGGATTCATACGTCCTGTACACACTGACTCCCAGATTCCTTTCTAGAACTCCCTCTCCTTCCTACCCTTAAAAAGAACCTCCTCACAGTATCCCCTAAGATGATTATATAGGCCCTTTAAAAATATTTTCATCAGGATCTTCTGTGTGGAGTTAATGTAAAAAAAGATATAAGAAGTACTTACTGTAATTTCATTGACTTCAGGCAAATTACGTGCTTATAAAATGTTATGCCATATTGTAATGGTGATGCCACATACAAATGCATATTGTTAAAGCTTTTAAAGTGTAAAAACGGATGCTCATAAACGTTACCGATGGAATTTAAAAAAATACATTTTATTATTTAACCAGCGAACCACAGAATTCAAATTTCGTCGAAAGATGGTTTTGCGATCGTAACCTTGCAACTGTACAGGGCAGTTCGAATTAGAAAGGTTAATTATTCTCTGTACCAACATTTTGAATTAATAACACAATATCGATTTTATGTCATTCAAAATTTGTTTTAATTTTTACCTACATTCAAGTTAGCAATACAAATTGTCAAACGCTTGATGATAAAATTATGTATCTACTACCAGTAATTATTTTTATGGTCATATGTATTTATAATTTTTCTGTAATGTCTAAGCAAAATAAATGTGAACAAAATCTGAAATATATTAGTTTATGTCATAACTTCCGAACGGCTGCACCAAAATTGATTTTAAAAAGTGCTTTCCAGTCAGTACAAGGTTTGTATAAAACTACTGGTGAGCTCTGACATTATGAAATTTGTATTAAAAAATTGCAATAGGTGGCACGCGTGCTATTTGAAAACTGAATGTACTGGGACTGAATGCATGGAATATAGGGGGAGGGACACTCGGGTAGGGGGTTCACGGGAGGGGGGAAGGGGAATCCGGGAGGGGGAAGGGAACCTGGGAGGGGAAGGGGAGCTCGGGAGGGGGGTTCGCAGGACGGGGAAAGGGGGGAGTGGAGTAAGAAGAGGGAAGGTGGAGGAAGCGGAGTGGGAACGCTAAAGATGAAAGAGACGCGTATGGGAAGGGGAGGCGGAAAGGGAACGGGACTAATGGAAAAGGCCACGCAGTGAGAAACAATTTATTTATTAAATGGCATAGCAACGCATGCCGGGAATTTGCTATAATAATATAAATGGAGCGACCGATCGACGTGATTTTTTTTAAACAGAGATAATTGGAGGACTGGGAAATGACATAGGTTACTTTTTATCCCGGAAAAAACATTTCATTATCGTGGGAAAATTCTTTATACAGTTATTTCCCCCTAATAACCTGCGAGCGAAGCCGGGGGTAAAAGCTAGAATAACATAAAATAATACTTACCGAAACAAAGTTCCTGATGGAGACGACCGCCACTATCGCCAGGAGTATGATGCACCTGCTGTTACACATCTTCAGCTTGCGTGCCACGCTTTTCACGTCCATTTTTGTTAATATTTAAGAATAACTACTACTTTTTACCTAAGACCTTTTAAAAATGAAAAAATAACAAGAAAGTTATATTTTTTACAAAAGCATTTACCATTACCGTGACGATTCACGATTGCGGTACCGAGACGGCATAAAAATGCAATAAACATACGTTCCTTATCACAATAATGCTACAGCTCTTTTAACAGATGAGATACACATTATACCTACACAATATACGTAGGTCTGCTTCCTCTAGAGGAAAACAGTAACAATTTTCTTGATTCTCTCTCACATACCGCACCGTGACGTCTCCGTAGACAATACAGTAGTATAGTAGTAGCCGTGACGATAATTTTGAAAGTATGGAATATATATAGTTACGAGGATAATATTAAAGTGTGAGTGAATTCCAAAAATTCAAAAATGTCAAATATCAATGCGCTGATGGTTTTGCTTTTTTTCTTAAACATATAATGCTGCAGCTCTGTCTTGCACACTAAATAACAACCGTCAAAAATGAGACAAACGGTAAACGTATGTCTGCACCCCCCCAAAGGAAACATCATCAAACACAATCATTATCATACATCTCCCTCACATGACTAAAGAAAATAAAACGCAATTCCCGTCGCCGTGGATGAGCCGTAATAAGATATATCTGTTTCCTCCAAAGGAAAAAAATAGTAAACAGTCACACGTATTTTGTGTCTTATCTTATTCCTTATCGTCATAATGTTGCAGCTCTTTCTTACACATTAAATAATGGTGAGACATACAAAATACGTGTGCCTGTTTCCTCCAAAGTAATAATTTTTCCTTGCGTTTCATTTTCTTTATACGTAGGGAGCTGTATGATAATTGAATGTTTCCTTTGGGGGGTGCAGACATACGTTCACCATTTGTCTCATTTTTTACTGTTGTTTTTTAGAGTGTAAAAAAAGAGCTGTAGAATTATATGTTTAAAAACAAACGCAAAACCATCAGCGCATTGAAATTTTTTTAATTTTTGGAATTCACTCACATTTCAATATCATCCTTGTAACTATATTCCATACTTTCAAAATTATCATCACAGCTATTAGTATTGTAGGAGTCTACGAAGACGTCACGGTGTGTGTTTGTAGGTAACAGACCCATGAACATTGTGTATTTCATCTTTTGAAAGAGCTGCAGCAATATTGTGATAAGGAACGTATGTTTATTGCCTTTTTGCCGTCACGGTACCGTAACCGTGAATCAACATGGTAATTATAAAAGCGTTCAATACTGACAGACAAAGACATATTTATTAAGACACAGGTCACCGTTTTTGTATTTTATTTTGAACTAAGGTTTTCCGAAAACCCTTGGAAGAAAAGATTTATTTTAAATCAGCATTCATTCTCTTCAACGGAAATCGAACCCCACAGCTTCAGGTTTCAAGGCTGCTTTAACTAATTCTACATAAACCATCGAACTCTCCACCGTTACAAATGCTTAACTAACTAATCAAGCATTTTCTTCAGAGAAGTTATTAAACATGGATTGAACACCATACAATCTCGTCTTGGCGCACGCTTCTTCATTTCTTTCATTCACATTCATACATATTGTCAATTTACCTCTCAGGCCTCGGGCATATTTTGCCAGAACGTCAGAATATTGCCGCTTTTGAAAAAGTTGAAATAAATGGAATATTTGTGAACGTATCCGAAAACTAAAAACTGTTTTTGAAAGGTGATGAAATATGCTTTCAATTTTTTTAATTAGAAACAAGCATGTCATTTTTTAAATATATTTTTTTTAAATGCAAACATGAAGATGTTTTAAAAAAGGCTAACCGTACGTTTTATCTAACTAAAATTACTGCTGACATATACTAACGAAATAATAGCTAAATACTAACGAAAAAAATAAAAACCCACACATATTTTATTAGTTCACCAAATTTTATAATTATTTTTTCTAATTGCGGTCGGAAACTAAGGTTTTATAAAGGTGTATTTTTTGTGTTAAGATTTGAATATAAAGCGTGGTGTTTTTTCATTCTAATACCGTTTAGATCATATTTCTAGCTATGATATTAAGGGAGATACAGCAATTTCTATTAGACCTATATGAGTTGTTCCCAAAAGCGAACAAATTAGTCTGAGAAGTTAACTCTCAACAGGACACATTTGAAGATTTTTTATTCACTTGGTCACACCACCTAATGATTTCTTCCATGAACATAAAATGCCCCGGACAAGAGCTATTCGAGAATAATTTTAAGCTGCGGGGTGAGGGGAAGATTTATGAAACATGTCTTTACCCATTTAATTTTTTTTTCATTTCATTCTCTGTTTCTTCAAATACCCCTTGAAATATAAGCCGTTATGATTGCATTAACACTATAAAAATTAAATTTAAATGGTTTATTTGGTGATACTTTTGCATACAAATCATTTCACATCGATCTATTTAATATATTCCCTTATTGCAATCTTTAGAGCACAGGCGTCAGGTGGGAAAAATGTCCATGTTCTACCAGTATTTCAATGAAAGATGTTCCGAGGAACCAACGTCATTGCTCCCTTCGGCACCCATTTTTTTTAAACATATTTTATCATATGAGAATGGGTGGTATCTACGACTCGTTCTTGAGTTCAACAGCTCGGCTGTGGAGCGATTTATCCAACGAGTGTTCTGTTCTTCCTCTCCTCAAAAACATTCTCCACACAGCATCCCCAAAGATGACATGGGCCCTAATTGTAATCTGAGGGAAAGTATTTTTTCTCAACGCCTGCTGTGTGGAGATAATATTTTAAAAAAATACAAGATACGGGTATTTTTTCTCACCCAGTTTTGATGTCAACGTCATTCATATTTAAAAAAATAAACGAGTGTGCTTTAGACCACACGACTGAAGTAAAACTTCACTAACTTATACCGTCTATTAACAATATAACAATAACAGGAATAAAAATATCCACATCCCCTCAACATTCCAATCAACTCAACTCACAGCTCTCAGCTCTCAGCTCTCAGCTATTAGCTTTCAGCTCTCAGCTCTCAACTCTCAACTCTCAACTCAACTCAACTCAACTCAACTCATATCATTGATTAGCGTTTTACATTGATAACGTTTCATATTGATTAGCGTGTCACATTTTTTTGTAACGTTTCATATTTTTTCGTAACGTTTCGTAACGTTTCATAACGTATTCATCATTTTACCCCCAAGTGTCGAGCGTGCGTAAAGAAGTTTTACTTCAAAAACGCTGCAATGTTCTGTATAGGTGCTTTTAGATTCGTAGTTTCTTTCATACTATTTCACATCATTCTCCCTACATTCTCTCTGTGTGTATTTTTATTTTTTTTTTTTTTTTAATTTAAAAATAAAGACAAATATTCCCTGGTTATAATAACCCAGCAATGTTTGAAAATCTCCTACTACCACTACACTAAACGGAAAACGTTGCTTGTGTCGTGATGAAGGACTTAGCCAGCCGAAGAATCGAACACGCGACTCCCAAACGCGATGCTAACTCGGACATAAAACGTATAAGCGACCATTTTCCTTCTAATATTAGCCTTGCATTCCTTTCAGATCTTCTCTTTTGTAATTTTTCCTTATTATTTTTAATGTTTGGAGTTCGGTCATTAATAACAAATTATTGTGTAGACAACTAATTTATACTCGGTCGAACATTATTTTCCTAATAGATTTGTTTGTTCTGTACGAAGGTCGTTATTTGTTATATTAAAGTCTTTATATTGGGTCAATTGAAGATTCAGCTATAAGGGCCATTTAAAAGGTCATTGTTTAACTGTAATCATAAGGTCATTATGTCACGGTCAGTCCCTAAAATAGGGCCTTACTAATTTGGTAGAAACAAAGGAGAAAAAAAAATCCATTTAAAATTTTCAAAATGATAAGTTTTTATGGCGGAAAGTATTTTTTCTAATTATTTACGCGCTTCTAAAAAAACTTAAAGTTGCGAAAATTATTCTTTTCGTTTTTGTGAACTTCAAGTTAACAAAAAAAGAACTTACCCCCACCTTATACAAGGTGTAACAATGCGTACCCGAAGGATTTTTATCAGCGATTCCGGAGCATATTTAGAGTACAAAAAGTAGATGTCATTTTGCTGTAAGATGATATATTTGTTCTATTAAGGCCCGGTATTAAGCGCTCAAATAGAAGAAGAAGAAGAGGAGATACGTTAATATGAATGTTAGAGGGAGCGCGCTAATATTAAATGCGAAAATGGTGAAATTTTTGATTTAAACACAACTTGTTTAAAATAAAGCAAAAACCTCGTGGGAAATGTTTTAAATTTCGTTCAAAGAAACACTGTGATTTTTTTTTGTGCATGTTACTTGTAAAATAATAGAAATAAACGTGTTTATAATAATTTTCGAAGCATACTTTGCGATTTTTGTCTATCGAGTGAATTTCGTGTAATTACCGTTTCGACGTGGCAAACGAAAGACATTAGATTCAAAAATATATATATTTTTTAAACGTAAAAACTTAAAGTGTTCAATAGAAATGTGTTATAAAAGGGTTGCTAAAAACGTCATCGAACAGCAAAATGGCATCTAAATTTTTTACTTCAAATACGCTCAGGAAACGCTAGCTAAAATTCTTCGGGAACAAGCAGTTATATCCTGTATAATAATATGTTTTAAGAATATGAACTTAAAGCTAAATTAATGCACATAAACTTATCAAAAATTTATGTTTGAATGCCTAACTACCACCAAAAAAAGTTAACATCGTGTTTTATATTAAAAACAATAGAAAAAAAAATTCCCTACGAAAAATTGTATTAGGATTTTTTCTGGATAAATCATGAATAATCTCACGAAGTAATGCAATATTAAAATAAAACATGTTTTATTTTAATATTGCAACTTATTAATGATAAACATTTTAATATTGTATACATCGTCTGTCTGTTTTTAAATGTCCTTTGCAAAAATGGTCAACAAGAATAAGTCAAAAAGGAAAATGGTCACCCAAAGATGTTGTCATCGGAAGAGTCCTGATTCGGAACATTTCTGAAGTCCATGTTCAAACGTTTGTTCAGTCAGTAGTTTGTTGTTGATTGAAAATATCTCAAATTGGTCTGGTAGATAGACGAAACTGGTCAGTGTAAAAGTCTGTAATATTATTTTTGATTTGGTTCAAAGCCTCACAAACATCACAAAAGCACTTAAACTATATAAATCTACTATTTTTGTTTATAAAAAAATCATTTCAAAGACTTGATTCACTTTGTGTATAGAAGAAAATTTAACACTTTTGCAATAAGTAGCAAATTATTATGATTGTATTTAATTAACCTGCAGTTATTACTTTTGTTAAGTTAATTGTAATCGTTGTTAAGGATAACTGTAGAATGTTTAAGTTAACTTCACAGTGTTAAGGAGTATTTGGTTATTAAAGGAGTGATACGTAAACGCTAACTGAGATGTGTGCTATTTTTTCTCGGCGTTTTATGCTGTTCGGAAAGAGAAGGGGTAATATTTGAGGGACAGGGCAGAATTAGGGACAGGTTTGTGTGTGTTTGTTGAGATTAGGTTAAAAGATAAAAGAGTTGGCGTGGTTTATTATTTCTTCTGATTCTTTTAGTGTTGATAAGGTACATATTTACAGATTCTGTGATCTGAAGTATTGATAAATAAATTCGTGGTATAAGAATCCATAAAAGGAAATAATTAGATTTGAAATAATACAAATACATTTAATTTTTTATTCAGTTTTTAGCATGATACAAAAAACGTTACCACTTTGCCCATACCTTAGCCTTTGACGGCCTCTTTGAACGAGGGGCAAGGCTTGGGTAAATCCCGGTGTGCACAAGTACATTTTATTTGATTGATTCGTGTTTCCACAATTTAATCATTAAAAATAATATAAGGTATATTCAGAGTGGAAGATATGTCCTGGTGTAAGACCACCATTCAGAATTAAAACGTTACTTCAAATGGCTTTAGCAATATTTGGTATAGCCAGGATTTGATATAGATCTGAATAGCCAGGTACTTCCCCGCCTTCCTCTTCCCCTTCTCCTTCCCCTCCCACTACCTTGAGCCTCACAATATACCTTAATTGGGGATGCCATAGTCTCACTGGCTCCAGACCGGAGCAGTTGGAACTCTTGTGCGATATTCACATAAAAAAAGATTCTGATTTAATAATAATAGTTTATTCCAGAATGCATGCAGGTGATGATTTTAGAGGTAACTTGGACAATTATTTGTGAGTAAATGAAAAACTTTTAAAAAATAATTTGACTATATTTATTTTAACATATGTTGAAAAATAAAATAAAACATCGTTAAAAATGCATTTTTGGGGTAGTAATTTTAAAATATAAACGACATATTTTTGTTCCGATGTAAATAGGTAATTTGTAAAATGAATTTACACTCATCAAAATTATTTCTTTATTAATTTTTATTTTAGATATATTTCATAATATTCTTATAATAAATACCTAAATTCAAATTATTTTTAATAAATATTTTTCATTTAATCACAAATAATATCCCAAGTTGCCTCTAAAATCATGAAACATTAAAATATTATAATTTAATGAGTACCTACCTAAAACTTCAAAAGATGTTGCATATTAAATAAAAAATGGATAAATTTATCCAAGACACTTTCTAGATAGCATTTAGTTCTGATTGAATCTTGCTATTAAACATAAAGAATATGCGTTGAGAAAAAGCCAATAAAAATATGCGTTGAGAAAATGAAGATAATGTTGGTAGTTTTTGGTTCAGTTAAATATAACCGAAGCGGACAGGGACACATTAGCTCAGTTGGTAGTGCACTGACCCGGCAAGTCATAGGTCCCAGATGTGACCGTTTCTTTTTCTGATTTTTCTGTTTCAGATTTTCGATTTACTTTTGCTAATATTGTCTTCATCAATTAATTAATAAAATCTTGAATGGCCTTTGTCTTTTAATTTACTACCAGATTACAGTATTCCAACTCATTAGCTAAATTTAAAAATAATGTTAAGATATTTGTGTTGACAGTGGATTGGCATACAATTTTTTGATCCTTGTCCTTTTTTAAATAATAAGATTTTTTTAAATAATAAGATATTTGAGTTCTATTTACACAAATCGAAGTGTCAAATGTCACCCTAGTTGTTTAGAACTTACTTTGTTTTTGACGGGTATAATAATAAAGGATTTATTTATGGTCTAAATATTGTTACAAATCATACTCAAATTACCCATCTGGTCACTAATGTAATATTGTTATTTTTTTCCTTCTCCATATAATATTTTAGTGTTTTTAAAAGTAGAGTTTTTTTTAAATTTTAGTGTTTTGTACTATGTAGTGCATCTAAACTCAAATTTATAAATGTTAACCTCAATGCAGGCTAATATTCCTAGTAAGATTTTTTTTTTTATGTAAATAAACAACAACAAATTTAAGGTGAGAAATTATAAATAAATAAAATATAAAGCAAAAATAAATAAAATAGCTCACATCTGTCCTAGATATTTGATATGCCTTTTGATTACAAAAACAATTTTTCAGTTTGGTTGGGAATTTTGATCTCTAATACAAAATTAAGATTTGTATGAAACGGGCCGTGCAAAGGTTCCTCTTGGGAGAAATCTACTTTAGCCGGCTCTGTTGGAAACGCACTGAGCCCAGCGGGATTCCCACGATATATCGGACCAGAGATGTGCAATAAATATAATTGTTACCAATAATATAATACTGTGTGTGTCGGTTGAATGTTGATATTTTGATCGCTGATAATAATAGATGTTGCCTTCATTCCGCATTGCTAATAATTAAAACAACACGCTAAATCATCATTAGACAAATACCATTATTACTAAATTCAACTTTAAATTTCTTGAGGCCGGTCATGGTGAGATTTAATGGGATGTGGCTATTTTTGTGAGAAACCACGTGTCGTAGAGCGATAAGTTCTCTCTGAATCTAGAGACGGAAGAGACGAAACCCGGTGGTAAAATATAAAAAGTAGAAAAGAAACCTTCATACAATCATATCAAAAAAACGGTTTACAATTTCTTCTGGAATATATAAATATATAGGTTATAAAACAGGTCAACTGTCCTAAAACGGGAATCTTTCTAGATGGGCAGTCGAAACATTTCATAATTTATCTATACAAACGTAAATAAATAAATAAATTTAAAAAAAAACAATTTTAACCCGAAGAATTTTAACCATCGATTAGTGAGCTTATTCAAAGTACAAAAGGTATTAATTATTATTATTTTTTTAAATTGAAAACTAACGTTTAAACAAGATTTTTATGCATAGCACAAAGGGTAGATAACAAATATTATAATCAATAATTATCAGCCTGAAACACTCATCTACATTGAAAAAATCTTCCGAGAAAAGATACTGGCCGCCAACGGGAATTGAACCCGTGACCATCTGATTGCCGGTCAGCAGCTCTGACCACTGAGCTATGGCGGCTTATCTAATACCCGCCAAATGCTGACCGGCAATCAGATTTAGTATTAAAAATACCTCTCTCACAAAAATAAAGTTGGTTGTTTTCAGTTGGAAAAATGTAATAATAAGTAATTGTCGAATGAAACACTAGTATATATTGAATTATTTGGCGGGTATTAGATAAGCCGCCGTAGCTCAGTGGTCAGAGCTGCTGACCGGCAATCAGATGGTCACGGGTTCAATTCCCGTTGGCGGCCAGCATCTTTTCTCGGAAGATTTTTTCAATGTAGATGAGTGTTTTAGGCTGATAATTATTGATTATAATATTTGTTACAAAAGGTAGATATCATTTTGCTGTCCGATGATATTTCTTTTCCAATAAAAACAAAAAAATATATTTTTCAATCACACTTCTACTTCTACTATTGCAGCATGGTAACAGCTGCTGGAATAAGATGGAGTGATTATCACGTGACTCGCTAGGCTGAATCCTGTGACTACTGTGTGGCGAAACATTCTAGACTCCAGCTACCCCTCGTACCTTTTTCCTACACAGAATTTCCTCTCCTTCTTTCCCCTGAAAATACACTTTATACAGCATCCCCAAAGATGACATTGGCCCAGATATTTTTTTTCCTCAGGGCCTCCTAACGAAACTAACGCTAACGAAAAAAAAATCCTTTTTTTATATCTTAGGGTAAACGCCGAATTCGCGAATCCGCAAAACATCATTCGTAAATATTGAGGTATCAAGTTTAGAATTCAAGTCATAATTCTATCTGCTTCAGGCTTTATTTATCTCTTGAGTCGGAACGAATAAATTTTTTATCATGTGATATCTATAAAATACATTTCATCAATTTTATCGGCAACATTCTAATGACATAAAGACACATTAATCTTAATAGCCCGGTACTGCCAAACCCTCCGTTCGCCCATCTCCCGTGGTGTGGTCATCACCAAAAAAGATAAGTAGATGCCTTTAAATGAGTTATAGTGATTTTTAATGATTGTTGCATCCAACGCAGCTTACGAATTACAATACTTCAAATGCGTTTGAAAATGGACTGCAAATACTAAAAACAAGATGAGATGAAATGGTGTTTGCTAGAATTGGGTGATAATATGTGTAGGAAAAATAAGGTAAGCAAGGAAGAAGGAAAACCAATCACTTACCCACTGTATCTCTGCGACGGAGCACACGACATAATCACAGTATAGTTATATAGTTCCACCGCGTTACCTCGTGGCAATTATCTCCACAACAAAACGAATGAGTACAAGTAAAAAACGATATTATGTACTTCCGGGATGGTCAAATTTGTTCTTTTTACTTAAAAACTAGATTATGTACACGAAAAACACCAACAACTTACTTCTATATAAATAAATGCACTCGAATTTGCACTATTTGTCTGGCGATTATTCCAAATTTCACATTATTTTCAGTAAGGTGGTGGTTAGGTAAGGTTAGGTTAGGTTAGGTTAGGTTAAGGTAGTCCCAATCTTTCTGTTTTGAAAATAAATGCACTCGAATTTGCACTATTTTTCTTGCAATTATTCCAAATTCAAATACTTTTCCAGCAGGGTGATGGTTAGGTAATGTTAGTTTAGATAAGGTTAGGTTAGGTAAAGATAGTTCCAATCCTTCTTCTGTTTTCAAAACAAATGCAATCGAATTTGCAGTATTTTTCTTGCCATTGTTCCAAATTTCAAATGCGTTTCCAGCAAGGTAATTGTTAGGAAGGGGTAGGAACTGAATAAATGACATCCCGGTAAGAACTAAGCATATTCTCATTTCAAAACAAAACAGTGGAAATCAAGATTCGTTAAAAAAGGCATTTAGCAAGGTTAGCTCAAATGGGCCTTTTACGAAGAAAAAAAACACGTAAAACACTGCGACTTGTACCAGTTAATTCAAATTTAACCAGTGAAACACGGACTCCAAGCTACGTCACGAATTTTTAGACAATCATCGCTCTACCACTCGATGATCTAACCTTGTTAAACACATTTTCTACAAACCTTGTGTGATAATCACATAAAAAGAAAAGTAGATTTCTAAGGAATAAAGATTTTGAATGTTCCACCGGCTGTTTCTGAGATCCACTATGAACAAATCAATTAACACATCATTGAGTGTAATTCATCCACATTAGTAATGTGGTGTGAATCTGTTACAAAAACAATGAATTAATTTATTTTAGAAATTAACCATTAAAAATTATATGCAGCCACTTTGAACAGTAGATACCTACTGATGCTAGAATTGGGATGGATGCCATAATACATCGTAGAAAGGGACAGTTTGTTTCACACTATCTTAATTTGGCAGCCACCTCTAGTCTGGACCTCTACCTATAATATCTAAAAAGACCCTCGACTTTGTGAAGAAACGGGCGGTCCGTTTGATAGATTCTCCCATCTTAACAAACGTATTGCAATCGTCAGGCGTCAAAAGTAAAGTTTTATTATTTTTTTATTATTCATCTTTATTAATTTTAGACTTACAATTTATTTTGTGCTATGCCTGTCTCACTAGGAGAATTTGTGTTGAGAGCGAAGTTTATAATAATAACACATACGAAATCCAAATAATAACACTATAATACAAGTAACAGATAAATCAATCATCAACGTACCATTGAAAAAATACATACTTATAAGTTAGTTTTCATAAAATCTTTGATGTTGGATCTGTTTTGTCTGGTAATTCAGGACTTGGTGTCAGATTTATAAACATACATTGTGTTTTGTCTAATGATATAGCTTTGTTACAGAGTATCTAAAATTTCTTTGGAAGATGTTCCAAGAAACTAACGTAATTGATTCCTTCGGCACCGATATACAGACGGGAAACAGATCAAACGCGAGCCTAACATTTGTACATGTTGACATTATTTGTCACAGGTCGCATCTACGACTCGTTCTTACGAAGCTCTTGCCTCCCTCCGACAACACGGAGGAGAACACTGCACATTTGCAATGCCCAGGTTCACTCTATCTTTTCACACAGCATCTCCAAAAATGACGTAGGCCTAGAGAGAAACTATTTTTTCCTCAGGCCCTCGTGTGTGGAGTTAATGTAAAAAAAAGACAATTCATCAAATTTCAACGTTCAAGTTCTGTAAAGCTTCTATTATTATTTCAGTCTTGTAAAACAACTGGTAAATAACCACATAACAACAGACCTTGAAAAGAATCTTTTCATTCTAGAACTTGAAAAACAAATTTGAAGTTTGATGTATTGTTCAAATTTTCAGCTGTCATCGTGATCAAGAGAATTTTAAGGAAGCGACGTCCACAGCATCATGGCCAGTATCATTAAGCCTAGATTAGCGCTGTCATCGTTAGCTAATTTATTTGTTTTACAATCTGCTTTATTCCCATGCGAAATCTTCTCTAATCTATACTGATTTATAATATAATGAAATGTTTACTGATATTTTAGGCAATGATCGCCAAACACTCGAAAGACGTATGAAACCTCCTGAAATTTTTATATTTTCTATTTTTTCCAAAATTTAATAATAAGAATAATAATAAAAACATTAATTCATTAACACATTTTTACAATTTTATACATTTTGTTTATTTATTATTGATTCTATTGATAAAAAAGTTACTGCTCAGCAGTGGCGGTCGGTGACTTTTTGTATAAGGGATGCTAGAGTATATACCTAATATCAAATATGAGTATAAAAGACTATGGACCAGCCCACGAACAAGCTGCAATTATCGACAAAAATAGTGTGTCAAATTAGCTCTATACAACCTTTATGCGTCACATTAAATATAACAGTTCCCTAATTAAATTAATTAAATAGGCATTCTGAAAGATATTCGATGTATCAATCGGATTCAGCTATTCAAGACAACAAATAACTGTCGAAAGGTGGTCAGGCAAATAAATCTCTAATGGTACTAAATCCGCTCGCTTCGTTTAAAGTCGTTTTTTGGGCGTTAGATGCTCCTATGGAATCCGTAATCAGCCTTACTTCAACCATGGCAGGCTTGACTAAACGCACATGCGCAAATATCAAAAATATCAACTCGTTCTTTCTTGCGTTGTGGATGCGGAATGAAAGGAGCATCCACTGTTTTGCTGGTGTTGGTAAGTTTACGCGACGTTCGAACATTGAGAATGTATATGTATACATATTACATATTATGTATTTCGACCTGTGTCGTATTAGTGTTGGTCTCTGAGATTGGGACGGGTCTGGATATACCCTTTAACTAAAAAAAAACTTTTTTTAAACTTTTGAAACTTTGAAACTTTTTTTTTTTTTTTTGGCTCCATCGATCAGCGATTGATCAGGAAAAATAGAATCCCCGCCGTCCGGATGTTCCCCGGGCGGATGGAACCTGCCAACCCGGAGGATTCACCGATCGAGATCCCCCCGGGAGCCCGCCAATACAGACGTCAAACCAAGACGGGGACGATCCTGTTTACGATCCCCGCCTCCCAGTCCCATCCCCAGCAGAGCCACCCTGACCCGAGGACGAAGCCGGCTATCGCCCTGCCGCCCCCCGAGCCCGGCCCCGCACCCGGAATCAGCCGCCCCCCAGTAGGCCCAGCTTCGGGCTATATACCTCCCCCCCGACCCCAGCAGCCCGCCCAGGAAATGAGCAGCCAGGAGGAAGGTTGGACGAGGCCGTCCAACCCTGTCAAGAGGCCCCTGTTCCCACAGGAACGCCGGGCGGTTGTTGTCGGCAACCGCTTCGGCAATCTCAATGAAGTAATTGAAGGCGGCGGCGCACCGCAACCAAAGCGCCAAAATACTAATAATTTTATTTCTTCTTCCGCAGGTACCTCGAGCGCGGCGAAGAAGGACCGAGTCCCCCCGGTTGTGATGACCCTGGGGAATCTTACTCACGCCCAAATAACCTCAGCGGTGCAGGGCCACATCGGGCACCCGAACTTCACGTTCCGCTACAACCGAGGCGGAACAGCTAACATCTTCGTGCGGAGCATGGCGGACCACCGTGCTCTCACCAACGGGCTGCGAGCGGAGGCACGAGGCTTCCATACGTATACGGCGGAGGCCGAAAAGTTGAAGAAGGCCGTTATCAAGGGCCTACCGAACGTTGACACGGAGGACATCGCGGCCGACCTGACAGAACAAGGCTTCCCCCCGGTGAAGGTCGTTAAGATGACAACAGCCTCGGCCGAATACCCCATGTACCTGGCCACCTTCGATAAGGAAGTAAACATGGGCCAGCTGAGGGCAGCAGTCAAGTACCTGTGCCACTGCAGAATACGCCTCCAGAAGCACAGGAGCAATCACCTCCAGCATGGGACGCAGTGTTATCGCTGCCAAAACTTCGGGCATGGGTCCCGAAACTGCGCCCACACCGCGAGGTGTGTGAAGTGCTTGGTGGAGCACGCCTTGGCCGAGTGCCCCAAGACCACCAGGGACGAGCCCGCCGCGTGCTGCAACTGCGGAGGCCCCCATCCCGCCAACTTCAGAGGCTGCCCGAAGAGGGTCGCCTACGTCGCCTCGCTCCAGCAGCATCAGCGACACCCCCAGCGCCAGGCCCCAGGAGCCAGCAGGCTACATCCTCAAGCGCAGCAGGCGCCGAGGACAGATGGACGCACCTGGGCCAGTGTAGCCGGCGGAAGGAGCGAGGAGCGACAGGAGGAACAGCCCCGCTCACAGCCCCGCACGCAGCCCCGCACGCAGCAGCCCGCAGGAGAGGCTAGAAGCGATGCCCAACTGATGATGGCCCTGCTCGAGGTACTAGATCGCCTGCGACCAGAGCTGGCCGCAGCTTCCAGCGAAGCTGCGAGAGCATGGATCCTGATGGGTCTCATCAAGTCCACCATCAATGTCTAATCCCGAGATGGTGAACGTTCTCCTGTGGAATGCCCATAGCATCCGCTTCAAAATTGACGAACTGCTCGCTCTGGCAAATAACACCGATACTGATGTAATTCTCATCTCAGAAACACATCTTAAACACGACACGCCGCTGAGAGTACCCGGCTTTGAAGTTCACCGAGACGACCGATTGGAAGGAGCAGGCGGAGGCACTGCCATATTCGTTCGTCAATCCATCACTTCTACAAGAATCCCCACTCCAAAGCTGAAATATACTGAAGCCACAGTTATCGAAGTCATCATAGAGGATAGAGCGCATACCTTCATCGCCGCCTACTGCAATAATAACTACCGTCTTGTGAGAGAAGATCTGGATAAACTACTTAATTTGCGCCCAATTGTTGTTTTAGGAGGAGATCTCAACGCCAAACACAACTATTGGAATAACTACAGAGGCAACGCGAACGGTAAAACGCTCTTCACGCATATGCAGACGCATAACTACACGATAATGGCTCCGGACAAACCAACATTCCACCCGGCACGCGCAAAGTACCCCAGCACTTTGGACATCGTACTCGAGAAGAACGCCAAGACGATCTCGCAACTGCGCACGCTGGATGAACTGTCATCGGACCACCTGCCCGTGAGCTTCAGTATTGGAGGAACGACTTTAAGGAGCCCCAGAAAACGGCGAAACAACCAAGATGCCGACTGGGAAGGATTCAAGAAAGAGATAAACGAACGAATACATCTCACATCGGAAACTCTGCGCTCAAAGGAAGAAATCGACGAGGCCGCAAGCACTCTCACCGAAATCATACAACATGCCCAAGACACGTTCATACCGCTCAAAGAAGAACCGACATACACGGTCAAGCTTCCCGAGCACGTCCTATCGCTCATTAAGGAGAAAAATCGCCTGCGACGCATCTACCATCAAACGCGCGACGGCTACTTCAAAACGGCCTACAACACTTTACAGCGAGAAATCAAGCAAGAAATCACCGATCTCAGACGCCAACTTTGGACGAAGAAAGTTACGTCACTCACGCCCAAAGATAACAGCCTATGGAAAATGGCGAAAGCTCTGAGACACCAAGATCACACGATACCCCCGCTTGAGAAGCTAGACGGCTCAGGGCTGGCACTTTCAATGGAAGAAAAGGCAAACGCGCTCGTCGACGGATTCGAGAGAGCCTACGCAGCCACGGATGGCCTATCTGATCCGGAAACGGACAGACTAGTAGAAGAATCTCTACGAGATCTCGAACAAGCAGAGCAAACGAGCACGGCCGATATCCATTTCAGCACACCGAGCGAAGTAGCCGTCATCTTCAGGCGATTGAAGACAAATAAGGCGCCGGGAAGCGATCAAATACACAACATTCTACTCAAACATCTACCGCAGAAAGCCATCATTTACATAACAAAGCTGTTCAATGCCTGCCTCATCATCGGACATTTCCCTCAGATCTGGAAAACGGCGACCGTGCTGCCCTTCTCCAAACCAAACAAGGACAAGAGGCAGCCGACAAACTATCGGCCGATCAGTCTACTCTCCACGCTGAGCAAGGTATTTGAACAGGTTATACTCAACAGGCTGCTACCACACCACGAAGACAACAACACTTTGCCAGACGAGCAGTTCGGATTCAGAAACAGGCATTCCACCACCCATCAACTGACCAGAGTAGCGGAATTCATCGCCAGAAGATTTAACGAAAATCGCTACATCGCCGCCGCACTGATAGACTTGGAGAAGGCATTCGACACCGTTTGGATCAGAGGGCTACTGCACAAGTTGCACAGAACAAACACGCCCATATACCTAACGAGACTGATTCAAGAATATCTCAAAGACAGATCCTTCAGAGTCTTCCTCAGGAATGCGCTATCGACAATACGTGAGATTCCAAAAGGCGTGCCACAAGGGAGTCTACTGGGACCTCATCTTTTCAACATCTTCACGCACGACATCTCCCGAGATGAGAGATGCAACTTATCCATATACGCAGACGACGTCAAACTTTACGTTTCCTCGCTGAAAGCAGACATGGCGGCTATATACCTACAGAGGGCGCTCGACGCTCTAGTAGAGTTCTACAAGCAATGGGGACTCAAAATAAATGAGGCCAAGACCGAAGTGATCATGTACACGAGGAAACGAAAAAGAAGAACATCAGACGTCAACATCGAAATGGGAGGACACGTCCTAGAATGGAAAGATGAAGTCGTATACCTGGGCCTGACAATGGACTCACGTCTCAACTGGAAATCACACATAGCCAAGATACACGCGAGAGCCAGAAAGGCAGTCGGCGCGATGAAGCCCATCTTCAACAGACGAAGTCCGCTGCTTCCCAGAACCAAACTCCTGATCTACTACTCGCTCATTCGACCGGTACTGACATATGCTATTCCCGTGTGGAGTAGTATTTCTCACTCTGACCATTTGAAACTACAGACGCTACAAAATCTCTGCATTAAAATCGCATACAACACTAGAATCAGAACGAATCTAAAAAGACTACATGCCAGAGAATACATACCGACTTTATTTGAATACACGCACAGACTGACAGACCGATTTTACAAATCTCTGAGACATAGTAAAAATAGACTTATCAAGGAAATCGGTCAATACAATGCACCCAGTGACTTTACTTTCAGATATACACACAGACTACCCAAACATATCCTGATGGACCTGGACCACATCTGGTATGAACCAGATTCAGACGCGGATGACTGAGCGAGCAGTAGGTATTCCTAAACACCAGACCCCCCCCCCCCCCAAAACTTATGTTTACATATCTATGTATATATCTATTTAATATTGTATAATATGTATGTTTATGTAAGTTTATTATAAATTTCCCATATAGTATGTATATATATCTCACATAAAAACAGACACACACACCCCTCACCACACAATGCAGGATTTCATATATTGAAATCACTGAAGGCCGACAAGTTTCATGTTGACTTTCGGCCGACTCTTCCCGGATGAGGTTTTTCATGGTTTCCTCATTCCCGAAGGCAAATGCGGAAGAGATCCAAAAAAAAAATAAGGACATGACCGACTCCTTCCCACTCCCAACATAACACAAACAGACACGTATGTATGCATGAGCGCCTGCCGGTGGCGTGGCTGCTTGATGATGATGGAGCTTAGCAAAACATGCAATTTTAGTAGGGTTTTTAGATAACAATTTTTCCCTACCGATGAAATACAAGGCCTTTAAGTCTATAATAGCCAGGTAACATTTTAAAATACCCACATGAGGTAAAAATTGCAAGGCGCATATGACGCCGTTCTATTTATAAAGAACATTAACTTTAAATTCAGTAAATTTAAATGATTCATCTCTTCAAGAAACATAAGAATCTAGTAAATGAAAAAAAAAAAAATAACTAAAAGACACAAGCATCCATGTATTCAGTAAGAAGAAAAACAGGTATAATTTTTAGTGTGATATTCATGTGGAAATAGGGGAAGCAGTTTTCCCGTTGATGGTTTTTTCTAAAATACTTTTAGATAGAATTAAACAATTGTTCTTTGTCATTAATGCTTCTGATTTCTACTGGTAGGTTATTAAAGAAGTATTTTCCCTTTGTGTGTATAATGGTGTTGGGCAAAAGAAGTGGGCATACATGTTTTATTCTAGTACGATTTTCAGTAATTTGTACAATTGAATTTTTCACAAATCAGTTATAGTGCTACAATAACATATTTTAAAACATTATTTGATAATGTGGGCCTCACTGGGTGCTTTACTCATACTGAGGCCCTATTTTACAACAGATTAAACTTTAATAAAATATGAAATAAATAATAAAATAAAACTAAAACGAAATACATAAATATATGCGATAATGAGAAAATTTAACGTTTTACATTACCTCACGCAGGAATGTTTCACATCATCACAGACAACCGAAAAATAGATGTTTGATGATGTATTTACCACGTGGCCTTCAATACCGCCAGCATACTGCACGCCCATATCTGTTAGATGTTAGAGCACCCGAGACCTTTACACGTCCTGTGGTAAATACTTACCAACAAGTAAATCGTGGGAAAAGTCTTTAAGAAATAATAATATATATTTTTAGCACGCACTCTTTTTTAAATTCATCTAGTACTTACTACAAATGATTTATACGTTTTAGGCTACAGTAAAAACTCGATTTACCGGATCTCCCCTTATCGGGAAATTCGATTATTGCATATATACGTGTATATATATATTTTTTTTTTTCTTTATTCATTGCTTTCAATGGTTACATCATTTGAAGATTTTTCTACCATCATGCTAGGCGCGTGCCCGTATTATGGTGGTCAATATTATTATTATAAATGAATTAATTTGAATGGTTTTAAGTTTTTTTTTCTTTTGATATTCAAATTTTTTATTATTTAATTTATAAAAATAGTTTGTTTGTAAACAAGTTTTGCTATGTAATTATTATTACGCATGACTGCTGTTTCGCCTTCTGAACACACTGTCAAACTGTGTTAATGCCTTCAGAAGGCGAAACAGCTGTCACGCGTAATTATAACTACACGGCAGAACTTGTTTATCAAAAAAACTGTTTAAATTGAAAAATTATATTATTAAAAAGAGAAAAAATACAAATTGAAATAGAGTTGTAGAAAATAAATTTGATAATAATAAATAGATGCTCTTTTTTACATGACCTCCACACAGGAGGCCCTGAGGAAAATAATTTCCCTCAGGGCCTATTGCATTTTTGGGGATGCTGTGTGGAGGGTTTTTTAGGAAGACGGAGAGGAGAGTTCTGGGAAGGAAAAGGGTTTAATGGGTGGGTAGGAATCTGTGGATAACACTAATAATCTAAACGAACATATGAAAGAGAACAAGACACAGAAAAATAAAAAGATAAAAGTAATATTGTTAATTAAAAAATTTGAAATATGAGATTGACAAATGTGACGGTTTGATGGAAGATGGCAATGGCCTAATTGGTAGAGGCGCCCGTCCCGGTTAGACGAGAGTTTCTGGGTTCGAGTCCCAGTTGCTTCAATAAAGTCATGTTGGTACCCTGCGTATTGTTATATCATTAGTCGTAGCCAAGTAATTGACAGTTCATTGGCATTATTTTTTAAGTTTCAAGTTTTGCGGTTAAGATTAGGTTCAAAGGTAAACCTCATAATGTTCTATTGTTTAGGCACTTCCTGAATTATAATCTAGATTAAATAAATGATTTTAATTATTTCCAAACATTACCATTTTATTAAATTAATTAGTCCAAAGAACTGTGTTCGAGGTGTAGAGAATCTCTAGAGATATGGTTGA
The DNA here is from genome assembly GCA_917563855.2 of Limnephilus lunatus. Taxonomy (NCBI): domain Eukaryota; kingdom Metazoa; phylum Arthropoda; class Insecta; order Trichoptera; family Limnephilidae; genus Limnephilus; species Limnephilus lunatus. The sequence continues at coordinate 3,019,677 of OU830596.1, read as the reverse complement.
TATCCTTTGTGAAGATCGTAAACTCAACGTGTATTTGGAAAAGATGATCTTTAAAAGTTCAAGGGAACTATGGCAATACAAAGAACTGGCAACGTTACTTGAGGTCCAGTAATTAATATACTTGTTAATCTCTATGGACTTATACGTTTGGAGGACGTGTTAAAGAAAAAGGACAGTGTTTAAAATCAGTAGGTATTATTGGTCATTGATATGAATCACCAAATAAATAATTAAGCAGTCAAAAGGGCAAAATAAATTACATATATAAAATCAATGTTAACAAGGCGAGGCTTGTCCGGGTCTTGCCCGCCCTTCTGTTACGTGGCGGGCCGGATCGAGAGAGACTGGTTGAGAGAGGCCTTTTAACCTCTCCAGCCGGAATCTCCCAACACTCCTGCACCGCAGTTGGAAGGATGGACACACTGACCCCAAGATTCCTGCCAACCCCTCATACCTTTTTACGTCCCATAACTTTACCTCCACCCTTTCTTAAAAAGACCCTCCTCACAGCATCCTCTCAGATGATATAAGCCCTGAGGGAAATTATTTTCCCCATCTCCATCCACAAAATCTGAATTAATTTACCATGTGATGCGAAAAATGTCCTCGTTTTGACTGTTCTTACAGTTTATATTTTTATTTAGGTATCATTTGAGATTTTCACGGCCAAAAGAACCCTCCTTCTTTATCCAACGTTTCAGACAGCGTTTCAGTGTCCATTACCAGGGCAGATGACTGTGTAATATTTATTTTTCTCATTGCTTATTCTTCTGTCTTCCTCATTTGTTTTAGTTTATAAAAATCTGTTTAATTAATGAAACTTAAATAATCATCAATTGAAAAATTATAATTAAAAATGACCGAATCGAATAGGGACACATTAGCTCAGTTGTTAGAGTTCCGCCCGGCAAGCCGTAGGTCCTGGGTTCGGATCCTATGCGTGACCGGGTCTTTTACTGATTTTTCTGTTTCAGATTTTAAATTGAGTTTCGCTAATATTGTCTTCATCAATTAAAATATTACAATTTGAGGTTTTACTCATTAAGTTAAAAATAAAAAATATAGATTTATCTTACATTTATTTCACAATGTAATTATCATATTGTAATATAAGCTTTCGTTTCCTAATTATTAAAATTTAAAAAAAAATGTTGATTTTGATTCGAGTTTGGTTTTTCAACAAGAATTTCCATATTTGATATTTGAATTTTAAAACGCATCTAACATAAATAAAACTCCAATCATTCAACTGCTTGCTGCATCCTTTACGATAAAAAAATCTGTGCAGAATCTAAAATATAATATAGAATGGGCAGTTTCCTGCGGTTGGAACAATGAAGGCTGTATTGCATACCGGATGTGGATGTTTGGTGGGATTAACACAGCCTGTCTGGCAGCACAACCAAAGACCAACTTAATTAGAACTCTTTAATCTTAATCCTATGCAGCAAGTGTTTAAATTGGATTCCTTTTTGCATTTATTAAAACCCTTCAGAAATATGGCACATTTTTCAGACGTTCAAAATATTTCGGCTTTACAATAAAATACAAATAAATCGAATATTTATGAACATATCCGAAAAATAAAACTGTTTTTGAAAGGTAATGAAATACGCTTTTACATTTTATTTCGTGGTAAACATATTATTTTTTAAATATAAAAATTTTGCACACAAACATGAAAAAAGTTTAAAAAATGGGTCACCTTAAGTTTTTTTGTAATTTAAATTACTGATAACGAAAAAAGATAAAACTTAATACATATTTTATTCAACAAATATATTATTAACGCCATGTATGGTCGTGTGAGAAATGTGGATATTAGCAAATAATGTAAGGCTCTCAGATGGTTTGGGCATGTAGAGCGAATGAAAGAAGAAAATAGTATGAGAATAATATAGGACGCAAATGTGAATGGAAGAAGAAGTTGGGGACGCCCGAGGAAGTGGCACGATCAAGTGAATCAGATAGTTGAGTCGGGCCATATCAAAAGTCAGAATAATAGAAGAGTATATAATGAATGTGAGGAGTGTGTGCCAATATAGAGTTGTTTGGCAGTCCGTCCTCTCTGCCTACCCCTGCGGTGAAACGGTTTGATGGTTAGTTAGTTAGGAAGACGATTCATACTTTTGATATTAATAATGGAATAGAGTTACTACATTTGAATGTTAATGGCATTGATTTGGACAAACTGGAAATCTTAGGAATTAGAGAGAGCGTAACGATGAATTTATATATTAAAAATAATTAAATATTTTTTAATCACCGGTTATTAAAATTGTTCCCTTTGTAAATTATACCCTCCCCCTTCCCACTTACTTCCCATCCATTGACACCTTTAAGTCCATGTCAATAATTGTTGTAATTAGTTTTAAGTAAACCCTGACGAAGTAAGCATTGCGTACTAAACATGTTAGTTTTTTAAACAATAAACGCGGTTAAACCTAAGTATTCTATTAATTTTGAATTAAAATGGTGCACAAAATAAGTTTGCTGTGTTTGAAGAAGTAATATGATTTATACTTTTGTTATTCGGCGGTACCTACATCCTCTCTACACATCTCTTAGGAGACACTTCGTTATATTTTGTTTAAGTAAATATACCGTATTTTCGCTAAACCGATTGCATATTATATCAACTGTCATGGAACCCCCACCGAGAAAATACTGAGAATTTATTCTACCCTGAAACGTGATACAAAAAAATACTACATGTCGTGTCAATTCGTTTATTAATATTTATTAGGTAGGCACAGTACAGTAAAAATTTGTATAATTTTATTTCTCGTAATGTGAATACACTGACATAGATTACACCTTTTTTGTCCTTTTCGGGATTTTGAACCAGCGACCTCTGGGTTCAGAGCCAATGAGCTTAAAGCTTTACCGCGGTCAGTCGAGGACACATTCCTTGTGTTCTGTCCGGAGAATCAAACGGTTCCTCTATCAATATTCCTCATCTACTCCTTTTTCTAAGAAAATGAGCTGAGTAAACGTACAAATGCATAGCTATCTCCCTAGGGTTTGACTTTACAATGAAAATTAATTAAAAAGGATTTTCATTATGAGGATCACTATGGCTACACCGATCTTAGAACTAAAAATATAATATTAGAGTGTGAGGTTATGCTTCTCTTCCGAATTTGACAGATTGACGAGAAAAAAAGCATAAAATTTTATACTTAGGTATAATTTTTATTGCAGGTGGCGTTTTCGTTTCTTTCACATAATATGTATTTTGATTTAACATAAAAAAGGCTTTCTTAATATTATGTAAGTATACTAAAACTCGTTTATAAATTAGAATGTGAAATTACTTTGGAATAATTTGACTGTGTTTTGGTAAAACCTTTGATTCTACAGGGTGTTAAGGGACGTACTTGACTCAAATTAACCATTGATTCCTGACATTATTTGGAGTAAAAAATGTAAATGAAATTTTGGTCTCCAGTGACTTTTTGGATGACTTTTTTTTTTTTTTTCTTCAAAATCAAACAAAAAAATAAATTCTTCTGCATGTCGTCGCTGGTCACTCAGCTGAGTAACCGACCAACCCCTATCCCTGCCTTCAACTGTCAAACACCTACCATTTTTTTAGGTTTTTGTAGAGAAATAAAATAAAAAAAACACCAAAAATGTCACCGGAGACCAAAATTTTATTTACATTTTTTACTCCAAATAATGTCAGGATTCACTGGTTAAAGCAAGTCAAGTACACCTTCTTTAACACCCTGTAAAATGTCATAATCAAAGGGTAAAACCTTTGAAGCCATTTTTTTGGCAATTCTACTTTTCAATGGTTTTTGTTGAATAATCGTTGAAATACAAGATGTTAAAATAAATTTTGCTGATTTAGGCCTTTTTAACTTGTTGAACGTTGGATGGTATTTCGAAAAACCGCGCGAAAATTACCTTGATGAGTTCTGCCGAGCTATTCTATATCTTTTGTGTGATCGTTATTGGATAACGGACGTTATCTCCTGTCAGATGTGTGTGATTCTTACATATTTACTTTCACATATTTTAGTTCAGATCGATTTAAACACGAATTCCTGCAAGTATGCATGTACTTTGTACTAGAAAAAGCAAATAACAGCCATAAAAATCACACACAAATCTGACAGGAGATCACGTCCGTTATGTAATAACGATTCCACAAAAAATACAGAATCGATCAGCCTGTCAAATATCGATATAAAAACAAAGCGATTGTTTTTTTGCGATTGTTTTCTGTTTACTAGATAATATATCTCATTATTCGGGTATATTACATGATAATATCATAAGAAATTTTTCCAGAATAGCTAAATTATTAAAAAAAGATTAGAAAATCTCCCATTTAAAAAATAATTGTCGAAATACAAATTCATTCAAATATGAACTGATTTTATTATTTCTACATAAATCTGAATACATTCCCAACATAAAAAAATACAATCGAAGGGAGTTTTCAAATAAATAATGACCTTTATACTCAAATTTTATTTACCTTTTACCAAAAGCTCCTCGCGAATTTCATAGAAAATTCTTTTAAAATAATTCAGAGTAGCTACAATAATCAAATAGTACCTAGGTCCTAGATTGATATTGACGCCAGCAATTCTGACCTTGTTATTAGACCAAGCTTACTTACTCGGTAATTAGTCACAGAACTGAGATGTGCGGGCGCGCATTTGCGCTGCTGTATCTAGGTGAGTTTGAAGGTGTGCGGAATCAAGGGTTAAAATCGCATTTTAAAAAAAGCAATGATTTTTTGACTAGCCGCAAATGAGAGTAAAAACTAAACACATCCTTTATTTTAAAAAAAACATTGATGAAATTACTCAACCCTCAAATCTTTCATAATTACAAATAGTATCTATTGTAATATTAGCCATCAAAATTATGAAAAAGAAATCACGCTGTAAATTTTCAGATCAATTAGTTTTATGCATTTATAAATATTCGTTTTAATCGTCTCCTTTATCTAAAGTTTTCATTTTGTGACTTGAAGGATTTTACCAAACGGCAATCGAATATAATACATGTATCCTTTCGTAAAGTATCTACCACTGATTTCAGAACACCTTATAGTCATATGCAATATAAAAATATATATCCTTTTACCTTGAACAATCTTATTGTCATTTAAAACCATTTAAACATTATTTCAAAACTCTCCACTTATGTTTCAAGTACATTTTTTAATCAGACCATAACCTATCTACTCTAAAAGCCTCAAAGAAAATAAATATATGAAATGTGACGTAGTGCTTTTATTAAATTAACATATTTTACATTTGAACCATCTTGGTGTTGCCATTATCATAAAATTACCTACCAACTCTGAAAGCTCCGGAGTGTCCCTGAATTTGAGAGTAAACTTAATGCAAATTAAACGCCTTGGTCAGATAAAAATGAGATGGTAACACAAAAAACCCTAATAAATTCATGATTCGTTTATTTGTCGCCTCCGGGTTTTGATCCAGCGACCTCTGGGCAAATCCCAAGGAGTTTTGCCACTCGGACAGTTGGGTCGTTGAGCTTCATTCTGTACTGTCACCATATAGGATTATCTTTGAAACAACAATTGGTATGAATACCTATGTAGGTTAGGTTACAAATGAATCACTCCTATAAAAAACCCTAATAGGCCACTTGCATCACATTTAAAAAAAAATTCTGGCGCAAATATTCTAGGACGTTCCGTTTTTTTGAAACCCTGGCGATTTTTTGAAAATTTCAATCCGAAAAATCAGACACTTTTTTATAAACCGGAAAGACGGGACATAATTTTATGGGTGCGAAAAAAATGACGTAGCCGAAAATCATTTTAAAAAAAGAACGTTTTCCTCACGAATGGCACAGGAGAATAATGAGGCATACCAAAAATATTACATGTCATAAATATTTTTTTCCTTGATCCATCTTATCGATCATTAATCATTATAATGTTCAACGTCTATATATGACTAAATCCAATGTAATATACTTGTACTTGTAAATTATAATAATAATATAAAATAATTATAAAATTTGATTTTGTTAAAATCAGCACCGTTGCCATTTTACTTCGGAAACAGGAACAGAAGGCATCAAATATACGGGGTTCTCTTCGTTACATCTGTCAAAACGTCAAACCAAACGATAAGTTCGGATAATAAGAACAAACAATAAATTTAGTGAATGTTAAATGTCAAATTCAAAAATTCGCCTGAAATCAAAGTGTTACCACATAAAAAAAAGGTTTTTTTCCCAAATCGTTATGAAATCTATGCAAGTGGCTTATTGTTCACATGTTGTCAAATTGAGTTATAAATGTTGTTTTTTTAATTGTGTGCATACCTTTAGATTTATTCCGTAATAAATACCAATACATGTGTATGTATTTCCTGCTCTTATAACATCATTGTTATTTTGAAATTATTACGGCTCGAAATCGTGTTATCATTTGCATTTTTATTGGATGCGTTATTATTTTTATTATAAACTAACTGCTCATGAATTAAAACGCCTGCTCTTAACACAGGTTTACGACATCACCGAATATCTAGAACTAATATCTATCTAGAACTAATAAAGATGAATTAATAAAAAATAAAAATTTGTTAGAATATTTACAAAAAAAATATGTATGGAAACAAAACTATTAACATTAAGAAAACTATATGAATACAACACATGTCTCCTTATATGCAAAATAAAAAATAAACTCATACATACAAATTACACAAGTAAATAAAGTAAAATAAAAAGGATTTAAAAAACTTTTACTACGCGTTATGTCATTCTCGAATTGAATATAGAATTATAGGAATTATATCTACTTCACATAAATACAAACACAACCTGAATACAATTCAAAAAGGAATCATAAAGACCATACTGAAAGTACCTATTAGAACGCCTTCGATTGAAATATTCAATAGCTTTGACGTACCAAATATGCAACGAATATTTGCCGAGATATTTGTGCGGCCCGCATAAATATATGCCTGTTTTGTAGTTTTTTTTTTAAATATTTTTTTTTCATGTACAATTATATTAACCTGCTTTTTCTTTTTATTCAAATATTTTATGTTTATTTTATGATTTTAAAACGTTGATTTTAATTGATAGAAATTTGATTTTAAAACGCTGATTTTAATAGATTGAAATTTGATTTTAAAAAGCCTAGTTAGTTTTTAACACATCCTGAGTCGATTTTGAACGCGTGTATAGTGTACGTCAAATGTTATCATAACGCCCCCGCCCGCGGGGCGTTTGCGACTTTTAGGGGGGAGGGAACTGTAGAAAAAGACCCAGAAAAAATTAGGGGGCGTTGAGATGGCACAGAGAGGGCTTGGGCAGGTTTAAAAAAATATGATCTTAAAAACACGCTAATCACGTACTAATAAAGCAAGGTAAACTATAACTTAAGACCACCATTACACAGGCATGAGCCTAGTAGCATGGTGGTCGAAATATCCACAAGTGATATAACCACAAAGCAATGAATAAAGAAAAATTCGTATATGTATAATTTTTTTTCATTTTTATCACGTGTGCGGAAATTCAACCCCCCCCCCCCCCCCCCCCCCCCCCCCCCTTCCCCCCGCCATACCAAATTCATAGTGTGTGGCCCGCCTGATTTAGACGGTGGGTTGACGACATCAAAGCCATAGCAGGTGGTACATGGACAAGAGTAGCTAATGATATAGAGAAATGGCGACAGTTGGAGGAGACCTTTGTCAACTAGTGACATACAGACAGGGAGTCTGAATAAAGGCTATTATTATTATTAATGTGTTTAGTTATTTCTAGTTAAATGAGTGAAAATTTATTTTTATTTTTATAGAAAAAAAATGTTAAAAAAACTAAATTAGGTGGACAAGAGGTGTTTTTAAACTAATTGATTCAAATGAAATGATTTATTTTAACCTCTCGTTAACCATACAAACATTGCGCTCTTGTTTACAATACATTCCTTTGTCTTGCCTCAGATTTAGATCCCATGCCATTTTTCCGCAATGAATAATACCAAATTAAGACATTTTTAATACACCAAAGTTTATAATGAGATATTTTAATATGCAATTAGATGTTGACACTAAGTTCACACTGTTTATGTTCAATAGTATCAATCAAGCCAAATATCTATTGCGTACAAAAGCTGTGAAGATTTAAATTAGTTTTGGGCTTAAAAATCAGAGTTTTTCTTTTTAATTTTAAATAAGTAAAATTTTCAAAATTTTAAGCAACCCCTGACTCAAAAAATACTTGATAACCTGAAACGTCTCATCCACGGACGTACAAATAGATGGACATGCCCTAAGTGATAAAAATCGTATTATTTCCCCCTCCCATTGGAACCATTTTTTCGGAACCGGCTGGGCTTGCGAGAGCTTCGCGTGAATCTAAAAAATGTGACGTCATCATTCTTGTCCGGACCAGTGTCGAGCTCTCATCGTACATCTTACAAAATAAAACGGCAAAAATTGTGGCCTGTGCTATAAAAACGTGTAAAAATAGAAGTGAAAAAGAGAATAAACCCAATTGTCGTATTACATTCCATAGGTAAGCATTATTTTAATGTATTTTAAGTTTATTCATTAAGACATCGAGATACATGGCGACGCGAAACATAAAGCCGCTGTTTACTGGGGTAGGTAAATTATGAAACATTTGTAAAAGTGTCTACTATGTCGATTATGATCACACGCGAACCCCTTTTTGCATTTGGACTTGTCACACTTGTTCATAACGTAGCATGCAATTCGCGCTCCCATATAAAAAGGTCTATTCTTTCAAAAGTTGGTTTTTACCCCTCATCTGTAAGTTCTCGTCTATCTATTTGTATGTCTATGGTCTCATCAGATTATCATGAAATGAAGCTAAGAACCATCTCGATCACGTCAGCTTTCAAACAACAACAAAAAACGCATAATAATCGGTCCATTCGTTTAGAAGCTACGATGCCACAGACAGACACACAGACAGACCGAAAGTCAAAATTATGACACCGCTCCTTGCGTCGGGGTTAAAAAGAAAGGCACACATTCTCGGGTTACGAATAACCTGACAATATTTTTTAAATCTTCTACTACCATCACGGTAAACAGAAATTGTTGCTTGTGTCGTGAAGAAGGACTTACTCAAGACGGCCTTCGTGGTAGAGAGGTAAGGCTCTTGACTCACAATCTGAAGGTCGAGGGATCGAATCCCAGCGTGCACAAATAAAATTTATTCGATTAATTTGTGTTATTTCACAATTAATTCATTTCAAATAATATATTTGTAGTATATTTGCGGCACGTTCCAGAGTGGAAGATACTCTTAGTATCGTCCTGGTGTAAGACCACCATTCAGAATTGAAATGTAGCCTTAAATGGCTTTAGCCGTGTTTGTATGACCATATCTGAATAGCCAGTTGCTTCCCTACCTTCCTCTTTCCTAACTTCTTCCCTTCCCCACTACCTTCAGCCACACAACATTCCCAATTGGGGATGCCATGGTCTCACTGGCTCCAGACGTTCCAAGGAACGTATGTTTATTGTAATCCACTAATTATTTATTCTAACCCAATAATACTACAGCTCTTTCAAAAGATGAGATACACAATGTAAGTAGGTCTGTTTCCTCCAAAGGAAAAAAGTGATCATTTTCTTGAATCTCCCTCACACACCGCACCGTGACGTCTCCGTACACCCCTACAATACTACTAGCCGTGACGATAATTTTGAAAGTATGGAATATAGTTACAAGGATAATGTTAAAGTGTGAGTGAATTCCAAAAATTTAAAAACGTCAATGTGCTGATGGTTTTGATTTTGTTCTTAAACATATAAATGAAACGCAAATTTCCGTCGCAAAAAAGTAGTACCTAGGTACTTAGGATGAAACAGTCACACGGATTTTTTGTATCTCACTATTTAAAGTGTAAGAAAGAGCTGCAGAATCATAGCGATAAGGAACTTGTGTGTATTTCCATTTTTGCCGTCACGGTACCGTAACCGTGAATTGCCACGCTAATTATGAAAGTAGGCATAAAGAGAGATTACAGTGAGGGATTCTTAGCGGCAGGACCATTTTTTCGTGGAATAAACAAGAAGCAAAATGGCCGATTGTTCCAAAGATATTTTGTAATAGAAGATTATCGTCGCGTGATTCGCTGGTTGTAACTCAAGTCAGTGGCGTAGCGCGGGTGTCGGCCGCTCGGGGCGGAGGAAAATTTTGCCGCCCTTTTTTTATTACGACCTATTTATATACGAGCCGATCCATGTAAGAGGATTTCATATCGAATTTTTACACCGTGTTTCCGACGTGTGTTAGAACATCACAAAACATGATTGTGAATATTCCAATTACAGTCCTTAAAATAGAATAAACTTAAAATTTTAAATACAGATTCCTTTTCTGAAGAAAATTTGTAATAAAACTGTTACTTCACATTTTATCGCATTCATACAATTTTATTTTAAAATACAATATTTGAAACAATTTGCGTCTCCTGTAGAGGGACGGTATAAATTACCTGATTAATCTCCTGAAGATGGGATAAATTAAATCTGTATGCGGCGAATTAAAACTACATTCAACATGAAAATGGTGTCTCTTTGATTCTGGCGCTCATACATAGTCGGTAACTAGAATTTTATGAATGCTCTTCAAATAAGAAAACGTTTTCCTTCGACATTTGTCAGCAGATGAATCAGCAACTGGAATTTTATATTCTGAAAACAAAACTGGTTTAAATTAAATCTGTATACGGCGAATCAAAAGTACCCCCAAGAACATGAACAACATTTCTCTTTGATTTTTTATATTTTTGTAGAAAAAAAAACACCAAAAAAGTCGTCAGAGATCAAAATTTCAGTTTCATTTTTACTCCAAATAATGTCAAGAAATCACTGGTTAAAGTAAGTAGTAAAGTACGTCCCTTAAAACCCTGTATATTATATTATTTGTTGTACTTCAATTACTGATTTTTTTTATTTAATTTTACACGTGTCTTTAGAAGTGTAAAAAATAAGTCAAATTTCTTTTAATAAACAATAGATTTTTAACATGTCTAACAAAGTTTCGGTTTCGGTTTCGCCTTAACTGAGACAGATACCGCAGATTCGGTTTCGGTTTCGGTAGAAAGTCCTATCGGTCGGACACTAATTATTGTGAAAATTTGCCGCCCCCTTAAAAGTGCCGCCCGGGGCGGGCCGCCCCTCCCCCCCCCCCCCCCCAAGCTACGCCACTGAGTAAACGTGTAGAAAGAATTGCCATTGTATAAACATGCATAAAATATAATTAACTTGTATTCATCGTGAAGGAATGTGTCGGCTCCGAGTCATAAAGGAAAAAAAAAATATCTGGTAAAAGTAAGCGTGAAAGAAAGGATTGCTTTCAAGGATAAAAGGAAAACAGTGTTAGAATGAGATATTTAAAAAAAACGAAAGAAAAGGATATACGGTATTAATTTACCTGCAGCGAAAACCTTTTGCTTTTAACCTCTTCAGAGCGGAAAGTTTAGATCAGGCTATCAAGCTTTTACAAAAGTGGTTTAGTTTTCTTAGATCTTTTTTCCCCTTTATTTTTACCAATTTCCCGAATATACAGGAACATGTCACTTGAGATTAACACGTTTGTATTAGTGTCTGTATTAACTGTCTGTACTAGTGTAAAAAGTAAGCTAAATTTCAGAAAACAATAGATATTTAACATGTCTAAAAAAGGTTCGGTTTCGGTTTCGGCCGAAACTGAGACAGATACCGAAGATTCGGTTTCGGTAGAAAGTCCTGTTTCGGTCGGACACTAGTATTTTTCTAATATGCTATATTTCTTGCTATCAAAAACAGTACCTAAGAATGCAGAAACGAAACTTTAAACAACTCTACTGCAAACAAAACTACAAAATCGCACCTCCGACATTGTTCTTCGGGACCATCGATATGTTCTTTAATTTTGGAAAGCAAAAGCAAAATTTTATGATGGGTGGTACATTAGTACAAGGATTTGATTAGAAAATGTATCTTTCTGAATGTAATTCGTTCCTCGGTAAGAGACAGATTGATGTACAAGGATTTGAATAATATTAATCCAATAAGAAAAGTGTGAATAAGACATATCATAGGCAATACAAGAATGATACTCTCAGATAAGTATCTCATAATACATGATACAGCCGCGTCCATCGGGTTAAATGCAGCCTCACCAGTGTAGAATGTGCTCATATCCGAAGCAATTGAAATAAACAAGGGTGTCACGACACCTGACAGCTTTCAGAAATCTCAATTTATAATATGGCTTTTGGTACTGTCAGCCGCACAAAGATAAAATCTGATTTAATATTATTTGAGGAAAAGAATTCCGAAACATAGTTGGTTTTCCTTAAAACTTTAGGTTTCGTTTTACTAAAAAAGTTTGTGTGTCATTAAAAAAGATAACCTACATTAATTATGTGAAAACTGATTAGATTTATTTTCTCATTAAAAAAATCGCACAGCATGTTCCTAAACTTAGGACAGGTTGTTTCACAATATTTTAACATTTCATAAAATTTCAAAGTAAATTTTAAAGTTCTGATCAAGTTATGTTATTATATCACTATCAATTATTTCACAAAATTGAATTAATAATAGAACTTTCATAGAAATTGAAAATTAACTTTGAAATTTGATGAATTGTTCAAATTTTGTGAAAGCCCGTTTTTATAAAAAAAAAAATATATCAGAAAAACAAGAGAAAAACCAGGCGAAACTTAAAATGTGAAATGTAGACAAGAGTGGGGAGACCACAAAGCACTGCACAAAGAGGAGACCGATTATTCTATTTTATTCTCTCGCAGGCTAAATCTTATATATGTAATATGTTATATATATTTTTGACCGGTCTCTTGGATCTCACCCGGGCGTCGCGTGTTCGATTCCTCGGCTGGCTAAGTCCTCCATCACAACACAAGCAACATTTTCGGCTTTCTGTGGTGGTAGTAGGAGATTTTCAAATAGTGTTGGGTTATCCGTAACCCGGGAATGTTTGTCTTTCTTTTAAAAAAAAATAAATAATAATAAATAAAAAGATGTTTGTGTTTATCTCTTTTAGTGTCGCTATTTTAGTAACATCGTATCTATTTATTGTATTTAGTATCATCGAGTTTCAAATCACAATGGTACTAAAGAAGTTTTCGCTTCAAAAAAATGATACGCTCAGACCCGGCAGCGCTTATACAATTTACGAAACGTTTAAATATCAAATGTCTACGCGGAAATTACACGGACACAACACATGCCATATATCGTAACACACAACAGAAAAAATATGGACCAATTCATTGCTTCATGCATTTATTGTCATTTATCTGTTGCCAAATCGTCTGGCCATCTTTATACTATTATAAAACAGATTGATTGTGAAGTAGATCCCAAAAGAATCAACAAACAAAGGTCTTCGTGATTTATTGCGGTATTCTCAAACCATATTGGCGCATCCTTAGATGTAATATAATTCGATTTATAGAGAAGATACGTAGATGTTGCCATTTATCGACTTAAAATTGCTTATTTATATAAGCTTTAGTGGGATTAAGCCCCTGTTGGTTATTTTTTAAAGCTTATGAGTGTTTTAAATTTTTTTATTTTAGATTCCCAACTGCTTTGAGGAATGTGTCGGATGTAAGTTTAACACCATCTCTTTTTCAGCCCGATTCCCGTATAGAGACCAAAGACAATTTTTTTTTTCATCTCCATTTTCATATCTACGATTTCAATTGTCATCACTGCAAACAACACATTAACCATGCTGTTTGCTGTGATGCCAACTGAAATTGTAGATATGAAAATAGAGATGGTCTAAAGCCTACATAAGGATTTGAATCCAGACACCTCGGGTAAAAGGAGATTCTTATCTGACCAAAAAGTCTTCAGGTCAATACGGATTGTTTCAAGATTCTCAGCAAATTGGCCATACCATTAAAAGATCATTTACTACGCATCTTCTTGACATTTCAATGTTGAAATAATGAAGGAGGCACTAATTTAATGTTACGAAATGTAAATATATATACCACTAGTCCAACAATATACCAAGTATTTATTTAGTTAGGTAATTATATAACGATAACCCAACTAAACCTGACCTTTACTGTTTATGCCAAGGTATTATTCTCAAATCACATTTTGTTTAGGTACGAATCCCTCACAAGGGCGAAAAAACATTACTTTATCTTTTTTTTGGATAACCAGTGGCATTTTGACGGCCTCCGTGGTCGAGGGCGGGAGGGGTAAGGCTCTCGACTCGCGGGATCTAATCCCGGCGTGCGAAAATAAATATTATTTGATTAATTTTTGTTATTTCACAATTAATTTATTCAATATAATATGTAGTACATTTGCGGCACGTCCCAGAGTGGAAGATACTCTCAGTATCGCCCTGGTGTAAGACCACCATTCAGAATTGAAACTTTGCTTGAAATGGCTTCAGCCATATTTGGTGACCAGACCTGAGTAGCCACTATAGCCAGGTACTTCCCCACCTTTCTTTTCTCTATCTCCTTCCTTTCCCCACTTCCTCCAGTGTCACAACATAACCCAATTGGGGATGCCGTAGTCTCACTGCACAGGTTGGGAGAATACGTACCTTCTTTTGACGACCGGCGTAGTCTAGCGGTGAGGCTTTTGACTCGCAAACCGAAGGTCGCGGGATCGAATCCTGGCGTGGGCAAATAAATTTTATTTGAATAATTTGTGTTAGTTCACAATTAATTCTTTTAAAATAATGTGTAGTATATTTGCGGCACGTTCCAGAGTAGAAGATACTCTCAGTATAGCTCTGGTGTAAGACCACCATTCGGAATTGAAACGTTGCTTGAAATGGCTTTAGCCGTGTTTGGTGCCCATATGAATAGCCAGGTGCTCTACACCTTCCTCTTCCCCATCTCTTCCACCTCCCCACAACCTTCAGCCTCACAACACACCCCAATTGGGGATGCCAAAGTCTCACTGGCTCCAGACGGGAATAGTTGGGACTCTTGTCCGGTATTGACGTAAAAAAAAAAATTACATTAATTTCACACAGGAGGCCCTGAGGAAAATAATTTCCCTCAGCTGTGTGGAGGATTTTTTAAGGAGAGAAAGTGAAGATAAGAGACCCATGTTGTAGGCGGGAGGTAATAAAGAGGCCGTATTGTTATTCTCAAATCAGAATTTGTTTAGGTTCGAATCCCGACTTGAGAAAAAAACTTTACTTGGGTAATTTCACACATTAAATAGTAGTTTTGTAAATAGTTAGTAGATCTTGAGTCCAACATAGATTTTTCTAATTTTATCAAAATTTTCTCAGAAATCATAAGATTTGAAAGTATGTAGGTACCTACTTAAATGTCTATTTTTTAATGTGAATACCTTACAAGAGTCCCAACTCCCAACTGCTCTCGAAAACAGCCTGGAGCCAGTGAGACTATGGCATCCCCATTTGGGATGTTTTGTATGGTAGTAGGTAAGTGGAGAGAGGTAGAAGATGGGTAGGAGGTCACTGATCAGCGTAAGAAAAACATTAAAGTACAGAGGTGACCTTTATAGTTGTCATCGGTCACGAAAAGTCATCAGAGAGCACTTTTCGAGATATTTTATAACCCTAAAACCGTGGGGTGCTAATTTGTGTAAGGCATGAAGTTAGTGGCACATGCAGTAATAAATCTTGCATTTGTTTTTTTTTCTACGCCAATGCTGTACCTAAGAACCCGGACTCCGTGGTTGAGTGTGTACGATCCTTGGCTACGAATCCGGAGGTCGCGGGTTAAAATCCCGGCGTTCACAAGTAAAATGTATTTGTTTAAAATTTATTCGGAGCTCGACTGTTGCGAACTTCTGAGGGGGCATCCATTAATTACGTGAGCAGTTTTTATTCCAATCTAGACCCCCCCCCCCGTCCCCCTCGGTGAGATAAATTTGGGCCAATTCGAATATTTATTTCAAGTAACGTGATGCCTCCTGAGTCTATTCAATTTAAGAAAATAGTAGAATCACTAGGCATAAGGATCTATTTCAATTTCACTATTAATACACAAATCATTTAGCAAACTCGGCATTTCCTCGCATCAATATATGTAGAATGTACTGATGATATATTATCGAGAGTTTTAATGTAATTAATTCGATATTTAAAACAAATTAAAACATTTTGAAGTGAAAACTTCTTTAGCACCGTTGTGATTTGAAACTCGATGAAACGGAAGCGAGCGACACTAAAAAGAGACAAACACTTATATCTATATGTATAATATTTAGCCTGCGAGAGAATGAGATAGAATAATCGGTCTCCTCTTTGTGCGTTGCTTCGTAGCCTCCCCACTCTTGTCTACTTTAGTTTTCTGAAGGTTTCACTTCTACCGCTGTACACTTGTATTTTTTTTAAATATCTGATAATTTCAGTTTATTATTATTTTATTTTATCCAATAACCATAGTAGGTAAGGAAAGAAATTATTTATTTCAACCCATTATTTACTACTAAGCCTTGTCTAAACAATTGTTAACATTATTTCACCGGTCAGTGGGCATCGAGTTTGGGTCCCACCCGGGCGTCACGTGTTTGATTCCTCGGCTGGCTAAGTCCTCATCCCAATTAGTACCTACCTACCTACAGACCACTTTCAAAGAAGTGGATATTTTACCTGCGCAATCGTGGGCGGCACTATAATTTTTTTCCAATCTAACGTAACTCATCGCAACTACATTTTATCTTACGCAACCTAACCTCAACGAAGGTCGAAAATCATTGCGTGTGTACAGCACATAAAATAGAACGAAACAATGTTCCATCATTAATTTCACCAATCAAAACATTACACGATCATTTAACGCTGCTTAATTCAATATTGAGAGCTGCTCGTCGGATAAAAATTTCAAAAGACATTATTTAAAGTCGTTAATATCAAATTTTACCGCCGAATTGGCGACGAAACGAAATAATACGGCGGCCATTGATGAAATTCGGAAAAAATCAAATTATTCTGACCTTAATTTGCCCCGCGGACGAACAAATAAATGGCATCTTCCCACGGGTAGGTACCATTCAATTTACTGATCTAGGTAAGTACCTACCGACCATATTAAAACTCGAGCAAGTATTATAGTACTACCTACAATTATATTTAATTATTTTTTGTGTAAAAGGTGCACAACCTTCCTTTTGATTAATTTACGTACGAAAATATTCTTTTGCATTTGGAAAGGTCAAATAAGAATGAAATATAAAAATAAATATTTTTTTTAATTTGTACCTAGATTGCGTAGATATAAAACGTCCCAATTCCTAAATAACCTCAGAGTCTGTGGAACTATGACATCCCCAAAAGTAGTAAGTGACGAGAGACATGTGTAGAAACTACAATAATACCACGAGCAGTAAGTAGGTAACAAACTTACCTACATTATTTTACTTAAAAAAAAAAATTGTCCATAAAAAATGTTTTGGAACTGGTACCTGCCAGAAAAAATACGTTTAAACGTTTTGGAATCTATGCGCCAATTTTCAAATAATCAATAGCCATAAAGTTTGAGAAAATCGCATCCGTTTTCGTAATTCGAATAAAATAAATCCATAGGCAGCCGAAAAGTTTTCTTTCCCCGCTTTTTCATAACTACTTCCCGCAAATTAATCGATTTTATATTAAAAACAAAATGATACTAGCTATTGGAGAACCTTTTCCAGATTTTAAAGCCAAGACAACTGTGGGAGATATTCAATTTTACGATTGGCTTGATAAATCGTGAGTTTTTCCTACTTTTTATGAAAAACATTTTTTTAATATACTTACCGCCATTTTAAAAACTAAGTTTGTTGTAAAATCATTTTTCAACTTTGGCAGTGGATATTCAATAATAATATAATAGGTACCTACTGTAGGTTATAAGCATTCTTGTAAGATTTAAACACACCAACTAACTACCTACATTCAAAATACCCTGTTTAAATTCCTGCTTGAAGCTTGACTTCGGAAAGCAAAAACCCGTACCTTCTTTATACTGTTTTCATTTCTTGGATTATATTTTATCTTTTATCACATTTCGTTTATTCAACTATCGACTTAAAACCCCTAGATCTAAAGCTAAGTTAAGAATTACTGAATATTTTAAATTTCTTATTAGCTCAAACTATTGCTATTAGCTATTACCCTATCTGATCGGATTGTTATCAATATAACAGATAATTTTATCAGGTAGAAACTCGGTGTTTAGCATACTGGTATTTTAATAGAACATACTGGGAAGAATCAGCATCATTTGATCCATTTAGCACCATTCAGTGTGCAGTCAGGTATATCTCGAGATATTATAGAAAGATGAAATAATATATTTAGGTGATTCCATGACAACTCAGAAAAATGCAATTTCAACACCCCTTTAAAAATGTATCAAAAGTCATGAGAAAAAACTGAAAAATAGCCCATAACCTAACCAATTTTTTATAAATTTTTTCCTCACTTTTAATTTGGAAGGCGGGTATGGGTACCACCGCCTCGGGAAACATTTATTCAATAGCCAACATCTCTGCCATAGGTCACCTCAAGTGGTTCACTTCGTTTGTTGACTTAGCAGGGGTGCCCGGGTTCATGGGGTGAGGTTTGTCCGGGTCTTGGCGGCGGGTGCGTCTGCCCACCAGCTGCATGGCAGGCCGGATCGGAAAAGAATGGTTGAAGGAGTCCCTTTGACTTCTCTGAGGGATGGATTCATACGTCCGTCACTCCTGGACACACTGACCCCCAGATTCCTAATACCCTTTTCCTTCTCAGAACTTCCTCTCCTTCATTTCCTTAAAATACTCTCCACACAGCATCCCCAAAGACGACATATGCTATATTTGCCTCCTGCGTGGAGCTAATGTAAGAAAAACAAAATAATTTCAAAGGGGGTGTTGAAGTTGCATGTTTCTGAGTTGTCCGGTCACGAATCTAACAATATATTATATTACATTTAATCTTTCTGGTTCCGTGTCCAGCTGGTGCCTGCTGTTCTCGATGAGCAAGGACCGCGGGGGAGTGTGTACCTCGGAGCTGATGGGGATTGCAGGCCTACTTCCGGAGCTGCAGCGGCGAGGTGTCAAACCGCTGGGCCTGGCCTGTGACTATCCGGAGGTGAACCAGCAATGGCTGAACACCGTAACCAATACCTCGGGTAAACCAATCAATCCAACAAAGCTATATACCTAAACTGGCAGTTCCCAATTTTTGCAGGTGAAAACTTCTTTAGCACTGTTGTGAGTTGAAACTCGATGAAACGAATAATAGCGACAATAAATAGAGACAAACACATACATCTATAGAATTTATCCTGCGAGAGAATGAGATAGGTAGTATAATCGGCTTCCTCTTTGTGCAGTGCTTTGTAGCGTCCCCACTATTGTCTACTTTAGTTTTCTGAAGGTTTTACTTCTTCTTAGACACTCGGGTGCTTCTTCGACTCGTTCTTGAGTTAAACAGCTCGGCTGTGGAACGATTTGCCGGCCTCTGAGTTTCCTCCTTCCTACGACATGAGTCTCTTCAAAAACAATGTTCATTCCTTCCTCTCCTCAAAAAGACCCTGCACACAGAATCCTCCTGTGTGGAGTTAATGAGATAATAAAAAATGTGCTTCATGTGCAACGAACTCACTTACGTCGAAAATATAAAATATTTAGTAGTATCAATAGATATAAATCTTAATTGGAAATCACATATTAATCAAAACACTTCTAAATTAAGATATTTGACCTACATATTTTATAGACTTAAGGAAGTTCTAAACATTAAGAAATTGAAAATGATCTACTTTTCCCTGGTGCAATCTTCAATCACTTATGGCATTATGGGATGGGGTGGTGCACTTGATACATTTATTAAGCCTCTACAAATAATTCAAAAACACATTATTAAAGTCATATATAACAAAAATAAAACATTCTCGACCAACTTATTATACAAAAAAACTAAAATATTTAATATACGTAAATTATTTATATTACAAACTTTGAAATATGTACATTTTTAAAAACAAAAATAATTTCGAAATAAGTGAAAACAGAATGAGCAAAAGAATAAATAATATAATTTACACCCCACAAACCAATACTAAATTATTGCAGACACATAGAAGTTTCATTGGTCCTCGTACATTTAACCTTCTACCACTACAAACTCAAATGATAAATAAAATGATAAAATATGTAAAAGAGGTAAAATTATGGTTGAATAATATAGATATTGAAACGCTTTTTCTATAAATTTATCCATCCTTCTACAACTCACTTTCTGTAACTTTCTAAACTGTAGTACAATATGTTTTCTGTTTATTTATAACAACTTTTAAAAATCAGAATGTTTTTCTCCATATTTTTATTTTATTTTTATAATAGCTGAAAAAAACCTTTTTCACTTATTCTACCTATGTAATACTAACTTTTTATACTAACTTTATATTTTATAAGTTTTTTTTTTAAAGTCTATTTTATACTTTGGGTACTTGGAAATATAGTATTTGGTTTAAATATTACCCACACTCTGGCAGTGCCTTAGTGGGTTTTCATTTCTTGTTCATACTATTTGTTATTATATATTATGTTATTATATACTATTTGCCATTGTACATTATCTCTCTCTCTGGTTTCAATCCTGGGATTGGTTTGCAGCGTTTCCTTTTACTTTATTTATTTTTTTTTTTTTTTTTTTCGTTTTTATTTATTCCCATTTCCTTTGTACATTATATGTACAAAGAAATGGGAATAAATAAAGTTTAAAAAAAAAAAATGGTAGAAAAAAAAAACCTATTTAATCAAGATTTTTTTTCATACTTTTAATGACTTTCAAAGAACTGATAAAGTCCCACTTTGCTGAGTTGTCCAGTCACCCGATGTTGGAAAACACTACTGCCAACAGCAGCTTCACGGCATGCGTTGCTATGCCACTCAATAAAGAAAATGTTTCTCCCTGCGTGTCCTGCGTCCTTTCCCATTCGTCCCGTTCCCCTTCCTCTCTCGCGTTTCCACTCCACCTCCTTCATCTTCCCTCTCCCCACTGCCCTCTCCCGCTTCCCCGCCCCGTGAACCCCCCTCTCGAGTTCCCCTCCCCTCTCCCGCATCCCATACATTCAGTCATGCCATACAGTACATTCAATTTTCAAACAGCTCGCGTGCCACCTATTGCAATTTTTTTAATACAAATTTCATAATGCCAGAGCTCACCAGTAGTTTTATACAAACCTTGTACTGACAACAACGAAAACCAAAAAAAAATTATCCAATTTGGTGCAGTCGTTTGGAAGTTATGCGCGTACATACATTTTGGCGATTCATTTTTATTTATATAGATTTTTACCATCTCCAGGTGGCAAGATGGCGCACTTTCCGTTCCCCATCATCGCAGACCCCGACCGTCGCTTGTCCTGCTTATGGGGCATCCTCGACTCGGAAACCAGGGACGATGAGCAGATTCCCCTGGCCGCCAGGGCTGTGCTGATGGTGGATCCCAACCACATACTCCGATTGATGATGATCTACCCGGCCAAAACGCGGCATAGCCTTGTGTGAGTTGATACTCATAACTAACTAACCACTCCGTTCCTGCAGGGGTAGGCAGAGAGGACGGACTGCCAAACAACTCGGTCTTCGCACACACTCTTTGCCTCACTCAACATTTATACATTCTCTTCTATTATTCTGACTTTTGACATGGCCCGACTCAAGTAGGTATCTGATTTACTTGATCATGCCATGTCTTCCTCGGGTGTCCCCGACTTCTTCTTCCATTCACATTTGCATCATATATTCTTCTCACAGTATTTTCTTTTTTCATTCACTCTACATGCCCAAACCATGGGAGGGTCCCTTTCTTAATCTTACTCATTATGCTTACATCAGCCTTACATTCTCTGTGGATATCCACATTTCTCACACGATCATACATGGTTTTACCACACATCCGCCTCAGGGATCTCATTTCAACAGCATTCAGTTTACTTTCATTCTTCCTCTGCCAGTTCCATGCCTCACTGCCATACATCAGGGTAGGTACCAGGACTCCATTGTGGACTGCTAGCTTCACTTCTTTTGACAGTTTTTTATTAGCGCCAACGGCGTTCAGTCCTCCATTAATGGAGTTACTTAACTTTTCCCCTTCTTTCAATATCTTTATCAGCCTTCCCATCTCTCGTAAACATACTACCCAGATACACAAACTCATCCTCCTGCTCCAAGTATTTATCATTCGCAACTATATTGCACACTGTTTTCGTACTCTCTCTTTCAAATACCATGACTTTAGACTTACTTACATTCATCATTAACTTATTCTTCATACATACTTCGTTCATCCTAGACACATCAAGATAGGTACTCATCATTACTGATATTGAAATAATTGTTCTTAGAAATGTGACTTAGGGATCTTATTTTCCTCGGAGCCTTCTGTACGGAGTTGATTAAAAATAAAAAAAAGATTTATTTTTATTTTTAACTTTATGAGTAAAACCTCAAATTATAATATTTTATTAAATGACGAATTGCAATCTTTAGAGCACAGGCGTCAGGTGGGAATGCTTTCCTTGTTCTACCGGTATTACAATGGAAGATGCTCCGAGGAACTAGCGTCATTGATCCCCTTGGCACCGGTGCATAGTCGGGAAACACGCCAAACAAGCGTCCAACATTCGTACACGGTTGACATTAGTCACATAAGAACGGGTCGTTTTTACGACTCGTTCTTGAGTTCAACAGCTCGGCTGTGGAACCGGCCTCTGTGTTTCCTCCCTCCTACAACATGGGTTTCTGACATTACACATAAGAACGGGTCGTTTATACGATTCGTTTAATTTTTTAATTTGATTTCAGCTCGGCTGCGGAACGATTTACCGGCCTCTGTGTTTCCTCCCTCCTACAACATGGGTCTCTTCAAGACCCATGTTCACTCCTTCCTTTCCTCAAAAAGACCCTCCACACAGCATCCTCAAAGATGACACAGGCCCTGAGGGAAATTATTTTCCTCAGGGCCTCCTGTGTGGAGTTAATGTAGAAAAAAAAAATGAAGACGATATTAGCGTAACTCAATCGAAAATCAGAAAAAGATATTGGCACCTCTGGGACTCAAACTCAGGACCTCCGGCTTTCCGGGCCACTGTTCTGACCACTGAGCTAAGGTGTCTATCCAATTCGGTCATTTTTAACTGTATCATACTTTGACTAAGAACTACCAACATTATCTTCATTTTCTTAGTGCATATTTTATTGGCCGCTATCTTTATACATGATTGCAAGATTAAAACCCAAACTAAATGCTATGATGTTTATAAGATAATAATTGTACGCGACACTTTTTATGACATCATACATTTTCTATGAAAATGAACGCACATATATAAGTGCATAGTGCTGAGGGTGCGGATTTTTCATGCATGTATGTGTCCGTAGAGATTTTTTGAGAATCCATCCCTCCTCCCTCTCTTCACTCAACCAGTCTTTCGAACCGGCCCGCCACGCAGCAGGTGGGCAAACGCATCTATCGCCAAGATCTGGACAAACCTCAACCCCATGAACCCGGGCACCCCTGCTAAGTCACCAAACATAGCGAACCACTTTAGGTGACCCATGGCAGAGGTGTTGGTATCCATACCTGCCTCCCAAATTGAAATGTTAAAACATTGAAATATATGCAGTAAAGATTATGCAAGAGCGTTTTTTGTTTTAGAGAAATACTTCGCACGATCGAGTCCCTTCAACAAACAGATAGGAAGAAAGCCGAATCCAAAGTAAGTAAAAAAAATCATTACCTCAAGTACCAACTGCTCCCAACCTGTGGAGCCAGTGAGACTACGGCATCCTCAATTGGGTTATGTTGTGACACTGGAGCTAGTAGGGAGGGGAAGGAGATGGAGAAAAGGAAGGTGGCTATTGATATGTTTACCAAACATGGTTAAAGCCATTTCAAGAAATGTTTCAATTCTGAATTATTGTCTCACACCAGGGCGATACTGAAAGTTCCTTCCACTTTGGAAAGTGCCGCAAATAGTGCAAATATACCTTATATTATAGTCTGTCAATTAAGAGTAGAAAATATAAAAATGGAACTACGAATTTTGTAGGCTGGCAACACCAATTTAACTGTCAAATATTAGCGCAATGACACTGAAAATACAGAAGACTGTAAATTCACATATCAAAAAAAAATTTTTGTTCTTAATGAAAAAAAAATTAAATCAAAGAAGCACTGTTGTTATGGTACCTACTTATGACATAAATTTGATTAAATGGTGTTTTACAAAGTGATTTGCTTTCATTTAATTTAACATAAATTTGAATTTAACAGTAGGTAGAAGGAAGAATCACTAATGGTAAGTTTAGTTACACTAATTTTAGATCTGAATGAGTTAAATAAATAATAATAATAACAGATCTAAAATTAGCAACATGTTCTGAAGCCCGGGCAACGCTGGGTACTTAATCTGCTCTGGATTGGAGTAGGAGTAATGTTTTGCTATTTAATTAATTTATTTTCATTTCAGGCGCATCCCGGGTTACCACCACCAGTTGATGTGTTCCCAAAGGAAACATCCAACTCTAAATTTGCAAGCATCTTCCCAAAAGACTCATTCAGCTACTTTTCTCATTAATTATATAAATTACCCTAGATAATAATGGAATCAAGGGAGATTGGCCATGTGAACTGTTATTAGTATGAAACCATAGCACAAAGTATGTCGCCAACATTGTTCACACATACTATTGCAAATAGCATTTATGCAAAGTGGTGACCCGCCTTGGCTTCTGCCTACACACTAATAGAATAACTTTCATAATATGTTACCCAGATTTGATGGTCTGTGCGGCTTGGTTGTAGATCGGCGACAGTTGGTACGCTTCTATGCCATATCTCCCGTGGTTTCTATTATCTACGTAAATTTCCTGTAACACAATCTCATTTCACTTTTATTTCACTGTTGTAGAGTTTTTTGTTTAAATTGGTAATTAATTCAATTAAATAAACTTACAGATTCTAAACACTGGACTAATAGAGAACTCTTCTTAAATTCATCAATTTATAAAGAAAATAAAAAGACAATAACTTCATATAATATTTTATTGTTAGAAACAATTAAATAATTATTAAAAATACTTTAACTTTTTTGTAACTAATAAACAACCATAGTACATATTTAATATTCAAACCAGAATATTAATTACATATATTATTCTCACAACTCAACTTTTTACACACACTGTTATTGGATTTAAGAAAAATTATAATAAAGATAATAGTTGCGAAAATGATTTTTAAATTGTGATTCATAATTATTTTGAATTTAATTAGTAAAAATAATAAAATTTATACATGCAAAAATTTTTAAACAATATTATTATAATGCACTTATCATGATTCGAGCTTGATTGCGCTTTTTCCTTTTTTAATCAACGTTTCGGAAAGCATTACATCATCAGAGCAGATGTGTAGATTGCGGTGTATGTACTAATATATACGCACATTTTTGAAAATGCACTAGTGAAAATATTTCGTATGGCTCAAATGCAAATTTTACAATCTATGAGAAAAATGATTTGCATTGGAAATGTTAACATTTTCTGTGTAATATTTTTATGTGCATAGCAATCAATATCTTCGTACAGATTTCGAGAGGCGTGTGTGATGGAAGTGTCTGAATACGTAAATTATTAGTCACAAATGATTTAATTTTGGACGAAGCTATTGAGACATTTTCATAGTTGAGTTATACATATAATATTATGTACATATTTTTCTGGAGCAACAGTGCATTTTAAAACTTTTTTCCCCGTTTGCTCAACATTTTCAGAAGATCAATTTTTTTTAATTATCACCAACATAAAAAAAATCATACCTTCGAATTTTAACATGTAAACATAAAAAAATATTATAGTGCTATATAGCCAATGAATTAACCTGTATTTTACTGTTTATCTCATATCTGTGGGATTTATAAAAAAAATATTAAAAAATCGTTAAGTTTATAACCGCATGTTTGTTACTTTGAAACTGCCGTGAGTAAAAATAGAGTAATTTCGATTTCTGTATATTGTCTGTGGTATACTTGGTAATGAAAGGTGAATATCTATGCAAAGAGGACTTAATTTTAACCATAAACAATTGATCATAAATTCTGCACGAAAAAAATATTTTTTAAAAAAATGTTTTTAACATCGTTATAAAATAGTCTACGAAGTTCGGATTTGCGACATCTACGGTCTTACCTTTTTATCTGAAAAACAATCGGAGACATTTAAAATGGCGCCAATACATGGCAAAAATCGCTCCAGTGCTTGTCATCACAGTTTTTAAATTGCATTTTTGTGACAGAATTTGATATTTAAACTTGCAACAAACAAAAAAATAAAATTAAAGTATAATTAAATTAACAATTGCTAAAAGAAAATGCAGCATTAAATGATACAGTAAAATATAATAATATATTTTATATTATAATATGTATTGTTATATCATGTACTTCAATACATCAGATATCAACGACTGGAAAGTGTGATGTTCAAGAAATGATGTTAGGAATAGTGATCGGACGTAATTGTCTGGTGATATGTCTACATCTGTTGTGTGGAGTTTCCGTTCCACGTGTTGTTCTCATCGTCGGAGTCGCGGTCCTTCAGTCTGTAAGTGTTGCCATCTTTTCTCACCGTGCTCATGCCGGAGCCACTGTTCTCGCCTCCCATCTTTCTTCTTTTGACAGCGCTGAAATTTATATTACAACAGTTAACAATGTTGACAAGAGATGGGAAGGCTGATAGAGATATTGAAAGAAGGGTAAATGAAGGTACATAAATCCATCTAATTTTCAAATCAAAATCTACTGATTTTGAATTGCTTAGTAGCATCACTTTAATGTATTTTTTTGAGAAACTATAATAGATAAAAAGCAACATCAAAGCAGGTCCCCACTCACATTTTATTTATTTATTAACGCCCTTTTTCAGGGCTTTTACATATGGTAAGAAATATACAGTATTTATTGTACACAACTGAACTACCTCAGTAACAATATTTTATATTTGTAGATAATTGAAGTTGTCCACTGACTTGGTATAAATGTTTCCCTCCATTAGTATTCTGGACAAAGAGGAATACATTTGGTAGTTAGTCCCAGAATTTCTCCACTGAAATAAATCCTGACTTCTTTTTTTATTTTTTTTTTTTATTAAAAAAAACATACAACGAAGTTGCACTCCCATGAGTTATCAAAACTCATTAAGGGATCGCCAATTGGTACTTTTGAGAAGTTAAACCCAACTCAACCCAATATGTAGACACAATGTATGAATAAAAAATTTACAAAACATTTCACAGAAGCAAGATACAGACACAAACAAATGAAAAAACACTTTACAAATATTTCACAGAAACATGTCTTATAAGATTTTATGAATTTGTATAACCGACTCATTTGATTTATGTACTTTTGGTTTCAAAAAGTTAAAATAAAGTTTCCTCCATGATGGACTAAGAAATGCATAAAAAAAAACAAAATCAGGAAAATACAATATAAGGTACGGGCTCAAAAATATACAGACCTAATACAAGATGTTTACATACAAATACATGACGAGATTTAAGAAAGGTATAAACCGCGCCCATCATATTATAAGTTTAGTATTTGAAGATAATCAGGGCTATCAGAACAGAGTTTGTACCTACTTATGACTCGTTTTCCAAATAACATTTGAAAAAATATGTTTTCAATATATTATTTCGAGATTTGTTGGAGGCATATACCTGTCTCAAATTTTCAGGCAGTTTGTTATAGTTAGTGTAGGCAATGTATTCTAATGATTTCAGTCCGAACTTTGTTGAGTGTATTTTTGATATGTGTAGTTTGTTGTGTTGTCGTGTATTATATTGGTGAACGTCGTTGTTATAGTTCAGTTTTATATTTGTGTAGGTGTTGCACTGAATAATATTTAAAATAGTGTTTGTTATCTCAAAGCTAGGAACAATCTTAAATGGCAATACAAGTGCGTGACGGTAAATATCTTTAACAGGTGTATCCCAAGGCAAGCCAAAAATGTTACGTAGGGCTCTATTTTGGATTATTTGCACCTCCGATATCATTTTTTTGGTAGCAAAACCCCAGATACTCGAAAGGTATGCCAAGTGGGAGTGAATCATAGCATAGTACAAAGATCGCAGTATGGCTGTGGGAAGCAATCTACGTAGTCTGTACATTACACCGGTCACCGGAGCAATCTTTGATTTAACATGGTCAAAATAGTTTTTCCATGTAAGCCGTGAGTCAATTAAAAGTCCTAGATACTTCGTGACATCTGTTTGTTCCAGTTTGTTTATTCCCAGGGAAATGTTTAGGCGTTGTTCTCTCCTATTCCCGAATAGCACATAGTGAGTCTTTTTAATATTAAGGCTAAGTTTATTAATTCTCAGCCACTCGGATAGATGAGCCAAATCCCTTTCCATGTCCTTTTCCATTTCGTTTAATTTAGTATTATGGTAGAATAATATTGTGTCATCAGCATAAAGTTGAAGTGTACCTTTCACTCCCCTTTTTGCAATATCAATTGCAATATCATTTATATAAATCAAAAATAATAATGGTCCGAGAATCGAGCCCTTTGGTACACCACATGTTATATTTCTATGATCACTTGATTCTTTTCCAATAACAACCGAACAGCACGTACCCGTAAGATAACTAGATAAAAGTATTAGACTGTTGCCCACGATGCCCAGATATTCAAGTTTTTTTAATAGAATCTTATGATCAACCGTATCAAATGCCTTTTTGAGGTCTATGAAAATGCCCGCTGCATATTTTCCTTGATCTAAGTGTTTTTGAAGAGTTAGTATAAAATCAAAGGCAGCACATTTCGTGTTGGAGAATTTTCTGAACCCATATTGTTGAGGCGTGAGAATATTATTAGTTGTGAGATATTTGGTTAGTCTATTTTTAATTACATGTTCAAATACTTTGGAGAAGACTGAGAGTATTGATATTGGACGATAATTAGATGGATTTTTTTTGCAGTCTTCTTTGTGAATTGGAACGATTTTTGCTAGCTTTAATTGATCCGGAAACAGTCCACTCACTAAAGATTGATTAATTAGAATAACAAGATGATCTGCTAATTTTTCTTTACAGAATCTGAGTAAGTTAGTTGTCATACCATCGACTCCTGGAGATGCATTAGTTTTTAGTTTTGAGATAATTTTTAAAACTTCTAGTTTGTTTGTATTGGCCATGTAGAGGGACTGTAATGGCTTTGGTTCCATGTTTATTGTATTCATGTCATCTGAATAAGATGGGATACTCGCAGCTAAATTTTCACCAACCGATGTGAAAAAGTCATTAAACGCTGTACATATCTGCTTCAGGTCATTTATGACTATATTATTGATGGTAAGTTTCAATTTTATTTGTCGAGTTCTTTGGACTGTTAGTTATGATTGAATTTATTGTCTTCCAGGTTTGTCTTGGATTATGTATGTTTTCTTTAAAAATATCTGTGTAATATTTTGTTTTGGCGAAACGTCTGTAATTAGTTACCGAATTTCTTGACTTATTTTTTTGTGATAAAGATGACTGTTTTGCGGATCTTTCTTCCACTGTTTGTAGTTAGTATTTCGTTCTCTAATAAGAAGATCCAGTTTTTTGTCAAACCATGGTGTATTACCTTGCTTAGGGTTTCCTATTCGTATCCTTGGCTTAAATTTGCAAGTGTCGATTGCTGTTTTGATATGTTTAAAGAATTGATTAAAATTTTCGGTTATGTTGGTGGCGTTATGAGAAAACGGTTGGGTTTCAAGATATGTTCTCAAAGCCCTCTTATTGATGCTGATGTTTATGTTTGGTGGTATTCTGTTGTTAGAGTGGTGTTTCAAAGAGTTTTGGTAGTCTAACATCATTATACTATGATCACTTATCTGGTTATCAATATTGGAGGTCGTTGAAGATATGTTTTCTCTATTTGATATAATATGGTCTAAGAGAGAACTGCAAGTTTCCGTAACTCTCGTGGGATGTGTATGAAATAATTATATGAAAATAAAGTGTTGATATATTTTTTTGTTGTATCATTTTTTTTAAGAACTGTAACCGACGTGTTACGTACCCTCAAATGTTCTTTCAACGAAAAACATCCTTGGCGGTATCCTCTACAGTTCAGTGGTCATTTTTTGAGATTTCGCTGGAAATCCAAAAATCCGCTTGGCCACTGAGCTCGTTAGTACCGTACCGCCGGCGATCTTTTTCGTTGAAAATATTTTTATGTTTGTTTTCCAATTAGAATTTAAAGTTATTCTAATTGTAATATTGTATTAATAAAAAACTTTCATTTTACCATGTACAATGCCCCCGGTGCAACAAATAAACGCTATCATGCTCAGGTTGCCACCAGGGACATTTGTCAATTTATAATTTCAAACGTATTTTTTATGTTTCCTTTTTTTTGACATATTGTTAAATATTTTAACTTACGATCCTTGTAGGATAATGAAACTAAGAAATTTCATTCCGCAGTCCTACAAGGCATCGAGGGAAAGAGAGCCTGAGTCTCTAGCCCTTAAATTACTCAAACTAGGGCAATAAATGACCCTCAAAAAACACTTAGAAAAATTTCGGTAAAAATACGTTTTTCCGATTTTAAAAATCCAGGTGCCCCGTAAGATGGTGAAACAAACAGGTTTCATTAACACATCTTACGGGGGACCTCGTAAAAATAACATTGTAACTGTAAATAACCAGATATTCAGCCAAACGGCAAATCAATTTATATTTTATGCGATTTAGCTCAAAAATGAGCTAAACGTCTCTAACTAAAAATCTAGCAATAAACAATTGGTTTATTTCATGATTACTGTATAATAACGAACACATATGTACACAATTAACTCTGTAGAATTATTATAAAAAATACATTTTAAGCGACCGCCTTCAACGGTGACACCGGCAAAATAGGGTGCCCACATAATGACCGCCCTATTTATACCATTTGGTCTGAGGACGAAAACCCCTCCACTTTTTCATAAAAACACTGCCCGAACGCTGTCGGGTACAAGTACCCCTTAAATGTTATGAAAATTTGTCAATAAATATGTTGTGTTCAGTTCAAAGTTCAATTCTACTCTTCTTGTTTTACTACTTCCTACCTCTGGAAGTCCTACGACCTGCTGCCTCCTGCTGAAGTTCTGCCTGGACGAGTTCCTGGTGCCTGCCGCTACAGCCGGCCCTAACTCTGGGTACTCCCAAGGCAACCAGGCCCAGGCAGAAACTAGGCGCATCCAGGGCCACCACCCACTGGATGTAGGGAGGCCAGCTTCAATCATCATCATTGGCACACAAAAGGGAAGGAGTGCACAGCCACCGGTGCCCTCATAATTTACAGTCTTGTAAGGACGACGACACGTCCGTTACAAAGAACATTAATGTTAAAATCCCCGAAGATGAGTGTATCTAGGCTACTTTTTTGTAAAATAGATTCAAGAGATACTAGAAAATCATTTATATTGTTGTTAGGTTTCCTGTATATAGCATATATGTTTAATGGTTTAAAATGTTTATATTGTACCCTAACTCCTAAAAAAGAGTTATTCGTTGACCACTTTTCAATAACTTCACAGTTAAATGTATTGTGAGTATATATCGCCACTCCTCCTCCTCTTCCAGTAGTCCGGGAAGCAAAAGTACCCTGGTAGCCATTGATGTTGAACAAAGATCCTTCTCCATCTCCCAGCCATGTTTCGGTGACAACTAAAATGTGCACAGTATCCGTTATTCTTTTGAGCGTTTCTTCTATTTCGTCTATTTTGTTTCTAATACTTCTGGCATTAATGTACAGGACTCTCAAACTATTTTTTATAGTCATCCACCGAATGGTATTTCCTTTGTATGATTGATTGGTCAGCAGCTTTTTCAACAAATTCCAGCGAAGACCACTTTTTCCCTAACACGTTCATCCATTATCTTCCAGATTGGACATTCTGAGCTGGTGGCTCTGTGGTCGTTATGACTTACATTATTACAGTTGGTACATGTAGGCTGCTCTTTTTTGTTAGGGCAGGTCTCGTATTTGTGGTTGCCGCCGCAGTGAACACATGCCGTTTCTTCCTTGCAGAACAATTGGGTGTGTCCGAAACCCATACATTTATAGCATTGGACCAATGGTGACTGATCCTCCACTTTTAAGCGTTGGTATCCTACATTGATATGGCCAGCTTCTATCAAGCTTTTCCAGTTTTTTGGCGATAATTCTAATATGGTATTGCAAAGATGTGTATTCCTATGATTTTTTTTGTATTTAATGAATATTTTTTCCGAGAAATCTATACCTATCCCATTATTTTGTTTCTCCAGGGAATGCATTAGGTCATCATTAGTTGCTCCCTTGATAAGGCCTCTAATTATAACCAAAGAATTAAATTTTTTTCCATCTTCTATATTTATTTTGCCTTGTAGCCCTTTATTTAGTTCTCTTTTAAAATTATTTTTATCTTCCAGGGAGACCATATTGAAGATTAATTTGTCACTGTTCGCAACACCGATCCCCAGAGAGCGAACATCTACGTGCTTTTTGATGAGTTTTTCAATGTCGGCTGATTTTCTCTGCGGGTCGTCGGAGCTTATAACTAAGGCATGATTCTGAAGGGTTGTCTTCTGCCTAGCTGCAATAGTCGCATACGTTGTAGGTTGAGTTCCTTTTTTAATGTTTCCATTTTGTTTTCAATTTTTTGATTTTGGAATATTGTTTGGTCCATTTTTTTTATTATATCATCGTATTGTTTTCTGACGAGATCGATACTTTTTTGTGTTTCTTCTTTAAATGCTTCCATTTTCGTGAAAATTTCCATTTTCGTAATATCCATTTTCTTATCTATGTGTTGAATAATTTTGTCAATGTTTTTGTCTTCAAGCTCCAGTGCACTTTTAGCTCTAGTTGCCATGATTATGTTATGTTAAATTGATTTTTAATTTTATGTTTTTATATTATTTTTATAATTTTTTTTTATTTTATTGGATTATGTTTGTTTTCTCTAAATTTAATTTTTAATTTAATTAATTATGTGTGTATTGATTTGTTATATAAGTATTTATTTAAATTTACAGTACTGTTACTGCCATCTATTGCTTATTAACGGAACTTGATTAAATGAATTTTTGGTTTAGTTTGTGTGATTATTTACCGCCATCTAAGAACAGGTATTTTATGAATATAATAATAAAATAAAAAGATTTAGTGTGATTGAGGTTTGAACTCTGTCCGGTACTGGGCGAAATGTCTTGAGTCCAACACGTTACACCTTCGCCACTCCACTGGTTGACGTCACTGAGATTAAATTCAATATAAGCAAACTGTCAACGAAATGAACTGAAATTAATTAATGAACTAGAGCGAATTTTAGTTGTTTTTTAACACAAAACACTATTTTTATTGTGTAAATTCACAGTTTAAATTTGTTCCAAATTCACTTATTGCAATTATTTCCGGATTGTTTATTGTTTTATTTAACTCACTTCAAATAGGTGATATCCTAGTTAAATTGTGTCAATTTTTTAGACAAATAAAATCACTTTACGAGCGTTTCTCGGTAGTATTACTTAGTGTTATCCGGAAGCTTATCAATTCAAGCAATACCGGACTGTCAACTAATTCATTTAGAATTTTAAATAGAAATACCAAGTCAGTGAAATTTTTTCTGTCTGACAATTTGAGCATATTCATATTATTTTTTAACAGAGTGTTGCAGTTTAACATAATTGCTGGAATACGCATTTTAAAATTTAGAAAACGTAAGAATTTGTTTTGTATTCTTTCAACAGCTTGAACATGTATATTATAATATGGGTTCCAGACGTGACAGTTATACTCAAGTTGACTTCTTACATAGGCAAAATATAACAGTTTAATACACTTTATACTGTTAAAATTTCTAGTTACATCTACCAATATCTTGTTTAAATCACCTGTCTTCCTGTTGTGTGGGCCTCCTCTGTGCTCCTCCAGTGGCCGCACCGGCCCCTTGAGGGGGCCCGGGGGTCACATCGGGGCTACTGCGCCCCCGTGCTCTCTGCCCCGTGATCAGGTTGGATACGTAGCGGAACAGGTCGTTAGCGGGGTTCACCACGCATGACCAAAATATCGAAGTCAGCATACCTGGAGAAGGATTGAAAATTCGTTAATTAATCATTTACACATGGAAGAATTTGTGAATATGGGAGGCAGGTATGGGTACCGCCGACCCGGTAACTATTTATTGAAATTACCAACACCTCTGCTGTAGGTCACCCCAAGTGTTTAGCTACGTTTGGTGACTTAGCCCAGGTTCATGGGGTGAGGTTTTGCAGATCTTGGAGGCGGATGCGTCTGACCACCAACTGCGTGGCATGCGGAACAGGAGACTGGTTGAGGGAGACCTCTTAACATCTCCAGCCGGACTCTTTCGGAAGTTTGTCTTGTACCGCAGTGGGAGGGATAGATTCATACGTCCGTCACTCCTAGAAACACTGGACTCCTAAATTCCTACAGAACCCTCAAACCTTTTTCCTTCCTAGAACTTCCTCTCCTTCCTTTCCTAAAAAGACTCTCTACCTACACAATATCCCCAAAGATGATATATAGGCTTTTGGAGAATTATTTTCCTAAGGGCCTCATGTGTGGGTCTAGTGTAGGGAAACAACCATTGAAGTCCATCTCTAAAGACACTGGTTGAATTAGAATTGCTTGTATTGAGGAGTGTCTCCCTCCGAGGGGGTCCTCATTAGGATTAGGATTCGAGGATCCTATTTATTTGCATCACAAATAAATTATCCCTTTTTGCAAAACCACACTAAAAAGAAGTTGGCCTTAAGTCAACGGTGGTAGTGTTCTCACCGAAGAAGCCGCCCATCTTGCTGACGCTGGAGCCTTGGGTGGGGGGAGCGTCGGGGTCTCCGCGCAGCAGCAGTATGGCGCTGTTGGGGCTCAGGCCCAGCGCACGCATGCTCTGCCCGTCCTCAGCCTGCGTCAGGCAGCGACGAGGGTACAGGGTTGATAGGGAGAAGTTGCCCGAGCGCTGGAATACACAATTCATTCATGTAAGGCAGATAAAGGTATTTATTTATTTCTAATTTCATGCCCGGCTGGGCTTTTACATGTTATTTTTTTTAATTTATTACAAAGATCAT
Source organism: Limnephilus lunatus (assembly GCA_917563855.2). NCBI lineage: Eukaryota > Metazoa > Arthropoda > Insecta > Trichoptera > Limnephilidae > Limnephilus > Limnephilus lunatus. The sequence goes on along the minus strand of OU830596.1, from coordinate 2,984,558 downwards.
CTAAATAAGCACAACAAAATCATAAAACAAAATAGAAGACAAAATAAAAAACAACATCTAAAACAAAAACAAAGTCAAAAACTAAATAAAATCGAAACTAAATACTCCACCATGCAAGATGGAAAAATATAACATTAGGAAAATTACAATACATTGGTAAGATAAGTTGGTAATATAAATAGAGCTATGTAGTTTGTTTAGTTAAATTAAATTAAATTTTATGTTCTTCTTTCTGATATAAATTGGGTAACGACTCATTTATATTTGGTGAATGATGTGTTCAATATATCAACAACTTCTTTATCCACTGGAGCGATTTTTGCCATATATTGGCGCCATTTTAAATGTCTCCGATTGCTTTTCGGATAAAAAAGCCCACCATCTTCGGCAATTTTTTTTTTTTAGTATTTGTAGCTTGACTTAAAACGAAGCAATTGAAATGCTTTATCTATTATGACCACAGATATCGCAAATCCGAACTTCGTAGACTATTTTATAACGATGTTAAAAATTATTTTTTTCAAGCAGAATTTCTGATCAGCTGTTTACAGTTAAAATGAAGTGCTTTTTCCATAGACATGGACCTTTCATTATCAAGTATACCACCGACAATATACAGAAATCGAAAATATTCTACGTTGACTCAAATAAGCACCTCTCACGGCAGTTTCAAAATAAAAAAACACCCAGGATTCATGCGGTTATAAGCTTTACGATTTTTTAATATTTTTTTTTATAAATCCTACAAATACGAGATAAACGGGAAAATACTGGTTAATTCATTGGCTATATAGCACTATAATAAGTTTTTATGTTTCCATGTTAAAATTTGAAGGCATGATTTTTTTTAATGTTGGCGAAAAATTTAAAAAATTATCTTTTGAAAATGATCTGAGCAAACAGAGAAAAAGTTTTAAAATGCGCTTTCGCTCCAGTGGATAATGGTGAAACTATATTAAAATGAATCAATTTACAAAGTTATGACAAGAATAGAATCAGACGGCTAACAAATAATAATAATAATGGACAGACCTCGACATTATCCCGGACGTATTGTCGCAGCTCCCCGAGGGTGGATTCAGAACTAACGCTGGTGGTGTGCGTCTGTCCGTCGGGCATCTTGAACTGGATTCTGGTCACATTGCTGGTGTCCGCAGGTGGGGAGGGAGCAGTGGGGGTGGTGGGGGACGCTACAAGATAAACAACTCAAATGTTTGAAATTTAAGAGAAAAGGCATTAAAAAAATTTATACAATGAACACATTGAAGGACACTTGCCGGAAAACAGAGGTTTGCGATATGAGACTTACTATCAAATGTATTTTATCACAGGAGACATATGTTTTGTTAAGCCAATGAAAATCAGTCACCTTCGCAGCGCTGCGCTTTTTTTTTGTTAAGATCTGTTTGATGCATTTTAAAGGTTTCCATTTCATAAAATACAACAAATTTTCATTCAACTAAGTGTCGTTTTTTTCCGAAAGATAAAAATCAAAAGTTGCTCAAAATTGCAAGTAGTATATTTTATATGTTTTTTAAAACTTCAGAAAGATAAAAATCGAACAGCATTTATTAATTTGGCTTAAAGTTATAAAAATTTTAGCCTGTGGCTCTTTGTTTTTGCTTAATGGTATTTTTAATTGAAAAATTCGAATTTTTGTAAATACAAGGTTTGCGACACGACCAACTGCAAATTTAAAAATGTTAAGCTGTAGGTACCTTACCCTCTGCGGCCCACGGACAAATTTAAAATGGATAAATTGGAATTAGATAAAGAGGTTGATCATCACTGTCTTAGAGGGAACATCGGCTGCAAGCCACAGGATGAAAATTGGTCTGACGATATCCAACCACCGATAGGAGAGTACACAAGAATAGTAATCCTGGGAAGTCTCCGAAGGTATTGAAGTAGAACTAACCTGGTTTAGGAGCATCGGAAGGAGATCCGAATTTGCCTTGACGGTCGAGCCTGTCCTGCGCTATCTGCTCCAATATTCTAGCACGGATCTTCTCATTCTCCTTCTTTTCCTTCATCCTCTCTTCCTAGAAACAACATTTTTTAATTACATAAATTATTTTCCTATAATTTTTAACTGACACCGTCATGTTAAACCACGTAAACACTGCCTACTCAACCTTACTCATACATAAAAAAATATAAATAATATAACTATTTATAAAATTATTAGGGATAAGCCCCTGTCATAGGTCACCCCAAGTGATTCACTACGTTTGGTGACTTAGCAGGGATGTCAGGTTTCATGGGGTGACGGTTGTCTAGGTCTTGGTGGCGAACATGTTTGCCTAACTATTGCATAGTGGGCCTTTTTTTATATGTGAATACCACACAAGAGTCCCAACTGCTCCCGTCTGAAGCCAGTGAAACTATGGCATCCCCAATTGGGATATTTTGTGAGGCTAAAGGTAGTGGGGAGGGGAAGGAGATAGTGAGGAGGAAGGTGGGGGAAGTACCTGGCTATTCAGATCTGGTCCCCAAACATGCCATTTCAAACAACGTTTCAATTCTGAATGGTGGTCTTACACCAGGGCGATACTAAGAGTATCTTCCACTCTGGAAAGTGCAGCAAATATACTATATATTATTTTTAATTAATCGTGAACAACACAAATTAATCAATTAAAATTTATTTGCCCAATTTGCGGGATTCGATCCCGCGACCTTCGGTATGCGAGTCAAAAGCCTTTCCGCTAGACCACGCCGGCAGTCATATATCTTCTTCTTCTTTATGTGCCTTATCAGGTCCCCCCGACGTTGGCGATCACTCTTGAAAAGGTCTCTCTGTCTTGCGCTGCCCGGAATAGCTCCTCCACACTTCTAATGCCGGTCCACTCTCGTATGTTTCGCAGCCAAGACATTTGTCTCCTACCAGGCCCTCGGCGACCCTCTATCTTGCCTTTCAATATTAAATGGAGCAAGTGATACTTCTCCCCTCGAAGTATATGACCCAGATATGAAATTTTCTTGATTTTAATTAATGTAAGCAGTTCCCTATCTGCTCTAGCCCGCCTGAGAATTTCTATGTTGGTGATCATGTCGGTCCATGGGACCTTGAGCATTTTCCGGTGAAGCCACATTTCGAAAGCCTCTAACCTGTTCATGGTATTTATTTTCAAGGTCCATGTTTCACAACCATACAGCAAGACCGACCACACGTAACATTTTAGCATTCTCTGCCTTAGTTTTAAGCTTATATTGTCATTGCAGAAGAGGGATTTCATTTTTATGAATGCAGTTCTTGCTGCTTCAATTCTGCACCTAATCTCTATATCTGGGTCAAGATTCTCCGTGAGGATACTGCCGAGGTATCTAAATCTCTCCACCTTTTCGACATTACAACCATTTAACTGAATCATTGATCCAGAGTGATCTAGTCGTCCAAAAGTCATCCATTTAGTTTTATTGACGTTGATTGTTAGGCCCAGTTGCTCACCAGCATTATTAACAAGATCTAATAGGTCTTGGAGGTCACTGATACTGTCAGCTAGTAATACAGTATCATCTGCATATCTTATGTTATTAATGACAACTCCGTTGATCTTGAGACCCTTCTGGGTATTACTTAGGGCTCTTTTGAAGACATAGTTGGAATAAAGATTAAATAATAGTGGCGACAGGATACATCCTTGTCGTACTCCAACTGAATGGCGATTGCATTAGATCTCTCATTCCCATGTCTTATTTCTGCTGTTTGGAACCAATACAGGTTTTTAATGAAATATATGTATGTACTTTTGAAATTACGCTGAATCTATTAATTTTCACAAATTCAACTCTCTTAATACAATAATATTTATTTAATATATTTATTGTAATTTTATAATTTTGGCGGGTCATTGACTCATTGACCTGAGGGACAAGCCCCCGCTGTGCCGGTGTATCAATAATATTACATTATTTTATTAATTTTACCTTCAAAGTCTTCATTTCTTGTTCTTGTTGCCATCTTTTAAGTTCTGCCATGCCCGCTCCCTGCGCTCTTCTTTCTAGTTCCTTTTCTATCTCTGCCTGCAAAGGATAACGACAATATTAGGAAAATAAGAGTAATAGACTATAAAAAAATTTAACCAAATACAGTCTCTTTCACTTAATTGGGACACATTGGGCCCTAAACATTTTGTCCCAAATAAGCGGATATTCCGAATAAGCAAAGTTTAAGTTATTATAAGCGTAAAAATATATCTTTTTTTTCTTTTATTTTTAAAAAGAAAGACGAACATTCCCAGGTTACGAAAAACCCAACAATATTTGAAAATCTCCTGCTCCCATCACAGAAAGCCGAAAATGTTGCTTGTGTTGTGATGGAGGATGCTTGTGTAGCCAGTCGAGGAATCGAACACGCGACACCCGGGTGGGACCCAAGAGCTATGCCCACTCAACCACTGACCAGTCAAAAGTAAGTAAAACCGGTTATGTAAACAAATGTAAGTAATAATTTTTGAACTTTTTTATATGTATCCATGCGTATTACTTAAATTTATTTGAGTTCTCTCAAATGTATTTTAAAACTTTATAAAATTTTGAAAAAACACTTAAATACTGAAAAATAATTATGTACTAACTACAGGTGCGTAATATATACTTATATGAATATAAAAAAAAAATAATAATAATCAAAGATCATGAACAATTACATATTATAAACATAAACCCAAATGATGACTAATTATTCATGTATATGATACATGATAATATCGTAAGAAATTTTCCTAGATTAGCGAACGAAAAAAAAAAAAAAAATTTCTAATTTTGGAAAAAAAATTTCAAAAATATATACGCATACAAAAATAAACTGATTTTATTATTTCTACACAAACCTGAATATGTACCCAACAAGAAAAAAAAAACAATTCAAAGGAGTTTTCAAAGAAATCTTTATACTATTTTGAAAATGAAAATATCAATATTTCTGCAATTGACAGCTGCTGAAAGTGACCTGCAAAGTCATAGAAAATTCATTTAAAATCATTCTGAGAAGCTAGATTAATCAAATAAGGTGTTATGTCAAGAAAGATATTGGCGCAAGCGATTCTAACCTTGTCCTTCATACAGTTTCTTTATATACAAGGATTAAAGTCGCATTCCAAAACACCACAGATGAGAGGTTAACCCTTAACGGAACTTTAGACTATTTTTTTTAACTTCAAAATTTTGAACTGAATGACAAAAACCTCAGTAAATATGACGTTAATCAAATTTTTTATGAAGTTTTTGATAAGGGCAAATATTTGGCAGTATTACTTACTTCAATATATATGTGTTATTTTAACAAGCTCACTGCTACACTAGGTAATAATTATTTTGTACTAGCTGACCCGGCCACGCGTTGCTGTTGCTAACGAAACACAACGCCATCTACTGGATGGTTACCCAACTTTTATAACCACTGACATCTGCCAAATTGTGTACAAATCAAATCCCCACCGCCCGCTTATCAGCCCGCTCGTTAACCACATACAGACATTCTCCTTTATACAAGGTGTCCGAAAACTCGTAGTACAAGCGGGAAACTGGGGATTCCCCATCACATTTGGAGTTGATTTTGTAGTATAACTTTTTTTGATTTGAGCTTTTGTTTTCGAGTAAATCGAATCAGAAGTTTTTTTTTTTTTTGGTCAAATTCTTATAAATTATTACTGACGATCATAGTACCTAACTAATAAAAACTATTGAAAAGAAAAACAAATAAAGAATTCCGGATTTTAAGCATTATTTTGAAATCGCCCAAAATTTAATTCACTGTAAAAATAAAATAATTGGTCATTCGACGGTTAAATAGATCATCGTAAAATTTTCGCAGCTTGCAGTATAACAAAATCCGCTCTGTCTATTAGCTCCTTTCAATAAACACGTGAAATAAGAGACGCGCGATAGTTTTCAAGAAGTAGAATCATTCGCAGCTTGTACGTATCGCATTACAAAACAAAATTAGCTATCTCTATTCGCTCACTTCAATACACGCGAGAGAAGAGGCTAGAAGATTGCGGCTATGTTCGGACCTGTACAATCACGTGTTTTCGGGTATTATTTATTATTGTTTATGCAGTTTTCGGTTCACGGCTCACGCAATTGACGCGTTATGTTGACATTTTTTCTATCAACAACCCTTTCGTTCATTAAACTTTAAAACAATGTGTGTTTGTGTACTATTTTGTGATATTTTCGTAGTTTACCGTGATTAATTATTGTGTATTACAATGGAATAATACCAACGCCTGTTATTATGTTTTTGTGATGTACCAATGACATTTTAATGTGTTTTTTGTGATGTGCCTAGGGTTTTTGGATTTGAAAAGGAACATTACTACATAATGTAAGTTGGAACACAAATATGCTAATAATTTCTCTCACAAGGCTTATTCGAATTGGCCGAAAATCGTTCGTATTACTTTCAACTGGAGTAAATTATTGCCCGCCGCTTATTCAAATTGCTCCACAACAAAGTAAATACGTTAATTAACCATATTTTAATGCCTAGAAGAGGTGGAAGAATAACTTAGTAAGTGAAAATAAATAAACTATGGACACGAAAAAAGATTTTGCAGCTTATAAATAATTTTATAGTAGCATCTTCGAACTGTCAAAATAACATTGATCATTAACGTGTATCGTTAACCCTAAAGAACCCGAAAAAATTTATAAGATATATTTTTTTTTAAATTTGAATGTAAAAATGCTTAAATTTAAAATCTTTATGTTTATTTAGGTTCCCTATGTGATGTAGGTTCACCAGTTTTCCGCTTGTACTACGAGTTTTCGGACACCGTGTATATTATATATTTCAACCAATTTACACAAAACCTTGTAAAATCATATACCTAAACCTTCCTCATGAATCACTCTATCTATTGGTGAAAACTGCATGAAAATCTGTTAAGTCGTTTTTGATTTTATCGCGAACAGACAGTCAGACACGTCGGAGGACTTATGTAGATATGTGTTATCACTGGGTACCACAATTCCGCTAAGGGTTAAGCAGAAACGACTGTACATATTATTTATACTTTATTTTAAAATCAAAATTAATCAGAATAAATTGACTTACTTTTCTTTCTTCTTCCATTTTCTCCAATCGTTTCTTCTCAATCAGTTCTTTTGCTCTCTCCACCTTATCGTCGATATTCAGCTCAGCAGCAGGAGTGGGCACAGGTTTTGAAGAAGAAGTCGTAGAAGCTGCAGCTGTAGAAGTCGTCGGAGGAGCTGCCGTTGTAGAAGTCGGTGGAGGAGCTGCAGCAGCTGTGGAAGTCGGAGAAGCTATAGAAGTCGATGCTGATGTGTTGGTGGAAGGAGTGGGGATGTCTCCTTCTGAGGTTACTGGAGACGGGAGGCGAGGACGTCTGACGCAGACCTCTCCCTCGCAAACCACGTCAAATTCTTCTTTCGCATTGGGTGCCGCTGTATGATGAAGAAAATTACATTTGAATAAAGCATAATGAAATTCTGTTACATGACTCATTTATGAGAAAAAAAGGAGAGGCTACAATGGATCTTCAGGATTCCATGGACAGCCAGATGCACAAATGTGTCCATTCTGGAAAAGCTAGGCATAATAGGCATCCACAATAGGCTCTCAACTATCTCCCCTATTACGTATTTTAAGATACTTTGGACACATTTTTGGTCAAACTGAGAACTCCAACTTGGAGAAACTCATAATCACTGGCAAAGTGAAAGGCAGAAGAAGCAGAGGAAGGTCATCAATGCGCTGGAGTGACCATACGTTGGTGTCCTTGGCTCTCCATGCAGCGCAGAACCGCAAGGAGTTTAGGAGCCTTCTCTACCATGGAATTGGTGGAACTGCGGTACTAGGCGATGGATCAAGAGAGTCCTACTGGAGAGTAAAAAAGGTGTCCACAACCAGTCTCTCCCGAACATAGTTATAAGTGGTTCCATGACAACTCAGAATCAAGCAACTTCAACACAACATAACCTAACCACTAAAAAAACTTAAATTACTTTCCAAGTAAGGAGGTGTTGAAGTTGCATGATTTTGAGTTATCTGGAACCGTTTGGTGTGTAGACAGAGAAATAAAACATTGCGCTGTTATGTATAGATATGAACATATGAAGCACTTGTACGCAGCATCCTGGAATATAACTCCATTTTTGGGCCCCCTCTGAACAAAACTATATCCTAGAAATAGAAAAAGTGCAAAAAAAGTTTATGCGTTACCTGTATATGAGGGAACATACATACCCTAAAAGCCGGCCGAAAAATATTTGTAGGCAAACATTTTTTTAAGTTAATCTCCGGTACCATACTAAACCTGCCAATATTGAAAGAGATCAACTTATACGTCCCTAACTCGTACACTCGGGAGATCCCACATACTTTTTTATGTTCCGAAAGCGAGAAATTCTGCCTTTCAGAATGCATCATTAAACAGGGCGACTCAATTGCTTAACGAATCTCTATTGAACATCGACATCTTCAATGTCACAGTCAATGTAACCATCTCTTGTCATACGTGCCCTCTTGCACTTTTTTTTTAAATTTTATAATCTTCTGGATAATTTTTTAGTGTATAACTGTTTTATATAGAACCTGAATAAAATAAATAGATTTGCAGAAGAACGGGTGAACGATGTCGGCGATATATGCGTTTTATACTAATAATGGTTCATCTCCCTTATTTCTATTATCTACGATTGCAGCAAATGAGAAGGAATAAATAAAAGATATGTAGAACACTTACGCTGGGCGGTCTTGGCAGCAGGCTCCGTCCAGACCTTGTTCTTGGGTATGGCTCCTTGCTCCGCTGCCAGGAATGCTGATGAGGCAGTCGAGGAACTGGTTGCTGGAGCACCGGAGGGGGCTGGCTCGGACAGCTGGGTGGGGGAAGGTGTCTTGCCAACTGGAAAAGAAGTCAAGAAGTTGGGAAATTACTTCACAATTTAGAAGAGTACTAAAATTATATTATTTGTTGCAAAGTTAGAGATACAAAAGTCATTAATCTGGCACTTCTATTTCCCTCTGCCTATTGGAAGTTGGCCATCATCAGGGCGATCTTACCCGTGCAGGTTGTGGAATAACTGAGTTGTTACGAACTGTCAAGCAACGTTTTAATTTCTGAATGGTGATCTTACACCAGGGCGACACAGAGAGTATCTTCCACTCTGCAACGTGCCGCAAATATACTATATATTGTTTTTAATGAATTAATTGTGAAATTACACAAATTAATCAAATAAAATTTATTTGCCCACGCCGGGATTCATCCCGCGAACTTCGGATTGCGATTGAAGAGCCTTACCCCAAGACCACGCCGGTCGTAAAAAATAGTAAAATATTTCAATTTTTGACTATTCAATGAAGAACTTCTAAATAAAATAAAAACAGTTTAAAACTGTATTTTATTTTATACGTTCAAAAACAGTGAATTTATCTGAAACCGAATATAATGCGAAGCATTTTGACAGTTCACTTAACCCTCAGGCCTCTGGCATGTTTTATCAGAAGGTTAGAATATTCCGCTTTGCAATAAAATCCAAATAAATGTAATATTTCTGAATGTATCTGAAAACGTAGGCTTTAAAATTTGGGGGGGAAAGGGATCCGTGGGTCAAAAGATTTTGGGAATCACTGGTTTAGATCTACATATTATGGTAAGGGAAACACAACCATTTCTATGAGACCTATAAGAGCTGTTCCCAAAAGCAAACAAATTAGCCTAAAAGGTTAAGAGAAATATAAGGTTACATTGGATTAAGTTAGATTAGGTTAGTAAGTAAGTTACCCTTGTTAGCAGTGAGGTTATCTATCCGGCTGCTCAGTCCACTGACTCCTCCGGCAGTACTCCCGGCCACCACCTCCAGTGGAGTGCCGGTAGTCCCGATGAAGAATATCGAAGGAACCGGAACCAGCTGGTCTGCATACAAGAGTCAAGGAAATACTGCAGCACATTATCAACTCTTTACATGTAATATAGGCTTACCATTTGGTAAAAATATTAAATTAGTCCAGCATGTGCGGCCAGCATTATTATTTTCCGCTGTTACGATGCGGGCCAATCACAACCATGCAACGTTGCCACGATCGTGCCCTGCCAGTTCACAGCATATTTATCGGTTAAGTTTGACATCAAACTAAGAATTTTTAGTAGGTATGTCTTTTTGTATGGGAAAAAAGTTGGTATTTCTTGACTCCTACTATCATGTAGAATCTCCTTAAATATTTTTAATCAAATTATCATTTAAAAATGTAGCAGCCAAAAACATAGGAAAAATTACGTTTTTAGATTTTCGCGGCTAAAAGTATATTCGTAATTTGTTTTTGGGGTGTTATGCTCGGTAATTAAAATAACCCCCCCTCTGCAGTAAACAGGAGAGGGGTCGTTTTGATTACGGAGCATAACTTTTCACATATCACGTGGGCAGTGGTTACGGCGTATAATCTGTATTGTCTATGGCTTATCTGCGCATCATGGTAATCTGAAAGTATGTTGCCTGTTGTATGCTGATTTCTAACATTTTGGAAGATCTACAGTCTCTCGTGTCTAGTATGAACGAAGTATGTATGAAGAATGAGTTAATGATGAATGTAAGTAAGACTAAAGTCATGGTGTTTAAAAGAGAGAGTTCGAAAACAGTGTGCAATATAGTTGTGAATGATGAAAACTTGGAGCAGGTGGATGAGTTTGTGTATCTGGGTTTACGAGAGATGAAAAGGCTGATAGAGACATTGAAAGAAGAGTAAATAAAAGTAACTCCATTAATTGAGGACTGAATGCCATTGGCGCTAATAAAAAACTGTCAAAAGAAGCGAAGCTAGCAGTCCACAATGGAGTTCTGGTACCTACCCTGATGTATGGCAGTGAGGCATGGAACTGGCAGAGGAAGAATGAAAGCAAACTGAATGCTGTTGAAATGAGATCCCAAAGGCGGTAAAACCATGTATGATCATGTGAGAAATGTGGAAATCCGCAAAGAATGCAAGGCTGATGTAAGCGTAATGAGTAAGATTAAGAAAGGGACCCTCAGGTGGTTTGGGCATGTAGAGTGAATGAACGAGGAAAGGAGTGTAAGGAGAATATATGATGCAAATGTGAATGGTAGAAGAAGTCGGGGACGCCTGAGGAAGACACGGCACGATCAAGTGAATCAGATACTTGAGATGGGCCATGTCAAGAGTCAAATAATAGAAGAGTATGTATGAATGTGAATGAGGCAAAGAGTGTGTGCCAAGACCGACTTGTTTGGCGGTCTGTCCTCTCTGCCTACCTCTGCGGATTAATTAGTTAGTCATCTTCTTAGGAGTATGGGATTGTATGACGAGCGATATTGTACGTGCGATGATCTTTTATCTTTTACAGCTGTGTGTGACCCCGTTAAGCAAGGCATGGCTATAAATAATTCTGTTATCACAGCTCATTTTTAACCTTTGCGTATCCTTCTTGCTTTTAGGCTGCTTGTGAAATTTTAAATCTTGTTGATCTACAAACAAAATGATTGTCAATTTATGATTGATAACAGGCTTTGGCATACGGAAAATCTATTTTAGTCTCCTTCCTCTACTTTAATTCCTTAAAATGGCTTTTACATTAAAGTGATACATGAGATTATAAGTATACTGATACACACAAGGGTATTATATTAAGAACAAAATAAAAATTTAACCACTAGAGCGACCACGCGAAATAAATAAATTTTTCCTTGCTTGCTCGAGATTTCCAGAAGATAATTTTTTTAATTTTTCGCCAACATTAAAATCATACCTTCGAATTTTAACATGGAAACATAAAAACTTATTATAGTGCTATATAGCCAAAGAATTAACCTGTATTTTACCGTTTATCTCATATTTGTAGGATTTATAAAAAAGTCGTAAAGTTTATAACCGCGCGAATCCTGCGTGTTTGTTACTTTGAAACTGCCGTGAAAGGTAATTATTCGAGTCAAAATAGAATATTTTCGATTTCTGTATGTTGTCTGTGGTATACTTGATAATGATAGGTGCATATCTATGGAGAAAGGACTTAATTTTAACTGTAAAAAAATGATCAAAAATTTGAAGCAAAAAAATATTTTAAAAATTTATTTTTAATATCATTCTAAAATAGTCTACGAAGTTCGGATTCAATAGCTTCGTTTTAAAATAAATGGCTGGCCAAGGAAATGTTTTAAATAATTACAATAAATGTTTTACGAATAGTAGGAAAATGTGGTCCAATTTTGGACTGCTGTCAATCGCAAAAATAAAAGTGGTCCATTTTGTTACCATAATCGCTCTAGTGGTTATGAGTACACAAAATAATGTACGAGTACACAAAATAATGTATGAGTACACAAAATAATGTATGAGTACACAAAAGAATGTACGAGTACACAAAAAAATGAATGAGTAAACAAAAGAATGTTTGAGTACATCAGACTTCATGTCAAATAATTGTTAAGGATACAAATTTGCGCAAACTGTGTATACGCTTCAGAGCCGCTGATGAGTTTGATGGCAACGAAGTTCTCTTCCACTCCAAGACGTGAAGACACTTCCGGAGAATCGATCAGCTCCGTCATTGCCTTGGATTGGGCATCGTCTCCTGCAAAATAAAAATATTATATATTTGAATATGCAGGGTGTAACGGGACGTACCCGAGGGATTTTAACCAGCGACTCCTGAGCATATTTGGACTAAAAAATGTACGTGTCATGACGATTTTTTCTATTAAAAACATTAAAAATATATTTTTTTATTACACGTCGCCACTGACTAGTTAGATAGTGGCGCGTTTATAGCCTGGCGGTCATTTGATAAGCATCGCGTCTCGTTCTAACAGCATGTTAATTCACGAAGCAGCGCACGAACAGCTCACACCCATCACGACGGGTATATCCCATAATGGGAACAGTAGCTAAATGTGATTGGAACATATTTTTTGATAGATCATATTTCTCCCTATGATAGTAAGGGAAATATAACAATTTCTATGAGACCTACATGAGTTGTTCCAAAAACCGAGCAAATTAACTACATTAAATTGTTTTAAAAATATTTAATTACAGAAAAAATTATGTACTAACGATATGAATATGAAAACAAAACAGTCAAAAAATACCTAGGTACAAATAAAAAAAAATTCATGAACAAACTTTACGTTGACGAATCTCAGCAGATGATGAATAGCTGGCGTCGGCGAAGTCTACCGAATTACTGCCGAATGAACTCGGAACTTAATAAGCCGGTGTACCAGCTAAGCGGAAATAATGTTGGCTATTCAGATACCAAATACAGCTAAAGCCATTTCAAAAAACGTTGTGATTCTGAATGATGGACTTTCGCCAAGGCGATGCTGAGAGTATCTACCACTCTGAAGATGGGAAGGATTTTTTTTTTTACATTAACTCCACTTAGCAGCCCTGAGATGCTGTGTGAAGGGCCTTTTTGAGGAAAGGAAGGAATGAATATTGGTCTTGAAGAGACCCGTGTTGTAAGGAGGAGGAAACACAAAGGTCCGAAAATTGTTCCACAGCCGAGCTGTTGAACTCAAAAACGAATCAAAGAAACGACCTGTTCTCATGTGACTACAGTCAACCGTACAACCGTCTCTAAAGATTGCAATCCTCTAGTGAAGATGGGAGAATCTATCAAATGGACCGCCTGTTTCTGCACAGATTCCAAGGTTTTTTCAGGTATTTTGGAGCTCCAGAACTGAGGTGGCTGCCAACTTCAACCATGGGGCGCCCTTGCGATTTGTACAGGGTTAGCAGTTGTGAACTATTAGAGAATCTGCAATTTTTGAGAGGGTAATTTAACTCTGGCTTCGACGGAGCCCCCATACCTGAGCTGGTCACTTAGAGTTATACCAAGCATAACAATGGAGGGCCTGTTCGGAAGATTGCTTCCGTTGAAACATTAAATTCAACGAGATTATTTTTACCCCAAGAGAAAACACTCTCGTGGTAATCTAGGTAGATTTTTAGGAGCAAAATAACAGATTGTAAAAAACAATAAGTCAGATAGCATCATCAAATAGACCCACAAGGGACCTGCATGGCTAGTAAGTTTGTGATATAAATATATTTTTTTATCTTAAGTAGCGCAATATGATTTGACAATCTTAAACCACAAAAAATACTTCTTTATCAATTTTACTCAGAACTGGATTTGATCAGGGATCATGGATTTGATAACAATATCAAGGATCTATTTATTTTCACTGAATCGGTAATTGAATAACCTCAAAATGTTGTACGGAAACAAGGTTTTTAGCCCCTGAACCAAATGTTACAAATATTTAAGTATTATAAAATTTAAGAGTCTGAAGGTGTCCATAGCGGGACGAAACCGATTGGTAAAAAATAAGTAAAAAGCGCTCTTTTTACATTAGCTCCCCACAGGTGAATAATTTCCCTCAGGGCCAATGTCATCTTTGGGGATGCTGTGCAGAGGGGTCTTTTTGAGGAGAGAAAAGAGTGAACATGGGTCTTGAAGTGACCCATGTTATAAGAGGAAGGAAACGCAGACACCTGCAAATTGTTCCACAGCCGAGCTGTTAATAGCAGTCAAGTACAATAAGCATTGTTTCAAATTAACTTGTGTGTTGCCACAGAAATCGTTATAACAGCTCTGTTATGGTTCTAATGACAACCCTAAAACAAAAAGTAGTAAATCCATATTGAATCAAGCTTCGCATCTCTATTCAAAGTTATCCATAGAAGTACATAAAAATACTTATTTTGTAAAAACAGTTTTCACCCGCCAAATCACCTACGCGCTGCTAAACATTGCTATTTTTTTATTAAATATTCTTGTATGAAATGATTAAAAAGTTAGGTGACTAAATTGTTTATTATTCATTTATACGATAGAATAAGTATTGTTTTTTTACATAATCCGTGATTTTAGTACCGCTTTCACATAAAAACATCACGTGAGTCATTTGTACATTTTTTTTATGTTTGCATTCTAAATTTTAATATTTACAAATGTTAAAATTTATTTGCAATATAACAATTTGAAAGCTTATTTCGTAACCTTTCAAAAACAGTTTTAGTATTCGGCTACGTTCAGAAATGTTTCATTTATAGAGCTTTCATTGTGAAGCGGAAATAACACAAAGTTTTTGTAAATCTGACTTTTCATTTAAGACGCAAAACTCGCATATTGGCAATAGGTTGGAGCAGTTAATATCAGTAGATAAAAAAGACACCGCTAGAAAGACATAGCAATTGATGTATTTTTCAAGTGAAAACTTCTTTACCACCGTTGAGTTTTGAAACTCGACGAAACGGAAATGAGCAACATTAAAAAGAGACAAACACATACATCTATAGAATTTAGACTGCGAGAAAATGATATAGACTAATCGGTGTCCTCTTCGTGCGGCGGTTCGTATAATAAAATGTAAAATAATTTTTAAACTTGGCAAAAATATTATCATAAACTAACTGAAGTCCCCGGAATTTGATTTCGAAAACTCTGTGTAAAGCCCGGACATCGCCGGGGACTTCAGTTAGTTTTATGATAATATTTTTGCCAAGTTTAAAAATTATTTTACATTTTATTATACGAAGCGCCGTACGAAGAGGACACCGATTAGTCTAAGGTCACATGTACAAAATTTCATCAAACTGGGCATAAAACTGTAGATTTGCACACAAATCAAATACACACCGCCTGCTTATGAAAATGTTCAGTAGTTTTTGAGTTTATCGCGAACCGACAGACAGACGCGGCGGAGTACTTTAATCTTCTTCCTTTATCTTCTATATAAATATCTTCTATATAGGACTTTAATCTTCTTCGCGCACATACCGAAATGTATGTGCGCGCATAACTTCCAAACGACTGCACTAAATTGGATAATTCTTTTTTTTTGGTGTTCATTATTGTAAGGACAAGGTTTGTATAAAACTACTAGTGAGCTCTGGCATTATGAAATTTGTATAAAAAAAATTGCAACTGTTTGAAAATTGAATGTACCAGGACTGAATGTATGGAATGCGGGAGGGGGGAAGAGGGAGGGTAACCTGGGAGGGGGAAGGGGAACCTGGGAGGGGAGAGGGGAACCTGGGAGGGGGGAGGGGAACTCAGGAGGGGGGTTCGCAGGATGGGGGAAGGAGAGGAAGGGGAGGCAGAAGCGGAACAGAACAAATGGGAAAGGACACGCAGGGAGAAACAATTTCTTTATTTAAATGGCATAGCAACGCATGCTGGAAACCAGTTAGTTTACAATATGTAGAGATAAACCCTACAATTATCTTACTCCTTATACTCTGCATTGGTCTCATTCTCTGGAAGTTTAGTTTTCTGAAGATTTCACTTCAGCCGCGTGTGAACTGCACACATCTTTTATTTCTCAGTAATGATAAACTTCAAATACGCACAATTCATTTAAACAGATTATCATCGTGGATGTCCAAATAAATGGCATGTTACGAGAAAAAGGTGGCTTTTCCTGGTACACAATCTTACAAAGGACACGCCTTTTAGCTAGTACTGTGTGGGCTGTTAAATCAGTAATCTTTCAATTCTTCTTATTGCAATTCCTCGAAAAAAATATTATAAGCCATCTGTCAAAAGATAAGGATCAATAATATATGAACACTTGAAATATCACTGACATTGGCATGTTTATTAGAGTGGTAGATACTCCCAGTATCGCCCTGGTGAAAGGCCACAATTCAGAATTGAAAAATAGCTTTTTATTAATTTTGAAGTGAAAACTTATTTAGCACCATTGTGATTAGAAACTCGATGAAAAGAAAAATAGCGACACTAAAAAGAGACAAAACACATACATCTATTGGATTTAGCCTACGAGAGAATGAGATAGTATAATCTGCCTCGTCTTTGTGCGGTGCTTCATGGGGTTTTTACATTGGGTACATAATGATTACAATTGTTTACACAAGGGTTAGTAATAAACAATAGGTTGTAAAAATAATTTCTTACATTACAGTGGTTTACAATTAAATATAATTAAAATAAAAGTAATAATAATAAACCGAAATTATCAGAAATAATATCTCGACATAAAAGAATTGTTTAAGTATGTTTTAAACATCAAATTTGTTACATTAAAAATGTCAATATTTGTACAGATTTTTCACAAAAACCGCGCTGTACATGTCATCCAAATATTATGATTATTATTAAGTGCTCCCAACTGTTTGGAGCTATTTTTTAACAATAATTTATTGTCTTTATTATTTTTAACCTTATTGAATTCATCGTCTTAAGACTGCGGCATCTCCAATTGGTTTATGTTGTGAGGCTGAAGGTGGGGAGGGAGAGAAGACGAGATAGAAGTGAGAAAGTACCTGGTTATTCAGATCTGGTCACCAAACATGGCTAAAGCTATCTTACTAATATTATAAATGCGAAAGTTTGTATGGATGGGTGGATGGTCCTTACTCCTTCACGCAATAAATACCGAATGGAATATAAAAATTCTTTCACTAATCGAAAGTTACATTATTTGCGAGTAACATAAGCAGTAATATATTGGTGAGCTCTGACGTTATGAATTAGCTGTGGCGTTGTGAAATGATTTATTATACGTTTATTGGCAAAGCGTGTTGCTAAGTAAATGTTTGACGTAAGCTGTCAGGAGATTTCTTTGATAGCGAAAATTCAAATATGAATATTTAGTGTAGGTAGATACAAATATAAAATAGGTACTAATCTACATTCTGACCTAAGCCAACAGCTATACTAATATTATGAATGTGAAACGGAGCATATTTGATTGTTGATTGATTGGGGGAGGGGGAGGGGTAGTGCGGGGGGAGTGGGGGGGGAAGAATATCCGAGCGAAGCCGGGTGCAAAAGCTAGTATATAATATAGTTGACCCGGCAACGCGTTGCTGTGGCTAACGAAACACAACGCCATCTACAGGATGGTTACCAAACCTAGATAACCAAGTGTTGTGTTGATAAATTAACTCACACCGCCATCTGTTAGAAACTTATGGAACTTACAAATAATTAACTAAATAAATAACTAACTATAATAAACATTTAATACACAATAATAAATATTGAGGTCAATAATCACGATTAAAACAATCCTATCTTTTAAGTTGGACCAAATTAAACACAGTAAGCCAAATTTCATCAAAATCAGTTAAGCAGTTTCGTAGTTTATCTCAAACAAACATTGTGACGTAAGATTTTTATATATAAAGATAAGTGAATATTAATTTAAAAAGCCAATTGAGTTTGGGAAACTGTGCTTTTGACCAACCAAAATAAAAATAACACTAGAAACCATTTTACTAATCTTTTGGACTTTTTGTGGCCACAAAAAATCCAAAGGATTAGTAAATAAAGGTTATCATATTGGAGACAACAATATTTTCAAGATTTTTATTTATTTTCCCTAAACGTAGAGATGCGGAAATCATAAAAATGATGAATTATCACCAACGCTACCTTGTAACGATTGATTTGTAACACGCAGTGGCGGTTCTTCACAGGGGGCAGTGGGGACAGTCCCCACCAGTTACACCCGAAACCTACTGAAGGAAATAACATTCACCAAGATGAATGAATACTTTAAGCATAAAAGCAATTAACATTTGCAGGAATAAAAAATAGATAAAATATTCCTGATGAATAATGCGATCCACGACCACCCAGGCTGACCAGCGGACAGCCCATCAGCGCACAAACTATTATCCTAGAGTAGCCAGACTCATGTCCATAACCATAGTCCTCAGCACGCAGAACTTACCGTGCACTTGGGGAACAACCCAAGTTGTCCCTTTGGGCATTTCAGATCGTTTTTTGCATTTCTTTCTCGACTGTAGGCAATCCCAGAAGCGCGCATGCGCATTTGTATGTGAATTTCAAATAGCGTGGGAATAATCCATTGAATCCTTTCATGACAAAATACCGAACCGAATAGTTTCGGGCGGGAATCGCTCGCGTTCAAATGAAGTTCGATAATAATCTTGCAAGATAAAGGTATTATTATAATATTGTTATTAATTGGTATATATTTACGCACATTATATATTATTTTGAGTTTAGATATCTGATTACCATGATTTGACCTTCCAAATTTTTAATTTAGAAATTTTATATTATATTCTCTGGGTGGTGAGATTACGGTACAATAGGTATACGTAAAAATTATCGACCCCCACCATCAAAGCAGTGCTCGAGCCGCCACTGGTAACACATATCTTCTTACCCCGGTTTCTGACATCGAATCAAGGATATCGATCGGCTGCCAACATCCCTAGATACATTTTGACAAAGAGCGAATTCACACAATTAATTGCAATCTTAGGTACAAAATTGTGTGAAGGTACAAAGGTGTGTTCACAATTATGTCCTCTGCGTGCGAACTCTATCTAAATTTCTTTAAATAGACAATAAACAGTGTTAATTTCAAGCGACCTCCCAGGTAAGTATGGTCCTGTATTAATTCATTTTAGGCAGCATCGCGTTCATTGGTCAAAATATTGTACATATATTTTCATATCAGTGATCAATGAACTGGTGTATGCAATTTTTGGCCATAAGTTGTTTTTAATTGTTTGTCTAGATTGTAGTCTTTCTAGATTTTAGGCATGTACCTATGGTAAGTTTGTACAGCGCCCTTGAGGTGATTTTTCACAAAAACGGCGCTATATAAATCGTCCAAATATTATTATTAAAATGAATTCGGTAATCAAATAATTTTTAATTAAATGAAAACAATTGACTTTGTATAAACACCTCTATATAATCGATATTATCAACATGTTTCGAAAACTATGTTTTCTTCGTCAGGATAAGATTAATTTCCTAAAAACGTAGTTTTCAAAACATGTTGATAATATTGATTATATAGTGTTGTTTATATAAAATCATTTTTTTTCATTTAAAAATGACACCAAAAGTGTTTTTGTAAAGTTTGAAGAAGAAATTTTTTTAGACCACCACGGAAGAACGGTCAGTTCCTTGGATTAGAACTCAGAGATCAAAGTTCAAAATCTGGCAGAAGCAAAAAAAAAGTGTCCAATTCTGCAATCTAAAAAGCGTGAAATTTAATATGTACTTATTTAATATCATTTAAGTTAAAAAGATGAAATTAAATTAACCCCCCAGGTTAATTATTTCACTTTTCGGAACAACTCATATTGGTCTTATAGAAATCTTTGTCTCCCTTACTATCATGGTTAGAAATATGATCTAAACGGTGTTAGAAAAAAAAACACCACACTTTATATTCAAATCTAAAAGTTAACCATAAAATAATTAAAATGTACACCTTTATAAACCAAAGACAGTGACCGCAATAAAAAAAATAAATTTGTGAAACTTTGGGAATTTTTTATTAATTATTTGTACATGAAATGAAAAAAAGTAAATTGACGATAATGGTTCCTGGTTCCCGGCATGCGGGTTGCCATATTCAAAGAAATACATTGTTTCTCCCTGAAACACCTTTCCCGTGCGTCCCCGTTCCCTCCCGCGTCCCCTTCCTAGCTAGCAACATAAATTATAGCCTATATGTTATTCTGATGTATGAGCTGTATTATTGTAAAGTTTCACTAAAATGTCTGTAAAGTTTCATTAAATGTCTATTCTATTATCGACATCGTTCCAGAGCTTCAAGAAGCTCTGCGGCGAATGGTTGCTGTGTTTTCGATTTGGTTTATGATATATATTTTTTATAATTTTTTTATCGGTTTTTGATTTTGATTTTATTAGATTTTATTTGATTACATTTTTTTTATTATTTTTCACATTTTTATTTTTATTTATTTATATATGAATTGATTACATTATTTACTTTGACTACATTTTTGATAATATTTTATACTTAATTTGATTTTATTTTGAATTTGATTTTATTTTGAATTTGATTTAATTTGAATTGATTATATTTTATTTGAATCGATTTTATTTTGTATTTGAGTTTTAATAATAAGATTATTGCGCTAATTTGAATTCAGATTTATATATATATATATATTTTTAATTAAATAATTTATTTTTTTATTTTAACTTCTATTATTTATATTGTGTGCGTTGAATTAGAGATTTGATATTGATTTAATTATTTTTTATGGAATTTAAATTATTTGTATTTATTTTATTTTCATCCAATTTAATTTAATTCATTTTTATTTTATTTATTTCCTGTTTTATATTGGAGGCACTGCTGAAAACCAGCTGCTTTCCAAGAAAAATCCTGAATTGCAGCTGAGCAGTGACCTTTTCATCAATAGAATCAATGATAAAAAAATATGAATGTATACCTATTACGATACGATACGATTGTACCACCCCAGTCAGGAGCACTCCTGTCCCGGTGAGACCGGTACACCAGGGGGCACTGTTTGTTAGGGCTGGAACACGTGCTCTGAGGATAGGAAGGAGGTTGGAGTTTAATCGACCGGTATACATGGCAACCTGGAGCCAATATTGGAATATAGGATGGGCAGGAATAAATGAAATGATTGAGCTATATATATATAAATATCGTTTCTCGCCTTTCGCTTATTTTGCTTCCAATTTCTTCTCGCTTACAGCTTATTGCTTTCCGTTTTCATCTTCCCACATCCCGCGTATATATGTATTTTTTGGTTGTTGCCTCCTGCTGCTTCTAGCTTCTCGTTTCCGGCTTCCCGTTATTTGTTTTCCGCCATACGCTTGCCATAGCAGGGTTTTTGTTGTGTCTTCTTGGCTGTTCTTCCTTCTTCTCTTCTGGGTTCTTATTGTCACTTCATGGCTCCTTTCGCCTCTTCTTGGATCTTCTCGACTCTTCCTCAGCTCGACTCGGCTCTTCTTGCCTCTTCTTGAATCTTCTCATCTCTTCTGGGCTCTGTTTGGCTCTTCTTGCTGCTTCCTGTCTCTCATTGTCTCTTCTTGGCTCTCCTTGCATCTTCTTGGATCCTCTCGTTCTTGGCTCTACTTACATCTTCTTGACTCTAATTGGATCTTCTAGTCTCTTCTTGGCACTTCCTGTTTATTCTTGGATCCTCTTGCCTCTCCTTGGCTCGTCTTGTCTCTTCTTGCCTCTTCTTGAATCTTCTCGTCTCTTATTTAATCTTCTTGTCTCTTCTCCTCTCTTCTTGCTTTTTCTCGTCTTCACTTGGCTCGTCGTGGATCTTCTCTTCATGGTTATTCATGGCACTTCGCGGCTTTCTTGTCACTTCTTGCCTCTTCTTGAATCCTATTGCCTCTTCTTGCCATCTATTGTATCTTTCATCTTTTCGCCCCTTCTTGACTCTACTTGTCTCCTCTTGTCTGTTCGTGAATCTTCCAACTGCTTACCCACCCTTCTTGTTCATTCTTGTCTCTTCCAGTCAAACATGGTATTCAATTCAATATATCATCAAAAGTTAACATTTCAATGGGAATTAAATTAATTTTTATACAAGGCAACCTAATATGCTAATACTCGAACTCGGATGGACTCAGATTTTTATTGAGTGTTGTTTTCAAAATTCTGTCATTTTCCTGCTTCTTCTGGTCTTTTCTTGCTTCCTTTTGTCTCTCTTTCGTCAATTTCAGTCTACCCCAATATCTGCTTAGAAGTTCTTGCTTCTACTGGCCCGTTCTTTGTTCTTCTGGCTTCAACTTGCTTTGTCTTGCTTCATTTCGCTTGTGAAATATCCCAAAACTGTGCTATACAAATTTTATGTTGTGTTATTGTTATTATTATTATTTTTCTTGGCTCTCCTAATTTTGCTTGCATTTTATTCGTTCTTCTAGTCCCTGCAGGTGTCTTCTTGCATCATCTTGACTTTTCTTGACTTGTGGTGGCATTTCTTGTCTCTTTGTGCATCTTCTAGCCTCTTTTGATTTTTCTCCTCTTGTTTCTTCTTGTAACATCTATCATCTTCTTGAATATTAAAATCAGATAATTCCAAAGAAAACAGAGGAACTCATCCGAAGAGTAATAGTCATAATAATAACGATAATGTTTAATTCCATGATGTGTTAACCCGACTGAATTAACGATAACATTTGAGATAAAGATAAAAGGGGTAGGTACTTGAAAAGAACGTCTTTCAGATTTCAACTGAAACTAAAAACCATTAAAATCCTGAATTGCAGCTGAGCAGTGACCTTTTCATCAATAGAATCAATCATAAGAAAATATGAATGTATACCTATTTTAAAAAAAAAATCTATTAATGAATAAACGTTTTTATTATTATTATAAAATCCATTCAGTAGTTTTTGCGTGAAAGAGTAACAAACACATACATCCGTATAAACTTTCGCGTTAATAATATTAGTAAGATTTGCCTAATAAAATATGGGTTTTAATTTTTTTTCACTATCAGTATTTTAGTTAGATAAAACGTAAGGTGAGCCATTTTTTGTGGAAACTTTTTTATGTTTGCATTAAAAAAAAATTATATGTTTATTTCGAATTATAAAATTTTAAAGCATATTTCATTACCTTTCAAAAACAAGTTTTAAGTTTTTAATTTTCAGATGCGCTCATAAATATTCCATTTATTTGGTTTTTATGGCAAAGCGGAAATGTTTTGAACTTCCGACAACAGGCTGACAACAGGCCTGATGCCTGAGGGGTTAATATAAAACATTAAATATAATGATTATAATAGTGCTGTTATCAATAGCAGACTGTTATCAACATCTACAGATAAGGTACCCTGATAAGAGACCATATTGTTGTGAAAAACATATGGAATCATTGACGATTTGATATTTCGCCTGAAAACACTGTTAAAGAAGTATTCCAAGAAACTGATGAGTTTGTGTTGCAAGTTACAATACGATGTTTTAGTAAAGTGATTTGGCTTGAAATTTCGAATAAAAATCTGCATACATGCTTAACAGAATTTCTAAAATAAATTGAATAGAAAACTGTTGAAACATTTTACAAGTGGAAGTTTTACAAAAAGTTTATTAAGTAATGGAGTATGCAAGAGGTGAGATATTTATTATATTTTACTCAATACGACCTTAAGACCAGGTCGTAAGCGCTCGAAAAGAAGAAGAAAAGGGAGATATGTAAATACGAATGTTAGAGGGAGCCTGCTAATATTAAAAACGATAATAATTAAGTGAAAATGTTTAATAAAACATGACTCGTTTAAAATAGAGCAAAAATCTCGTGGGAAATGTCTTAAATAGCATTTAAAGAGACACTGAATTTTTTCATACATATATATAACTTGTAAAATAACATGTTTATAATAATTTTCGGAGCATACTTTGCGATTTTTTTCTATCGAGGGAATTTAATAATAATAATAATAATATTTGGCTGATTTATAAAGCGCCGTTTTCATGAAAAATCACCTCAAGGGCGCTGTACATACACGCTTAAAATAAAATAAGATTAATACGATAGGCTTACGACTATGATTAAAAATTATAACTAGGTTATTATTATGTACATAGCTAGTGACTTACGACTAAGACTTATTACTACTGACTGAAAACTAGTGGCATACATATATATTTACAAATGTGACTAAAAATTAGAGATTTACAATTAAAAGAGGTGTTTACATATAACAATAGATATTTTTTAGTTTTGCGAGGTGTCTAATATTACCAAGTGATCAACAAAACTCTACCGGTATAGGTACAGACAGAGAAGAAAGTTATTGCTGCAAGTCGAAGCAGTTTGATGATTTTATATATACATGTATACATACAAACATATTTTATTCTACACTCTCATATATGTAATTACCTTTTCGGCTTGGCAAATGTATAGATATTGTCTTAAAAAAAAACATATATTTTTTTTAGAAACTGATATTGTGTTTTTGACGTGTTCCACGATTTTGGTTGCATTTTTCGTTGGTGTGCGTTGTAGAATATTTGAAAACTGTGTATTTTTAAAATGTTAATTTATTAATATACTTTATTTAGTCAGTTAAATACAGCTTGTTGAACCTGTATATATTATTTTTAATTAATTATTTAGATCTACTTAGGGAGTGCATTTTTACCATGTTCCATTTCTACATTCAATGAAATCAGACATTTTGAAATTAATTTTAGGTGTATTAGATTATTTTTTAACGTTAACTCCATACAGGAGGCCCTGAGGAAAATAATTTCCTTCAGGGCCTAAGTCATCTTTGAAGATGCTGTGTGGAGGATCTTTTTTGAGGAGAGGAAGGAGTCTTGAAGAGGTAGAAGGGAGGAAACACAGAGGCCGGCAAATCATTCCATAGCAGAGCTGTTGAACTCAAAAATAAGTCGTAGAAGCGATCTATTCTCATGTGACAAATGTCAACTGTGTACATATGTTGGGCGCGCTTTTGGCTTGTTTCCCGACTATGCACCGGTGCCGAAGGGATCAATGATACCAGTTCCTCGGAACATCTTCCATCATAATACTGATAGAACAAGGACAGCATTCCCATCTGACACCTGTGCGTCCGATTGTTAATATAGGAGAATTTGGCAACTATCCAAAGAAGCGAAGCTAGCAGTCCACAATGGAGTGCTGGTACCTCATGATGTATGGCAGTGAGGCATGGAACTGGCGGAAGAAGGATGAAAGTTGACTGAATGCTGTAGAAATTAGGCGTATGTGTGTAAAACCACATACAATCGTGTGAGAAATGTGGAGATCCGCAAAGAATGCAAGGCTGATGTAAGCATAATAAGTAAGATTAAGAAAGGGACCCTCAGATGGTTTGGGCATGTAGAGCGAATGAATAAAGAAAAAAGTGTAAGGAGAATATATGACGCAAATTTAAATGGTAGAAGGAGTCGGGGATAGCCCGGGGAAGACACGGCACGATCGAGTGAATCAGATATTTGAGGTAGGCCATGTCAAGAGTCATAATAATAAAAGAGTATATATGAGACGGTGTATGAATGTGAATAGTAAAGATTGTGTGCCAACACCGAGATGTTTGGCGGTTTGTCCCCTTTGCCTACCCCTGCGGAACTGGTGTGCAGCATCAAAATTTAAAAAATGTATATAATTACTAGCTGACCTGGCCACGAATTGCGGTGGTTAACGAAACACAACCATCTGTTGGATGGTTACCAAACCTAGATAACCAAGTGTTGTGTCGATAAATTAACTCACACTGCCATCTGTTAGAAACTTATGGAACTTACAAATTAAAAAGCATTTTCCTCATTTTCAACAAATATTTAATGAACATTTAATTCGCAATTATAAATAGTTCAGGATCAAATTACACACAGTAAGCCAAATTTAATCAAAATCGGTTAAGTAGTTTCGGAGTTTATCTCGGACAAACATCGTGACGCGAGATTTATATATATATATATATATAAAGATTATTGATGATGGTATTTCCAGGTATCACGGGTATCCTGGCCATTGTGGTGTTTCTGAGCGGCCCCGAGCTCACGGAGCAGTATGTGGTGTCCACCTACTCAAACAATCCCTGCGGAGCTGAGCCACTGAGCTATGAAAGCGTAGAAAGGCCCATTCTTAATCCTTACCCCGAAACTGCACTCAAAATGACCAGGTGAATTTCATTTTATTAATAACTCAGATTAACTACACTTCATAAGTCATACATATATCTACTAATGTTAAACTATTTGGGCCTTGATTATCCAAAACATTATTTATACCAGTTTTCTGCAATCTTTTCTCATTCACAAAACACCAAAGTTATTCCCAGAATTCCGCAGCACACACAGACATATGAATATTGATAGACCAGAACATAAAAGTGCGGGGTAGAAGCCAACTACAGCGGGACGAAGGGCAGGAAGATGGCTTTGGTGATACGTGATTCGCTAAAACTCAATCTGACAGTATATAGGCATCTCGCACTATAAAATCATCATTTAGTTCTTAAAAGTAAACTCTGCTTTTGAATGAATAGACCTTTTTACATGGGAGCGCAAATTGCTCGCCACGCAATGAACAAATTTGAAGTTCAAATACGTCAAAGTAAGGTCGCCAATAAGGTCGAGTTCAATATTTTGTTGCTGTATTAAGTGAAGACACTTTTATAAATGTTTCATAATTTACTTACCCCAGTAAACAGGGAAGGGCACACGCCATGTATCTCGAGTGACAGTGTATGTTACAAAAATGATCATATTATGTGATCTGAATTGGCTTAAAATAGTGTAAAATAATGCTTGCTTATGGAATGTAATACCACAATTGGGTTTATTCTCTTTTTCTCTTCTATGTTTACACGTATTTATAGCACAAGCCACCATTTTTACCGTGTTATTTACGATGAGAGCTCGACACTGGTCCGGACACGAATGATGACGTCACATTTTTTAGATTGACGCGTGGCTCTCGCAAGCCCAGCCGGTTCAGAAAAATGGTTCCAATGGGAGGGGGAAATAATACGCCTTTTATCGCTTAGGGCAAATCCAGGTATTTTGTACGTCCGTGGCAGCACACCAAAAGTTAAATAAAAATTGATAAACATATTTTGCTTTTTTTATTAATATATCGATCGTGCAGTAGATTAGACAGACGTGTTCCGACTGTAGTATTCATATTTAAAAAGGCGAATACTTTAGGCTAATTTGTATTCACAGTAAAAATAAACCATTCTCATGTTTTGACTGCAGCTATTCATGTATCCGTTTGTAATTTGTGCATACGATGGACGTTAGCTTATTTTTACTATAGATTCTAGTGTTTTTCTTTGTTTCAGATTAAACCTGAAGATGGCACTAGATGACTTCCATTACATGATCAAGACAAAGTTGATGCCGCTGTACTCTGGTAAAATGGTGACCCCCTCTTGCGTGGACCATAGTCTGCCTCACCGCCAATTATGGGAATACAACGGGTTCAAGAGGGCACATAAGAATAATATGACGTCTGAATTAATGGTAAACCACTTCATTCAATTCCAAATTATTAATATGCTAATGTCTGTCGTACACACTTGCTCCAAACACAAGTTACGAACAGCAGTGCTGTCATCTCTAATATTCAAAGAGAACTGTTAAAGTTTTCCTTGCAAACAATTATAGTGTTAAATTTTTTAACTAATCATCATATATTAACTTTTCCGATAGGTTCATCACACTCTTCCGAGGCTTCTCAGCAAACTTATTGTCTTTGGAAAAGCTTTTGACGTGCTGTCTGAAATTGCAGAGCCCAAGTTGAAAGACACGGACGAAATATTGGATGAACGTAGATGGATCATACGCAGAGTTAAAGCCAAACTTCGGTCGCTGTGCTGCGAAATAGAGACCAGCATAAACATATCCAACATAGATAAAGCCAAGGAAATGGATCCTGCATTCAATAGAGTAGGAAAGGACTGGAATCGGAGGCCTAATCTTACAACGATGCTGACAAGAGACATGAGCACCTTTATGGCGTACAAGATATTCTTGGAGGAGTCTTATAGGATCCAGCTCGACATATCGTTGGAAAGAAGGCATTCGAGACAAACGCACCACAGGTTAAGGCAAAGCACTCCGGTAAAGCGGAATATGCCAGTAAAGTCGGCAAAAAGGTTGAAGAAGGCGAAAACGTCGAAAAGGCCATCACAGCCATAGAGATCAGCAAAGATGACAAAAAGAAGAGATCAAAGCTGTAGATACCAGCAAAGAAAAGAACGCTCCCAAAAGCATTTTAATAGAATGAACTAGAACCGTCTTGAAGAAAATGTTGGCTGTTTGATAGATTTGCACACACAAAAACATGTTAAACTTGGTTTGAGCAATTAGTGAAAATTTAATTATAATTTATTTTAGATAGTCAATAAGTATTAGCATAAATGTTTTTTTGTATAAAAAGGAAAAATAAAACTGCGAATATCATGAATTTTGAACACTCTTCATTTCACTAGTATATATTGAATTATTTGGCGGGTATTAGATAAGCCGCCATAGCTCAGTGGTCAGAGCTGCTGACCGGCAATCAGAAGGTCACGGGTTCAATTCCCGTTGGCGGCCAGTATCTTTTCTCGGAAGATTTTTTCAATGTAGATGAGTGTTTCAGGCTGATAATTATTGATTATAATATTTGTTATCTACCCTTTGTGCTATGCATAAAAATCTTGTTTAAACGTTAGTTTATCAATTAAAAATAATAATTAATATTTGACAAGTTAAAGTATTTCAGCAAAAAATGCAGACATAATTAGTCTCGACGCCACCTAGCGGGAGATTTAGTATTAACAATACCTCTCTCACAAAAATAAAGTTGGTTGTTTTCAGTTGGAAAAATGTAATAATAAGTCGAATGAAACACTAGTATATATTGAATTATTTGGCGGGTATTAGATAAGCCGCCATAGCTCAGTGGTCAGAGCTGCTGACCGGCAATCAGAAGGTCACGGGTTCAATTCCCGTTGGCGGCCAGTATCTTTTCTCTGTGTGCTGTGTTGCAAAACTATTTCTGGGGGTGGGGTGGGGGGGGGAGGAGTAGAGAAGTGTGACAAGGGGTATGAGGGGGTCATCAGCTCTGTGACGTCACATGTAAAAAAAATTTGAACTACTCTTTAGATTATGATGTAAAATTTCAAAATATGTGACGTCACATTAGGGGTGAGGGAGTCTCACAAATGTGACAATGTGTGAAAGAGACGGGAGAGGGTCAAAAATCATGAAATTAGTGTGACGTAATTTATGGATGGCCCCTATTTTGTTAAAATTAAATTCGATTGTTCACCTGGCGGCTATTGTTATTGATGTGAAAGTTTTAAGGTTATTTTTTTTCGGTAAAAATGTCTTAAGTCCGCTTCACGGATGGGCACAGGCACTGCTGAAAACCAGCTGCATTCTAGGAGAAATCCTGAATTGTAGCTGAGCAGTGACCTTTTCGTCAATAGACTCAATGAAAAAAGAACAAAATATGTAATATTGTAAAAAAATCTATGGATGAATAAACGTTTTATTATTATTTTTGCTTAAAAGTCAAATAAATAGGACAGTAAGCACCGGCTTTTTTCACCTAAGACAACTCAAGTCAGTTCGAAGAAACCTTCCTACAGAGGCGACAAAACTATTAATTAACTCTTACATAGTCTCACGGCTTGATTACTGTAACGGCATCTACGCTAGTCTTCCAAAATACCAAACTGACAAACTTCAATCCGTGTTTAATGCAGCGGCAAGGCTCATAACCGGGGTCTCTAAATATTCACACATTTCAGAACACCTTCGTAACCTTCACTGGCTCAAGTGCCCTGAAAGAATCCAATACAAATTGTGCTGGATGGTGTTTAAATCAATCAACGAAATGGCCCCACCTTACATCTCTGAATTATGCGTCCCGGAAAATACCGGTCCGAGGCAATTAACCCTTAGATCGGCAACTTCATCTGCTATAGGCAGACTAATAGAACCCAAACGAAAGCCAAATACTAAGTTCGGAGACCGCGCTTTCGGAGTATCTGGGCCTAAGGCTTGGAATAGACTCCCTCCGGAATTAAGATGCATAAAAAGCCCAACAGAGTTTAGGTCCAAACTAAAAACCTACCTTTTCGGGCTCTCATACCCTTAACTTAATTTAAATATACCTATCTGAGAGCATCATACTTGTATTGCCTATGATATTATTATTATTGGATGATTTTTATAGCGCCATTTTCGTGAGAAAATCACCTCAAGGGCGCTTTGTCTTAATCTACTTTGCTGATATGTCTTAATCACACTTTTCTTACTGAATTAAAATTACTCGAATCCTTACACATCAATCTGTCTCTCGGAAGATCAAATCCTTTTACTACTGCACCGCCCACCATTAAATGTTTCTTTTACTTTCCAAAATACATTCATTGTAGAATATATTACATATTAATATTAAAATATTTTCAGGATTAAACAACATGTGTTCACAATTATGTCCTCTGCGTACGAACTCTATCTAAATTTCTTTAAATAGACAATAAACAGTGTTAATTTCAAGCGACCTCCCAGGTAAGTATGGTCCTGTATTAATTCATTTTTAGGCAGCATCGCGTTCATTGGTCAAAATATTGTACATATATTTTCGTATCGGTGATCAATGAACCGGTGTATGCAATTTTTAGCCAAAAGTTGTTTTTAATTGTTTGTCTAGCTTGTAGTCTTTCTAGATTTTAGGCATGTATGGTAAGTTTGTACAGCGCCCTTGAGGTGATTTTTCACAAAAACGGCGCTATATAAATCGTCCAAATATTATTATTATTATTATTATACGGAACATTCCTTGACGAAGTTCGATCCACGGATGATACGGAATATTCCTTTTTTATTTAGACAACCAAATATGACATTTGTCATTGACATTTGACATTGTAAATTGTCAGAAGTACAAACCCTATAAAATAAATTCTTATAAAAAAAAAAATAAACGTACCTAATTCAAATTATTCCCAAAACTACTGGTACTGGATTGAGCATAAATAAACCAATCCCAGGTTGAGGTTCAAGCTGCGTGTCATCATCATTTAGATAAATCCTAGGTTCTGAAATATGGCAAGCAGGGTTTGTCTAACCGTCTAACGGGTATGTATAATTATTCTAATAGGTACCTATCTTTCCATGTTCTTCTGTTATAAATACAGATTCACACTTGTCAATAATGAAATAATGAATGAAACAAAGATGAATATTCACATTCAGTTGAATATAAACATTCACCTGAGTGAAGCATCTGATTCCGCCTTAACTGATACAAAGTGTACTTTATAAAATGTGCATATTAAACGTATCCCTACTTTCTGTACATTTACCCCGGTCATAGTTTTTTTACCACAGAACTGTGAGATGAACGCCTCAATTCCCTTAGTAATTAAAATATAAAATATCTCAGGAATAAATATTGTGAATACCTACTACGAGTCTTACAAAAGTAGACTTTGAAGAATAAAAATAGTTTTGTATGAAATCATTCCAACACAAAGAAAAAACATGAGTCAGATGTCAAACACAAAACTACATATTTCAACGAATTGAAAACATAAATAAGCTATTCAAATTTAGCAATTATTTAACAAGCCCATCAAAGGTTAATTGTGTCGACTTTCTCGTTACTTCAAAAAATCTCAAAAGCAACAAATCCCATTGAAAAACAAGTATCTAGTTGAGCATTGTAAAATGTAAATTTGACAGCATAAAATGACATTATGAAGTAAATAGAGATCCTTTTTTTCGTGGAATATTAATTATAATCTATTAATGTTAATGGTGGGACGCATAATGTTTATGGAAATAGAAATTAATAGTATTTTATTAACAAAATAAATAACACAAAAAGTTGAAAAAATTTCTTACCTTCAACATACACGACGAATATGGCGTTCCTCTTTTTAGAGAGGTTTACCGCCTCGACGATGCTTCCTCCGTACCAACGCATTTTCCAAAATAATAGTTTATCAAAACCGCTGGAAAATAAATAATTAAAAACAAATTGCAAGATTCGTCAGAACGGCGAATTTCTGTAATGACATGACACTTCGAATTTCAGTTTTCAGATCGCCCAAATAAACTGACGTGTTCAGCTGATCAATCGCACAAATGTAATGATGTCTCTTTCTGGCATGCAGTAAATGTTATGTATCAGAAAGAGGTGGATAAATTTTGTTTACTTTTGGCGCCGTTGGTGGAGACATTTGCCGGTATATCAGCTGTCTGTTGGTAAAACAGATTTATCGACAGTCGTAATTTAATTAATGAGTGCCATCTATGGACAAAAGTTGTTGTTATTAATAAGAAGATAAAAGTTTATTGGTTATATTGATAGATGGCTCTGAAAACAACGCCTGAAATTTTAGTTCTGCTTGCGGCATAATTTGGATGCTATGAAATTTGCAGATGCAAGGCGTCGTAATGTAACGAAAGTGTTGATATTTTGACGATTATTGTAACAATATTAACCTGTTGGGTAAATCTGGCCCATATATAGTATAGGCCAAACTACCATTTGACATGAAAGTAAATCTGACCCATATATGGGTCAGCTCATATGGTCTCATAAAAATCGTTTTTTCTCCCACTCTAATGGCGAGATATATGATCGAAACAGTGATAGAAAGAGACAACCTTACACTACGATTTGAGTTCCATAGATATCCGCAAAAAAGATAAAATTATTCAGATTTACGACGTCAAACGTCAACCAAAATGTTAGGAGAAACTTTATAATGTTTGCATTCAAAATTTTAATATTTCAAATATAACATGCTTACTTCTAATAATACAATTTGAAAGCGTATATTGACTATTAAAGTTCAGTTTTTAAAGGAAACAATAAAAGGTGAGTCACTTTTAAAACTTTTTAATGTTTGCATTCAAAATATCAATATTTCAAAAATAAAATGCTTACTTCTAGTGATACAATTTGAAAGCTTATTAAACCTTTCAAAAACAGTTTTTAGTTTTTGGATACGTTTAAAATATTCAAATTATTTTGATTTTATTGAAATGTGGAAATTCTCAAGAAATCGCCGGCATTTGACAGCATTTTTATGAGCAGTATCAATAATATAACTCCAACCCTGAGGGGTCAATAAATACTATCAATTTTATAAATAAATTAAATTGTAATGTTTTAAATCTTCACTTTTTTTCAGAATGATTCCACGAAGCAACAAATAAATGCAAAACCCACCGGAAATAAGGAATATCTTTCAAATAGGTGGTTAATTATGGTAAGTATTCCTGTATATTATCTACCTGTACTGAAAATAAATAAATAACAATACATAGGAATACATTAAACGTAGCATCGTGTCAAATGCGTTGTACGTTGTACACTAGTTTTGTATTTAGCGAATTTTCACTTATCGTATTAAATTTGAGAGATCGACGAACCGGTGGAAGCAATCTGTTAGCCATTAATAGTTGCTATAATAGTTTGTCTAGTCTTTAGTTAGAAGTAAGATAGAGCATTGTAAAAATATGCTAAATATAAAATAAAGTATTACCCAAAGTAAAAAAATTAAAAGCTAATTCAAGTACACCACTGCTAACCCTATATAAATCACAAGTGCGCCCCACGGTTGACTCTGTGCAGAAACAGGCGGTCCGTTTAACGGATTGCAATCTTTAGAGCACAGGCGTCAGGTGGGAATGTTATTCATGTTCTACCGGTATTTTAATGGAAGATGCTTCGAGGGACTAGCGTCATTGATTCCCTCAACACAGGTGCATAGTCGGGAAACACGCCAAACGCGCCCCAACATACATATAATGTACACGGTTGACATTTGTCACATGAGAACGGATCGCTTATTCGACTCATTCTTGAGTTTAACTGCTCGACTGTGGAACGATTTGCCGGCCTCTGTGTTTCCTCCTTCCTATAACATGGGTCTCTTCAATATCAATGTTCATTCCTTCCTCTCCTCAAAAAGACCCTGCACACAGCATCTTAGATGACATAGGCTCTAAAGAAAGCTATTTTGCTCAGTTTGCTCAGCGCCTCCTGTGTGGAGTTGTTGTAAAAAATATCGAGTGCAGTTTACACGCGGTAGAAGCGAAACTTTACAAAACAATTTCAACCAATAAGAGCCTTTAAAAGTGAGGTCATAATCAAAGCGACCAATGAGGGTAGTTGATGTGTCGCAGGTGCAGTAATCGTCATTTCCGTTTCATCCGAAATCCAAATCAATCAATAAAAAATAATAATAAAAAAATATATTAGGAAAAAAACGCCAAAAAATGTGGAACGCTTCACGATTTTGCGTGTCATCCTTGCGCAGGGGCCATGCTAATCTTCTCTGTATCGTTCCAATTTTAGTATATGTACTGCCGAAGCGAGTACATCGGTTAATGAAAAGAAGTTGTTTATATAGCGTTATTGCAGAAAATAAGCACATGCGTGTGCTAAGGGATGCGTTTTGGTTCATTTCCCTGCTAAAATAGTTATTGGTTCCGACGGTAGATGTCAGTAACAACCTATGAGGCCCCTTGCATGGATTTCATAACGACTTGGAAAAAATCGTGTGAATAGATTTTTTTACTAAGATGAAATGTTAAAGAAATGTTTAGTTATTTTTATTTTTAAATAAACAAATCCATTATTTGAGCTCGTGACGTCGCTACATGAAAATTTCCTGTCTCCGATTATGTTAAATTCCACACTGATTATATTTTTTTTTAAATGGCAACACTTTGATTTCCGGCAAATTCTTGAATTTGCGTATTTACCGTTCACTAGATTTATTGTTTGTTCTATGCGAACTTATCCTTTGATTTGATTTTTTGATAAAGATGGCGGTGTTTTTTACAGATGTTACGAAAAAAACCCCGTACAATTTATTGCTATTCGTGTGGAAAACGTTCTTTTTTTAAAACGATTTTCGGCTGTGTAATTAACGTTTTTTCGCACCTGTTTCTTATCTATCTTGGTACGAGAGCACAACAGAATGGAGTTTGCAGGAAAACACTTCTTCTTCTTCTTTAACACGATTTATTAAATGCAATAAAAATACAATTATTACAAAAGGGTCTATTTACCCTTTGATCGGTTGATCTCCACGATCACACCACACTGACAAATATCGAAGTCTCTACTTCGATATCTTTATCAGTTTTTTACAATACTGAACTGTAGGTACAACATGTACCTCCCAGTTCAATCTTAACAACGATACTGACGCAAAGGGCCTATTTTCCCTCTGCTCAATTGAAGATACACCTCGTGTACCTTCCAGTTCCACCGTAATAACAACACTAACTCTCTCTTGAACACGTCACCATATTTAAAGAAAAACATACAAATACAAATAATTAATATGGTACATTAACTGTGGGAACAGAATATTTCAGCGGTTCCCACAACTGGATTTTAAAATCTAGCAATAAAATAATTGCTCAAAAGTCGCCGAAAAGGGCCACCAATAAAACTAAATCTAAAACACTTAAGGACAGACAAATATTGCAAATATTACTATAATAAAAGTTCCTCTTAGGTTGGGCCATAAAAGGCCGACAGCAAACACTTTCCCTTGGGGCTGCCATAAATAGTTATAGGTGCTATTTGAGGGTCCTATTTGAAACGTACTAATACCTACATAAAAATAAAACAATTTAAATATTGAACACTTTCTTCCAAATCTTTGCAAAGCAATGCATTTATATGATACCAGGCAGAATACATATTATTTCTCAAGGTTGGGAACTTACTTGAAGAAACCGTGGGATAATATTTTGTTTGCATATTTGAAAAACGGGAACTACGCGAAACTAAAATAACATGAATATTAAGAATAATTATTTTACTTAAAACTAAATACAAAAAATCGCATTCTGGAACGAACATACCCCTTCCCGTGAATTTACTTCACTAAATAGGTAAAGAATGCGATTCTATTATCTTATAGGTACCTACTACTGATTTAAAAATATCTACAACGCGGTATCAAATGATGGCGTACCCCTTTTTATGTAAGGGGCATCATTGCTGATACACTCAAAATTAACGGGTCTGTTGTCCGCATCTCGCGAAAAACCCTATCAGGTTTTTGTTTATGCTTCGTGTGAGAAAGGTACTCAGGATGCAAGAGCGAGACGGAAGATGAACGAGTATAAAAGAAGATGTTCGCCCTTGCTCTGTCTCCTTTATCACCAACAGCGCCGAAAGCTAGGATTAGCTGTAGAACTCATTATTGTGCAATTATAATTAATACTCGACACGCGCATTATTATTTCTAAACTATTCCCTGATCACGTAAAGATCCCATTGGAAATTAATTATTTAACAGTTATAACAGTGGCGCAGCCAATACGGAATTAAATATAACGATTGCGAGAATCGACGCGCAAAAATTGCACGCTAAGCACGCGAGTTCAATAGTTACGTGTTGTAACATTATTTTCGGGTCGGTAAAAAAGGCCGGACCGAAATTAAAAATCTTCACTGGAAGGAGTGAAGAAGAAGGGGAACACTGGAGCCAGCCTAACTTCTCGGAAGGGGGAAGATTGCACGGGAGGGTCCAGGACTTCAAGAGCGGCAGCTGGGTGTCCAGGTCACTAGACGGGTCTGGAAGGAGCCATCGTCATCAAGGATCAAGAAGCGGTTTCCTGAGAGGGTCAACGGAGCAGTACAGATTGAGGAGGAATATCGTAGGGGAGTGTTTTTCTCTTTTTTTTCTTTTCTCTCTCTTGTTGTATCATCTGGGTAGAGCAAACATGGAGTCAGGAGGATTGGGGTCCTTCAGTTTGCGTGACGGTAACTGGGAGAATTTCAAGGTCCGCCTCGAACAGTATCTCCTTGTGAATGATGACAAATACGCATCAGATGTGAAAAAAAGGGCTATTTTTCTTAATGCCTTGAAGGATGACTGTTTCTCACTTTTGGTAAATTTGTGTATTCCTAAAAAAGTAACCGATGTTAAATTAGAAGATTTAATTTCTAAACTCAATGAGTATTGTAGCATGACGAAATGTTTTTTTGAGGAGAGGTCACAGTTTTACACAGCTAAACAGAGGAGTGATGAGACAATTCGTGATTTCGCCGTTAGATTAAAGGCTCTTTCGGTTAATTGTAAATTCGGGAATAATTTGTCGGAGAAATTAAGAGATTTCTTTGTGCTAGGATGTAAGCCCGGGAAAGTCAGGGAAAAATTATTTCTTGAAAGTGAATCGTATACTTTCGAAAAGTGTGTCCAAGTAGCAGAGTGCATCGAACTCGTAGCTTCAACGCAAGCCCAAGGTCGGGAGTTTAACTCTGTTTTAGCAAATAACAGTGTCAGCAGTGGTCGTGTTTCACCTAGTTCATATGAAAAGAAAAGAGTAAGCAATAGATTCAACCGGATGAGTAGTCCACATAAGTCGCGATCGCCGTCGCCAAAGCGTAAATGTTTCGTTTGTGGAAACGATAATCATATTTCGGCGGATTGTAGATTCAAAGGCTATACATGTAGAATTTGTGGTAAAAAGGGTCATCTAGCAAAACAGTGTAAAAGTTTTTCAGTTCGTAAAAATGTGAATACCTTGTTTTCAGATACAAGTGTCGATAATATAAATAGTGTTGAACCATATTGTGTAGAGGTTTCTTTGGACGGCATTAGAAGTAAATTCATGTTAGATTCAGGTGCATCTTGTAGCGTGATTGGCAAGGATTGTTATTTCAATCAGTTTAATAGTAATAAGTTAGTGCATGAAAACATTAGTCTACGGGGTTTTGACAATACGCTCATCAAAGTAATAGGTGCATTTACTCCGCTGGTAGAGTATAACGGACAATGCCGCCAGTTAAAGATTATTGTTGTAGGTAGCTCTACGTTATCAATATTAGGACGAGACTTCATGGAACTGTTTAACTTAGGAATTACTGGGATAGTGAATTGTGTTAATCGAAATACATTAAAAGAGCGATTAGTAAAAAAATTTCCAGAAGTTTTTACGGATAAACTAGGCAAGTTTAATAAATATGAAGTTAATTTAAGATTGAAAGATACCGCTGTTCCGGTGTTTCGAAATAATAGAATCATTCCATTCGCTTTAAAAGAAAAAGTCGAACGAGAGTTAAATACTTTAATCTCAGATGGAATAATAGAGCCGGTTCATTATAGTGAATTTGCGAGTCCTATCGTACCAGTGATTAAGAAAAATGGTAGTATTAGGTTATGTGGTGATTACAAGTCAACAGTGAATAATCAGCTGTTAATTGACAAGTACCCTTTACCTAGGATTGAAGAACTGTTAACCAAAGTCAATGGTGGGAAAGTTTTTGCAAAGATTGACCTCAAGTCGGCGTATAACCAGTTTGTTTTGAAAAAGGAATGTAGGCGTTTCACAACGATCAACACACATTTAGGGTTATTTCAGTATAAACGGTTAGTGTATGGGTTAGCTTCTGCACCGGCTATGTTTGCAAAAGCAATGGCAAATTGTTTGTCAGGATTACAGAAGATGACATTCTATTTGGATGACATTATTGTGATCGGGGAAGACGAAGAAGATTTAGAGAAAAACGTGTGTGACGTTTTAGAGAGGTTAAAAAGCTGTAATTTAACGGTGAATAGTGAAAAGTGCGAATTTAATTTAGAAGTTATTGAGTTTTTAGGTTATAAGATAAGTGAACAAGGGATTCAACCGTGTCAACGGAATAAGGAAGCTATTTTAAATGCACCGTCACCTAGTGATTTAAATCATTTGAGAAGTTTGTTAGGCATGATTAGCTATTATCGTAATTTTATCCCAAACATGGCAAATGTATTGTCACCGTTGTACGAGTTACTTAAAAAAGATATCAAATTCCAATGGGGTACAGAACAGGAGAATAGTTTTGCGATTATAAAAAAAATTTTAACTTCGGATAGGATTTTAACTCATTTCGATGAAAATATTCCTGTGAAACTTGTCACAGACGGTAGTCTCAATGGTGTTGGAGCGACACTTATACATGTATTTCAGAATGGGTTTGAAAGGCCAATAGGTTTCGCAAGCAGAACTTTAAGTAAAGCGGAAAAAAATTATTCAATTTTAGATATTGAAGCAACTGCTATTATTTTTGGAATTAAAAAGTTTTATCAATATTTGTACGGGAGAGAATTCACCTTAGCTGTGGATAACCAACCCTTAGTGAGAATCTTCGGTCAAAATAGAGAAATTCCTAAAATCGCAGCGTCTAGGTTACAACGTTATGCGGTTATGTTAGGGTCGTTCAATTTTAAGATTGAATATGTAAAGTCGAAAAACAATTGTTCAGACTTTCTGAGCAGGTGTCCGATTGAAAAGGGAAGCTGTGAGGATAAGATAGAGTCTGGTTACATTAATTACTTCGAAAATAACGGGTTTAATTTATCTCTAGACGTGATAAAAAGTGAGACCGAAAAGGACGATATGTTAAGTCAAGTTAAGAAATTTCTTATCGAGGGTTGGCCAGCATCAGTAAAAAAAGTTCAAAATAGTAATTTTAATAGAATTTTCTGGGAAAAAAGGTTAGAATTATCATTGATAAATGGGTGTATTTTATATCAACATAGAGTTGTGGTTCCGGAGTCTTTAAGACAAGAGGTTTTAAAGATGTTACACAGATCTCATTTAGGGGTTTTTAAGACTAAAGGTATTGCGAAAAGTTTCGTTTGGTGGCCAAAAATTAATCAAGATTTAGAGAAAATAACTGAAAATTGTAAGGATTGTTTAGAAATTAAACCAGAATCTCAAAAGAGTTCACTAGCAGTCTGGCCATATGAACCTGAAGTATGGTTCAGGGTACATATTGACCATGGTAGCTTACATAACAAAAACTTTTTAGTTGTGGTAGACGCTTCTTCGAAGTGGATCGAATGCCTGGAAGTAAACAGTTTGTCTTCAAAAGAAAATATTGAGGTACTTCATAGGTTATTCTCACAATTTGGTTTTCCAGCAACTTTAGTTAGCGATAATGGTACGTGTTTTTGTTCTGAGGACTTTGAAATTTTCTGTAAAAAAAATGGTATGGTACATATAACTAGTCCAATTAATCACCCTAGCAGCAACGGACAAGCAGAGAGTGCGGTTAAGATATGTAAAAATTTTCTTAAAAAAATTTGTAAACGTAATAGATTTCCATCAGACTATAAAGAGCAGCTTGGTAACTTTTTAACAGATTATAGGAATACCGTGCATGCAACTACAGGGTGTGAGCCATCGTTATTGTTAATGGGAAGGAAAATTAGGACTGTCTTTGACTCTCTGATCCCTAGGAAAGTGGAGGAAAGAACCAGTAATTCAGGTTCTTCTCGACAAAACAAAGTAATTCAAAAGGTTATTCAGAGCCAAGGCAATCAGAAAAGGCAATATAGGGGTAGAATTAAGACAGGTTTTGATGTAGGTCAGAAAGTGATGGCCAGAGATTTCAGATCTCAGGGTAATAGATTATGGGTCCCTGGGGTTGTAGTTGAGAAAAAAGGCAGCAAAGTATATTTCATTAAAATTAACAATTCTAATATGGTATGGAAAAGACATTTAGACCAGATAAGGAAATTACATGTTTCATGGCGGGAGGAAGATGGTCCTGAATTCATCGCGTCTGACACACTAGAACTGTCGACGGACGAATTAGATCTCTCCGGTATGTTGCGCAGTAGAAGCGACTCTAATTCTGTTTCTCCATGTTTCAGGTCTAAACCGTGGCATGGACGACTTCGCCCAAGATGAGACGGACGAACGAGAGAGAGAGAAGAAACGGAAGGGAAGAGGAGAAATTATACTTAATTTTAAGTTACTTGAATAATGTATATTATATTGTAAGAAAATGAAATATGTAGCCTAATATTATATTGTATGTAATGAAATTTGTAGCAACAGGAAAATGAAATATGTAGTTAGGGAATTTTCAATTTTAAGTAGGGGAGGATGTGAGAAAGGTACTCAGGATGCAAGAGCGAGACGGAAGATGAACGAGTATAAAAGAAGATGTTCGCCCTTGCTCTGTCTCCTTTATCACCAACAGCGCCGAAAGCTAGGATTAGCTGTAGAACTCATTATTGTGCAATTATAATTAATACTCGACACGCGCATTATTATTTCTAAACTATTCCCTGATCACGTAAAGATCCCATTGGAAATTAACAGTTTAACAGTTATAACACTTCGTATAAACAAACAACCTTTTAATCGCTTTCACGGCGATTATTTGTCCCGTGTCTTGTAACCAATAGTAGTATTTACATAGGAAAACAAACAAAATAATAATTCTCATAAATTCGTCAATCAATTTGCCATTAAATAGGGAAAAAAATCTAACCATGGGCCTCGTATCATATGAAAACATTGCCTTACCCATGGATTGCGTGAAACGGTCTTCAATTATTACAGGTTTCGGCCTCTGTAATCGGCCCAGCGGCTCAGGCCGCTGCTGCCCATTGCTTTTCTCTGCTTTGCTGAATGACTGCTCCCAGCAGCTACTTCTTGGCGGCTGATGCTGCATCCACTGCAGCGGGAGAGGTTGCCCTATCGAGGGCTTCTGATGCGTTGATCCTTTGTGGGGGGGTACCTCGTACTGCCCATCATGTTGCTGCTCCACCCGCCGTTCCAATTGTGACGGGAGAGTCAGCCCTGCCAAGGGCTGTTGATCTGCCGATCCTTTGTGTGGGAGTAGATCGTGCCGCTCATCATGTTGCTGCTCCACCCGCCGTTCCAATTCCAGCGAAAGAGCCTGCTCTTCCCGAGGTTCCAATTGTGACGGGAGAGTCTGCCCTGTCAAGGGCTGTTGATGTTCAGATACTTTGTGCGGGAGTAGCTCGTACCGCCCGCTAGTATGCTGCTCCAACCGCTGTTCCAATTCCAGCGGAAGAGCCTGCTCTTCCCGAGGTTCCAATTGTGACGGGAGAGTCTGCCCTGCCAAGGGCTGTTGATGTTCAGATCCTTTCTGTGGGAGTAGCTCGTACTGCCCACTAGTATGCAGCTCCAACCGCTGTTCCAATTCCAGCGGAAGAGCCTGCTCTTCCCGAGGTTCCAATTGCGACGGGAGAGTCTGCCCTAGCAAGGGCTGTTGATGTGCAGATTCTTTGTGTGGTAGTAGCTCGTACTTCCCACTAGTATGCTGCTCCAACCGCTGTTCTAATTCCAGCGGAAGAGCCTGCTCTTCCCGAGGCCCTAATTGCGCCAAGATAGTCTGCCCTGCCAAGGGCTCCTGATGTGGAGATATTGTGGGCGGAATTAGTGGGTACCGCCCACCATGGAGCAGTTCTTTTTGCTGCTCCAGTATACGCAGAGAATTCTCCAGCCCAAACATTTTAAGTTTATTAACGAGTTCTGCATGCTGCTCCTCATCTGCTTCGTCGGCTCTCAGCTCAGCCCACTGTGCTACTAGGCGTGCCTTTCTTCTTGCGATGTCCACCAAGGAAGCTGCTGCTTTCAGTCGTGCCTCCTTCCGGCTCGTGCTGAACCCCGCCATGCTTCGGCAGATGGATGTCGTCTTCGATTGTGGACTGTAAATCCATAGGCCGCTGGTTCAGATCCGGCTCGAAGGACCATATGTTTCTTATCTATCTTGGTACGAGAGCACAACAGAATGGAGTTTGCAGGAAAACACTTCTTCTTCTTCTTTAACACGATTTATTAAATGCAATAAATACAATTATTACAAAAGGGTCTATTTACCCTTTGATCGGTTGATCTCCACGATCACACCACACTGACAAATATCGAAGTCTCTACTTCGATATCTTTATCAGTTTTTTACAATACTGAACTGTAGATACAACATGTACCTCCCAGTTCAATCTTAACAACGATACTGACGCAAAGGGCCTATTTTCCCTCTGCTCAATTGAAGATACACCTCGTGTACCTTCCAGTTCCACTGTAATAACAATACTAACTCTCTCTTGAACACGTCAGCATATTTAAAGAAAAACATACAAATACAAATAATTAATATGGTACATTAACTGTGGGAACAGAATATTTCAGCGGTTCCCACAACTGGATTTTAAAATCTAGCAATAAAATAATTGCTCAAAAGTCGCCGAAAAGGGCCACCAATAAAACTAAATCTAAAACACTTAAGAACAGACAAATATTGCAAATATTACTATAATAAAAGTTCCTCTTAGGTTGGGCCATAAAAGGCCGACAGCAAACACTTTCCCTTGGGGCTGCCATAAATAGTTATAGGTGCTATTTGAGGGTCCTATTTGAAACGTACTAATACCTACATAAAAATAAAACAATTTAAATATTGAACACTTTCTTCCAAATCTTTGCAAAGCAATGCATTTATATGATACCAGGCAGAATACATATTATTTCTCAAGGTTGGGAACTTACTTGAAGAAACCGTGGGATAATATTTTGTTTGCATATTTGAAAAACGGGAACTACGCGAAACTAAAATAACATGAATATTAAGAATAATTATTTTACTTAAAACTAAATACAAAAAATCGCATTCTGGAACGAACAGCACCCATAAAATTATGTCCCGTCTTTCCGGTTTATAAAAAATGGTCTGATTTTTCGGATTGAAATTTTCAAAAAATTGCCAGGGTTTCAAAAATACGATAAAAAAATATACAGAATGACTTAGAATATTTACCTAAGCCGGATTTTTTTTTTAAATGTGATGCAAGTGGCCTTTTGAGTGTTGTGGCGGGGCGTTGTTTTGATTTATGACAATAATTTATTTCCTTTAAACCCTTTCTACATTATAACACTTTAAATTGTGGAGTTTTTAAAAAGAAGGTATAAAATGTGCACCAGATAAAATACTTGTGTAAATAGGAAATAATCTACATAGAATTTGAAAACCCGTTGGATTTAACCCCCCACCCTAGGGTCGATCCAGTCCCGGATCTACGACTTTTTCAAACCGGGGCAGAGGCTTGATAGTGACGCCCTTCTCGCCAGTTTTTTGTTGGTTGGGGGGGGAGAAGAGGGGGGGGGGGGGGGGGCTCAACATAACTAATTAAACCAATAAACCATCAATAATTCGACTTAAAATATATTAATTATTTGTTATGCTTTTTTTAGCTTGGAGTACCTACACGTAAGATGATAATACTATAAGTATAACAAAAAATTTAACATAATTTAATTTAATTTTCGTTTTAAATTCCTGTCTGTATCATGGTATAAATTATTTCAACAAACTCTCATTAAAAGTAAAAATTATTAATAAAAGTAAATTCCAAACTAAATTAAAAACTTACCTGAAACAACTTTAAGAGTTACATTACTATTTCACTTCATTTAATTCTGTTAATCGACACATCTCAAGTTTCTCAATTGTTAATAGTTGCAATATTATTATTCACCTACTCAAATGATAACATTGATAACATAATTGAGTATGAATTCACTCACCAAACACAAGAACCTTGTATCTTTATGGTGAGGAAAGGCTTTTATTACATTAATATTACAAATCTGTTTAATATGTAAAAAAAAGTATAATTATTGTAAAAACAAACAAATATTAAATAAAAAAATAAAAAAAATAAAAAAATGTAATGGAACCTCCAGT
The DNA here is from genome assembly GCA_917563855.2 of Limnephilus lunatus. Classification (NCBI taxonomy): domain Eukaryota; kingdom Metazoa; phylum Arthropoda; class Insecta; order Trichoptera; family Limnephilidae; genus Limnephilus; species Limnephilus lunatus. The sequence goes on along the minus strand of OU830596.1, from coordinate 2,939,792 downwards.
TCAATTTTCATCCATTTCCCGAATTACTGAAATATATAAATGATTACAATACATACAATAACAAAAATTAACCAATATTAAAGTTGCCTTTGCTGTATCATAAATGATCTTAGGTTTCAGGTTTCATAAACCAACTGGGCGTTTTAAAATCAAATTAATAATCGATAGAACAATGTGCTCTGGATGCCAGGCGCTTTGTGAATGAAGTTTTTATTCAATCAAACATATAAATTATGTTTTTTTTTACTTTATACAATCGAAAATCTGGAGACAGAAAAATCAGAAAAAGATATTGGTTCCACTGGGACACGAACCCATGGCCATTTGCTGACATGGCAAGAGCTCTACCAACTGAGCTATGGAACCCATTTCCAATTCGGTCACTTTTAACTGTATCATATTTCGACTAAGAACTATTAACATTATCTTCATTTTCTTAATGCGCATATTATTGGCTGCTATCTTTATACATGATTGCAAGATTCAACCCGAACTAAACGCTATCTAGATAGTGTCTGGATAAATATTCATCTATTTTATTTTAATACGCGACATCTATTGACTTTTTTTGCAAGTCTAGGATGAATATTTTTATTTTTTAGATTTAACTCTATGTGTAAAATCTCGAATTATAATTAAATTAAATTAGCGAAACTCAATCGAAAATCTGGAGACAGAAAAATCAGAAAAATATATTGTTTCCACTGGGACTCGTAGCTTAAATACCTACCTAAATAACCTTTAAATATTTTATTTTATTAAATGAAGAAAATATTAGCGAAACTTAATCGAAAATCTGAAAAGAAAAAAAAAAAGAAAAAGATATTTGCACCTCTGGGACTCGAACCCAGGATCTTTCACTTTCTGGGCAGATGCGATACCACTGCACCATGGTGTCGATATCCGATTCGGTCATTTTTAACTGTACCGTTTTAAAGTAAGGCAGACTTGGATAATAAAGTGCAGGCAACAGATTTTATAAATACTGGAAATGGAATTTTACAAACAAATTTACAGACAGATAAAATGTGAGCAGTTCACTTGAAATCTTCAGAAAACTAATGTAGAAAAGATTGGGGAGATTACGAAGCACCGCATAAAGAGGAGACCGATTATTCTATCTCATTCTCTCGCAGGCTAAATCCTATGAATGTATGTGTTTATCTCTTTTTAGTGTCGTTATTTTTCGTTCCATCGAGTTTAAAATCACAATGGTGCTAATGAAGATTTCACTTCAAATAATAAAAGTCACAGACAGGACAGCCAATTAATTGAATGCTTAGGTAACTATCAAAACGCTGACGTCTTACTTAGGTACAAGTAAATACATACTTGTTTTATAGAATAAGGTTTCTACGGCTGAAAGATTCTACATCAGAGATAATCCCGGTAAGCCTCGGCAATTAACCACTCATTAATTGTGTCCAATTGACGTTATCGGGTTCGAATCTCACGTGCGCACACAGGGGACAATTCTAGTTATGGACAATGATGAAACACTTGTAAAGGACGTGTTACATTTTCTATTCAGGGCCATTAACCAGCCAGCGGCCGAGAATTCATACTTCGGCGAAAGATGTTCTTACGATCGTACAGGGCGGTTCCAATGAGAAAGATTAATTATTCTCCGTACCAGCTTTTTTAAATAATAACATAACACCGATTTTCATTTAAAATTTGCTTTAATTTATACCAACATTAAAAAATGCTGAAAGGCGTGATGATAAAACTATTAAAATTATGTACTTTTTTAAAATTATTTTTTGATCATAAGTACTTACATTTTTCAATAATGTCTAAGCAAATAAGAATGTAAAAAAAAATTGAAATTATATTAACAAATAAATACACAAACGGACTAATTTTCGTCAAGAAACACATGTGCGTATATATTTTTAAATGATTTTATTTAAACTATAATTAAAATTCTGGAACATACGTTTACCATAATAAATCAATACGCGTATTGATTTATTTTACTGCATAATTATACGATTTAAAATGCAAAATCATTTTTAAAAATTTAACAAATCTGCCAACGACCTACCTTATTATACTAAAAATAAAAAAATTTCTCAAAATTTTAAAAAATACGTTTACTAGATAAAATAACAATCTTTCGAAATCAATTTATATTTTTTTGTGGAAAAGAGTCAAACGAAACGTCGGCTAAAGACAGAAACTCTCAATAGGTACCCTCAGATAGAAACGTCCCTTTGAAATGGTTTTGGTCATGTTTGGTGATCAGATCTGAATAGCCAGGCTCGTCTCCACCTTCCTCTTTCCCGTTTCCTTCCCATTCCTACCACCTTCAGCCTCACAAGATACCCAAATTGGGAATGGCATAGTCAATGGCGGTTCGTGGCTTTTAGGTGTGCTAGAGTGCTAATATTTAAAAAAAAAAATGGAATTAAGTACCTACTGTTGCCGTAGCCGAAAACGAGTTTTGAAGTGAAACTTCTAAAGACCCGTTGTGATTTGAAATTCGGATGAAAAAGGAAATGACGCATTACAGCACCTGCAACGCATCAACTGCGCTCATTGGCCGCTTTGATTACAATGTCACGTTTAAAGGTTTCTATTGGTTGAGATATGAAACGGAAATAACGCTGGTCTGCGCTCATTGGTCGCTTTGATTATGACCTCACTTTTCAAGTACTGGTTGAGATTGTTTTGGTAAAGTTTCGCTTCTACCTTGTGTAAACTGTACTTGATTATTTTTTTTACATTAGTTAAAATAGTTTCCTTCAGAGCCTATGTCATCTGAGATGCTGCGTGGAGGGTCTCTTTGAAGAGAGGAAGGACTGAACATTGGTCTTGAAGAGACCCATGTTGTAGGAAGGAGGAAACACAGAGGCCGGCAAATCGTTCCACTGTCGAGCACTCGATTTTTTTTTTAAAGACAAACATATATTTGAATGTTTGGGCATGTAGAGCGAATGAACGAGGAAAGGAGTGTAAGGAGAATATACGATGCAAATGTGAATGGTAGAAGAAGTCGGGGACGCCCGAGGAAGACATGGCACGACCAAGTGAATCAGATACTTGAGTCGGGCCATGTGAAGAGTCGGAATAATAGAAGAGCATGTATGAGACGATGTATGAATGTGAACGAGGCAAAGAGTGTGTGCCAAGATCGAGTTGTGTGGCGGTCCGTCCTCTCTGCCTACCCCTGCGGGGAAACGGCGTGATGGTTAGTTAGTTAGTTAGTTAGTTATATTTGAAAATATCCTATTACCACCATAGTAAGCGGAAAATGTAGCTTGTGTCGTGATGGCGGACTTAGTTATCCGAAGAATTGAACTCACGACGCCTGGGTGGGAACCAGATGGAAGTCCCATGACCAACTCAGCTACAGACCGGTTTGAATTGTGAACGTTGTTTAGTGGTCCGTCCTCTCTGCATCATACATAGATACAGCCTTCAAAATAGATTTTAAGGTACCTCAATTTCCACTCTTTTCGATCTCATATTAGTAATGAAGACTCTGCAAAGTTCTTCAGAATACAGACGTTAACTTGTCAAAGAAATATAGCAGATTCGGTAATGTTATTTAAAATTACATATAATTTAATCGATTGTCGTGACCTTCTTCAACGCCTATCATTCTATGTTCCAAATCGGAACAGAAGACAGTCAATCTCCCCCTTTGCAAGACCAACTCCAAACAGAATTCATTTATCTACAGATCCACACACTAATTATTTAACTTAAATGATTACCACATTGACATATTTAACTCGACTTTACGTGACATAAAACGAAAACTCACTAAGCAAAATGACTGAAACTAGAAAGTTCAATCCCTATATATTCCTGTCCTTTGCCTCTTAATCCTATTCCTATGTTCCCCCCCCCCCTCTGCCTTTTTCATATATTGTAACTAAAAAATAAATTAAATAAGAAAACACCCTTACAATGTCAACACTTTATCATTCAGTATCATCAGTGGAATGTACATGGAATGGCATAATTATGTATCTTATTAATTTATTATTATGTAATCTCTGATTTGCTGTCAACATTCTCTAAAATAAATAAAATAAAATATACCTTCCCGAAACGGTTAGTTAGTTGGTTATTTTGACAGTAGCGGTTCATCCTCTGCATTTGTAAGTCCCACGGCCATAATAACCTAACCAGCAACCAATCAAGTAACAATGGAGAAGTGTAGAGTGCTGAGTGCACACAATGAGGAACCGAAAACGGAGGACGCTCTTGAATGTATAATTGCGCCGCCATGAATGTCAAATCAAAGACAATTATTATTATTATGATAGGAAGATTATTATTTGTGACACTTCAAACCCCGATGCTATAATTTTTTAATGATATGATCTATTATCTATCCCATAAAGATTTGGAAAGAGAATTATTGTGAAAAGGTACTAATAAATGCACACGGATTTATTTATTTATTATATTCAGGTTCTCCACAAAACAGTTATACACTAAAAAATTATGGAGAAGATCATAAAATTTTAAAAACAAAGTGCATGGGGGCAGTTTAACTATGTTGTGACGTATGTCAAGAGATAGTTACTGAATTCTCTGTAGGTGACATTGAAGGTGTTGATGCTCAACGCAGAGTCGAGGCAGAATTCTGATAGGCAGAAGTTCTCGCTTTCGGGGCATAAAAAAGTTCAGTTGATCTCTTTAAATATTGGCGGATTTAGTGTGTTACCTGAGATCAACTTAAAAAATATATTGCCTAAAAATATTTTTCGGCGGGCTTCTAGGGTATTAAAATCGATCATTCCTATTAAGAACAATGATGGATACAGGAATGGGTAGTATGTATGTATATTCCCCCATATACAGTTATAAACCTTTTTTGAACTTTTTCTATTTCTAGGATATGGTTTTGTTCGGAAGGGTCCCAAATAATGGAGCTATATTCCAGGATGTTGCGGACAAGTGCTTCTTATGTTCGATCTGCACCAAGGGCGTTTTATACGATGTTTTTTTTTCATTCCGAAGCTGTATATCGGGATTTTTAGGGAATTTTAAAGGAACTGAAGGAGTGTGATGTTTTGTTAAGGAAAATGTATGAGACGTGGGTTGGAATCTGGGGGTCAGTAGATCCAGGAGTGAAGTACTTGAATCCATCCCTCCCGCTGCGGTGCACGGCGATGGGTCGTGAGATTCCTTCAGGAGAGATATGGTTTCATTAAACCAGCCCCTCCCGATCCGACCTGCTACGGTGTTGGATGGGCAGACGCATCCGCCGCAAGAACTAGACAAACCTCATCCATGAACACCGACCTATGGCAGAGGTGTTGGTTATCCGATAAATGTTTCCCAGGGTGGTGGTACCCATATCCACATCTCAAAATGAAAAATCTATGCCTTACACCAGGGATGGGGAACCTGCGGCCCGCGAGCTCTTTTGGTGCGTCGTACCAAAGGAACCGTAAACAAATCGTTTAACTCACAAGAATGTTTTCTTAACGGTAAGTCAGTTAATTTTTAAATTACATTAAAAAATAGATAAATAAAATATACGAAATGATGAAATCGTAGTTATTTATGTAAAGGAAAACCTTTGTCGGAGGCTGTAAACATGTGAACGTATAAAAAAATGGTATTCGTGTTCCTAGAGCAATTTTATAAAAGGAGTACAATTTTAATTTGGTCTGGATGACGCAGATTCAATGTTAAATTAAAATCTGTCTTGTGTTAAAAAAAAAATTAGAGTGTGCAATTCACACGCGGTAGAAGTGAAACTATAAAGTCGCTAGATGTCGCTTTATTTTCTTTTGCCTGTTTATTTTTAAATGGTTTGAAGATTTGATAATAATTTTACAAAAATAAAAATGTTTATTTTTTTGGATTTGGTAGGATTCGAACCTCCATTCGCTGAATGTCTCTCTGGGCGCTGAGAGTCAGGCGCTTTATACTGCTGCGCTATCGGAGGCTCGCGCATAGCCGTGAATTTACCGCATTATAAACCGGGGGCAAAAGCTAGTAGTTTCATAAAAGTGCACATTTTAATTATTTTGTGGTTAATTTTTTGATTTGAACATAAAATCTTGATGTTTTCTCTTTCTAATACCGTTTAAGTCATATTTCTCACTATGATAGTAAAGCAGACACAACGACTTCTATGAAACCTATATGAGTTGTTCCCAAAAGCGAACAAATTAACCTGAGGGGTTAAAGTAGTTACACAGAGAAATATAACATTAACTAAAAATAGAGTCTGTAATTCACACGCGGCAGAAGTGAAAACTTCAGAAAACTAAAGTAGACAAGAGGGGAAAGGCTACGAAGCACCGCATAAAGAGGAGACCGATTATACTATCTCATTCACTCGCAGGCTAAATCCTATAGATGTATGTGTTTGTCTCTTTTTAGTGTCGCTATTTTCTGTTTCATCAAGTTTCAAACCACAACGGTGCCAAAGAAGTTTCACTTCAAAAATCCATTTCACTATTTGCACTGCTGAGGGAATTGAGCTTGTAACTTGCCAATATTAAGTAAAATACTTACGCTATGGATGCTAAAACAATGAGGCATTTTCAGAAAAGATTATAAATGTGCATAACGTATAATAATATACTTAAATGAGCACAGCAAGATTCTTCAAATTCCACAGTAAAAGCTCGTCCCGCCAATAAAATCAAATATGATCGTTAAAAAATCATAATGCGCGGGACGCAGAGTGTCATTATTTGAATTCTGAATGGAAGTCAATTTAAATTCACGACGAACACAGCGTAGGTACATTTTTTCGTGAAAATCGATGCCGGCTGAAAGGCAATACACAGAAATTTGAATATAATTTATTACACGACATCTACTTATTTGGCAGCCATGATGCTTCCGCTCCTGGCGGCTTCCTTTGTTTTTTCTCTGTTTAAAAATCGAACGTGCGGCTTCGTGATAGTTGATTGGTTAGATATCCCGCGCGCGCAGTTATGCATTTGTCTATTGAATCGATTATTAATTTGTGTAATTATCTTTGTTTATAGAAGTAGCCATGCGCAAACAGTTCTTTCTATGGTAGCGCGGGATTCATTGAAGAGAAAAATGGATTGAAAAACGTCCGGGAGTCTTAAATGAGCTCTAATCTGTCTTGATGAAACTGATCTATCAATTATCTCGTGAAATCAACTTGGTCATTCTACGAAGAACTAATTGTTGGGTTGGGACCTGATTTTGTAGATTTTTTTGGAAAATCTGTGATATACTTCAGCAAAAGTGGTAGTGAGGTAAGATAAGGTAAGGGCTCAGCTGTCACGGAATCAATAATTCGATTAAAATATATTAAATTATTGGTTCTACCTTTTTTTATAGCAAGTTAAAAAAGCATTTTTTGTTTGTTTTTTAAGTACCGGGTTGCTACCTGCTTCCTTCTTGTATTCACGATATAGTGTAAATTCTTAATAATAATAATAATACACGTGAGATGACAATATTACCTATATAATAAAAAATAAAACATTTCTTATCATCCAATTTAATGTAATGGAATCTTTCATTATTTGTTTTTGGGGTGTTATCCCGTGTTGCGTTTCCTCCTTCTTTAGCCAACGTTTCGAACACTGCAACGCTGTCCGAACGTTGACTAAAGAAGGAGGTAGCGCAAAACGGCATAAAACCCCAAAAAACAAATAGTGACAAACAAAGTGATAAAAATTATTACAATTACAATTTTGGTTATTGTGTAACAAAAATTTACCAATATTAAAGTTTACTTTACTTTATTTAGCGTGTTTTTGGTATTTTTTAGAACATTTTTGTTACCTGCCCACGCCCTCAATGTGCCATCTCAACGCCCCCTTATTTTATCTTATTGTTCTACTGCCTCCCTGAAATTCTCAAATGCCCACAAGTGGGGGGGGGCGTTATCGCCTACGTTGCAAACCTATGACGTGCACTATACTCGCATTCAAAATCGACTTGGGATACGTTCATAAATCAACTTTATTAGGATGTGTTCAAAAACCCACTGGGCATTTTAAAATCAAATGAATAATCGATAGAACAACGTGCGCCGGATGCCAGGCGCTTTGTGAATAAAGTTTTTTTTTTCAATCAAACATATAATTGTAGATTTTGGCATTGCCCCCCTCCCTAGATCCGGGCCTGCTCATAATGCGACCCTGCTCACCAAATTAATTGATTACTTAATATATACCATCAACTTCTGCATTGTTCTGGGCGAAGGGCCGACCGATGGACCGAAGGTACAGTAAGTTAAAACAATCTATTTGTTAATCGCATTGCATCATAATTTCCCAATGGCCCATTATCCGTACGTGTCTTTTTACCATGATCAAAGAGTCTACATATTGTTTACCGACAGACGCACGTAACAAACAACTTCTATCACGTTAGTTGGTGTACTTTGTAGTTAGGAACCTGCCAGTGAAGCTAGCGTTTAATTTCTACCGTGTGCCTAATTAAAATTACGATAGTTATAAAACAACTACCGAGTTATCGGCATGCGTTGCAATGCCACTTCAATAAAGAAATAATAGAGAATGTGATAGCAATAAAATATTTATTTGATTCACGGGTAGTCGGTTCCAATATAATACGAAAAATCCTCAGTCCCGCGCAAGTTTCCTTTGGTGTAGTGGTATAAAACGCCTGACGAACATCTGCAGACATTTAGCGGATCAAGGAGCGAATCCTACGGAATCCAAAAAATATATAAATTTTAATTTTTGTAAAATCAGTATCCAATCTTCAATAAACCATTCCAAAATGAACGGGCAAAAGAAAACACAAAAGAGAGTGACATCTATCGACTTCGACCAAATGTATAGGAAAATGTGCATTGGAATTCGACGACAAAAATATTTAAAAAAAATAATCCTTCACTTTGATAAAAAAAAAAAGTGCTTCATAGTCTCCCCGCTCTTGTCTACTTTAGATTTCTGAAGGTTTCACTTGTACCGCGTGTGAATTGCACAATTTGATTTTTTTTTGTAATCAAAAAATATAGCAAATATCTAGTATGGATACGTGATATATTATTTATACCTATGTATTTTAAATTACGATATAAACTTCATTAAAGGAATCAATTTTGCATGGTTTTAGAGGCAACTTTGGTATTTTTGTGAGAAAGAATCACATCGTCCGACAAATCGTTCCACAGCCGAGTCGTTGTACTTAAGCCTTCGCTCCGATTTCTTACACATCTCCCTTAAACATTTGAAGTTTTTAAGCTCTTAAAAAAAAAGTTATTTTTGAAGATTATATCTAGACGCGTTCCACGCCGAAAACGCAAATTATATGAAATTCCCTCGATAGAAAAAAATCGCAAAGTATGCTCCAAAAATTATTATAAACACGTTTGTTTCAGTTACAAGTTATATGTATGTAAATATTCACAGCGTTTCTTTAAATAAAATTAAAGACAACTATCGCGAGATTTTTGCTCTATTTTTTGCTAGTCGTGTTTTATTAAAGATTTTCATGATTTTTGCATCAATTTTATCGCTGTAAATGTTAGCGCGCTCTTCTAACATTCGTAATTTCATATCTCTCCATCTTCTTATTTTTGAGCTCGTATGCGGAGCCTTAAGAACGATTCGTAGAAACGACCCGTTCTCATGTGAAAAATGTCAACTATATTTTCCGACTGTGTGCTGGAGCCGATGAAATCAACGACGCTAGTTCCTCGGAGCATCTTCCATTGAAATACAGGCGTACAATATTTTTCCACGAATTCGGGTGAAATGTTTATATGACTAGGAAACTGTTGTCTGAACGATTAGCGTTAGAAATAACGTTTAACGTATAATTCGTAGAATCACAATACTGTTAGAAATTCAGTAATTATTACTGAGTGCAGCAGAAACTATTAAATAGTTTAGTATCGCCGTTATTAGACTTTCCCGGTACATTTTATTAGGAAAGTTGCAACAGTCGTCAATATATAATAGTGAACTCCACTTTGCAGTTTGTTGTCGTAACAAATAAAATTCACACCATTAGAAAGGCAGGGCGATCCTGCAGCCATTTTTAAATAAATCAATTTGATAAAATAAATAATTTTTATTTTGTAAGATGGAGACCAAACTAATGAGTTTTATTCAATTAGGCTTCTAACTAGAGATACGTGTACATAATAGTTTAATGGTTTGTAAGGAATTAAAGTTTTTGGTTGTTCTTAGTACGAAGCCTATAGTGTTTTCGTACCTGTGTTCACAATTTAGTGGATAAGATTTATACAATTTATAAATTGGTATCATTTAAATTAAATTTTGACTACACCTACTTTGGATGTATGGATACGTTCATTTTGAATCTTTTTCCCCTTTTCTTTTTTATGTTTCTGCCTGGTTGCTGCAATGGTTGGGACTTTTGTACGATATTCAAACTAAAACAAAGTTTGAGATCTGTTCATGACTAAACCATCCAAGCGTCCCATTCTTAATCTTAATAACCTTTAATGTTTATATAATTAAATAATGTCATTTTTTGTATTGGCTTAATGTTATATTATTGTGATATTTGTAGGATGGAGACCAAACAACTGAGTTATATTCTATTAGTATTCTAACTAGAGATACGTATAATAGTTTAATCGCTTGTAAGGAATTCAAGTTTTTTGATGTTCTTCGTACGAAGCCTAGTGTTTTCATACCTGTATTCACAATTTGGTGGATTAGATTTATACAATTTATAAATTGGTATCATTTAAATTAAAGTTTGACTACATCTACTTTGGATGTATGGATACGTTCATTTTGAATCTTTTTCCCCTTTTCTTCTTTATGTTTCTGCCTGGTTGCTGCACTGGTTGGGACTTTTGCACGATATTCCAACTAAAGCAAAGTTTAAAATCTGTTCATGACTAAACGATACAAGCGTCCCATTCGTAATCTTGATAACCTTTAATGTATATGTAACGAAATAATATCAGAAGAGATACTTCAAAATGGCCGACGTATCGTTCAAAATCCTCTACCAACGTCACGAACCCAACCGGGCAATCAAAAATACATATCCAAATAGCGGAGCCGCTACGTGATGTGAAATAATGCCAGTTCTCTGGGCTCTGGGTGACGGGTGATGTGCGCAGAGAGAGGGGTGACAGTCGCGGTACCGGCGCGGGCGGACAGCAGTACCGAGGGACGGCCTGTGAAGACGCCGCTCATCCGTATGCGAAGCGCACGCCTGATCCATGATCGCCGATATCTATAATTTGAATGTACAAATGTGCAGGAGCGGATTTTTATTTTAAAGTCGCAAGCAAATTGTGTCCTACCGCTACCAGTCGCATCAATAAGTGTCTGGTTTCTGCGATTTTCCTGCAACAATTTTGGAGGCGGGTATGGGCACCATTTATTAGTTAACCTACACCTCTGTAGTAGGTCGTAGGTGAGCCCAAAAGTTTAGTGATTTAGCAGGGGTGTCCGGTTATATGAGAGAGATTTGTCTAGGTCTTGGCGGCGTAGAGGTCTGCCCACTTACTGCGAGATAGGTCGGATCGGGAGGGACTAGTTGAGGGAGACCATTTGACCCTTCGCCTTGCACAGTACTGGGAAGAATGGATTCATTCTCCTGGACGCACTGACTCCCAGATACCTATCCACACCTCATACCCTTTTCCTTCCTAGAACATTCTTCCTTTTCTTTAAAATTCTCACCAAACAGCATCCCCAAAGAGGCGTTAGTATTAAAAAAAAAACACTTACATCTTTATTTGATTTATTTATTCTTATTCGATATAATGATTTTTCCTGCGGCGCTTTTCCATGTTTCTGTCAGAGTTATAACTAATTTTCCACTCTCTTCACTCTCGTCACTTACTCGGAAGGTCAAAATATTTCCGGTTTGCAATAAAATCCAAATAAATTTAATATTTCGGAACACATCTGAAAACTATAAACTGTTTTTGCAAGGGGATGAAATACGCTTTCAAATTTTATAATTCTAAATAAACATATAATTTTTTAAATATAAACATTTTTAAGGCAAACATAAAAAGCTTTTAAAATGGCTTGCCTTGCGTTCTTCTAACTAAACTTACTGATTAAGTGTTATAAACGTCATAGTCAACTCACTTTTGTGTCGTTTCAAGTAAAAATAATTAATAAAAAATTGCCAAAAATAATTTTTTTTTTCAAATTTCGGTTCGAAACAATGGATTCAAAACGTATACCTTTTAATTATTTTACGGTTAACTTTTAGATTTGAATATAAAGCGTGGTTTTTTTTCTAACGCCGTTAGATAATATTTCTAAACGTAAGGGAGACACAACGATTTCTGTGAGAACTATTTGAGTTATTTATTTATTTATTGTTACAGTTGTTCCGAAAACCGGACAAATTATCCAAAGGGGGTTTCCAGTGATTCCTAACATTAAAAAATGCACACGAAATTTTGGTCTCCGGTGACTTTTTGGTTGTTTTATTTTTTCTTTCTCAATTCCCTGAACGGGCCATGGCTCCGAGTAAATCCACCAATCCCGCCCTAGTCGATAACAATTTGCCTTTTCCTTGTGTCCAGCCAATCGTTGGTATTGAGCGCTTGTTAATAAGTCAATGCGTTGGGGATGCTAAGCTTTTTTTTAGATTAGCATATTTTATTTTATTTTAAACTGGGAACTGCCGATTTCTGCGGAATGTCGCACCCGTGCCCTGCATGCGTAATAGCTGTCACATTTCACGATCGTCGCTGCAGGCTCCGGTAGGAGTTAGCAGATATAATTTCTGATTTAAAAAAACACGTCTTCCATCATCGTAAATTTAACTAGTCGCGTCATTTTAATTAAATGAAAACAATTTTTTTTAATGTACAATAACAAGGATAAGGATGATTTAAAAAAATGCGGTCTATACATTGACCCTTAAAAAATCCGTCTTATTTTGTCAGTAGGTAAAAATATTTCCGCTTTGCAATTAAATTCAAATAAATGGAATATTTGTGAACGTACCCGAAAACTAAAAACTGTTTTCTAAAAGTAATGAAATAAACACTTTAAAATTTTATTAAAAATAATAATATGAAATATAATTTTTTTATAATGTTAACTTTAAAAAGTTTTAATAATGGCTCACATTATGTTTTTTTTTTCAGTCTAAAATAACTGATGACGAAAAAAAAATAAAAGCACCCACATATTTTATTAGACAAATGAATTATAAATGTTTTTATTGCCTCTTATTGTTAAATTAAAAAGTGAGGCAACAAAAATAATTTTAAAAAAATCATAATTTCAAAGTTTAATTTTTTTTTCAAATTGCGGTCCGAATCTTTGGTTTATAAAGGTGTACATATTAATTGTTTTGTGGTTAACTTTTAGACTTGAATATAAAGCGTGGTATGTTCTCTTTCAAATAGCGTTTAGATTATATTTCACTCACTATGATACTTAAAGAGATACAACGATTTCTATGAGACCTATGTGGGCTGGGACAAATATGGTATCCTATGATTAACGATTGTAACTTTTTTGGAGCACCTGAGGTGTTTGAATAATAATTATTAATCTGAATTTGCCAACCATTTTTTGGTAACTAATCTTTCTTTTGATATATTAGGTCCTTATATATGAAATTGGCGTTTTGTATGGGAGGAACTTTGTATGAGAGCTTATGGGAGTTTTGTATGGGAGCTTTTTTCACCTTCCCAATTTGCTTCAAGTGGATTAAAACAGTTTTATCACTAACATCGCAGCCTGCAGCTAACTCGGACGTAGTTTGCGATGGATCCGCTTCCACAGTAGCCTTCAATTCTTCATTATCAACTTTGGTCTCCGGCCGTCCACGGGGATTGTTCTGCGGGTCGAAATTTCCAGAACGAAAACGTTGGAACAAAAAACACACTGTGTTTTCTTTTGCGGCACCGTCGCCATACACATCATTAATCCTTCGAGCCGTTTCTGCAGCACTGGTGCCACGGTGGAACTCGTACTCGTAAATAACGCGATATTTCAAGTTTTCCATTTTGTAAACTTAGTGACGCAAAGAAAAAAAACAATTAAGGAAAAATCAAATGAATTATAATTTTTAAATCACAAAAACATGAGTCACAGCTGTATAAATTTGAATTTGGAATTCCTAACCAAAGAGAAGATATTTGAGATCAAAGTTGCCAGAACGGCAAAACGCCAATTTCATATGTAATGACCCAATATATATTATATATATTACATTAGATCCACTCAGGACTATGTCATCTTAGGAGATGCTGTGTGGAGGAGTAATGTATGAATCCATCCCTCCAACTGCAGTGCAAGTCGATGGGTAGAGAGAGTCCGGCTGAAGAAATTAAAGAGTCTCCCTTAACTAGTGTCACCAGATCCGCCGCGAAGACCTAGACAAACCTCTCCTAAGTCACCAAACGGAGCGAACCACTTGGGGAGACCTTCGGCAGAAGTGTTGGTTACCTAGTAAATGGTTCCCGGGGCGGCGGTACCCATGTCCGTCCCCCAAATTGACGATTGACATAAACAAAGGGTTTAAAATTTAACCCACAAATACAACGGATTTACAAATAGAAAAGTTTAAGTGCCAATTACTTCAATGGCACAGTCCCAGTTTAACTTTCTTGCACCTAAAATTTTTAATAACTTATCAATTGAAATAAAGTCTAAAGCCAAATATCTCACTTTCAGAAAGGTGCTTACTGACCTTCTGAAGAGTGACTATGACAGTGTTTACAACTTGTTTCACATACTCAGATAGAGATATAAATTTTCAACATCATTACATACTAGTACCATATGTTTAAAGGTTTATTTTATTTACATGTTTATTTTACGCACTTCTTTTTCTCTTTTCTATCTTTTATTATAATTTTACCATGTGTTTACACTAGACTATACTCAAAGTAACTATCCTTAATTAATCACCATGAAACAGGCAGCCGCCTAGTATGGTGATTTAATAAATCTTATCTATGTAAATGTCTAATATATGTAACATGTATTTTATAAATAAATAAAAAATAAATACATTAAATATTATTAATAACCAAATATTATTTAGAAAAGAGTCATCTCTTAAATTTATTTTCATATATTTATAATATTTTTTTGTTATTTAGACATCTTAGTTACTTGTTGATTATTTTGTGTTAATTTATAAAAGTTTTTAATATATCATATTGAATATTTTAAGCACATTATATTGCAGGTCCAGGGTTTGCTTCCCATGTTTATTAAATATAATTAAATTTTTTTGTTATAAATTAAACTTCAGAACCTCCACAATCGAACGTTCATTGCTGGATTTTAGGTTTCATCTAAGTATGGCAACAATCGCAGCATCACTAGTTTTTTTCACAACATTATGATATAATTTATAATTTGAGTTACAAATTAGTCATTGGAACATTTAGCGACCTTACACACATCTGAAATAAAAAGCAATTAATACCCCCTCGAGCCGCGGCCGTCTCAAATGAGAGATTTGTCTGTTAGGTTTTATTTGGTGGTGCCGACACCATCTTTGATTTGTGTAACATCTGTGTCTCCTGTGGAGATCTGCTGTAGAATAGTCTCAGTCCCGGGTCTCTCAGAGACCGTTGCACGCCTTGCAGATCCATCCTACTGGAATATATCATTTCCGGAAGTCTGTTGAGATGTGACTGGCTACAAGGTGAATAGAAAGAACTTATAAAAATACTTATTATTGATGTATCCCTGAACATCTCAACGTACCTGCCTAAATAATTTGTATATAGGTAGATACATTGAGATATATTATTTTGTGTTATTGTTTACTGTATAATATTGTGTTATACATCATGTGTTAAAAATTTAAAAAAAAATTATATACTATTTTATAGAACCTGCAGACAAGCCTTCATGTGTGACAGCTTTGTGGGACTGCATAAAACTTGTATTTTAAAAATGTATTTTCTTGTATTAAATAAATAATAATAAAAAATAAATACAAAACTTCAATAATTTAGTCTAAAACTCTTGTCAGATGCTAACTAGAAAAAAAATTCATTGCAATACAGATACCCACTGATCTTAAAATTAGAATTGCATATAGGTCGCGATCACAAGCAGTTCGGATGAAATCTTTAGGAGAATCGGTGTTTTGGACATTAGGCAACTTTATGCAAAAAATATACTAACTTACCTATTCAAACATAGAACTGTTTTTGACAATATCCAAACTGTTCGTGATACGAGAACCAAAGGGCAAAATCTCTTACTTATCCCTTTCGCCAAAACAACGTTTGGTCAAAGAAACTTCAGATACTTTGCAACCAAACTTTTTAATACACTTCCACTGACCGTTAGACAGCACACTAATTATGTAAAATACAAATCAGATACCAAGTCTTGGATCACTAGCGAAGACAGATCATATATTAACAATATTTTTATAACCTCCTAGTGTATGTTTTCCCTTTGGTACAATGCTGATTGTCCTTGTACATTTAAATGTATATAACATTGTTGTTGTTATCCTTATTCTTCTTTTTATATTAAACTACTTATGTTAAAATGCGCCTGCTCTCAACACAGGAATTCCTAGTGAGACAGGCACAATACAATCACCTATGTAACTTGATAAATAAAGATTATAATAAAAAAATGTATATTATTATTATACGTTTGCAATTTTGTGTTAACATAATGAAGAATAACGATATTGTCTACTATCTACTACATATTATATATTATATACACTATATAAAGAGGTAATATTTGTTTGTTTGTTTGTGTGTTTGTTTGCATCGAATAGGCTCCGAAACTACTGAACCGATTTGAAAAATTCTTTCTATGTTGGGAAGCTACACTATCCTTGGGTGACATAGGTTATATTATATTTAAAAAAAAATAGGCATCCTTACTAAAACTTCAATAATGTAACCCAGGGTGTAAAAAAATTACCTAAAATATTATTTAAATCGCGTGCGCTGCGAAAACTATTTATGATAGAATAAAATATTGTACTACAACTGTATAGAACACATCATTATTTACAATAAAGGTCGCGACAGCATACGTCTAACTATTATGGTTATGCCACAATAAGTATTCTTTTATTTTAAAAATTTTATTTAAATGTCACCGCTTGAAAAGGCTCTTTATTTGTATCTTGGTTTTAATCCTTATCAAAATAAATTACTTCATATTCAAGACAGCTTCAATACCTTTTTTTTAACTTTTTGAATTTTTCAATTCGGATATTTAATTAGAAAGATATCACGAGTTTAAAAATGTTAGTATTACAAAAAAGTTTCGGCTACGGGCCGGGCGGGAGAGGAGTCAAGAAATGCAGTGCCAGGGGGGTTGGAGGGACGGGGGAGCGGGAGAGCGGTGGTGGGGAAGGTGGAAGTGGAACGCTGGAGGGGAACGCACGGGAAAGGACATGTAAGGAGCAACATTTTATTTATTTGAATATGGCATATATTATAAAAGAAAGTCCAAAAAAACGTGCAGCTCGCAAAAACTCAGAAACGAGTCCCGGTTCGATCAAGGGAGTTATATGGTGTGGTAGATCTCTACCCCCCCTAGGGAATAAGGGTATCCGTTTTTACCTAAATGGCGTGCTTTTAAAGATATAAGGGCTGAAAGTTTCGTCCTCTTGAAATTTCTAGAACAGTCTTCCGGAAAGTTCTAGAAGGTTCCATAGAGCTGTAGAAAGTTGTGGAAGGAGTGGCGGATTATGTCGTGGAATGATCAGGAATAGGGAATCGGGAACATCATTGTGCAACATTCCAGAACACTATCTTATTGTCCTGAGCGAAGCCGGGTAACCCAGCTATAATAAAATATAGAGCACACTTTAGAAATTGCTATATTTATTTAATATTAGCTTAAGTACCTAGCGTTGCCCGGGCTTTAGATCATACCTCTAATTTTAGATCTGAATATATTTAACTCATTCAGATCTAAAAGTAGTGTAACTAAACTCAGCATTAATGATTCTTCCTTTCCACCTGCTGTTAAATTCAAATCTATGTTAAATTAAATGAAAGCCAATCACTTTGTAAAACACATTTAATCGAATTTATGTTATTTAGTAGGTAACTTCACAATAGTGCTTCTTCGATGTTTTTTTTTTAAGAACAAAAAAATGTATTTTAAATGTGTATACAGTGTTTTGTGTTTTCAGTGTCATTGCAGTTTTAACTTTGGTTCCACTTTATACATATATGTTTATATAAACTAGCTCACTATTTTTTATTATAATTTTTGTTTATCAAGTTACGTAGGTGATTGTGCTGTGCCTGTCACACTAGGAATATCTGTGTTGAGAGCAGGCGCATTTTAACATAAGTAGTTTAACACAAAAATACAACAACAATTTTATTTACATTTAAAGTAAAAGTACAAGGACAATCAGCATCGTACCAATGGGATAGCATGCATTTGGAGGTTCTAAAAATATTGTTAATACATATATGATCTGTCTTTGCTAGTGATCCAAGACTTAGTATCTGATTTGTATTTTACATAGTTAGTGTGCTGTCTAATGGTCAGTGGAAGTGTATTATAAAGTTTTGTTGCAAAGTACCTGAAGTTTCTTTGACTGAACGTTGTTTTGGCGAAAGGGATAAGTAAGAGATTTTGCCCTTCGGTTCTCGTATCACGAACAGTTTTAATATTGTCAAAAACAGTTTTATGTTTGAATAGATAAGTTAGTATATTTTTTGTATAAAGTTGCCTTGTGTCCAAAACACTGATTATTAATTGATTATTATTATTAATTGATCGAACTCTCATAGGCCACGAACAGCCACGTATGTTTAATTTGGAGTTATTGATAAGCAAATAAATAAGTTTCTGTTGACCGTGTAGTTGTAGTACGCTTGGCTTGGGTTCTGTATCTGTGGGGTTCCCAATGGGCCATGCTTGGACACTTATAAATTGGATTCGGGACAAATGGCCGCTCTCCCCGTCATGTCATCTGCTGTTTTAAATACTTGTGTTTTCTGGAATACATTTTATTACGTGTTAAATGGGACGTATTATTGTTTTTCAGAGGTTACCCGAAGTGATTTGGGATATTTACTGTCGTCTGAAAGTTGGATGTTTTAAAAGTTTAGGGTGGCAATAAAAGTTTAATTTTTGTTCATATGAAGCAGTTACTTTGTGATGTGACATTATAATTTAAAATAAAACAATAACTTTGTAAACACCACTTTTATTTTTATACTTTATGCCGACCGGGTTTCGCTACAACCGTAGCTTCTTCAGGGCAGTACAATCTCTACTAAAATTAATTTACATGTGTGTTTATAACTAATACATGATTAAACCAAATGGGCCGGACTCCTCAAGTAACGGAGGAAGTAGGTATAGGTGTAGATGGAGAATTGGGAAGGGAACGGGCGTGTTCTTTATCAATAGGGAACAATCTTAGTATGGGACTTTTATTTAAATTTAGTTGGTTATTAACTACCTTACTGTTAGTGTTTATGGCTTTCCTTAGTTCAAGTGCTTCCAGATTGTCTAGCCTAATACCGATGTTGTTTTTATGAATTAGTGTGGCGCCTGTATTTTTGTCAAATTTATGGTCTTTTTCGATCAAGTGGTTTGCAAATTCCGAAAATCCAGAGCTGTGTAAACATCTAAGGTGTTCTTTGACACGGGTATTTATATTGCGTGCTGTTTTGCCTATATAGAAAAAAGGACAGTCGCTGCATTGAAGTGAATAAATTCCCGAGTGAGATAGACTATTATCTTTGTCCTTGCCGTTCATTAAATGCTTACCTATACTATTATTAGTGTAAAATGCTGGTTTGATATCTGATGGGAGGTTTTTAACGCTGTTTTTAGAGAAATTATTTATGTACAAGATTCTACGCCATTGATAAGGTTGATTATTATTACTTGGTATATTATTATTATGAGGTGGACTGTTGTATAAGAATTTACTTGTGGATAATTTTTTATTTTTTTTATTTAGAATGTTGTTGACTATATTTGGACTGTAACCGTTATTTATTGCGATTTGTTTGATCGTAGATAATTCTAATGCAAAGTTGGTATTTGATAAAGGGACTGTAACCAATCTGTGTACCATGGAATGGAAAGCTGAATGTTTATGGGATTCGGGGTGGTTAGAGGAATTGTGAATAGTTATATCGGTGAACGTCGGTTTGCGGTAGATTTTAAATTCAATTTTATTATTTATTATTGATAATGAAAGATCTAAAAAGTTTAATGTAGAATTGGTACCTATTTCTATTGTGAAGTTAATTTGTTTATGGAAAGAATTAATTAATAGCAGGAAGGAATTGAGTTGTCGTTCAGTTCCTAACCAAACACAGAACACATCGTCAATATAGCGCTTCCATACAAGTAAGTTTTTTAATAATGGTGATTTACATTTGAAGATATTATTTTCTAAATTGTCCATGAATATATCAGCGATTAGCGGGGATGTCGGTGCCCCCATGGCCAGGCCTTCTTTTTGTTGGTAAAAACGTTCGTTGTATTGGAAATAGTTTTGGTTCAGACATATATTAAACAGGTGAGATAATTCCTTAGAGAAATTATTTGGTAACTTTGAATTTTGTAGTAATTTAGACAGTATATTTTTACTTTCGGCTACGGGAATATTTGGAAAAAGGTTAACGACATCAAAGGAGACTAATTTTGCACTATTGGGGATATGTAAGTTTTCAAGTTCATCAATCAAGTCAAAGGAATTTCTAATTGTGTATTTTGGAGTAAAAACTTTTGAGTTATTGAATATATTAGTGATAAATGATGCTATTTTAAAATTTGGGGAATTGCAACTTGATACGACCGGCCTGATTGGTTTGGCAAGTTTATGGAGTTTTAAGAAGCCATATAATTTAGGGGCTTTTGGATTTTTTGTAAAAAATTTTACTTGTTGATACGAGTTGTCTTGGAAGATTGGGGATTTACATGATCTTAGAGCACTTTTAATATTTTCTTGGAATTTGGTAGTAGGGTCCTTAGGTAGAATGTCAAATTTGTCCGTATTAATAAATTCTTGCACTTTAGGATTATAATCACTTTTATTTAATATAATGACAGTATTGCCTTTGTCTGCTTTAGTTAGTATTAGTTGTTCATTTTTTAATTTATTACGAATGTTTATCATAGTGGAAGTTTCACGGTTAGAACTAGCTTTAAGATTAGGAACTAGTTTTTTTATTGTTTCTGCACTTTTATATAGAGGTGGTCCGGGTTTATTATATAACGCAGTTTCAATGTCCACGGCAACGTTTTCTACTGCACTAATTATGTTATTTTTACTATATTCTAAATTATATTTCAGGCCTTTAGATAACAGGGTCAACTCTTCTGGCTGGAATTGAATCGCTGAGAGGTTTTGGACTCGATCAAAGAACTGATGGGTGTATTTCACAGTTTCATTGTTATTTGTATGTTGAGAAAGATTTAGGTTTTTCAGTTTTTTGTTCATAATTTCACGTTTCTTGTAGGCTTTAGTAGAAGCGAAGTTTCGAGCTTTGTCGTCAAACAAATCCCATTCAACCGGATGTAGTTCGTTCACCAACTCTATGTGTAAAACTTTTAGTGTTAATTTGATATTATTTCGCTTTTTATATGCACTTTTAAGATCTTCTTTTAACCATGCAAGTTTTGCTTGAAATAAAGATGATTTTATTATGGCTGGATTATTATTCATGTATTTAAACTTTGCATTTAGATAATTAGGAAAAACTTTCATTTTTAGACACTGTTTGTAAAAGTATATATCGACACACATAACTCTATATTTCACAGTAAAGTTTTTATACATTTTTGCTTTAATAGCTGTACTTGCTAATAATATTTGTTCATATGAAGCAGTTACTTTGTGATGTGACATTATAATTTAAAATAAAACAATAACTTTGTAAACACCACTTTTATTTTTATACTTTATGCCGACCGGGTTTCGCTACAACCGTAGCTTCTTCAGGGCAGTACAATCTCTACTAAAATTAATTTACATGTGTGTTTATAACTAATACATGATTAAACCAAATGGGCCGGACTCCTCAAGTAACGGAGGAAGTAGGTATAGGTGTAGATGGAGAATTGGGAAGGGAACGGGCGTGTTCTTTATCAATAGGGAACAATCTTAGTATGGGACTTTTATTTAAATTTAGTTGGTTATTAACTACCTTACTGTTAGTGTTTATGGCTTTCCTTAGTTCAAGTGCTTCCAGATTGTCTAGCCTAATACCGATGTTGTTTTTATGAATTAGTGTGGCGCCTGTATTTTTGTCAAATTTATGGTCTTTTTCGATCAAGTGGTTTGCAAATTCCGAAAATCCAGAGCTGTGTAAACATCTAAGGTGTTCTTTGACACGGGTATTTATATTGCGTGCTGTTTTGCCTATATAGAAAAAAGGACAGTCGCTGCATTGAAGTGAATAAATTCCCGAGTGAGATAGACTATTATCTTTGTCCTTGCCGTTCATTAAATGCTTACCTATACTATTATTAGTGTAAAATGCTGTTAGTTTAATTAATTGATGTTGTGGTTGGTTATAGAAAATAATATATATAGTCTTATTGATGTGTTCGAGGAAAACATTTATCAGTGGTTACTTATATATAGAGTTTATCTGCTATTGATTGTGGGATAGATGATAATCTTTAATTAATTAACTAACTAACATCACGCCGTTTCCTAGCAAGGGTAGGCAGAGAGGACGGATCGACAAACAACTCGATCTCGGCACACACTTCTTGCCTCGTTCACATTCATACATCGTCTCATACATGCTCTTCTATTATTCTGAGTCTTGACACTCTTGAAATGGCCCGATTCAAGTGTCTGATTCACTTGGTCGTCCTATGTCTTCCTCGGGCGTCCCCGACTTCTTTCACCATTTCTATTTGCGTCATATATTCTCCTTACACGCCTTTCTCGTTCATTCGCTCTATACATGCCCAAACCATCTGAGCCTTTTTTAAACTTACCTATTACGCTTACACCTGCCTTGCATTCTTTGCGGATCTCCGCGTTTCTTCCACGATCGTACATGGTTTTACCACTCATAGGCCTCAGGGATCTCATTTCTACAGCATTCAGTCTACTTTCATCCTTCCTCTGCCAGTTCCATGCCTCACTACCACACCTAAGGGTAGGTACCAGGACTACATTGTGGACTGCTAGCTTCGGTTCTTTTGACAGTTTTTTATTAGCGCCAACGGCATTCAGTCCTCCATTAATGGATTTACCGGCATTCACCCTTCTTTCAATATCTCTATCAGCCTTCCCATCTCTCGTAAACACACTACCCAGATACAAAAACTCATCCACCTGCTCCATGTTTTCATCATTCACAACTATATTGGATGCTGTTTTGGTACTTTCTCTTTCAAACACCATGACTTTAGATTTGTCTATCAAAATATGGGTGATTTTTTTTTTGAGTATCAGTAGATAATTGTGGTTTTCGGATACGTTCATAAATATTCCATTATTTGGATTTTATTTTCACCTTCTGACAGAAATATCCGAGGCCTGAGAAGCTACACAACCTCGAACCAATTCCTGAGGATGAGAAACCGGGCGGCGTTTTTTTCCATAAAAACGTATTTCCAAAATTTATTCCAAAGACCTTCGATACTAGTGCAAATATTTTTTTTATATAATGTAGATATCAATCATTAGCGTGTCGATACGTTTCGGTTTTTTTGACAAGTTACTTGGAGTATTGGAGTTAGGAATCTCCAAAAGTCGTAAAAATTGTCTGGTTTGAACGCCATTCACAGACGTTCAGTATACAATCATACAAACTAAAAAATGTATTTAAAAAAAATCAAAACGTACAGATATTGTTTTTTTACTACAGTTTCAATGGGCTGTTTCAAAAAATGTTAACAACTCATCAATTTTGTAAAGTTAATTTTCACGCTCTGTGAGAGTTCTATACAAGTTTTGTGATTATTTCAGTTTTATGAAGCAAATTTAAATAATGATATATTTTATAAATTGAATTTAATTATAAAAAATATAAAAATAAATTGACACGCTTAATAAAAATTAGTAAAGATGAATATTACAAACATAAAATAATAAGTTCTGAAAACAATCCAAAAATAATCTGGCAAGCAATTAACTGTGCAATAGATAACAATAAACAAAAACATTCAATCAAGGTAATTGTAGACGAAAATGACGTAAAAATAAATGCAGAGGAAAACCCTAAAAAATGCGCGGATATATTCAACTCCTTCTTCGCGAAATTTGGACAAAACCTCGCTAAAAAAATTAATTTAACAAAGGGAGCGACAACTCAACAAATTATTGAAGATATACACAGTGTAAACTCACTGTCCCATTTTAAAATGATCAAGGAAGTAGATATTCTAAACATTATTGAAAATATGAAAGGAGGGTCGTCACCGGGTTTTGACACCATAACTGCAAATATGTTAAAATCTATTAAAAGCCACGTGATAAAACCATTAACTCACCTAATTAATTTAAGTTTAAAAAATGGAATATTTTTTGTCTAATTATAAGAGGACAATTATCTCACCTATATTCAAAAGTGGAAACGCACAAAATGTAACTAACTATCGACCAATTTCCCTCATTTCAAATATTGGAAAAATATTTGAAAAAATCGTAAAATCTCAACTAATGGAATTTATTGAAAATAACAAAATACTTCACGACAATCAATACGGATTCCGAAAAGCGCGCAGCACACAAGATGCGATTGCAAATGTCACATCGCGCATATACAAAAACCTTGATATGAGCAATAAATGTATAGGTATTTTTATAGATCTGAGAAAAGCGTTTGACAGCATATCCCATAAAAAACTTATGAAAAAATTAAATAATTTGAACGTTAATGAAAACGTAGCAAATTGAATAAAAAGCTACCTAAAAAATCGCCCTCAATGTGTCAAAATAAATAACATTTATAGCGACGAAGAGACATCTGAATACGGAATTCCACAAGGTACTGTGCTAGGTCCTATATTATTCATCTTATATGTAAACGGTATATTCTCACAGTCACTTCATGGTAGTATAATCTCTTATGCCGACGATACAGTACTTATTGAAAGTGGAATCACATGGCAAGTTGTAAAACAAAAAGCAACAGAAGACATAAACATACTTAAACACTGGTTTGATATAAATCTACTATCTCTTAATAGTGAAAAAAACTCACGTTATACCATTTGCAATAAAATCAAAGGACATTCCGGTAAATTTTGATAAAATTATACATGACAATTCTAAAGATCACAAAAAAAATAACTGTAAAATAAACTGTTCCACGTTAAAAATTTCGAATAAAATCAAATACTTAGGAATAATAGAAACAATAGACAAAAACCTGAACTGGAAAGATCAAATCAACCTTACCGTTAACAAAATAAGGAAATTAATTTACATATTTTTAAAAATCCGAAACTTTCTCTCATTAGAAAATCTAACATCAGTCTACCATGCTATAGTACAGTCAAATCTCCAATACTCTGTAGTAAGCTGGGGAGCTGCATACAAAACAAATCTACTCCCTGTTGAAATTGTGCAATGTCTAATTATAAAAATTATATTGAAAAAACGAAGAGATTATCCAACTCACCTTATTTTTGAAGAATTTAAAGTATTAAAATTTAATGATCTAGTTCGAAAAAATATAATAATCCAAATAATAAAAGAAAAACAAAATCATAGCTTTTTAACTGAAAGTCGTACTCGTCAAAAGCATATATTTCCAACACAAAAATGTAACACCTCATTTGCACAACATCATTACACATATCTAGGAAAAAAATACTTCAATAGCCTACCTGAAAAAATAAGAACAATTGAAGACGATAAATGCCTACTAAAAGCAATTAAAGAACAATTTAAAGTAAAAATAACAAATTGATAAAATTTATCATCATAACTTATATAACTTGTAAATTTGTTTTTTTTTTTTTAAGTATCTACCACAATTAAATCAAAAGATTAAAAATATATTTTGTTAATATATTTTAAATATTTTTTCATCCCGATACTCGTCCCTCTTCTAATCACAAGCGTCTGCTTCTATAGAAGAGAAATATCATACAAAAAACAAAAAAATCAGTGAAAATTTATTATGTAGTTTATTTGTATCAAAAAAAGATTATTTTGAAATATAAATATTATATTTTATATGTTATTTTTGCTGTATAAATAATGTATCTTCTGTAATAAATAAATGAAAAAAAAAAAAAAAATAAAATTAACAGAAATTGAATAGAACTTACACATAACGTGAAAATTTACGTCAAAAATTTGATGAATTTTTCAAATTAACAACAATTTTAAAAATCGACCCAGTTTTAAAGGAGAAAAATAAGGAATACAAAACCTCGATTTCTATGATTTTATTTAGGAATTATCAGCCTGTGGAGCAGTTGTCCTTTTCGCTCAGTATTCGAGAGAGTAAGAGCGACAGTGATAGCAACAGTTTAGTAAAATACCTATTTTTCAAATTATTTAGCGACCGGGTTTTCTCTTAACCACTGGACCGCCTGTATAGAAGGTATACAGGTAGGTTAGGTTAGGTTAATAAGGTGCTAGGATTTACAGGTAATCTACAATCGCCACCAGCCCAACTGAGCGCCAACGTTTCACTAATCATCATTGGCTTTGTATTATCAACAGGAAGGTGTGAGCCGACTTTTCGCCAAGTCACCGTCAATCAAACGAACTCACTTAGTACAGGGTCTTTCAGAAAAATGTTACCTATTGTTTCAATATCTGTGACTATAGATCCACCAGTTGCCACTTGCATCACTAGTTTCAACCGCTAAAGTCTAAAATACGCCTACAAGTAAACAGGTGTCAAGAGACGAACATGACGAAAATTACTGTGATTATGTGCGGAGTAAAATGTAAATAACATTTTCGGGCTTCGGTGACTTTATTTTTTTGTTCAACTAAATATATTTTTAAAAATCAGTAAGTATCGGATAGCTGACACTCGTCCGATTGACCAAGATTTTATTAAAATTTTTGATAAAAGAAATTTAAAAAAAAAAGTTACCGGAGAACAGGGCCGGATCAGGAGAGACAAGTTGAGGGAGACCTTTTGAGAGCTCTAGCGGGATTCCCGACCCATCGCCTTGCTCAGCAGTTGGATGGATTCATAAGTTCGTCACTCCAGAAATTCCTCTCCTCCGGCTCCTTAAAAAGAAATCTTTTTTTTCCCAAATCAAAAGCTCCATCTATATATTTAAAAAAATTAGGTTCCCTACGTTTGAATCCGCAAATCTCGGAAAATAATCGATGGATTAACATTTTTTTTACAGAAAACTTCATTTTAGCATAAGAGAGTTTCTATATACAAATTTGTATAAAATAATAACGTTTTGTCTAAAAAGTTTGAAAATGTGTGCATTTCATATATTTTAGCGACAGGGAGGGGAAGCAGGAGTGAGAGGGTAACGAAGGAGGCGGATTTCGCGGGAAGGGTGTCGATGGAGGGGAAAGTGGAAGGGGAACGCAGGAGGGGAAGGGGACGCGGGAGGGGAATGGGGATGCATGGGAATGGACTGGCAAGTAGAAACAATTTATTTCTTTGAATAGTTTGAAATAGTACCTACTTTGAATAGTTGCACATGATAAGAAAAGAAAGGTAGATCGCTAGTATATAAAAAAAAATGTTTTTGTTAAAAATTAAAAGGAAATTACCAATTTATGTAAACTCTGTGACAATTTTTAATACCAAAATATAGATATTAACTTATTCAAATGTGTTTCCTACGTCAGTAACCACCCTGTATCCCTTGCTTTAAGGCTTTAGCTTATCTAGATCTAGGTGGTGATGCTTTAGTGTTTTACATACATAGTGTTATTGTTGTGATTGTTAAATGGTATTTATTCCTCCCTGGCCGTGTCGTCGGCGTTACAAGATTTCAATTATTATATTCAACAAGAAAGTGACCAAGAGCCAACAGGGCGATACTACGTGATCATCATAAGCCGATTGTTTCTGTGGTGTTTTTTTGCTGTAAAACAATGGGATCGATAAACTTGTTTAAAAGCGTGGATGTTGGAGGTGTGAGAATTAAAATTAATGATATAATGTTGTGTGAAAAACTGTTCCATGATAGTTGATCCGGTGACAATTGGTCCCCATACAGTTGGCCCCAGACAGTTGGTCCTTGACAGTTGATCCCCCGACAGTTTATCCCTCGACAATTAATCCCCGATAGTTGATCCCCCCGATACTTGACCCCCCCGACAGTTGATCCGGCAGACAGCTGATCCCCCGCCAGTTTATCCTATGAAAGTTGATCCCCCGACAGTTTATCCCTCGACAATTAGTCCCCGATAGTTGATCCCCCCGATCCTTGACCCCCCGACAGTTGATCCGGCGGACAGCTGATCCCCCGCCAGTTTATCCTTTGACAGTTGATCGCCTGACAGTTGATCCCCGACAGTTGAACCTCAGACAGTGGATCATCAACATCCGCCGCCAAGCCCTAGACAAACTTCACCCTGTGAACCCGGGCACCCCTGCTAAGTCACCAAACGTAGCAAACCACTTGGGGTGACCTATCTCCAATAAATGGTTCCCGGGGTGGCGGTACCCATACCCCAATAATGTCTCCTCTTCCTCTCCCCTTCCTATAATCCAAAATTAATTTTAAGATATTAAAACTTCTTTGCCAATGAACTTTAGCATAAGAAACTTCTGTGGCTCGACTTTAGTTCACTTTATATTGTATGGTATCACTGTAATTATGTATAAGCTGTTTGTTTCATACAAACAAATAAATATGACATGTAAAATAAAAAATAAAGATGTTAAAAAAAAGCATTTTGATGGACGTGCATTTAAATTAAAAAGGTCTGATTTTCATTTGAACACAAATTTTCGTATAGAAATTAAAAACTCTACCAAAAAAACGCTTTTCTATAATGTTTTATTTAATTATGCATTACGACAGTCGACTAAAAATCCGTAGATCGCGGATTCAAAACCTGGAGAGTGCAAATAAATTTTATTTGATTAATTTGTGTTATTTCACCATCTATTCATTAAAAACAATATTTAGTACCTATATTTGCGACACGTTCCAGAGTAGAAGATACTTTCAGTATCTCCCTGGTGTATAAGACCACCATTCAGAATTGAAACGTTTACCGATTATTAACTTTTAACAATTATTAATTAATTAAAAAATTTGAAGCGTAAACTTCTTTAGCATCGTTGTGATTTGATACTCGATGAAACAAAAACGAGCGACACTAAAAAGAGACAAGCACATACATCTATAGGATTTAGCCTGCGAGAGAATGAGATAGCAATAAAATAATTATTTAATTCACGGGTATTCGGTTCCAATATAATACGATAAATCCACGGTCCCGCGCAAGTCTCCTTTAGTCTAGTTCTAGTGGTATAAAGCGCCTGATAACTTTAGCAGCCAGACATTCAGCGGACCAAGGATCGAATCCCATAAAATTCAAAAAAAATTCAATGTTTTTATTTTTCATCTTCAAACCACTCCAAAATGAACATGCATAGAAAACACAAAAGAAAGCGACATCTAGCGACTCCGAAGAAGAAAACACAAATACTAATAAGATAACCAAATGTATAGGAAAAGGTGCACTGGAATTCGAAGACAAAAGTATGGAAAAAATCATGCTTCACATATTCGCATTGATAAAAAAGTGCACTCTTGTCTACAGTTATTTTCTGAAGGTTTTACTTCTACCGCGTGTGAATTGCAAACTCTGACTTTTTTGTATTATTGGAAATTATTATCTATGTGAACCACTGAAAGGAATTGTAAAATGTATGTTCGAGAATGGAAATAAATAAAGAAAAAATTTAATTGATTATCGTTTGATTAGACACTGTTCGGATTGTAAATTTCTCAAAAAATATATTAGTTTTTGGCATTTTGTGACAGAAATACAGAAGATTATGACGGCTCCGTGGTCGAGTTGTTAAGATCGCGAATGCCGCGGGTTCTAATCCCGGCGAGCGCATGTAAATTTCTTCTGATTGATTTATGTTATTTAATTCACAATTTATTCATTAAAATTGTTTACACTAAACTAAAGTATGTGTATTTGCGACACGTTCCAGAGTGGAAGATACCCTCAGTATCGCCCTATTGAAAGACCACCATTCAGAATTCAAAAGTTGCTTGAAACGGCTACAGCCGCGTGTTTAGTGACCAGATCTGAATAGCCAGGTACTTCCCCACCTTCTCCTTTCCCTCACCACTACCTTCAGCCTAACAACATACCACAATTGGGAATGCCATGGTCTCACTGGCTCACTGGAGCAGTTGAGACACTTGTTGATATTCACATAAAAAATCAGATATTAGAGCCAGAGCATTGAACGCAAGTGGATGAAGAATGAGTCGGGGACGCCCAAAAAAGCTTGACCCCATCAAGTTATTCAAACGCTTTAGTTTAGCGATACCAAAGGTTATAATAATATAAGGGTATGCATGAAGTATACATAAAAAAAATAGCTGTATCAATCAAAGTTGATTTTGGTTTTTATCGACTTCACCGTGATTTGCACCTGTAACATTTAGCATGAGAGCCTGAACTTTACCGTTAAGCCACCGAAGACTGAAGGACTCTAACCATACCTCAAATGCTAACAGTTCTCTGTTATAAATGAAATAAAACAAGCTATTATTTAACCTTTCAAAGCTAACTGTAGTCCAAATGACAAGCATCAAATTCAAATCTACCTGTCTCTTTTGAATGCTTCTACCGAGAGTATAACTGTCAACTTGGTGACTGCTAGACTGATGTGCATATGGCCTGATAGTATGTATATTTAGAAGAAAAACTATTTTAGGGAAAAACCCAAAAATCTAGAGAAATTTTGAAATTTAGACTTGATAAGATTTTTTAAGCTTTTGTAGTCAAAATTCTTCATTTCATAATTTTCATTTTATCAAATTCTCATAAGTATACAAACTCATTCTGAAATATGGGGAAATTTTATTCAGAAATCCAGGGAAAAAAATTTTGTGCATAACATGACCATGGCGGTTTTTCAATTTGGGAGGCGGTTATGAGTACCGCCGGGAACTATTTATTCGACCATCAACACTTTTGCCACATGTCACCCCAAGTGGTTCGCTAAGTTTGATGACTTAGGTTTGGTTCATGGGGTGAGGTTTGAGGTTTCTATCGGGACATCACCTTGCACCGCATTGAGAGGGATGGATTCATACGTTCGTCACTCCTGAACACATGATTCTTAGATTCCTACCTACCTCTCATACCCTTTTCTTTCCCAGAGCTTCATCTGGTTCCTTTCCCCAAAAAGACCCTCCACACAGCATCCCCAAGGATGACAAAGGCCGTGCAAAGAATTCTTTTCCCCGGGACCTCTTGTGTGGAGCTAATATAAAAAAATAGCAGAACTTGTTTATAATTCACTTTTTATTAAATTTTCATATTCCGTCAAGATCAACCCGACAATCCGATTTATTTTATTTGCCGTCATTTACATAGAACAAATATTATTAAAAAATCACCAATTCCTCGTGTATGTGCACAATATAATACAAAATGAAATAACGAAATGCCGATATGAAGTAACGCGGACGATCAATTTGAGAGTATGGAATGTATCGGGAGCATCTCCTATCCTTTTCCTATATTCTTCTTCCTCTCCCCTTCCTATAACCCAACATTAATTTTAAGACATTAAAACTTCATTTCCAATGGCATAAGAAACTTATGTGGCTTGACTTCAATTCACTTGTATATTTTTTTTTTTTTTTTTTACAGTGAATACCGCACAAGAATCTCAACTGCTCCCGTCTGGAGCCAGTGAGACTATGGCATCCCCTATTGGGGTATGTTGTGAGGCTGAAGGTAGTGGGGAGGGGAAGGAGGTGGGGAAGAGGAAGGTTGGGAAGTACCTGGCTATTCAGATCTGGTCACCAAACACGGCTAAAGCCATTTTCAAGCAACGTTTCGATTCTGAATGGTGGTCTTACACCAGGGCGATACTGATAGTATCTTCCACTCTGGAACGTGCCGCAAATATACTATATATTATTTTAAATGAATTAATTGTGAAATAACACAAATTAATCAAATAAAATTTATTTGCGCACGCCGGATTCGAACCCGCGACCTCCGGATTGTGAGTCAAGAGTCTTAGCCACTGGACTACGGAGGTCGTCATTTATCACTGTATATTATGTAAAAGGTGTTTGTTTCTTACAACATAAATAAGAAAATAGTAAACTATTTTTCTAGATTAAATAATCGTCATCACGTTGTTTTAATTACCTCATTATTTTATACTTTGCTACATACAATAAAACATATAAAAAATGTTCGTCAAAAAGTCGAATGCATAGCTTATTGAGGTAGAAAAACCACGTTTGCCATGTAGGGTTAAAGGTAGAAGTTGAGCAGGCAGGTAGGTAGTTACCTAGTTAACCCATTTAGCAGGTCTGCAGTCTCTCTCGGACCACACACCATTGTTGTGATTCCAGCGAGGGCGATAATTATCATTTAATGACTTGTGGTGATGCTGCACTTTAGTACATCTCATTTCACTAATGGGTGTTCCATAATTTCTAACTTTTTTTTTATATTAAAATAATTTCATTAACATGATGACACACCTCAATTTTAAATCTTGTATTAATAGTAACACTCGAGAAATTAAAAACCAAACGCCATCATGTATAGATCATATATGGTGTTATGTACATTTAAATGAAATAAAAAATATTAAATCTACTGTTTGGAAAACCAATATAACTGACCACTACGCCTGTCTTATATTACATGAAACAAATAAAAAAACTAAACATGGGAGCCAAATTAAATCTTACATATTCCCAAGTAGACTACAATTTATTAGAAAAATCATTAATAACTGAAAAATGGGAAGAAGTTTTAAAAAATAAATGTGCCAACCAAAGTGCCTTACTGTTCGAAAACACTTTAACTAAACACGTTGTAGAAGCAACAAAAACAACACAGATCGTCCCCAATTCAAAAACAAGGAAAATTAAACCCTGGATTACCCAAAGATTATTAAAGCCATTAGAAAAAAAATAAACTTTATAAAATAACACAAAGGCCACAAGTTAACAATAAAATTATACTTTATTATAAAAAGTATAAAAATATATTAACTACTCTAATAAGAAAAACGAAAAACGACTATTACTCAAAAATTATAACAGAAGCTTAAGACAATAATAAAAAAATATGGTCAACAATAAATGAAATAATAAACAAAAATAAAAAATATAAGCACATATCGGAAATATCAGATGGGAAGTTAATAAATAACGTACAAAATGACACAAAGAAATGTTGTAATATTTTAAATAACTATTTTAATAACGTTGGAAAAAACCTAGCAAAATCTATAAATACGACCGAAATATTTAATCCACAACACAATGTCAAATAAATAAATTTCACCCAGTCACAGAAGCCGATATTGACAGAACTATTTCGGAACTAAAAGGAGGTTCTGCCCCCGGCTTTGATAACATTGATGCTAAGATAATAAAGCGATGAAAACATACTTAGTTCTCCCCATAACACATATAATAAACCTTAGTCTAGCAAATGGCGAATTTCCCAATAATTATAAAAGAGCAATTATAACTCCCATTTATAAAACAGACTGTCATAAAGATTCACAAAATTACCGCCCGATTTCTCTTCTATCAAATATATCAAAAATATATGAGAAAATTGTAAAAAAACAAATTTGGACGTTCTTAGAAAAAAATAAAATAATTAATGATAACCTATTCGGCTTCAAAAAAAATACAAGTACTCATGACCCGATAGCAAAAATAACCAACTATTTATATACGGCCCTAGATTCCGATAAAAAATGTATCGGAATATTTATAGACCTGAAAAAAGCTTTCGACAGCATATCACATAAAAAATTAATAAATAAATTAAAATCGATAGGAATTAATGGGAAAGTATTAGCATGGATAACTAGTTATTTACACAAAAGACCTCAACAAGTAAAATTACTCAATCAAATCAGCGACTCAAAATATAGCGACTTTTCGATACCCCAAGGTACAGTTTTGGGACCGTTGTTATTTATTATATATGTCAAAGATATATTCCATATTTCCAAATTTGGAGACATTGTATCCTACGCTGATGACACAGTCCTACTAAAAGCAAATACCTGGTCTGAATTAAATAAAATGGCAAATACAGATATCAATGCACTAAAATTATTGTTTGATAAAAACCTGTTGACTTTAAATTTAAAAAAAAAACCTATTATTTCCTATTTTTCATTAAAAAACAAGAAACACCTAAAGAAATAAACATAATAATCCACTCTGTGACAAATACAGAAAACCACAAATGCAATATATTATGTACAAACATAGAAAGCAAGACCGATATTAAGTACCTGGGCATAACAATAGACCAGCGTTTAAAATGGTCCCCACACATAAATATTCTGAACAATAGAATAAGGAAACTAACATATATATTTAGATGTTTAAGAGATATTTTAAACGAAAAATTACTTAGAACCACATACTTCGCTTTCTGTCAATCAATTATACAATACGGCATTATAGGATGGGGCGGTACATATACAAATCAAACACAAACAATTTACATATCACAAAAACTAATAATAAAAACAATTTTTAAAAAACCCTACTCATATTCTTTTATTTATTAGAACTTTTATTCCAACAATTTAAAGTCAGAAAATTAAGTGCAATATATTTTTGTCATGCAACATTACAAATTTATAAAGATAATATTCAAAATAAAGTTGCACCATTTAAAAACAACAGAAATCTTAGACAAAAATCAATACTTCCTACTCCAAAATGTAAAAAAAACACTAGGACAGTTAAGTCATAAATATCTCGGAGTAAATTTTTTTAATTCACTTCCTGAAAAAATCAGAAACATGAACAGTAATATCAAAAAATTTAAAACTCACCTTAAAAATTATACCGAAAATTTGAACTGAATATAAAAAATAAAACAATTAAACCAATATAATAACACCCCCATACACACAAGCCCTGCTTTTTTATGGGGATAAATCAAATATGTACACATATTATTTAATTAATTATTATATTGAATTTATTGTAATTTATGTATCTTTCTCTGAATAAAAAAAAAAATATATTTATTTATTGATTATATTACATGTCTTACAATATCTTCTTACTTTTTTAGGGGCCAATTCTTCTGTCAAAACAACATCGATAACGATAGAAAACCTCCAATATCGGAGGTTTTCTATCATTAACGATGTTGTTTTGACAGTCATAGTCGGGGTGAGAGGTTGGGCAATCAACTACTCGACTAAGTGACCAGTGACATCGACCGAACTGACATTCTCTTGCCGTATATCGCAGCTAACTCAGTCTTGCTAGAAACTTCTTGGGTTCATCATCAGGACTTGTAAGCAGTTTAATAACCAAGAAGCTTTGCTATCATTATTCGAAGGCATGCTGAAAAGCAAACTGGAGTTCACGAGCGATGTTTGGGCATCGTACCGCCAGAAGTACATTGACTTGTTGGACTAAATCCAGAAGAATATTGGTTAGAATATTTTTCCATGCTTCCGCATTTTTAAAAACACATTATTTAACTTTGAGTTTCGGATAACACTGTACTTGAATAACATTCACCTTGTCAAGGCAGGAGGCAATTCTTGAGAATATAATAATATTATTAGGCGTGGAAGATACCCGCTGAGTGTTATCACAGAGCCGATCTTATAATTGAATTTATTTGGTGTCGGATTATCTCTCTGCCTACTCTGTGGAACTGTTGAAACTTATTACAGCAAAAGGAATTAAAAAATCTGAACGCTGGGCTTGTAAACGGACGAGCACTGTAGTTGGTAGGTAAAAGCGTAGGCCATTGGATAGGGTATTTAATAGGGGAAAAATATAATTACAATTATCGTATTTGTTCGTGAATTTGGGGGCGTTTAAGTCACGCGGCCAACATGTTTGAAATACGAAAACAGACTACGAATAGGTATTGGTAATTAAACAGACTACAAATATTAATACGAAAACAGACTACGAATATTGGTATGAAAACAGACTACAAATATTAATACG
Source organism: Limnephilus lunatus (assembly GCA_917563855.2). Classification (NCBI taxonomy): domain Eukaryota; kingdom Metazoa; phylum Arthropoda; class Insecta; order Trichoptera; family Limnephilidae; genus Limnephilus; species Limnephilus lunatus. Next base: position 2,903,796 of record OU830596.1, on the reverse strand, counting down.
AAAAAAGACTACGAATATTGATATGAAAACAGCCTACAGATATTAATACGAAAACAGACTACGAATATTGATACAAAAAATGACTACGAATATTTATACGAAAAAAGACTACGAATATTGATACAAAAAAAGACTACGAATATCTATACGAAAAAAGACTACGAATATTGATACGAAAATAGACTACGAACATTGATACGAAAACAGACTACGAATATCTATACGAAAAAAGACTACGAATATTGATACTAAAATAGACTACGCATATTGATACGAAAACTGAGTACAAATATGGATACGAATATTGATATAACAATCTTCTATTTCATAATATATCTTAAATTTGTATGTTTTATAAAACATAAAAGTCATTAAATTCACAAAATCGTGAAGTGTGCATGTTTTTTTTTAAAGAAATCATTTAAAATTGTATTTATAAGGTACAGGATATTAACGATATAGTTATTCAGTCCTTATTAGAACTAGAAACTAGATTTAAAATGGTAAAATATATCTATATAATAACATTACCATTTACAATATAGGTACCTACTTACCAACAACCTAGTCCACAAGTCGGTACCATGCACAGCGTCGAGCGCTTAGCACAGCATCCCCCCCTCTGGTGAGACAATTTGCGCCAATTACTTTTGGGTAACGACATTCTACTCTCGCCATAAACGGTACACGCCATAAATCCTCGATAGTTACACGCCCTAAATACAAAACAGTGGCGTGCATTCCTTAAAAGACTTTATTAAATTAACTTTTTTTTTTCAAACCTATCGCCCAAGAGTCCACACTGTTCCCCGCCGTCTGGAACTAGTGAGACTATGTCGGGAACCATTTATTGGATAACCAACATCTCTGTCATAAGTCATCCCAAGTGGTTCGCTACGTTTGGTGACTTAGCAGGGGTGTCCGGGTTCATAGGGGTGAGGTTTGTCCAGGTCTTGGTGACTGGTGTGTCCATCCACCAACTGCGTGGCAGGCCGGATCGGAGAGACTGGTTGAGGGAGACGTTTTGACCTCTCCAGCAGGACTCTCTCGGAATATCGCAGTTGCAAGGATGGATTCACATGTCCGTCACTCCTGGACACACTGATCGCCAAATACCTACCCAACCCTCATACCTTTTACCTTCCCAGAACTTTGTGTAAAAAAAATCCTTAATCGAGGTGTATCGAACGTGTCGACGAAAGCGTATGACAACCCTGAGAATTCAAGAATGGAATTTACGCTTCCACATAATACCGTGCCGCTGCGCGTTACCCCTTCCAATAACCTACGAAACAAAGGGAGTGCTCTCATTGGCCAACGAAACACTGTGCATTTGGAATGATGTCTACAATGCTATTACATTCTACAATTAACTTATCAATTGAAAACATAAACGCAATTGATAATAAATACATGCTGCAGCATCATTGGACTCGAAAACACATCTGAATAACCACGTAATACTTCCACCAGGGACCCCAGACAGCAATGATCAAAATCAAGGAAATGATTGAGTATTTACGTTATCCCCACCCTGCTACCAGATGCGGCGCCATTGGTCAATGCTGAACAAAGGAAATGTTTGAATCGTAAATATTTACGACAGCCAATTTACATTCCGAAAAACTCGGAGCTAAATTTCGGGAAATCGGGAATAATTTGAATCAAGAAATATATATCATCACCTAAAAATAGGTATATACTACAATAACACCTCAAAAACTGTCGTCTACCAGTGATTATTGCACTTTAAGAAAATATTTACTTCTAGATATTGTATCTTGTATCACATTTGTAAACTTGTACCTTTTCTTGTTGAAACAATAAAAATTATGTGAGACTTCGGTTTATTGGAACAGGACTGTCTTGGCAAAGGTTATCACACAGATTTTTAACACATCTGCTCGAAAATCATAGCGATTGGGAAAAATACGTAAACGCAAGCACCCTTCAGAAACAGGGAGGTTCTGTGTTCCAAAAGTCCAACCCGGATTTGCCCTATAAAACAAACGGCAAACCGGTAGGAAATCAGTTCAAAAACTACCAGCCAAGAAGTCACAAGTCTCCAAGAAACTGAAGTCTCTAAGTTCTAACCTACTTTAAAACTGTTTTTTAATCAGTTTAAATTCTGTTCTACCTTTCTCCCAGTATCCCATTATCCTGACCCCAACAGTCTCCAAAAGTCTCCAAAAGTCTGCAAGTCTTTTAAGTGTTTTTACAACAGTTATAGAGTCAGTTTTTGCTAATTTAACTTAGAATCATTAAATCCAGAAGTTAAGGACATTGGCGTGCCAAGTTGTGTCCAGCTCCCTATTTTTGCAATTTGTGTACAAAACGTCTAGTACACGAGGTATATTATTAGACTGAAGGTAGAGGAGAGGGGAATACCTGGCTATTCAGACCTGGTAACCAAAAACAGGTAGTGTATAAAATATAGTGTATTTGCGGCACGCTTCAGAGTGGCCAGGTACCTACTCTCAGTATATCCCTGGTATAATAAGACAGCCATTCAGAATTGAAACATTGATTATAAGGCTTTAGCCGTGTTTGGTGATCAGATCTGAATATCCAGGTACTTCCCCACCTTCCTCTTCACCATATCCTTTCCCTCCTCACTAACTTCGGCCTCACAACATAACTCAATAATTGAGAATGCAATTGTCTCACTGGCATTAGATTAGTGGGAGCAGTTGGGACACTTGCGCGATATTCACATAAAAAAGGCATTTCATGTCTTTCTCGGGCGTCCCCGACTTCTACCATTCACATTTGCATCATATATTCTCTTTACACTCCTTTCCTCGTTCATTCGCTCTACATGCCCAAACCACCTGAGGGTCCCTTTCTTAATCTTACTCAATACGCTTACATCAGCCTTGCATTCTTGCGGATCTCCACATTTCTCACATGATCATACATGGTTTTACCACACATACGCCTCAGAGATCTCAATTCAACAGCATTCAGTATGCTTTCATCCTTCCTCTGTCAGTTCCATGCCTCACTGCCATACATCAGGGTAGGTACCAGGACTCCATTGTGGACTACTAGCTTCGCTTCTTTTGACAGTTTTTTATTAGCGCCAACGGCATTCAGTCCTCCATTAATAGAGTTACCGGCATTTACCCTTATTTAAATATCTCTATCAGCCTTTCCATCTCTCGTAAACATACTACCCAGTTACACATACTCATACACCTGCTCCAAGTCTTTTATTCAACTTTTATTATTATTTCATAATGTGCCGGTTGTCTTGTAGTAATTGGATAATAATAGAACTTGCATAGGGCTTTCCCAGAACTTGAATATTAACTTAGAAATTTGGAGAACTGTTAAATTCCATGAATCGACCCGTCCTTAGGTACTAAAAGTAAATATAATCACATGTTCAATAATTTAAAATAAAAACTCTTTGTTTATAACTTTTGAAGGTTATTCCCTTCAATGTTATATATCATTGAAGAAGAAGATAGCAATAATAATCTAAATATGAAAGAGAACAAGACACAGAAAAATTGAAAAAGATAATGGTAGCAACTGGGACTCAAACCCAGAACCTCTCGTCTGACCGGGTCGTGTGCGTTTACCAATTCCGCGTTAGACGCGAGATTCTGGGTTCGAGTCCCAGTTGCAACTTGCAACCATTATCTAACTATCTTTATTCTTCTTCTATCTTGTTCTTCTACCTTCTTATTCTTCTATCTTCTATATTTTAATAAAAATGAATCGCCGAAATGTATGTACGCGCATAACTTCCGAACGACAGCAACAATTTTTTTTTTGTGATCGTTATTAACAGGACAAGATTTTTATAAAACTGCTGGTGAGCTCTGGCATTATGAAATTTGTATACAAAAATTGCAATAGGTGGCACGCGAGCCGTTTGAAAATTGAATGTACCGGGACTGAATGTATGGAATGCGGTAGGGGGAAGGGGGAGGGGGGAGGGGGATTGGAACTCGGGAGGGGGGCTCGCGGGACGGGCGAAGGAGGGAAGTGGAGTGGGGAGAGGGAGGGTGGAGGAGACGGAGTGGGAACGCGAGAGGGGAATGGGACGCAGGGGAGGAAGGGGGAACGGGATGAATGTGAAAGGACACGCAGGAAGAAACAATTTCTTCGTTAAATGGCATAGCAACGCATGCCGGGAGCCAGCAATTTTTTTTCTATTTTTCTGTGTTTTGTTCTCTTTCATATTTTCGTTTAGATTATTATTGTTATCTTCTTCTTCAATGATATAATCACATGTGATTACCCTGTCCGATACGTTGGGTAAAGAAGGAGCTAGCGAAACACGGCATAAAACCCCAAAAATAAATCGCGATAAAATATCATCACCATTAAAGTTAGTTTTGCCCCCGCCGCTGTCCCAAAAAAAATAATTTCCTTCAATCCATATAGACTACAGACACAGTGCACACCACGACTGGCGCACAAAGGCCGACGTTTCGGAATTGCGCCACGCCCCGTGTTCACGCCTCGGATTATAATACTGGAAATTATTAGATTAAACGGTTTCAGGACATAGGAGGGGCACTGTCTAACCATTCGGGGAGGGTGGGGGCAGTTGTTGAATTGCAAAACATTTATTTGTTAATTTTTCCATGTTCCTTAGTTGTCACACTTTATAGAAATGAATAGGACAGCTGTTAACAGCAGTCCCATTTAAACTTTCGCTTTAATCTAATTTTCTAATCAAAATTTGATGTAATTAAATGAAGACAATATTAGAGAAACACAATCGAAAATCTGGAAACACAAATATCAACAACAAACAGATATTGGCACCTTTGGGACTCGAAACTAGGACCTTCGGCTTTCCCGAACTAAATGATATCTAGATAGTGTCTGGATAAATATTTGTCCATTTTATTTTTAATATGCGACATCTACTGACTTTTCTGCAAGTCTAGAATGAATATTTATTTTTAACTTTATGAGTAAAACCTGGATAAAATTTATGCAGACATTATTTAGGTAGCATTGTTCGGGTTTGAATCTTGAAATCATACATAAAGATAGCAGTCAATAAAATATGCGCTAAGAAAATGAATATAATGGTAGCGGTTCTTAGTCGTATGATACAGTTAAAATGACCGAATCGGATAGGGACACCTTGGCTCAGTTGGTAGAGTCGCGGCCCGGACAGCCGGAGGTCCTGGTGCCAATATCTTTTTTCTGATTTTTCTGTTTCCCGATTTTCGATTGAGTTTTGCTAATATTGTCTTCATTTAATTAAATATTACAATTTGAGGTTTTACTAGGAGAAATCCTTCTGTCTGATCATTTAAAAGTTTATATAAAAACACCAAGTCAGTGAAATCCTTCTGTCTGATCATTTAAAAGTTTATATAAAAAAACCAAGTCAGTGAAATCCTTCTGTCTGATCATTTCAAAGTTTATATAAAAACACCAAATCAGTGAAATCCTTCTGTCTGATCATTTAAAAGTTTATATAAAAGCACTAAGTCAGTGAAATCCTTCTTTCTGATCATTTAAAAGTTTATATAAAAACACCAAGTCAGTGTCTGTCAGTGTCTGTCTGTCTGATCATTTAAAAGTTTATATAAAAACACCAAGTCAGTGAAATCCTTCTGTCTGATGATTTAAAAGTTTATATAAAAACACCAAGGCATTGAAATCCTTCTGTCTGATCATTTAAAAGTTTATATAAAAACACCAAGGCAGTGAAATCCTTCTGTCTGATCATTTAAAAGTTTATATAAAAACACCAGGTCAGTGAAATCCTTCTGTCTGCTCATTTAAAAGTTTATATAAAAACACCAAGGCAGTGAAATCCTTCTGTCTGATCATTTTAAAGAGTGTTTTAGTTCAAAAAAATTGCTGGAATACTCATTTATACAAAACAGGGTAAGGAAAACCTTGTCACACTCGTCACCTATACCCGGGTATCCTTGCTAAGTCACTAAACTTAGCGAACCACTTGGGGTGACCTATGGCAGACCCTAAACTATCCACCAATCCAGTAGGTAAGCCCACACATCCCCGTATTATAATGTAACCCTAAGCATAACATTTGTTGTTCCTTACAAAAAACAATATTGTTGACTTTTTAGTTTAATCGAACGTGAGTCACCTGCCTTTACGATCCAAAAAGTTCGTTGGACAGAAACGTGTACAGTATTAAAACTCCTTTGAAGTAGTAATACTACATTGACAAATTGGCCTGTCGAAGTATTTTTTTTTAAGAGTGCCATTTTTAAATAAAATTCTAGACGTATTGACTCTTTTCTACAAAAACAAAATGTAAATTGATTTCGAAAGATTTTTATTCTATCTAGTAAAGTTATGTTTTAATTTTTTTTTCAAATGTGTTAACTTTTATTATAATAAGGTTTTAACGTTAGTTTTTTTTGATTTGTTAAATTTTTAAATTAAATGTTGTATTATACAACACACATTTCAAATCATATAATCATACAGTAAAATAAATCAATAAATTATCTAGAAAAGCTACTTTTCAGAATTTTACTTTCAGTTAAAATAAAATCATTAAAAATAAAATCCGCGCATGTGTTTTGCGACGAAAATATTTCAGTTTGTTTATTTATTTACGGTCTTACAAACTACTGTATTTCAGATTTTTTTACACACTTCCTTTGATTTTTTTTTACATGAGCTCCTCACAGGAGGAAAATAATTTCCCTCAGGGTCTATATCATATTTGGGGATACTGTGTGGAGAGTTTTTTAAGGAAAGGAAGGAGAGGAGAGTTCTGGGAAGGAAAGGGGTTTAATGGGTGGGTAGGAATCTTGGGTTCAGTGTGTCCTGGTCATCCGCCTCCAAGACCTAGAAAAACCTCACCCCGTGAAGCCGGGCACCCCTGCTAAATCACCAAACGTAGTGAACCACTTGGGGTGACCTATGGCACAGGTGTTGGTTATCCAATAAAGGTTTCCGGGGCGGCGGTACCCATTCCCGTCTCCCAAATCGTAAAATTGATTAGACATTATTGAAAAATTATATATAGGTACTTATGATCCAAAAATAATTACAAATACCTAGTACATAATTTTTAGCATTTTATTGCTAACTTGAATATATGTAGGTATAAATTGAAGAAAATTTTGAAATAAATAAAATCGATATTGAGTTATAGAATAGGCATATGAGAATAATCAATCTTTCTCACCGGAACCGCCCTGTACAGTTGCAAGAGTACGATCGCAATACCATATTTTGGCAAAATTTGTATTCTCGGTCGCTGGTTAATATGTCAAGCCTTAGGTATTGCTTTGCGTAAGAGATACTAGGTAGAGAAAGGTTGTTGGCTATAATCATGAACCCGAATTATCACAGCAGACTAAATTTGTCCAAGCTGATACAGGTCTCATACAAATCGTCGTATCTCCCTTTCTGTCATGGTGAGAAATATGATCTAAACGTTGACAGAAAGAGAAAACTCAACGCTTTATATTCAAATCTAGAATTTAACCGTTGAAAAAACTAAATGTGCACCTCTATGAAACCAAAGTTTTCGATGACAATTTTAAAAAATGAGAAATTTATTCGTTATTTTTTTATGAAACGACAAAAACATGAGGTGATAATAACGTTTATAATATAATATTTTCCTAATAAAATTTGAAGTGAAACTTCTTTAATCCCGTTAGTGATTTGAAATTTGAATGAAACGGGCGTCACTAAAATTTACGGGTAAAAAACGGATCCACAACTCCGCGCATGCGTCCGGTAACGCAGCGGTTAAGAGCGTCGCAAATCTCAGCGACCAGAGAAATTCAGCGAACAAAGGTTTGAATCCTACGAAATACAAAAAAAATAAAATTGGAAATCAATTTCCAATCTTCAAACCACTTTAAAATAAACAGGCAAAAGAAAAGAAAGCGACATCTAGCGACTTTCTAGATTCACATCTACCGCGTGTAAATTACACACTCTGATTTTTTTAATAGTAAAATTTGAAAACATATTTTGTCACTTTTCAAAAACAGTTTATATTTTTTGGATATATTCAGAAGTATTCCATTTATTTGGATTTTATTGCAAAGCGGAAATTATCTGATCTTCTGATACAATATGCCCGAAGCCTAGTGGGTTAAAAAATCAGATCTGTTCACACGTGGTAGAAGTGAAACCTTCAGTAAACTAAAGTAGACAAGAGTGGGGAGGCTACGAAGCACCGCATAAAGAGGAGACCGATTAGTCTATCACATTCTCTCGCAGGCTAAATCCTATAGATGTAAGGGTTTGTCTCTTTTTAGTGTCGCTTTTTTCGTTTAATAAATCGCAACTTTCGTAAATCACAACGGTGCTAAAGAAGTTGTCACTTCAAAAACCGGTTTTCCTTAGTCTGTTTTGTATAAATGGTTATTTATTTAAGAGGGAATAACCAGACAAAGCCGGAAATATGTCATTTTTAAATCGAATTTTGGACGTATTGCCTTTTACAAAAGAAATTTAAAAATAAAATTAAAAATAAAAGCTATGTTTGAGAAAATATGTTTATTTTTAGTACAATAATTTTTTTTTACCGTAGGTCGTTAGCAGATTTGTTAAATTTTCAAACAAAAATGTGTATTATACAACACACATTTAAAATCATATAATCATGCAGTAAAATAAATAAAAAATTTGTCTGGGAAAGCTTTGTATCAGAATTTTAATTTTATTTTTAAAAAATCATTTTAAAATGATATGCACACATGTTTTGTGACGAAAATACTTCAGTTTGTCTGTACATTTACGGTTTTACAAACTAATATATTTAAGATTTTTTTACATTTTTATTTTGATTAGACATCATTGATAAATTATAAATACTTATGATCAGGAAATAATTACAAAGAGTACATAATTTTAATAGTTTTATCATCACGCCTTTCAGCATTATAGAATGTAGGTATAAATTAAAAGAAATTTCGATTGAAATAAAATCGATATTGAGTTATTGTATAAAAAGCTGGTAAGGAGAATAATTAATCTTTCTCATTGGAACCGTCCTGTACGATCGTAAGAACATTTTTCGACGAAATATCAATTCTCGGCCGATGGCTGGTTAATGGTCCTCAAATGGTTTGTTTTCAACGCTAACACGTGCACCATAATCTATTAATCATGTTTTAATCTGTTTAAATTACGCGTGGGTAAGAAGGGTTATTTTGTAATGTGTTACAATCAGCTTAGTTCCTTATAAACCCCCTTTCATTTACAAGCTCGTAAACTTTTATTACATTTGGTACTTAATTGAGCACAATCTTTATAATGGATATTACTTTAGATTAATTGAAAAATAATAGTTAAAAATTAATGGATTACTTAGTTTAACCACGTTATTCTTTAAAAAAACCAACATGTTTATATGAGCAATGCTTATTAAACATCAGGGTTGACTAAAACTAAAACCAATCCGGCTTTTCTAATTAACTGTACGTATTAATTACCATCCAAGCTACCATGTCAAATATTATACCAATCACTGAAATCAGGTTTCGTTACAATTGCCTTGTCACAAAATTGCCTTGTTACAAAATTGCCTTGTTACAAAATTGCCTTGTTACAAAATTGCCTTGTTTGTACGCCATCAACAGAGGTTCAGTATACATACAAGACAGTGTATTTAAAAATAAACAAAAATTTTAACAAAACAAAAAACGACTTCAAAAAATGCACTAAAAAGTAAAAAAATAATTTCGTACGATTGTTATTTTTGGAGTCGGTGTCAGCCAAGGTAACTACATACATATGTAGGTGAGATGTGGAGATCTTGGCTGACACCGACTCCAAAAATAACAATCGTAGGAAATTATTTTTTTTACTTTTTAGTGCATTTTTTGAAGTCGTTTTTTGTTTTGTTAAAATTTTTGTTTATTTTTTTTATTTAGCGTAAAGAAGTTTTACTTCAAAAAAGGAATCATCGAAATCTGTTCGCGTAATATTGAGTTATTCGTTCATTTGTCGCGCACATAGGTACTTATTGCTAATTTAAGACATATATGGTTTTCTCATGGATCCCATTGTCAGAACTGAACCAAATTAAAATAAGACCACATGGGAAGCACCAGCTTTCTAATAAAAAAAGAATCATCAATATCGTTTCACCCAATCGAAAGTTCTGAGGTAACAAACGTAATAAAAAAAATACCGTCGAATTAATAACCTCCTCCTTTTCGAAGTCGTTTAAAAAGCAAAAAGTGCAGATATAGAGTATTTTCTTCTAACACAATTAGTTAAAATATCTAAAGAATCTGTCAGGTTTTGGAGGAGAAAAATGGAATACAAAACCTCGATTTTGATGATTTTATTTAGGTTTTATCAGCCTGAGGTGCAGTTGTCCTTTTCTCTCGGTAATTAGGGGGAGTAGAGCGACAGTGAAAACAAAAATTTCGTAGAACTCCATTGTATTTTTTTAATTTATTTTATGTATTCAATAATATTATTATTTAATGTATAAAAATAGTTCATAATAAACTGTTTTGATATATATTATATAAAACTCTCGACGACCGGGTTTCCTCTAAACAAATAGATTTCCACACCTTCCATATAGCAACCAGAACTTAACGATCTAAAATTATGTTTGATTGCAACATTGCAGATTGCATGCAGTTGGCAACACTTTCTTGGAAGGTCGCGGGATCGAATCCCGGCGTGGAAAATAAATTTTATTTGATTAATTTGTGTTATTTCACAATTTATTAAATTAAAATAATATATATTATATTTGCGGCACTTGGAAGATACTTTCAGTATCACCCTGGTGTAAGACCACCATTCAGAATTGAAACCAGATCTGAATGGCCAGATACTTCCCCACCTTCCTCTCCCTATCTCCTTCTCCTCCCCACTACCTTCAGCCTCACAAAATTCCCTATCGGGGATGCCATAGTCCCACTGGGTCCAGACGGAAGCAGTTGGGACTCTTGTGCGGTATTCATTTTTAAAAACTCATAAAACCAATCACCCCTGCTAAGTCACCAAATGCAGCAAGCCACTTGGGGTGACCTATAGCAGGGGTGTTGGTTATCCAATAAATGATTCCCGGGGCGGCGGTACCCAAACTCGCCTCCTAAATAAATTAAAACACAAACGCTTTATTTCTTTGAGAGGAATAGCAACGTTTACCGGGTACTCGCTAGTAAATAAATAATTATGTATTCCGCTCTGAAATAAACGATGCATACATTAACGATATAAGGGACGATATTATAATTCATTATATTTCTATGATGGCAACACCCCCTCTAATATCATTTCACTGTATCAATTAAGTTAAATAAAACAACACTTATTTATATCGTTTATTATTCACCCTCGTAAGATTTGCAAACTGATTTTTAACCATAACGCGATAGTCGGCTAAATGTATTATGTCCCGGCGTTGCCAGGGGTTGGGGGAGACTTGTTTAAGGGTGGTTTTGTTATTTGAATCTGTCACATACTGCCACGGTGTACGGAGTCATTGACAAGTCTTTGGAGTAAAATACAGCCCGAATATGAGTCAAATGACGCTTGGAGAGGGGTTCTTTGCATTTTGGCGCATTTTAGAATTTTTGTTATTAATTCGTCTCTATTTTTCATGGTGAATATTATTACTTGAATAGTTTCGACAGGAACGGTGTTTCATCCCTCCTACAATATAGATCTCTTCAAGACATGATGAATTATATGATAACTCCTTCCTCTCTTAAAATTACCATCCACACAGCATCCCCAGAGAAAACATTGACCCGGATAGAAATCATTTTCGTCAGGGCCTTCCGTATTATTTCACTGTAATATTTTATTCTATCTGGAAGAATGTTGTAAAGTCTTTTTGCAAGGTATCTGAAATTTCGTTGACCAAAAGTAGTATTTGTTATGGGAATTTGTAGTAAGTCTTTGTTATTGTTTCGAGTACAGCAAGTATTTAATATTTTTTCATAGAATTTATGTATATTTGTGTATAGATAAGTGAGGATTGTTTAAGCATATATTTTTATTTTATTTATTTTTTATTTATTTATAATTTGTACATATATTTATAACAAATTACAGGCAATATAGCCTAAGACGTTATAATTGTACCATTTATGCAGTGTATATGCAATGCCAAAAATCTTACAAATGCGCTATAGGACACAAAAAATAAATCTATTTTTTTATCCACTTCATTCAAAAAACACGTAGCTCTCCCCACAGGTGAGTTCATAAATAAATTAGTGCGGCTTGCTCTACCATATAGGAGGTTGTGATGACGTCCTCGAGAGTGAGACTCTGGTACAAAAAAATTTAATTGGGCCAGTATCTCATTATTAGATAAGTGACCGTTAATTAGTTGAAAAAAATATTTAAGCAAAGCAATACCTCTACGTGTCTCTAGGGAGTGGTAATTGGTCATGCCTAATATATAAATCGATGGGTAAAGCCAAGGGTAACTTCCATAGAGCCGCGAGAATAAAAACCTTAATAATATCTAATTAGAGGTAGCCTAAGGATGAACTTTATAATAGTTTTCTGTATCTTTACGATTAGGTCTAACGTAGATGCAGTGCCACCTCCCCATGCTGTGATACCATACTCAATAATAGATTAACAGGCTGCGAAATAAACCTTTTTCAAGTTTTTAAGTCGAGAAAATTTCGAATTGATCTGAAAAAGTGCATGTTTTTTCTTATTTTGTTTGCAATTATTTAAGTGTGAAGATTCCATTTGAGATATGGATCAATTGTGAGGCCGAGGTACTTCATCTGTGTATTGCGCTCAATATAGGGACACTGACAACATTCATCGGAATTCAAATGAATATTTCATATTTTCGATTAGATTATTTATTAGTGTTATCTTCTTCTTCAATGATATATTATATGTGAAATTGTTAATAGGAACCTATATATTTAATAGATTATTATAAAGGTATATTTGACGACCCCTGGATGGACCATTGCATCCCCTGAGGGTGGCAGTAGAGTGGTTAGTACTGTAGGCTGTAGATGTGAAGTGTGGAAATTTGTCTCGCTATGGTTCCGCGGGGCGCTAGAGGCTGGAGACGGGGGGGGGGGGGGCTGGCTGACGTCACGTCATAATCTCGAGCCCAAGCTGGGGTTGCAACTTACATCTCGGAAGCTTTTGACGTTTGGTGTTTTATGGAAGATACAGAAATTCTTTGATTTTGTTATTGCAGCCCTTATTAGATCCAGAGTGGCAGGAATGAGGGAAAGGATAAGCAGCTCTGGAAATATCCTCGTCATGGAAGCCCGCCTCAGTCCATCATCCAGCATTGATGCACACTGGAGAAAAATACTGGCACCTAATGTGGTCACAGAATCCTAAAAGCTTATTATTATGATTTTATTTTGTTATTACCTTTGTTCATGTACAATCATATCACCTGCTTCTCTACTTAAAATGTATATTTTATAACCCTTATGGAATGTGTGGGATTGCACTATTCTCCCCACATACCGGAATAAACATTTATTTATTATTTATTTATTTATTGATTTCTTATATCGCAGATTGTATCTAGTCATGAGAATTTGTAAGCTTTGTTCAAAATTGAACAAATTTATTAATGTCAGATCTCCATCAGTTTTGGATCATCGCGGGCTGTATGCTTTTATAAGCTGTTTTTTTCAATTTGGGAGGCGGGTATGGGTACCGCCGCCCCGTGAACCACTTCTTGGATAACCAACACCTCTGCATAGGTCATCCCAAGTGGTTCGCTAACGTTTAGTGACTCGGGGTGTTCAAAAACGTCTGGTTGTGAGGGAGGTATTTTGACCTTTCCAGTCGGATTCTCTTGACCCATCGCCTTGCACCGCAGTTGGAAGGATAGATTCATACGTCCGTCACTCCCGGACACACTGACCCACAGATTCCTACCCACTCCTCATACATTTTTCATTCCCAGAACTTTTAACTATCTATTAATTCTAAACGAACTATCCTTCCCATCCTTATAAAGACCCTCCACACAGGATGCCCAAAGATGACCTCGAGGGAATTTTTTTCCCCAGGGCCTACCGTGTACCGTGTTGTAAATATTTTTGTAGAATGAGTACCCGACTTCATCCGAGTTTTAATAGTATAATTTAACAAAACTCGAATCGTTAAAAGTTTTCCTTTTCTATCCCAGTAGGAAAGGTTCATCATAGTGTATATGTATGTAGGTACCTAAATGGAAACTACTCATGAAGTTTACACAACTGTTAAAATAATGTTGACCAACAACATTTTCAACATACTTTTTCATAACCTAGGTGAAATGAATACTATCCCGTGTTGTTATAATAAAAGTTAACTTAAGTCAATAACAATTAAGCGATAGACAGCTTACTCTAAGGTCAACAGATCAAGATGTTACTAATCGTTTAATCGAACTTTCTAGGTCAAATCGAGCCGTTTACTATGATCGATCTTTTCGTGTAACTGGCCCGCTCATTTGGAACAAACTTCCCTCAGTTCTTACTAATGAATATCCAGAACTTGGCTGAATTCAAAGGGGCTTTAAAAACAAACTTATTTAAAAAATCATACCTTTCATGAATTTTTAACTCCTTTTCAAAAAACTATAATAAACCATGTTCCTCAATTTTCCAGTAATTGTTTGGTTTCGATTACCTCCTTACTATAGTTTTATGTGCACTCCGAATTTGTATTATTTCTAAACGTAAACTGTTTCCTGTTCTATAGTATATTTTAGTTTTTAATGATTCTTGTTGAATGGCACCTTTGTGGTTTCAATATCTATTGTCATGTGCACTCACTATTGCACTCACTATTGTTGTTAATATTGTTCTTTAGGAATTGCTTTGTATATACTGTATATTCTTTGTTTCACATTATTTAATCAATTTTGTAAGGACTCGTAAGGAACACTATATAATTAATTTTAGGCTTATTATAATTAAGCGCATTTGAAGTGAAATATCACAAAACTGCGCTATATAAATACAATGTTATTATTATTATTATTATATTATAAAAATTGCATTAACACATCCTCTCTTGTTCTTACGCCATAGACCATCAATCATCACTCTAACATGATATGTTTGAAAGTCAACGATTCGTAGAAATGATACAAAAATACAAATACCAGAGGTAGCCATTTGTGATTATTAGTTAAAACAAGTTCTGCCATAATTATCATTAAGGGTTACAGCTGTTTCGCCTTCTTAAGGCATTATCAAACTGTTTTAATATAAATGAAAAGGCAAAACAGCTGACATTACATAGTAGAACTTATTTATAAATAAACTGTTTTTGTGAATTATAAAATAATATAATTGAATATATAAAAGAAATAAAAATACACATAAATATATTTTTTTACATGAACTCCACATAGGGGATCCTGAGGAAAACAATTTCCCTCAGGGCCTATGTCATCTTTAAGGATGCTGTGTGGAGGGTTTATGAGTATATTATATTACATATGAGTTAAACAAAACCATTTTTTCCTCTTTGATATCTACTTCATTAATTATGTTACAATGAGTTTGAGCATGCACTGTATGTGAATATTCTTGGATTAAATTAATATTGCATGATGATTTATTATTTTGAAGCCGAGCAACGAACAACCATAAAAATATTATTCAAATCCGATTTTATACACTGGTATCAACTGGCACCGCTCTCCGGCCGAGTGCATTATAATGAAAATTTATTCCGGTTTCAACGTTCGTTCCGTCGACCTGCTTTTCCTCTAAGCGAGATAATTATTAAATCTGTGCTAACTTATTGTAACACAAACTTTCAATGTAAATATATTTATCAAGAGTTATTATTGAAAACCTCCACAACACGCGCATCCAGTTTACAGACGTGGCAAGGCCTGTAAACTATCAAACCCTCTGGATAAAATATCTAAGCATAACCCATATTGATAAAATTTATTATATGATGGTATTCAATGAAAATAAATAAGGTTCACAGACACAGTGTTGACGATCGCTGATAGTCGAGGGGTTGTGAAAATGTCAAGAGCGTGTCAAATCTCGAACACTCATACAACAAACTATTGGGTAATTCGCTGGAAAGCGTGACTTGCTCAAAACGTATCATTTTTATATGGGAATGAGAACACAACGAACACCCTTTATGCGAAATCATATCTCGTAATATCAATTGACAAAATTATATGCTCTAACTTTTCATGGATAACTAGCTAACTAACTGTGGTGTATAGGATTAGAAGATGCATAGCAAACACAAAAGAATTTAGGTCCAAACTAAAAACCTACCTCTTTGGGCTCTCATGCCCTTAAATTAAATTAATAAAATCTGAGAGTATCATACTTGTATTGCCTATGATATGTCTTAATCACACTTTTCTTGATAGATTAATATTATTCGAATCCTCACACATCAATCTGTCTCTTACCTAGGGACGAATTACATTTAGGAAGATAAATATTCTGATCAAATCCTTGTACTATTTAATAATAATATAATAATAATAATGATTTATTGTTTTTCTTTCTTTACAAACATCTAAAGATAATGATATCCTCACTGGGATTTCCCGTGCTGAGGATTTCATTTACATATTATATTTTAATTATAAGAAATTAATATGAATTTGTTATAAACGTATAGGTATCATGTAGTATTTTGTTAAATAATTAAAAATTAAATAAAATTGTGTTTTTTTTTTAATTCAGATCAGTAGATTCGGTTTTAGTCTATATTTGATATCAGTATATTTTCTATTTCTGTTCTCCCTATATTTAGTATCCAGCTTTTTATTTGAGATTTAAATGTTATACTGTTGAGGTTTTTAAGTGAGAGTGGTATTTTATTGTAAAGTTTAATACCATAATACAAGAAGCTTTTTTGCCCAAATGTTGTGTTAGTAGTTACTTGTTGGATATGTTTTTGACCATGAGATCTAGTGTTTCTAATGTACGTGTAAGTTGTCATTTCTTGGGTTTTGTACTTATGAATGTAAATGAGTATAGTTTTAGAATACAGTTGTTTAATTGACATGATGTTAAGATTGTTGAAGATTTCATCAGTGCTAGTTCTTACAGGAACTTTCAGTATAATTTTCATTATGGATTTTTGAGTTTTAATTAGTGGATTTAGTATGTTTTTATTTGCACTGCCCCATCCGATAATACCGTATTCTAACAGTGATTGGCAGAGAGCCATGTAAATCTTGATTAAGTCTTTTTTAATGAGGACATTCCTAATAGTTTTGAAAAAATAACTTAGTTTTTTAATTTTATTATTTAAATAGGTAATGTGTTCGGTCCATTTTAAGTTTTGGTCAATTTTTAGACCCAGATACGTTATATGGTCAACGTTTTCTAATGAAGGACAATTACAATGCTCATTTAAGTGATGCTGACTATGAATTTTCATGTTCAGGTTTTCTTCAGAGTTTTTCTTATTTTTTATTTTGAAAGTGATGAATTTGGTTTTATTAGCATTAAGTGTAAGTGAATGGTAGTCTAGCCAATTTTTAATTCTTTTAAGTGTGTCTTCTGCTTTCTTAAATGTTTCTGCCCAATTTTTCCCATTTATTAGGAGAACAGTATCATCCGCAAAACTGATGATTTCTCCGTCACATTCTATGTGGCATAGGTCATTAATATAAATAAGGAACAGAATCGGACCCAGAATACTTCCTTGAGGCACCCCGAATTTGACATCAATACACTCACTGGTTATGTTGTTAAGTTTCACAGTTTGCTTTCTATTTCCCATGTAACTTTTTAAAAATATTAGTTCATTATCAGTAATTCCTATGTTCTCTAGTTTTTCAAAAAGATGTGAGTGATTTATTGTGTCAAACGCTTTAGAAAGGTCGAGAAATATGCCAATGCATTTTTTATGAGAGTCTAGAGAATTTTTAATATATTCAATTACTAAGGCTATGGCGTTGGATGTTCCTAAATTTTTTCTGAAGCCAAATTGTTTTGGTGATAATAGTTTATTTGATTCTAGGTAGTCGACGAGTTGAGTTTTAACTGTTAATTCTAAGATTTTAGATAATGTGTTTAGAATTGTGATTGGTCTGTAGTTATTGATATCTTTATGATTTCCTGATTTAAAGATTGGTGTAATAGTCCCTATTTTGAGTTGAGATGGAAATCTGCTTTCTGTGATAGATTTGTTTATTAGAAAGAGTATCGGTTCGGTAATTTCATCTTGTAAGAATTTTATTGTTTTCATTGTGATTTCATCACTACCAGATGAGGATGTTGATTTGAATTTAGATAACATTAGTGTTAGTTCTTGTTTAGTGATTGGTTTTAGGGCAAATTTAATACTTTGTGGATTTGGGTGTTTGTTTATGTTCGGGTTAAAGTGTTGAGGTTTGGTTATTTTGTTCGCTAAATTCGAGCCTATGTTTGCAAAAAAGTTGTTTGTGTAGTTAATTAGTTTATGTACGTTTTTGTTGACCGAGAGTGTACCGTTATCTGTGTTGATTTCTTCCAATGGGTTTGTTTTGTTTTGATCTGTGTAGGTGATTTCTTTAATTATTTGCCAGATAAGTTTTGGATTATTATTGGATTGATCTATTTTAGATCTGTAGTAATTTTGTTTAGCCGATTTAGTAAGATTGGAGCAGATGTTTCTATAGTTTTTGTAAAATAGTTTTAAAGAAAAGTCATAAGGATTGTTTTTTACTTGCTGATGGATCTTGTCTCTTTTTCTTATACATTTAAGTAGGCCAGGTGTGATCCAAGCTTTTTTGATAATTTTATTGTGTGAATACGTGTAAGTTTTTATTGAAGTGTGGTTTTGTATTTTTAATTGCAAGTGTTCAATAAACATTTTCCAAGCAACTTCTATGTCTTCAGCTTTATATATTGACTCCCAGGTTTCAGTTTGTAGTGATTTTTTTAGTTTTGTATAGTCTATAACACGTTTATTCCACGTTAAATTTTGAGTCGATGGTCGATTTTTCTTTGCATGAATGTTAAGAATTAAAGTGTAGTGATCAGTGATGGTGGATTGATGTATGATTGTGGAGTATTTTTTATTCGTTTTTGCCATTATGTGGTCAATGCAAGTTTGCGAGGGGATTGATTTATTCATTTTGTGATCCACTCTTGTTGGTTCCCTTATTGCGGCAGACATCCCGTGGGAGAGGAGGAGTAATTGGTACTCCTGTGTTTGTGGATGTTGCCTTCCAGTATCCAGTATATTAATGTTAATATCCCCAATAATGAACAGGTTCCTGATGTTTCGTTCTTGAAGTAGTATGGAGTCTAGTGATCCAAGAAATGGTGATAAATTTGCAGATGAAGGCGATCTGTAGATAGCGAAGATGCATGTATCTTGATCGAGTTTTATTTTCAAACAGTTTGCGTCTTGTAGTTCAATTTCTTCTATTTTGCATTCCATATTAATTTTACAATATACAATTACTCCGTCGTTTTGATGTTTGTGAAGTTTAGTATTGAAGACTTTGTAGTTGTTGATGTTTTTATGCACATATGTTGAGGAATTTATCCAACATTCTGTGAGGATTAATAAGTCAGGTTCTAAAATTAATTCATTTATCAGCACAGTGAAATCCTCAAAGTTTTTGTTAATACTTCGAATGTTTTGATGAATTATGTTCAGGATCGGGAACTCATCCTGGAGTATACGGTTTAACATGCAGGTATTTGTGGTGATTATTGGTTGAGGTATCAGTTTTTCAAGTGTTTCCGTTGTGAAAGAGGCCATTATAAAGATATAGAGTAGATGGAGTGTATATAGGGTTTTTTTTTTTTTAAATCATCTTAATAGGTATATCGTTGAGATGTCTTATTTCGATAACCTTTGAGTCTTTAGTTTTTCTTATAAGAATTTTTCCATCTTTAACCCAAACATATTTATATTCTTTTTCTAGGGCTCTTTGTTTGGTGTTCCAATGTAAATTTTTGTAGTACTGTGTTAATGCCGCATTTAGATAGACGTATTGGGCTCCTTCCCCGTTGAATTTTTTTATTGGGTCACTATGTTTAGCAGCTAACATGATGTGTACTTTTTTATTGTCTACAAAATTAATTGTGATTTTTTTTTGGTTGTTTGGTTTGGAAGTTGTAATTTTAAAGGTGTCCTCTGGTGATATGGTAACGCCTGCGAGCTCAGCGATCTGGCTCACAGTATGGGCTGGGGGTATGTTTTCCTGTAATTTAAGGCCGCTTATTTCAATACTGTTTAACAGGGCTGATTGTTCAATGTCTGCCAGGTGAACCTCCACCGTAGCCAATCTTTTCTCCTTTTCTGCCATTTCTTCCTTAAGTTTGTTTATGTGTTTTGGTGTATCCATGATTTGCGACAGTTTGTTTAGGATATCGTCATATTTATCGTTAATAAAGCTGTTAAACGTTTTTATTTCTTGAAGCTCAGTTTCTATTTTTTTAAACATAACTGATTTCATTTCCTCGAATTTTGAATTGATGAATTCGAATATTGGGTCATCTTTGGTATTTTTGTTAGACCTTGTTTCCATGATTTTAGTTGGTTTGGACATAGGGCTAAATAAATGATCCAATGTGCACTAAAAAAACTTTGACCGATTTACTGCGAACTGTCACTTCCACTTTATAAGTTGAATAAATTAACTTGTACAACTTAGTAAGTCACTGTTTATTATGGAATACTATCAATTTTATGTTTAAAATTATATTTACACTTTGAAAATAGGGAGTGAGTAAACTTTTTACTGTATTAAAAATGTCGTAAATTATATCACTTTTTCATTGGCTTGGTTAGTTTTGATTTTGTATAACTGGAGTAAAACCGTATGGTTTTGACAGACAGAAAAGACAGAACTAAAATACCAGCAGCAATTACTGCACTTTTTTATGGTTTCTGTCACTTTTATTAAATATATTTTTTTAATTTTGCGGGAGCAAACAAAAAAACAGACTTGTCACTGAAGTATTATTGTTGTATTATTATTATTATTAAGTATTAAGTATTATTATTGTACTGCCCATCATAAAATTTTGCTTATGCTTTCAAAATACGCTCATTAAAGAACATATATAGTTCCTAATTATTTCCTCTGCGTGCAAAGTATACCTAAATTTCTCTAAATAAACAATAACAGTGTTAATCTCAATTGACCTCCCAGGTAAGTATGGTCCCATATATATTTTCTGCCTGTACAACTGTACAGTACATTTTTAAAGCAGCATCGCGTTAATTGGTCAAATCATTGTATACAAAACTCTGTAATCATATAGCATATGTGGTCACAATCTAGAAACAGTTGAATCAATAAAAGATTTAGGAATTATATTCGATAACAAACTAACGTTCAACCAACACATTGAATACATTGTGAGTAAATCAAATAAATTACTCGGTTTTATTGTAAGATCAACCAAACTGTTCAAGAATTCTAATAGCTTAATAATTCTATTCAATTCCTTAATCCGTAGTGTTCTGGAGTACGGGTCATCAGTTTGGAATGCACATTATATTACACAGATATCTAGACTCGAATCAGTCCAAAGAAAATTTACACGGATTTTGTCTTACCGATCAGGTGTCCATCTTTTAGACGGGTACGAACAAAGACTTACACATTTCAAATTAGAGAGTCTAGTTAAAAGACGAAACATAAATGACCTTTTAATGCTTTATAAAATTGTGAATAATCGTGTAGATAGTAACTTAGTCAATCAAATCAAGTTATACGCCAGGCCCAGATCTACCAGAAACCTTAACATATTTTGGACCGAAATTTCTTCCAATAATACTGGATATTTTAATCCTATATCTAGAATGTCTCGATCATACAACGATCTTGTTAAAATACACACCATCATAGATATTTTTGTAAATAATATAACTAGCTTCAAAAAAGATCTCCATGATTTGTGCAACCAATAAAAATAAAAAAATTTTAAAAAAATTAAAAAATGCTTTTGTTACATTACTTTTCAATAATTACTTCATAAATATTTCACATTGTTTTTCTTGTGATTGCTTCAGTGAATAATCTTGTTAATTAGTGCATCTAAAAAAAAAAAAAAGATTTTGTTTCATTACTTCTCAATAATCACCTCATAAATATTTCATATTTTTATTATGTATTTCAAGTTTTGTATTTTAGTTTTCAATATTTTGTATTTTAGTTTTCAAATTTTGTATTTTAGTTTTTAAGTTATCTATAAATAATACTTACATTGTTTTTCATGTTGCTTCTGTGAATATGCAAATGTAATTACTGCAGACACATTAGTCTAGGGATATTTATATTTTATTAGAATTTATTTTATATTACCTGCAAAAATGTTTTATAAATATCCTGTTTGTGACTCAAATAAATAAATAAAAATAAATATCGGTGATCGATGAACCGGTGGATGCAATTTAGCCATAAGTTGTCGTAGTGGTTTGTCTAGCTTGTAGTTAGAAGTAAGATTGTAGAAATATATTATAAGTTTGTACAGCGCCCTTGAGGTGATTTTTCACAAAAACGGCGCTATATAAGTCATCCAAATATTATTATTTATGTGTGTAGTTTCAATGTCCTACAACAGATGTTATTAGTGTAAGTAGTTTTGAGGTGATGCAACATATGTCAGTTAAGTAGTACCTTAGTAGAGTGGTAACTATCGCCGTTCGTGTCTAATACCCGAACGGTTACGGACATAGCTATGTTATATGTTATCCGATCGATAGCTGTGCACCTTCAGTGTCGAGTTCCCTTGCTTCAGAATTGCACATAGCATCCATTAGAGCGGACGTTTGGTCCAGTTAAATATTAATTTATACCATACGACAAAGTAAATAAATGAACTTGTAATCTCGACGAACCACGAACTTTATTGGACTAACTAACAGATCGTTTCCCCGCAGGGGTAAGCAGAGATAAGGAACCGCCAAATCTCCTTGCTTCATTTACATTCATACACCGTCTCATACATACCCTTCTGTTATTCTGAGTCTTGACATGGCACATGACCAAACTCAAGTATCTGGTTTACTTTATCATGGCATGTTTTCCATGGGCGTCCCCAACTTCTTCTACCATTTACATTCGCTTCATTTTAAAACACATCTATTTGAATTTCTCTTCGGTTTTCTTGATTTAATGAATTAATTTGGAGCTGAAGATTAATCCACTTCCCGACATCCAATCGAGCTGAAACTGCACGAAAGATGAGAATTCGTTCTGTTATGCACACACTCGCGGACATCACGTATTTTTCTGACATTTTTGTTTTTTTTTTTATTGAGTAAATTTTTTACAATAAGTTTATTTCATTCTAATATTACATATTTTATATACTCTCCTAATAAAGCAAGTGCTTGTGTTTAGGAGAGGACAACTTGATAATAACTTTTTTTTTTTTTTCCAAATCCTTATAACAAACTTAAGAACTTAACTTATGAATAGATTTAGACTTAATAACATATTTTAAAGATTATAAGGGTAATTAAACAAAAAATATATATAGGATGTACATAAAACCTATGGAATAACAGTCAAAAACATATCTAATAAAAGTTAAAATTATATGGTGGAACTACCAAAATATGATTTAATTTTTTTTTATATTTGTCGTAATTTTTTTCTGTTCGCATATCGGCGGGTAATTGATTAAATTATCGGTATACCTAATATATTCGGAAATTAGCGCTGTTGATAGAGTTGTCGACTCCAGTTCCTGGGTAAGAAGGTTCCATTCTTTGTCAAGTTTTTTTTACTAGGTATAATACGTTAATTTTCAAATGTCTTTTAAAAAAATAAAAATAAATATGAGTCCAAAAATAAATTTCAATTGACATTAAAATATTTCCATTGAAATAAAAAATCTTATTTTTTACGGGTTGATTTTTTTAATAACATTACATATAAGTACTTTAATAGAAATAAAAAAGAGTTATTAATTATTAACTTAATTTTGTGTGTTAATAACTTGTAAATGTTTCCTTAATAAAATGAAATATTAAAATTCAACCCGGAAAAACAAAACTTCATCTTATAAAATTTCTTATAAAATTTCTATTAAATACATCTTATAAAATTTCTTTTAAAACAAAAAAAAATGTTTTACTGAGTATTGAACCTTCTTACCCAATGACTGGAGTCAACATCTCTATCAACTGAGCCAAATCTCAATTTGTCAGGACCTTAGGTAATTTATTTCTTATGTTAACTGCTGTAATGTCATCAAATTTCAGAGAAATACGCGTATATCCGCGTGTGTGAGTGATTGCCACCAAAAGTTGACAGAATGCATTGTCATTGACTACGAGTCTATCTGCTGAGTTTCAGTCCGATTGGATGTCGGGAAATTGGGTAATTTCCGCTTTCAAGATTCCACTTAATTTATCCGTTCATTAAATCAAGTTAAAACCAAAGTGAAATTCAAATAGATGTTCCTACTTATTTAAAAACTAATATTTGATCTTTCCCCATTAACCATTAATTATTCTATATTGAAAAATGACTTAAGCCGTTTACATTTAAATTAATAACCTTCAGCCACTATTCTCCCGAGCCCATTTGTCTGCTTGTATATGACACATTGACAAATAATCGCCGTAATCCACCAAGGCCCGATTAATATGAACCAAGCCCAGGATCACTGACAAAGCGCTAAATGCACAATAGAAAAATATCATAAAGATTGTAAAGTCATACAGATTTGCCATTGTGTAGAGCCGTTTAGTAAATTCGAAATACCGGGTGATGCGAAAGTAGCAAAGAAAAAAATTTATCATCAGGGGACAAAAAGTCGATGTTAATATTTGTGAGTCCAAAACAAATCAAATTCGGCGTTCCCCAAGGATTTCATTTAGGACCACTGCTGTTTATTAAACTAAAAAAGGGCTTTTCTTCTAGATATCTATCGAATTTAAATGATTTTCATCTAAACAGTCGTACCAAAAAGATTAAAATTATCTAAAATTATCATAATTTACTTTAAAAAAGTAAGTTTTTTAACATTAATTCCACACAGTAGAACTATTATCATTCCCCTCAGGGCATATGTCTTCTTTGGGGATGCTTTATGGAGAATATATTTAGGGAAAGGAAGGGAAGGAAGTTCTGGGTAGGAAAAAGGGTACTTGGTACGTAACATCAATTTTGGTAAAACGGTGGAACGAAAATAGAGATTATTAATCTTACCAACAGAAAATTGCAAGATTATTTGTTGAGCAAGAAGATGGTTGGGAAGTAGGTTGGTACTTACATTTTCTAAACCTTTCCCATCTATTTGACTCCAGTCTTCTTCAATGGTTTGCTTCTAGAATACTCTAGCTTTGTAAATATATATCACGCTATTTATACGAATACGCCAACCGGTTTCGCTTCAGTAAGGTCTTCATGAGAGCCGATAAGCAATGATGTAGTTTTCATGTTTAAATAAAGCTATGTACACAATTCGAGTACCTACAGTATTTTCACGATAATAGAAACAAATGGAATAATGTTATGAAAGTACAGTGACTGTCGCCGAGCCATGTCAAAATTGCAGACTATCAAAGCGGCGGAGGTAATGAAAGATAATCGTTTCGTGTGTAGGTTGAAACAAAGGCAGGGCGCCGATTTATATTAATACCTATATTTTTTTTTAAAAGGAAGTTATTATGTTTTCATCTTTATTATAATTAGTTTTTTTGTTTGTAACTTTAGGAACACCTGACTGCACGATCTATCACACGCACCTCTGCGCATTAGGGCATCCGGCAGTCCAGAGCCAGTATAGCAACATTGGCCGCCTGGCCGCCCCGCCCACCGCACATGCGCACCAGCGCACCACTAATTGTGTTTGCCCCTAACCGACTATTAGAGGGGCCCGACTTGCGCTTTTTGCTTTTTCTAAATCAAACAAAAAAGAAATACGAACGTGCTATTTTAAAAAAGGTGGGAATTTGTTTGCATATAAAATAGCATTCGGTCAATAAAGTTATATATTTTTTCTTTTAAGTTAAAATAATACAAAAACTTTGTAAACACCACTTCTGTCTGTACATATTATAAATTAAAGTCCTCTTCCGCGTCTGTCTGTCTGTTCGCGATAAACTCAAAAACTACTGAACGATTTTCATGCGGTTTTCATCAATAGATAGAGTGATTCATGAGAAAGTTCTAGGTATATAATTTGTCAAAGTGTTGTGTAAATTGGTTGAAAAATATTTAATAATAATAATAATAAAGGTCTTTATTCCAGGATGTGGGGAGGAGAGTGCAATCCCACACATCCCATACAGAGTATAGGTACAGCATGTAATAAAATCATAGATAATTATAAATAAATAAGAGTTAAGATGAAACAGAGTCAAGGCTAAAAAATAATAAAATAGATTAAAAATAAAAATCGAAGGCAAAGAAAAATAGGAAAGTGACAATAATATAGTAAGATTGAATTTAGAAAGATAAAAATAAAATAAAAGAAGTAATATTATTAGATAATAATAAGGATTCATAGATCTTTTAATTCTCAATCTTTTACTGAGCTCTTATTGTGGGAGCCAGTGTCTTTCTCCAGTGTTCTTCGATGCTCGAACCTGAAGACAGACGGGATTCTATGATGAGAATATTTCTGGAGTAGTTTAAAGTTTAAAAAAAGGTTAAATGTTTGTGGATGACGAGCGGGCTGGCAAGCGGACGGTGTGGATTTGATTTGTATGCAAATAAACAGTTTTATGCCGAGGTTGATGAAGAAGGTCACTGTCTACATTTGATTTCGAAAACTCTGTGTAAAACCCGGGCATCGCTGGGGACTTCAGCTAGTTGTTTATATACTGTTAGGGTACCCCGATGTCGGCTTCTAAACCAACATCAGCACACCAACACGTCCCTGGCTAGCTCTCAGCGGGACATGGGTACTCTCTATTCAGGGGAGTGGGCAGCTCAAGGCTAGGGAACTTCTCTCCATCCTTCGGTGACCCACGGGATCCTCACCGGCCAACAATCCTCCCGCCGTAGCAGAATAATAACAATGTTAAATCATTTAGACATGTATTGTAAGCTCAAACACATACATAGGTTTCTACAGTACAATTCAGTTACAAGAAATGCAAATTACACAAACCTAGCTAAAGTGTTTAACTCTCTCTGAATGTCTCTCAAAACGAAACTCTCCGAGTCGGGATTTCCACGGGGGCCCTATATTTCACTGAATTACGGACAACATTTAAAGAGGGAATCAAGATACAGCTTACATGTAGGTAGGCAGGAACCTCGTCTCATGTGGCAGCTTCATCAGGCACTTATCATAGTTTAAATAGACCGAACTATGGTGCGGCAAAAGGCCAATTATACACAAAGGTACTTCAATAATACATCGCGGCCGTTGAATTGGTCCGCCGGCTTAAAGTGCGCCGCTAGTGTGTCCGTTCGCCAAGGCACTCAGATTGCTTCTGTCGGGCGGAGTGGCCGCGGGATGCCGAGAGTGGCAGGGTACGGGGCGAGGCAAGGAGAAACAGGATACGGCGCGGGGAGGCGGCGGCCGAGCCGTGAGGACAGCTGCGTTCTCGAAACTACTCGCTTCAAGGGCGTATCGTAACACTTCCCCCCGCGCTCGGAAAAAAAGCGACGTGGCAATGGAGCTGTAGGATAAAAAAATCCTCTTAAACTTCCATTGGGGTTCTGAGAGATTCGTTGCTTGAGAGATGCCTAGCTAGAACATGCAATTTATGTTATAGTTTAGGTCACAATGTTTGTAGGGAATGGGTGAGGGGTACATACAATGTTTGGAAAAGAACAGTTTTGGTGAAAGTACATGGTGTGAAACAACATACAAGGTTATACAATTGAAAGATGACAATACATGGTTATGCAATTGAAAAAATAACAATACATGGTTATGCAGTTGAAAAATAACAGTTCATATTTGTACAATCGAAGAACAAAAAAGACAACAAGAACAAAAATGCCTGTGTGATTCTAAGGTTTCATTGGTCTGGGAGCTAAGTTTGCGAAGCGTGGATTTGTTTGGTTTCGGAGAATTTCGAAGAGGAGGACGTGGTTTCACAGATTTTAAGGATTACATTATCACTGTAATCAGACCCCTTTGAGATAACACTCAGAAGTACACTTGGGCCTTAGAAAACACTTGGTTTCGTCGAAAACGTCGAAGTTCACGAAGTGGAGACTGTGGTTGCTGTGCCGCGACTATGGTTACAGAGGTCATTGAGGAGGAGAATCCAGTGTCTGCAGACATGCCAGTACGAATCCTAAAGTGTTATTAAGGTAAACACGGATCGTATATAATGGTTATTGAAGCATAATGTAGCTCAACATAACTTGTATTGGTACGCATTCAGCGAATACTGGAGGTCAAGGTAATGATGGTTTACACATGACGATATATGCGTCACTGCATGACAGCGCAAGAGACGACATGGTTGGCATTGATAGCAAGAGTAAGAACAAACCTAGGAGCTAGCGTGCCCAAAAGGTGGTTCAGAGTGTCATGATGTATAGTGGGACAACTCAACTTGCTGTGGCACGACAAAAACAACATACATATGGGTGGTATGGTCTGTGCTTTCAGGAACAAATGCGTAGAAAAAATGGCAGCAGGAGGGACCTAGTAACCACAGCGCGTGCTGTCAGGAAGTGGAGCTCAGCTTGGCTGTTGGTGATGACATCCGCCTGGGCTTCTTTTTAATCCGGGAGAAATTATTATTAGAGCAAAATTCTTGAAGTTTACCTGCCTAGGGACCAATGAAGAAAAGGTTTGGAGAGAAACAAAATGTGTCCAGATTATGAAATAAACGAAGTTTTAATCACCGACCCAGAGAGTGACGAAGAGAGAGTTTTCTAACTACATTGTGATTACATGAACATTTTCCTTTACCAGGATGACTTGGCGTTTGCCGAGTGACAATATGTCTTGGTTAAAAAACAACCGGCCTTCCATGGCCTATGTTAACATAAAGGTGGTAACATTTTTTGTAGAATTTCAATGAACAAGACAAAGAAGTCGTGAATGAGTCACGGTAAAGGCAGAGAAACCAATTCATGAATAAAGGTTGTCAAAAGGAGACAGACGGTACGCCAAGTGCATATCGTACATATCCAACATTCATGAATGTGTTTCGTAAAATTGAGAAAAAGAACAAAAGGTGAGACGTATGCAGAGAGTGAGGGAGAAAGCCTGCTGATAATTGGTTAATTTACCGATTCGCACTCCCAGTGAGGGCGAATTATGGTTAACAACAGATTTTCCTCTTCATAACATATACCTGAGAACATGATGGTGAGGAGAAAGGAAAGGAAAAGGAAAGGAGTTGAGTGACGAAACTTGCTAGAGACTGGACTAATTTCCACTTCAAACTCCATGTGAGAATGAAACATGATCAACCAGCAGGTTTCCTGACTCTTTACAATTGTTAAAAGGATGAGGAGAAATTTGAATACACATTAACAAAGAGACTAATCTTTTGCGTGTATTGGGCAAAAGATTAGGGGTCATTTTAAAAACTCCTGCGTGATTGTGAGAAAAGACAGACCCTTGCTCCAATTTCACAAACCTGGGGGTTTTCTTATCCGTTCCCCAGACAACGAGTTGGGTGGTTTTGTGCTCAATCGATTAACTCCCACAGCACTATGCCCCATAGTTAGCAGTGAAGCTACAAACTAGTCCTTTTGGGATAGTAGATATTCCTGGGCTTCTTTCCTTTTTGCAAAGAAGTAAAAAAACAGGAGGTCCACGGGCATTGGCGTTGAATGACAACAAAGGGTTGTGGGCTACATTTCGTAGATCGCACACAAAAGGTTTGATATTATATCGTTCGCACGACTCATGGTAAGTGTTTTAACGTCTCCACGTATAGTGTACAAAAACATGTAAGTACATACAAGATAAAACTCAATTATAGACAGAAGTCAAGAGTTTATACAATGCCTCTTAAAGAAGATGGCAAGGCCGATATTATGTCGTTCGCACGAATCACGGTAAGTGTTTTAACGTCTCCACGTATAGTGTACAAAAACATGTAAGTACATACAAGATAAAACTCAATTATAGACAGAAGTCAAGAGTTTATACAATGCCTCTTAAAGAAGATGGCAAGGCCGATATTATGTCGTTCGCACGAATCACGGTAAGTGTTTTAACGTCTCCACGTCTCGTGTACAAAGGTTGTACACAATTATACATACAAGCGGTACTCATGACAAATTAATGACACACGACCAAAATACAAAAGCGGTACTCATGACAAATTAATGACACACGACCAAAATACAAAAGCGGTACTCATGACAAATTAATGACACACGACCAAAATACAAAAGCGGTACTCATGACAAATGAATGACACACGACCAAAATACAAAAGCGGTACTCATGACAAATGAATGACACACGACCAACTCAATAACATTTAGCTATGAGCAAAAGTGATTATGACGAACTTCTCGTATCGTGGCAGGTATTTTAAGGATCCCTCCTATAACGGTGGATGTTCTAAGGATCTCTCCTATGACGGTGGATGTTCTAAGGATCTCTCCTATAATGTAACAGGGTTACGTTTAAATACAACACAATAAACGTTAAAGATGCTTGATTTTAACACATTTTATAAAGATTCGTTAGATTAACTAACTCCGTAGCCCAAGAGCGTACGACAGAGAAGATAGACAATTTGATGCTACTTCATGTGTTACAAAATACAAGGGTGATGGCAGAGTATAATTCTACTTACACCAAGTATTTAAAACAAAGACAGACCTATAATGGTTTTACATACTGTCTGTTGTGGCGACCTGCAGTGAGGAAGACCAAAGAAAAGGGACCAATTACGGTTTTACATACCCTTTGTGCAGTTACAAACATACCAGGTTATGTGCAATTTGGGTTGCAAATACTTGGTTAAATGGACACCTAAAAGTTGTGAATTCCAAAATCAGGATGACCATAAGGTTTTATTAACCTGTCTCGTAGGGTTGAAACGTGTCATATAAGACATACGTAACGTACAAGCGAAAAAACAAAATAACAAAAGGTAGTGGCTTTGTTATAACAACCAAAGACCGGATGATTCGGTTTTACGTACTTTAGTTGAGACGAGCCAAATTGATTTATATACAGGGTTATAAAGACCAATCATTGGTTTTATAAATACAAGTTCCAAAATGGACGTGTCGATATCCAATTTTGGTACATGAGCATGAATTTGGGTAGGACGCCATCAATTTTTAATTTAAGAGGAAAAAATTGAAAAAAACTTATATACACGAGGGGCGACTATGTAAGTAACCACTGTTTGATTTTCATGCTAGAGATACCTCGGAAGGTTTTACAACTCATGATGAACAAGATAAAAGGAAAAATTGTAAAAAATAGTTAACTGGTTCTGAGTCGGAATTTAACACTTTGGAATTTACAAAACCCGACTTCTAGAACGACACGCCGATGGGCAATTGTCAACTACTTTACATGAACAAAATAAACAGGTGAGAAAGTTCCTTTCCACACGACAAAAATGCAACAAAAAATAGGAGAAAAATTACAAAATTACATGACAAGACAGGGTATGACATGGCATGAACATTGCGTAGTGTATGTGTTGAAACAATAAATGGGCTCGCGACTTCCCAAACATTGAAACTCGAAAAGTGTCTCCGTTCCAAAGTGATCAGTTTTAGAACAGGTGAAAAAAAATAAAAGAAAAAATTGTCGTGAGGGCAAGAAAAAACAGTGCAAAAACAACATTTGAAAGTAACTTCAAGGAGAGTACGCATTAATTTACAAAATAATTTACAACTTGTTTCATTTATGAAACGATGGGCATGTGATTGACACAATACACGCCTGACGTAGTAAGACTCTGTAAGCTTACAAAAAGGTGATGCATACTGGATCATTTTACGTTTGCTGAGATAGTGGGGGCAGTTTTACTTGACTCCTCACTTCCAGACTTTACAATGTCCTTAATGTGGTAATTACCAATGTGCTTTCCAGATGAGTCAGACAAGGAGTACACTAGGTCTGATATTTTCCTTAGGACTTTGGCCTTCACGAAACGTGGTGCCAGCTTAGCAGAGAAGTACATGGCTCCTTGGGAAAGTGTGTTGTTCTTTCTCCAAACTATGTCTCCTGTATTGAAGGTGACATGTTTTCTACGTAAGTTATATCTGTCCGCACTCTTTTGGTGAGCCAGGAGCAAAGCATCAGTGACTTCACTGTAAATGGCCGACAGTTCTTCCAAGCGATGGGCATAATCTGCGGTAGGGTTGCTTGTGGTGGCAGATGACGTAGGAAAGTTTGTGTCCCTATGTAGAGAACCATGGACGACTTGTTCCATACCGTGTTTTAAGAAGAAAGGTGTGTAACCAGTGGCCAGGTTAACAGTGTTGTTCATAGCGGCCTGAATTTTATCTAGGTTTTTACACCAAGTGCGTTGATCTTTATCAACTAGAATAGCTAGAGCTGTGTTGATTGTTTGGTTGTAACGTTCGACAGTGTTATTTTGGGGAGTGTACAAGGTGTTATAATAAATGTCCTTGATTCCGTATTTGGCAAGAAATTCTTTGAATTCCTGGGCAATAAACTGTTTTCCGTTATCAACAATTACGGTTCTGGGTGTTCCGTAAGGTATAAAAATGTGTTTTTCCAGAAGTTTGATGATGGCGGACGCATTGGCTCTTTTTAAAGGGAAGATCCAACAGAATTTGGTGAAAACATCCACTACACTAAGTATGTGCATGTGTCCGGCATAACTTCGAGGAAAAGGTCCGACGAGGTCCATTGACAATGACTGTAGGGGTCTGTCGGCGCGTTTGGGGTTACCCATTAGGCCGGCAGGTGCTGCCGTGCTATGTTTATAAGCTTTACAAGTTTCACATTTAGAGATGTAATTGCGAATTTGTTTGAAAAGACCAGGCCAGTAATACTTCAAGGAAATCTTTTTATACGTCTTGAAAGTTCCTGGGTGTATAGAGTCGGGAGCACTATGATTGTCAATTATTATTTGTTCTCTTCCTTCGAGGGGAACGACAAGTTTCCAAGAGTAATCTTCGAGGATGGATAGTGGTGCCTTGCAATTACGGTATAGTTGTCCTTCTTTTATGATAAAATTAGGAAACTTTTGTTGATTATTTTTACAACCTTCGAAGATTTTCAAGTACCATTCATCTTTTGTAGATGGAGGGGGGGCAATTGTGTCAACATTTAATGAAGCCAATTCAATTCTTGAAAGAGCGTCAGGAACAATATTGTCCGCGCCTTTACGGTGTACAACATCAAAATTGAATTGAGACAAACGGGAGGCCCAACGAGCGAGTCTACCGGAGGGATTACTTAAAGAGATCAACCATTTCAAACTACTATGGTCTGTGACTACAGTAAATTTGCTACCGTCTATGTAACCGCGGAAATGGTGAACAGAATCCAATACAGCCAATAACTCCTTTTCGGTAATTCCGTAGTTTTTCTCGTGTTTATTTAGTGTACGGGAAAAATACGCTACAGGGTGTTCGCCATCTGGGAACTCTTGGGTTAGGACTCCACCGATTCCTACGTTGGAGGCATCCGTGTGGAGGGTAAAAGAGAGTGCAAAATCCGGGCAATTCAGAACGGGGGCTTTTTGAAGGGCATTTTTTAAAGTTGTAAACGCTTCTTCAGTTTCAGCAGACCATCGGAAGTTGCTGACACCTTTACGGGTGCCGGTAATTTTATTTAAGGGGGCTGCAATTGTGGAAAAGTCTTTGATGAATCTTCTGTAGTAACCTGCAAGTCCAAGGAAACCTTTGACTTCCTTCGCGTTTTTGGGTCGGGGAAAATTTGCCATGGCTTCCACCTTAGCGGGGTCTGTTCTTAGACCTTTTTCGTCGACAATGAATCCCAAATAACGTAAACGGGACTTACAGAATTCAGACTTCTTCAAGTTGATGGTTAAACCAGCGAACTTGAGTTGTTGAAAAACCTTTTCCAACATTAATAAGTGTTTTTCAAAGGTGTCGCTGACGATGATGAGGTCGTCAAGGTAACAAAACAGGCTGTTATCGACTTCAGGACCGAAGAGTTTGTCCATTAGTCTTTGTAATTCGGCGGGGCTGTTCTTTAGACCAAAGGGTAATCTTTTAAAATGGAACATTCCCCTACCAGGTACAACGAAAGCAGTTTTTTCACACGATTCTGCGTCCAAAGGTATTTGCCAAAAAGCTTTGCTTAGATCAACAGAGGAGATGAACTTGGCGTTGCGCAGTTTGTCTAAGGTCGCGTGGACGTAAGGTAAGGGGTATGCGTCAGCTTCCGTACAAGAATTTAAACGTCTACTGTCAAGACAGAAACGTGCGGAGCCATCTTTTTTAGAAACCAAAAGAGTTGGGTTGGTCCATGCACTTCTGCTGGGAACCACCACACCCATTTTTAACATTTCATCAAGTTCTTTTTCCAAAAGTTTAAGCTTTTGGGGGGCTAAGTTGTAATAACGTTGCTTTATGGGTGGGCCATTGGTTTTAATGTGGTGTTCTACCAAATTTGTCAAACCCAATCCACATTTTTCGAAAGATATTGATTCGAATTTATTGACCATTTCCTTTAGTTGGAGAGCTTGGTCCGTGCTTAAATTTTCGTGAGGTATTATTGTGCGGATCTCACTAATTTGAGCAGCAGTGGAGGTTTCGCCAAGAGTATTAAATACTTGGGGAGCAACGTTAAAAGCCTTCCAGAAGTCAACGCCAAGGATGAAATTCTGGGATATAGAGGGCACTATTAGAAAATTGATTGTAATTATTTTATTGTTACAATTAATTGGCAGTGCAAGGGTACCGATGACCGGCTGGGAAACATTATCCGCAGTCGTCAGGTGTGTTGTTTGTGGCGAAATTTTAAAATCACTGTTAACAAAAGGCAGGTGAGCATTGTTGCCAAGACAGCTGACAGATGCACCGCTATCAAGTAATCCGGAAAAGGGCACATTGTTAACAGAGAAAAGAGCATAGGGTCTCCCATCTTTAGCTTGTTTGCAACAAACCGAGGAAACATTTAAGGTCTGGTTAAAATACTTAATGTGTGATAACCAATCAGTCCATTCTTTAGACCTTGGTTCAGAATGGGTACCTGAGAGGTTATTATTTAGTTTTTTGGCCTCTTCATGTAGAAATTTGGTGGGGGCTTGGAGAAATCCACCTGAGGTCTGACATCGCTTGGGTTTTGTAACCTTTCTGCATTGTGCCTTGATCTCTTGAAAATGTTGCGCAGTTCGTCGCGTGGAGGAGAGCGGTCCCTAGAGTGATGTCTCTTGGATGTTCGGGGTTCCTTGGATTCCAGAAGTCTTGCTTGCTTGAAACAAGTAGCGGCTAGGTGGCCTACTTTTTTGCAAAAGGAGCACACTTTTTTGTTGTCGAATTCTGGCTTTAAACCAGACGAACGGCTTGGCACAACCACATTATTCGACACATTCTTTATGTTTTTCCTATCCTGGTATGATTCCAGGAGGAGGCAGACTTCGTTTAGCTGGGCCAGGGATGCAATTTTCTGTGAGGTGATGATGTTCTCGTATTTGCTTAAAAGGCCATCAGTTATGACTGGTAATAGTTCAGCTTCCGGAACAGGATGTGAAAGCTTGATGTTGATGGATTCAGCCCTTTCTATGAATGTAGCCACAGGTTCATCTATTAGTTGTTTAATAGATAGTAGAGATAGTTTGATCCGGTGCTGGGCCTCCTTTTTTCCAAAGCTAGAGATTAGGGCAGCTCTGAGTTTACTCCAATCTTTGCATTTAGTCTTTTGGATGCGGTGCCACGGAATTAATTCTGGGGAGATGAGTTCTATAAAGTTTCTCCGTAGAATCTCGAATGGGATATTTTTGATTGTAGCCGTTTCTTCAATACGGTCAATGAAATCCAGCACATCGGAGACGCCATTATATTTGACTTTCCAAGAGGATAAATCGTAAGTTTTATCTTGTGTCAAGATGGGTGCGACGTCCTGTTTTATCATTACATGCGGCGTAGGTTCTTTGTCAAGATTATCCAAAACTTGCGTAGCCGAACATGAATTATTTTCGTTGGAGGGGGCGAGATTTATTCTCCTAATGTACTTTTTGTTGAATAAAAGTGCATATGCCTTCAATGTAGATTTAGATTTGCTTGATGGCGAGAGTCCTCTATCCCTTAAAGCAGCTTGTAAGTGGGCTTTGGATAAACTATGCACATTGGGAATGGTACCCAAGTTGGATGGTGTAATAGCTTGATTGTTCTCCATTGTGAGTTTCCTGGGTGGTTAGGAGAAGAAAAAAAATTGGCCAGGGGTCTCCTTTAGAAAGCGCAAAAATTAATTTTTGTGAGGCACTTTTCACTTGGTGATCACTGTTGGCACTTCCAAATGTGTTTTGTATACATGACACCAGAATTCTTGTCAAAGAGGGCAGACGAGAAAAAATTTTGCGTGGAAAGACCTTAGTGGTAAAGGTTTTTGTATTTCACTGACCACTTTTGAGAAAACTGTGAAATTCACAAGTATTTATTTATTTTAGAAAAATTTTTCCAGGACTGACCTTTAGAAAACAGGTTTTTTTATTTTTACAAAACACTTTGCACTGAGAAAGGCACTAAAGTTCACAAACGGCACATTTCTGGCAAATAAAGGACAAACTTCCGAATGAAAATGACTGAATATGGGGTTTATTGCATCCAACCATATTAAAATTATTTTATTTATTCATGGAATCAGTCATTGGTTTTATTATTATTCCACTTTTCACTTATGTAAGGAAAAAAAACACAATTCACTTTCACTTATGCTGAAAAAAAACAGTACCTATAATGTACAATGGGGAAAGAAAGTCATTATTTGTCCATTTGGAGAAACATTAAATTGTACTAATTTGACAGACACAAGTGGGCCAATTGGTATATTGTGCAGAAATAATAAAAATACGTAAGTCCGAAATTTTCATTAAGGAATTCGCAAAATAACTGGGGTTCCAGAATCAAATTCATGATGCTGATTTCCGTTGGTAACCCAGTTCAGTCATAAAAAAAACGGTTTGGATTTAAAACGCAGCCTAGCAACAGTCGGTTGGGGTATCGGCGGGAACAAAGCATTTGCGCGCAATCCGGACTATCGCTTGGAACAAAAGCCGTTGGATTTTGGGCGGGAATAACTGTTGCTAACGCGCCCGCCGCCTGACGCAATTCAGATTCGCGGCGCTTCGGGTTACTCAAAATGGCCGTTTCAAATGCGATTTAATTCATTATTACAATCAGATCTGTTATGGATCTAATTTACATATTGGTTTCTGTGGTTTTTTCACAGGATTCACTGTAGAATGACAAGGCATAATTAATGTTTTACAAAATAGTTGTTGTGCGGGAAGGATTTTGACAGAGGAAGGTCCCGCAAAGTGACCGAGATAGAGAAAAAAAAAATTCCAGCCCCACGATCGGGCGACAATTGTTAGGGTACCCCGATGTCGGCTTCTAAACCAACATCAGCACACCAACACGTCCCTGGCTAGCTCTCAGCGGGACATGGGTACTCTCTATTCAGGGGAGTGGGCAGCTCAAGGCTAGGGAACTTCTCTCCATCCTTCGGTGACCCACGGGATCCTCACCGGCCAACAATCCTCCCGCCGTAGCAGAATAATAACAATGTTAAATCATTTAGACATGTATTGTAAGCTCAAACACATACATAGGTTTCTACAGTACAATTCAGTTACAAGAAATGCAAATTACACAAACCTAGCTAAAGTGTTTAACTCT
The DNA here is from genome assembly GCA_917563855.2 of Limnephilus lunatus. Classification (NCBI taxonomy): domain Eukaryota; kingdom Metazoa; phylum Arthropoda; class Insecta; order Trichoptera; family Limnephilidae; genus Limnephilus; species Limnephilus lunatus. The sequence goes on along the minus strand of OU830596.1, from coordinate 2,866,193 downwards.
CTCTGAATGTCTCTCAAAACGAAACTCTCCGAGTCGGGATTTCCACGGGGGCCCTATATTTCACTGAATTACGGACAACATTTAAAGAGGGAATCAAGATACAGCTTACATGTAGGTAGGCAGGAACCTCGTCTCATGTGGCAGCTTCATCAGGCACTTATCATAGTTTAAATAGACCGAACTATGGTGCGGCAAAAGGCCAATTATACACAAAGGTACTTCAATAATACATCGCGGCCGTTGAATTGGTCCGCCGGCTTAAAGTGCGCCGCTAGTGTGTCCGTTCGCCAAGGCACTCAGATTGCTTCTGTCGGGCGGAGTGGCCGCGGGATGCCGAGAGTGGCAGGGTACGGGGCGAGGCAAGGAGAAACAGGATACGGCGCGGGGAGGCGGCGGCCGAGCCGTGAGGACAGCTGCGTTCTCGAAACTACTCGCTTCAAGGGCGTATCGTAACAATACTAAGGCGATCGGGTTTCGCTACAATCGTGGCTTCTTCAGGGCAGTATAATACACTACTAAAGTTTAACAGTTTGAGTACTCCTAGTTAAAAAACATATATTTACCAACATGTAATTGTTTATTCAACAGCCCACCTAATAATAATAATAGAACAACTAAAAGTAATCAACCTTATCAATGGCGTAGAATCTTGTACATCAATAGTTTTTTTTCAAAAAAGCATAAAAAGCAAACTGGCATTTTACACGAATAATAGTAAAAAAAGCACAAAGAGGATAGTTTAGGCCACTCGGGTATTTATTCACTTCAATTTTAAATTAGGAGTTAGAAGTTCTACCGAGCCGAACCCTCTGATATGAAAATATTTGGAGTCGGTGAATTATTTTCCCATTTTGTCTCTGGTAGATTTATTTATTTATTTATACTGGGTTTTACAGATGTTTACACTTACATGAGAACAATCCAGTTATAAAACTCAGTTATTACACAATTATAAAAATCTACAATTACATACAATTAAATACAAATAAATACAATTAGAAAAACAAAAACATCACAAATAAAAATACAGAATTATATACAAGGTCACTCAAGTAACACATTGCAATGAGTGGTAAAAGACATATGAAATACGCGAGAATGCATAGAAAGACAATTCACACAACATAATTAGTTAGTACTTTTTAACAGCGCTAGAACTTTTTTTTTAAATCCGTACAAATTGTCAACGAAAATATCCACATCAGCGCACTCTATCTTGTTATACAGTCGACATATCTGGGTCAGAGGGCTAAAGTAGGCGATATTATTTTTAAATGTATTCATATGAAAAATGTTATGGCGTCTTAAACAATGGGAATTGGGGACATTAATTTCAATACTGTTAAGACATAATGTAGTATCAAGATGGCCGTGAATAATTTTATGTAAACATATTAGATCAGTCAATTGCCTTCTAGTTTTAAGTGTATCAATCTTGAAGTAATCACGACGTACATCGTATGATCTGAGATGGTCGTGTAGTCCACATTTGAAGGATAACATTCTTAGTAAATTTTTTTGAACTGATTCTACAATGTTTTCATATTTGCAGTAATGTGGATTCCAAATAGTGCTTCCATATTCAAGTTTACTTCTAATTAAGGCATTGTAAAGTGTTAGAATTGATTGAGGATCTTTGAAAGGTTTACATATTCTGTGAATAAATCCCGTCATTTTTAATGATCTGCACTTAATGTTGTTAATATGTACATCAAATATGAATTTAGAATCAAGAGTGATTCCTAGATACCTTATTGAAGAAACTTTTTTGAGAATAATATTATTGATAACATAAGAAAAATCCTTTATAATTCTATTTCTAGTAAAGTTTAAAATGTAACATTTTTCAACATTTAAGTGCATATCATTGACAGTACACCAGTTATTGAGTGTGTCGAGGTCATTTTGAAGCAGCTGATGATCGGAAACAGACTTAATTTTAAGATCATCGGCGAAAAAAGCATAATCACAGTTTAATTTCGAGCCAAGGTCATTTATGAATATAAGAAAAAGCAGGGGGCCAAGATTTGAACCCTGTGGTACACCAGAAGTTACAATTATAGGGGATGATTTGTATCCATCAATAAGAACTAATTGAGTTCTGTTATACAAATATGATTTCACCCAGCGTAATAGGTCTCCATGTATTCCAATTTGTTCAAGTTTTTTTAGTAAGATGGAGCGGTTAACTCTATCAAAAGCTTTTTGGAAATCAGTATAAATTGTATCTACTTGTAATCTTTCATTAAAAGAATTACAAACATAATTACAAAATTCCAAAAGATTTGAGTTGATTGATCTTTGAGGAACAAACCCATGTTGCCTAGTGCAGAGAAGGGGTTTAAAATGTGAAAAAATACTTTTATATATCAGAGATTCAAAAACTTTAGCAAAACAGGATAGTATACTGATTGGCCTATAATTTTTTATTAAAGATTGGTCTCCCGATTTTAATACTGGGACCACGTGTGCTTTTTTCCACAGATCGGGAAAAGTTCCCGTGGTAAGGGATGCATTAAAAATTATAAAAAGCGGTAAACATAAAGAGTCTGCACAGCAACTAACAAAGAAAGGAGGAATTTTATCAGGTCCTGGGCCCTTACTGGGATCTATTTTACTCAAAAAACATTTTATTTCATCTGCACTAATATGTATTTTACCCAAATTGCTTTGATTGTGTTCAGTTATGTTTGGCATTGAATCATTAGTAGATGATTCCGATTTGGTATAAACAGATGAAAAATATTTAGAGAATATGTTTGCTATGTTTTCACCGTCATTCGCGGAAATATCGTCAAGGTGCATTACTTTAGGAATACAATTATTTTTTCGTAATGATTTTGAGTACGACCAGAATAACTTTATGCTACCTTGCAGACCACTTTTGACAGAGTTGATATATGATTTATAACATTCGCTTTGTATTTTTTTTGTAAATTTCCTTAAATAAGAGAATTCCCTATAATCTGACTCATAACCATGTTTTTTTACCTTAAGTCTAACTTTGTTTTTTTTCTTAAGAAGAGCAATCAATTGCTGATTAAACCAGACAGGATATTGATTTTTTGTTTGAGTACCATATTTTTTAAAGTATTTGTCAATAATTTCCCACAATTTTTCATATAATAAGATTACCATGCTATTCACATTTTTATTTTTAAAGAGAGTTATCCAATTAACAGACAATAGATCCTGTCGACATTCATCAAAGTTTCCCTTCCTGAAGTTATATTTTGAATCGCTTCTATTCATTTCTAAGAATTGATCTTTATTTTGTTTCACTTTAATTTCAAATGAAGAAGGGGAAAGTACATTATTTTTGAATGAATTGTCAGGTATCCATTTAATTTCGGGCAAATTAAAATCACCAACAAAAATAAACTGCGAATTGGAAGTTGAAAACTTTAAATACAGATCCTGTAATTTTTCAATATGTTTACAATAATTATCAACGGTTACACTAGGAGGAATATAGAGGATGCATATAAAGATGAGCGAGTTGGAACGAGAGCCACAAATTACTTTGTCACTCTCCCACTCCGTTTTTCTTGACACAAGAAGTTTTTTAGAAACGGCGGCTAGAACTCCGCCACCTTCTTTAGACACAGATTTGGTTGACTCACGATCTCTTCTAAATATTACATATCTATCATCAAACAATTCTTCACTAAATACCGTTGAGTTCAGCCATGTTTCGGAAAAACAAATAATGTCATAATTATTGATTAAAATATTATTGCGTACAGTCTTTGTTCGAATACCCCTCACATTTTGATATAATATATTTAATGCATCAACAGCAAGTACCTCGCCATCTATTTCGGTATGCTTATAGATGCCATAGTCAATGGTGGAGAGGTCCTTCAATAGTGCTGCTTTGTAGGCCGGACAATCCTTATCTCCGGTGGGGTGGGCACGCGAAGCTGCAGGCTTTCCAAAACGTGCGCATGTGGCGCAACTGGGTGCTGCAGCAGCAGCGGGGCAGGCCTCACGCGCGTGTCCTTCTACACCGCAGTGGGAGCATCTCTTTGTATCTTTACAATACTTGTGCGAGTGTTCGACCATTTGGCAATTCAAACACACTGTAAGTCCAACAAAGTCACGCACACCGCAAACGGTCCAGTCCACAAATACGCGTCCTTGTTGCACCAACGCATGACGAATGTTAGCAGGCACCGAGTACACTCTGTGGCAAGACGGTCCGGTTCGAGCTCCAGCCATATGACTTAATTTGCACTTGGATACACACTCTTTGAAGTCACCAGCTTCAGAGATTCCGGAGAGGGCCTTCTCTAAGAAGTTCTCGTCTGAAAGTTCACGGGGCACATTAAAAAATATTATTCTAGGCTGCCTCTTAATTGGAAGACGGGCACTCAGCAAGTCGGAGCTAGATATAATAGGATCATTTAAAATAACATTAAATTGACATCTTGTTCTTGTATTGTTTTGTATTTATTTTATCTTAGACACTATATAAAGAGGTAAGATTTGTTTGTTTGTTTGTTTGCATTGAATAGGCTCCGAAACTACTGAACCGATTAGAAAAATTCTTTCGCTGTTGAGAAGCTACACTATCCCTGGGTAACATAGGCTATATTATATTTTCAAAAAAATAGGCATCCTTACTAAAACTTCAATAATGTAACCCAAGGTGTAAAAAAATTACCTAAATTATTCTTTACATCGCGTGCACTGCGAAAATTATTGATGATAGAATAAAATAATGTACTACGACTTTTTAGAATTCATTATTATTTACAAAAAAGGTAGCAACAGCATATGTCTAACTATTATAGTTATGCCACAATAAGTATTCTTTTATTTAAAAAATTTAATTAAAATGTCGCCGCTTGAAAAGGCTCTTTATTTGTATCTTGGTTTTAATCCTTATTCAAATAAATTACTTCATATTCAAGACAGCTTCAATACCTTTATTTAACTTTTTGAATTATTCAATTCGGATATTTAATTCTAAAGATATCACGAGTTTAAAAATGTTAGTATTAGAAAAAAGTTTCGGCTACGGGCCGGGCGGGATAGGAGTCAAGAAATGAAGTGCCGTGCGGCCAGGCGGGTATAACTCCGATCCAAAAAGTCAACCGAATCTTTGGTGATATCATAAGCCCCCTTCGATTTGCTTAGGGTCCCCGGTTACGGTAAGGTACGGTACAGTACGGTACAGTACGGTTCAGTACGGCTATGGTACCCGGCTAGGACTGAATATTTGGAACGCGGAAGAGGGGTACGGGGACGGGGGAGCGGGAGAGCGGGGGCGGGGAAGGTGGAAGTGGAACGCTGGAGGGGAACGCACGGAAAAGGACATGCAAGGAGAAACATTTTATTTCTTTGAAGATGGCATTGCAACGCATGCCGGGAAAGAGCTAGTTATACTTATATAGTGCACTTACATAGCGTGGATTGACTAGACTAGATGATCATTTGTGGAAAAGTGTGTGGAAGGGTTTAGTTTTTCCTGTGGGGAAGATTTAACCCGGACATTAAGTCTTAAAAATATAACTCTAGCGAAACCGAGTAGTATCGATCCATGGGTTGAAACTAACTTTAATAGCTTTCATTTTTTATCTTTGCAAACAGAATCCTACCTAAAAATATTTTTAAAATAAAACAACTTTTTGGTTTCATTTTAGTACATTTATTCTAATTCGCAAATCTAAGATAAATTATTTATTTTACAGAAAATTGCACATCTTTACATCAACTACCTTAGTACTAAGATATACAAAAATTGAAATATTTTTTCATAGAGACTTTTAAAATTCGCGTTTGCGCTAACGCAAAAACCCATTTTTTTAATGGTAAAACCATTTTATCCCTAAAAATGCGATTTTTTCAATTTCATTAGAATAACGCGAAATTCGCAATTTTCGGGCAGGTACCGCGATTTTTTAGAATCTTCATGCATTCAAATAAATTATTTAGCGTTCCGCTTATTTTTCTGAAAAATACCAAAAAGGTAACATTTATAGCTGAATTTACATTATGCATGTAGGTCACCGTAAGTGGTTCGTTACATTTTGTGACTTAGTAGAGTTCACGGGGTGAGGTTTGTCCAGATCTTAACTTCGGATGCGTCTGCCTTTGGTCAGCTTACTTACTGCGTGGCATGTCGGATCAAGAGGGATTGCTTGGGAAACAATTTTGCCCCTCCTGCAGGATTCTCTCAACCCTTCGCCTTGCACCGCAGTGGGAGGGGTGGAATGATGTGTCCAAAATATACTACTAAACGATACGGTTCCATGACAGTTGATACCCGACAGTTGCACAAAATGCTGAGAAAATACGGTATACCTACTAACACAACACATAACTAAGTGTTCCCGAAGGGGTGTGCAGAGAGGATATACCGCCGAATAACAAAAGTATAAAACTTTCATTAAAATGCATCAAGGATAAAACTATTATTTGTCCAGCGTACCTATAAATAAGTACACAAAATAGACACATCATGTAAATAAATTAGTTTGTTACGCATTCCAAGTAATTATTAAGGGTATTTTTGAAGTGGATTTTAGGTTTGAAATTGGTAAATAATGTACAAAAAACTATCATTTTACAATAATTATAATTTCGGGGGGGGGGGGGGACATCTGTCGGGGGACGAACTGTCAGGTTACCAAAGGCTTCAGAATCAACGATTACCTACTTAGGCACAATTGCGTTACTATATAAGAATATTTCGTAATATTTTATTTTTTGTATTTAATTTTTTTTTATTGTTCCTTTATATGCTAGGTATTATTATTTACAATTCAATTTTAACCTAACTGTGACAATCCTTTGTTGAGGTTAATCATAATTATTACTTTGTGATTAGGTTTACAATCTAAATAAATATGTAGGTAATTACCATTATCTTTTGATAAATATGATGAATTTCTATTTAATATATTTAAAGTAGGTTTATTTATATTTACAATAAGTTTTCTAACTTAGTTATTTTGTAACATTTACATATATGGCTCCCATACATTAATTTACATATTATATAAACGTTCACATTTCACATATTTATCAAAATGCACATTAGTTACAAAAATCACATCATATTAAATTATCTTATATCTATTTTGCTTCCACTTAATTAATTTCGTTAGGTTTTTGTGTTTATAATCGCTATTAGTTAGAATAAATCTAAGTAGTCACTTCAAACCTACAACGAGAATGGTGGGCTGCAAAAGTCTTGAAGGGTGTTTTTGTATCTTTTGAGACAGCGTAACTCGTAGTCGTAGTAAATCGGCCGTAAACGACACATTTTTACAGTTTTCTTAAATACGATTTTCCGTGTCGCGCTAACGAAATAGATACTGCACTTGTGTTAAGACACTAACTCTTAAAAGTAGTCACGCTAACGCCAGAGATGACGTGGGTTTGCTGCGTAATTCACGTTAAGAGATTTCAGTCGCGAGAAAATTTGCGAATCGAATGTCATCGCGTACAAACATCAAAATAATGTCATTTATGAACGCCTATTAGGCTTATAATATGTAAGTTGTCATAATAGCTATTAGTTTTAAAGTAGGTAATTATTACATCAACACACGACAGGCATAGACAAGCCATTGAAAGCCGTAGAAAATCACAGAAATTTGACAGCCAATACCGCACGATAGACGCCTTCATTTTTGTCTTGATTGTCTCGCTACGCTGACTTAACGCACAAGGTAACACAAAAGATGCAGAATTACCCTTAAGTACTTTTACTAAAAGAACCATTCATGAATGAAAGTCTCTAAGTATGTCATAGAGAGAACGTCAGTAGGTATTCGTAACTATGCTAGACCATAAAATATGTGGAATAGACACCAATTCCATGACACAGGTGGTAGGCAAAATAAGGACTTGGGAATGGCAATTTTTTTTATATGGATACCGCACAAGAGTCCCAACTGCTCCCGTCTGAAGTCAGTGAGACTATGACATCCCCAATTGGGGTATGTTGTGAGGCTGAGAGTAGTAGGTAGGGGAAGGAGATAGGGAAGAGGAAGGTGGGGAAGTACCTGGCTATTCATATCTGGTCACCAAACACGGCTAATGCCATTTCAAGCAACGTTTCAATTCTGAATGGTGATCTTACACCAGGGCGATACAGGGAGTATCTTCCACTCTGAATGAAAAAAAATGATTGATACAACACTCTGTGCAGATAAACTGGAGACCAAAGACCAGACCAAAATGAAAATATGGTCAAAAAGATAATTTTAAAAGATGCGGAGCACTAAAATGATAGACCCCGTACCAAAACAAGAAACATTGAAGATGAGAGATACGTCAGATACAGTAAGGGGGTCTTGAGGACTATATCCTGCAATTGGGAGGGCAATGCTATAGAAAAGGACAAAGTACCGTATAAGATACATTTCATTCAATGAATGTTATCCAGTGATTATTATCGATTAATATTCTGCAAGATACGAGGAATTTGAAAAGTTTCTTCGAAATACGAGAAAGCGCTCTGGTCAAACAACTACGCTTGACTGGGTTATTTCACAGAAATTCAAATGAAACATTGTCGTCAAATGGCCATTCAGCGCCAGTTTGTCTTTTTGACAGTTGAAAGGTCTGGTTGAATGTTGATTCTAAGTCCGTTTCAGCTTTTGAACAAATTGAGATCAGCAGAAGAGGACAACTATCACGTTCTTAAGCTTGTCAGCTTATGACAAGTTGAAACACATCTAGAATCAGCGTTTAACGGAGGTTAATTAACCAATGGCTATGTGATGACATTTTTACACATTGTGACACGGGTCCTTAAGAAACATAACTATTATCCTTTACTTACAAGTAGTAACGTATTTAATCCCATCAATTCATACTCCCAAATCACAGCTCTAACTATTATGTCTCTGAAAGGTTCTTGAAGCCGCCGCTTGCTGACCCAATTGACTTAACCTGGACATTGCACTAAATCCCATTCCTCCCAAAGGCCCACCCATCATATTACCATTCCCGTTCTGAACCCCTGATCCCAATTGTCCAATTTTCCCAGCACTTAGAAAGGCAGAACTTTGGGACACGTTGAGATGAGGCTGCCCAGAGGTTCCAGGAGTGATTTGCTGGTAGTTGAACTGGACCCCGTTTTGTTTCTCGAGCTGGTGGTGCTGTGTCCTGACTGCGAATCTGTTGACATGGACGGGGATTGGTACGACTATCTTGGTGGCGTTTGTGTTGGTTTTGCCTCCGGATGAGGAGTGGCTTCCGGAAGCAAGGCCGGCTTTTACACGCTTCCATTTTGCACGCCGGTTCTGGAACCAGATTTTGACCTGCAAGAAATGATTTTGGTTAGTGCGACTGAATTATGTTTTGCGAGAATTAAGAGCGACTTTTGTCCCAATTTAATACCAGAAATTGTTCTGGATTGTAGCCTCTCTTCTTGAAGTTCACCTTTCGACTAAAATTGTTATATTGGCTGTAAATTTTAGGATATTGTTGTTTTTTTTTTTTTTTTTTTTTTTTTTTTTTTTTTTTCTTTATTTTTTCCCATTGTATCTACATACATACAAAAGTAATTTTACATAATTTCTAAATACTAATTATAATTTTACATAATTTCTAAATACAGTAAGAGTAAATATAAGGTACAAGTAATGTAAAAGTTAGCAATAAGTAAAATATATAATAGAAAAGAGTAGGTAATGGGAACCCACTAAGGCACAGCCTGTGTGTGGGTAATATAAACAAGATTGCTATATATACATCAATAAGTATATGTAAAAAATGTAAATTTTAAACTAAAGGTTTAGAAATATAGTAATCTGTGAAAACATTATAGTAAAATAAAATAAAATAGTGAAACATAAATTTTGTTGATTTTTTGTTAAAGTAAAGAAAGTAAATAAAGTTAGAATTGTATTGAAAAGTGAAACATGAAGGTTTTCAAATAATTTATAGAAAAAATGTTCCAACATCTGCATCATTCAACCATAATTTTAATTCTTTTACGTAAAGTGATATTTTATCTGCCATTTGAATGTGTTTTGGTAGAAGATTAAAAGTACGAGGACCAATAAAGCTGCTATGTGTTTGCATTAATTTAGTATTGGTTTGGGGGGAGTAAAACATATTATTAGTTCTTTTGCTAATTCTATTTTCATTTTTTACGAAGCAATTTTTATTTTTATATATATATTTCATAGTCTGCAATATAAATAATTTACGGATATTGAATATTTTTGTCTCTTTGAATAATAACTCTGTTGAGAATGTTTTTTTTCTATTATACATAACTTTAATAATGCGCTTTTGAGTGGTTTGTAAAGGCTTAATAAATGCATCAAGCGCACCACCCCATCCTATAATGCCGTAGATTATTGAAGATTGAACCAAGGAAAAGTAGATCATTTTTAATTTGTCGAGATTGAGTACTTCCTTAAGTCTATAAAATGTGTAAGTAAGATATCTTAATTTCGAGGTGGTTTTATCAATTTGAGATTTCCAATTTAGATATCTATCAATAGATATACCTAAATATTTAATATTTTCAACATTGACAAGTTCATTGCACAGTGAACATGTTTCTTGATTGCAACTCGTATTGTGGATTCTAATTTTAAGGTTATCGTGAGGTTTGTTTTTAATGCTTTTATAAAAAGTTAAATAAAATGTTTTGCTGTAGTTTAGAATGAGTTTGTTACATTTTAGCCATGTTGAAACAAGTGCAATACATTCGTTTGCCTTAGAAAAAGTTTCAATCCAAGAATTTCCGTTTACTACTATTGCCGTGTCATCGGCGTAAGAAATAATTTTTCCTGGGATCACTAAATTACATAAATCATTTATATACATCAAAAATAGAATCGGCCCAAGGACAGTTCCTTGCGGAACTCCATTTTTTATATGTGCTTCTGAACTAAAAAAATTCCCAATTTTTGTTTTTTGTGTTCTGTCTGTAAGATAGTTTGTCAGTATTTTTAATGTGTCTTTTTTGAAACCTAGTTGAGTTATTTTTTTAATTAGTAATTTATGATTTACAGTATCGAAAGCTTTTCTTAAATCTAAGAATATAGCAAGACATTTCTTATTTTTATCGATAGATGTGTATAATTTTTTTGTTAAATCATATATTGCATCTTCAGTGCTTAGATCTTTACGAAAACCATATTGGTTTTGCGATAGAATATTATATTTTTCTAAGTGTTCTATGATTCTATTTTTAATGCATTTTTCTAATATTTTTGATAGGTTTGAAACAAGTGAGATTGGTCTATAATTATCTAATTTATGGGCTTCACCAGATTTATGAATTGGTATTATGGTGGAGATTTTAAACTGTTTTGGAAAATGACCCTCTTTAAGGCACATATTGAAAATATGTTTCAGAGGAGTTAAAATATGTTTTTTAAATTTTTTTAATGTATTACTAGATAATCCATCAGTTCCCTTAGAATTAGATGGTTTTAGGCTATCTATATATTTTTCAATTTCATTTATTGTGATAGGTGAAAAATATTCTATAGGGTTGATTGATTCATCATCTGCAATTGATTGCGAAGATGTCTCTATGAAAGTATTATTATCATTCATACTGGATGATTTAAGTACCTCATCTACTATATTCGTAAAGAAGTAATTGAAGTTTTCGGCAATGGTAGATTTGTCAGTTATTAATTTGTTATTGATTTTAACCTCATTTACAACACTTGAAGAAATATTTTTTTTGTTCATAATTTCATTTATAATATTCCATGTTTTTTTACTATCATTTTTAGCGTTTTCAATTTGTTCACAGTAGTATTTCTTTTTACAATTTCGAATCAGCCTATTGAGTAAGTTTCGGTACATTAAATATTTTGTTTTCATAAAAGAAATTATTCTGACATTATTATTTTGGCAAGCTATTTGATATTTTAACATTTCTCTGTATAATTTGTCTCTTTGCTTAATTGAGACAATTAAGCCAACAGTAATCCATGGTTTGATTTTTTTATATTTTCTGTTTGTTACAACAATTTTACTTTCACTTTTTCGAATATTATCTTGTAGAGTTTTATAGAAATTTTCTAATGCTGAATGTGGATTTACTAAAGATAGAACATTTTCCCAACTTTCTAAATGAAGTAAAGAATTTAATGTATGATAATTAATGTCTATTTTTTCAAGAGTTTCACAATTTTGTTTTATAGATGAATTTTTGAAATTATGCCCATATAGTGTTGGAAAATGATCAGTGATGTTTGTTTCTAGAATTGAGGAGATAATATTAACATCTTTGTGTGTCTTGACAAAAATGTGGTCTAAACACGCGGAGTTTATTAAGGTTACTCTTGTTGGTGAGTTAATATACGAAAGGTATCCATAAATTGATAAACAATCTAGATATTCGTTTTGACAATTAATATTTTTTGTATTATCATTAATATTTATATTGATGTCCCCCGTTAGTAAGGAGAAAGTAAAGTTATGTCTGTCAAGATTTCTAACAAATGTTTTTAGTTCATCTACAAATAGAAAATCATTTAAAGAAGGGGATCTGTACACGGCTACTATGAGATATTTATAGTTATTTTGACAAAAAGTTAATTTTATTACATTAGCCGTCTTAAAATCAATAAACTCAGCCTCAATATTTTTTAAAGTATTATGACAAAAGACAGTCACTCCATCATGTCCAGTATGTTTACAGGCAGCAGAAATTGTAGTATAATCAGGTAAATTATATAGAATTACATCTTTCATTTGGGTTTCAGTTAGTACAATTACGCTAGGAGAAAAATCAAAATTATGAAGGAGGACACATAGTTCATCAAAGTGTTTCCTTATACTTCTTATATTGAAATTTAATATTGAGAAGTTTACATTTTGAAAAAGGCTATTGAGTTCCATGGTGTTTTTACATATATGGTTTTGGTGTAAAAAATCTTCGTCCGACATGTTGAAAGATGTTTGTTTATAGTTGCTAGGTGATTGTATGATGGTCCTTTATTCAGAGGGGATATCTTCTGGCTCTCTTATTTGGATTATTGGAGATGTTTCGGTTTTCCTCATCATGACACTTCCGTTTTTAGCCCATATGAACTTGTATCCCGTTCTTGATGATTTCGCCAGGTAAAGCAAGTGTTTATTGTGTTGGGTCAGTTGTTCGTTTATGTAAATTGTGTTATTGATGTCTCCAACGAAATTTATGTCTTTGCTATGTAGTACACCATATTTTCTCTTTTGTGAGATAATTATATCTTTAGTTTCCTTATTCTGTAGTTTTACTACTATGGGGGGATGTTTGTTTGTAGGATTTTTATTTCTGATTCTGTATATATTTGTGAATTTCAATGCATCGTTATCACAATTTATTGTTTCCAATATGTTACTAAATATTTTTGAAATATTTTCGTTTTCTTTGTAAGGAACACCCTGTAATTCTATGTTATTTTGTTTATAATTTTGATCCAATTTATTAATTTGCTGCTTTATTTCCTTATTTTCTTTTTGTAATTGTTTAATTAGATTGTCTTTGTTTTTGTTTTTCTCCTCATATTCATCAATTTTTGAACAGCAGAATTCAACGGACTTCTTTAAATCTTTAATTTGTTCATTGAAAGATTTCATAAATTGTTCTGTTAATTCTGCAAATTTTTTTTCAATACATTTTATCATCTTGTTTGTATTTGTATTTTCTTCCTCGGAGTCGCTAGATGTCACTTTCTTTTGGGCTTTCTTCTGTCGGTTCATATTTAAAAGGTTCGGATACCGACTATACCGAGTGTTGATTTTATAAAAATAAAAAAAGTTTTGGATTTAGTAGGGTTCGATCTCAGGCCACTGCAGAAATTCGTCGGACGCGTTTACCCACTACGCTACGCCAGGTTTGCGTAAGCACGAAGATTTAATGGCATATATTAGAACCGAGTACTAGCGGATTAGATGAATATTTTATTTGTGTTTTTGGTGAATATTGAGACAATAGCGTACAACTGTCACTTTATTTAAATTATTCTTTTTATCACTTGTTTGCACTAAAAAATCGATAAGTAAATCGGATGTTTCACTATACTGATATACGGTAAGCACCGATATATCTTTTTTTGTTGTTTTTAGATGTTATTTACTATGTTTTTTTAACTTTTATTTGGAGCGGTTGATAAGTGCAGGTTGCTTACTTATGAATATTAATATTGTTGTTGATCATTTTAAAGGCCTACAGATTAAACCATTAAGGAAAACGTAACTATCTCCACAGTACAAATAGCCTCGGAAAAAGTAATTCAAAGGTGGCTGATAATATCACCATGTCTATGATCAAGTACTGTAATGATGAGGCCGTCAAGAAACCACAAAACTGGAAAGATTTAAGAGATGTCAAAGCTCAAAACTGGACACCATAAGAGTGATGACAATATGTAACCGTAGATAGGGAAAAGAATCGGATGGAGAATGACAGTAAATATTTTCGTAATTCGTATAGATTAAGGTTAAGAGTCACGAAGAACTACGAACTAACAAAACTGAAGACCGAAGCCGTAGAGGGAGTCCCATGTCGAAAGCTGAATGTCAGAGAGCCGAAGAAGAAGAAAAGATGAAGAAGGTGACGAAGAAGACGAAGAAGATGACTAATATGAAGAAGATCAAGAAAAAGTTGAAAACGATGAAGAAGATGACGAAGATGAAGAAGATGAAGAAGATGAAGAAGATGAAGAAGATGAAGAATATGAAGAAGATGAAGAAGATGAAGACGATGAAGAAGATGAAGAAGATGAAGAAGATGAAGAAGATGAAGAAGATGAAGAAGATGAAGAAGATGAAGAAGATGAAGAAGATGAAGAAGATGAAGAAGATGAAGAAGATGAAGAAGATAAAGAAGATGAAGAAGATGAAGAAGATGAAGAAAATGACGATGAAGGTGAAGAATTAAAAGAAAGAGAGGAATAAGAATACGAAGAAGAAGAAAAAGGACGAATAACTCACCTGGACTTCACTAAGCTTCAAGGCAGAAGCGATCTGACTCCGCTCCGTCAGGCTCAGGTACTTCTTGGCGTGGAACTCCCGTTCCAGTTCGAGGAGCTGCTCGCTGGTGAAGGCGGTTCTACGTCTTCTAGAGCGGGCGGAAGCAGAGCCAGCAGCGACCCCGGTGGCGCCGCATTCCGACGAAGAGTCATTGCCGTCACCTGCAGGGAAACCAGAATTAATTCAGGTGTTATTAAAAACAACAGACCGTTCTTTAGTATCGAGTCGACTCGTTCAGAAAAAAGCCCGTTACGCGAAATGATGCGGGTATACTTGGTCCAAGGGTGTGGAAAAACACCAACGAAGGCTAGCGAACTACTAATAAATCCCGCCCTTTCTGCCATGGCAACAGTTGCGCGTCTGGGCATCTTCTTTTGCTTGCGATCTAGCTATATTGAAATTACTGATTCCGAGAACAATGAGGTAAAAACATGTTTGGTTGTGATTTGCATGCATTAAATGTAGGTATCTGTTTGGAGATCTTCGCTGCGCCCAAAAATGTTTGCTTATTTGAACTCCAAGTGATTTAAAAAAAAGGATAACGTAAATCAAAACTTATTGTAAATTATAGTTAATTTGCGATTTCTTACAGCCCATACTTATTATATTCTTTCCTTAACCATCTCTGGAGGAAATAGCCTACTTTCTATCGAGTATTACCTTTCTGAAATTGGCTTCTACCATTTCAACTTACTACCATATCACCTTTCAATGATTATGTTTAAACTAATATGTCTGAACATTGAATATTTTACACCAAGACTAAGAACATTTGCATGCTGAAAAAGCAAAATCTCACTAACGGAGAGTGAGCATTTTGAAAATCACCCAGTATCTACTCATTACATAAAATAACCGACCGACCACCAATAAATAATTTATTAATTAATAATTTTATAACGAGTTTCCGCTCACCGAAACATTTCTATCAAAAACTCTAATCCGTTGAGGTGTTTTTTGAAATATTTATTTATTTTAGATTTCACACCCAGCTGGGTTTTAACTTGTATATTTTTTTTACACAAAGAACATCTAAATGAGCATAACATCACAAAAACAAAATACCTACTCCACCAAGCAAAATGGAAAAATAGTAGATTGGTAATCTTAATGTCCATAATGGAGTGCTGGTACCTACCCTGATGTATGGCAGTGAGGCATGGAACTGGCAGAGGAAGGATGAAAGCAGACTGAATGCTGTAGAAATGAGATCCCTGAGGCGAATGTGTGGTAAAACCATGTACGATCGTGAGAGAAACGTGGATATCCGCAAAGAATGCAAGGCTGACGTAAGCGTGATGTGTAAGATTAAGAAAGGGACTCTCCGATGGTTTGGGCATGTAGAGCGAATGAACGAGGAAAGGAGTGTAAGGAGAATATATGAAGCAAATGTGAATGGTAGAAGAAGTCGGGGACGCCCGAGGAAGACATGGCACGACCAAGTGAATCAGATACTTGAGTCGGGCTATGTGAAGAGTCGGAATAATAGAAGAGCATGTATGAGACGATGTATGAATGTGAACGAGGCAAAGAGTGTGTGCCAAGATCGAGTTGTGTGGCGGTCCGTCCTCTCTGCCTACCCCTGCGGGGAAACGGCGTGATGGTTAGTTAGTTAGTTAGTTAGTTAGTTTGGTAATCTTAATTTTAATATATAAAACAAAGTCGGGTTAGTTACATCATTTATAACTCAAGAACGGTTAGACCGATGTTATGATCTTTGATTTGTTGGATTTGTCTCCGCCCCGAATAGCAGAATAACTATTAAAACATCTCAAAAATTTACGAAAAAAAAATTATGAATCAAATTCATACATTTTGTATGGAACGAGTTCTCATATTTTGAAAGAGCTGCAGCAATATTGTAATAAATATAATGTTGAATAGTGAGTGAATTCCGAAAATTCTAAAACGTCAAATGTCAATGAGCCGATTGTTTTGCGTTTGTTCTTAAATATTTTTAATATTTATTTCTTAAATATATAATGCTGCCCCTCTTTCTTACACAGTAAATGTCAACAGTCGACAATGAGATAAACAGTGAACTTAGATATTATGTCTGCACCCCTCTAAAGGAAAAATACAACAATTATAATAAATCTCCCTCACCCGTATAAAGAAAGTGGAAAGTAAGAAAATCACAAAAAATATAAAACCGTACACAACGCCATCTCTGATACCGACAAAAACAAAACACGAACAGTTGTGCATCGATAATTGCTTCATTGTGTAATTTTTAACTTAATAAAAAAAACTAATTTAATTCAGCTAATATCTTAGTCAACACAACATCTATTGATTCTGAGGCGGTACGAAGTTCGCTGGGTCAGAAAGTAGTACAATAAATTAATAAAATAATGATGAATTCGTCTGTCTGATAGACTCCAGTGGTCCCGTGGACCTCATACGAGAAATTATTTGTTTATTTCGAATTAATTTGAAAGCGTATTTCATCATCTTTCAAAAAATGTTTTTAGTTTTTGGATGCGTTCAGAAATATTCCCTTTATTTGGATTTCATTGTAAAGCGGAAATATTTTGATCTTCCGTGAAATTAGGCCCGAGACCTGAGGTCAATTGATTATATAGCGGAGTACTCCAGTATCAATTGTTTTTGTGTTTAATTCGTAGAACTACTTTTTTTTTTTAATTTAATTAAAATTAAATTTGATAATTTATTACCAAGTTCTGCAAGTATTTTAGTAAGTATTTTTGTTACAGCTGTTTTTTAAGACCGTTATCAAACTGTGGTTGAACCATATTGAGACGACGTTCTTATACGAATCTAAATGTCAATTTTTGAAGGTGTCTAAATTGATTTATTACCGGTTTAACCAATTTGCTTAAGAAGAGACAGTAGACACTCCATTGTGTGGGAGATCTGTTTTCCCCTACCAAGTGTGAAGGTTTCCTTAATTGTTTATTAACGACTTTACTGCTGTGACTCATTTAAGCGCTTTATATTAAAAAAAAAGGTAGGTACTTCAGTAGTTAAATTCTAAAGCATTATTTCCAAAAGTTCTAAAAAACCATGTTTATGGAAATGAATAGCATAGATTTTATTTAAGTCTAATTCCCTCAATATATTTGTACAGTATACCTACGTAGAAGACCGCCCGTTTTATGGAGGTGGTTTTTTCTTGGATGTCTTCATATAAAACCTAATCCAATCACCCAGGGGGCGGGGTTGGCTTTTTTAAGGGGGCGATGGAAAGAAACTGTCAGCAAATTTTCCAGCATGGACTCGGCGGGTAAATAACCGGACTTGTGGCAGGGGGGGGCGGTAGGGTGTACCTTAAGTACATTATGATCTCAAGTACAATCATTGAGTTGATTAAATAGGCGATTTTTGTAATAATATATTGAATGTATTAACTTGCTTCAAAGTGAAGAAATTATCAAGTCAATAACAAGTCGTTACTAAAAGCGATTTCCCAAAAATTGTTAAAAAATGAAAATTGTTCGATAGCCGAGCTATTGAATTCAAGAACGAGCCATAGAAAAGACTAGTTCTCATTTGACAAATCATCGCTTTAGTTCTTAATTGTCTAAACGACCATTAGACATTTTTCCAGGAGGAGAAGGTTTTCTTTCATTATTTCTATGAAACATTATGATAGGTGTTTAAGATAAAACTATTTCTGTAAAGGTAAAGGTCTCATTAGTTTAAATAGTTCTTAGTAAAGTGATTAACTGTCGTTTTTAATACTTTATTTTGAATTTTAAAGTGGAGATTGGACAAAAATAAAATGGTCGTTTGGACAATTAAGAACTAAGGCGTCTATTGTCTACATTGAATATCATTTTAAATTTTTACGTCAAAACTATAATCGTGAATTATTTTTGGAGTATTACGCCTTGTTGCTCTATCTCCGTCTTTGGCCAACGTCTCGGACAAAGTTTCAGTGACTATCGTTCATTAACTAATACATATCTGCCCTGATTATGGAAACCGTGACGCTGTCCGAAACGTTGGCTAAAGAAGCAGGTAGCGCAACATACCTCAAAAATAAATCACGATAAATGTCTACATTGTGCATTATGTTGGGCCCGCGTTTGCCGTGTTTCTGAACCGAAGGGACCAATAAAATTAGTTCCTCGAAGCATCTTCCATTGAATTACCGGTGGAACAAAGACAGTATTTCCACCCAACGCATGTGCTCTAAAGATTGCAATCCGTTTATTAAGGTAGGTTTTAAATACTGGCAATATTCATTTAGTTGCAGTTTTGATGCTGACTGAATCATGTGGATATATTAAATTGGCCCTCCCACAACTGTCCCACAATAATCACTGCACACAACTCCCTCAATAAATCTACAATAAAAGTATATATCTGTAAAACGGGACTAAAAAGCTGTCGTAGGCCTTTCCATGGGACCCTTGGCCGGGGGCTGGTAGAGGGGAGGAGTGGGGGGGGGACACTAAACGACTATGAACAAAAACCAAATCTGCTCTTTTAGTGGCCGAAATAAAGTCAAAACCCCTAGAAACATTGGCTTATAGAACTGCGAATGATGCAGCACATCAATCAAAAAAATACATTTCTTTGAAGGCAATTCAAATCCAACTCTTTCAGATCCCAATCAAAACTGGCAGTGGTAGTATATATCTGATGCTTGCTTATAATTGATTGAGTTATTAGAAAACTGTGTGTGTATAAGTGCCCTTGAGGTGATTTTTCACAAAAACGGCGCTCTACAAATTGTCCAATTATTATTATTATTATATTCAAAATTAACAATATTATCCTCAACTAATTGAGTGCGTTTCTTACCGCGACGATCCACGATTACAGTACCGTGAAGGCACAAAAAATAAACGTAGTCATTAACTTTAAAAAACAGTTTTTTTTCCGATGTGTTCAGAAATATTCCATTTATTTAGATTATATTGCAAATAGAAATATTTTAATTTTCCGACAAAATAGGCCCGAGGCCTGGGGTCACTTCAGAAGGTATTTTGATGTTTATTCACAATAAAGTATTTACATGATGAAAGATGACTGATGACTTGCACTTTTTAAAATCTACCCAGTTAAACGCGGCTCTGCCCTCCTCTATTTCTGAAGGAACTGCTTGCGATTAGAAGAAAATAACATAATAATATAAAACAACGAATTTAAAAAACTAATACCACAACAAACCAACTGACAGTGTGCGTTTACAAATGCTAATAACATTCTTCATTGCCGATTTAGCGAGAACTGTTTTATCATGTAGCAAGTAATTAACATAAATGACACCAGGATTTAGTCAAGCTCCGAACCTAACATCTGTGAATTTTTAATATGTAGAGGGCAATGGTAGTTAGTTTGCGTATTGCTTTTTAATCAGTTTCAAAATTAATCACATGTTCCACTGGTAAGATTAGTATCCTGAGAGCTTGTCTAAGGGCAAGCATCAAACGCAAAAATATGAATAAATCGATGCACCAAACTGTTACAAGCACAAGGTCATTCTCAAATCAAGTTCGCGCCAATTTACTTCTCTTGTTATCTGGTACTTTTGTATTTTTATTCTCAATAATCTTTCAGTTGTTACAAATTTTAAAGCACTGACATAAAGCAGCCCAAATGCTACATATCCATCGATTCTTTGTCCATCCCTCAAAACCACAGCTCGCACCAATAAAACTACAAAACTAACAAAACCCTGTGAAGATCCCCTGCTCGATGGCCCAGTGGGAGTGTCACCCGTCGCGCAGAGGTCAAGGGGTCGGCTCCCGGCGGACTCTTCCATAATTCTCCCGATCCTCCACAAATAATGGGGGAGAATTGGCAATGCCATCGGTAACGGATGCTTAGGAATTTGGTAGCCGCAAATTGTTAATGTAGCCGCAAATCGATATAGTTATACAATGGAATCTGCTATGGGCTATGAGGATATGTGCCGACGTCGTCAATTGTGACCATATCAATTGGTTTTATTTGGCAACGGTTTTGGGTTTCTTTCAGATGGTTTTATGTATGTAATTTATGTATTACATTTAGTTTTTTTTCTTGAATTTAATATATATAGATATTTTTTACACTTAATATATAAATTATTTTTGAAAACAGAAGAAGATTTAGAATTACCTTCGAAGAAAGATGTTGGTGTTTTTCGTGTACACAATTTCGTTTTTGAGTAAAAAGGAGGAGTTTGATCATCTTGGAAGTAGTATGCAAGATAATAACGAACCACCTGACACTCTTAGAGATACAGTGGTAAGTGATTAGTCATTCCTTTTTCCTTGCGTACGTTGTTTTTCGAATGAAAATTATCACTCAATTCCAGCAAGATGACATAGGGGCTCTGAGGGAAATTATTTTCCTCAGGGCCTCCTGTGTGGAGCTCATGTAAAAAATAAACATCATTTCGACTTGTAAAAATACAGTGGTAAGTGATTGGTCATTCCTTTTTACTTGTGTACATTGTTTTTCCAAAACAAATTATCACTCAATTCCAGCCAACACACTATTTCGTCTCGTAGAGATACAGTGGTAAGCGGTTGGTAGTTCCTTTTTCTTTTCATGCTTTATTTTTCCTACAAATATTATCACCCAATCCCAGGAAACACCATTTCGTCTCTTAGAGATACAGTGTTAAGTGATTGGTCATTTATTTTTCTTTGCGTAGGTACCTCGCTTTCCCAACACATATTATCACTCAATTCCCTCAATTTCGTCTTGTAGAGATACAATGTTAAGTGATTGGTCATTCCTTTTTCCTTGTATACCTTGTTTTCCCTATCCATACTAACACCCGATTCCAGCAAACATCAATTTGTCTGGTAAGAGATTGGTCATTCCTTTTTCTTTAGTATTTAAAGTCCATTTTTGAATACACCAAACCCCCTCTAAAGATATTTTTAAGTGTTTTGACATTCTAAATTTAAAACAAATATATGCCAAGAATATACTTATACATCATTTTAAAAACAGAAAATCTTCTAATGAAACTCGGATACATGACACAAGAGCCTCAAAAAAGGATATACGAGATGTTCCAAAATTCAAGACAAGTTTTGGCCAAAGAAACTACACATATATCTGGCAACAAAACTTTACAACATCCTTCCTCCAAGTTTGAAAAAGATAGAAAAGATAAATAAGTTTAAGGAAAAAATCAAAACATGGGTGAAAGAAATTAATGCAGACATACTAGAGAATGTATTAAAAAACATCATAGAAACAAAATAACGGAAAATCTATCAGTCCGCTTCAGCACAGGACCACTTAGTGAGGAGGGCTAAGAACAAACAGATTAAATATTTATATACATAACCATATCTTGTAATTCTCATCAAACCTGTAATTAAATAGTCACTAATAAAAAAAAATACTACCTTTGGTCAACGAAATTTCAGAAAACTTGCAAAAAGACTTTACAACATTCTTCCGGATAGAATAAAATATTATAGTGAAATAAGTTTCTGTCGGGGCCAATGTCTTCTCTGGGGATGCTGTGTGGATGATAATTTTAGGAGAGGAAGGAGTGAATATATCATCATGTCTTGAAGATATCTATATTGTAGGAGGGATGATGATGACACGGTTCCTGTCGAAACTATTCAAGTAATAATATTAACCATATAAAATAGAGACGAATTAATAACAAAAATTCCAAAAGACGCCAAAATGCAAAAGCACCCCTCTCCAAGCGCCATTTGACTCATATTCGGGCTGCATTTTACTCCAAAGACTTGTCAATGACTCCATACACCGTGGCAGTATGTGACAGAATCAAATAACAAAACCACCCTTAAACAAGTCTACATGGTTGAAACTGTAGAAATATTTATTATGAATATTTGAAAGTAGACTAATATAAAAAAATGTGATCATTATAAATTATAACTTTTCGCTTGTTAGAAAATCCACGGTGCAAAACGTATGAAACGTGTGTAGGTGATCTCAAGATGTAAAGTTAAAACTGACAGCACGATTTTAGCAGAAATGACCTGCTGCTCGTGTTGATGACCAAGCTCTGTCATTTTACGTGTCTAAAAGCTTAGTTTCAGATTTTTAATACCATTTTGAGTGAGACTTGATTTATTCTATATGAAGGAGCATCAACTTTAACCAGTCAGGTCTATTTCTTTGGTTTTCGGAACAAATCAAATAGATCTCCTTTATGGTGAGAAATATCATCTTAACGGTGTTAGAAAGACAAAACGCCGCGCTTTATATTAAAATCTAAAAGTTATCCACAAATTAATTAAAATGTACACCTTTGTGAATTCAAAGTTTCAGACCGCAATTCGAATTAATTATTTTTACATGGAAGTGTTGACGATAACGTTTATAATGCGCCGGTTGCGCATTTGCCCGGAAAACTAAAAGTCCTGGGTTCGACTCCCAAAGGCGCAAATATCTTTTTCTGATTTTTCTGTTTTCAGTTTTGAGTTTCGCTAATGTTGTCTTCATTTAATTAAATATTATATGTCTATTTCGAATTATAAAATTTGAAAGATAAGGAACGTATATTTATTGCCTTTTTTGCTGTCACGGTACCGTAACTATGGATTGTCAAAGTAACAACAAAAGCCTTCAATAACTCTATAAATTGATATGATTCTCTTTTCGGAAGAAACAAAACCAAGAAAGAAATTGCCAAAGAAAAATAATATAAACCGAAACAACGAGCGACACCACAAGCAACTGAATCTATTACATTTACATAGTTCTCCGAGTGTCAGGTCATGATATAAAGTAGGTGGAAATGTCAGCGATTTTCCTTGGGGTCCCTCTTTCAGTTTATAGTTTTCCCATAAACTTCCAACACTTTCCCTTCTGAGCTTTCTGTTTTTCTCTTACTCGTGTTTTTGTCCTTTTCCATAACTATAAATTGACTTTTCTGGAAAATGATGTGAACTCAATCACAATTCATCACATTCAAATGGTCATTATTTCAGATAGTTGTGGTATAATCTTTTTTTTTTCATCATATTTTGATTTGAGTCCGGGTTAAATCTTCCCCACGGAAAAAACTAAACCCTTCCACACACTTTTCCACAAATGATCGTCTAGTCAATCCACGCTATGCAAGTGCACTATATAAGTATAATAAATACAAAATAATACAACAACAACATGTCAATCTGCCAGAGACCAAATGGGAAAATAATTGACCGACTCCAGATATTTTCATATCAGAGGGTTCGGCTCTGATGAAATCCTAACTGGACCGATAAATCCTACTGATCCCTCAATACAAATATTTAAAAATTCTTTCGTAATCCTACATGTATTTAAAATGACTGATTTTTGCATTTTAATATACATAAATTCTTTGACTAAGCCTAAATTTTGAATGAGAGAGCTAGGTATAATGCCAGTAGCATAAAAGGTAACGGTCGCAACTGGGACTCGGAATCTTAGGAAATCTTATTTTAAAGTAATTTTTGTCAATCTCATATTTCAAATTCCAAATTAGCAACATTAGCTTCGACTAATTTTTCCCACATTTTAGGCTATCTTTTTAAATGATCACAAAGTTCTAAACAGTTGGTTTGTAACCTAGATAATGTATCGGATAAACATACCTACCCGATTTTATTTACATGGGATAGATACCTAAAAATGTAATAGTGATAAATAAGAGGAAAATTAGTCGAAGAAAATATTGTTAATTTTGAATTTAAAATAAGAGATCGACAAAAATGACTTAAAATCAGAGGTCCCAATTGCCGAGATGGTTAAGGCGTTTGTCCCAGTAAAACGAGAGATCCTAGTTTTGCGTCCCAATTGCGACCTTCACCTTTTAATTTTTTCTGCGTCTTGTTCTTTTTCACATTTTCAATCAAAACAAACAAAATTCAATTTCCTAATAAACTCTTATTAAATAAATCTTATTGATGAATTTAATCGAAGTACTCACGCATGTTACTAACCAAAATCGGATATGTACTTCAAAAAATTATATTTATTTTAAATTTCCTGGCATGCGTTGCAATGCCATATTCAAATAAATAAAATGTTACTCCTTGCATGTCCTTTCCCGTGCTTTCCCCTCCAGCGTTCCACTTCCACCTTCCCCGCCACCGCTCTCCCGCTCCCCCGTCCCGCCAACCCCCCTGGCACTTCATTTCTTAACTCCTCTCCCGCCCGGCTCGTAGCCGAAACTTTTTTTCTAATACTAACATTATTAAACTCGTGATATCTTTCTAATTAAATATCCGATTTGAAAAATTCAAAAAGTGAAATAAAGGTATTGAAGCTGTCCTGAATATGAAGTAATTTATTTTAATAAGGATTAACACCAAGATACAAATAAAGAGCCTTTTCAAGCGGTGACATTTTAATTAAATTTTTAAAATAAAAGAATACTTATTGTGGCATAACCATAATAGTTAGACATATGCTGTCGCGACCTTTTTTATTTTATTTATTTATTTATTAATCTTAAGTTAGCTCACATCTTTGTGTGTGCTAATATTTTATAAAGATATAAACATTTACATTGGTTGGCAAACATAATCATTCTTTAAATATTACACATAAATAAAGACATTAATAATTGAGGTAGATATACTTTCGTAATTCTTTTTTAAACTTATTTATATTTTCTATCTATAATTTCATTCGGGATGTTGTTATACAGTTGTTTTTGTAAATAATGATGTGTTCTACAAAGTCGTAGTACATTATTTTATTCTATCATCAATAGTTTTCGCAGCGCACGCGATGTAAAAAAATATTTTAGGTAATTTTTTTACACCTTGGGTTGCATTATTGAAGTTTTAGTAAGGATGCCTATTTTATTGAAAATATAATATAGCCTTTGT
Organism: Limnephilus lunatus; assembly: GCA_917563855.2. NCBI lineage: Eukaryota > Metazoa > Arthropoda > Insecta > Trichoptera > Limnephilidae > Limnephilus > Limnephilus lunatus. The sequence continues at coordinate 2,840,472 of OU830596.1, read as the reverse complement.
TACCCAGGGATAGTGTAGCTACTCAACAGCGAAAGAATTTTTCTAATCGGTTCAGTAGTTTCGGAGCCTATTCAATGCAAACAAACAAACAAACAAATCTTACCTCTTTATATAGTGTCTAAGATAAAATAAATACAAAACAATACAAGAACAAGATGTCAATCTACCAGAGACCAAATGGGAAAATAATTCACCGACTCCAGATATTTTCATATCAGAGGGTTCGGCTCGGTAGAACTTCTAACTCCTAATTCCTATCGGTTCAGTAGTTTCGGAGCCTATTCAATGCAAACAAACAAACAAATCTTACCTCTTTATATAGTGTAGTAGAAGTAGATAGGTACCCATGTTAGGTACCAAATTTGATTGATTGTTTTTATAATATACAAAAATGAATGTTTGTAATATATGAAAAATTAAAATTTGTAAAAAATAATTGCAATAGATGGCCCGCGAGCTGTTTGAAAATCTGAGTGTACCGGGACAGAATATATTGAACGCGGGAGAGGCGAGGAGATCGCGGAGGGGGTGCGTGGGAGTGGGAAGAGGGAGGGCGGGGAAGGTGGAGGGATAATGCGTGAGGGGAAGGGGACATGGGAGGAGAAGGGCAGGCGGAAGGGGAACGGGACGAATGAGAAAAGACACGCAGGGGGAAACAATTTCTTTATTAGTGGCTTATTATTATAGTTATTCCGGTTACTCGCTAGTCAAAATCGTGACATTGTTTATTTTAGATAGGTAGGTTTAAAGAGTTGTTGATATTAGATCTCTCTTGGCTGGTGATCCAAGACTTGATGTCCAATTTATATTTAGAGTAATTTGTGTTCTGTCTAATGGCCAGTGGAAGTACATTGTATGGCTTTGTTGCAAAGTATCTAATAATTCTTTGGCCAAACGTTGTTTTAAATGACGTGCTGGTTGGATAGAAAACTGGTGAACAAAAAACACATTTCTTGTTATTTCGACTCCAGGGCCACAGACTGCCCAATGAAATTGTCTATCTACCCAAAAAAGAATAAAGATTTATTTTAATTATAATTTATAATTTATAAACATATATAAGGGTAATATTGAAATGGCCCCACCTTACATCTCTGAATTATGCGCCCGGAAAATACTGGGCCGAGGCAATTATCCCTTAGATCAGCAACTTCATCTGCTATAAGCAGACTAATAGAACCTAATGTAGGCCAAATACTAAGTTTGGAGATCGTGTTTTCGGAGTATCTGGGCCTAAGGCTTGGAATAGACTCCCATTGGAATTAAGATGCATAACAAGGCCAACAGAATTTAGGTCCAAACTAAGAGCCTATCTTTTTGGCACTCATTCCCTTAATTTAAATATAACCTGTCTGAGAGTATCATATTTGTATTGCCTATGATATGTCTTAATCACATTTTTCTTATTGAATTATCATTACTCAAATCCTTACACATCAATCTATCTCTTGACGAATCACATTTAGGAAGATCAAATCCTTGTACTACTGTACCCGCCTGTATGTTGCTTTTACTTTCCAAAATGCACTCATTAAAAATATATTAAGTATATATCAATATTAAAATATTTTTCAGGATTAAATAACATGTGTTCACAATTATGTCCTCTGCGTGCAAACTCTATCGAAATTTCTTTAAATAGACAATAAACAGTGTTATTTTCAAGGGACCTCCCTTCCTGTATTAATAAATTTTTAGGCAGCATCGCGTTCATTGGTCAAAACGTTGTAAATATTTTTTCGTATCGGTGATCAATGAACCGGTGGATACAATTTTTAGCCATAAGTTTTTTTTAATTGTTTGTCTAGCTTGTAGTTTTTTTAGATTTTAGAAATGTATTATAAGCATTGTACAGCGCCCTTGAGGTGATTTTTCACAAAAACGGCGCCATATAAATCATCCAAATATTATTATTAGTATCTACTATTATTAATATACACACATTTTTATTGCTGTTTCATCAGCAAATGAGATAAATTTTGACTTAAAAGGAGTTTTAAAATTATCGTTGACATAAATGATAAATAAAATAGGTCCCAGTACAGTTCCCTGTGAGATACCAAAATTCGTGAATTGCTCTATTTTAAATAAATAATTTTTGCCCGAGGTTAAAGTAGTATTTATTATACCAATTTTCGTTAGTTTGGAGATAAGTTAACAATGTGATGTCAAATGCTTTTCTTAGGTCGACAAATATTCCAATGCATTTTTTTTAGCGTCTAAAGATTTATATATTTCAGATGTTAAATCTACGAAAGCATCTCGAGTGCTCAAATTTTCTCGAAAACCATGCTGACGTGAATTTAATATATTATTTTATTTAAAAATTTGAATTTTTTTATATTTTTTTCTAATGTTTTAGCAAATGTTTGAGGTAAGAGAAATTGGTCTGCAATCAGTGCTTGGATTGGGGTTAGCATATTTAAATATAGGAGTCATAATAGTTTTTTTGTAATTTAAGGAAAAGTTGCTATTTTCGAAACAGTATTTACAATGTGTGCCAATGATTTACAAAGTCAATCAGATATTTTTTAAGCATTTCTTCAGGTATATTGTCATAACCAGGGGAAGAAATCCTTTTTAATGCATTCATAGTTTGCTTAATTTAATCAGTGCTAGATCGTTGAAATTTTGTTAAGGTGCATGTTACAAGGATTGGAAGGTGGTATATAATATAAATAATTTACATCGATGTTTTTAACATTAAGAACAAATTTTATATTTTTAGGACTTAGCTAGCCGAGGAATCAAACACGGGACGCCTGAATGGGACGCAAAAACGTGATGCCAACTCAGCCACCGATAATGTAATAATGTGCATATTTTATTTAGGTACCTGTCTCAATTTAAAAAAATCAAATGTTAAAAGAACCCGTTGATAAACTTATATCAATCAGATCAACAGGACTTAATACAACAAAATATAAATAAATACCTACCTAATAACGGAATTTATTAAATACTAGCTGACCCGGAAAACTTCGTACCGCCTCAGAATCAATAACTGTTGTGTTAACTTATCAGCGGGATTGAATTAGTTTCTGTTATTAAGTTAAAAATTACACAATGAAGCCATTATCGATGCGCAACTGTCAGTGTTTTGTTTTTGTCAGTATCAGAGATGGCGTTGTGTACGGATTTATATTTTTTGTGATTTTCTTACTTTTCCACTTACTTATGGGAATTGCGAATTGCGGGATTAATTATAATTATTGTATTTTTCCTTTGGAGAGGTGCAGACATGCGTTCACCGTTTGTCTCATTTTCGAATGTTGACATTTAGTGTGTAAGAAAGAGGGGCAGCATTATATATTTAAGAACAAAGGCAAAACAATCAGCGTATTTTTGGAATTCACTCACTGTTCAATATTATACTTAATTTGTCCGATGTTTTAATAGCTATTCTGTCCAGTCGTTTCTGAGTTATAAATGGTGTAACTAACTTGATTTTGTTTTATATATTAAGATTAATTAAAAAAAAAAACATTAACATCCTGTTGACAAACCGCTTAACTGCGGTTTAACAGGATTAGTTTAGGTTGTACCTTGAAAAACAATAAAAAAAAATTAAACACGCAGTGTGTATCTATATCATAATTGAAGAAATGTTATTTTGAATGTCACTGAACTCATTTGAATATTACCGAACACCTACTTCATCTTCTGCGAAAATCATAGAGCAGAAAGATGGTTAAGTATCGGATATTCACGCTCCATTAGACTTTGATGGTTTGTTTATGGTAATACGCAATAATGTGTCTATGGACGGCAGGACTTGGATGTTGAATTTATGACGAAAGTGGTAGAAAGAGACGGAGTGGCGGAATTATTTATGATTGAAAATATTTAGTTGGGATTTAGTTTATACAAAAATGGTGACTCGACAGTTGATCCCCCTACAGTCGGTCTCCCAAATTATATTTTTTTCAGGATTGCTAACCAATTTCAAACCCAAAATATACTTTAAAAATGCCTTGCTTAATAAGTTTGTATGGATACGAAACGAATTTATTTAGTGTCGATTTTTTGTACTTATACACTGATATACCCTGTTTTCTTTCCAATATACAGGGCGTTAAGGTACGTATTTGACTTATTTTAACCAATGATTCCTGATATTATTTGGTAAACAATGTATATGAAATTTTGGTCGCCGGTGATATTTGATTTTTTTTTCACTAAAAACATTAAAAAATCACTAAGAATTGGACAGTTAGGGGCTGGTTGAGGCTACTCGGCTAAGTGACTAGTGACGACATGTGGAAGAAATTTTTTTGTTTGATTTTAGGAGAAATTAAAAAAAAAGATATAAAAAATAACGAAATTCTTGATTTTATGAAACTATATATATACATATATGCATTCCATGATAAACTTATAACAATTTCCAATAATTCTATTAAGATTTTTGGTTTTATGTTAATATATACATTCCATGATAACCTTATAACAATTTTCAATAATTCTTTTTATATTTTTAACCTTTTAGCAATTACCAATACTTCTTTTCGGAGTTTTTTTTTAGTTTTTTAAAAATTTCCAATAATTTTATCTAGATTTTTAAATCCTTATATTTTTATGATTACATGCATGCATGCGTATACATATGTGAACCTATGTGTGTATGTAGGTATGTGTATATGTATGCATATATATGTATCCATCTCAGAACAGACATCGTCTAGTGAGATGGGTTACTTACTTGTTTGTATAGGATTATGTCAATAAACGCCCGGGTTACCGGCAATTAAAAAAAAAAAAAAAATGTAAATTTAATTGACATTTTTAATCTAAGTAATGTCAGGAATCACTTGTTACAGTAAGTCGAGCACATCCTGTATTTATAAGTATACCGTGGGTTCAACTGTCGGTGGATGAACTGTCAAGGATTCCACAAAAATGCAGACCACTTTTCTACATTTCAGGACTAGAAAAAGTAGCTTTATCATGATTCATTTTGGTTTATTATACCTTGTTGCTCTTTCTCCTGTCTTTAGCCGACAGGACAGCGTTACAGCGTCATAATTAGGCATTATATTCGACAGTAAACTCACCTTCGTATGTCATATTAAATTTAAAATATTATCAATAAGGCTCTTGGTTTTGTGTTGAGAGCTGCAAAAGATTTCAATTATTTGGGTACATTTATCATGTTATATAAAACCCTTGTCAGATGCCAACTTGAGTATAACTCTACGTTATGGTCTCCCTTTTACAACATTCATTCAGATAACATTGAAAAAATTCAACGTAAGTTTCTTAGGTTTATAAACTTTAAATTGCATATTCCTATACAAAACATTGATTACAATTACTTCCTGGATAAAATGTCACTATTGAAACTTTCAGAAAGAAGAATAATCACAGATTTAATACTATTACATAAAATACTGCATTACAAAATTGACTGTCCTGAATTACTTAAATTTATCAATATCCATGTTTCCAAAAAATCATGCCGACATTTATTACCCTTTTACTTCAATAACACCAGGACACTAGCTTATCAAAATTCTCCGATTCCGAGACTTCACAGTTTCGGAAATAAATATTCTGATCTGGGCGATATATTTCATTTCAAAACTAATCAGTATAAATGTTGTTTATTTTATCACTTTTATTCTAGTAGACCAGAGCATAGAAGTTATTTGGTAGTATGTACCTATATTTTTTTATCTATCTATCCTATTATTTTTTTTTAGTATCTGCTACTATATTTTTTTTGTAGAATCTTTTAAATTCATTTGTGAGGATTCTTAGTTTCTGTTACATTTTTATCTATGTATTTTGTTTTGTGTTTTGTTTCAACGTTTTTTGTCATTATCTTTATATTTTTCTTTATTGTTTAAATTTTTAAGTATTTACTTTGATATAAATAGTTTGTTAAAATTAAAATAGCCCACAAGGGCGTGTAATTAATAAATAAATAAATAAATAGAACAGATGTGATATCCATTCACATGATTCATTAAAAACTGGATTATTAGAATCATCACCTCTGTCTTCTCTTAAAAACAGATTTTTTAAAATCCGGCCAAGAATTTTAATTTTGTCGAACGATGATCTTGCGATCTTACCCTTGCGACTGCACAGGGCGATTCCGATGATAAAGATTAATTATTCTCCATACCTATCAGAATTTTAACATAATAACTGAATATCGATTTTATTTCATTCACAATTTGCTTTGATAAATACCTACATTCAAAAATGCTCAAACGTGTGATGATAAAACTATTAAAATTGTGTACTTTTTGTAATTATTTTTTTTATCATAAGTAGATATTTATAATTTTTCAATAATGTCTAAGCAAAATAAGAATGTTAAAATATCTTAAATATATTCATTTATAAGACCATAAATAAATAGACAAACTGAAGTATTTTCGTCACAAAACAAGTGCGCTGATCTCATTTTTAATGATTTTATTTAACCTAAAATTAAAATTCTGAAACATAGCTTTCCCAGATAATTTATTTATTTATTTTACTTCATGATTATATAATTTGAAATGTGTGTTGTATAATATTACATTTTATTTGAAAATTTAACAAATCTGCCAACGACCTACGGTAAAACCTTATTGTACTAAAAATAAACTTATTTTATCAACATTTAAAACATAAGCCTTACTAAAGAAGGAGGTAATAAATTTATAATTTTTTTGTGTAAAAGAGTCAATACGTCTAAAATTTGATTTAAAAATGACACATTTCCGGTTTTGTTTGGTTATTCCCTCTTAATCATTGAAGAAGATGACAATAAAGATGGCGGCATCAAAAATGCGGGAATTAATTGAAGTTATTACTTGTAGCTAGGTACCCAATTCTTAAATTATCATGTCACTATTGTAAGTTATCGTGTTGTTGATGTAAATCTATCTAATTTACTGTAATGTGTTCACTTTAGTTGCAGGTACATATTATAAATATTGCTGTTGTGTAGTGAGGATACATTTTTCAATACTATTTTGAAATTTATTAAGCAGGTTATTAGTTAATTAGTTACTTATAAATTGTCGTTTATTTGTGTTCTTACATCTTCCTTTATTTTTTATTTAATATTTATATTGTTGTATTTTTTGTAAACATGTTAGCCCACGGGTACAGGACCCTTAGTTTATCATTATAATTTAAGTTTATGTGAAAATATGTTATTATATTTTATTTGTTTAATTAAGTTTATTGTAATAGACGTAAATAATCTGTCGATTTTCCTAAATAAATAACGTAGTAGATAACAGTAATAAAAAGGAAGAAAGTGTGTGGAGAGATAAAATAATTTATAAAACTTAATAAATTAGTTGTGTATGTTAGTTAGCAAGAAATCATTAAAATTTGGCACTGTATTTCACAAAAATTCTAATTTCTACTAAGACAAACTCAATACATAAAAAAGAGGATTGGACGCCACCAAAAGTTGACTTGACACGCGTTTCTTGCGTTTTTTTTCTATTATAAGACCACTTCGTTACCCTTGGTTAACTTATTTATTTTTTATTTGGTTTAACTTGATTGTACTGTCTTCCTTGGGTATCCCCGACCACTCCTTCCATCCGCTTGGGCGTCACATAACATTTCTCACATCATTTTACACGATTGCATTAATGAAAAGTTAATTTACTTAGTCATATCCATTCATTGAAATCCTTGAATTCACCATTTTATCAATGTTTTAATCTGCCTTTCCGACACTTCCCATGTCTCGCAAATCAAATTCCAACTATCTACAAAATCCAAAAGATTTATTTCCTGCATTTTCAGAATGAGGTCACTGCTCTATTACGGTGCATTTGTTTAAAATTCAAGTCCTTGATAGTCCACTCTGCCAGTGCGGTGTGAAAGAGGAGACTCTTGACCATGTCTTCTTCAATTGTAAAAATCATTCCTCCTTCAAAAGCATATATTGTTTGCTTATTAAAATCACCCACCATTCTCCCCTCTGTATTTCGTATTTGCTGTCTCTCAACAATTCTCGCGTTTTTTCAGTTCTAAATAAGTTCGTTGACTTACACGACTTCAATATTTGATTTGTCTTATGTCTTATCCCCTTATAGATTATCCCCAAAATTATAACTATCTTTCTTAACTTTATCGACACAAAACACTCTCTTTAGGGTGAATTGCCAATTTCAAATAAAAAAACTATCTACAACAAACCCTCAACCACTTGCTCCGGTGATTCATAATTTAATTAAATAAAATTCAAAGGACGGGTCGTTTCACATAATCCGAATAATTCATCAAATTTCAAAGTTAATTTTCAAGTTTTGTGAAAGTTTTATGAAAAACCGGTCAATATCAATTTGGGAGGCGGAAATGGATATCGCCGTCCCGTTATTGGATAATCAATACCTCTTCCACAGGTCACCCCAAGTGGTTTGCTACGTCTGGTAACTTAGCCCGGGTTCACATAGTCTTGCGGCGGATGTTTCTGCCCACTTGCTGCAGAGGCTGGTTGAGGGAATTCTTTTTACCTTTCCAGCCAAAATCTCTCAACCCATCGCCTTGCACCACATTTGGAGGGATGGATTCATACGTCGTCACTCTTAGACACACTGACCCCCAGGTGCCCAACCATCCCTCATAACTGTCTCCTTCCCAAAACTTCCTCTCCTTTCTTTTCTTAAAAAACCATTCACACAGCATCTTCAAAGATGACACAGGCCCTGAGAGAAATTATTTTCCTCGGGACCTCCTGTATGGAGCTAATGTAAAAAATGAGGGGTTGTTTTTCAGAATTTAAACCATTCACAAAATTAATCTCTGTTATTATTTCAGTTTTGTGACGAAACTGGTCAATAATTATATAATAAAAGAACTTGAAAATTTACTTTAAAATTTGTTGAATTGTTCAAATTCGGTGAAATAACTGTCCCTTGTACTTAACCTCAGATAGATATTACTATTTCGTCAATTACTTTAACGATAAGTAACAGAACCTATAACATAATTAATTTTATTCTTGTTAGTTCAAATATCTATGTAAAATGGTTACTGAAAAATCTAGGTACTTAAGAATTCCGTGTGGACAACAAATCTAGAAACTTTCTTTCACGTATAACTAAGCACCATTACTATATAATTTGGTAGGTATTTCTAAACTTCGCTGGTTATTGCTAGTTGCTACTACTAATACGAAAACTAATAATTCCTTGTAATAAACTGTAGGTCTGGTAATTATAACAGTGTAACTGCATCTTTTCAAAATAAATATTTATAATTTGAGTGCAACAAACCTTGTCCAGATTTTCCGTTAGTAAGGTCCTGCGCCTCAGTAGCGCTGCAACAGCTCATGCTGACGTCACTTCCACTTTCAGAGTCTCTGTCACTTCCGCAGACACTTCCGTCTTCCCTATCTCCCACGTCGAGAAACATCCTTGAAGACTCCCCGTCCGTCCCTGCATCCTCCTCAAAATCCTCACCCCTCTCTCTATTAGTGGTTTCATCATCGAACCTTGAGGTAGCCCGATCTTGGTGCAAATTTGGATCATCATTCAAAGCATTGCTATCACATAATCTTTCAGATCCTTTATCCGTGTTTAGATTATTAGCTTGATGCTGTTGAAGACCACCTAATAGTCCTTGTAAAGGGTGGAACCACGAGTTCGCGTATAGATTCAAAGGGAAATTGATTGATGGGACGTTTTGGTGGTGTTGCTGAAACAGTTGTTGACTGATTGGGTTCAGATATTGCTGCATCTTGACTAGTTCTTTTATCCTTGCGATTTCTTGTTCTTCGTCTAATGGCAGTTGTTCTTGTAGCCTCTGTTGCTGCTGTTGTTCTTCGATAGTTTGTGAATTACTTCTGATATTTGCTGGTTGATGTCTCCTGTTTGTAGGTTTATTGTCTTGGTTTCCTATAATAGATTCTATTGAGAATGGTTTCGGGACCCTGATGGTACTCGGCGACGTCTTTTTTAAGTCTTTTATAGGCACTGTGGTTGTATAGGGGAGGTTTAGAATGGGCGAAGCCATTTTCATGTGAGCTGGAGAAGTTCTGTGAGGAGAAAGGCACTGTTTCTCGTTGTCTTCTAAATCCGATGATTCTTCTCGATTGTTTTCTTTTTGGTCTTTCGTTGCATCCATTTTCACGTCTAAGTATACTGTCTCATTATAATAAATAACCGCATCTTTATAATTTCAACGGCTATATAGTTTGTTATCTGCCGACTTTTAATTTAGGTATTCTTTATTCTTTTAGGTATTTTATATTAGGATAGTTTATGATTATTTTGAACTTATTGATATCAAATCAAATGTATAAGTATTGAGCCTAAAACTGGGCAGATTATACTATTATTATTGTACTATTATTATTTAAACTCTAATTAAGTAAGAGGTTTATATATTTTATATTGTGTTTAACAGTCCATCCCAAATTTAATGAATTTTCCACAGTTTTACTTTTATGCGGTAGGTATTTAAAAAAAACCTTATTTATTTGATCTATAAATAGGTATTTAGTTATTAAAATACATTTATACAAATATTGTTATTTTTAAACCATAATTGATACCTAACAGTTTCATAGCCTTAACAACCTATTTATTATGCCACACAAAACATTGAGCAATTATGTTTTTCAACTGCAAAAAATCTTCACTGATTACATTTTAATCTTAATATTTACCAAATTAACGTTGTTCAAATTTTTAATTTATCATTACTCACACATAATTATAGATTATAGACACATTTTTTAAACAAATAAGCAAACATTTATATTTTATATTAATAGTGCAATCTTCTTTCAAGTTCTCGTATCACATCACCATTAAATTTAAACTCAACAATAATTATTTAAACAACTTTTTGTTCACATCAAAAAGATAATAGTGTTAAATGTACTTTTTAATTAAATTTAGTAAAATATCTCCGCGACGAACGAATGAATGGTTGGTTTCTATGGTTAATTCGAAAAGCGCGCGCACTGTCTCGTGCAACTGTCAAACACACACTGAGCAAACGAGTGGCTATATTTCTATACGGGACGGGTACCGAGTAGCTACATATAATGTTACTCTGTTCAGTACTAGCGGGTAGGCTGTTATGTGTGTTAGTTTGTACCAAGTGTGGGTAGGTACGGATATGGTGCGGTCCCCCTTTGAAATAATTATCGATGATGACTGAAATTAGACGGGTTTAATGATTTGATCGATTGGTTTGATGTTATTTGTTAAATGTTGCTTTTTAAATGTTGTTTGTTGTAGTGTTTTATAATATCCATTGAATATTTTTTTAATATATTTTGTCTATTGTAGTTACATTGAATATGAAAAGATTTTTTCAGTAGAATAATACCGTATTGTAATATAGATTGAACAATTGAATAGTAGGTACCTACCCTATTTTGTCTATATTTTCTAACTCTTTTGCTTTATTAGAAAAGGTTTTGTAGTAATTAAAATAAGGAGTGAGGTGTTTGTGCATTGGCGCTAAATTACTATATTTTGTGTGTATGCGACATTTTATGCCACATTCCCCCAGGATACATAAATATTCTAGGGATTTTTTTGAATTTTGGCGATGCCTACAAGATTTTAGCACTTTTTGGCTCTTTCACACCTCACACCTCACCCCATTTCAGGTGGAAAAACCACAACACCTCATTTCAGTATTTGCGTTTCGCGTCCAAACTTATACCATTATACAAGACTATCTTGTTGATGGTTTTTTATTGAATAATTTCAGAAATGGATATCCACAGAGATATAACATCCACAATATAAATGTACTGGAATAAGGCTTCTTGCTTGATGAGCTCACGATGGAAACGATCACGCTATGAATTTGAAAAAGGCTGTTATAAAATTACACGATCTCAGAGTATAGAGAGCTCCGTTAATTTGGTAACTCGACCGTACAAAGCTCACTATCGAAACTTACTTGCAAGCAGAAAAAAGTTGCGACAACCTTTAAAAGTTTTGCACGATAGAAACACAGTTTTATACATACGAAAAGATGAAACCATCATCAGGTAAGATATCCTGGATCATATCTGATCTCTGTGGTCCACTTCAGCCCCTGGGGTGATTTTTCACAAAAACGGCGCTCTACAAACTATCCACCTATTATTGAGATGAGTTAGAACAGGCACTTCTATGGAATAGAAACCCAAGCTTGAATCAGCTTCAACTTTATTTCTATAAATTGAATATGGATTCTCATGGAGTAGAATAGGTGGAAATATCAGCGGCATTAGGTGTAGATATAAATATATAATTATGTAAGATATAAGGTAACTTTTCCAATCTGACTATCTAGACTTCTAGAGCCGGGAATAAAAATAAATCCGCGAGAACAGGCTTTTCTATGGAACAGATACTCGAAGTTGAATGAACTTCCACTTTCCTTCTATAAATTGACAACAGACCCCCGTAGAATAGATCATTAGAAGAATACCATTATTAATTATTAGACATCGGATTATATGCACTAACAAAGTGCCAAAATATGCATGCAAATATGTACTAAAGAGGGCCGAAATACATATGCACTTAAAACTCTTGATATGCCTAAAATATGCACAATGCAAAATCCTAAAACCATTTTTATTTTTATATATTTTAATTAAAGACGATACAGAAACAGTGAAAAATTCTTATAATTACGGATGGTTTTTGTGACAATATACATACAATTACGTATTTTTCCAAATTTTCGAGCAAACATTTTTGATGTTTATCACCCAAAATGCCGAAAACGACTTCTCTACGTCAACTGACGTCATCCAACAAAATTTAAAAAAATTGGTACCATTTCTGGCGATACCTGTTTAGGCAGGGTAAGTATGACCTGTGCCGTTGATGTATGTTCTTCATGTTTTCAAGACTCGGATTTTTAAACAAAATAGCGTCTAACTTTTCACGAATCTTTTCTGATATTGAATTGGGAAGGGCGTTGGCGAGTCCAATCATTGTTTCCAGTATTTCTATTTATTTAAATAGAGGAAGGTTTTTTCTCTCCAATTTTTCTATGGCATCTGGTAACTTGTGCATGGAAATGTGTTGAGATTCGGGCGATATTCTGTTTAATGGATGCGTCTTCAAATGATAAATATGCACGATTTGGAAAAAAGGCTAAAATATGCATTATCAACGCCGTAATTAGAGAGTTATATGCAAATGCATATAATTCGATGTCTATTAATTATATTATTAGGAAATAATGCGTTGAAATATTTTGATTGAGCATTCCGTGAAAACAGTAGGTAAATGGGTTAAGGTATGTACTTAATTATAATTGAAATAGTTTTTCGAGAGTAGAACGATTTCATAGTGAAATTGTAACTGATCCTGTACTACCGGTAGGTACCTACTTACTATTTACCTCATTAAATTGAAAATCTTTTTGCATGCTAAGTTTTTTGCCTATGCGCAGGAGCCAATAATAAGAATATCTAAATCTAAATATTATATTAATTAGTATCTACAGGAAAATTGTATCCCAACATAAAGAAATATCTCCATTAGAGAAAATATTTCTTAGACGAACTAGGTAGGTAGGTACTAACTCGATGAGAAAAAGATTTTTTTTTAGATTTCCCAAAAAGTACCTACCTAGGTACCTATCAATCGTAAACAGAAATTTAAATTTCCGTAATTAAATATATATTAACCTCAAGATGACTTCAAAAATATCTATCTTTATAATACCTAAGTTGGTATGAATATCAAACAGATTCGATTCGACAAGTGTCGATTTTTTTATATTTATACCCTGGTAGGTATATACATACAGTACCTATATAGACAGGTAGTTTTAACCTTGATGAATTTGAATGAAAAAAATGTTTCATTATTTTGTTATTCGGCGGTACATAATATAAACTCTATGCACACCCCTTCGGGAACACTTAGTTATATTTTGTGTAAGTAGGTGTACCGTTTTTTCCCTACACCGACTGCATATTGTATATAGATAAGGACGGCCTCCGTAGTCCAGTGGCTAAGACTCTTGACTCACAATCCGGAGGTCGCGGGTTCGAACCCGGCGTGCGCAAATAAATTTTATTTGATTAATTTGTGTTATTTCACAATTAATTCATTTAAAATAATATATAGTATATTTGCGGTACGTTCCAGAGTGGAAGATACTATCAGTATCGCCCTGGTGTAAGACCACCATTCAGAATTGAAACGTTGCTTGAAAATGGCTTTAGCCGTGTTTGGTGACCAGATCTGAATAGCCAGGTACTTCCCAACCTTCCTCTTCCCCACCTCCTTCCCCTCCCCACTACCTTCAGCCTCACAAGATACCCCAATTGGGGATGCCATAGTCTCACTGGCTCCAGACGGGAGCAGTTGAGATTCTTGTGCGGTATTACAGTAAAAAAAAAAAAAAAATGCCCGGGGGCAACTATCAAGGGATCATCTGTCATGGAATCACACACTTTAGACCCCCAATTACATTAATAGAGATGACTTGGTTAAGATTACCTAATAGTTATTGTTATTCGTTACTTAACAACTACACCAAAACTAAACGCTTAAAACCGCAAATATTTAATTAGTACCTATCTATTAACTGGGTAACCTTTATACTGAAATACTGTCCCTATATATAGTAGAACAGGGTATTGCATTTATATACATGGACACAATTCACCATAATCCACACATCTGCTCTGATGATGAACACTGTAACGCCGTCCGAAATATTTTCTAAAGAAGGAGGAAGGAAGAAATAATATCGATCGTCCAGTTGATTAGTCAGACATCTCCGAAAAATCGAAAATCGAGTTGAGTATGCATTTATATGTAGGCGTGTACCCTCTCTCTGTACTGCGGTACAATATCTACTCAGATTACTCAAAAACACAACCAAATCAATTATAATGCACAAAAACTTATAGTGAATATGACCTATGATGTTTTTTGGGTCCGCAAACCGCAACTAAGCAGTTTGTCAACAGGATTTTAATCTTCAATTAAAATTTAATTACACATGCATAATATTATTAGGTACTATACCTAACTATACAGATTGTCACAATTAACACACGCATACTTAGCAAAAACCATATCTATTTTGTAAACATATTTTCAGCATACCTATATCTCAATCTATTTGTAGAATCGCAATTTTTTTATATTAATTGGTAACTTGGTATTTTGGGCACATTATATTCCAGGGTTCGCGGTCCGCAGTTATTGTTATAGGTACCTACTTTGGAACAAGCATTCCTTCATTCTTTGTGAAACTAGTATTATGTTCATGTTCCACTTTCCTCTTATATTCAGATTCAAATATATGCTGAGTCATTATTTTGAACCATAATAGGGCGTTCACAGGTAAGATAGTTAAATTCCTATACAATAATTATATGTACCTATACTAGAAGGGCTTTTCAAAACATCATACTAATGTGCCGGAACGATTTACCTATAGCATTATATAATGTGTAAATAAAACACAGACGCGTCTAAATAATAAGTATTGGATTTATGATGAGCATTTGAATATTGCTTTCCTCATTATGTCAAAACTTTGTATTTGGAAATGTCTGACTAATCAACTAGACGATCGATATCATTTAGACACGTAAGTAAGTAGATACTTTAACGAACAACGTAAGTAGTTTCTTTTGTAAAATTCATATTTTTTTCAGAAAAGACAGCATTTTTTTAGCTATCGAGAAAAAATAGTTTTTTTTTTTATGAAATCTTTAGATGTTATCTTTCATCCCGTTTTTGCATTCATCTTCAATTGACGTAGGTTGAGATGGAAGACTCGCTTCGTTTCTTATAGCGAAAATAATTGACGGAATAATTATTTTGATTTCTCGATTTGTGCAACGTTTTGCCTCCGCGCCATCTCTTTCCTTTCCACGTACAAAGCCGAAGGAGAGAGCGGGACGTGTGTACGTGATTATGCCATAAATCAAGGCGTGATCTTGAACGAAATAATAATAAACGGAGCTACGCCCCACTATTAAAATGCTGCCCCCTGATTGGTCGGGCCAAAACGATCAGAGGGAGAAGGAGAGAGAATTAGGAACGCCCTGCGACGACGCGAGGGAGTGAGACGGGGAACTTGATTGTTTGCCAAGCAATTACAAGAGCAATTTTCGAAAATGGAACATTTTATGTTTTAACCCTTTCAAACCTGGACATTGAGGAAAATGCATTATTTCTTTATTTTATTTTATTTAAAATTGAATAGTTATTACTGCTCGGTTTCGCCTGATTCTCAACACCCTTCTCTTCGTATTGAGCAATTATACATTATAAAGCAAACAATTGGTAAACAACTTGAAGCTGACGGCCTCCGTGGTCTAGGGGAATGGCTCTCGACTCGCAATCCGTCTGGCGTGCGCAATATTATTTTTATTTTTACATTAGCTCATACAGGAGGGCCTGGGGAAAATAATTCCCCTCAGGGCCGATGTCATCTTTGGAGATGTTGTGTGAAGGGTCTTTTTAGGGAAAGGAAGGAGAGGAAGTTCTGGGAAGGAAAAAGGTATGAGGGGTCGGTAGGAATCTGGGGGTCAGTGTGGCGAAAAGTGACAGACGAATGAATTCATCCCTTCCACTGCGGTCCAAATCCTACTGAGAGTCCTGCTGAAGACGTCAAAAGATCTCCCTCAACCAGTCTCTCTCGATCCGGCTTGCCTCGCAGTTGATGAGCAGACTCATCCGCCGCCAAGATCCGGACAAACCCCCATGAACCCGGGCAGTGCAAAGTCACCAAACGTAGCGAACCACTTGGAGTGACCTATGGCAGAGGTGTTGATTATCCAAATGAATCATGGTTCCCGAGGCGGCGGTACCCATATCCGCCTCCCAAATTGGAAATTTAATTTATTAATGTTGTTTTACAATTTATTAATTAAAAATAATATCTATCTAATACTTTTGCGGCTTGTTCCAGAGTGCCGGAAGATACTTTCAGTATCGCCTTAGTTTAAGACCACTATTCATTGAAACGTTGTTTGAAAAATCTGTAACTGTGTTTAGTGACGAGATCTGAATAGCCAGGAATTTCCACCTCCCCCCCCCCCCCCTTCCCCCAGCAGTTGAGAGTCTTGCGCGGTATTCATAAATAAAAAAAGCTTTGCACAGCCAACTTTGCAGACTGCTAAATGAGGAACTAAGGAGTGAGTGAAGTTTTCGAGGTTGGTGTTGTTTTTTACATTTAGCTCCACACCGGAAGGCCTGAGGAGAATACTTCCCCTTATGTCCTAGGTTTGAGGATGCTTTGTGGAGGGTATTTTTAGGAAATATTCGGAGATTAAATTTTGGGAAGGAAAAGGGTATGAGAGATGGGTAGAAATCAGGAGGTCAATGTCCGACAAACTGAAACCAGGAGTGACGGACGACTGAATCCACCCCTTCGACTGCGGTGCAAGATGATCTTCCGAGTTAGTCTTGCTGGAGAGGTTAAAAGGTGTCTCTCCCGATCCTACCCGCCCCACAGTTGGTAGGTAGACGCATAAATAGGTAGGTTCTTATTTTAGCTACACCACTGACCGAAAAGTTACCTGCGTTGAAGTGTGTGTTTTTTTCTTATTTAAAAAAAGTTTAATTGCTTCTGATGTTATGGAAGTGTTGAAAATAAATTTCATAAACGTAGAAATTTCGGACGCGGGAGGTAAAACAAAAGGTTTTTTATGCTTTTTTCCTCTAAGATTTATATTTGTAAGCACATCGAAGTTGTGCTAAAAGTTAAATCCAAAAGGCTTTTTTTGGTAATCAGGCTCACCAATAAGCTAATTTCTACAAATGAAAAGACTTTCATTATTCGAATCTGCACGTTGATGTGTCAAAATTCAAACCAGATAGTCGCTTACCGTGATTGAGTGGTTACCATTTTTGGCTATCTACGAATCTGGAGGTCGCTGGTTGATCGCTGTACCTTGGTGCGCAAGTAAATTTTATTTTAATGGTTGTAATCCCAAGAGCGTAGTTATAGCATTCACGTGACGGGGTTCGACTCTAAGGGGGGGTCGATCCTGGAGGTGGGCAAGGCAAATTGGGAAAGTTGGAAAATTTATTAGAATGTTCTTTTGAGAGCTCTACTTACTATCTACCACTTATTATTTTCATCACATTATGTACCTACACACTTACCTATAAAAGAGATGGTGCAAATAATATTGTTGTATTTTCCAGGAATAAGATCTGCTATTCTCTTTTATGCTACGCATACTAATCGGATAATGAGATCAGTCAGTGGTTGAGTGGGCCGGGCGTCGCGTAATCGATTGTTCGGCTGGTTAAGTCCTCCATAACAACACAAGCAATATTTTCGGCTTCCTGTGGTGGTAGTAGGAGATTTTCAAATATTGTTGGGTTATTCGTAACCCGGGAATGTTTGTCTTTCCTTTAAAAAAAAAAATTAAAAACACGTTATGAAAATTTCGGGGAATCTACGGGCAGAGCTATTTCGTTCAAAACAAGGAAAATTCATGGATTATTAAATTGTGATTTTTAACGAGAATCTATGCCTACACTTACTTCAATTTGGAAGGCTGGTAGGGGTACCGCCTCCCCGGGAATCATTTAAGGCTTCGCATCCGAGCTCAAAAAGAAGAAGATGGAGAGATATGAAATTATGAATGTTAGAGGAGCGCGCTAATATTTGAAGCGATAAAATCGATGCGGAAATTGCGAAAATGTTTAATAAAACACGACTCGTTTAGAATAGAGCAAGAATTTCTTAGAACGTATCTTAAGTATCATTTAAAGAAACATTGTGAATAATTTTTTCACAACTCTAACTTGTAAAATAACTGAAACAAACGTGTTTACATAAATTTTCGGAGCATACTTTGCAATTTTTTTCTATGGAGGGAATTTCATATAATTTGCGTTTCGGCGTAGGCAGCATCTAGACATTATCTTAAAAAATAACATATATTTTTTTAAGAGCTTAAAAACTTCAAATGTTTAAGGGAGATATGTAAGAAATCGGTAGAAATTCGGGTATCGGCGGTTTAATGGATAATCAAAATCTCTGCCAAAGGTCTCCCCAAGTGGTTCGCTACGTTTGGTGACTTAGCAGAAGTGCTCGGGTTCATGGGGTAAGGTTTGTTTAAGTCTTAACGGCGGATTCGTCTGTCCCTCTGCTGTGTAGCAGGCCGGATCGAGAGAGACTGGTTGAGGAAAGCCTTTTGACTTCTCCAGCCGGACTCTCTCGACCAATCTATGGGAGCAATGGTTTCATATATCCGTCGGTCCTGGATACACTGACCCCAGATTCCCACCCACCCTTCTTATCTTTTTCCTTCCCAGAACTTACTCTGCTTCCTTTCCTTAAAACAATTCCTTTTCTCCACATAGCATCGCCTAAGATGACACAGGCCCAGATGGAAATCATTTTCCTCACGGCCTCCATGATGTGTGGATCTAGCAAACAAATAAAAAAGACCAATAATAATTGTAATACCTATATTTGTTGTACCTACCTATATTTTATTGAAATTTTTCCGGCCTTGAGCGGGTCAAAAGAGCGGGAAGTCGTTAGGATGTCCGCCATTTTGGAAGCAAATTGCCGGGAATCGGTGTCATTTGGCGGGAAGAGGGACTTTGCTGCCTAATGAATGGTCGACCATTATTTCTTTGTCCGTCTCCCGAGAACATACGTCTTGGGCGAGGATGAAATACCCTCCTGAGAAGATGTGTTACAATAGTACGTAATTGTACGTAGATAATACATATTTCGTTATCTAATATAATATCTACCAAATATCTCCAATTCTCCGCTTCTAAAATTGAACAGTGAAAATATAAATATTTTTCGAATATATAATAAAGAAAAATATATCTACCTACCGTTTTTTTTTTACTTTGACTCCACACAGAAGGTTCTGAGGAAAATAATTTCCCTTAGTTTATACGTCAACTTTGGGGATGCGGTGTGAAGGGCTTTTTGTGGAAAGGAAAGAGCGAACCTGTCTTAAAGACACCCTATATTGCAAGAGGGAGGAAACACAGCCAAGCTGTTGAGCTTAAGAACAAGTCATAGAAAAAAAACGTTCTCATGTGATAAATTTTAACCGTGTACAAATGTTGGATGCGCGTTTGGCGTGTTTCCCGAATGTACACCGGTGCCGAAGGAATCCAAATTCTTTGAAGTATCATCCATTGAAATACCGATAGAATAAGGCGTAAGAAAGCATTCCATCCCGACGCCTGTGCCGTAAGCAATGCAATCCTAGTTTTCTGAAAAACTGTCAAACGGGCGGTGTAGGTTTTTTTTAATAATAAATCTCTAACATCGAGTTCGATGAAATTTTGCACGCTTGACTTTCATAATATGAAGAAGATATTCTATTTGAGATCACGAAAAAAAAATTCTAAAGAAGTACATTATGTAATTATTACGTCAAAGTATGAGTTCCATAGTTTTGTCAATTCCAATTCCAAGATATTTTATGCTTTTGGAATGTGCTACAATAGCATTGCATTGAGCATGGGCGTAGCTATAGCATTCACATATGGGGTAGATCCTGGGGGGTCAAGGAAAAAAGAGGGGGATGGAAAATTCATTAGAAAGTTTTTTTGGATTTCTACTTGACCACAAATCATTATTTATAAAACACTAGCGAGATCGCGGCATGCGTTGCAATACCTACCACTTAAATAAATACATTTTTTCTCTCTGCGTTTCCTATTCGTCCCCGTTCCCTTTCTTCTTTCTCTTTCCCTCAAGCATCCCCTATCCCTCCCGCGTTCCCCCTCCACTTTCTCCTTTTTTCTCCCTATTTCCCCCGTCCTGAGAACCCCCCTCCTTCTCTCTCTGCCGAAACTATATGAAGTACACTCATTTTTAAAACAAATCGCGCGCCGCCTATTACATTTTTTTATACAAATTTCATAACGTCAGAGCTCACTACTATATATACAAACCATTGCGGGCATGCGCACATCAAATCACCAAAGTTTCATCGCAATTGGATGAATGGTTTAGGTACCGCATAAGGGACAAACAAAGAAACATTCATTTTTGTATATTAAGATTAATAAAAGAGATGATGGAAATAATATTGCTGTATTTTTAGTAGGAGGGTGCAAAGGTACCTTGCTATTTAGATCTGATTGATGAAACTCAAGAAATTGAGCCTATATGTGTGAATCCGACGAAATAGACTCAATTGCTTGAGTTTTGTTTAGTTTATTTATTTATATGTGAATCCGACTAAACTAAGGAAATTGAGCCTAGATGTGAATCCGATGAATCTTAAGAAATTGAGCCTAGATGTGAATCCGATGAAACTAAAGAAATTGAGCCTAGATGTGAATTCGACGAAACTCAAAAAATTGAGCCTAGATGTGAATCCGACGAAACTCGAGAAATTAAGCCTGGATGTGAATCCGACGAAACTAAAAAAATGTGCCTAAAAAGAGAATCCGACGAAACTAAAAAAATTAACCTAGATGTGAATCCGACTAAACTCAAGCAATCGAGCCTAGATGCAAATTCGACGAAACTCAAGCAATTGAGCTTAGATGTGAATCCGACGAAACTCAAGAAGTTGAGCCTAGATGTGAATCCGACGAATCTCAAGAAATTTAGCCTAGATGTGAATCTGACGCTTTTTTCGACTCAGTAAAAACTTGTCAATTTCTGATTCAATTGTGTGCTGAATCTTCAACTTATATTGCATCCCAGTTCTTGCCGTCTAAATTTCTTACTCTTATTCTTGCCAAATTATCTGGCAAACAATTTAATTCATTGGTGTTTTTGTGCGAGTAGAAGTGAAGTGGAAGTGGAAGCAAGGAGCAAGAAGGAGTCATTAGGGACTGACTTGCTTTGCTTTTAGATAAGTAATTCGATTGTTAGCGAAGATTTCATTGACAATATTATTAAGGAGGGAATTTTCAGATCCATATCCAAACGCAGAAAGATCTATTTTTATGTTGGTTCTGATAACCTAACTATAATATAATTAGGAACTTGTAATTTTTTTTTAATACCGCAATTACCTACGTCTAATTAGTCCGTTTTTGCCTCCATCGCTCCCAATTCTCCTTTTTTACAATGCCTCCACACGGCTCTGAAGAAAATAATTCCCACAGCGCCTAGTCATCTTTGGGGATGTTGTGTGGAGGGTATGTTTAGTAAAGGAAGGGGAGGAAATTCTGGGAAGGAAAAGGGTAGGAGGGATGGATAGGAATCTGGGGGTCAGTGTGTCCAGAAGTAACAGACAAATGATTCCATCCAATCAATGATGTAAAATTAATTGCTTGAAACTAAATGTCGTTATGTGCAAAATGATGTCCTTCTACAGAGCTAAAAATCCGATTGTCTTCGAATAGAAACTAAATAATAATTGCTTAACAACTGTTCAATCTATTTAAGACCGTGGTGTCTCTCTTGATAGCAAGCTTTCTTTTCGGGAACATATAAATGTGATTGTTAATAAATCTCTCAAATTACTTGGTTTCATCACTAGAATCACTACTGACTTCAAAAACATAAATATCCTAAGAACTCTTTACTGCTTCTTTGTTCGCCCCCACCTTGAATATGCTTGCGTTGTATGGTCTCCTTTTTATGCTTTCCATATTCGTCATATTGAGTTCGTTCAACATCGGTTCCTAAATGGGATTGCTATGAACGAGGCAATTACTCGTATGATGAAATTGATCAAACTCTAAACCTTTCTCCTTTAGAAGACCGTCGGAAAAAATCTGATCTCATTTATTTCTTCAAAATTATTAACTGTATACTTGATTCACCTACATTACTACAACTCATCCCATTCAATATACCTTCTTGTAGACTCGAAATAAAGAACTGCTCTTCCTCAATCAGCACTCGACTAATTATGTTTTAATTCACCACTGTCCAGAATGTGTAGAATGGTCAACTCACGTCAAGACCTTGATTTTTTTGATATACCTAAGCTTAAATGATTTCTGTTGCTCTTTAAACAATTGAAGCTATTTCATATTTACTCTAATTTTTGCAAAGTCTTGACTTGACTTGACACTTCTATTTTCTTATTTTTTCTCTGTTTGCTTTGCTTTCATGTACCATCCTTTATCCTCATAATGTACATTTCCAAATTTCGTGTGACTATGTTTTAAATTGTACGTAAGTCCGTTAATAAATAAATCCCTTCCATTGTAATGCAATGTGATATTCCGAGAGAGCCCTGCTATCTCCCTCAACCAGTCTCTCCCGATCTGATCTGCAATTGGCAGCAGACGCGTCCGCCGACAAGACCCTGACAAACCTCACCCTGTGAAACCGGGCACCTCTGTTAAGTCACCGAACGTAGCGAACCATTTGGTGTGACCTACGGCAGGGGTGTTGGTTATCCAATAAATGATTCCCGAGGCAGCGTACCTATCTATTGTCGAAGACATTCCAAAAAATGAAGTGACAGTGATAAACTAACATACATCTTAAAGTGGTTTAATAGTTTCTCTACTTACCCACTGCCCCCCCCCCCCCCCCACTCCCACTCCCCTCGCCGCCCGGAGGGTGCTATACAATTATGTACACCCTCCCCCCTCCCGCTATAACCTCCCCAATGTGTTGTATATTCACATCCCCTAATGGCCCCGGCTTAGATGGACTTAATTTAGCTTGACAAAGTAAGTATTAATTTAATAGCGTCATTTGTTGGTTTGGAGAGAGTTAGTAAAAGGAGAGTGGAATCATTACTCTATTATTTATTATGTAAATACTCACTGAATTGATTATATTTACTCAGTAGAAATGCTTTCTACGTAGATTATAATGGAAACCAAAGTCGCCACTGATTTTAGTAAGTACCTACCTTTTGGTTCTAGCCCATTTAGCACTCTTGTCTCAATTTGGGAGACGGGTATGGGTACCACGCCCCGGGAACCAATTATTGGAAATCCAACACCTCTGCCCTGTTAGGTGCCTTAATGTGGGTGCCCGGGGTCATGGGGTAAGGTTTGTCAAGGTCTTGGCAGCCGATGTGTCTACCCACCTGCTGCGTGGTGGGCCAGATTGAGAGAGACTGGTTGAGGTATTTTGACCTCTCCAGCAAGAATCCTTCGACCTTGCACCACAGTTGGAGGGAAGGATTCTTACGTCCGTCACTCCTAGACACACTGACCCCCAGATTCCTAGCCACTCCTCATACCTATTCCTTCCTATTCCAGAACTTCCTCTTCTTCCTTTTCTTAAAAACCCTCAAGCAGCATCCCCTAAGATGACATAGGCCCTGAGGGAAATTATTTTCTGCATGGATTCCTTTTTTATATAGTTTTACATACTAAGCTCCACACATGAGGCCCTGAGGAAAATAATTTCCCATTAAATGTATTGATTTTTTTTTCTATTTGATTATATGATTTGAAATGGGTGTTGTATAATACAAAATCTTTTTTGAAAATTTAACAAATCTGCCAACGACCTATGGTATAAGTATTATGCTAAAATTTTTTCTCAAAATTTAAAACATACGTTTACTAGATAAATGAACAATCTTTCGAAATCAATTTATAATTTTTTGTGGAAAAGAGTCAATACGTCTAAAAACTGATTTAAAAATGACATATTTCTGGTTTTCTCTGATTATACCTATACTCTCTTAAGAACAAAAGCAAAACCATCAGCGTATTGACATTGGACGTTTTTGAATTATTGGAATTCACTCGCACTTCAATATTATCCTTATTACTATATTCCATACTGTAGTATTGTAGGGGTCTACGGAGACATCACGGTGCGGTGTGTGAGAGAGATGCAAGAAAATGATTACTTTTTTTCTTCTGGAGGAAACAAACTACGTCCATTATGTATCTCATCTTTTGAAAGAGTTGCAGCATTATTGTGTTAACCTTTAAGTGTGGACGTGGAGTCTCAGAGGCTCCGCGCGATTCTCAAGTTCTCTATTTCACACACTTACCCCCGCTCCCCGCACCCGAGCGTCTCAGCAGCTTCACTTTTAGTAGCAAATTAGACAGTGAGGGAGGAGGTTGCGTCGCTAGGTGCATAGCATGTAAGTAATAATCATCCAAATATTGACTGGAGCCTGTCAGGCTCCACATCCACAAATAAAATATTTTGATAATTTTTGTGCT
The DNA here is from genome assembly GCA_917563855.2 of Limnephilus lunatus. Lineage (NCBI taxonomy): Eukaryota > Metazoa > Arthropoda > Insecta > Trichoptera > Limnephilidae > Limnephilus > Limnephilus lunatus. The sequence continues at coordinate 2,815,456 of OU830596.1, read as the reverse complement.
TTTTATAGATTTTTGTTATGATTTTTTTTTACATTCGTATATTTAATTAGTAGATAAAGAAGTTTTTTTGTTCTAGTGTTAGATTTAGTTACTTTAATGTGTCAAAATGATAAGTCAGAAAAAGTCTGAAAAATATGTTTTGTTTAATCATAATAAAGAAAATTTATTAGGCAAAAATACTTATTTTTTTCTAATTAAAGACCTATATTTACAAATAGATAGGGTTTTGCCACGGTTCGGAATCTGTTTCTAGACAAAAGATGTATGTGTAGTATGTAGTAGCCTGAGAGACTCCACGTCCGCACTAGTGTTAAAAATATTTGACGTCCATACGTCAGAAGGCATACATACGTCCATACAATGAAGGTTAAGGAACGTATGTTTATTGCCTTTTTTATGCCGTCACGTTACCGTTACCGTGAATCGTTACGGCGATTATAAAAGCGTTCACTCAATTAATATATGACGCCGTATTTCCAAGCAGGCGCGTGGATTGGTTAGTCACCTAACTCGGAACTCAATTATCTCTGCTGAGACGTCCTCGACTATATCTGTCTTCCGCCCCGCCCAGCGTCCTATGTGCGTTGCTTGATTTGATCTAATCTCAGAAGACTGTATAGAGTGTGTATGGGTATTGATTAAGAGTACCTGCTGACAGACTGACGGGTGCTATTACATGTGTTGTTAAGAGACAAATGCATAATGTGCAATTATATTAAGAAAATGATGCAAGATTTAAGAAAGATTCAAATTTTGTAATATATTCAAAAGTAGTATAATAATACTTGGCCGGTTGGAACACACACCTTGCCTCGTTTCATTCATATTATATCGTCTCATACATGCTCTTCTATTATTCTGACTCTTGACATGGCCCGACTCAAGTATCTGATTCACTTGGTCGTGCCATATCTTCCTCGGGCCTCCCCGACTTCGAGCCCGTTCACACTTCCGTCGTAAAAACGGAGAGGGGTTCCGTCGTTAAGACGGAAGCCCTAGGCCCCTGTTCACACTTCCGTTTTCAAGACGGATCCTACTCTACGAAAACAACGACCAAAACATTTTATCATTCTTCAGTAGACGGTCGTGCGCACTGCGCAATGCGCAATGCAAATATTGCAAATTTTGCTATTATAAAAGTTCCTCTTGGTTTGGGCCGTAAAAGGCCGACAGCAAAAACTTTCCCTTGGGGCTGCCATAAATAGTTATAGGTGCTATTTGAAATGTACAAATACCTACTTAAAAATAAAACAATTTAAATAATAAACTTTTTCTTCCAAATCGGGAATGTATTGATGTAATACCAGCCATAAAATTACTTCAGGGGTCGGACCTTATTTGTTCAAACCGTGGGAGAATATTTTGTTTGCATACTTGAAAAGGAGAAAGTACGCGAAAATCATCCAGTAATTATTATAACTAAAATGACTAAAAAACATGAATGATATGACTAAATATTTTCTTGAGATTAAATAGAAAAAATCGCATTCTGGAACGAACATATATATTATATATAATAATATTATAAACGCCAAACGCGCGCCCAATAAAAACACAATTTGCCTGCTCGCTTGCGTCTGGGAGCGGGCGGTGGTGAAGTGTGAAGCGGGGTGTGGCGGGTTCAAAACGGATCCGTCGTCCCGCCGTATAGTGTGAACAGCTCCATTGAAATGTATGAGCCAGCGCGTTCCTTTCCGGCTTCACGACGGACACTCTGCGTAGGCGAACTCTCCGGCAAAAAATAACGGATCCGTCTTCACGCCGGATCCGGCACGTGTGAACAGCTCCATAGAGCCACTACAGCGGCTAGGGCCTCCGTCGTAACGACGGAACCCATCTCCGTTTTTACGACGGAAGTGTGAACGGGCTCTTCTTCTACCATTCACATTTGCGTCATATATTCTCCTAGTGTATTATTAATCGTTAATTCGCTCTACATGCCCAAACCGCGTCCCTTTCTTAATCTTACTCGTTACGCTTACATCAGCCTTGCATTCTTTGTGGATCTCCATGTTTCTCACGAAAACATATATGGTTTTACCACACGGGTACAAGAATTTTATTAAATTCATTTGATTTTTCCATATTTGTTGCCGTGTCGTCTTTGTCAATTGGATTTTTTAGTTATTTGGCTATTAGTCGTAGACATAAAATATGTGGAAATAATTTTTAAACTTATGTGTTTTATTATATTACTAGCAGGCCCGACCACATGTTGCTGTGAATTACCCAACCTTTATAAAATTCACACACCCGCTTGCAGCTGCCCGCTGCCCGCTGCCCACTGCCCTCTGCCTGAATTGAATATTTGACATATAAACCTTCCTCTTAAATCACTCTATCTATTGGTGAAAACCGCATGAAAATCCGTTGCGTAGTTTAAAAGATCTAAGCGTACATCCATTGTGAGCGACGTCATTTTATACTATGTTATGATAATGATTATAATGGAATTTCCCTACGAATTGTCAGTATGGAAATAGAAACATTTAAAAGAATAGCACAATAAAATCTTAGTCAAAAATCTTGTCATGTCCGATTTTATTTGTTCTCAAAGTTTGTCTGTTCCTATTTCTATCCGATTTTATTTGTCTAGCGTTTAATTTTTCTTACAAAATATAGAATGGCGCGGAATAAAATTAATGCATGTCTGTCAATGCTACTTAATTGGGTGCAACTACTAATTGGGTGCCGCGCTCGAGCCAAATTGTTCTTTGAAGCTCAATTAATTATCTTTGGTTTATAAATAGCATTTCATTCTTGCTCAGGTGATCTGCTCTTCTTAAGACAGAAAAAAAACTAATCTCAAATTCTCATATATTGCTGTTTCCCGGAGTTGCATCCGAAAATGTATTCGAAAATGACAGCAACTGGTGAAATGGACTGTAAATACGAAAACGAAGAAAGGCTGTTTGAAGTTGAATTATTATAATATGTGTATGGTAAAATTTATAGACTACAAGGAGTAAGGAAAACCAAGGCACTCACCAAATTAGAAGGCGAGCACATAAACTTACGAAAAACAGTTCCTTCAAATGTCACAAGTCAACTTGGTTGGTTGTTATTGTTCCCTGCTTTCATAAATATACCAAACCACCCACCCTGCTTTCTTCAGCAATGTGACATGGTTGGGGAAGGTAGGATGGATAAATGACATTCCGGTAGGTACTGTGCGTATTATCATTTCAAAACCAAACACCCGGAAAAGTAAAATTTCAAAATAATATAGCTGAATTTATACAAATGACGTATCTCGGTAGTTGGTGATAAGCATTATTGTAAGTGACTGTTAGCTATGACGTATACAGCGATGTGCAAAATGCGTTGTCCTTTTGACTTTTGTACTGCAAAATTAAAAACGCTGTGAGAGTATACCAGCTCTAACGGATATAGCTCTTCTTTGTCGTTCCATGTCCTCGATATCTTTCAGGTCTTCTGTGATAATTTGTTCCAAATATTTGACGCTACTATTAAAATCCATTTTATTAATTGTTTTTATGTTTAATTCGTAGAACCCCATTTAATTAAAATTAAATTTAAAAATGTTATTATAAGGTTCTGTGAGTACTTTGTGACAGATTTTTTGGCTTACAAGGCCATATTGAAAAAAGTGACGACTTATTATATTAACCTTTACAAAACCTAATGAATATAACGCGCTTACATGAGTCGTAGCAGTAATGTCATAAATAAAGAATTACTGTAATATTCGCAAGCTTGCTTCAGTATGGCAACATTAACGGAAATAGCCGAACGCTTCCGATGGCACCCGAAGTCGGTAATCGGAGGTAGGCAGCGCGCGGTGTATCGGCCGCTCAGCGTTCATTCTCTCCTAGAGCGTAGCTTAGGACATACAATTACACTGTGTACATTATAACGTCAATAAACTCTTGGTATTACGATCCTATTCTCATTATTACAAATACATTAGTTTTGTCTTGATTAAAAGTCTAACAAGGACATTACAATTACGAAACCACTAACAATTAGTGCGGGGAAAACAGATTTACCCCACATAATAGGTATATTGTCTACTGTCTCAATTATTTTCTTACCAAATTGGTTTAACCGATAATAAATATATTTAGACAAATATGATAATGTTATTATAAAGTTCTACAAGTATTTTAGTTTTTGTTTTTGTGGCAGCTATTTCAGCTTACAATGCCAGTTTCAAACTATGGTTAAACATACAACATATTTATACGATTCTAAACCTAAGCCTTTACAAAACATAATTAATATAACGCACCAAATGAGTCGAATAACGTCACTATTATACAATTAAGAAAACCATTAACATTTAGTGCGGGAAAACAGATTTCGAAGGGCCTACTTCAAATAATTAAGCAACACTATTAGATAAATTTAATGCATCACTACACACCCCTTAACATCCATATTTATATTTACTATATTATTAATCAGATTTCTTTTCCTAATTTGCAATATATTTACAAATTCCCTAATTACTTACATATCATCCTTAAACTCCTACAAGATCATAAGCTTACCCTTTATTGTGTTTTTTCTATATTCTTATCATGCATATTTAAGTATTTAGCTTCTCCTAACTATTTTTTTCTTAGTTTTTTCTTTATGTTTTATTTTAACCTCTCTTAATTATTTTGTTTCTTAGTTTTTCTTGTCTAGCTACTAAAAAAAAAATTGTCAGTGAAAACATGTTTTTAGGCTTACTGTTTTATTTTAGCATTCTTTCTTTTTTATGTATCTTTGTAAAGCTGTTTGTTTTCCAAAAAAAGATATTATTATTATTTATTATTATAATAGAGTGTCTACTGTCTCAATATTTTTTTCAGCAAATTGGTTTAACCGGAAATAAACCAATTTAGACACTTTCAATTTTTTTAAATTTAGAACCGTATAAATAAGTCGTCTCAAATTGGTTTAACCACAGTTTGACAATGGCCTTATAAGCCAAAACAGCTCTCACAAATATAAAAAAATAATACTTGTAAAACTAAATAATAACATTATTAAATTAAATTTAAACTTAATTTAGGAAAAAAAATCCATTTTCCTTAAAACTTAGGTATCTACATATTTATAAAGGTGTGACATTTTGGTGCATGTAGCTACAATGGGTATTTGTCCGCACCATAGTTTGATTCGAAGACAGGAAAATAAACGAGCTAAGAATTGCGATCTACACCACTTCAATCCGAGCAATCAATCAGAGTGACACTAATGCTGCAGGTTGTAATAGAGACCCGGCCCCGGTGCGCGGTGTGGCTGCCAGAGCGCGCTGTGTCAACGAGCAATTTGTCCGGCACTCGTCAGAAGGGACTGCCAACATCAATAAAGCCATTGCAATGCGGTGGCCTAATCGATTCGGAAAAGGAACGCTGGCCAAAGTAGTCGAAATGCCGATGTAACTAATTGTAGCGATAGACTTGTCGTGAACAACTCAAATTAAACATTCGACTGTCCCAACCAACAATGTCAAATGTGCAAATTGATCACTTTGTATTAAAAACCTACCTTTTTCGGCTTTCATACCCTTAACCACACCAACCCCTAAGCGTGTTTACACGACAATATAACAATAGCAGTCAAGTACAATAAGCTTGTGTTCAAGCTAACGCGTGTGTTCCCACAGAAATCGTTATAACTCCGTTATTGTTCCAATAACAACCCTGAAACAAAAAGTAGAAAACCCATATTAAATCGAGCTTCATATTTCTATTCAAAGTTGTCCATAAAAATACATAAAAAATACTTATTTTGAAGAAACAGTTTTCACCCGCCAAATCGTCTACCCGCCGTTATATACATATTGTTAATTTTTTCTTAAATATTCTTAAATGAAATGGCAAAAAAGTGACGTAACAAAATTGTTTATTATACATTTATACGATAGAATAAGTGTTTTTTTTTTACATAATCCGTGATTTTAGTACCGTTTTCATATAAAACATCATGTGAGTCATTTTTATATTTTTTGTGTTTGTATTGTAAATTTTAATATTTGCAAATGTTAATATTTATTTGTAAAAACATAATTTGAAAGCTTATTTCACAATCTTTCAAAAACAGATTTTAGTATTCGGTTAAGTTCAGAAATATTTCATTTATAGAGCTTTAATTGAGAAGCGGAATAACACAAAGTTTTTATAAATCTGACAAAAAAACTCGCACAATGGCAAAATACCTGAATGATTAAATAAAAAAATACCTAATTTTTCGAAGAAAACTTCTTCGGAAAGGTTTTCACTTTGTGATGGCATTATTTATTTTAATAAAAAGACAAATAACTTTGTTTACATCACTTTTATTGGTACACAATCAACATGTTTCGTAAACAATGTTTACTTCATCAGGATCAAACGTATACTAAACTTAAAAATTAAATATAGATTACACATGGAAGGAAAGGGTAGGAGGGAGGGGGGGGGGTAAGAGTGGGGAAAGTTTATCAATTAGGGATTTCAAAGCCATTAGCAGGGAAAGACCGGTTAAGTGGGAAAAGGTTCAAAAGAGGGTTTATAAAAATTTTCTGCTTATTAATTATGTCTGCTTTATTATTTACATTTTTTCTAATTTCTTAAATCTCTAAATCATTTATCTGTGATGCCTTATAGCCTGTATGTAATATTTTAAGTCCATGGATTTTGTCAAAATTATGATTATTTTTTATTAAATGATCTGCGAACTCAGACTCGCTGTTGCCATTTAATGCCCTGAGATGTTCTTTAACCCTTACATCAAAGTTTCTATTTGTTCTACCTATATAAAAGCTATTACAATCTTTACAATCGAGTTTATAAACGCCCGATTTTTTTGTTTTGATGTCGCTGTCTTTGTTGTTAAGGATGAATTTTTTAAATTTGTTATTTGTATAAAATGCAGGTTGTATATTACTGGGAATATTTTTGCTAATTATTTTTGACATATCGTTATTAACAAATAGAATTCTACGCCATTGATTATTATTATGTTTAGAAAAAGGGTAGATATATATTTTTAAGAATATCTGTTTATTCTTTTTATTAAGTATTTGATCTATTAGTTTAGTAGAATAACCATTATTAACTGCTATTTGTTTAATGAGATTTGATTCCAAAGTAAAATTGGGAACAGACAAAGGAATCGTAACTAATCTATTAATCATAGAGTGAAAGGCCGAGAGTTTTTGAGTGAAAGGATGATTAGATGAATTATGTATAACAGTATCGGTGTACGTATCTTTACGGAAAACATTGAAATCTATTTTATAACCTATTAGTGTTAAATTTAAATCTAAGAAATTTAAACTCTTCTACCTATGTCTAGTGTGAATTGAATGTTTTTATGAAATTTATTTAAAAAGTTTAAGAACATGTACAAAAAATAAATAAATTTATAAACCCTCTTTTGAACCTTTTCCCACTTAACCGGTCTTTCCCTGCTAATGGCTTTGAAATCCCTAATTGATAAACTTTCCCCACTCTTACCCCTCCCCCTCCCTCCTACCCTTTCCTTCCATGTGTAATCTATATTTAATTTTTCAGTTTAGTATACGTTTGATCCTGATGAAGTAAACATTGTTTACGAAACATGTTGATTGTGTACCAATAAAAGTGATGTAAACAAAGTTATTTGTCTTTTTACTAAAAAAATAAATACCTATCTGAGAGTATCATTCTTGTTTTGCCTAGATGCCTAGGATATACCTACATTTTAATCACATTTTTGGATTAACATTATTCGATCCCTTACACATCAATCTTTCCCTTACCAAGGAACGAATCACATTAGGAAAGATAGATATTCTGATCAAATCCTTGATTAGTACTATTGTACGGCTGATCATAAAATTTTGCTTAAATACGCTCATTAAAGAACATAGATATTATATATTATTATAGTAGGTACTCAATTATGTCCTCTGCGTGCGAAGTGCACCTAAATTTCTCTAAATAAAAAATAACAATGATAATCTCTAGTGACCTTCCAGGTAAGTATGGTCCAGATATATTTTTTGCCTGAACAGTGTACCTACATTTTTACAGTACCATCGCGTTCATTGGTCAAATCATTGTATCTACATATAGTTTCGTATCGGTGATCGATGAACTGATGGATGCAATTTTTACCCATAAGTTGTTATAATGGTTTGTCTAGTTTGTAGTTAGAAGTAAGATTGTACAAATGTGTTATAAGTTTGGAGATTTTTCACATAAACGGCGCTATACAAGTCATCCAAATATTATTATTATTAATGTTTCTGACTTTTACCCTTCAAGCGTGTTCTAAGCCATCATTTCAAAGGTTCCGCTTCCATCCCACGACAAAACATCCCCCGACAAAATATCTTACGGACAAAACATCCCCAACAAAATATCTACTAAAATCTAACCTAACCTAACAAAAAATGGGACAAAAATAAAACAAACATCCTGTAAAGACAATTAATTATTGTTGAAAAATAGTAAAATACGACAAAAAATAATACAGACATCTTGTAAAGACAAAAAATTATTGTTCAAAAATATAAGAAAGAATTCAGCGAAAGTAGCAGCGATACATTTTGTCCTGGCGATATTTTTTCGGAGGATATTTTGTCGGGGATATTTCGTCGAGGGAAAACGCGTATTATCCATTTCAAATTATGGAAAGAGGGAAGATTGATTAATGAATTAATAATTTTATTTAAATGGGCAAATTTCATAATCATACTATGGAAGATTGGAGTCTAGTTCAGACTTAGAAGAGATGAAATGTTGAATGGAGGGGAGGAAATTTTTGATAATGCTTGGTAGAAGAGATGATATTTGTTAAGAGAGGGACTGTTTCATCTAAAACGGCTTCTGACACACTTGAAGATGGACTGTAAATACTTAAAACGAGATCATGTACACGGAAAACACCAACAACTTGCTTCCAAGTAGTTGAAAATCTTCTTCCGTTTTTTAAAAACAAATGCACTCGAATTTTCACTATTTTAAAAACTTTAATTAACGGAACAATGTCGAATTCTCATCCGAAAAGCGGGGATTTTTATTTTGGATAAATGCAAAAACCACGGTTTTGATGGGATAATTATTTGTATTGAGGCATAGCAGGCTCCCTTGAATTGACTAACCATGTGCCAATGTCTAAATATTGCGGGATCTATCTTTGAAAAATTGTCAGATAGGTGGGTTGGAAGCTCCTTGTTTTGCCAAGAAATCCGCAAGCACCTAGATTTAATTTAATTTTAAAATCTTTGGTATTTAATTTTTATTTTTAAAGCGAGAAGGAAAGCACCCTAAGGCAGATAGATATATATACATTTATTTGAATGTAGGTAATTAATTAATGGATTGATAGACCAACATAAGATGTGGGATTTTACAGGAAAAGTATACTAACAATAATAATTATGTAATCATATGTTACTAAACCAATAAAACAGAATAAATAAGAAAGCAATCATCATCACAAGGTATAGAACATCATAACATAAATTAAAAACATAAAAGAAATTAAACATCATAAAAGAAATGAAATGGTATGAGTAATAAGAAAAAATCAGTAATAAGACCTGAAATACAATAAAGTGCAATGTGGAAGAACTAGTTAGTAGGTAGAAATTAACAATTGTATGTGTATAATAATGTATGATTATAAAACAGAACTAAAAAGAGAAGCAAAATAAAATAAAATAAGGTTATAAATTACTGGTAAGGTTTTAGATGAGAGAAGGTTTTATGAAAAGAACAAAAATAACAAAAGTTAATTATTAGCAGATAAAATAGAGAAGTTTCTCTTGAAAATTGCAAAACTGTCCACACCAAATATATCTATAAATTCACAATGTTTATTCGCAAGGCTATGCATTCTAGGGATTGGTGAATTAATATAATAGTTAGTTTGAGGGTATTGTTAAATTTGAAAATATCTTTATTTCGAGTTTGTCTAGCAGGTATATTAATACAAATTAGTTCTAACAAATTAGGGCAGTCAACTAAAGATTTGATAATTTTGAATAAAAATATCAAATCAATTAACACTCTTCTATCTGATAATTTAAGGAGTCTGGTTTCTGCGCGTCAGTTATTATAATTTATAAGTTCGATTGGAATTTTCATTTTAAAATTAATGTACCGAAGGAATTTGTTTTGTACCTTTTCCAATGATTGAGAATGAACTTTGTAATACGGTGACCATATGGTGGAATTATACTCCAATTTGCTTCGTACTAACGAGCAATACAGATTTTTTTAATGTTGATACACTTTGAAAATTTGCACCCATTCTCAAAATAAAACCTAGAATTCTCATTGCATCGCTAGTTATTTCATCGATGTGAACATTGCACTGTAGACTCTCATGGAATATAATACCAAGATCACGAATCTGTGATACACGAAGAAGGTTAACACCATTAATATCATAGGAAAACTTAAGAGGATTTTTATCTTTGTAAAAACTAATAATCTGGCATTTACCAATGTTTAGTTGTAAATCTTTGACAGAACACCACGTAAATAATTTGTTCAGGTCAACTGCAGAATGGCGCGATTATCATCGTTTCTGATTATTCTGTATATCTTCAGATCATCAGCAAATAACAGAACTTTAACATTACCAAAAATATGAACTATATCATTTATGAATAAGCAAAATAATATCGGGCCTAAGTGAGATCCCTGTGGTACTCCGCTCGTATATTAAGAAAAACTAAAAACTTGAATTCCATACAAGCCATTAACTTATTACATGTATCTTTAGTTAGAAGCAATGGAATATAACTAGTTAGAAGAAATGGAATATAACTCGGTAGTTTGGTCTCCATCTTACAAAATTCACATTAATATCTAACATTGAGCGAATACAAAAAAAAATCTGCGTTTTATAAATTTTAAATTAAATATCCCACTGGAAAAACATAATTTATTAATAAATATTCTAAAAATACACACACTAGAAGACAGACGTAAAATAAACGACTTAACATTTTTATTCAAAATACTTAACTCTAAGTTCAACTGTTGCCTCCTGCAACTCGTAAACTTAGGAATACCGACAGTAACTGCACGATAAAAACCACTATTCTATTGTAGCTTTCATAAGCGGAATTACATTGCCCACTCTCAATCAATACTTAGATGATGTTGACATATTTAACATAAAATTGGCAAATTATTTGGATCTTTTAAAAAACTTATTCCAACACTATTTCTAAACATATCTGTATTTTTGTAAACCTATGAAATCGATGTATTTTTGTATTTCTATGACCTGTGTGCATTTTTTATCTAATTTTTTTTTTTTTTTTTTTTTATTCATTATATAATTTGTGTACAGTTTTACAGTGATTCGACTACTATGCTAGGCACATGCCCGTATTATGGTAGTCGAATTATGAATATATAATTATATAAATGTAAGAATTGTTATTGGTTAATACATAGTTTAGTTAGGTACAATATTTTTGTATAACAACGAATTCTTTAAGTGATTTCGCAAGTAAGTATATAGTATAAGCAATAAACCATTCTTATTGTTGCCTGCTTTTTCGCTTAAATGAAATAGGTACATAATAACATGATAGATAGATAAATAAATGAATAACTCTTCTTGTGGAGATGTTGAAAATAATTCATCCAAAAATAAATATTAATATGATCATTATCAAAAGGTTTTTTTTTGTTTTTAATTTGAATGTAAAATAAAATAAAATTAAATTAAAAATAATAATAATAAAACAAATTAACTTAATTTGTTGACTTCAGGCATTCTTTAAAATAGTTCCTCCCCTTTGTAAATAACCAATCCTGTACATTTATGATATAAAGCTTGTCAGTTTTCGATTTCCTTGTATCAATACTCAGTAAGTTAAACATTTTGGGGGCAATATAGGAGAACTGTCGCTGTGCAAAAGTTGTTTTAGTTGTAGGAATTATGCATTTTAGGTGTGAAGAGTACCGAGTGTGAATTTTTTTTTGCGTTTTTTCCATCAAATCATTTTTCCATAGGAATATGAGAATTGTCTTTATATATAGTTGTCGGAAGTCTAACACTGTGAGTTTTTTAAAAAGTGGCTCTGATGGGTGTGATGGGTTACATTTGAATATTATTCTTAGCAGAAGTTTTTGAATTAAGACCATGGGATAAAGAATTGACATTGCACACCCTCCCCATCCCACAATACCATATGTAGCAATTGATTGGAAAAGTGCAAAGTAAACACATCTCAGTGTTTGTAGGTTAAGAATAGATCTGAGAGAGTAGAAAATGTAGCATAATTTGCGAAGCCTTTTTGTTGCAGAATTGATGTGTGCCTCCCAACGCAGCTGATCGTCAATAATAACCCCTAAGTACTTAATTTCGTTTGATGCTTTTAGGTCATCGCATGAGCAATTCTTGTGAAGTGATGTAGGCGTGTTAGGGTTCTGTGAACATGAATGTATGGTAAGTTTATGATAGTTTTGGGGGAGATTTGGTTTCCGTATAGAAAAAAGTAGGTATTTTGTTTTATCAATATTAAGAGTGAGGAGGTTGGAATCTAACCAGTGTTTTACTACATTTATGCCATAGTTTGCTTTTTCAAAGGTTGAATTCAAATTTTCACCTTCAAATACGATAACCGTGTCATCAGCAAAGGATATTATAGTGCCACCAGTATTCAAATTGCATAAAGAGTTAATGTATATTAGAAAGAGAAGTGGGCCTAATACACTGCCTTGGGGCACTCCATACGTGATTTGTAAACTTGAACTTCTGTATTCTTTAGCGGAATTGATAATAGTTGACTGGGATCTGTTTGTTAGATAGCTCTTAAACCATTCAAGCGGAATCCCTTTTATTCCTATCTGCAGGAGTTTTTTCAGAAGTATGCGGTGAGATACAGTATCAAAGGCTTTTGCTAGATCCAAGAAAACAGCGAGGGTTTTGCGACCTTTATCGAGGTTATCGGATATTTATTTAGTAAAAGCTGCAATTGCATCTGAGGCACTACGACCTTTGCGGAAGCCGTATTGATTTCTTGACAGGATTTTATTGTCTTCAAGAAATTTGTAGAGTCTTCGTTTTACCGTTTTTTCAATTATTTCTGAGATCGGACTCAGCAAGGATATTGGCCTATAGTTATTAACGGATGATCTGTCCCATGATTTAAAGACTGGAATAATTGTTGAATGTTTTAGGGTGTTTGGGAAAAGGCCAGTTCGAAAACTTAGATTCGTGATATGTTCAAGGGGTTTAGTGATGATTGGTTTAAGGTGTTTAATTAGTTTAGTGGATATATTGTCAATTCCCGTTGAGTGTGTATTTTTGAGTGAAGTGATGATTTCATCGATTTCTTGTTCTGTTGTTGGAGTGAGAATGAAAGGGTTATAACTCATATTATCTAGAGAGATATTGTTTGCAAGGCTATCTTCAGATGCTTTAGTTTTACTTAGAATATTATTTGCTAGGTCTGATCCGATAGTGGAGAAGAATTGGTTGAAATGATTTGTGATTGTTTCAGAGTTTTCAGTTGCATTAAATGTTTTATCTGCAATTGTGATCTTGTTAATAGGTGTGGTCACTTTTTCGGTGTAGCATATTTCTTTAACGATATTCCAGATTTGTTTATTGTCATTAGCAGCTTCCTCTATCTGTTTCTTATAATAGTCTTCTCTGGCCGTACAGGTTATTTTTTTACAAGCATTTCTGTAACGTTTATAAAATAAGAGAGATTCATAGTCAGTAGGATTATTTTTACAATATTTATGAAGTTTGTCACGCTTACGAATGCAATGTAAAATGCCATTTGTTATCCAAGGTTTTAGTTTAATTTCATGTCTACTTTGGTTGTTTTTTGTGTTGGATGTAGCATTTTTTAGGTGTTTATGAATGATGTCGATGAGAGATTCACAGGCTAAGTTTGGATCACTAAGTTTATAAAAATTGGACCAGTTTTCCTCGGAAACCAGTTTGAAGAGAGTATCATATGAAATTTTCTTTAGTTGTATAGTAGATGCTGGTGATTTTTGTATTCTATGGGAAATGGAGGTGATAGTATTGTATTTTTATTATTAATTTATCTGTTTAAAAATCATCTATCATGAATTAATTGTACTATCAAACATGTAAAAGCCCTTTGGGCGTTAAATAAATGAAACCTCAGTTAAAAAAATAATGAACAGTTTGCACCACGAAATTGGTCGGAGTTGGCCTCTCCGCAGTTGATTTCAAGAACGCTGCGTAAAAAAAGTCGGGCATGTCGTATTTAAGTCGCGATGTCTCCTGTCGCGGCGACAAATTGTATTGGTAATTAATCGCGCGTTCACTCCCTGCCGGTGTATGCGGTGAAATAGAGAGATCAAAAGTAACCAAAACACGAATTATTACTTCACACTTCGTCGCCTGCGATCGTGGCACGGCCACCACCGTACTGCAACAACTTAATTAATTTCCGAGTTCCTCAAATACACACTACAATACATGGGATAAAATCTCTAAACTTTACTGCCTACACACTATATACTATATAATTCGCTTCCATGTACAAAAACATTAAGAAAAAAAAAATTTTAATTATGCTTTATAAGAATATTTTTAAGTACCTACCTACATTTAAAAACAAAATTTTTAACAAAACAAAAAACGACTTCAAAAAATGCACTAAATAGTTAAAAAATAATTAAGTATTCTTCTACAAGTTAATAATCAACTTACTTTTTCTACTCATCGTTATTGATTTCTACTGATTGTTATTTTTGGAGTTTGTGTCAGCCATGGTACATCTCACAAGCACATCTCACCTATAACTATGTATGCAGTTATAAACCTACGTTGGCTGACACCGACTCCAAAAATAAAAAAATATACCTACATATTGATGAGTAGAAAAAGTAAGTTGATTATTAACTTGTAGAAGAATACGTAATTATTTTTTTACTTTTTAGTCCATTTTTTGAAGTCGTTTCTTGTTTTGTTAAAATTTTTGGTTATTTTTTTTTATTTTTAGTGACGAGCGTGCGTAAAGAAGTTTTACTTCAAAAAAAGAATCATCGAAATCTGTTTAGTTGGCGTAATATTGAGTTATTTGTCGCGCACACACTTATTTGCAAATTTAAGACTTATATGTTTTTTTCTGAATGCCATTGTCTGAACTGGACCAAATTAAAATGCGACCACACGGGAAGCACCAACTTTCAAATAAAAAAAAGAATCATCAATATCGGTTCACCCAATCGAAAGTTCTGAAGTAACAAACATTAAAAAAAACGTTGAATTGAGAACCTCCTCCTTTTTGAAGTCGTTTAAAAATGAAATTATGTAACAATTTGGAAGGTGGGTATGGGTACCGCCGCTCCGGGGACCATTTATTGGATAACCTCTGCCATAGTGGTTCGGTATGTTTAATCTTGAAAATTAGAAAGAGCGTAAATATTTTAAACATACAATATTTTTAAATGACCCGTTATTAAACTTGTTCCCCTTGTAAATTATACCCTATTACCCCTTCCCTCCACTCTTCCACTCCCCTTTCCAACTCCCGCCTGCTAACTATGTCTATTGTTATAATTAGTTTTAAGTAAACCCTGATGAAGTAACGAAACATGTTGGTTTTTTAAACTATACACGAGGTTAAGACTAAGTAATCTATTAATTTTTAATTTTAGGTCAGCATGTATTATATGTCGTAGTCATAAGTGTCACTAGCTATAAGTCTAAGATGTACCTAAGTCACTAAGTATAATTGTAAATCTTTGTTGTAAGTTAGTAATATATAAAGTCACTAGTTATAAATCTTAGATGTAAAATCTTTGTTGTATGCCAGTAATATTCATACTTTTATATATTTACTAGCTGACCCGGAGATACACCGACTCCAAAAATAACAATCGTACGAAATTATTTTTCTATTTTTAATACATTTTTTTAAGTCGTTTTTTGTTTTGTTAAAATTTTTGTTTATTTTTTGATTTTTAGTGACAAGGTGCGTATAGAAGTTTTACTTCAAAAAAAGAACCATCGAAATCTGTTGGCGTAATATTGAGTTATTCGTCCATTTGTCGCGCACATACTAATTGCAAATTTAAGACATACATGGTTTTCTCATGGATTCCATTGTCAGAACCGGACCAAATTAAAATGAGACCAAACGGGAAGCACAAGCTTTCTAATAAAAAAAGAATCATCAATATCAGTTCACCCAATCGAAAGTTCTGAGGTAACAAACATACAAAAAAAACCGTCGAATTGATAACCTCCTCCTTTTCGAAGTCGTTTAAAAATGAGAATTCGTTCCATACAAAATGTACGAGGAAAAGAATTTTCTTCATAATTACCTTTTCAGTGAATTTTTCAGAAAATTTAATAGCTATTCTGCTATTCGGAGCGGAGACAAATCCAACAAATCAAAGAAAATTAAAATCGGTCCAGCCGTTCTCGAGTTATAAATGGTGTAACTAACCCGACTTTGTTTTATATATTAAGATTTTCACAGCGCCCTTGAGGTGATTATTCACGTAAACAGCGCTATATGTATAAATTAGCCAATTATTATTATTATTAAGATAGTATTATTATTATTATTAACCTAATATTTAATTTGTTGGCACTTAATGCTTTATTTAGTTCAGATACTCAGTTGTTGCACTATCACACCAGTGAGGCAAAAGTGCGCTAAAAAAAGTCTGTGGCAATCTTGCATCTCTTCACCGCATCCAGTGCTCGGCAGACGGCTATAAATCTCCTCCCAGCTCGCCCGGAACCGCCGGGGAATTCTAACCAACAAACTTACATGACACTCGTGACATGTGTGTCTTCTACTGCTATCTTCAACCTCTTCTTCTATATCTCTTTACTTCTCCGCACTGCACTGCGCTGCTCCCAGTTGTGTTTAACTGTTTAGTAAGGTCTCTGAAATGCAAAGTCACCCCAAAGAGTAAGGACTGTGTTACAATAGTTTAGGTACTAATTTGAAGTAAGTAGATTAATCCAGTCCAGTCTCCGAATTGTTGGAACTCTTGGCTAAAAAAACAATTGTATTGAAGGGCAACGCTTGATTTGAAAAAAATTCTGTTGCCTGATAAGAAGGTTAGATTTCGATTATAGGCCACTTGCATGGATTTCATAACGACTTGTGGATAGATTTTTTTACTAAGATTGCGAAAATGTTAGTAAAAATTTTTAGAAATGTACAGTTTTTTTATTTTTAAATAAATAAATCCATTATTTGAGCTCATGACGTCAGTACATGAAAATGTCCCGTCTCCAATTATGTTCCCTTAATTTTGTATTTTGGATGGCAACACTTTGATTTCCGGCGAATTTTTGAATTTGCGTTTAACGTTCACTAGATTTATTGTTTGTTCTATGCGAACTTATCCTTTGGTTTGATTTTTTGATAAAGATGGCGGTGTTTTTACAAATGTTACGAAGAGAACCCCGTACAATTAATTGCTATTCGTGTGGAAAACGTTATTTTTTAAAATGATTTTCGGCTATGTTTAAAAATATCGCAAGGGTGTAAAAATACGATTAAAAAAAATACAGAATGTCTTAGAATATTTGCCTGAACCGGAAAAAAATAAAAAAATATGATGCAAGTGGCCTATTAATGCAGAAACCACTACCCGGAGGGAGATTACGGTTAACAACATTAAATTATTTGATCTTAACTGCAGTTAACGAATTTTTCGTTAACTGCTATTATGGTTCTCGCGGTGACTGCTGGTGATAGCCAGAATCGTTAACTTTTCGATCCTACGACTATCATTCGCTAAGAATACCTATAGGGAACTGTTATTCGCGAAGGATTGGCTTCAAAGTGTAACAATTGTCGATATTTGCCTAGTTTTAGCAATTATACTTAATATGCTTAGTAAGTTATTTGTCGCATAATAATACTATTGAATGAACTTGGGGAATCCACCTTGCGACTTGCGACGCTTCGCCCGTTTCTCTGATTTATTCGCAACTCTATTCACAATAGTAGGTAGTTTTAAATAAGCCAAAATAGGCCATTATGTAGTTATAAGTAAAGGGTTTATTTTTATGCTTTCTTCAATTTGTGCCCTTTCGGCGTCTATACCTAACATAACCATCTTCTAGTCTAATATGAAGTGAGATTTTCGCATTCAAATTATTATCGTGATTCGTTTTTGGGTTATTTTGCCGTGTTGCGCTTCCTTTATACTTGGCCAACTTCCTCCTTGTTTGAAATTTCCATAAAATTAACTAAAACACATATGCCCTGATGATGGCCACTGTGACGATTTCCAAAATGTTAGCTATAGATGGACGTAGCGCAATACGGCCATAACACCCCAAAAATAAATCACGATAACCTTCCTAAGGTGATTTCTCACAAGAACGGCGCTCTACAAATCATCAAATTATAATTATTCTAGTCTGCTGTGAAGCCGGCCTTAGAGACAAACTAAAATATCAATTAAGTCGTTCACACAGATTTTAATGATCATTGTTGACTGACTGCACTTCTACTCCTACACACTTATTTTAATAGTGTTGAGAGGCCATTACTTTAAATTACATATTATTAATTACCATAAAATATTTGTAGGTAGTAGGTAGGTAGGTGTGTAGGTACCTACTCGGGATCTTGTAAAAACAAATCGTTCATATTAATGGATGTTAGATACCTAGAATCTAAATAATAAAACACTTCAATCATTTTTTATGGAATAACTCCTGTTGTAATCACTTTTGAGGAATATTTAAACGACATAAAAAAACACCCACAAAGTTACCTCAGTTTACACTAGAAATCTGTTTTTAGCAACCTTCTTTCTTGTAAAAAAAATATATTAGGGATATTATAATTAAATTTGCTTCAATCCACTGCTTCCGACTTTTCTTCTGTCAATTTTCCCTAATGTCAAAACCGTGAAACATTGAGATACCTATATATATGTCACTGTAAAAGCCCGAAATACGGTAAATCCTAAGATTTACCAACTCTTAATGGTAAAAGTCCGAACCGTTCTACGAATATTTAAAAAAGAAACGATTTTTTCGGCTTTTACCATTAGAATTTAGTACATATTAGGTTAGGTTAGGTTACGAATATTTAAATAAGAAACGATTTTTTCGGGCTTTTACCATTAGAATTTAGTACATGTTAGGTTAGGTTAGGTTAGGTAAATGAACGATTATTATAGAACGATTCGGACGTTTACCATTAAGAGTTGGTAAATCTTAGGATTTACCGTAGTTCGGGCTTTTACAGTAACATATACAATATATACATACTTGACACTATCAGCCTTACCTACTAAAGAATGTCCTGAATATTTTATACAATTGACAAACTACCGTGTAGATATGTGAAAACCTTACTAATATAGATACTGATAAACTGTAACACAAATAATAGTTAATAAAATAAAATACTGTTTTGTTTAAAACCACGAGTTTTATTAATTTTTTGAACCGACCGGTTTCGCTTTACTCAAGCATCATCAGGGTACAAATTAATACTAAACAATAAGTCATAATGTGTGCTTATATAAAACAAAATATAGAGGGAGACAACATGATACAAATATAACAAACACATCGACGGCCATAAAATACATTAACCTAAGTTCGCAAGTAATGGAAAAAACCGAAAGATAATTATGTGACTAATGGGTTACAGTAATAAATTTGGAGGAACAAAGCATCAACTGACATAGTGGTAAGGAGCACTGGGAATTTTTTTATTATTAAGGGTTTATTGGAAACAGACCTAATATCGGACTACTTGATATGTTTAAAAACGTTTTTAAAAACGGACATGGTAACAGACTTAACAATTTAGAGGCACTAGAAATTAAAAAAGCTGTAAAAACCAAAAGTCATATACTTAATAATCAATTAGACATATCAAGTAGTCCAATATTAGGTCTGTTTCCAATAAACCCTTAATAATAAAAAAAATTCCCAGTGCTCCTTACCACTATGTCAGTTGATGCTTTGTTCCTCCAAATTTATTACTGTAACCCATTAGTCACATAATTATCTTTCGGTTTTTTCCATTACTTGCGAACTTAGGTTAATGTATTTTATGGCCGTCGATGTGTTTGTTATATTTGTATCATGTTGTCTCCCTCTATATTTTGTTTTATATAAGCACACATTATGACTTATTGTTTAGTATTAATTTGTACCCTGATGATGCTTGAGTAAAGCGAAACCGGTCGGTTCAAAAAATTAATAAAACTCGTGGTTTTAAACAAAACAGTATTTTATTTTATTAAATATGTCAAACCACAAAGTGATTGCTTTCTACAATAATACAAATAATAGTAAATATATTATTGAATTATACTAATTAATAGTGAATTGGTCATTAGAAGAGAAGTAATGAACCAAAACATGATTTGAAGAACACGCCACAATCTTAGGGGGCATCCATTAATTACGTGAGCACAAACGGGGGGGGGGGGGGGGGGGGTCCAGCAAAATATCACGTTACTTGAAAAAATAACGAAAAGAAAAACGAATTGGCCCAAATTTATCTCACCGAGGAGGGGTTGTCTAGATTGGAAGAAAAACTGCTCACGTAAATAATTTTTTTTTTTTTTTTTTTTTTTTTTTTCTTTATTCTTTATTTTTTCCCATTGTATCTACATACATACAAAAGTAATTTTGCATAATTTCTAAATACAGTAAGAGTAAATATAAGGTACAAGTAATGTAAAAGTTACCAATAAGTAAAATATATAATAGAAAAGAGTAGGCAATGGGAACCCACTAAGGCACTGCCTGTGTGTGGGTAATATAAACAAGATTTCTATATATACATCAATAAGTATATGTAAAAAATGTAAATTTTAAACTAAAGGTTTAGAAATATAGTAATCTGTGAAAACATTAAAGTAAAATAAAATAAAATAGTGAAATAAAATAGTGAAACATAAATTTCGTTGATTTTTTGTTATAGTAAAGAAAGTAAATAAAGTTAGAATTGTATTGAAAAGTGAAACATGAAAGTTTACAAATAATTTATAGAAAAAATGTTCCAATATCTGCATCATTCAACCATAATTTTAATTCTTTTACGTAAAGTGATATTTTATCTGCCAATTGAATGTGTTTTGGTAGAAGATTAAATGTACGAGGACCAATAAAGCTGCTATGTGTTTGCATTAATTTAGTATTGGTTTGGATGGTAATGGATGGTAATGGATGCCCCCTTATACCAAACCGTATTTTTGAAGGGAAAACCCACGCACATGGTGCATGCATAGGTGTACCAAAATGCAATGTTGCCAGTACATTTATATAAGTAACTAGCTGGGGTACCCGGCTTCGCTCGGGGAGTTAATATGAGGTTGAACTGACGTTCGAACCCACGACGGATCTTGCTTTATATACCTACCCCTACCAATGGGTAGCCTCACCCATACAAAAAGGGCTTCGAATGGTCCACAATGTTCCAAAACATTCCACAACATTCGAGAGTGTTCTGGAATGTTCCACAATGATCTGGGATGTTCCTGAATGTTCCAGACTATTCCCGAACACTCCACAACATTCCAGAATGTTCCGGGATATTCTGGAATGTTGTGGGATGCTCTCGAATACTCTCGAACGTTCTGCACTGTTCCAGAAATTTTTAAAGGGCGAAACTTCCAGCCCTTATCTTCAAAACACGCCCTTTGGTTAAAAACATGGGTGGGGGATAAAGGGCTACCACACCATTTAACTCCTTTGATCGTACCGGGACTCGTTTCTGAGTTTTAGCGGGACACACACTTTCATACACTTTCTTTTATAATATATATTGATTATTCGAAATAGAAAATGTACAAATAAAATCTTTAGTAACTAAAACACCGTTTAACGGTTGGGAAGTATGGCTGTGTATCTAATTTGAATATTATTCTCAATGAAATTGTCTATGAATGTTTTATTACTTTATGGCTATTATAGATTGTCCCTCCCATGGAAATTATTCTATTTCCATAATATGAACTCCGCTCACTTGAAAAGAATTCATAGCTAAAACTCATAATATAATAAATTCAAAACATACCCCATCCGCGTCGCTTTCGCTCTATAATTTAGATGCTCCCTTGTAAGTGATTTTTGACGTCTGGCCGTCAGATTTCTCCGCTGCATGACAGGAAGGGGAGGGTGGCAATAGTCGGCGTTGATCGTTGACAGCCCACATTTAAATATGAAAAGATGGCAGCCCAAAAGTAATGTAATGGGAAGAGGGGATTGTACTTGAGGAGCGTGGCCAAAATCATGGCGCGGTCGCTAATGGATCATTTGAATAAATTGTCCGGACTTTCGGGGGTTAGTTGTTTCATACTTGACTTTATACTGTTGACTACCTCTTGGGCAAACTCTAAACTAAACATATTTATATAGATCGATAGGTAGGTATTTCAATTTCCGGGGACCATTTATTGGATAACCAACATCTTTGTCATAGGTCACCCCGAGTGGTTCGCTACGTTTGATGACTCAGACTTAACCCATAGGTTAGGTTTGTTCGGATCTTGGTAGTAGGAGGTTTTCAAATATTGTCGGGTTATTCGCAAACCGAGAATATTTGTCTTTCTTTTTAAAAATAAAATAAACAAATATTTTCATACGCCGGGATTTGAACCTGCGAGACCAAAATTTCATTTGCTTTTATTTAATGTAGGTACATTAGAAAAACACTTTTCTCACTTTGTGTATTAAAATATTATTTTGATAGATTGTTTATTTGCGCCTATACATATACATACGGAATTCAGTATTACATTATAACTTGTGTTTAGTTTACCCAATAAATTATACATGTAGCCATATGTAAGTAAATATGGTAGCTGTTTCCACTGAAAATAGCCGAAGACCTTGGAACATGACTCTCCCTTTGATCGTTTAATTTTCCGGCCATCTTCCTCTGCCGGCGACTGTCTTCATTTACAAAAGAAATACATATTACATATTTATTCTTGTCACCATAACGAGATACGCTCAATTTATATGTTTGTGTTTTAAAGAACATAAATATATTAATATTAAACATCTAGGTTAATGGTTCTGTTGCATCCAAAACTGCTTCTGCACTTCAGCAACTTCTGATGCACTTGTAATGGACTGTAAAGACTATAAATGAAACGAGACGAAATAGTGTTTGCTGGAATTGGTGATAAGTAGAAAGCACATATTTGTGAACTGGTCAAAAGAATTGGGAAATGTATTTATAAGACTTAGAAATATTCTTAGACCAGAAAACCTAAAAAGAGTGTTCTATGCAATTGTAAAAGAGTATTTACAATATTTAATGTAGGTAGGTACCTACAATAGACAAAATATATAAAAAATATATTCTGTATTACTTACTTTTAAAAAAATACAGTGGTGTCGCGAAACTGCGACTCCACTATAAAATTGGCGGTTATGCTTCAGAGCAAAGCCCTGACGCAACCCTCAAAGGACCAGTCCCGATAACTACGTGTTCGCTATGTTATATGGGACGATTAGATAGCATGCACTCGCAAAACCTGATGGATAGTCAGTCGATGATCAGATCTGGGCTTTTGGACAATTAGATAAGCCCAGAACGGAAAAGGGAAATGGGACTCACCAGTTGCAGATGGGGCCTTTCTGATCTCCAGGTTTTGGTGCACTTCACTATGTTTAATAACTTGCAATATTATTTTTGCAACAGTATATGCTCAATATGTGCTCCCTGTCTGAGACATTAATTTGTACTGAGCTTGAAATAGTGTCACCTCTTCTTCATGCAACAATTGCTCTTTTTCAAGGTGACATTTTGGGATAGGAATATTAGGTAGGTGGGATAAAATCAGGAATTTGACATATTCTACCCACCAAGTCTGCAAATGCAATACCCAACCAATCCCATATAATAATGCGCAAACATACAGCTAAATAACTTAAAATTCAACGTATCAGCAAATATCAGAATAATAATAAAATCCCAAAATTTAATTCCAAGCACATTCAAAATACCTATCTCTATCTAGGAATAACTTATTTCAACAACCTCCCGTTAAATCTAAAAATTATCAGAAATAATCATAAATTCCAACTTAAATTTTAAAAATTACCTGAAACTACTGAAGAGTTCATATCTATAATTATGATTTCTTTTAAACCATGAAATCTATTATGTAATGATAAATCCTGAGTTTTTATTACTTATCTTTTTGTTATTATTTGCAATATTATATTATATTTACTTACTTACTTTCATGTAATTGAGCACGAATTCCCTCATCAAACACAAGAGCCTTGTCTCTTTATGGTGAAGAAATACTATTTTTTATATTCCTTTACAACACTGTATTGCATATAAAAAATGTATACGTAATATAAAAATATTAATTTATTAAATACATAAATATTATGTTTAGAAAAATCAAGATATGCAAGGAAAATGGAAAACCAATCACTTACCTCTGAATTTTTGCGAAGGAGCACACGACAACCGCAATACACTTATTATAGTTCCATTGCGATATCTCGAGGTAATTATTGCCACAAAAAAACGAATGAATTGAAAAAGATATTGTATACTTCCGAGATGGTCAAATTCCCTTTAAAATCATGCAAAATCATGGGTTTTTGGTTTTAAAATTTGATAGATCAAAAATATTAAAGATGCTTTAATTAAATACTGCAAATAGAACACATCTTCACAATTTGGGAGGCGGGTATGGGTACCGCCGCCCCGGGAACCATTTATTTGATAACCAACACCTCTGCCATAGGTCTTGGCGGCTGATGCGTCTACCCACCTGCTGCGTGGCGGGCCGGATCGCGAGAGACTGGTTGAAGGAGGCCTTTTGACCTTTCCAGCCAGAATCTCTCAATCCATCGCCTTGCACCGCAGTTGGAGGGATGGATTCATAACTCATGGCACACTGACCCCCAGATTCCTACCCACCCCTCATAACCCTTTTCCTTCCCACTACTTTATCTCCTTCCCTTCCCTTAAAAGACCCTCCACACAGCATCCAGAAAGATGACATGGGCCCGAGGGGAATTACTTTCCTCAGAGTTTCCTGTGAGGAGCTATGTAAAAAAAAAAATCTTTGCCTTGGAAATAATCTAACCTATTTTTTTTAAAAGTCTTTTTGCAGGTCTGGAAAAAGTATCAGGCCTCTAAAAAACACGTTCAAGTGCAAAATTTCCTACTAATGAATCCATTTTCGAATAAAGTTTTATTATATATTATAGCAAATAAGTTATTTAGAAAATAATCGAAAAACATTTTAATATTTGTGCCTGAATTTCACATAACAAAACCAAACAATGCAATTTCGCGCCTTTTTTCGGCATGAATAAATATGGGCGTCGCTCAACGAATTTCGATTTGAGAATTAAACCTAATGCCATCCGCGTAAATATTTTTAAATCCCTCTCAAAAAGAGGCGCGGCTTCCGTTTTCTAATTTTTCAAGGACTAGTGGATCACCTCAAAAACGATATTGTGTACACGAAAACACTAACAATTTTCTTCCAAGATAGTTCCAAATCTTCTTCTCTTTTCAATTTCGTACTCGAAATTGCATTATTTTTCTTCCCATTGTTTCAAATTTCAAATACTTTTCCAGCAAGGTGAAGGTTAGGGAGAGATAGCAACTGGATAAATGATTTCCCGGTAGGAACTAAACATATTCTCTTTTTTTTAAATTTATCTATTTCTTCCAAAAAATATCATGAATATATATTATAATGTCATATAACGTTTCCCTTTTTACTTTTTATTTTCTTCCTTTTCTTTTACATATAACAGTAGTAATAATAACAAATTTTAATGACAATTCAGTTACTTACAAAGTTAAAAACATAAGGTAATAATGCGTTAGTAAGTTAATATCTATAAGTTAATAACATTTTAATAAAAATAATGTTATAATAGCAATTGATGTCATTAGAGATTAGAGCAGTATCAAAATAGGAGGAAAAATAAATATGTAGATAAGAACTGTTATGTAGAAGTAACATATTATATATTTTAAGTTGTGCATAGCCTGCCTCACTAGGCGAACCTGTATTGTGGCAGAATTTTTAGTAAATTGTTTATCGTAATTTTGTCTATAGTTATAAATGTATAACATATGTTCTTATACAGCAATACTTTATTTCTTATTTTTTTATTATTTTTTTATTATTAAAAACATACAACGAAGTTGCACTCCCATGAGTTATCAAAACTCATTTAGGGATCGCCAATTGGTACTTTTGAGAAGTTAAACCCAACTCAACCCAATATGTAGACACAATGTATGAATAAAAAAATTTACAAAACATTTCACAGAAGCAACATACAGACACAAAACATATAAAGAATCACTTTACAAATATTTCACAGAAACATGTCTTATAAGATTTTATGAATTTGTATAACTCATTGACTCATTTGATTTATGTACTTTGGGTATCAAAAAGTTAAAATAAAGTTTCCTCCATGATGGACTAATGAGATGGACTAAGAAATGCATAGATAAAACAAAATCAGGAAAATACAAAATAAGGTACGGGCTCAAAAATATACAGACCTAATACAAGATATTTACATACAAATACATGACGAGATTTAAGAAAGGTATAAACCGCGCCCATCATACTATAAGTTTAGTATTTGAAGATAATCAGGGCTATCAGAACAGAGTTTGTACCTACTTATGACTCGTTTTCCAAAAACATTTGAAAAAATATGTTTTCAGTATATCATTTCGAGATTTGTTGGAGGCATATACCTGTCTCAAATTTTCAGGCAGTTTGTTATAGTTAGTGTAGGCAATGTATTCTAATGATTTCAGTCCGAACTTTGTTGAGTGTATTTTTGATATGTGTATTTTGTTGTGTTGTGTATTATATTGGTGAACGTCGTTGTTATAGTTCAGTTTTATATTTGTGTGGGTGTTGCTGCACTGCATAATATTTAAAATGGTGTTTGTTATCTCAAAGCTAGGAACAATCTTAAATGGCAATACAAGTGCGTGACGGTAAATATCTTTAACAGGTGTATCCCAAGGCAAGCCAAAAATGTTACGTAGGGCTCTATTTTGGATTATTTGCACCTCTGATATCATTTTTTTTGGTAGCAAAACCCCAGATACTCGAAAGGTATGCCAAGTGGGAGTGAATCATAGCATAGTACAAAGATCGCAGTATGGCTGTGGGAAGCAATCTACGTAGTCTGTACATTACACCGGTCACCGGAGCAATCTTTGATTTAACATGGTCAAAATGGTTTTTCCATGTAAGCCGTGAGTCAATTAAAAGTCCTAGATACTTCGCGACATCTGTTTGTTCCAGTTTGTTTATTCCCAGGGAAATGTTTAGGCGTTGTCCTCTCCTATTCCCGAATAGCACATAGTGAGTCTTTTTAATATTAAGGCTAAGTTTATTAATTCTCAACCACTCGGCTAGATGAGCCAAATCCCTTTCCATGTCCTTTTCCATTTCGTTTAAATTAGTATTATGGTAGAATAATATTGTGTCATCAGCATAAAGTTAAAGTGTACCTTTCACTCCCCATTTTGCAATATCATTTATGTAAATCAAAAATAATAATGGTCCGAGAATCGAGCCCTGTGGTACACCACATGTTATATTTCTATGATCACTTGATTCTTTTCCAATAACAACCGAACAGCACCTACCCGTAAGATAACTAGATAAAAGTTTTAGACTGTTGCCCACGATGCCCAGATATTCAAGTTTTTTTAATAGAATCTTATGATCAACCGTATCAAATGCCTTTTTGAGGTCTATGAAAATGCCCGCTGCATATTTTCCTTGATCTAAGTGTTTTTGAAGAGTTAGTATAAAGTCAAAGGCAGCACATTTCGTGTTGGAGAATTTTCTGAACCCATATTGTTAAGGCGTGAGAATATTATTAGTTGTGAGATATTTTGTTAGTCTATTTTTAATTACATGTTCAAATACTTTGGAGAAGACTGAGAGTATTGAAATTGGACGATAATTAGATGGATTTTTTTTGCAGTCTTCTTTGTAAATTGGAACGATGTTTGCTAGCTTTAATTGATCCAGAAACAGTCCACTCACTAAAGCTTGATTAATTAGAATAACAAGATGATTCGCTAATTTTTCTTTACAGAATCTGAGTAAGTTAGTTGTCATACCATCGACTCCTGGAGATGCATTAGTTTTTAGTTTTGAGATAATTTTTAAAACTTCTAGTTTGTTTGTATTGGCCATGTAGAGGGACTGTAATGGCTTTGGTTCCATGTTTATTGTATTCATGTCATCTGAATAAGATGGGATACTCGCAGCAAAATTTTCACCAACCGATGTAAAGAAGTCATTAAACGCTGTACATATCTGCTTCGAGTCATTTATGACTATATTATTGATGGTAAGAGTTTCAATTTTATTTGTCGAGTTCTTTGGACTGTTAGTTATGATTGAATTTATTGTCTTCCAGGTTTGTCTTGGATTATGTATGTTTTCTTTAAAAATATTTGTGTAATATTTTGTTTTGGCGAAACGTCTGTAATTAGTTACTGAATTTCTTGACTTATTTTTTTGTGATAAAAGTTGACTGTTTTGCGGATCTTTCTTCCACTGTTTGTAGTTAGTATTTCGTTCTCTAATAAGAAGATCCAGTTTTTTGTCAAACCATGGTGTATTACCTTGCTTAGGGTTTCCTATTCGTATCCTTGGCTTAAATTTGCAAGTGTCGATTGCTGTTTTGATATATTTAAAGAATTGATTAAAATTTTCGGTTATGTTGGTGGTGTTATGAGAAAACGGTTGGGTTTCAAGATATGTTCTCAAAGCCCTCTTATTGATGCTGATGTTTATGTTTGGTGTTCAGTTTACATTATTGCTTGCATATACGCACTACAAAAACAGCAAGGTTATTACTACAATAACTGTCAATGACAAGGCGTTTGGGTCAGAACACCAGTATAGGCTCGATCATTAGAACATATCCAAATTTTTTTTTTTTTTTAAACTCTTTCTGTGTTTAACTTAGCTTGATATTTTCTGGGAGCATGTTGAATATTTTTGTGGCAGAGTATCTAAAACTACGTTGTCCAAAGGTGGAAGAGAGTGATGGAAAAATTGCAATATGTCTTTGTTCGAATTTCGTGTAAATTTTTTTTTTTCGTAAAACACGTGTTTTTTTAAAGAGATGCATGAGGATAGTTTTTACTTAGATCTGTCGAACATCAAATACTCTCATTATTTTGAATATTAAGTCACTGTTTGCAGTTAGATTTCAAAACCAAACAGCTTATAAATTATATTATTTGCAAGTTAATGCTTTGTAAGTTTTTGTTTATTTGCATCTTCGTAAGCGATGATATATATAATTTTAACTTCTCGAAGCGCTGCAGTTTTGACCCCACTTTCTCAATATTATATCAAGGTTTCCAACTGCTCCCAATCGTCTGGAGCCAGTGAGGCTATGACATCCCCAATTGTGGTATGTTGTGAGACTGAAGGCAATGGGGGAGAAGAAGGAGATGGGAAAGAGGAATGCGGGGAAGTGCCTGGCTATTCAGATCTGGTCACCAAATACGGCTGTACCAATTTAAAGCAACGTTTCAATAAATTATGAATGGTATTCTTATACCAGGACGATACTGAGAGTATTTTCCACTCTGGAACGTGCCGCAAATATACTATATACTATTTTAAATGAATAAATTGTGAAATAAAACAAATTAATCATATAAAATTTATTTTCCACGCCGGGATTCGATCCCGCGACCTTCGGATTGCGAGTCAAGAGCCTTACCGCTGGACTATGCCGGTTATCAAATGTACCTACAATAGACAAAATATATTAAAAAAACATATTCAGTACTACTTACTTTTAAAGAAATACAGCTAAATAACTTAAAATTCGATATATCAGAATAATATATCCCAACATTTAATACCAAGCACATTCAAAACACCTATCTCTTTATAGGTATAACTTATTTCAACAACCTCCCGTTAAATTAAAAAATGGACTGAAGAGTTTATATGTATTATTATTATTTATTTTAAATCTTGAAATTTATTATGTATTGAAGAAATTGAATTTTTCATACTTATCTTCTTGTTATTATTTATTATTTTCTAATAGGAGACCGATTATTCTATCTCATTATCTCGCAAGCTAAATCCTATAGATGTATGTGTTTGTCTCATCTTAGTATCGCTTTTTTGTTTCATCGAGATTTAAATCACAACGGTGCTAAGGAAGTTTTCACTTCAAAAACTTACACACCAATCTGATAAACATTGAATCATTTTTAAAATATGAATAAACTTAAATGATTTTCCCATTTCTTAACACGCTGTTACAAAAAAATAGAGGGAAATAGAAGTGTTATATTTATTCTTTGAAGTTGTTTCTCTTTACAGTCGAGTTGAAGCAAAAGTGTGAAACGTTTTCACGGTAGAGTTACTCCTGCCTCCGGACTATTTCTGTATACTCGTAGCTCAACTCATTCTAAGCAAACGGTCAAAGAACAACATAGTCTATGGAAGACGATGTGTTTATATTATTTATTAGTTAAATACCATCCTTCTTTAAAGAGTTTATTGGTTTACCATGACTAGAAAAAACGATATCATCTAAGACAATTTATGTGATGCATAAGCCCCGATATACCCTCCAATCCGTTCCTCGCTATGTACGACATTCCTCGCTCAAATTTAAGCGGGCTAAATCTACCGCTCAAGCCGAGAATTTAAATTTCGTCGAACGATGATCTTGCGATCTTACCCTTGCAACTGTACAGGGCGGTTCCGATGAGAAAGATTAATTATTCTTCATACCAGCATTTCAACATAATAACTCAATATCGATTTTATTTCATTCTCAATTTGCTTTGCATTAAAAAATGCTCAAACTCGTGATGATAAAACTATTAAAATTTTGCAGGTACTTTTTGTAATTATATTTTGACCAGATTATTAGATCAGATCATAAATATTTAAAAAATTTCAATAATGTCTAAGCAAAATAAGTGTGTAATTTTCTTTTAAATATGTATTAGTTTGTAATACCTTAAATAAATAGACAAACTGAAGTATTTTCATCACAAAACACGTGCGCGTATCTTTTTTTATTTACGACTCACAGTAAAACCTTATTGTACTAAAAATAAACATATTTTCTCAAAATTTAAAAGAAAGCTTTACTAGATTAAAAAAAGTCTTCCGAAAACCATTTATAATTTTTTGTGGAAAAGAGTCAATACGTCTAAATTTTTTATTAAAATGACATATTTCCAGTTTTGCCAACAGGTTTTTTTCCGGTTTTGCCAACATATTTCCGGTTTTGGTTTGTTTTGAAACTCGATGAAACGAGCGACACTAAAAAGAGACAAATACATAATAGGTACATCAATAGGATTTAGCCTGCGAGAGAATGCATAGATATGTTCGTCTCCAATCGGTTCCATGCTAACTCAACACGGTGGCATTTCAACACCCCTTTGAAAAGTCATTAAAAGTTAGTTTTTTTTTAAGTAGTCTATAACCTAATCCAACGTAACCTATATAACAATTTTAATCGTCACTTTTAATGACTTTTCAAAGGAGGTGTTGAAGTTGCATGATTCTGAGTTGTCCGATCACCATTAACATCATAGATAATCCGTGTAATGGTGTAATACTGGTGATATCCAAGCTTGCGACCAAGGTTCGTAGAAAATGCGTTTAACAAGGTTAGCTCATCAAGGCCAAGGGGATAGAGCGGTGATTGGCTTTATATTCGTGAGGTAGAATGTAGTCCATATTCCACTGGGAGATTTGAATTAACTGCTATAAAAGTGGCAGTGTTTTATGTCAAGCCACGTCACGCGTTCGAAATTTAGAAAGCCGCCCGGCTATTTTTTCTTCGTAAGAGGCCCGTATGAGCTAACCTTGTTAAAAGCATTTTCTACGAATCTTGGCTTGCGACCTTTGTAAATACGGGTTATGTTTTATGAACCACTGGGACGAAATAAATAAATTTGCCTTGATTGCTCGAGATTTCCCAGAACGTCATTTTTTTTAATTTTTCGCCAACATTAAAAAAAACATAACTTCGAATTTTAACATGGAAATATAACAACTTATTGTAGTGCTATATAATTATTGTAGTGCCAATAGATTATCCTGCATTTTGCCGTTTATTTTATATTTGTAGGATTTATAAAAAAAATCGTAAAGTTTAATCCTCCGTGTTTTTTACTTGAAACTGCCGTGAGGGATACTTATTCGAGTCGACATAGAATATTTTCGATTTCTGTATGTTTTCTGTAGTATATTTGATAATGAAAGGTGCATATCTAAGGAAAAATGACTTAATTTATTTTTATCCGTTACAAGCTGAACAAAAATTCGGCGGGATAAAAATATTTATATATTTATTTTTAACATCATTCTAAAATAGTCTACGAAGTTCAGATTTGCGACATCTATGGTCAGAATAGATAAATCATTTCAATAGCTTCGTTTTAAAATAAATGGCTGGCCAAGGAAATGTTTAAAATAATTACAATAAATATTTTACGAATGGTAGGAAAATGTGGTCCATTTTTGGACCACTATCAATCGCAGAAAAATAAAAGTGGTCCATTTTTTCGACCAAAATCGCTCCAGTGGTGATTATGTTTCAAGCTGCGGTAAGCTCGACATTCCATCCAAGCTGAGCTTAAAATCAACTAATATACCAGGCCTAAGAACGACAACGTTTGCGTCGGATACGATTTATATATATTATTCAGCCGAAAATATTGGCATATCGGAAAAAGTTACAGAACGTCCCTGCTGACTCGATAAATAATAGATAACCATTAGATATTCAAAATACCCTTATATTGTCTATAGGAAGCATTTAGGTACATGCTATCAAAGTAAACAATCTCGTTAAACCATTACGTTATTACAAGATAATACCTACGGTTACAAAGACAATTATCGTTAACATCATCGATATATGTACATATTTGTTTTTGAACCCCGACCCTAACTGAACCTCTAATAGTGTAATGAGTGGTCATTGGCTGCGCTAATTGGCGGGTAAATCGGTAAAAGCGCGGGAAAACATGGCAGTAATTGAGTGAGGGATAGAAAATCGACATCGACATATATTTTAATTCGAAATGTCGGTTTCCTCTGACAAAAACAGGTACACATTTTGTGGGTGATTAGTTCGGGCTACAATGTTTTAATAGAAAATAAAAAACGGTGTAACCCTACCCTGTATTTTTTTACGTTAGGTCCACACAGATGGCCCTGAGGAAAATAATTTCCCTTAGGCTCTATTTCATCTTAACCCTTTATAGGTCATAAGCTAAAAACGGATAGTTTTGAGACCTGCAACAATAAGGTCTATATTTCTTTATGTTTACAAGTGTAGGGAGGGTCTTAATAAAGAAAAGAGGGAGAGACAGTTTTGATTGAAGAAGATAATATTAATAAATCTAAAGAAAAATATGAAGAAAAAAAAACAAGACAAAATAATAAAAATGGTAACGGTCGCAAGTGGGACTCGAACCCATGATCTCTTGTCTTACCGGGACAAACGCCTTAACCAACTCGACCATTGGGACCTCTTATGTGTCGTTTTTGTCGATCTCATATTTCAAATTCAGTATAAACAATTTCATCTTCGAAAAATGCTACCATTTTAGATGATCACACAGTTGTAAGGAATTGGTTTGTAACCTAAACATTGCCTCGGATAAACATATCCGATTTTATTTACACGGGGCACCTATATTGACGTTTTCTAAAAGTCTAAATGAATGTTCTTAAATTTTAAAATTATCTTCTTCAATGATATATTACATTGATGAGTATAACCTACAAAAGTTATTATAACAAGAATTATTCCAATTAAAAGTACATAAATTATTTATAATAAAAAGAGTGTTTATGTATTTATTTTTTTATATTTATTTACGCCCTGTTGGTCTTTTACATGCATAGAAGGAAAATTATACTCCCAATATGTGTGTATGTGTGTTACTAAACCAATAAACAGTATATGTGTGTTACTAAACCAATAAACCAGAATAAATAAGAAAGCAATCATCATCGCAAGGTATAGAACATCATAACAGAGATTAAAAGAAATGAAATAGTATGAGTAGTACCTACTTATAAAAAACTAATACAATTTAGCTTATATGCCTACATATAAAATCAGGAATAAGACCTGAAATAAAATAAAGTGCAATGTGTGTGAGCTAGTTAGTAGGTATAAACGAACAATTGTATGTGTATATTATTGTAGGATGATACACACATACATATGGTTGATAAAATCGAGATTAGTTGCATCTTGAAAATTGCAAAACTGTCAACACCAAATATATGTATCTATAAATTCGCAATGTTTATTCGCAAGACTATGAATTCTTGGAATTGGTGAATAAATAGAGTAGTTAGTATTGAGGTTATTGTAACATTTGAAAATATCTTTACTTCGAGTTTGTCTGACAGATATATTAATGCAAATTAGTTCCAACAAATTAGGGCAGTCATTGTTACATATTCATCCAATTCATCCTCCACAGTTCTATAATAATATAAAAAACATAAAAATGATCAGAATTAACCGGACGAAAAGTAAAGAAAACAAATAATAATTTTTCTTTGACTCCATTTTGCCTACCGCGCGCCGCCAAGCTTTTCAACTGGGCTCATTTTTGCTCAATTAAAAAAAGACTAGATAAAATTGGTGTTTACCAGGTCATTGTTTTATTTTAAAACCACTGAAGCGATCACGTAGGAAGAAATAAATTTGCCTCGATTGCTTGAGATTTTCCAGAAGGTCATTTTTTAAATTTTTCGCCAACATTAAAAAAATCATATCTTTGAATTTTAACATGAAGAAATAAAAACTTATTATAGTGCTATATAGCCAATGAATTAACCTATATTTTACCCGTTATGTCATATTTACAGGATTCATAAAAAAAAAGCAAAAAAAATCGTAAAGTTTATAATCGGGCGAATTTTATGTGTTTTTACTTGAAACTGCCGTGAGGGATACTTATTCGGGTCAACATAAAATATTTTCGATTTCTGTATATTGTCTATGGTATATACTTGATAATGAAAGGTGCATATCCATGGAAAAAGGATTTAATTTTATCCGTAAACAGCTGTTAAAAATTCGGCGGGAAAAAATTATTTAAAAAAATTATTTTTAACATTGTTCTAAAATAGTATACGAAGTTCAGATTTGCCACATCTATGGTAATAATAGATAAAACATTTCAAAAACTTCGTGTTAAAATAAACGTCTGGCCAAGGAAATGTTTTAAATAATTACAATATATATGTTTTACGAATGGTAGGAAAATGTGGTCCTTTTTTGGACCGAAATCAATTGCAGAAAAATAAAATTTGTCCATTTTTCGACGGAAATCGTGCGTAGTGGCTAAATTTAAAAAAATACTGTTTAAATAATATTATTGTAGGTAGAGGTAGTTAATATTCCCGTATAATATTGCAGTTTCAATGTGATTTTTCCATCCGTCTTTTTATTTTTAATGTAAATACCGCACAAGAGTCCCAGCTGCTCCCGTCTGGAGTCAGTGAGATTATGGCATCCCCAATTGGGATAGATTGAGAAGAGGAATCCAGAGTAGTACCTGGATTTTCAGACCTGGTCACCAAACATGGCTGAAGCCATTTCAAGCAACGCCAACGTTTCAATTCTAAATTGTGGTCTTACACCAGGGCGATACTGAGAATATATTTCATTCTGGAGCGTGCCGCAAATATACTGCATATTATTTTTAATGAATAAATTACGAAATACTACAAATTAATTTTGAAAAATGTGGATTTGAATATGCGACTTCTGAACTCTGGACCCTCGACCAAGAAAGGTTGCTTAAGTTAGCCATAAAAGGTCACTCACAACCACCCCTGCCGTAGGTCATCCCAAGTGGTTCGCTACATTTCGTGACTTAGCAGGGGTGCCCGCGTTCATGGGGTGAGGTTTGTCTAGGTCTTGGCGGTGGATGCGTTTGCCCACCTACTGCATGGTGGGTCAGATCGGGTGAGAACTTTTTTTCCTATCCTGATTATCTCGATCCATTCGCCTTGCACCGCAATGGGAGGGATGGATTCATACGTCCGTCACTCTTGAGCACACCGATCCCCAAATTCAAACCCACCCCTTATACCTTTTTCCTTCCCAGAACTTCCTCTCCTTTTTTCCCTAAAAAAACCCTCCACACAGCATCCATAAAATAACATAGACCCCGAGGGAAATTATTTTCTTCAGATCCTCCTGTGTGAACTATTGTAAAAAAAGAAAACCTTCAGAAAACTAAAGTAGACAAGAGTGGGGAGGCTACGAAGCACTACATAAAGAGGAGACCAATTATACTTTCTAAGTCTCTTACTGACTAAATCCTATAGATTTATTTATGTTTTAAAGTAGATACTTTTTAACTATTTTTTTAAAGGAAGTTTTTAAAGATGTATTTGTCTGTCTCTTTTTATTGTCGCTATTTTATGTTTCAGTTTAAAGTTTAAAAAAAACTCACTACCAGTCCCTGTTAGAACAGTAAATTACAGCTATTTTCATAATTTATTAAACCCAAATTATCGATGGCAAGCATTTATGAACACGCTGTCAAACTAAACAACCTCGTTGTGACCATTAAATCGTAATTAGATTATATTCTTACAATTAAATGTTACTCACAACATCCTAACCTAACTAATAATTGATTGGGTATCATTTATTTACGATTTCCTAACCCCTAATAGTCGGTTACCGGCAGTGCTAATTGGCGGGTAAAATTGTAAAGCGCGGGAACCATGTCGGTAATGTAAAGAACTGTGCAAACGAATTTTGTTGAAACACCGCCCACAGGGGAACTGCAGTTTTCATACACAACTTAAATTTGAATTTGAGACCAAAGTAATTGAACAAACTAAAAAAATACTATTTTAATCAAAAGGTACAATAAACCTCGTTTTTTATTTACCTTTTCCGTTTAATAAAATGCACGTCCTTGATGAAGTTATTGAAATGAAATTATTAGGGTCTTAAGTTAACTGATTAACAGATAGGCAAATAGCTGACGTATCATCACGAGACGTCGCGTCGGGTATTTACAGAGCGCCCAAGCGCTACCGAAATATCCCGAATGAGCGCTTTTATCATTACCTACCGTGACGATTCACGATTACGGTACCGTGACGGCATAAAAAGGCAATAAACATACGTTCCTTATAATGCTGCTGGTCTTTCAAAAGATGAGATACACAATGTACGTAGGTCTGTTTCCTCCAAAGAAAAAAATTATTACTTTAATGTAGAAAGAGCTGCAGCATTGTAGCGATGAAGAACGTACGTTTTTGCCTTTTTTGATGTCACGGTACCGTAAACGTGGATTGTTCATACCTTCAGGGGGGCGGTAGAAGACCAAGAGAAAATTGGGGGGCGTTTCAGACTTTCAGGGGGGCGGTAGGAGACCCATACCATCTTATTTGGGGCCATCTATCCACAAAAATAATTTCCCTATCCCATTACGCCCCCTCCATTGTGGCAAATGTGGTATCCCAATACGCCCCTTCCGTCGTGTTATCCCGTTTTACGCCCCTCCGTTGTGGCAAATGTAACCCTGTCGTGGTATCCCATTATGCCCCATTCGTCGTGGTATCCCGTTACGCCCCTCCCGGTCAATTGCTGTTTCGGATTCACGACTTAGGGGGCGCTAGGAATAAAAATATTCTCAAAGTGGGCGGTGGGCAAAAAAAGGTTTAGAATCTATGGGTTAGGGTTATGGGTTATTTAAAAATATTTACTTTTCAAAGAAGTGTTGAGTTGATTTCATTCTAAGTTGGCATGGAATCTTTACGAACATGCATTGGCAATATACTCCGTTTTTATCCTAAAACTGTCGTAATTATCTGTGGTTATCAATGTCGCATTAGCATTAATCTGATTTAATTCCCATATCATGTTAATATTATATACCGGCTTATTAACGCGCTCGCTCTGATACCTACTGTATTATTCACTTATCCACATTGTTTGTATTTAGTAACACGAATTGAATGACGTGTAATTATTAATGGGTGAAATCCGCACTGGCTTTCCGTGGCTACTCACAGGGTACAGAGCTCACCCCAGCCTGAAAATGGGACGTCATTTCCCAATGAATAGATTATGGGAATCCTCAAGGGAAGTGATAGGGTGACCAAATATTGGCCATGTTTTTTTTATATGTTTTATTCAGTGTATGGCAGATGTGCATACCTTCATCGTTTATTTATTTATTTACGTCATAGTGGGCTTTTACACGAAATTAATATATTACAGTCATATTATTAACTATGTTATTACTATAAAAAATGTCCTGGATCTTGATCGAGAACTACTGTGACAGATGATAAAAGATATCTCAACCTTTACTGTGCTGCAATACGATAATCATTCAGTTAATATCATTTTTATCGCAAGTTTATATATAATTCTTACCGCTAAAGATAATGTATAAACCCAAAATAGTGCATTCTTAAGGGGTCTCCACACGGTGCTGCCGCAGCACCAACTGCCGCAGAACTTTAGTTGACTGTAGTCAAAAGCGCCAGCCGTATTGTTATTATAATAACAATACGGCTGGCGCTTTTGACTACAGTTCTGCGGCAGTTGGTACTGCGGCAGCACCGTGTGGAGACCACTTTACTCTCTTTAGTAGTTTTTTCTTGTATCAGCACAGTTGTTGTATTAATTGCTATCCTCACTATTCACTGTTCTAACTATATGCTACCTCCCTTGGCCGAAACCCACATTTTCTCAATACTAAAAAAACTTACTTCTTTTTCTCTTTTCTATTTTTTTTATTGCTTTACCAATTTTCAACATCATTGGGTACATACTAGTACCGTATGTTTAAACTAGACTTCACTCACAGTAACTATCCTTCATTGGTCACTATGAAACAGGCAGCCGTCTAGTATGGTGATGTAATGTATCTTTTTTATAATTTTTTTTTTTATTATTATTGTATAAAAAATTGCGTACAATTGAAATTTCTTACCCGCTAAGCTACTGCAAGTAGCTTGTCAGCAGGAGATTAGTTCCGCAGATTAGTTACAACTACAAATTAAATAATCATAAACGCGTTAGCGTACCAACAACAATCAACAAATACCTACACATATAACATACCTACCAACATTGTGATGTGGAATAAGAAAATATTTATATATTTTTTAAATATCACGAAAATGTTGAAAAACAGCAATAGTAGTTAATCACATAGTAGAGGTCACCTCAAGTGGTTCGCTACGTTTGGTGAATTAGCAGAGGTTCCCGGGTTCATGGGGTGAGGTTGGTCCGGGTCTTGACGGTGGATGCATCTGCCCACCAGCTGCGGGGCAAGCCGAATCGGGAGAGACTGGTTGAGGGAGACCTTTTGACATCTCCATTAGTAGGTATCCTCTCGGCACTCCACCTTGCACCGCGGTGGGAGGATTAGATTCATACGTCCGTCACTCCTCGAGACACCGACCCCCCAGATTCCTGCCCAACCTTCGTACCTTTTCCCTTCCCCGAACTTCCTGTCCTTCCTTTCCTTAAAATACCCTTCACACTGTCAAAGATGACATAACCCCCGAAGAGAATAATTTTCCTCCGGGCCGCTAGCGTGTGGAGCTGAAGTAAAAAAAAAAAAACAATTCTTTAAATAAGGTTATCTAATGAAATGTGCACCAGTGTAAAATGTAACATAAATTATAAAATTAATTGTAAAAAAATGTGGAGACGTACGAGACTTACTTAAACCAGTTACTCCTGATATTATTTGAAGTAAGAATTAAAATTAAATTTTGGTCTCCGGTGAACGTCATTATGGCAAGGAAACCGCCATTGGCTGGTAAGACGGCTGTCACCAACGTTACCCCAACGCCTACTACGGTTCTTTAATAGGCTTTGCGTTACCCAGCGTGACGTCAACGCCGCCGAATTCAGGATAAAATGAATATGTCGTATTGGCGGTAAACAGAAAATGACACATTTTAGATCGATATAGAAAAATTATTCGTCAACATAAAAATACCTTCGTCATCGAAAT
Organism: Limnephilus lunatus; assembly: GCA_917563855.2. Taxonomy (NCBI): domain Eukaryota; kingdom Metazoa; phylum Arthropoda; class Insecta; order Trichoptera; family Limnephilidae; genus Limnephilus; species Limnephilus lunatus. Next base: position 2,775,477 of record OU830596.1, on the reverse strand, counting down.
TTTTCTTAATGTTTTCGAGAATAAACAAAAACATTGAAAATACCTTACTGTCGTCGAAAAAGGAGGCATTTTGTCTCGTATTTCTGGTCGGCACAAAATTTATTTATTATCAAATCCATCATTAATAATTTTAATTAATAAAACAAGATCATAGACAATCCGCTTATCAGATTGTGTAATAAAATTGTCTGGAGCTCCAAAATACCTGAAAAATACCCTCGACTCTCCTTCTTGATAGATTCTCCCCAGACGGATTTCAATCTTTAGAGTACAGACATCGGGTGGGAATGATATCCTTGTTCTACCGGTATTTCAATGTAAGATGCTCCGAGGAACTAGCGTCATTGACCCCTTCGGCACCGATGCGTAATTAGGAAACATGCCAAACGCGTGCTCAACATACGTACACGGTTAACATTTTTGTCACATGAGAACGAGTCGCTTCTTCGACTCGTTCTTGAGTTCAACAGCTCGGCTCTGGTACGATTTGCGGCCTCTATGTTTCCTCCTTCCACAACATGGGTCTCTTCAAGATCAATGTTCATTCTCTCCTCTCCTTAAAAAGACCCTCCACACAGCATCTCAGATGACATAGGCCCTGAGGGAAATTGTTTTCCTCAGGGCCTCCTGTGTGGAGTAAATGTAAAAAAAATGTACTTACCTAATTAATATTTTGTATTGGTGTTTTCAGTTAAAAATTTAAAAAAGGAATTTTTTCACTTACCATATTTTTGGAATCTACTTTGTAAAGTAGGTCGTATTTATAGTACCATAAAGCCGAATTAGAATATATATAAAAAATAAATTAATAAAATAAGTTTTTCAAGTTTTTCGCGAAATACTGTCACCCCAATATACTGTGACAATGTCCACCCTCTCCAAGCAAATCGATTTGGAATTATAGCGGCAGGAACTGAGGCACGCCACTGAAACGGTAATTATACATTAGTGGTCCTCAGTCCTCAGGGCCACCGACTGGGTTCACTTGGTGCTGCATACCCGCCACTGCGATATGCTCAGTGACGTGCGTCGATCTTTGACGAAAGTGTGGCTTTTCAGTGATTAATCAAACTAGTTTTTTTTTACATTATCCCCACACATGAAGCCACGAGGAAAATATCCATCTTTGGGGATGCTGGTGGACGGTCTTTTGAGAAAATGAAGGAGATTAAATTCTGGGAAGGAAAAAGGTACGAGGCGTGGATAGGAATCTGTGGGTCAGTGTCTCTATAGGAGTGACGGGCGTATGAATCCATCCCTCCCACTGCGGTGCTAGGAGATGTTCCGAGAAAGTCCGGCTGGAGAGATTAAAAAGTGTCCCTCAACCAGCCTCTCCCGATCCGACCTGCCACGCAGGTGATGGGCAGATGCATCAACCACCAAGACCCTGACAAATCTCACCCCTAAACTCGAGCGCCCGTGCTACGTCACCAAACGTAGCGAACAGCTAACTTGGGTGAACCTAGTGAAGTTACCGTCTGCAAATTAGGTATCAGTGGTAATTATGCCGATCCTCTGGGGAAATTATAACCAACTTTTCAGTATTTTGTACCTACTGCACGCCGCTGAATACTATTCTGAACTTTGGGTGGTGAGGGGACTGAGGGGGGTGGACCTCCCGTCGCTAATTGACAGTTTAAAGCGCAGGGGTTCTTACTTCGAGCAAACTACGGTCTCTTGGGGAACCATGAAATTTTATTTATTTATTAATGACGCCTACGATTTGCCAACGTTGAAAATCAGTCTAATCGTAATCAGTAAAATCACATTATCAGTTAAAAAAATTATAAAGTAGAAAATTCGTTTTCTTGTTTCCAGCAAAACTCTGATACAATGAAGTCTCTGGGGCCTGACGCTAGTAAAAACTCAAGGGCGCTGTATTATACATAGATGTTATGCTGCGTATAAACCTTTTGAGAAAGCTCGTGCCGAACCACGAATTATGGGTAATGAACTAATGAACGGGGGTACGCGGCATCTGACGTTATTATTACGCTTACGTCTGTACTGTTGAAATATAAGAATCCGACTACGAGTTCAATTCTCACGCCACGCCTTACGCAAAATCGTGTTTGTACGTGGAGAACCGAATTAAAGCAGGACGGCGTAAGTACCTACTATTGGATTTGTACTTTCGTGAATCTCTCCGGGTATGGAGAAATGGATAGTAAGATTATTATTGTAACTGGCAGTTGGGAGTAATAATACCACGTTGTGATTGTACCACGAGTCTATACATATGGCGTTATTGCCTGTCACGGTAATTTGTCCCGGTGACTAGCTGTTACTGGATTCCAGTGGATCCAAGGAACCGGCTATTTTTGGAACCAGTTCCTATCGGATTTATAAAATGTACACTATTTTTTTTTAATAATAGCGGGCTTCATCTTAGATATCTCCCTTTCTTCTTCACCAGCCGCCTGTTTTGATTTACGTAAGAATAAAACGTCACCGAAAAGCGTGTTTCATTTTATTTTGCGAAGTTCATCCACAAAAATATTTATTACTACAGAACTTATTATTCCACATTTTTCAATAAAACCATAACCGAAAGTGGGTTCGTAAGAAGGAGATTTTGAAATTAAAAACAGTTATTATACGCCTAATACTTTATTTTTTTCTGTGCTTATAAAAAAACTTGTTAAAATTTTTCTCGATTATTTCAATGGTTCTACTCATTATCATCATCACTCCTGGCTCTGCAACCCCTGGTGGGTCTTGGCCTCCTCAAGAGTCTTCCTCCATGCACTCATCACGGTTTTTTGCCAGCTCTCTCCAGTTTACAATCTCCAAGGTTGTACAATCTTAAGCTTGGTCTTCTCAGGCTCCTTCGCTCTGTCCAAGGGCGGATTTAGGGGGCACGTGCCCCCCTTAGACGGTATTTTTGTGTACTGTGGAGATTCCATCACAGTCCATACTTAGAAGCAAAAACTGTCTTTAATAAACATTTAATTTTTCTATTGTTGACACTTTCATAAACCTTCCTATACATACTTGAATTTGTAGAAATAAACTTGAAGCATGATACTTCAAGTTTATTTCTAACAGTAATTGTTGATTTTTTTGCCCGTCCGCCCCTTGTGCCCCCCCCCCCCCCCCCCCCCCCCCCCTCCCCCCTCTCCCAGAAAAAATCCTGGATCCGCCCTTGGCTCTGTCGGTCTTGAGTTCAGCAGGGACTTTGGTGCTTGATGCTCGGTCATTCTCTCTACATGACCCAGCCACCGAATTCCTTCCAGTTTTATAAATTTTATGACGTTTAGACCCTTAAACAGAGTATATAGCTCATTTTTATAACGTCTGCGCCAAAATCCATTTTCTGAAACCGATCCGAAGACACGCCTCAAAATTTTCAAATCAAAATTTTCCTTTCAAAAACATCCAGTTCTCGCTCATTCCTCTTAGTTAGTACCCAAGTTTCAGCTGCGTATGTGAGTACTGGTCTGATAAGTGTTTTGTACACTAATATCTTGGTGTTTCTGGACAGCAGTCTGGATTTTATTTGGTTTTGTAGGCGGTAATAACAGCGATTTGCGTTCACTATGCGATTCTGGATCTCCTCTGTGGTATATGTGTTCTACTAGCAGTATTTAATTAAATATTTTTAATCTAAAATATTTTTTAGGGATCTAATTTTCAAAGCAAAAACACACGTTTATTTTTAGAAAATTGAAAATGAGAAAATGAAATTACCGAAGTTCCGTCCTATGGTTCTCACTAGAGTGGGCGGGACCCGATGATGTATCTTCCGTCCCGCCCACGACACTAAATATAACCACCTTCCGCCCTTCCTCCAAACACAAAAGGGTGCAAATTCCACTAACAACATGCGTCATACGTCATACAGGTCTACAGGTTTCTACATTGAAATTGGTTACCTTCACGTCGGAGTTTCTACGAATTCCTAGAAACGGTAAGCGCCGGCAATTTATTAATAAACGCGCTTTTTATTAATTATCCCAAAAGAGCGGAAAACATGCAAGGAAAAAACTTAAATATGCGCATTTAAATGAACTGAAACTTTACCTTAAATTTAAATTCGCAAAACTAATTGAGATTAATATTATCTTTTATTTATTTATATTAATAAAAACCTGCACAGGCTTTTACAAACATGTTATATTCAGATAAGTTTTTAGATTTTCACGGCTAAAAGCATTTTTGTTGTTAGTTTTTTGGGTGTTATGCCGTGTTGCGCTACCTCCTTCTATAGCCAACGTTTCGGACAGCGTTGCAGTGTCCTTAATCAAGGCAGATCCGGTAGATCCGACGATGTGACGTCGGATCTACCGGCATATTATTTTTTTGGAATAGTAATCATGAAGTAAAATATATAGAACCCAAGCAGAAGAATAAATTGACATTGATTATTATATAATACCACCAATTTAAATACAAGAACGAAATCATTCAAACACCTTCAGTATGGCTATAGATTAAAGGAAAATGAATGTTGATCATAGAGTTTTATACCTGGGAGCCTGGGACACATCATCACAGACGATCCCAGAATATGGAAAGGCAGAGAAGAGCGACATCAGTTAGAGACGGGTATGCTGTCAAGACGTTTTTACCTATGCAGCCCAAAAGAATAGGTACTGTTCAACGTACACTTCGCTTTCACATCAGAACTGTGGGTTGAATACACTGCATCCCAATGGCATAAGTTAAAGGTTGCTTACAATAACGCTTATCGCCCACTTTTCCGCCTACCGAGATACTGCAGTGCTACGGAAATGTTCCTGCAGGAACGAGTACATACTTTCCGAGCACTTCTCAGCCACCGCATGGGAAGTTGGCGTGGACTGTGCCAATCGAAGAATGCGATCATCATCGCCATGACTGCCTGTATTGAGTCCCCCCTGATGGTCATCTGGAGACTGGAGGCGATGAAATACCCTTCGTAAACAGCTGCACGAATTCGTTTTAGTGTTTATTATCTTTTCAGTTTCATTTCGCATATTTTTCATGCTTATTCGTTTTTTTTTTAAATTTTATTTATGTGGTGTTATTTAAATACTTTTAACCTTAACCTATTATTTATCTAATTTCTTTTGTTATCTCAAAATATGGACGGTATTGCATTGCACTACCCCTGCATACATTCTGGAATAAACTATTACTTTTATTATACTTGAAGCACGTTATTATAGCTTTCTTTTAACTATATTCCGTGCAGTTTAAAACATGTAATTTTTCCATCTAACACATATTTTCATTACCTAACTAAATGAATTTTAAACTAGGAGTGGAAAATCAATAATAATTGTATATGATGAAATCCTGAGTTAAAAAAGGACATTTATAAACACATATTAATACATTAACAAACAGACAGTACATAAAAAAGTAAATTATTTATATTTAAAAATCACAGTAAACAGAACAGTAATAAAAACAACTAAGGACAGGATGGTTAACATCAGAACTTGAACAATTCATCAAATTTCAAAATGAATGTTCAAGTTCTGTGAAAGGCCTATCCAAGTTAAATTATTATCCAAGTACCTACTGGGATGTGAAACATAACCGTCCCATGATAAAATAATAATATAACTTAAATATCACTCGAAAAAAAAAATATAACTCGGCAACTTGTTATTACCTAAAAACCTAAAAAGGTTTCATACAAGACATTTATCTTCTATCTATCTATTATTTATTCAATTTGGGGGCGCTGGTATGGGTACCGCCGCCCCGGAAACCATTTATTGGATAACCAATACCTCTGCCATAGGTCACCTCAAGTGGTACGCTACGTTAGGTAATTTAGCAGGGGTTCCCGGATTAATGGGGTGAGGTTCGTCCGGTCTTGGCAGTAGACGCGTCTACCCACCAGCTACATGGCAGGCCGGAACGGGAGAATATGTTGAGGAAGTTCCTTTGACTTCTCTAGTCGTACTCACTCGGAACATCGCCTTGCACCGCAGTGGGAGGGATGGATTCATACGTTCGTCAGTCCTGGACACACTGAGCCCCAGATTCCTACCAACCCCTAATATCCTTTTCCCTTCCAGGACTTCCTCTCCTTCCTTTCCTAAAAAGACCCTCCACACAGCATCCACAAAGGTGACATAGGCCCTGAGGAGAAATATTTTCCTCACGGCCTCCTGTGTGGAGCTAATGTAAAAAAAATATGCTAATGACAGACCAACCTGTAAAAGTACCAGAGTTTTTTGGCTTAGCCTATTTCAGCATGGCGAGCGATAGGTCTGTCACAATGTTGATATAAGAGGAGCATAAAAAATATTTAATTTTTAGAAAAATAAAAAGCTGTTTTTAGATCCGGCACATTCACGTTATTTTCAAAGACACCAACAAAAAAATAAAATACACAATCATGAAACTCTGTATAGGTACATATTTAATTTCTATCAAAAATTTTAATATTTATATTTAAAACAATCTTGGAGAAATAACATTGTCTAAGAAAAACCTACCCGAATACTTTTACCTACAAGTTCTTATCTTACATTTTTACTAGAGATGAAACGGATAGTTGTTTGGATACCTGATGCCGGATATCCATCGGCCGGATATTCGGCCCAGATAAGAAGAAGAACAAGAGGTATATTATGGTGCTTCAATGTCAGTATTTAATCATTTCAATAATCTCTGTGTTTTTAACGATTTTTTGTTCACTATAATGGTGATTGTGATTAGTTAATCATTTTGATTTAAGTTTTCGCTACTCTGCGAGGTATTTGTAAGTTTTTACTAAAAGTTTTTAGTTTAGATATTTACTATTTATGTATTTATTATTATAGTGAATATCTCAGAAGAAAATTTTAGTTTTTTGGAAGGCCTTATGGCTTTTTTGTAACTTTTTCGACTTTAAATAAAAGCCGTCATAATTGTAAGCCATTTTATTGATATTTACCTCACAAAGATTAATGTATTGCATTTTATTATAGGAAATTGACGTAGTAGTTGAATATCCGGTATCCGGCCAGATAGTGAATTTAGGCCGGATAGGCCGGATACCGGATAATTACTGGATATCCGTTTCACCTCTAATTTTTACATAATTAGTTACCTATTTACAATGTCACGGGCAGTGAAGGTGAAGGTGAAAGGTTTTTTTTAACTTTACGGATAAGACTGCCTAAAGGCTGAGTTTTGAGTTTAAGATCCAAATTCTGCCGCGGACGAAATCAAACTCACCGAACTTAGTATGGGATGATTAGTTGTATTGTGTATATATCTGTGTAGGTTGATTTATGGTAGGTAGGTATATTATATTATTGATTTCAATTTGATTGTTCAACATTTTCATTAAATATGTATGGTTGTCTCCCTCCCATTTATTAACTATCAATTGTTATCTCTGTCAAATATTTTGTAGTAGGTGTATAATATTTTTTCTCTCTCTGTATTTCTAACTTACCCCTCTTTATATACAACCTTATAGGAACACTATAGCCCCATTGGCTTCGAGGAGTTGGGAATCTTATTCGGTACTCATATTCGGTGGACAGTTAAAAATAATTTTGGTAATTACGTTAGAACCAAATAATTTGTTCGCGTAATAGTACCGAAGGATAAAATATTGTTGGATATCCATTATATAAAAGATGGCAGAAAAGCTGAAAGTTTTCCTATAAATCTCAATAAGAAGTGGTCAGCCGGCCCCACCCCTGGCGGATGCTCGTGAAACTAAGTTGGCGCAGATTTATGACTTTCTTCTGTGTTCACAACTGCCCCTCATAACTCATAACGGACCCATTGTGCGAGTCGAGTGCATCGTTAGTCCTCGCTCTCCCCCAAGACAAAACCTCCGGCAGTCAAGACATGGGGAGGTGCGGGGAACTTAGCTACGCATGTATCGGAGTCCTTCCAAAAATCTTTGTACTAGATACATAATTGATAGATAATACGGAATTAAAAATAATCAAGAAAATCTAATTGATTGTGAGACCATTGTAACATATATAAGTTTCTGTTTGTGATAGGATATCAATTCTTGTAAGGTCATTTCATAAAAATTCTCCAGTCGTAAAGGGTCATACTTTCAAAATGAATATTAACTCTACTTTTGACACTAATCTTCATATAAATGTTATATCAACAGTGATGGGGGCAGCAAATGTAAAATCATGCAATGTCCAATATTTTAAATATAGCGTCCTCTACGTGAAAAATCGTACGAGCTTAAAGCGTAAACTTTATTAAAGTGACCTGCCAGGTAATTATGTTTTCCGTATCTATTCGTAAATAATAAATTTAGATCGAGTCTAAGAAATCATAATAAATTGTGCAGCGCCCTTGAGGTGATTGTTTTACAAAAACGACGCTCTATAAATTATCCAATTATTATTATTATGATTCTTTGAAAACAAGCCAAAAAAAATAAAGGCCACATAAGATACTAACTAAAAAAATGTAGTACCTACCTAAGGAGCCAGTTTTTTCCACTTAATGCGCTTAGGTACTGGTGGAAAACATATTTCCCTTTTAATAATAGTGGCAACACTGTCACAGACTGTCAGTTTTCTAATCTTGCATAACCTATATCTTTATTTCTTATCTTTACGTTGCCAAAGTTCTGGACGTGTTTTGTTCGAGCCGGAAATATTACATATATTATAACTTAAAATGGTGGAACTACAGAAGCAACGCGTTGAGCAGGAGATGACAAAAATTGTGGACACTTTGGACAAACAATACCTGCGTAAAATTCAAGTAAATGGATGATAAAATATTGTGATATTTTTGAGGTTATTTGATGGACTACGCTGATTCTGAATGATCCTGCTGGGTATTCGGTTCCCATAGAAGTGTCCCATCAATATTAAATTACTCCTACTTACCTGCTTTGTTTTGTGAAGTTTGTGTAGTGTTTGAAGCATTTGGTTTTTCAACGACAAAGTTCAAATGATTTTTTTATTAAATGTTTTTTTTTTCGTTTTTCAGGGGGATATGCATCGGTGCGCAGCAAAATGCTGTGACAGTACAACCTCTTCCTTGGAATTCACACACAGCTGCATTGAGAACTGTGGAGTTCCGTTGAATAATGCCAATAATTATGTTCAGGTACACTTTAAGCTCGCTTTATTTATTATCTTCCGAGCCTTAGAATAGAAGCTACGTTTTTTCTTCAGTTTTTGTGTGTTCGAGAAGGCGTTGAATGTATTCTTAAGATATGGAAATTAAGCTTAACCTTAACCGACATACAGCAAGAAATCAGCATTTATATTCGTAGTCATATTTTTGTATGTAAACTTTCGAAATCACTTTACACAATACGAATATATTTTAGAAAAATCATTAGACTCCTTAGAAACCTTAATTACTATAAAAGACATTTCTTTAGAAAGCTTAATAAATTACTATAATAGACAACTAGTTGCATGGAAAATACTGCATTCAATACAAAATTGGCAGATTACATAAAATGAAATTTTGAACGCAGTATTTTCCACCTCCCCGAATCCATAAAGTTGTCTTTTACAGTAATTGGTGCATCAAAACATTTTTTTTAATATTCATACGAAGCGTGTCCAGTGTTTTCGAAAGTTTACTTTTTTATTTTAGTTTATTAGAGAAACCAACAGTTGTAGACAATTTATTAAAATAATTACATGTTAAATGGTTGCAAAACCAACTAAGTTGCATATCATACTTTATTCCTTCCCAGATCTTCCCCTCCTTCCTTTCCTTAAAATGACTCCACACATCATCCCCTAAGAAGACACAAACCCTGTGTGGAACTAATGTAAAGATAAAAAATAAACTTTTTTTGTTGGATGAATATCGAATCTGACAAATATATGACAGGTACAGGTTTCACAATTTTCTCTTAATAATTTATTTTTTTGTATTCCAGGGTGAACTCAGTCACATGCAGGACAAACTCCAGCGCTGCGTCATGCAGTGCAATGACGACATCCGGGACGCCATGGGACCCAATCCCAACACGGAACTTGTAAGCTAATTGTACTTTCCATAGATAATAAAATCAAGGGAGATGGGGCATGAACCATTTTTAATACAAAATCATGTGAACCACAAGTGTCGTCAACATCGTTCATCCATACTACTGCAAATCGCGTCTATACTAAGCAGTTATCATATAGTTTAGATTTAATAATATGAAGTTCTTTTAAATGATATATATCATTGGGTGACCGGACAACTCAAAATGAAATCAACTCGGAACCTCCTTTGAAAAACCATTAAAAGTGAAGAAAAAAATTTAAAAAATTGATTAATCGGCTAAAATTAGGTTAGGGTTATGGGCTGTTTAAAAAAAAAATTACAGCTTTTAATGACTTTTCAAAGAAGTGTTGAGTTCACTTTATTCTGAGTTGGCATGGAACCATTACATTGATAGGAATACCTTCAAAAGTTATTACAACAGATAGTTATGCCAATAAAAATTTAACATTCATTTAGACCCGGAGACCAATTTAGACCCGTGGTCGTCAAACTGCGGTCCGGGTCAGACATTTGTGCGGCCCGCGATATAGCAAACAATTTTGGTAGACAATGACTACCAAAACTGATTTTGCTTATGAAGTTAACTATGTAAATAGAAGTATGCAGGATAGGAACAGAAACGACCTCGATGCAGGGGACTTTTTTAATTTTCCTACTGTTGGACAGTTGCTGCTCTATTGCCGATAATATCTATCAAGATACGGTTAATCCGACTTGAAGGAATATTTGGTAGAAATTGAAAAAGATTTAATGATGTGAGAAATATTAAGAATTATTTAATTCTCGTAGAAAACCTTTTAGCATTTTGAAAACGATGACATGAAATTATTCAGCCAGTTTGGATTCTCTAAAACACAGTTGATTAACAAAGTCATTAAAATACGACACACAACTCTAAGCTCATTTCATTCAACATCAGTAAAAGCAGAAGTACATTGAATTTTGGAGAAATGTGTCTAGCAACTTTAAATGTTTACGCAAAAAAATTTATGGCGATATTTCCCTCGTCTTATTTCTGAAGACCCAATGAGGATTGCATGTAATCCCAAAGATGACAAAAAAGAAATAATTAAAAAAGTATAACACTGTAATACCTAAATTACATGGTAGTACATATAAAATTTCATAAATGATATGTTTTCCGTTCTAATAAAAATCTTGAATATGCAATTTTTTTTTTTTCAATTTATGTATATATGTATCCACACCCATTCACATAAAGTTAGGCCTGCATTGCTAATATTGCCCTAAGTGGTCCTTGACCAGACAAAGTGTGACGGCCGCTGATTTAGACCTTTAAAAAAAGGTCAACTGATGTCCAATATAAATAAAATAGGATATGCTTAACGAGACACTATCATTTAAAAAGGTAGAAGCCAAAAATATGGGAAAAATTAGTTGAAGATAATACTTCTGAATTTGAAATAGGAGATCGACAAAAATGACTAAAAAATTAGAGGTCCCAGGAGATCCTGGGTTTGAGTCTCAGTTGTGACCGTTACCTCTTTATTTCTATGTGTTTTGTTCTTTTTCATATTTTTGTTTCGATTTATTATTATTACTTCTTCAATGCTATAAATCATACTTCAACCAATTTATTCTTCATAACCTTGAATATATATTTTCAACTAGGCTCTAGCAAGTATAATTTCAGTAATAATATCTTCTTTTTGAAGTGAAAATTTCTTTAGCACCGTTGTGATTTGAAACTCGATGAAATGAAAAAGAGACAAACACACACCTGTAGGATTTAGACTTCGAGAGAATGAGATAGAATAATCGGTCTCCTCTTTGTGCGGTGCTTCGTAGCCTCCCCGCTCTTGTCTACTTTAGTTTTCTAAAAGTTTCACTTCTACCGCATGAGAATTGCACACTCTGATTTTATTTATTACCTTCTTCAATGCTATAAATCATACTTTAGCCAATTATTCTTCATAACCGTGCATATATATTTTCAACTTGGCTCTTGCAATTGTAATTTCAGTAGACAAGTAATATCTTCTTTTTTACTTCTACAAGGAACCACGTGAGAAAGTTTGCTGTTTAATATTTAATATTAATATAATATAATTGATTATAAATTTGTTTTACATTTTAGGCAGACAAAATGACGATGCAGTTTGAACGGTGCGCCACAAAGTGCGTGGACAAACACATTGACTCCATCCCTAACCTGATGAAGTCCATGAAGATTGTGTTGGCGCAGGGAGCCCCCACCAGAAAGCAGTCATAGTAAAACCGGAACTTGTCATTGAATCAATCTTGGGATCAATGCTCCGTGATTTAACTATAGTATAGAGAGAGAGTCATTGCATTTAGTAGGTAGCTGCAATGTATATATAAATTGTCATTGTTTGAATGGAAAATATGAGAAAAGTCTTTGCTAGTGAGTAATGTAAACAGTGACAGTAACAAACAAATGCCTGATAAAATGCCTTGTTACTATGTATGCTGCCGTTAAAAGCAAAAAGGCAGCTAGAAATTTTCAATGGTCACATTCTGATGTACTTACTGGTGATACTTGGAGATTTCTAAACATTGTTGGGTTATTCGTAACCCGGGAATGTTTTTTTTTTTTTTAAATATAACTATCTCCTCTCCATTCTTACCTCCGTGTTATTAAATCTAATCTAATAACTTTTCCATAATCTAATATATATCATTTACATCATTCTAATAATGTGTAGTTTACGAACTTGAGAATGGTTTATTGTCTATGGTTGTGTGACAAACCTTTATCAAATTGATGGCCGAAAGGTTCACGCTTTGGGATTTCATTTAATTATTTTTAAATTTTGATGTAATTCTGTCTGAATTACATATTCTTGGCTGCTATTTTTTCAGTGATATTGACTTCTAGATAAATAATAAAAATGCATCTTGTAAGAAATTATATTGTAAGAAGATCGGCGGCCATCTTATCCGTCATTTTTAATTTATTTAAATTTTATTATTTTTATTGATTTTTAATCTCTGTAGTAACCAACTGGCCTGGAATAATAATCTATTACACAGTAAAACAAAGTTGCTCACGTTGTATGTACGCTTAGATCTTTTAAATTACGCAACGAATTTCATGAGATTTTCACCAATATCCCCTTTCATCCCCTATATCACCCTATCGGGTGAATCGTAAGGAAGGTGTTAAAATTCTGGAGTGATCCTTTTAAATAAAACTCGTTCTAGACACAAACTTTCACTTTTATTTCAACTATTGAACATGGATAAGTTTTATAAGAAACGGTGAGAATAATAAATGCTACACTAGCCCTGACTTATGAGCTTGTTTAATATTGAGTTTATTGTAGAGAAAGAACGTAAAACACATGATGCGAGCCTTTTTAAAGAGTAACTTCCATACTTGTAAATAAACACTGTCATTCTGAATGGAGGGAGAACTAACTAGTAGATAAAAATGAAACCTACAATATCGACCAATAACCTAATAATATCCATAAGCAAGGGCTCACACCATTTTGGTTAAACATAGTAATTTGAATTAATCGACCACAGATGTCGGTAGCCTTCAATTTTTAACAGAAGGTTTAGGTATATAATTTGTCAAGGTTTTGTGTAAATTGATTGAAATGTATAATAAATAAAGGGAGCGGGCTGGCAAACGGGCGATGTGGATTTGATATGTATGCAAATTAACAGATGGCATTGGTTATAAAGATTGGGTAATGGCTTGTCAGTAGATGGCGTTATGTTTCGTTAGCCACAGCCACGTGTGGCCAGGTCAGCTAGTGTATAATATTATTGGTTGAATTTAAAAAAATATATATTTTTACTACCTCACATCAAAGAATTTTCTTGTATTTTCTTTAACATTGCATGAAATGTTTTTAAAAACTAGGCTAAGAGAATTAACAGATGACAAATTCGATTAAAACGCTACCTCCAAGTAGAAAATACGTGATTTCATCAAAACTTGACAGTTTTGATAATTTTGTTTTGGCCCCAAAGTTGATTCCGTATCTTTTGCGACAGCCTGATGCGTATTAAATCAGCCGTATATGTCATATTTTGACAGTTTTCTTAAATGCAGTATTCCGTATCATGCTAAATACTGCCCTTGTGTTAAGACACCAACTCTTAAAAATAGTTACGCTAAGGCCAGAGATGACGGCACGTTTGCCGTGTAATCCTCATTAGTCGTGGGAAAATTTGCGAATCGATTTTCATCGCATACAAACATCAAAATAATACGACAAACAAAAAGTCATTTATGAAAGCTTTTAAGGCTTATATGTAAGTAGTTTTAATAACTAACAAATAGTAATTCTTGTTTTTTAAGTAGGTAATTATCCATTTAACACATGACAGCCATAGACAAGTCATAAAAAATGCAGATTTAACAGCTGATAAAGCACGACGGACGCCTTTCGGTGTCCAACGGATTTTGCCTTTTTGTCTTAATTATCTCGTTACGTTGACTTCACGCAAAAGATATAAATTCACACAATACAATACACTGCCGTTTATATTTCATGTTATATGTTGTTGCATTCAATCTTAACTTTCAGGATACAAAACCGAAACAGAATAAATGTAATAAGGTTGCAAGCCAAATTGCATCATCAATTGGCTTGCAACCATTTCAATATGTAAACTAGTCCCAACGAGAGCTCTTACGGAGGTCATCGACGTTCATTCTCTTTCTTCACTCACGTGTCTCTATTCAAGCATCTTGTTTGAAAATTAAAAAGAAGATACTAGAAGAAAGCTTATGTCACAAACGATCTCTCGTTGGGACTAGTATAAAAGTCACTAAATAAATAATACAAACTGCCATACGATTCTGTATCTTTTGTGGATACGGAATCCATACCATACGTAATCGCCTGTCAAATTTGTATGATTGTCTATGGCCTACAATTACTTTTTCAACTAGTTTAAAATACGAAATGATTTAAGTTTACAAGATTATTTATTCATTACGTTTAAAGAACCTAATAACCTTTTTTACACACGGAAATAGTTGTTTCTTACAGTAATTGTTGAAATGAAGTGCAGTTCCCATAATCCGTGCTTAAAAATACAGCGGTTAGTGGAATAATTAATGTATTTCGTCCCCAAATATTCAATTATTCGGTAAGTGGACACTGCCTCAATAGCATTGCCTTAAATAGGTTCTTAATTTGAGCAAACTAAGCAATTCATGCGTATTTAGATTGAAACTTATTATTTATAGGTTCTTAATTTGAGCAAACTAAGCAATTCATGCGTATTTAGATTGAAACTTATTATTTATAGGTTCTTAATTTGAGCAAACTAAGCAATTCATGCGTATTTAGATTGAAACTTATTATTTATAGGTTCTTAATTTGAGCAAACTAAGCAATTCATGCGTATTTAGATTGAAACTTATTATTTATAGGTTCTTAATTTGAGCAAACTAAGCAATTCATGCGTATTTAGATTGAAACTTCGCAAATGTCAAATCCATGTTATATGACTTTAGACATACTTTAAATGAATAAATAATCATATATATTTCAGCATTTCGTGTTTTAAACTTCAAAAAGCATTTGTAAGCCATAGACAATCACCCAAATGTGACAGGCGATTAGAGATTCCATATCCACAAAAGATACAGAATCACTCTTCTGAATGCCTTCCATGTAGATTATAATGGAAACCGATGTCTCCACTGACTTACTACTTTTTGCTCTTTCATTACCTTGTTGTATTTCGTCATTCTATTTTGTCGAAATGAAAATTTCATAGTGAAATTTTTTATTTAGAAATTTAACTCCTCAGGTTAATTTGTTTGGTTTAGCGAACAAATACCTATTACGCGTATAATCAATTTGTTCGCTTTGGGAACAGCCCATTTGGTTTCATGGAAATTGTTGTGTCTCTCTTACTGTCATGGTGAGAAATATGATTTTAACGGTGTTAGAAAGAGAAGAGAGAGATCGAGCGAAAGAAGTGTATAAGGTATGCAAGAAAAGAGTAAGTGTTGGAGTGAAAGAACGAAAGAAACGCCTGGAAGAGGAAGAGGGGATAAAAATGACAAACCACTTCCAAGAAAACATTAAACTGTTTTGGAAGGAGGTCAAAAGGTCCCGGAGTGGTCCAGAGAACGGAAGCATGAAAGTGATAAAATCGAAAGATGGGCAAATGTTGACGAATGAGAAAGAAATTAAAGAGAGATGGATGAAATATTTCGAAGAAGTCTTCGAAAGTAACCCGGGTGACTGTGATCCCAGCGGTGAATCGGGTGTGAACGATGATGTAGTGAATGTTACCAAAATCAGTATGGATGAAATAAAAAGATCTATTAAATGTATGAAAAATGGTAAGGCTGTGGGTTTCGACAATATTGCTGCCGAATACTTTAAGGGGGATAGCCGTATTACTCTCACATGGTTGTGCAAACTTTTTAATCAATGTTTAGTGGAGGGTTACACGCCACTAGATTGGAGAAGGGCTGTAATCATGCCATTGTACAAAGGTAAAGGGTCACGTATGGAATGTGGGAATCATAGGGCTATTAGCCTTCTTAGTTCAGTCGGCAAGCTATATGGTAGAATATTGATTGAAAGGGTAAGAATGGAAACGAAAGATAAAATATGGGATGTGCAAGGTGCTTTTATGAGTGGAAGAGGGTGCATGGACCAGATTTTCTCATTGCGTATGCTCACTGAGAAGTTTCTTGCAAAAAACCAGAAACTCTTCTGTGCCTTTGTAGATCTACAAAAAGCATACGACCGAGTTGACAGGAAAAAGCTATGGAAGGTATTGTCCAAGTATGGAGTGAATACGAATCTCATACAGGCAATTGCGTCTCTATATGAGGGAAGCGTTGCATGCATTAGGGTGAACGGCGATTTTACGGGGTGGTTTGACATCACGAAAGGTGTTAAACAAGGCTGCGTAATGTCGCCGTGGTTATTCAATCTATACATGGATAATTGTATGCAAGAATTGAAAGAGATGGGATTGGGCGCGAAATTGAGTAATCTGAAAGTATGTTGCCTTTTGTATGCTGATGATGCGGTGCTGATATCTAACAGTATGGAAGATCTACAGTCTCTCGTGTCAAGGATGAACGAAGTATGTATGAAGAATGAGTTAATGATGAATGTAAGTAAGTCTAAAGTCATGGTGTTTGAAAGAGAGAGTACGAAAACAGTATGCAATATAGTTGTGAACGATGAATGCTTGGAGCAGGTGGATGAGTTTGTTTATTTGGGAAGTATGTTTACGAGAGATGGGAAGGCTGAAAGAGATATTGAAAGAAGGGTGAATGCAGGTAACTCTATTAATGGAGGACTGAACGCCGTTGGCACCAACAAAAAACTGTCCAAAGACGCGAAACTAGCCGTCCATAATGGAGTACTGGTACCTACCCTGATGTATGGCAGTGAGGCATGGAACTGGCAGAGGAAGGATGAAAGTAGACTGAATGCTGTAGAAATGAGATCCCTGAGGCGTATGTGTGGTAAAACCATGTATGATCGTGTGAGAAACGCGGAGATCCGCAAAGAATGCAAGGCTGATGTAAGCGTAATGAGTAAGATCAAGAAAGGAACGCTCCGATGGTTCGGGCATGTAGAGAGAATGAACGAGGAAAGGAGTGTAAGGAGAATATATGACGCAAATGTGAATGGTAGAAGAAGTCGGGGACGTCCGAGAAAGACATGGCACGACCAAGTGAATCAGATACTTGAGTCGGGCCATGTGAAGAGTCGGAATAATAGAAGAGCATGTATGAGACGGTGTATGAATGTGAACGAGGCAAGGAGTGTGTGCCAAGACCGAGTTGTTTGGCGGTCCGTCCTCTCTGCCTACCCCTGCGGGGAAACGGCGTGATGGTTAGTTAGTTAGTTAGTTAGTTAGAAAGAGAAAACACTACTATTTATATGAAAAGCTAGAAGTTATCCACAGAAAAATTAAAATTTGCACCTCTATGAAACCAAAGGTTCTGACCGCAATTTGAGAAAAGTTTGTGAAAATTTGTGATTTTTTTAATAATTATTTTTATTTTATCAAACGGAGAAAAAATTGAGGTGAATAAAATGTTTATAATACTTTTGTCTAATAAAATATGTGCTTTTTTTCATTATCGATAATTTTGGTTCAATGCTTAGAGAAAAAACGTAAGCTGAGCTATTTTTAAAACCGTTTTCGTTTACATTAAAAAATGTATTTGTTTATTTCTAATTACAAAATTTGTAAGCTTAATATTTTTATTTCTAATAACAAAATTTCAAAACATATTTCACCAGCTTTCTAAATCAGCTTTTAGTTTTCGGATACATTCAGAAATATTCCATTCATTTGGGTTTTATTACAAAACGAAATACACACAAATTATCCAACCTTCTGATAGTGTATTTAAGAAATATAATGGTCATTATGCCAGAGGCCTGAGTAGAAAAGCAATAAATAGTGTGACTTTCTTTATTTTTGATAGTAATTCCTGTTATTTACTTCTAAAAGATAAAACTTTAATATCTCATAAGTGTCAAGACCTCCTTGTTATTTCTTTGTCATTGGTATTTTCAGTATTTGTTCCATAAACAATCATGTATATACACACCAATACATACCATAAAATAAATATATGAATAAATAGATGTGCATGCTTATATGAAACAGTTTATTTTTCTTTCGCCCTTGTTTGAGAATTAAAATGGAATTAAAATATTTCATTACAATGACAACACCGAATAATGCAGGTATAAAATAAAGTACATTAAAATGTGTGGTTATGCTAAACTACCGAATTTGACATTCTACTGGTGGCCTCCTTTTTTACTATACTATTTATTTTATTTGTCAGACATCGAACAGAATTATTACCGTAGCGTCTGCATGGTTGAATTTCAGAACCCAGCTACGAGTGCATGTCAGACGCCACGTCATACGCGCCGCGCAACAAATAACATCTGTGTATGAAAAAATGTTCTCTAAAATGACCTGAAAGAATCTCCTACTTGTGATCTCACTAAAGAAACCACTCATTCACTCTGAATGCAAGTAATTATGTTCTTCAAAATGACCTTGAAAAAAAAACACATCTTTGAGATTCTTTCAAAGACAAAGAAACCATCGCTTCGTTCAGGAAACAAATTTTAATATTCTCAAAAAGTTGTCGTGAAAGAGGCTCATTTCTATGATATCTTGAAAGAAACCATTCCCTTGTTATAAATATTATGAACTAAATATACAATTTGGCTGTCCTGAAACGGGTATTCTTTCCAGTTGGCCAGACAAAGTATCATTTTGTAATATATGTGTATGTGTATATAAATAAATGTGGAATTTCACACAAAGCTACCATTATAACTCAGTTTCGAATTCAAGAATGTAGCTACTTCCGTCAGCAGGTCGGACAGGGACGTCTCCCCCCTAGGTATAACTGCTACGAATTTGTGAATATGTGGTATCTCTCGATTGACTGTAATTTATGTTGTATCAAGTGGCTATATATTACATATGACGTCATTCCTCTGTCTCGGTTACTTTGTCCCGGTGACTAAGCTACACTGGATGACAGTGGATCTGAGGAACGGGCTGTTTTTGGAATCAGTTCGTATTGGATCTATAAAATGGTCACCAACACTAAATGTAACGTATAAGTATGTAAAAAAATATCCCATCGCAATGCAAGTAATACCATATGCAATAAATCTGTGTAGATAAAAGTTTTTTTAAACCTTCAATTCAGATTTTCTCTCCCACATTGTTAAATTTATTGTTTTCTTTGTTTTTGAAATAGGCAATTCACACTAAAGAGAGTGCTCTGTGAAATTTATTCTGAAAATGTATAATAATTAATTTGTTATAATTTTATAATAAAACGGAAATAAACAACTGTATTCTCAACTATTTGTTTCTTTCAGTGTTATTATTTATTTGAAGGTTTAGTACGTAAGCTAGTCAAGAATGTGTTTATTGCAACCTTTTTCCCTCAAAAATTATTTGGATTTCCCTCCATTCGAAAATAAAAAATTTCCCTTATTCAAATGACGCAGTTGCCACAAAAATACTAGGGATTGCCCTGAAATACTGGTTGATTCCAATTTCCAATGCAAAATACCAAACATGTTAACAATTGCCGTTTTGCGTACCGTACAAGAACTAACTAAGAAACGTAAGGTAAATTTTGTTTTTTAACTGATTCTTTGTATAGTTCCAGTTCTTCCCGCTCGGATCGCTACTATTTTTGATTTGTACATAGATTCGTTTGCGGGCGTGCGCACTCGTCACTAGCCTCACATCCAGGGTTGCCGATTTG
The DNA here is from genome assembly GCA_917563855.2 of Limnephilus lunatus. Taxonomy (NCBI): domain Eukaryota; kingdom Metazoa; phylum Arthropoda; class Insecta; order Trichoptera; family Limnephilidae; genus Limnephilus; species Limnephilus lunatus. The sequence goes on along the minus strand of OU830596.1, from coordinate 2,755,289 downwards.
TGGGTAATTCCCCAAATTGCGGGGAATTTTTAAGATTTTTCTAGAATTGGGTATTTTGCGGGGATTCTGGGCATTTTTTGATAATCCAACCTTTTTGAAAATTATGTATATTCGGAGGTAGATTTCGTAGTTTATATTATGGCAGCGTTGTAACATTTATTTCTAAACAATAATAGTTCGGGACCCTAACTCGAAGACACATGAATTTGCTAGTCGTAGAACTTCTAAGATAGAAGGATCCCGCAATTCTTGATGTCTCCCAACATGGATTAAATGTAGATGACGATGCTGAAAGTTACTGGGCTAAAGTGTTTGCCCCAAAAACCAATACAGGACGATACTTGTTCCCAAATTTAAAAATTATAATAAGTTTATTGCTCGTGTTGCCGTTTTCCAACGCTTCCGTTGAGAGGAAATTCAGTGTTCTTAAAAATTTTAAAACAGAAAATAGAAATCGCCTTCATACAGATAATGTGGTAGCATTCATGGCTTCTCGAGAAGGGATTAAAAAATAAGGAGGAAGTTTGAAGTTTAATCTTTCAAACAAAATGTTAACCAAAAAAAAAATTAATCTTGTATTGTGTATATCATAATATGTTTAACCAATTTTTTTAAAATAAAAAATGCTATTTTCAATAGAATTTAGTTTTATTTTGGAGGCAGAATTATAAAGAAACTTTTGGGGAATTTGATATTTTGCTCTCCCCACTTTGGGGATTTTGAACATTTATTGCGGGTGTTTTAGAACATAAGCATTGGCAACCCTGCTTACAGCGTAGAAATCGTGTTTTTCACCAATCTGAAATTCGTAAGCTCGTTTATCGGAACGAAATTTGTGTGGCTGACGACCCTTTGTTTGGAGTTATGACGTTAAGTGCCCTCCCGGCATTAAATTGTGTTAGTAAAGAAAGTTTATCCCGCAGTAAACCCTTACCAAGAGCCATGCCTTCGATAATTTCTAGTAATTGGTGAGTACAATCCAAAATATCCTGCGATTTTTCTCTCGGACCTCCCCGGCGGCCATGTTGAATCTGACTGTCATGTTTACAATGATTTTGTTTATATCTCAGTTGTTTTGTTATGATTCTCTAATCTAGATAGATAAACCCTCGCAAATAATCTGTCCATATATTATCTGTTTGTCGAAATATTTAAAACATTGTTATTTTATCGGCTTCTTACTGGATTTTTCCCAGGCTGAGCTACTGAGCTTTATCTCACACCAATACATTCTTTGTCCCTGGTTGCTATTTCATGTTCCCAAGTTGCCGAGTTCTCATTCCCTTTTTTATAATATAATAGGGTACTCAATGACGAGAACTGGTTTCGAATGTTACTACTAATAACGGAAAGTGTTAAAATCCCTCATTTTACAATTACAAGCAAACAAACACCTTCCTTGTAATATTTACTCAGTACCATTCTAATTGGTATCGACTACACTGCAAACATTGACTACAATAAATTTTTCAAAATTAATGAAGTCAAATAATGTTTGGAAATAACTAGTTCTCACTGGTTTTAACTGAATCCACGATTATATTCTCAATAACTGAAAACAAACAATAATTTAACATACTTGATTAGGTACAATAATTAAAAGTATAATAATATTATTATTATTAACGAACCGTATGTATACGGTTCGTTCGCACATAAAAATGTTTGCATAGGTACTTCTGTCCAACTTTCATATAATAATGTTGTCATTACAAATTAAATCTTACCTTCCGTATTTATAAAAGATTACATTTATTTCTTTGTTTTGTAATTTCAAGACTTTATCGGAAGTAAAGGTACCCAGGTATCGTTTTTTCGCCCTTGATTCAATTTCTAATGGAAGCGACCCTGTACAATTGAATAACCAAATACAATTAAAAGAAATGAAGTGATTATTTTATCGATTTGCCTCTGGTACCTATTAGAATTTACTAAGTATGTAGGTAGGTACCTGCTTTTATTCTTACTTGAATATAGGTAATTGAGACAAAAAAATTGTAGTTTTTTTTATGTCAGTACTTTTTTTTACACTAGCTCCACACAGGAGGCCCTGAGGAAAATAATTCTCAGGGCCTATGTCATCTTTGAGGATGCTGTGTGGAGGGTCTTTTTAGGAAAGGAAGGAGAGGAAGTTCTGGGAAGGAAAAGGGTATTGGGAGTGTGTCGAAGAGTGACGGAGGTATGAATCCATCCCTCCCACTGCTGTGCAGGGCGATGTTCCGAGATAGTACGGCTGGAGAAGCCAAAGGGATACCCTCAACCATTCTCTCTTGATCCGGCGTGCCATGCAGCTGGTGGGCAGACGCATCCGCCGCCAAAACCCGGACAAACCTTACCCTAGCTATTTAAGTCACCAAACACAGCGAACCACTTGGGTGACCTATGGCAGAGGTGTTGGTTATCCAGTAAATGGTCCCGAGGCATTTTGTCTGATTTATAAAGATATTTCAAAAATCCATATTTCAGCGCCCTTGAGGTGATTTTTGACAAAAACGGCGTTCTATAAATAATCCAATTATTTTTAATATTATTCATGGTTGGTTGCGTTGATCTAGAAATTCCAAACAGAAAAAGCTGTTCCGATTTTAAGACGCCAGAGCTCACCGTTGGAGAGTTTTTGCCGAGACAAACAAAATTAACATTTTCGCAGCTAACACTATTTTTTAGTTTAATTTTTATTACGAATTGGTTTACATTTTAAATACGAAAAAAATGTATTAAATAAATTGAAACTCTTCCTATAGTTTCCCTTTAGTAGAATTAATTAACTTCATATCTGGTTCATATACTTCGAGGGGAGAAGTATCACTTGCTCCATTTAATATTGAAAGGCAAGATAGAGGGTCGCCGAGGGCCTGGTAGGAGACAAATGTCTTGGCTGCGAAATATACGAGAGTGGACCGGCATTAGAAGTGTGGAGGAGCTATTCCGGGCAGCGCAAGACAGATACCCTTTCAAGAGTGATCGCCAACGTCGAAGGGACCTGATAAGGCACACAAAGAAGAATTAAAATAAATTTGTTGTTAATTAGTAAATAAAAAATATAAGCGTAAACTACAAAAAAAGTATTTTTTTCATTAGAAATGTGTGAACGCGTATAAGAAACAACTTTTTAAAAATATAGCTTCATGGGTAAAATGATGTGTAACAATTGAGGTATATTGATTAACTCTTTCTTAAAAAATATTCTCAAAATAAATAAAAACTACTTTTTCGCTTGAAACCGTGACCTCTAGACTCCGTTTGCCGAGCGATTTTTATGTCTCATCAGTCATCACCTATAGATATTCGTGGCTACATAAGGCATACTAAAAACACATGCATTTTTGGCTTGAGGCTCCGCAACCGGGCCCGAAAAGAAGGAGATGGAGAGATACGAAATTACGAATGTTAGAGGAGAGAGCTAACATTTACAGCGCCAAAATCGATGCGAAAACTGCGAAAATGTTTAATAAAACACGACTCGTTTAAAATCTCTTTAAGAGCATCTTTAGTATCATTTAAAGAAATATTGTGATTTTTTTTTCACAAATATAATTATTAATAAGATAATAGAAACAGACTTGTTTTTAATAATTTTTGGAGCATACTTTGCGATTTTTTTCTATCGAGGGAATTTCATATAATTTGCGTTTCGGCTTGGGCAGCATCTAGACATAAATAACATATATTTTTTTAAGAGCTTAAAAACTTCAAATGGGAGGGATATATGTAAGAAATCGGTAGAAATTCGAGTTGCGGCCCCTTTAGGCCCTGTAGTAAGCGTTCAAATAGAAGCAGAATATGGTTTGAAAAGGAGATATATGTAAATACGAATGTTAGGGGGAGCGCGCTAATGTTAAAAAACGATCATAATTAAGCAAAAATTGTGAAAATATTTAATAAAACACGACTCGTTTAAAATAGACCAAAAATCTCTCGACAAATGCCTAAAGCAGCATTTAATGAGATACACTTTGAACTTTTTCATACCTTTAACATGTTAGATAACAGAACGAAACGTATTTTTAATAATTTTCGGAGCATACTTTGCGATTGATTATTTTCTATCGAGTGAATTTCATATAATTACCATTTCGACTCGGCAAATGTACGGGGGCCTAGTCCCTATCTTTTACGTTTTACTAACAGCCTGTTAGCTTAACTTGGTGGTTTGAGCAAAGTTGTCGCAACTGGCTAAAAATGGTAGTCAGTAACTTAACCTGTTAAGGTTTAGTTTATTTTATCGTCGCGACCGACAGAAAAGAAACAGAAAAGTTACTTACTACCATGTCTTAAAAAATAACACATATTTTTTTAAAAACTCAAACTATAAGTATAAGGAAGTTATGTTATAAATCGGTAAAAAATTGGAATTCGACGCATTTTCATTGGTTTATCTCTTAAAGTATTTATTTGATAAGCTCCGAGCTTATAAAGTAATGTCTCAACATTATCTTAAGTACCTAGTAATTATTTCTTGTGTTATTGTTGCAGAACAATTATTATTAATAATAATTAGTGATAATGATAATATTAGGTAGGTCGGTTGGGAGTAACGTGATGCTTATCCGAATGGAAATTTCCACTTCACTCTGCGTCAACACAAAAATGAACGTAGGTATTTGTGTATCGTTTTTGGAATGAAAATATAACTAAAAGTTGAACTTATATAGTATGTTGCCGCAAACCCTTTGTTCCAAATTAGGAAGTTGAGTCCTTTTTTTTATTTATTTTTTATCAATGTTCACATTTAAACTTAAATACAATTTTTTTTATTGGTGCCCTTTTTTACTCATTTAAAGTACGCTCTAGCGTGTTTAAATCGCACTTTATGGAACGCGCGTTTTTTAAAGTTACCATGGCAACATCAACAAATCAACAAAATGTAAAGTCTAAATGTCAACTTTTAACTATAAATCTGACAGGATTAATGTTTGTGTTTTTCATTTCCATGACAACAAGATATTGTGATGTCACATCACGAATTCATTACTAGTTCTTATTTCCAAATTTTTAATAATAATATCAATATTTATGTTTTCAAAGTGTACCAATAAAAAAAATAGCGTAAAATATTCGTGGATAACTGGTCTTTAAAACACTTGCTTTATTTCGAGCACTCGGCTACGCCGTCGTGCTCGAAAAATCGCGCGTGTTTTAAAGACCTGTTTATCCACTTATATTTTAATATACTATTTTGCTGTTGTTTAAAGTTCGTTTTCATAATTAAATTAATTTTTCAAGTTTACATTGCATTAAAAGTCCGCCAAAACGAGCGGAATCAGAGCGGTAAGAGGCGGTGTGTGTGTGTGACGTCATTTGGACTCTGAAAAGCAATTCGCTAGAGCATTTTGTATGGAGATTTTTTAAATTCTTCAATAAGGAATTCCAGGTATTTTTGAAGTAAAACTTCTTTACGCACGCTCGACTTGGGGGGTAAGCTGGTGAATGCGTTACGAAAAGTGTGATGCGAACTGTAATCGACGCGAACGGTGATCGGGCGAGGCGAACGGTCGGGCCTTTACGCACGCTTGACTTAGGGAGTAAGCTGGATAAGGATAAGAGGGAGATATAAGTTAGTGAAGTTTTACTTCAGTCATGTGGTCTAAAGCACACTCGTTTTTTATCAATGTTAACCGTCTATCAGAATTAATGGTATTTAAAAAAATGATCAAGATATCATAGTTACATTCATTTTTACAGTTAGAAATTAAGCGCGCGAAGAAAACTTGAGCTTGCAGCTAGCGCCACACGCTAGCCAGTAGCGAAAATTACGACTCCCGCGCGAACTTAACTAATTCTGACAGTTACGAAATCAGCTGTTGATGGGCCGCCATCTTGAGGCAAACGGTAGCGGGTAGCGAGCAAAGTTGACCACCTTTCAACTTTTTTCGTAGATTGTCCACAATTTGCTATTTTTTGATCTAGTCTACATGAACATATTTTTTATTAGTCAAAATATTTTTCACTCATTCCTAATTGTAAATTTCCGGAAACCATTGATATGCTTGGTGTAACTCTATGAAACCAGCTCAGGTACGGGGGCTTCGTCGAAGCCAGAGTCAAGTTAGCCTCAGAAGCTGGACGTACTGTACAGGGTCCGCAGATACTGCAGATAGTAGTGAGTCGTGTGATATTAATGATACAGCACAAGTAACCCTCTTTGTTCGATATAATATGCTAGCACAAGGTCCCAAAGAAGAACTTCTTGGACTGCTGCCGCTCAAGGGACAGACACGTGGAGAAGAAGCGAGAGTTATAGAAACATATCTAGATATAGAACTTCTTTTAGAGGTTTTGATTTAATGCTTGAAAAGTGAAGATCGAATGCAACTGACCTGATTTTAATAAGTGAAGGGTGAGTACAAAGGACACAGATAGGCGGTATATAGAGGGTCACTTTATGCTTTCTCTAGCATTGAAGGTCGCGTTTTCACAATAATAGCAATTGTATCAACCAATTACCGCTAAAATGCCGTTTAACCCCCCCCCATGTATATTACATATATGGCTCTCTGGTACCTTTGTTATCCTGCAATCGGATGAATGGTATAGGAAATAATTTCATAACGCTAGGGCTCACCATTGCATATAGAAAACTTCCCCGGCAACCATACACTGAAGTTTCGTCGCAATCGGATGAATGGTTTAGGTACCGCATAAGGGACGAACAAAAAAACATTTATTTTTATATAGGTTGTATTTTCATAAAAATATACTCACATTGCAATAAATGGATCATGTTATTTTGACAGCCGCCGTGGTCGAGGGCCAAGAACCTCGACTAGCAATGTGAAGATCGCGGGTTAAAATCCTGGCGTGCGCTAATAATTTGTGGTATTCCACAATTTATTTATTTAAAAAGATTTTATATCATATTTGCCGCACATTCCAGAGTGGAGGATACTCTCAATATTGTCCTGGTGTAAGACCACTATTCAGAATTGAAACGTTGCTTAAAATGGATTTAACCGTGTTTGGTGACCAGATCTGAATCTTCTTCTTTGTGTGCCCTATGGTCCCCCCGACGTTGGCGATCACTCTTGAAAATGTCTCTCTGCCCGGAATAGCCCCTCCACACTTCTAATTCCGGTCCACTCTCGTACTTTTCGCAGCCAAGACATTTGTCTCCTACCAGGCCCTCGGTGACCCTCTATATTGCCTTTCAATATTAAATGGAGTAAGTGATACTTCTCCCCTCGAAGTATATGACCCAGATATGAAATTTTCTTGATTTTTATTAATGTAAGCAGTTCTCTACCCCGCCTGAGAATTTCTGTGTTGGTGATCATGTCGGTCCATGGGACCTTGAGCATTCTCCGGTGAGGCCACATTTCAAAAGCCTAACCTGTTCATGGTATTTATTTTCAAGGTCCATGTTTCACATCCATACAGCAAGACCGACCACACATAACATTTTAGCATTCTCTGCCTTAGTTTTAAGCTGATATTGTCATTGCAGAAGAGGGATTTCATTTTACTGAACGCAGTTCTTGCTGCTTCAATTCTGCACCTAATCTCTATATCTGGGTCAAGAGTCTCCGTGAGAATACTGCCGAGGTATCTAAATCTCTCCACCTTTTCGACATTACAACCGTTTAACTGTATCATTGATCCAGCGTGATCTAGTCGTCCAAATGTCATCCATTTAGTTTTATTGACGTTGATTGTTAGGCCCAGTTGCTCACCAGCATTATTAACAAGATTTAATATGTCTTGGAGGTCACTGATACTGTCAGCTAGTAATACAGTATCATCTGCATATCTTATGTTATTAATGACAACTCTGTTGATCTTAAGACCCTTCTCGGTATTATTTAGGGCTCTTTTAAAGACATAGTTGGAATAGAGATTAAATAATAGTGGCGACAGGATACAGCCTTGTCGTACTCCACGCTGAATGGCGATTGCATTAGATCTCTCATTCCCATGTCTTATTTCTGCTGTTTGGAACCAGTTCTGAATAGCCAACTAATTTCCCAGCTTCCTCTTCCCGTCTCCTCCCCCTCCCCAATACCCTCAGCCTCACAATATAACTAAATTGGGGTGCCATAGTCTCACTAGCTTCGGACGGTAGCAGTTGGGACTCTTGTGCAGTATTGACATAAAAAAATATCTGATATATTCCGTATAATGTTTGTTTTAGCAATTTGTAGACAGAAATTATTCACCTATTCCAAAATGTTTCGCGTATGTTGTGAATCACGGAAAAGCAAAAACATTGAATTTATTGGACACTTGCCCATTGGCAGCGAAAGTATTGTTTGCGTTCTATTAACGGATCTACGTACTATACTCAGTACTGATAGGGGCGTGTTGTTGTATATTGGACACACCGACGATTACAGACCTCTGCAGAATGCAGACAAGAGATCAAAGTAGGTTATATGGGAAGGATTGTGTACATACAAATGACGGTGTATTTTGATTTTAAACAGCACACCTAGACCTAGCCTCGGAAAGACAGAAAACGGTGCCAAATTGGTTATAGGTAGATAGGAATATATAAGGAATACCATCTAATCCTCACTCTTTCTCACGTAAGATAAGGAGAGGTTACAGTGGAGCATTCAGTAGCAGTAGCAGGTTCATTCGTACTTATCCACTGAGCTTGCGATCAAAATAAATTCTTCAAACTGTTGAATAGAGAGCGGAAAATGGTCTGTAGCACCAAGATCAGGAGAATATGATGGTTGTGAAATAACTTTCCAACCAAACTGTTGGCAGTCCGAAGGCTGAGTTCTCTCTGTAAACGACAACACTGAAGAAACAAAAAAATGACATTTCGGATATTTTTATTCTTTTACTAACAATCAACACAAAAATTTTAATTGGAAAAAATTAAGACGTGCGTAGAAATTAAAAAGACATCGGCCTAGCATGTCGAAAAAGTTCTTTCTAAAGCCGTGTTCTATTGCCTTGGGAACCAAAAACGCTTATCGAACTTTTACATCAACCATGGAGTTATACAATTAGAGGCGATATTGCCTACTGGTATCTCGTCAAAACGTGTTCCACTGGCGATAATCGGTGCAAGCTGCGCGTCGGTCTGCGTCAGAGTGTTGGAGGCCAAATCGGACTAATTGGAACCTATTTTCTCACTTAATGTCTCATCTAAATGTAATAAATTAATGTCATCTACCCATTAAACCAAATGAAGCTTGGTAGGTGATCAGCGCCCGTGAACGACACTATTTTTGTGTATGAGAGAAAAGTTTAAATTGGCTGTTGAGCACATGTAAAGTTTTTACAATATTTTTAGGTAGAAAATATTGGAAAGTTTCCCTTTTCATGCTAGGGCTCCCCTAGTAACTAGTAACCAATGCAACACATCCAACAACGCTTCTTCGATCATTGAAGTTATAGGTACACGATCGTGTTTATTTTTATGTTGCTACAAAATAATTTTCCACTTGTTACGTTCATAAACGTTGTTCAGTCATCAGTGTTTTGGATTCGCTAGCCCGAGAGGCACGCTCGTCGCGATTGCTTGCAATAATTTTGCACCAAATATTCGGGATTTTGTTCTGAAGGTTACTGAAATACTTGTCGCTTTTTGTCCTAACGGGCGTTCCTGAAGGTCGAACATAAATACCTCTTTTGTCATATTTCAATTACGATAATTGACTGAATTCTTTTAATACTCCTGATTTTATAGCTTGTTATTTTTTATGTTTACTTAAACGAACCGGATCGTGTAATTTCTGTTCTTAAAACGTCTTCCTTTTCTTTCCTTTTATCATTCGGGAACTTGGTCGATGTTTGGGTACGTCTTGAACAAAATGCGTAAAGTTTATTTATTATGAAAACCATGTTTAAAATCGGTCATTTTTTATTTTCAAAGTGAATGGAAAGTTTTTGTTGTTTTCTAAACCTTTTTTTTTAGTTAAAGTGATAATCTGATCATAAATATCGGTGTACACGTTAAAAAGGGTGTCTGTGATTTAAAATATAGAGAAAGTTGAAAATCTATACCATCCAAGATGTTGATGCACTCCGTTTGTGAATTGTACCCAAGGTATTTATACTTATACATGCATAGCTTGTATTATAGTAGTATATAAAGAAGTGTAGTGAATGCGAGTGAGAGAGGTGTTTAGTTTGTAGAACTCCATTTTATTTTTTTATTGCTTTGTAATTACATAATTTGAGGATTTTTCGACAACCATGTTAGGCACATGCCTGTCTTGTGTTGGTCATAAATTTTATAAATGATAAATTTCTTTTACAAATTCCGCTTTGTAAATTATTACGCGTGACGGCTGTTTCGCCTTCTGAAGGCATTTTCAAACTGTGGTTAGGCCACTTATAGACGGTATATTTATATTATTTCTGGATGGGTACTTATGATAAAAAAAACTTATTGCTTTTACTTTTATTGCCTATGCCCTTATTGATTTCCGATTAAAATGTCGGAAATTATTAATGGTTATATCCTTTTAATCATATATTTTTCCAATGATTTTCTATTTAATAACTCGGGAACGCCATGTTGTAAGTAGGTAGCTTGAAAACGAGCTTATGGGTCCGATTGGTTAAAAATGGCTTTTAGCTTATGCCATTGGGATGCAGTATGCAGTGTAATCTACCCAAAGTTCTGACGTATACAACCATGTGCAGATGTTTGTCTGATCTCATATCGCTACTTCTAAGAGCCTATCAATTCGATAAGTCAGCAACAGATATGCTATTCCACCGTAAAACTGCAGGTATAATTACATACGTGACTTGTAGCACATCGTCGCGTCACGCTGTGTTAGGAACATCTATCAAATTACCTGACAGCACTAAACAACCAGCCACAGAGATACCACGGTCAGTGGTCAACTGTCAATTGATTGATGATAGCCTCTGTGGTCCAGTTGTTAGGCCCTTCCAGTCTGTTGAACACATATATATCGCGTTCAATTCTTAATAATAATTGGATAATTTATATAGCGCCGTTTTTGTGAAAAATCACCTCAAGGGCGCTGTACAATTTATTGAGAATTCTTAGGTTCTATTTAATTCTACTATTTACAAATGTATACAGGAACATACTTACCTGGCAGATCACTTCCGATAAACACACTTTAATTAGAAAGTTTATGGTTGAAGAAGATACGAATTTGCACGCGGAGGACATTACAGTTAACACACTGGACATTGTACGATTTTACATTTTACTTTCTTTGCTACCTTATCACTGTTAGTACATTTAATTTACGAAAAGATTAGTGTCAAAAATAGAGTGGATATTTATTTTAAAAGACTGGATAATTTAGGACTCTTTAGGGCTGGAGAATGTTCATGAAATGACCTTTACAAACGCTTACAAATGGTTTTTTTTTTTTACATGTTAGTTATTTAAAGTGTCGCGGGCATTGAATATGAAGGTGAAAGATTTTGAGTTTATGGATACGACTGTCTGAAAAGGTGAGTTTTAAGAGTGTATAAGCAGAGAAACCAGAAATATGTCATTTTTAAATCAGTGGTTAGACGTATTGACTCTTTTCCACAAAAAACTATAAATGGATTTCAAAAGATTGTTCTTTTATCTAGTAAACTTATGTTTTAGATTTTGAGAAAAAAAAAAATATTTTTAGAATAATAAGGTTATACCATAGGTCGTTCGCAGATTTGTTCAATTTTCAAAAAAGTACATTTCTTATACAACACCCATTTCAAATCATATAATCATGCAGTAAAATAAATCAATACATTATCTGGTAAACGTATATTTCAGAATTTTAATTTTAGTTTAAATAAAATTATTAAAAAATATATACGGACATGTGTTTCTTGACGAAAATTGGTCGGTTTGTGCATTTATTTGTGCACTTACAAACAAATATATTTCGGATTTTTTTACATACTTATTTTGCTAAGACGTTATTGACAAATCATAAATAATTTGATCGTAAAATAATTTCAGGAAATATTTAATTTTAAATAATTTTGAACATCGCATTTTACCATTTTTATCGCAGCCCGTAAACACAAATTTCAGATTTCATTACGGGCCCAAACGCGGCCAGGAGAGCACGTCTTCGCGACGCTTTGAATCAAATGCACCTAGCTGGAGTAGAATCTCTACTCTCCACGATGAATCCAACGTCCCGTTGGTAAAAGATCTAATTTTTGCACAGGCTACTAGGTTTTACGCTGGCCTAGAAAGTCACTCTAATCCCACTATTAACTCTCTCGCTAAATACAGCGAGAATGAACATCATAAATACAATAAGCCAAAATCAATCTTACGTAGAAATTAATTTAAAAACGTAAAGAACATTCCTGCATAAAGCCGCAGTAAAAAAAAAAAATCTCTATAAAAACTCAATTACATTAATAACCACGTGAAGCATCAATAGATAATCCTTTTTTAAATATGTTAGAGCAAGTAAACTTAGGTTTAGGTACTCTGAAAAATAAATGAATCCAAAGTCCAAAGTCTACGCTTTGAATAATAATATTTGGAAATGAAATTTGAAAACGAAATTTGAAATAAACACGAATTCCTTGATTCATGTTTGTTAAATCTACAGGGTTGCCCGAACGCAATTTTTCATGTTCATTGAATATTTTTTTGCAAAAATTTTTATAATTTCGAATATTTTTTTTATTTTAAATTTTTTCTTGTGTGAATACCGCACAAGAGTCCCAACTGCTCCAAAATATTTTTTTGGGGTAAATCTTTTTTACGCACGCTCGACACTTGGGGGTAAACTGGTGAATGGGTTACGAAAAGTGGTGATAGTTACGAAAAATGACATGCGAACGGTAATCAATGCGAACGGTGATCGATTGCTCGGCGGGTCGGGCCTTTACGCACGCTTGTTTTTCGTGTTATTGTTATATTGTTAATGGACTATTTGTCCGTAAATAAATAAATAAATTATATACAGCGGGTACCCGGCATGCGTTTCATGGGCACTGTAACCTCGCGGTCAACTAAACTGTTATGGTTCCATCACAAGTCCCGGGAATTATAATGCAAGCGCCTGCACTATATAACATTATATACAGCGGGTACCCGGCATGCGTTGCAAGGCCACTCAAAGAAAGAAAGGGTTTGTGCGCTTTAATTCTGTTTGTTGAAGTGCTTATTATTAATTATGCACACGAATAAATATTTCAAAATGCGACATTTTTTACAATCCAACTTAATATTACTCGTTTTTTTTCATGAATACCGCACAAGTCTGGAGCCAGTGGGACTATTGCATCCCCAATTTGGAGTATGTTGTAAGACTGAAGGTAGTGGGGAGGGGAAGGATATAGGGAAGAGGAAGGTGGGGAAGTACCTGGCTATTCAGATCTGACCACTAAACACGGCTAAAGCCATTTCAAGCAACGTTTCAATTCTTAATGGTGTTCTTACACCAGGGCGATACTGAGAGTATCTTCCACTCTAATGGCCGTAAAATACAATTGAAAAACAAAAAACCAAAATATTAAAAAGAATATAACAAATTGTTTATTCATGTAGCTATCTACTTAATACCTACTGTGTTTACGCATTTCACTTGTATCTATTTATGTTTATGCACTTCAATATACAAATAACTACTACTAATTAAAATTCTGGAAGCGAGAATAGTAATATAAAGTAGCAATAGTAGCGGGTAGCCCTAGCTCGAGTGAACAAAACCCTCAAAACTCGGATTGCCGCGGAACGAAATTTAGTTCTGAAAACGCCCGCTCGCGAGCCCTGATGTGTTAGCGCTAGTGTCGGAATCGAAGTTGTCATGTGCTGGTTATTCACTCTTAAGTCTAGATCTAAATTCCGCTGAGTCTGTGATCATTCGTAAGTCATGTGGCAGTCCACTCCGAAAGCGCGATCACCGAACTTAGTATCTGGTGTGCGCTTTAGTATCTTGCGTGCCTGCAATCACCAATCTCGTGGAAATCCGCAAATAATAGGCATAAACAGACTGGTATAGAGACTCGGTATCTCCCTGGTCAAATACATAAAACATATTTTCATTTAAATGCATCAAGACTAAAACTGCTTGTCTATATACTGTATATGTCAGCGTGTAAGTACAAAAATCTACTTTAAATAAATTCGTTTCATATCCATGTCAACTTATTATTAAAGGTATTTTTAAAGTCGATTTTAGGTTTGAAATTGGTAAAAAGGTGAAGTGAAAAGGCCCGATCGCAATAGATATCGGACGAGATTTCTTGTCAGATTTTCTATGGCTGTTGAATGAATAAATAAGCATGCATACTAGCAGGAATTCGTGTTTAAAACGGACCAAATTAAAATAAATAACAGCTCGCAGCTGAAATTCTGACATCGGCAAATAACAGTCAAAGAAAATCACACAAATCTGACAGGAGATCTCGCCCGAGATCGATCTCGATCTCGCAAAAGATAGAGACTTGCCCCTAGCACGGTTGATGAGGGTTGATAGGATAACTTCGGTAACTTCTCATCGTTCCCTAGGAAAACTGCAGATCGCTAACGTACAAATAATAGTTGACGTCGAATATAATAACCCTTCAGGCCTCGGGCCTGTTTTGTCAGAAGGTCAAAATATCTCCGCTTTGCAATAAACTACAATGAAATGGAATATTTCTGAACGCATCCGAAAACTAAAAACTGTTTTTGAATGGTGATGAAATATGCTTTCAAATTGAAATATAATTTTTTTGTAATAAAAAAAAAAAAAAAATTAAAAAGGCTCGTTTTACTTTTTTTCTGCGTAAAATTACGATAACAAAAAATAAACCTTATCGCAATTCACTTTTTTGTTGTTTTTTGTAAAAATAATTTATTCAAATTCTCAAAGTTTCAAAAAAATGTTTCAAATTGCGGTTGGGAAATTTGGTTTCATTTAATCTAATTTGTAGTTAACGATTAGATTTGAATAAAAAGCGTTATGTTTTCTCTATCTAACACCGTTTAGTTCATATTTCTAACCACGATAGTAAGGGAGGCACAAAGATTTCTATTTATAAATATGAGTTGTTCCTATAAGCGAACAATATAACGGTTAAGAACACGTATTCATTGTGAACTGCTATTTATTCGTTGGCGATCTGCAGTCATGCTATCGATACAATCCTTATCGATCGCCCATGCTAATAATACATACCCAGGTCCCCTAGCATGGTCGATCGATATAGGTAACTTGTCATCGCTCCTGAGCACGATTGCAGGCCGCTAACGAACAAACAGTTCACGTCAAATAAATAAGGAATCCTTAGTCATTGTGACTGTTTTTTGTTCGTTAGCGACCTGCAGTCGTGCTCGGGAGGAATGAAAATTTACCGATATTTTCGATAAAACCTATATCGATCGACCATGCTAATAATAGATACCCAGGTGTTAGTATAATCGAAGTTGACCGACTATAGATTCATTTCACGATGTTCGTGATATATTCGCTATCATGATGATAGTTTTTTTTACCGTGATACAATGCTAGCATCATAAATAGCGTAACATAATGTAATCGAGTTATGATGTTTGTTTTTGTTGTCACGACCGTCAGAGGTCGTGCGCAGTGCGCAGTTGGCCTCGCAGGCCACAACACGATGTTCACAAATTATATTTTAATTACTGTTGGCATAAATTCTTTTGTGGATCACGCACAGAGGGCGACTGCTAGTATTGCCAATGATATACAACATGCTTAGAGAGTGGATGAAACTATCTGTGTCGCCCTGGTGAAAGAAACCGTTTAGAATCGAAACGTTGCTTTTTCAAGTGAAAACTTCTTTAGCACCGTTGTGATTTGAAACCCGATGAAACGGAAATGACACTAAAAAGAGACAAACACAACATACATATATAGGATTCAGTCTGCGTGTGAATGAGATACAATGAAACCTTACCTACTTACAGTACCTTTTTTTATAAATATATGAATACCTCACAAGAGTCCCAACTGCTCCCGTGTGGAGCCAGTGAGACTATGACATCCCCAATTAGGGTATGTTGTGAGGCTGGAGGTAGTGGGGAGGGGAAGGAGATAAGGAAGAGGAAGGTGGGGAAGTACCTGGCTGTTTAGATTTGGTCACCAAACACGGCTAATGCCATTTCAAGTAACGTTTAAATTCTGATTGGTGGTCTTACACCAGGGCGATACTGAGAGTATCTTCCACTCTACTACGAAGCATCAAGCTGCGCTCATTGGCCGCTTTGATTGTGAGCTCACTCAGGGCTCCTATTGGTTGAGATTGCGTGAGTGAAGTTTCACTTCTGCACTTGTGAACTGCTCTCAATATTTTTTTTACACATTCCAATCGAGAGGCCTGAGGAAAATTATTTTTCTCTCAGGGCCTTTGTCATCTTTGGGGATGCTGTTTAGATGGTATTTTTAGCAAAGTAAAGTGGTATGAGGGGTGGGTAGGTAGCAATCTGGGGTCAATGTGTTCAGGTTTAGCGGACGTATAAATCCATCACTCCCAATGCTGTGCAAGGCGATGTTCCGAAAAAGTCCTGCTGGAGAAGTCAAAAGTGTTCCTCGACCAGCCTCTCCCGATCCGGCCCGCCACGCAGTAGTTGGGCAGGCGCAACTGATCCAAGATCCGTACAAAATTCACCCCATGAACCCGGGCGCCTCTGTAAGACAGAACCATTTGTAGTGAACTATGGCAGTGATGTTGGTTATCCAATAAATGGTTCCCGGGATGGCTATACCCACGACTGCCTCCCAAATTAAACTAACGCTTACGCACAGCAGCTCCTTTGTTACTGCTGCTGCACACTGCTCAACTGCTGCAATGATAGTCCGTACAGTTTGGTCGTAGTTAGATAACAGCCGGCACGTTTCCGTACTCGCTTTATTTTCCTTTGTGTCTATTTTAAACACGTATGTAATTGATTGTACAGTGCACGTGTTATTCGAATGAATAACATTTTTAACTAACTAAATGACGTGCGTGGAACTGTATATACTATCACGTGTTATTCGCTAATTAAACTCAAAAGCATTGCATAATTATTGAATTAATTATTCCGCTAGAAAAACAGGATAAAAAGAGTTAACTATTATTTTTTTAAATATTATTTCTCATAATTGAAGCATTTAAATAATAACGGAGTGTATAAATGGTTTCAGAGCAGAAAACAATCAAAAAAGCATGTTATACCGAACAGATATTCCATAGAAGTGTGATCTATGCCTACCGATTTTAAAGAAAACGGAAGTCGCCGATTAAGGCGACAATATACCCTAAAATATATGTATATTCAGAATCTTAACGAGGTAAGTAAAGAAGCCGTGTATTCCACATTGCGACTCGTGACCCGTGTATTGGACGGACCTACTCTCGAATTTGCCTTATCAAAGAAAATAAGAAGAAGAAAAATAATGTGACGTAAGTGAAGAAATCGTGCAAACAAATATGCGCCCGCGGCACGGCATATTGAACGAACGTACGGTCGAATTCACCCTAGCAGGCCTGGAGATTCGACCTTTCCGCCGCGTTCATTTTAATTAATTCTGAAGAACATGTTACAAATATTTAAAATGTGTCTCCATGTATCACTACTGTAGTTATCAATTCATCGTCTAGAAAAATAAAATCTGGTGCTTACCGCTAACTTTATAGTTGAAAAACCGGTTATAAAGTTTTAAAATCGTTGTACGTAAAATATATTAATGGTAGGGTATTGTTTTTATTAATCTTAAATACAAAGAACTTACATCCCCAGTGTTCTGTTGGAATAAAGAAGTTATTATAGTTACGAATTCGCCGAAAATGATTAAAATGTGAGTTTTATTGTATTCACAATAGATAAAATACATCCTGGAAATGCCTTTCATGTAGATTTGAATGGGAACGAATGTCTTCGCCGACATTTTGGTTCTAGCACGCGCTCTGTCTCTCTTATACTCGCCTGACTGCCTCGCCCTGGTAAATTATAACTTTTAAAATGTATATGTAACTAAATTATAAGCACCTGTTGACAAGCAAATTCAATTGGCTTGGCAGGACTTGTTTGTTGACATGTATTAACTATTCTTTCAATAAAATATTTAAAAAAAACTCTGATTTTGACCAGGGTGATACTGAGACTGCTGAGAGTATGAGTATGATGATAATGATAATAATGATTTATTGTTTTTCTTTCTTTACAAACATCTAAAGATAATGATATCCTCACTGGGATTTCCCGTGCTGAGGATTTCATTTACATATTATATTTTAATTATAAGAAATTAATATGAATTTGTTATAAACGTATAGGTATCATGTAGTATTTTGTTAAATAATTAAAAATTTAATAAAATTGTGTTTTTTTTTATAATTCAGATGATATTTTTATAGAGTGAGTCTGACGTGATTTGTTTACGCACTGTTATTGTTTTGACGGGACCATCCGTATGACGTCACCCGACACAAATTCCTTGGAAAACGTTCAAAGCGTTGGCGAAGGAATATGTGCCAGTTATATCAAAGTACGTATTTACATTACGATGCTTCCCGGGTTAGCTAAATCTCCTGCTAATTCCTGGTTTTCCCGGTCAGTGACCTATTTTAATGTGATACGGCAGAAGTGTCCCAACTACCCGTAGCCAACCATTGATTTATATACTAGCCAACGGAATATAGTACTCGTCATCCATGGAATTAAGAGCAGAAGAAATGCCATGTTGGCGTGTTTCGGAATCCAAAACTTTGACTATTCTTCGCTTAAATTTCAAATCAGCGGTACAGCATTATTTAGGCTATCCTGTGAAAAGCTGCAGCGATTTTAGACTTCCAAATAAAAAATTATCGGGAACACAAAACAATATTTTTGAAGTAAAAGTGTTATGCAAACGGTAAATCGATGCGAACGGTGATCGGGCGAGGCGAACGCTCGGGCCTTTACGCACGCTTGACTTATTATGAGCGTAATACACGAGCCCGATTTTCGGCCCGATTCCAATTAGAGACAAAAGTCAACATTTTTCGCTTTACGCGATCGCTGTTTTCATCTCTATTTTCATATCTACGATTTCAGTAGGCATCACAACAAACAGTATGGTTCATGTGTTGTTTGCAGTGATGACAATTGAAATCATAGATATGAAAATAGAGGTGAAAATAGCGATCGCGCAAATCGAAAAATGTTGACTTTTGTCTCCAATTGGAAACGGGCTGAAAATCGGGCTCGTGTATTACGCTCTTAAGGGAGTGATAAGGATAAGGATGAGGAAGAGGATACGGATAAGGAGGGTAAGGATAAGAGGGAGATATAAGTAATTGAAGTTTTACTTTAGTCGTGTGGTCTAAAGCGCACTCGTTTTTTTTATAAAGGTTTTAAAATGTTAAATGAAATTCCCGTGTTAGAAAACACAGTCACCTGATAATTTACCATACTGTTGCTGTCATTGAAGCTTCACCGAAGCATGGATGAACCCAACAGGTCCCTATTATGATCAATATCTGTACATATTATTCATTAAAGTATAAAATGGAAAAAAATTATAACTACGTAAGCACATACAAAAAAAACGTCATCATTATCATTGTGAAATTTAAACGAGATAGTGATACAAGATTTCAGGGAAGAGAGACAGAGCGCGTGCTATATGAATTAGAACCAAACGGTACTCGAAAATCGGGCTCGTGTATTACGCTTAAATCATTTCCGGCATTGGTTTCCATTCAAATGTACATGGAAGGCATTTTTAGTGCATTGTCTATTCTATTCAGTGCGTCATCCTATTCCCATTTGGTGATTTTGTGAACCTCCTGGAGCAAGATTGGGAGGTTTCTGCTATTCATATTTCATGTCTAGTCACTAAAAATAGCCAAAGCCATTTCCAACAACATTTTGAATTTTAATGATAATCTCATGTCACGTCAGGACGATGCTGAGATTAAATTTCACTCCGGAATATACTATGTTTTCTAAAGTTTTGGACTCTCGACTCCTAGGCCACAAGCCAATGAATTTATTTATTTGCTCATTTGTCCGGATCTTGGCGGCGGATACGTTTGCCCACCAGCTGCATGACAGGCCGGATTGGGAGAGAATAGTTAAGGGAGTCCCTTTGACTTCTCCAGCCATACTCTCACTGCCTTTATCGCAGTGGGAGGGATGCGTTCATACGTCCGTCACTCCTGGACACACTGACCCCCAGATTCCTACCCACCCCTCTTACCCTTTTCCTTCCCAAAACTTCCTCCCTTCCTTTCCTAAAAAAATCCTCCGCACAACATCCCCAAAGATGACATAGGCCCTGAGGGGAATTATTTTCCTCAGGACCTCCTGTTTGGAGCTAATTTAAAAAAAATAAGAACTTTGGTACATATTTGAAAATAATGTTTGATCGATTCTACCAAAAGTAATGGAAAATTTTGCTCTTTTTTTTGGGAACTCAATTTTTTGGGCACTCAAACACGTCCGCGGCACACCAACAAAATAATTCTATCGGTTTAGGACAGTGTTTTGTATCGTGATATTTTTTACAAAAGAACATACCTAATAAATAATAAACATTATTTTTATAACCTTCATAAATTTAACAATACTGCATTCTGAATCCTTGACGTTTTAATTTATGGATGTGTTCAAGCCAAAATGATCTTTAAAATTCTCCTGTGTTAGGTGCGATTTCGAGTAGCGTTCGTTTTGACTGCAGTGGAATTAACTTGTTTACCGATGGAAACTTCTGGACGTTCAAGGAAAAATGGTATTTATTGAAGGTTGCGATAAGGATGTTTTTATCATCGTTTGGATTGTTACTTGTGTGCTGTTATTCGAGATGCGCAGGCGCACGGATGTAGTGTTGCCAGTTTGATGAAATTGATTCTCCAGATATAATAATATATATTAGCAGTTAAAAACCCGCTCCGGAGGTTTTTACTGATAGGCCCTGCGGGCGGCTTATGATTCGGCTTCGCCCAGTTAGTGTTGGTGATCATTTTGTAAATCCAATAGGAACTGGTTCCAAAACTAGCCCGTTCCTCGTATCCACTGTCAACGTGTCAACCAGTGATGGCTAGTCACCGCGAAAGAGTGAACAAAAGAGAAAACCGGGACGGGCGATAACGTCATATGTAATATACAGCCGCTTGATACAACTGAGTATTACCGTTAATATTTCGAAATCCGGGAGATACTCCAGGTTTGCGTCTTGCCGACGAAAATGGCTTAATCTTGTGACGAATTCTTGAATTAAAAACCGAGTTACAACGGTAGCTTTGCCTGAAAATCCACGTACACGGATGTTTATATGGTGCGACGGGTAAGGCGCGGCGGCAGACATGCGTTGGAAGCCGGATTCTTAAATTCGACCACGCAGACTATTGCCTATTAATAACGTTCAATTTATTAAAATAAAATATCGAATTGTAATATTTAATTAAATTAAGACAGTATCAAGACGAAACTTAATCGAAAATCTGGAAATAGAAAAATAAGATTTCTTTTTCTGATTTTTCAGAAAGTACTTTTAACAATAAGTAAAAATTATCAATATTTATTGAACTGATCTCCCTCAGTAACAAATTTCGTATTTGTTTAGTGATAAATTGCAAATATCCACTGACTTGGTATATTTATTTCCTTAATCAGTTCTCTCGACAAAGAGGAATATTCATGGTGGTTAGTCCCAGAATTTTTGCACTGAAATAAATCCCGACTTTGGGATTACGAAGTGGAATCCAAAAGCTTCAATGCGAACAATATTGGACTATCAACTACCTACATCATTTGAAATTTTACATAGTAATACCAAGTCAGTGAAAATCTTTCTGTCTGATAATAATGTAATGGAACTGAAATCTATTTTTATATCATTATGAAAGTACTGTCACGTAAAGGGATATTATTATTTTTGGTGGGATAATTAATAAACTAGCAGTTAAAAACCCGCTCCGTTGGTTTTTGCTGCTGGGTCCTGCGGGCGGCGGGCGGTACGACGGTAGCTTTGTATCAAACTTCCCGTACGAAAATGGTTTGCGTAAGGCACGGCGTTCGAGATACACTCGAAGTCAGGTTCTTAAATTTCAATCGTACACACGCTAGGGTATTAATACTATCAGATTATAAATAATAAAATATGTTTTTTTGTTTTACCGGACATAATTATTTCATCGAAAGTTCAATTACCGTATTGTTTTATATTATGGAAATTCTCGAGATAATACTGGTTAAATTCATAATATTCGAAAAGCAATCATATTATGTTAAATTTACTTTTGTTTATTTTTTTATCTTTTTTCTTTATTTTTATAACTTATTTCCTGTTCAAATAGAATTATATTATTTTCCTATATTTGAGAATATTCTCAGGGCTGGCAACACCGCTATCAGGTGATGTGAAATGTGAAATAATGGTGAACTGAAAAGTGAACAGCTGCAAGCTGGCAGTTTTGAAGCTACATTCGCACCGATCGTCCGCCAGTTTTGTTCCAGTGACCGAAGTCGCCATCTTGCTTTTTCTTTAGTGATTTTCCAATCGCCGATAAACCGCCCGCTTGAGTCTACATTCTTTCTTTCTCGAAAGGATTAAAAAACCTAAACCTTTTCTTATAAACCTCTAACAAGTTTACTCTTCGTTTTTTTTCTTTTCCGGAGCGCGTGTTCAGTGTTTGAAATGGCCATGATGGTTTCTCAGATGTCGTTTAGTAGTATTTCAACGAGTAAGAGTAAAAACTTACAGACTGCCTGTGGAATGTTGGGGTAACTAATAAATTAATTGATATTATCATCTTTAAAAATAATTAAACCACGTGAAAATTTATAAAATTCATCCTATGATTAAAAATGTGGCTGTGTTATATAAATATCCATATGTTTTTGATAAATCATCGCGATCGTGCCAAAATATGCTTGAAGATTTTAATAATTATTATTGTTATACAATGATAACTTTAAATATGGTATAACGCAGTGAATTGGTTTATTTTATTTTTAATAAATTTTATTTTGTATAAATTGCACGAAACTTAGGTATTTTTCATGTTTTCTCGTGACTACAACAATGGTAGGTAGGTAGATAGTAGATACCGAATGCAAATTGGAATCTTTTACACAATATTTTGTTAAATTACGCTGTTTGCTATTTTTGGAAATGTGACTCATTCTACGACTTCATAGCGTGATTTCTTATCATTTATCATAATCCAAAGTCAAATAACCTTCATCCAAGTCATGAAGATGTTTACAACAAAGAGAATGTTCATAAATCCTTTGTAAATTATTGAGTTGCACGATTAATTTTAATCTTTTCGTTTCTCGCAATCTCTATCGTAGATTTATTTAACGAATTATTATTTTCATCATAATTGTAGACTTAACGAGGAGAGAGGGTAAGTTGCACATTATATTTACTAATTATTATTAACGATAATAATTAAATACCTATGTTTTTTTAGTATGAGTGTTTCGATATTTTTGACAAAATCGACTGGTTGATGCGTAGGTACATATTTATTTTTAATAATTATTGTTACTATTCAAATGAGTCACATTGTTGAAATAGACTATCAAATCATAAGATCACTTTCGAAAGTGTACGCATCACACACAATCCTATGTTCGGGTCAACTCTAAATACCTACCAAGATCACTATTTTTATTGTTAATTTATGTCACATTCGAATTTGAAACAATTTTTTTGACTAACCTGTTTGTCCAAATTAAAAAAAAAAATAGATCGATATCAATCGACACAGATAGCCATCCATCTGCTGTCACAATTGTATTTAATTAAAATCTATTATTCAATAATAAATTAGGTGGATTTGTGTCACTGTCACTGCTACGCAACAAGTAGGTAGGTGCGTCACTGCTAAATGAAAACGTCACAATATTTCCGTTTGGCCATGGTCGGAATTGTAACATTTCTAATTTATTATTGTTACATGAACGAATGCGACGTATTTCCTTCCCACAGTGCGGTTATTCCGCGACCATAAACAACAATTGTTGATATATTTGTTATTGTTTTGTGTATAGTACAGAAAACGTTTGCAATCTCGAGAGTAGGTAAATAGAAAAAAATGCATTATTTATTTTACACTGGTTAAGTGCCTACCTACTTGCTACAAAAATTAATGAAACTTATAAATATGGTATACATATCTCGGTGTCCTCTCTTTGATAGTTAATGCATAATGCATGTTTTAGAGCTTTGTAGCTCAAGATGGAAATTGTTGATTTTCTGAGCTTGCAGTGGTTGCGTTAGACCCGTAATTACCAGGAACATCTATAAGATTTAGCCTGTTAGAGAATGATATGGTATTTTTTTTTTTTTTACACGAATACCGCACAAGAGTCCCAACTGCTCCCGTCTGAAGCCAGTGAGAATATGGCATCCCCAATTGGGGTATGTTGTGAGGCTGAAGATAGTGGGGAGGGTAAGGAGATAGGGAAGAGGAAGATGGGGAAGTACCTAATAAAATTTATTTGCCACGCTGGGATTCGATCCCGCGACCTTCGGATCACGAGTCAAGAGCCTTACCGCTGGACAATGCCGGCCGTCAATCGTATCATCCGTATAATTGGTCTCCTCTTTGTGCGTTGCTTCGTAGCCTCTCCCCTTTTGTCTACTTTAGTTTTCTGAAGGTTTCACTTGTACCACGTGTGAATTGCACTCTGATGTTTTTCTTTACATAGTAGGTTACAATAATTATTGAAAATGGTTTAAACTTACAACCTTGGTATTTTATTTGATTATATCCTGATTTATCCTCCAATTTGAAGACTTGGATGTTTTTCTTAAAACATCAAGTTTGGCCGTTTTCTGCCGCAAAGGACACGTGTCTGCTCTGCTCCGAGTTATGGCCGTGCTGCAGATTCTGTGCGATACGTACGCAGGCGGGCAGTATTTCTTATGAGAATCTCGCTTTTTCACGTATTTGCGCTTTGAAAGACTATAAATCAATAGTAAATTATTAATTTCAATGTCAGAATCAAACTCGGAACTCGACATTCTCACGAACGACCATTGCCCAAGTTGATATAAGCTGTGTCGC
Source organism: Limnephilus lunatus (assembly GCA_917563855.2). Lineage (NCBI taxonomy): Eukaryota > Metazoa > Arthropoda > Insecta > Trichoptera > Limnephilidae > Limnephilus > Limnephilus lunatus. Next base: position 2,730,392 of record OU830596.1, on the reverse strand, counting down.
AACATATGCTGGTAACCGATTTCTGCTTATGCTCAGCCAAAGTGTTGTCGAGTGTTCACCCATACTACTACAAGTCTACCTACACACCAAACACATTATTATCATTGTACAGCCACTCTGAGAGTCTGTGCACTTTGGACGTGGCTTGGTGACAGACAACATGTTTTCTCGTCATATATTCCTTTTTGTTTTATCTATGAGTTCAATTCAAGATTAGATAGGTCATTAGAATGTTGAACTTGGGCATGTGTATATAGATACTATACCTAGATAGATAGATATGTAGCTTCTAGTAATAATAAGAATGAGATGTTTTTTTTTATTTTTTTACAAAGAAAGACAAACATTTCCAGGCTACGAATAACCCAACAATGTTTGAAAATCTCCTACTACCACCACAGAAAGCCGAAAATGTTGCTTGTGTTGTGATGGAGGACTTAGCCAGCCGAGGAATCGAAAACGCGACGACCGGGTGGGACCCAAGCGCTTTATGTTATTATGTTTTGCCAAAAAAGTTGTGATTAAATGATTTAGTTGATGCCAGCTCTTCATTATTATAATTGATAATTAACATTTTGGCAGACCTGCCACTTCCTTTCCTTCACTACAATACTTATAAATTCAAATGTAAACAGAACAAGGAAATCATGTACTGATGAAATTATTAATCTCTGCATCCTCGTAAAGGTTATTTTAGCACTTACCTTTGTGAAAGGTCACAATAAAAATTTGTATTTGGCTTCACGACGATTAGGGAATAACCTGTTATGTCCTTCACAGGGCGAGCGACAGAAGTTCTATGCGTGCCTAACCATCTATACGTACCTCAAAATGTCCTTATGTGAATAATTACAGGGCTGTAGATAATAGAAACGACACTTAAGCACCTCGGGGATCTCATTTTTGCTGCATTGGGTTTATTTTTTCATTCCTTCGCCAATTACGTGTCTCAATTGCTAGACGCATTTTGGGAGGCGGAAGCCGCCTCGGGATAACCGACACCTCACCCCAAGTGGTTTGCTAAGTTTGGTGACTTAGCAGAGGTGCCCGGGTTCATGGGGTGAGGTTTGTCAAGGTCTTGGCGGGTGATGTGTCTATCCACCTGCTGCGTGGCGGATGGGATCGAGAGAGCAGACAATAGGCCTGCACTGTATTATAGATATACGAAACGTAACTGGCTATGAGAGGAAGAGAGAAAGAAAAAGTGCTCTCTTGCCCCTACAGTAATATACGAAACGTAACTCTCTCTTTCTATCTTCACTAACTTATATCTCCGTCTCAACTTCTGTTCGCCTCGCCCGAGCTTACTCCCCAAGTCAAGTGTGCGTAAAGAAGTTTTATTTAGAAATTTATGACCTCTGCTTTATTTTCCCTCATATCTCATTTTCTTCCCTTTAGAGTTCCGCTAGAATTACAAACCACCACTTTGACGAGGTGTCTGTCCTATTACAGGTCTAGTCTCTAAATTTTTCCAATGTAAAATACAATTTATATTGCGTTTTACACATTTTTCCTCTTGCTCAATGTCTAGTCTATTTTCTAGTGGAAAATTCCCAAAGATTATTAGGTACTTTGTTTCTATCTAATCTGAGCTGGACAGAGTGATAAGAGGTGTTATCATTTTTATTGACGTCATGATGGCAATTACAATTGACTTACCAATCCCAACTCAATACGTGTTCAATAGAAATAAACAACATATTCAATTCATAATTTGTTAATATTCATATAGAAATGTTTTTATTTATTTATTTACAAAAACAGTATAAAAAAGCAGGTCATTGCAAAAGCTGTAAAGAAATAACACATTTCCTGCGAGGCAGTTAATTCTCCCCAGGGGCATCAACATTGGTAAATTAGTTCTGCACCTGGGAAGAATTAAAAGCCTCGAATAGCTATTAAAACATCAGAAAAATTCACTAAAAAAATATGAAGAAAATTCTTTTCCTCAAACATTTTGTATGGAACGAATTCTCATCTTTTGAAAGAGCTGCAGGAATATTTCCAAAAATTCAAAAACGTCAAATATCAATGCGCTGATTGTTTTACTTTTGTTCTTAAACATATAATGCTGCCCTTTTTTCTTACATACTAAATGTCAACAGTAGAAAATGAGACAAACGGTAAACGTATGTCTGCACCCATCCAAAGGAAAGATACTGAAAAAACAAAACACAGACAGTTGCGCATCGATAATTGCTTCATTGTATAATTTTTAACGTAATAAAAAAACTGAATTTAATTCAGCTAATAAGTTAACACAACAGTTATTGATTTTAAGGCGGTATGAAGTTTTTCAGGTCAGTTAGTAGGATATATAGGCTATTTTAGCCAGCATGTCTGATATTGGTAATAAACCATCAGCAGTAATGCGACATCCCTTCTGAAACAGCCACGGGAAAGTGAAACTGAAACAATCTCAGGTGCAGGAGATATCATAAAAAAGTGCAAATGTTTATGGCGCACCCTATCCTATATAATATCAATAATATGTAGATTACATTGACCACTTGCAAACTGTTATCAAATACTTATTCTAATAATAAATTAATCTAAACATGTGTAGGGCATTCTAAAGTCATGCAAAGAACACGACTATTAAATAAAGTGTCCAGGAAAATGAATACACTCATGGAAATATAGATAACACTTTGTTAACACAGTTAGTTTGTTATTTGATAACCAATGACCTTTAACTTTATAATATTAACAACATAACTACTTTGTAAGGATCATCAAACTTGACCATTAACATAACAGCGCCCAGACTGATGAATACTAATGACTGTGTATATATAATAAAATGTTTCCTGAATTTGCTTTAGTCATGTTTAATGACCAGTACAAAATAGCCAGGAACTTTCCAACCTTTCTCTCCCCCGTCGTCAATTTGGGAAGCAGGTATCTGTACCGCCGCTCCAGAAACCATTTATTGCATAACCAAGGTTTGTCCGGATCTTGGTGGCGGATGCGTTTGCCCACCAACTGCGTGGCAGGCCGGATCAGGAGAGACTGGTTGGGGAAAATCTATTGACCTCTCTGGCAGGACTCTTTGGAAACATTGCCTTGCACCGCAGTGAAAGGGATAGATTCGTACATCCGTCACTCCTGGACCCACTGACCCCTAGATTCCTATCCATCCCTCTTACCTTTTTCCTTCCCAGAACTTCCTCTCCTCCCTTTCCTCACCCTCCACTAGGCTTCCTTGAACATGACATATACTCCGAGGGGAATTGTTTTCCTCTGGCCCTCATGTGTGGAAGTAATGTAAAAAAAAAAACACATTACGTACAATTCACATTATTTGGAAAAAAACACATTGCGTGAAACCTTCAGAAAACTAAAGTAAAGTAGATAAAGAGTGGGGTGGCTATAAAGCACCACACAAAGAGAAGACCGATTATTCTATCTCAGGCCCGGGCTACACGAACTGTTCTACCGCCGCGGGAAACCACCTGTAAACCGCAGCAGACACAATTTACTATGAACCTTATATGGCCCTGGCTACACGAGTGGTTCTCCCGCGTTCATAGGCGGGAGAAATTCAACCGCCACGTTCATACTACACGAGCGGTTTCCCGCGATTGCATTGATTTCCTGCGAAAGAGAATTGTTGTTCAGTCGTGATACGCAGCGGTTCATAATAGAAATACAAGATCGGCCTGCTTTATATGATGTAAAATTGAATGATTATGCCAATGGAGAATTACTGGGAATAATTTTTGAGGATAATATTGGTACCACCCAAACGCTTCGGGCTTTTTTATTTTTTAACAACTGTATTAAAATAAGCGCTGCAAGAGTAGTGATCATTGGCGGATCCATTTGGAAGAATGAACTAATGATTAGTGTAGTATGATAAAAGTCACCAGCTTTCTCGAGCGGTTTTCCTGTGGCGGGAGAACCGCTCCTGTAGCCTGGGCCTCATTTTCTTGCAGGTTAAATCCTATAGATGTACTTGTTCTCTTTTTAGTATCTATTATTCATAGCTATTTTTCGTTTCATCGAATCCCAACAGTGCTAAAGAAGTATTCACTTAAAAAAAAATTACTTGGTCTCATGACATACTCCAATTGGGTATGCCATAGTCTCACTGGCTCTAGTTGGGACTCTTTTGTCAGATGTTCATATTTAAAAAAAAATAATTGTTATTATTAGTTGGATATAAATGAAAGCTAACCAAAGCAGGGTGATGCGATGTATGTCTGCCATATCTGCCAGGTTCACACCTGATTCACTCTGATAAGGTGCTCCACAAATAGAACACTCATTAGTTAAGTAGAGGATGTGATAGTGATGGGATGTGCAGCAAGCAATTAGTCATTAGATTCAGGAAAAGGCCACCACCAACACCGTGGTGATAATATTATATTGTTACAATTATATTAGATAGGTGAACATTTTTTTTTTTTCAATTATATCTGGCTTGTTCTTGTTCTAGGCCATCATTTAAAGTTACAGATTAAGGAAAGGTGAATTTATATATTAATTTTATTTAAATTAGCAAATTTCAGAATTATATGGAAGATTGGAGTCGAGTTCAGACTTAGAAGAGATATGAGATGTTGAATGGGGCAATTTTAGATAACGCTTGATAGAAGAGGGGATATTTATTTAGAGAGAGACAACCAAAAAATATGTGATTTAAAGTTCCTACATCTAGACCACAGAATGTATAATCTGGGGAGTCAAGGATGTGAATTTTAAAAAGGTGAGAAGGAACTCAACAATATCCAATTCTCATTTGAATAAGTGAGGAAATTTCTGTTTTGGAAAAATGGGGAATTTTTTAAACCACGGTTTTGATGGGATAATCCTTTGTATTGAGGCGTAGCGGGCACCCTTGGATTGACTAGCAATATTCCAATACTCTGTCCAAATATTGTGGGATCTATCTTTGATGATGGAAAAAATATCAGATCGGGGAATATGGTTTACGAGGGTAACACGCTGGACGCTCCTTGTTTTGCCAAAGAATCCGCAATATCGTTACACACTATGCCAACATGTCCAGGAATCCAAACAAGAGTTACGGTTTTTCCAGAGCTTTGAATGGAGGATATCAGCACTCTAATGAGGCATACAAAGTGATCATCAGAATGAAGAAGAGGACAGGATTTAAGTTTTTGGAGGGAACTGAGAGAGTCAAGAGAGAACAAGGCTTAAGGCGAAGGTTTGTCTAGGTCTCCAGGCTGCAGACTGGCGAGAGACTGGTTAAGAGAGACCCTTTGATCTCTCCAACCGGACTTTCTCGACCCATTGACTTACATCGCAGTGGATAGATTCATACCTCCGTCACTTCTGGACCTGGACACACTTAAACCCTTAGATTTTCTGTGGCTTTAAATGGCTTGTCAATGCCTGTCATGTTGCCTGTTGAACGGATTAATTACCTACTTAAAACAAAAATTATTATATATTATTAGTCTGTCCTATTATTTAGATGTTTGTATGCGTTGACATTCAATTTGTAATTTTTCTCTCGACTGACATCTCTTAACGAAGATTACGCGGTAAATGCACCGTCATCTCTTGTGCTAGTGTAACTACTTTTAAGAGTTGGTGTCTTAACACAAGCGCATTATTTAGCTCGTTAGCGCAATATGAAATACCGCATTTAAGAAAACTTGTCAAAATGTGTCATATATAGCCGATTTAACACACGTTAGGATGTCGCAAGATTCAGAATCACCTTTATGAAGGCTTGTTCCAAGTATTAGTATAAGCTTTCTAAAGACTTGTTGCTGTGAATTTGCCATAATTGCATTATTGCTTGAATCTATTTGTGTGCACTCGTAAAGGGATTGCTAGCAAGACTTCAGTATTAGCATTGAACTAAATTACAAATTATGTGAAACAGTTGCGCTATATTATGTAATGATCATGAGTAATAGAAATGCCTGTAGAATACCTGAAAATTTCAGGATCAGGCCGCTATCAATAAACACTCTTTATGTAGCTGGCGATTGGGTTTAAATTCCCGTTTAACACTAGCCACCTGTTTTGATTTAATCGAGAAAAAAAACATTGCCAAAAAGCCTGTTTTATTTTATTTTGCGAAGTTCAGACGCAGTGTATATGTTTTATAATCATTTTCTGAAGAATTTTATTTTCCACATTATACAATAAAACCTTTACCTGACAAGGGGTTTGTAGGTAGAATATTAAGAACTTCAATGCAGGTTTGAATAGGTGTAGTACTTTGTTTTTTTCTGGGCTTACGAAAAGACTAATCAAAAAAGTATTTTATCATTTTAAAGGCAAATGTACTTTATTCGCAGTATTTAATTAACCACTCCGGTATTTTGTGATTATGCAAGTTTTTTTTGTTTTAAACGAACTGTCAGATTATAAAAACTTTGTGTTATTTCCACTTCGCAATTAAAGCTCTATAAATGAAACATTTCTGAATGTAGCCGAGTACTAAAAACTTTTTTTGAAAGGTTATGAAATAAGCTTTCAAATTGTTATATTACAAATAAATATTAACACTGGTAAATATTAAAATTTAGAATACAAACATAAAAAAATTGTAAAAATGACTCATGTGATGTTTTTATGTGAAAACACTAAAATCACGGATTATCTAAAAAAAACACGTATTCTATTGTATAAATGTATAATAAACAATTTTATCACCTCACTTTTTTACAAGAATATTTAATAAAAAATTCGCAATGTCTAACAGCGCTAGGCGATTTGGCAGGTGAAAACCTTTTCTATAAAATAAGTCTTTTATGTATTTCTATGGACAACTTTGAATAGAAATGTGAAGCTTGATTTTGGATCTTTTCTACTTTTTATTTTAGGATTGTTGCTAGAACAATAACAGAGTTATAATGATTTCTGTGGGAACACATGCTTATTGTACTTGACTGTTATTGCTATATTGTCATGTAAACACGGTTGTTGTCGCTTAAGGGTCGGAGTGGAGAGGCTAAAATATTTCAGTAATATTTAATTTTTAAACCAAAAGCACGTGATTTTACATAACTTGGTAGTGCATCGCCTAAAAGATATTGTGTGAATTATTACTTGAAACAAATAAGCCTTGAACCTATCAATCTGCTCAACATGGTTCACCTGTATTATATTATGACTATATGGTGCGTGTTGTTATTACAGTGGCGCCATGCAGAAGCAGCAGCTGCAGTCGGGTCTATCGGGAGTAGGCAGCAAGCGCTCCGCCGCCAGCGCGGGGGCCGCCGAGTGCTTCCAGGTGTGCCTGGGTGCCGGGCCTCTGTGGTGGTCCTGATGTCCCTGCCGTCCCACAGGCGCCGCCTCCGCTCTTCCCTTGTGAGTACTAACTACTGACCACTGACTAGACAACCAATCTCATCAGACTCTATCCTCACTGCATTTGATCTAACCAAACTTAATATTCATTGTGATTGTTGAATTTTACATTAAGAAACTCCAGTTAATATTATTATGACTTACTGCTAATTCTGAATATATATACAGAAATATATTGACGAAAGAGATTTTGCTCAATTTCAACACTTTGGAAGGCCGCTGAATATTTTTATGTAAACATTTGTTTAAGTTAATTTCTGGAAATATAATAATTAATCCATCTGTGTTCACTTATAACAAGTATATTCGTGGGAGATCCCGTGCACTCTTTTATGCTCTGAAAGCGAAGACTTCTGTCTATCCGAACGTGCCAACAAACAGAGCGACTCAACTGCTTAACGATTCTGCATTGTCCATCGACATTTTCAACTTCACTAACAGACAGTTCTGAAATTATCTTTTAACTTCATTACTCACTATTATTCGCATTCAAACACCATTAGTTATGAGGGGTTATACTTCTCAATAACGATACGTCCTTGAAGCAAACTGGTTTATTATGAGTTTACTACGTATTTACAATAATTACAAGTCACATGACCTATCTATACTAGCGGCTAATTGAATCTGAGCGGTAAGCTGGCGAGAATTACTCGACGGCCACCGCCTATCCAGGCACCCCTGTCAGCAATCGATAGAAGCATTTTCCCTGCTGGCATCTGTTGGCATCACTTAGAAGCTCTTTCAGTACATTACATTAGTTAAAATTGTTTATTGGCTGTTCTCAACCCAGAATTTCCTAGCGAATTGGTGCAGTACATCATCCATGGTAGTAATGTAAATAAAAAAGATTCTACATCAAGATGACACTCTATTTGGATATTGAAGTTATTTACTCATATCTGTTTATAAATAAGTTTGCAGTGGCAGTTTGATGAACTATGTAGATGAGTATAAATGAATAATGGTGTGTTTAATTGTTTCAGGGGATGTATCGTCCCTGTCATCTTTTGATGACTCCCCCTCTCCCCCCTCCCCATCCACTCCCACCACCCTCCTGTCTCCGCTGTCGGACTCGCAGGACGCCACCCGCTACCGTGAAGAGGTAAGCACACACCACACACTTCATTATAACCACTATATCGTCTCGTACATATTCTTCTGTTATTCAGTCTCTTGATATGGTCTGATTCCAGTATTTTATTCACTTGATCTCGTTATGTCGTCCTCGGACATCCCCGACTTCTCTTAACATTTATTTTTGCATCATAGAAATATTATGTAATTTATTATAAGCAATAATTATTAGCCTGAAACACTCGTCAACATTGAAAACATCTCCCGAGAAAAGATAAATGCCGCCGACGGGACTTGAACCCGCGTCCTTCTGATATCCAGTCAACTACTCTACCAACTGAGCTACGTCGGCTTATAATAATTGTTACCCTTTGTGCTATGCATAAAAATCTTGTCTTAAACATTAGTTTACCAATTAAAAAATAATTATTATGTAATTTGTTCAAGTGCCTTGAGAGTTCAACAAGAATTGTTATATTTATACAAGAACACTGTGTATGCAGTTGTTTTCCTGCATAGATTCTAAAGTGCTTGTTTGCAGTTAACTTGACATTGTGGGGTGCGGAGAGGTGCTTCACAAGTAGGTCATTTGAAACCACAACGCCGGGAGCTTTTCTTCCGACTGAGCTATTTTAGAGTGCGCACTTGAATCAAAATTATCATGACCAATAAAATGTGACTTTTTGAGGGTTCCAATGAGTAGTGGGCATTGATGACAATATTGTAATAATAAACTGTTGTAACGACAATGGCTATGCTTTATTAGCTTCATCTGATGCTAAACGAAAAGGAATTTATTTATATTATTAAACGCCTGTATGGGCTTTTATGAACATAGGTTTTAATTTATTGTAGTGTAGAGACTTAAATGTGGCCCATACAAGTGATGCTATTGTTAATACATAATGTAACATGTTATGTTGTTGGCAGGTCATCACCAAGATCTGTGCCCTCAAGGACGTGAAGCCCGTGAAGATTGACTTCAACATCTTCCTCACGGAGACCACCCACAGCGTCTGGAAGACTGTGAGTATCACTTTCCCTCATTGATTGATTCATTGAATTATTTTTGTCATGCGGCGGATCTTTACAAACTAGCTAATTGCACACTACCTACAGTTTGACAATAATAAATGAATAAAATTTAAGTAGAACTAAAAATTTTCCGTGCTGTGACAACACTCATTAACATCAATTCAGTACAATCAGATGTGATTAGGGAGGCGGGTATGGGGTGTTGTGAGTCAGCCTAAATGGTTCGCTATGTTTGGTGACTTGGCAGGCGTGCCACAGAATTCATGAGGTGAGGTTTGTCTACGTCTTGGCGACAGATGCATTACCACCTATTGCGTGGCAGGCCAAATCGGTAGATTGGTTTGGGAGACCTTTTGACAACTCCAGCCAGACTCTCGGAACGTTGTCTTGCACCACAGTAGGAGAGATAGATTTATACATATGTAATTCCTGGACACACTGACCCCCAGATTCCCACCCAGCCCTAGCACCTTCCCAGAACTTCCACTCCTTCCCTTCCAGAAAAAGACCCTCCACACAGCATCACCAAAGGCCTCATGATGGAAATTGTTTTCTTCCCGTGGAGCTAATGTAAAAAAAAAGTTACATTTTTCTTGACTCCCAAATTTGACAGGAAAAAAAACGTTACAGCTTTTGTTTTTTCTGTTAAAACTGTATAATATATATTTTTTTACATTAACTCCACATGGGAGGCCCTGGGAGAAATAATTTTCCTCAAGGCCTACATCAGCTTAGGAGATGCTGGGTGGAAGGTTTTTTTTTTAAAGAAAGTTCTGGGAAGGAAATAGGTATAAGAAGTGGGTAGGAATTTGGGGTTCAATGTGTCCAGGAGTGACGGACGTATGAATCCATCCCTTCAACTGCGGTGCAAGGCAGTGGGTCGAGGGATTCTAGCTGGAGAGATCAAAAGACCTACCTCCTTAACCATTCTCTTGATCCGGTCCGCCACGCAGTAGGTGGGCAGACGCATTGGCCGCCAAGACCTAGACAAACCTCACCCCATGAAGCAGGGCACCCCTGCTAAGTCACCAAATGTAGCAAACCACGTGAAAATGGTTCCCAGGGTGGCTATGTTTTGCTAACTTTCTTCTAGTGTTTGCTACGGTTATGTTGGTGTATTGTACTTATATAGTGATTGTGTTGCTGCAGGTGCTGGAAGACAAGTCCCTGTACATGACGGTCCCGCCGGTGCTCAGCAACGGCTCCAAGGAGTCCTTCATCACTCTGCTGGAGTTTGCTGAGGAGCGTCTCGGCTGCGCTAGGTAACTATCCTCCACTGAATCTTCTCTCACACTAGTCACAACTAGGGAATGCAATCTCGTCTCGAGATCTCGCGAGATTATAAATTACAATCTCGACAATTAACACTCGACACAGTTTTGTATTATCTGTCCCGCTAGTCATCCGTCGCTAATATTCGTAAATAGTCGGGATAGTTTTCTTTCTTCGATCGACACTCCCGCCCGACCGTCAGTTAGTCAGCGCACCACTCGCACCCCGAGTGGACGTGTGTAGCGTCGCTGACTACTGCCGCCCAATCCCGTCGATCTCGAACGGGATCTCGTCATATTATGCTTCGGGATCGATCCCGAAAAATGTCACGAGATCGAAATCCTGCGAGATCGGGATTGCATTCCCTAGTCACAAGAAACATAGATACAGAAAAACATGTAACAAAATGTGGGGCATTCTGGCAAATAACCTCAAGTGGGAAATGTTACATTTGGACTTAATAATCCCATTTTATGAAGTTATTTACTCTCTATGAACTGGCAGAACACACTAATGCTAAGTTTACACGAAGCCAGTGCTCTGCCGCCAGTCCTACAGACTAGCCAGCGCTGGCCCGGCCCGTGTTGTTTAGACGAGGCCAGTCATTTCTGGATTTTTCTTATGGTGAGCACACGTTCGAAACAAAAATGAATTCGGGACCAATCCCAGCTGTTGAAGAAAAAATGTTTAAAAAATATCTCATCACTATTATTAGAAGAGATAATTAATATAATAGAGGAAGAAATCGTAAAAAAAAAACTTTGAACAAGAAAATGGATAACCGATAGAACCAGTACTGGAGCCTCTGTTTTGTTGCTACAACAACTAAGATTAGAAGATCCTTCTGAGTACAGGTTGGCCTTGCGAGTGACGACTGAAAACTTTGACGAGTTTCTTTCACTTATAGAAGGCTCAATTCAGCATCAAGACACTCTGATGAGAGAAGTTTCATCTTCAGTAAATTTTCTCATCATTTTTAAAAAGAACGAAAATCTCAACAAACGAAAACGTGTATATGTTACTGTAAAAGCCCGAACTACGGTAAATCCTAAGATTTACCAACTCTTAGTGGTAAAAGTCCGAACCGTTCTATAATCATTGTTCATTTACCTAACCTAACATGTACTAAATTCTAATGGTAAAAGCCCGAAAAAATCATTTCTTATTTAAATATTCGTAACCTAACCTAACATGTACTAAATTCTAGTTGTAAAAGCCCGAAAAAATCATTTCTTATTTAAATATTCGTAACCTAACCTAACATGTACTAAATTCTAATGGTAAAAGCCCGAAAAAATCATTTCTTATTTAAATATTCGTAACCTAACCTAACATGTACTAAATTCTAATGGTAAAAGCCCGAAAAAATAATTTCGTATTTAAATATTCGTAACCTAACCTAACATGTACTAAATTCTAATGGTAAAAGCCCGAAAAAATCATTTCTTATTTAAATATTCGTAACCTAACCTAACATGTACTAAATTCTAATGGTAAAAGCCCGAAAAAATCATTTCTTATTTAAATATTCGTAACCTAACCTAACATGTACTAAATTCTAATGGTAAAAGGCCGAAAAAATCATTTCTTATTTAAATATTCGTAACCTAACCTAACATGTACTAAATTCGAATGGTAAAAGCCCGAAAAAATCATTTCTTATTTAAATATTCGTAGAACGGTTCGGACTTTTACCATTAAGAGTTGGTAAATCTTAGGATTTACCGTAGTTCGGGCTTTTACAGTAACATACACACTCCACGGATATGCACCAGTGACTGGCGCGACGCGTCTACACGTGTTGCAACGCTGGCACAGGGGCTGCGGGGAACGCGGGCGGAGGTCACTGGCTTGAAAAATAGACGCATGATCTATTTTAGCCAGTGCTGGCTTGGCTTGAAATACTGTTTATACGAGGCCAATACCAAGCCAGCGCTGACTGACAGTGAGACTGGCAGCTAGCGCTGGCCTCGTGTAAACCATACTTAAGGACCGGGTTGTTTTACAGAATTTGTCATCAGATTTCAAAGTTCGTTTTCAAGATTGGGAATTCATGTCGTATATTGGTTTATAAATGTGTAAATTCTAATATGTAATTGTAAATGTTCTCCAAAATGACCTTGCAAAAAATGACGTCTTTGCGATTCTTTCAAGGACGACATAGAGAAACCATCCCTTCATTCCGAATGCAATTATTAATGTTCTCAAAAGTTGTCTTGACAGAATCTCATTCTTGTGATATCTTGAACGAAATCATTCCTTTGTTAAGAATATTATGAACTAAATATGCAATTTGGCTGCCCTGAAACGGGAATCCTTCCCAGTTGGACAGACAAAGCATCATTTTGTAATGTATTGTATTATATATAAATAAATAAATAAAATAAAGATCGTTATTAGGTCAGTTCTGCGAAACAACTGGCCCATAATGGAATAATAACAGAACTTGAAAATTTTATGAACGGTTCAAATTCTATGAAACACTGACCCTAATTAAATAAAAAAAAAAATAGCCCATAAACCTATAACCTATTTACTCTTTTTTTTCATCACTTTTCAAAAGAGGTCACCAAGAAAATCATACCATTTATCCCATATTTTTAAGATTCTTAAAGAGATGAGGTACTTATTTGAGTCAACATTGGATATTTTGTTGACTGCGTTGAATATATTCACATGTAGGTATTATATAACTGTTGAAACTAATTTTTTTCAATAGCATTTTGGATGTTGCAGGAATATAGCTATTATTTTCAACGACTAGTTGTAATTTGACAGATTATATAGAGGTTTATGGTTTGTTTGTGTTTGCAGGTGCGTGCTGTGCATCCCAAAGTACCGCAGCGACCGTGCCGCGCTCCTGCGCACCTTCATGTTCATGGGCTTCCAGCTCCTGGGCCCCGGAGCCCCCGAGCTGGCCTGCCCCGAGGGAGCCGACCACCAGGACTACCTCTACATGGTCTATGTCATGGAGTGAGCCATTCCCTTCCTTTCCTTCACAACATTTTCATCTCCTCACAATACGCATGCAAACAAACCAACCCTGCGGAGGCTGTAAACAAAATATTAAAACAAACAAAAAAAAAATTAAAAAATTATTAAAAACATTAAAAAAAATATGATAAAATTTTATGAAATACAAAAAAAAAATTATATATTACATTCTTGCATATTAATTACAATATTTTACAAGTATTTTATTGTCACCTATGTGTGTCTGGTATTTCTTATTACTATATTTTTTCCAATTCTTTAGTATGAACGTGGACAAGGCAACAGTGTCACGGGGGTAACGTTATGAAACTATATCATTTTGATGTGGGAATTATTTTTTTGAAATTTATTAGAATTTGTGTATCATGTAAAAGTGTGTAATTTTTTGTTGACAAATAAAATCAATTATTTACAAGGTGGATTTTTTTTTTAAATTTGCATTTCTCCTAAGGAATATGTCGACTAATTATGTGCAGTACAAAAGATCCAACTGTACGGTACCGGGTTTGATAACTAATTATGTGCAGTACAAAAGACCAACTGTACGGTACCGGGTTTGATAACTTATTTTCCACCCAATAATTACATCTGTGATTTTTTCTGATTATATTTTTTCAATTCATTCCTTACTTAATTCATTTTGAATTATTGTAGAATTTACTAATTTGTTTTTTTTTTTTTAGCTATATTGTTAAATGTCAATTTTCTTTTTTAATATCGCAAGGTCTGTGACAAGGTGGATTATTATGAATAAATATATATTCTTAGTTGATAGATTTCTTTCTTTTTAGGTGTAAAACATATATTATATAAACGTGGCTTCTTTCAATAAAATTGCAACATAATTTTTTAAGAACTTTTTACTACTAGATTCAGACAATCTCTAAAGGAGACATAATAAATAAAAGTAACTGATAAATAAATGACTCGTATATATCCCATTACTTTGTACATTTTTAAAGTCAAGGAACTATTAATTTGGAATAATCATTAAGGAGTAGTTTGTTAGAAGTTATGAATATTTGAAATATTTTTAAACCTATTTATAATACACCCACCACCTTTAATATTGAAGTTCGTGTTTTGTATCACAGTTTTAACTTGAAACTCCACTGTGACGAGATTCAGTTTTGAAATTAATATCACTACACGCTAAACTGTCAATTACATTATAATTTGAATTTATAAATAAAAAATATTAACAAAAAATCTGGTCCTGTTTATTTACACAAACAGTTTTAATAACAAAGTTAGTAAAATGAATTTCCCTTACACAAAGCAAGTTTCATAATCAAAGGAAGAGTTAGAAGAAAGGCTTCCAACTTTCTTTCAGCTCTCAAGATCCAGCGAAGTACTGAAAAGTATGCTAAGCAAGTCAGCGTGTCTCGTACATTGGTCGTAATGAATGCGCGGTGAGGCATTGTTTGACCGTGGACACCCAGCCCGCTCCGCCTCGGTGCTTTAGCCAAGTACTGACAATTAAAATAATTTTCTGTTAAACAAAATCTATATGAATAAAAATGAATCGCTGAAATGTATGTACGCGCATAACTTTCGAACGACTGCACCATATTAGATAATAAATTTTTTGTGTTCGTTATTGTCAAGACAAGGTTTGTATAAAACTACTGGTGAGCTCTGGCATTATGAAATTTTTAGCTGTTTAAAAACTTATTATAATACCAGGAGAACATAATCCTAAAGAGGTAATTTTTAAAAATATGATATTGACACTCTTACCTTACCCTGGTAGGGGCAACTTCAAGATACACCAGGATCATGATGAGTATTTTAATTAGTTCAAATAATACCAGGATCATAATAACCCTGAAGAGGTAAGTTGATTATCTTGTTAATAACCCTAAAGAGGTAAGCTAACCACTGGAGTGATGGTGTATTTATAAAGAAAAATGTCTTGAGCAATAGATCTTATTAAAAAAATCATAATTATTATGGAAACATAATCTGCTTAATGTGATTTAAAGCCAATAGGCAATTTTTACAGAATGGCAACAGTACGAAAAGGCAATGGTGGTGCGAATCAATTAAAATCCGTTCGTTTACGGGTGCAACAAAATTATTCACTAAAAAAACTCAAAACGCCTTGAGAAAGAGGTAGGTTTCAGGGAACATGCCAAAGACCTACCTTTATTTCCTCGTCCTTTCCTTATTAGGCTGCTGGTTCTCAAGCAATGTCTTATTCACAATTAACACAAACAGTATTTGTATAGCGGCGGTTCAAGAACAATTAGAGATATTTCACAACAATTGGCGGGTAAATTCCAATGACTACGATGTACATAGCGAGCGGTAACAACAAAACACTACTGCGTGGCGGGCCAGAAATAATTCACACTTGCGCGTAGCGAGGAACAAAAATACAAGGTGCGACACACGTTGCTTTACAGCGGCGGATCAAAATACAATGGCGGCAATAAATCAAATATGCACTGCAACGCTTTTCTTGTAGCAAAACTATAGGCAGTTCTGGCAACCTTACAGGCCTTTGGCAAAGGGAATGGATAATTGGGGCATCAAGATACAAAAGGAAAAGCGCTTTGAGCAATAAACAATTTTATAATTAAAATATCAATTGGCGCCACCAGATGTGATCGCTATGGGGCGGTAGTCGGCTGGGTTGGAGCGGTCACCCTTCTTTGGAATGGGGTGAATAATCGCTTTTTTCTAACCAGAGGGCACAGAGCCAGACTTCAGGGACATTTTGAAAAGCTTTGTCAAAATTGGAGCTATTTCTACAGCGCACCTCTGCAATACCAGGGCAGGTATTCCGTCAGGCCCGCTAGCTTTATTAACATCAAGCCCTCGTAAGACTTGGCGTACATCCCGATGCTGGATCCTCAGCTTTTTCATATGAAAACTCCAATGAGGAACCGACGGCGGGGTAGCACCTTGATCATCGAGGGTCGAGTTTTCAGCGAACATTTTGCCTAATAAGTTAGCCTTTTCGGCCGCGGTATTTGCTAGAGAGCCGTCAGGTCTGGTAAGAGGTGGCAGACTGGGTTTGCAGAAATTGCGACCTATTGAGCCCGCAAGCGACCAGAACGCTCTGCTGCCGTGCGGGCAGGCAGCCAGCTTTCTGCTGATCTGCATGTCGTGCTCAAATTTTGACCTGTTAATGATCCTCTTACATTCCTTTGCCATTTTGTTATATGCTATTCTGTTTTCAGACGTTCGAGATGTGTTGTAGGCTCGGTAAGCCGCGTTTTTTCGTCGCACTGCTTCGGAGCATTGTCGACTGAACCACGGCTTAGAGCCCACACCAGTTTCTTTAACAGTGGATTGGATGAAGCCATCCATCACGGATGTGATGACTTCACCAATATCCTGGGCACATCTCCAGGATCCGAAGTCCGAAAATAGACAGCTGACCACGGAAAAGCATTGAAATGTGCCCGCAGACCAAACCAATCTGCTGATCTATAGTGCACACTTTTCTCTTCAGCCGCTCGTTTGGCAGTCTGAATGTTACGGGGATTGATGTCGTCACCAGGCAGTGGTCGGACGATCCTAGAGGCGCTGTGACTTCCATTATGTAACCGTGTGGTACAGTGGTTAAAAACAGATCTAACAGATTGGAGCAGTGAGTCTGGACATCAGGAACCCTTGTAGGCTCCTGAACCATTTGCTCCAGTCCGTAGCAGAGGGCAAAGGATTGTGCCTCTCGTCCAGCCGAGTCCGTTGGTCCTGAGAACTTTAACCAAGGTTCGTTATGAACATTAAAGTCCCCCAGGACCACAAACTCTGCTGTAGGGAAGCGGGGCAAGAGGTCATCAACAGCATTGCTTAGATGTTTGAAGAGTTCGGACGTATCTGAAACGCTAAGGTTCGGTGAGCGGTATAAACATGCGTAAAATCTTACCGTATTGGCAAGATTGACGCGCACCCACATTACATTGAATTTGGAGTTCTCCAGATTCAACAGTCGCACACAGTTAACATCAGCCCGGCTGAAGAGACAGAATCTCCTTTGGGTCTGAATTTGCCCATGAGGGTGAAACCCGGGCAATCCAGATAGGAGGCGTCTGTAGGCTCAGCTATCTGCGTTTCGGAAAGGAAGAGAAGGTTGGGACGTTGGGAAACAAGGTGGTGGTGGACTGAATTTAAGTTTTTGTGCAGGCCGCGAATGTTGGTGAAGTTCATCAACAGTTTTGGTCTGCACCGGGGACTCCTGCTTCTCGCCGTTGTAATGATGTTATTTGCTGTTATGTTCATATTCATGATTTTATTGTTGTTATTTTTTTAATATTATTTTTTTATTTATGAGGGGAAAGGAAGGTCTGGGAAGGAAGGTTGAGGGGTGGGTAGGAAGCTGGGGATCAGAGTGTCCAGGAGTGACGGACGTATGAATCCAACCCAACAGACGGATTGCAATCTTTAGAGCACAGACATCAGGTGGGAATGCTGTCCTTGTTCTACCGGTATTACAATGGAAGATGCTCCGAGGAACTAGCGTCATTAATCCCCTCGGCACCGGTGCATAGTCGGGAAACACGCTAAACATGCGCCCAACATTTGTACACGGTTGACATTACACATGAGAACGGGTCGTTTTTATGATTCGTTTAATTTTTTAATTTGATTTCAGCTCGGCTGTGGAACGATTTACCGGCCTCTGTGTTTCTTCCCTCCTATAACATGGGTCTCTTCAAGACCCATGTTCACTCCTTCCTATCCTCAAAAAGACCCTCCACACAGCATCCTCAAAGATGGCATAGGTCCTGAGGGAAATTATTTTCCTCAGGGCCTCCTGTGTGGAGTTAATGTAAAAAAAAAAACTCACCCACTGCGGTGCAAGGCGATGGGCTGGGAGATTCCGGCTGGAGAGGTCGCCCAATGCGCCCCAAACGCTACTGCTGGGTCCTCTCCGGTCACGAACCTGGTTGATGGGGCAGCCCACCCTCAGTCATGAGCCTGAGGGTCGGGCCCCTGTACTACCGAGCGGCCCGGACAACGGTAACCGGTTGTAAAGGGTCTCCCTCAACCAGCATCTCCCAATCTGGCCTGCCACGCAGAAGGTGGGCCGACGCACCCGCTATCAAGACCCAGACAAACATTACCCCATGAACCCGGGCACCCCTGCTAAGTCACTAAACGTAGCGAACCACTTGGGGTGACCTGTGGCAGAGGTGTTGGTCCTCCAATAAATCGTTCCCAGGTCGTTGTCCCTCGGTAAGAGACAACTTGAAATGTAAGGATTTGAAAAATTTGAATGCATCAACCCGTTGACACACAAAGCCAGCGAATCGCCGGTCAACTATATATGTTTTTTTTTTTTTTGTGTAAGGCAATTCACCCTAAAAAGAGTGCTATGTGCCGTTAAAATTAAGAGAGATGATTATATTTTATAAAAAATCTATAAGGGCATGGGAAATCTCAAATATTGAAGTCATTTAAGTCTATAAACTTGCATAGAACGGAAAAAACGCGAGAATTATTGAGTGAAAGCAAATATGGAATACTAAGGGGAGATTGGTGGGTGATTTTAATAAGTAAACGATAAATGCCTTTGAAGGACGAGTGCTTTTTACAATTAAAGAATACATGGTCAAGAGTCTCATTTTCCACGCCGCACTGACAGAGTGGACTATCTAGTACTCGAATTTTAAATAAGTGGGATGCAATAGAGCAGTGACCGATTCTCATTCTCGATATACAGGAAATAAATCTTTTGGATTTTTTCTTGCCGTGGAACCAAGGTTTACTTGGTATATGATTTTGGATTCCAGCATAAAAAGCACCAGTTCGGGTTTTCGTATCAGCCCAATTTTCTTCCCAGGAGCGAATCATGTTGGATTTAAGAATAGGGATGACGTCAGAGAACGGAATTCTAAAATCTAAAGGAATAGAGCCAGAAATTGTTCCAAGTTTAGCGAGGGAATCGGCTTTCTCGTTACCTTCAATTCCTAAATGACCAGGGATCCAAACCAATATTGTCTCGAAATTTAATTCATTTAATGATTTGAGGGAGTTTTTGATATTACAAATAATATGGTCTTCTGGATAATTAATGATATTTGAAGAAATTTTCAGTACTGCACTTAGAGAATCAGTGCACAGTAAGGCTCGACGAATATTGAGAAGCTGGATTTGAATTAAAGCTTGTTCAATTGCGAAGCGTTCTGCAGTAAATATAGAAATTTCTTTAGGCAATTTATAAGACAGATCTAAATTGAACTCAGGAATATGCACCGCAGCTCCACAATCTTTGTTTTCTGACTTAGAACCATCTGTATAAATGAGTGAAAATCCAGGAAACTTGGATGAAATAATGTTTTTAAAATTTTCCTCAACATTTTGATTAGGTGAGGTTAAAATGTTAGTCCGAAAGTCAGAGGTTATTATGTTGGGGATAAAATTGATAGAATCAAATGGGATAGTGAAAATAGGAAGGATAGGATCTTTCTGTAGATTTTGGAGGGATGAAGACAGAGATTTGAATGAAAGAAAACTTTTTAGAAGGAGAGGAAATCGATTTTCATCTGTCAATCTTTTGTCGTTGTTTAAATTATTGAACAAATGATCAAGACTTTGTTCTAAAGAATGGCACGATATAGAAAAAGATTTTAGAATATATTTATCAGCCAAAAATTGTCTTCTTAAAATTAAGGGAGGATCAACACATTCTACCTGAAGAGAATTAATAGGAGAAGATTTCATCGCTCCAATTATCATTCTGAGAGCTTTGGATTGAATTCTTTCAAGTTTTTTATCCAAATATTTAGGAAGAGGATCGAAAAGAAATGTACCATAATCCAAATGGCTTCGCACTAGGGCACTATACATTAATTTAAGAGTAGTAGGATGAGATCCCCACCACACTCTCGAAACAGCTCGCATCATATTAAGCCCTTTTTCACACTTAGACGAAATGTTTTGGATATGCGGGAGCCATGAAAGTTTATGATCCAAAAGTAGCCCAAGAAATTTAATTTGCTTTACGATTTGGAGAGGGACATTATCAAAAGAGACAGAAAATGGGGGTATTTTTCTTTTGCGTGTAAAAGCAACGACCTTGGTTTTAGAAGTAGCTAAGTTCATCCCATTTGTTAACAACCACTCTTTAATATAATGCAAAGCCAAATTCAATTCCTTCGCAGCATGGGATAGATTTTTGTGAGATAAGTATATAAGGAAATCATCAGCAAAATAAAGTCTCTTGATAGATGAAGGGATTGCAATGTCTAAGTCACTTATATAAATATTAAACAATAATGGACTGATTACGGACCCTTGGGGCAGCCCTTTCCATAGTTTGCGATTTAAAGTTTTTGAGGAAAAGTGCAAAATAATGGATCTATCTGTTAGCAAATTAATTATAAATTGAACTAATTTTAAGGGTATTTTTATTTTTATTAATTTTTCTTTTAATATGTTAATTAATACATCGTCGTAAGCTGACGAAAGATCAAGAAATGTGGCCAATGTTGAAGAATTAAGGGACTGAGAAATACGGATGTCTGTTGTCAACACACTTAAATTATCCATGGTTGATTTCTTTTTCCGAAAGCCATATTGTTCTGTAGAGATAATTTTGTTATTTTCAACAAACCATTCCAATCTGTTCTTTATCAAATGTTCTGCTACTTTCGTTAAACATGACGAAAGAGCAATAGGACGATAGGAAGAGATATCAGATGGGTTTTTCCCTGGTTTTAAGATCGGAAGGATTTTTTGAACTTTCCAAGCTTCAGGAATATATCCTGTTTCGAACATGTTATTAATTAGGGATAAGAAATATTCAACCGACATGTCCGAGAATGCTTTGATGAAACTATATAATATTCCATCAGGGCCTGGAGAAGAGTCTGGAAGGGAATTAATTACACGTTTCAATTCATTAGCTGAAAAAGGAGAGTCCATCCAGTTGGAATGTGAAGGATAAGAAATAAACGAAGGCATTTCTTCTAATCTAGCAACTGATGGAGGCGCTATCTTATCAGCAAATCCTAGAATAATTTCTTCTGGAATATGTCTGGAACGCGGCGGAGAATAAGAAGAACCGAATTTTTTTAAATTGGACCAAACAGAAGATTGAGGAGATTCCGGAGACAGGCTTTCACAGAATTTTCGCCATCCAGCCCGCTTTTTATTTTTCAAAATACGTTTAGCTTCTGCCTGAGCGCGTTTCACAGAAAGATAATTTTCAAAAGACATACATTTCCTGAAAATAGAAATTGCTTTTTTTCTGGAGTTAACGACATCAGTGCATTCTTTATCCCACCATGGAGTGGAATGTTTTATTGTAATGTTAATATTACGTTTTTGAAGAGTTTTTTCTGCTGCTTTTATTACCATATTAGGAAATGATTCACATTGAGATCTGATGTTCATAAGAGAAGACTTAGTTGAAAGAATAATGGAGTCCAATTCCAAAGAAAAAGTTCTCCAATTCGCATCTTTAGTTTTAAATTTAAAATTATTGTTTGCCGAAAAGGAATAAGAGGATGTTAGATGGTGGAAGGAGATTATTATAGGAAAATGGTCACTGGAAAGGGGATCTGTAAGAATGTCCCAAGAACATAATATGGGTATCAACGAAGATGAGCAAAGAGACAAATCAACCGCACTTTTTCTATGTTGAGGAGCAGTGAAACGAGTTGGGGTTCCGTCATTGAATACACATAGATTATAGGTATCCATAAAATCCAACAGATTACGTACAGAACGGTTTGTTAATTCACTTCCCCATGAGGGAGAATGAGCATTAAAGTCACCGAGTAACATATACGGGGAACGAATCTGAGATATGAACGAAGTCCATTCGTTTTCAACAAAAATAGTAGAGGGAGGGATATATATAGATAATATTGTAATATCACATATAACTGCTGCTACTATCTGAAAACTATTGGGGAGGGAGTGAAAAGTGATTTCTTTAAAAGGAAGAGAGTTATGAATGATAAGAGCTGAGCCACCCTTACCATCAGGTCTATCATGTCTAAGACAATGATAACCAGGGATATTAAAATGATACGAAGTTTTTAACCATGTTTCAGAAATGGCAGCAACTGAAATGTTATGCTCATCAAGTAATTTTATAAGTTCAATTTTGTTAGAGAATAGACTTCTACTATTCCATTGAAGAATTTTGCTCAGTTTCTGATACATTGGGGATACAGGAGAGAAGAGATTTAATATATTCAGCAGCGTTGGTCGGTACAAAATTGTTTGAAAGAATCGAAATTAAAAGGGTAATTAACGTTTGGATGAAAGAGGAATTTTCCGTCATGACTATAGGGAAAATATCATTAGAGGGACAATTTTTTAAGGCATTTCCATTAGGAGCCTGAGATTTATTATTACCATTCGGGTTAAGCAAAAGATCATTATGTTGTTTTTTATCAAAAGAGGGAATAAATTTAGGTTTAGATTTTGATGGCTTGAAAATGGTTTCTCTGTGGGAATATGACTGAGGAGATTTAGGGGAAGAAAAATGAAAGAAAGATGGATTGGATGATACCTCTGCAAAAGATTTTTTTGCAGGAGGGAATAATTTAGACGCCTGGAAGTATGAAATATTTTCAGATGCCATTGATTGCTTGATGTTCCTCTGTCTAGACAACTCTGGACAGGCTACACTAACAGCACTATGGCTACCCTGACAATTAATGCAAATTGGGCTTTTATTAGAGTTTTGACACTGTTCAAATTGATGATTCTCTCCGCAATGGAAGCAACGCGGAGGGGAACGACAAATGGGTTTAGAGTGACCAAATCTGCAACAGTTAAAACACTGGATTGTGGGGAATCTATATGTTTCGACGGGAAGAGAGTTATAATAAATGAACACACGGGATGGTAAGATTTTGCCCTCAAAAGTTATAACTACGGATTGAGAGGGTTTCCAAATTGTGGTTCCAGAAGAAGAATCCTTGAAATTTAAACGACGAACTTTTAAAACTTTAGTATTTACTTGTGTGTCATTGAGAGCATCCATTATTTCCGATTCAGAGAGGTCGGTAGGTATACCTTTCACTCTGCCCATTCTGGTTAAGTTGAAAGTAGGTATAAATGCTTTGAATTTATTATTTGATAACGAACCTATTTTTTTAACGAAGTCATTAGCAAAGGTGGCGGATTTAAATTCTATGGACAGTTTATATCTGCCTTCCGGCTTGATTGAACCATTTATTATTCCAAGGTTATTATTAGAGCCAAAAATGAATTTTCCGAAATCCAGAGGATGAATTATTTTCCCCTGTTCAGTCTTTTGTACATTAACAATGAATGGAGCCGAAGAGTTACTTGAATATACCAATTCAATAGTTTTAGCTTCTGGAGGAATGGTATCATTATGAGAGATTGGGGTTTGATTGGGCTGAGGAATAGATTTAATTTTGGGAGGAACATCAGGACTAAGCGAAGGTCGTCGTTTTCGAGATGGTAAAGTTATGGATAATTGACTACCGTCAGTATCATAGCCATCTGAAATATTAAATATGGACTCAGGGTCTGGTGGCCGATTCTCATCTTCCTCCATATTAAGATATAATTAAAAAAAAAAACAAACAAAAAAAATATATATATAAATTACGAGATAAACGAAAAATAAGTAAAAATAAAGTCTATTAGATCGACTGTACGCACTTAACCGTAAATCAAATAATACAATAGATTGGTAAACATAAATAAATACGAGAAGGTAACAATAAATTCTTATCTGAGTGAAGGCAGCAACGCAGGAAACAATCACAACACACGTCCAACCTGTTTCACGTCACGATACGAACCAACTATATATGTATAATTGTACTAAAGCACTAAGCCGGCGAAACGCCGGTCTGTCTTTGCGTAATCATTTTATGCATAAAAAATACAAAATTCAAATTTTTTTTTTTTACATGAGCTCCATACAGGAGGCTCTGAGGAAAATAATTTTCCTGAGGGCCTATGTCATCTTTGGGGATGCTTTGTGGAGGGTTTTTTTAGGGAAAGAATGGAGAGAAGAGTTCTGGGAAGGAAAAGGGTTTAAGGGGTGGGTAGGATTCTGGGATTCAGTGTGTCCTGTTCATCCACCTCCAAGACCTCGACAAAATTCATCCCGGGCATCCCTGCTAAATCACCAAACGTAGCGAACCACTTGGGGTGACCTATGGCAGAGGTGTTGGTTTACCAATAAAGGTTCCCGGGGCGACGGTACCCATTCCCGCATCCCAAATTGAAGATGAAGATTAAAAAAATATCCAAATAACAAAAAAAAAAGTTTTATGTTGCACCGTTTCAATTTTATGTGAAGTTTAGTGTTGGTTTCTTTGAAATGAAAGTTGTAATAATTAAATAGTGTTTTTAATTAACAAATTAAGTCATATTTATTGGTGGTGGAATAGGTTAAGAAAAGTGTGATTAAGATATAATAATTATAGGCAATAAAAGAATGATACTCTCAGATATATTTAATTTAAGGGTATGAGAGCACAAAAAGGTAGATTTTTAGTTTGGACCTAAATTCTGTTGGGCTTGTTATGTATCATAGTTCTGGAGGGAGTTAGAGGGGAGTTATCAAAAGTTAGGGAGTTTTATCAAATTCCATTCCTGATAATTTTAGATTATCATTATTATTTTATTTATTTATTTTATGCATCCATTGTTAATAAGTAACCAATGGTCGGGTGGGAAGTAGGAAGGGGAACATAGGTGGTACACATAGTAAAACAAGTAGTATTTCAATCAATTATTTTATTATAAATTTTTAGAAACATGATATTATACTCGTAAATACATAATATTGAAACAAAATTTAAAAGAAGCAAAGCTCGCCTGCTCCGGCATGGAAAACTGTACAACAAAATATGGCAAGCCTTTTATTGCATACTTTTTATATTTGCATTATTGTTTATTCTATACCAGGGATGCACAGACCATTGCACTTTGAGTGCGGCCAAAAACCTTATTTCACATTGACAAAAATATACATGACAACCAACTGTTTCCATCGTTTGTCTCATTCTTGGTGGATAAAGTGTCTACCTGCATAAATAATATGCGAGCACACATTTTCAATTAACCAGTCTTTGGGATGGGTTGTTTCACAGAATGTGAACAATTCATCAAATTTCAAAGTCAAATTCTATTCAAGTTCTGTTATTCTATTATGGGTCAGTTGTTTCACAGTACATATTTGAATAGTGGCAGAACTTTCACAGAACTTGTTAATATTAACTATGAATTTTTTTGAACTGTTCAAGTTTTGTGAAATTTGCCCTAAAATCTGAAGGACAAAAATCGAATCAAATTTAAATTTTGCCCACAACAAATACAATAAAATAATATCAACTACATAGTCAAATCAAATTGAATATACATTTCGTAACTATTAAAATGTATGTAATAACTATGTATGTACGTATTTTGAACATTATCGAGTCTGTTGGGTGCAATGGGCAAAATGCTACACTTTTCAGTCCTACTAAATTAATATTACATTCACCTCACTTTACTTTTTCTTTACACTACCTACCCTATCCCACAATTGGTCTCCATCTCGATAAATTAGGAAATAATATTAAAATAAAAAAAATTCATTCAAATGTCAATTTGCAAGCATAAAATGATGAGTTTACATTTGTAAATAATAATAATATTTAATCTCACCTCTGGGTGATGAGGTGATATTATCTTCTGGAATAAATCATTCTTTTGATATAAATTGATGGAAATTTTTCCGACAACTACCCTGAGTACCTTGAGTAAAAACTTAAGATAATTTAGAAATTGAATTAATTGTCTGTCATTTTCAAAAGTTGATAGGGTAAAAGAATATCAGAGTAAGAGTAAATTTTCACAAAATGCATTTTTCAATTAATTTAATGACACTTTAAACTTTCCGAAAACCGATAGTTACAAGTTGTTTGTATTATTGAACTATTGTAAATACTTAAAAAATTAAAACAATTTAACCCGTCTACTTGTTAAGAAATAAATACATCCCAAAACACGTAATCGCGTTATACTTTCATAAAACCAAAAACGTCCCAGAGCAACCTTACATTTCGCTCAATCGCATCTCTCTTCCTCTCATGCAAACATATGTATTTTTCTTTTATCCAGAAAGAGAACGAAATACTTATTGTCTTTGAAATATGAAAGCTATCTTGCGTAGATATTTTACAATCTCGGTCCAAAGTGGCGGTTTGACTTAGGTTTGACGAAACCGAGGCTTCCGGATTGTGAGGTGCGAATATATTGAACCAAGCATACGGGTTAAGAAAGCATAAAAATAAACATAAAATACATGTGAACAGAAACTAAAAACAAAAATAAAAGCCAAGAGATCACAAACAACATTTATATTGATTAGTTTTAAGGTGAACTATATCGCCCAGATCAGAATATTTATTGAATCAGGGAATTTTGATAAGCCAGTGTCCTGGTGTTGTTAAAGTAAAAGGGTAATAAATGTTGGCAATGTCTTTTGGGAACATGGATATTGATTAATTGAAGCAATTTGTGTCAACTTTGTGTTAAAATTATTAGTAGAACTTTCACAGAACTTGAATTTTAACTTTGAAATTCGGTGAAACAACCCGTCCCTACGTGTTTCATTATTGTATAACACATTCACGGAAACAATCTTTATTAACATCGTTTTAGAAAAGTGATATATGACACAACAAGGGGTGCGATACGGGAATCAAGTTTTGTGTTGCTATCTGCTGTTTATTTGTGTCACGAAGCGAACACTTGCATACTTGATAATGTCACATCCAAATCGTCAAAACAAAAGTGTCTATATCTATCAGGAACCTCTGTTAGTATAGTAGTTAGTAATGTAATAATGTATTGAAGAAGAAAATAGTATATATTTGTACTTCATTCCAGAGTGGCAGGTACTCTCGATATCATTCCTTATTACTAATTTTAATTACCTTAAAGTACGTTTATTAAATACATCTAAATGTAAAAATAATCCACTTGGACAAATCTAATTTATAAACAAAATGACTTAGGTATTACATTCCCACCACCGTGAGTTTGCAGAAGTAGTTACTGATTTCGTCACCACAACCTACCTCTCAGTGGCTGAACAATAATGACAATATTGGACTAATTTACAAAACGCCGTTTTTGTGAAAAATCACCTCAAGGGCGCTGTACAAATAAATACATAAAATAATTAATATTACTGACTTACAACTAAGATTTACAATTATAACTAGTGACTTACATCTAAGACATATAGCTAGTGACTTATGACTAAGACATATAGCTAGTGATTTAAGACTAAGACATATAGCTAGTGACTTATGACTAAGACATATAGCTTTCTAATAAAGTGTGTTTTTCGGAAGTGACCTGAGGTAAGTATGTTTTTGTATCTTTCTGTAAATAATAAAATTAAATAGAACCTAGGAATTCATAATGAATTGTAAAGCGCCCTTGAGGTGATTTTTCACAAAAACGGCGCTCTACAAATTGTCCAATTATTATTATTATTATTAGCTAGTGACTTATGACTAAGACATATGGCTAGTGACTTATGACTAAGACATATAAATGCTGACCTAAAATAGTAGCCTAATGACATACATATTTACAACTACGACTTAGGCGGCTCCTAGACGCTACAATAACATTGTACAATATATTTTATTGTTCAATAAGATTGAAAGGCGCTTAGAATCCAAACGATCAATTATATTGAACAATAAACAATAAAAAATATTGATTTTTTATTTGCGCAATGTTTTAGTGTATTTTTATTTTAGTATTTTCGTGTAAATATTGCACAATCCTGACTCCATTGCACACAATGCAATGGAAAAATATGGTACAATAAAAATTAAACTCGCTCAAACTTTTGTTCAATCATTGCGCAATCTTCAATATTAACCCCAACGGTCAATAATTTTGCACATTTCGTAATATTGCTCAATATAATTGATCGTCTAGGGCAGGGGTCTCCAAAGTACAAATCCGGCCCGCCAGTGTCATCAGTCCGGCCCGCGACAGCTAATGACCAGTATCATCAATCAGGCTTATTGTTGTTGTGATAAGTTAGATAAAAACGCAGAATGATAGTAACTCGGTTTTATTTACCTACTTGATAGGTAAATCTTAATGACTAACAAACAATTTAAATGAATCCAACTAACTTTATAAAAATTGTAACATATAAACACACAAACATTATAACACACAAAATACTAATGAGATTTATGTTATTGTGATTTTCCACTGATAATAGTTTGTAATTGTGGACCAATTTTATTTGTACTAATTATAAAAAGAGATTTCAGATAGATCTACCTAGATCTGTAAACATTCTTTGTTTACTTCATTTTGGGGAATGTTTTATCACACAAGTAAGTAGTACCAAAAACAAAATGATCAAATTGTGTCTTACAAAATTCCAACAAAGATGAGTTTTGATATTTGTTCTTAATTATATCACTGCACTGAAAATCAATAATTTCCATTTGAAATTCCGGGCTACGGTTTCAATGTCGGTATCAAGAAGATTTTGGAAAATCTTAATTTCATTCGCAATGATGTCAAAGTCTGAGAAACGAGTATCAAAAATTATCTTCAAAGCACCCAATATTTATTGAACTAGCGAATTTAGCAAGCGTATGCTCGTTCAGGGCAAGTATTTGACGACTAGTCTAGAAATTAAAAATAATTGCATCTTACTGGAGTAATCAGTATGGCCCTAAGGCTGGAAAGTTTAGAGACCCCTAGGTCTGGTCTAGGGGCCGCCTTAAAGTTAGAGATTTACAACTAACATAATATGTATTTACATTTTAAAATACTTGAGTACGGTTGTCAGTTATTACATTAAAAAACAAATAACAAACAAACTCTGTAGGTATAAACACGTAACATAGGTAAGTTATTGCTGCGAGTCCCAGCAGTTTGTTCTATCCAGAAACAATAAAAATGAACTATTTGATTTAGAAGATCGGGACTGTCTTGGCAAGGGCTATCACACTTAATTTTAACACATCTGACTGAAAATCATAGCGATTAGGAAAAATACCTAAACACAAGCACCTTTCAAAAAAAGGGAGGTTCTGTCCAACCCGGATTACCAACCCTATAAAACAGATGGCAAACCGGTAGGAAGTCAGTTCAAAACTACCAGCCAACAAGTAACAAGTCTCCAAGAAACCAAAGTCTGCAAGTCTTTTAAAGTGTTTTTATATTAGTAATAGATTCAGTTTTGCCAATTTAACTTAGAATCATTGATCCAAAGTCATTTAAAAAGGACATTGGCGTGCCAACTTGTGTCCAGCTCCCTACTTTAATACAGAATCTGTACAATCGTTCCACTCGTCTCGTACAGTTAGCGTAGGGAGTGTGGCGAATTCATCGCTCAGGGAGTGGAAACGTGATCTGTAATAGCCAAAATATTGGGATATTGATGTGGAATTGCTACGATTATGAAGGAAAACTAAAAACTATGGACCTGGACCTAAAAGAAGAAAAAACAAAGTGTCAACATCCTCTACCTGATGGTCCTGGACTTGTTACCCCCCGCGATCCTCGCCCCCGAAACATTGTGGACAAATTGAAGGACGAATTGATTGCTGCCAACAAGAAGAAGAAGAAGGGACTCGACTGCAGTAGCATAGGTTTAGTCGGAGGAAAGGTATTTATTAACGACCAACTCACAATAAAAAATAAATACTTATTACGTTCCGCAAAAGAGTTTAAAATCGCTAACAACTTAAATTTTTTATGGGTGCGAAACTCCAAGATTTACATAAGAAAGAACGAAACCTCTCCTACAATCCTGATATACTGCCCTGTTCAATTATCAAAGCTGGTATAACTACAAAACCTTCTACCTTTTCTGTTCGCTTCACTTATATCTCATTAAATTATAATTATCAACCCTTTACTCCAACGTACACAACACATCACAACAACACACTCATTCTATCCATAAAAAAATAAAACGGAATGTAAAGATCTTGGTGTTTACCTTGATAGCAAACTTATCTAACACACTATATAAAGAGGAAAGATTTGTTTGTTTGTTTGTTTGTTTGTTTGTTTGCATCGAATAGACTCCGAAACTACTCAACCGATTTGAAAAATTCTTTCACTGTTGCGAAGCTACACTATCCCCGGGTGACATAGGCTATATTATATTTTCAAAAAAATTAGGGATCCTTAATAAAACTTCAATAATCTAACCCAAGGTGTAAAAAAAATACCTAAAAAATTATTTAAATCGCGTGCGCTGCGAAAACTATTCATGATAGAATAAAATAATGTACTACGATTTTGCAGAACACATCATTATTTACACAAAAAGTGTCGCGACAGCATATATCTAACTATTATTGTTATGCCACAATCAGAGTTATTTTATTTTAAAAATTTAATTAAAATGTCGCCTTTTAAAAAGGCTCTGTATTTGTATCTTGGTTTTAATCCTTATCAAAATAAATTACTTCATATTCAAGGCTGCTTCAATACCTTTATTTGACTTTTTGAATTATTCAATTCGGACATTTCATTAGAAAAATATTACGAGTTTAAAAATGTAAGTATTATAAAAAAGTTGCGTGGTCACGCTCATCTCGCTCGGCTTCGTGCCTGGCGGGATGGTAATGATTTTTGGTGATGTTATAAGTCACATTCGAATTGTTTATGGTCGCCGGCTACTAACTCCACCAATAGAAAT
Source organism: Limnephilus lunatus (assembly GCA_917563855.2). Classification (NCBI taxonomy): domain Eukaryota; kingdom Metazoa; phylum Arthropoda; class Insecta; order Trichoptera; family Limnephilidae; genus Limnephilus; species Limnephilus lunatus. The sequence continues at coordinate 2,699,065 of OU830596.1, read as the reverse complement.
CTTCTATTTTTGCTGCATTTCTATGATTTATTTTCGTTGAATATTTTTCATTTCACGAATGTAAGAATATTAATTTGGGAAATCGCGATAAAAAGAAAAATGGGAGAAAAAGAACCGTAATTGGAACAAAATTACAGGTGGGAGTCTTCTTTTGGTTGTTATTTAAGTATTAATAAAGTATTTTTTGAAATGTATTGTTTAAATTGTGTTTTAAACTGTGTTGTACGTTTCAGTTTTAAGAACATAACCACCCGGGATCTAATAATTGACGTTGTCCAAAATAAGAATTATATAATAAAAAGGTAAAGAGTTAAAACATTAATAATGAGGGCGGATTGCACCTTGCAACAACTATCGCTAATTTTATCTTAAATTGTATTATTCGTCTTGCTCCACGCAGTTTGAGTTGGTATTTTGTTAAACGCTATTTAGCGTCGGTAAAACAGTTACCACCGTTAACGCGTCGGTAAAACAGTTGCGTCGTTCCTAAGCATGCCACACACATACACTTTATGCGCAGCGGCCTGAGTGGCGAGGAGCGCAATCGCTCCGAAGTGTCCGTGTGGGGGGCGCTTAAATTTACGAGTGTTAAAATATTTTGAGGTTATGTTGTAGTTGCGTCCTGTATTATTTTATTTTCATCCAGAAATTGAGTGCCCAAATAAATAAATCCTGGGCCAGAGCTCCTAACCTTTCGATGGAGGAACAATATTCGTTTTTGAAAGTAATGGAGTTGGTACAACTATAAAAAGTGTCACTACAGATAGAAATTGAACACAAGAAACAAATTAATGAATCATCTAGATTACAAGACAACATTAAAGAACTCAAACATAACATAACCATGAAATTAGGCAAAAAGAGTTTTGGTTGTTAGATTTAAAAATAAAACAATTATTGGAGTAATTTTGTATTTTTATGTCTTTTATGTAGATTGTTTTAAACTATTATAATAATGCTGTAGGTATAATTTAAGTTCACAGCCTTGCAAAGTATTCTTCAATAAATATTTTTAAAAAAAGTCCGTTGTGAATACAAATTAATAAATGAGACATATTTCAGCAATATCAGACGATCGGAAATCGGAGGAATAACAAAAAAAAAAATTGACAACTTATTCGCTAAACATGTTTAACTCGGTTAAATAGCCATTTTTGGGTATTTAACTTTGACAGTTCTTTAAATGCATTTAACGACTCAAATTTTGTGGTGCAAGACGACAAGTCGACTTAAATCAAATAATGTGTTTAACTTGATTTTTAAAACAAATTAAACTTTTGGTGCAAGCCGCCCTAAGAGAAAGCCAGGCGGCGCTTTGTTCAAATAAATGTATTCAACAATTTCTTCTCTGGATTTTGACATTAGTGCTTATGTTTTTTTTTATGTAAAATAGATTTTAACAATTAGCGTTTTATTTGCTTTTTTCATTAGTTACTTCTTATAAGAGTTAGGTTTGCTAAAATATCTATTATTAAAGTATGATACATATTAGTTTTTTCACGGCCAAAAGTATTAAAGAGATTTATTTTTGGGGTTTTGTGCCGTGTTGCGTCAACTCCTTCTCTAGCCAAAGTTAACAAGTCTCCCCTGATGATAGGGACAACACATTATCAGTACGCTTGCGCTTTCTGTTCTTATTTTTAACATTTTTAATATTTTTATCAGTATATATTAAAAAATGTATTACTATTTTTCAGTGGAATCTGAACCAGTCGGCTCCCTACGAAACGGTCGTGTGCGGAATCGAATATAATTTAATTTATAATGCCCAAAAGATCAAGATCTCAACTATCTAGAAAAAATTCCCTGGCGAGGGCATCAAAAATACGTCGTAATGAAGAATCTTCATCGGAAAATGAAAATCGTCTTGCATGTCGGAGAGAACACGCGTCCCAATCGCGTGCCAGAGAGTCGAGTATCGAGCGTTCGCAGCGGCTTGCTGAACAAAATTTGAGAACCTCCCAAGGCCGCGCGCGAGAGTCGAGTATCGTGCGTTCGCAGCGGCTTGCTGAACAAAATTTGAGAACTTCCCAAGTCCGCGCGCGAGAGTCGAGTATCGAGCGTTCGCAGCGGCTTGCTGAACAAAATTTGAGAACTTCCAAAGTCCGCGCGCGAGAGTCGAGTATCGAGCGTTCGCAGCGGCTTGCTGAACAAAATTTGAGAACTTCCCAAGTCCGCGCACGAGAGTCGAGTACAGAGCGTTTGCAGCGGCTTGAAGAGCAAAGTATTAGAACTATTATTACTCGCAATAGAGAATCGAGCTCTGACCGTTCCCAACGCCTACGAGATCAGAGAGAAAGAAAAAAGAAGTCAACGACTAGAATTCGTAATCAAGTTTTAGCTCACAGTAACAGATCAGCTTTCAGATACGATCCACAGATTGATTATGCTCAACAGTCTTCCGTCAAAATCGGAGCCATGAATAAGATCTGCTCTAAGTGTTCTGCCAAAAAATGGGCCGATGAACCTAATGGTATGTGCTGTGCTTCTGGAAAAGTTAGTCTCCCCAATATTGAGGAGCCGCCACAGCCAATAAAAAATCTTTTGACAAATAATCATTCACTATCTGGACATTTTTTAACCAACATACGAAAGTACAATAGCCTCTTTCAAATGACTTCGTTTGGCGCGAAAGAAATTAGGGAACAAAATTTCATGCCAACTTTTAAAATAGAGGGACAAGTATACCATCTTATAGGTAACCTTTTACCACCAACAGGTCAAAATCCACAATACTTGCAAATATATTTCATTTCAGACGCAGATCAACTATCGTTGCGGTCAAAAATAATTCCAACACTAAAAATTGATTTAATAAACGAACTACAGATCGCACTGAATAGCTTCAATGTATACATAAGAAGTTTTAAACAAAACTTAGAACGTAACTTTTCTGATAATTTAAAGTTAATTATTCATTCCGACCGCACACCGCAGACAGCACACCCGGGTAGATATAATGCTCCAGCTGTAAACGAAGTAGCCGTTCTCTTGGTTGATGAAGAAAAAGGCCCCAGAGATATAGTGTTGCATGGTAGAGACGGTCAACTTAAAAGGGTCTCTGAGTTACACCGATCGTATGATCCATTACAGTATCCTTTAATGTTCGTAATGGGAGAAGACGGTTATTATTTGACCATTCCTCAGCAAGGTACAGCGCGTAACAAAACTGTGACGTGCATGCAATTTTATGCATTTAGGTTGATGGTTAGAGCTAACTGTTTTAATTCATTGCATTATTACAGGGACTTATTTAGTCAATATATTGTCGATATGATGGCAAAAATGATATCAGAAAGATTGAATTACATATTTTGTAATCAACAGAGACTGAGGGCTGATGAATACATTCATCTTAGAGACGCTTTGAATCAAGACGCAAATGTTGACCCATCAAATATCGGTCAACGCGTAATCTTGCCATCTTCATTCACAGGTTCTCCGCGTTATCTGCATGAAAAAACCCAAGATGCGATGATTTATATCCGAAACTATGGGAGACCAGACTTATTTGTCACTTTTACGTGTAACCCAGAATGGCCTGAAATTAAAGCGGAACAATTATCTGGTCAGCGGTCTTTCGATCGTCATGACATAATTTCAAGGGTATTTCATTTAAAGATGAAAAAATTCATAAAATTATTCAACAAAGATGAAATATTCGGAAAAGTGAAATGTTACATGGCAAGTGTGGAGTGGCAAAAGCGAGGTTTACCACACTGTCATTTGCTGTTTTGGCTAGAAAGAAAAATCCAGCCAGACGAAATTGATAGTGTCATAGTTGCGGAACTGCCCAACCAACAAAACGATCCGATATTGTACGATATCGTAACAAAAAATATGGTGCACGGACCATGCGGAGAGCATAATTTAACTGCACCATGTATGAAAAACGGTATCTGTACAAAAAAGTACCCTCGACGTTTCGTCAACGATACCCAAACCGGAGAGGACGGATATCCAGTTTATCGTCGTCGTGACGCCGAAAATGGAGGACAGTGCGCTACGCTAAACATAAGAGGAAGTAGGTTCAATATAGATAATAGATGGATTGTCCCTTATTCTCCACTATTGTGTAGGACGTTTAACGCTCACATAAATGTGGAGTACTGCCACTCAGTTCAAGCCATCAAATACATTGCAAATATATCAATAAAGGATCTGACCAAGCTACTTTTAGCGTCAGAAACACAAATGATGAAGTGGAAAACTACCTGAATGGCCGGTACATAAGTACATCAGAAGCTGTCTGGCGAATATTTGAATTTCCAATCCACGAGCGGAATCCTACAGTCTTGCAGTTAGCTATCCACTTAGAAAATGGCCAAAGGGTGTATTTTACCGCAGAAACGGCTGAACAAGTGGCCCAAAACCCACGTAAAACTACTTTTCTGGCTTTTTTTGAGCTCTGTAATGAAGATGAATTTGCAAAGACACTTCTATACCACGAAGTCCCGCAGTACTACACATGGGCCAATAATAAATTCTCAAGAAGGAGGCGTGGTGTGGACGTAGTTGGCCATCCAGGCATAAAAAAAGATGCCGCTTTAGGAAGAGTCTACGGTGTACATCCTTCTCAATCAGAGTGTTTTTATCTTAGGATGTTGCTACATCACGTTCGCGGTCCAACCTCATTTGAGTACTTAAAAATCGTTGATGGAGTTCTCAAAGAGACCTATCAAGCAGCTTGCCGTGACAGAGGTTTGCTAGAAAACGATGATCATTGGGAAAATACTCTGAGTGAAGCATCGCTTTCACAATGTCCAGTACAACTGAGAGAGTTATTTGTGGTAATACTTTTATTTTGTCAGCCATCGGAACCATTAAAATTATGGGAAAATTTCAAAGACGATTTATGTGAAGATATTAGACATAGAATCAGACAGCAAAATCAAGAATTCGCCTTACCATACAGTGAGGATATTTATAACGAAGGTTTGATACAAATAGAAAATAAACTATTGCAATTAAATGATAAAAGCCTAAGAGATTTTGGATTACCTTCTCCAGTTCGTACAGAATACAATGCTACAAATACAATGGTACATCACTATAATACAAATAATTTGACCGCTTTTATCAATGAAAATCTGCCAAAATTAGTCCCAGATCAAAGACACGCCTTTGAGACTATAGTTGATAGCATGAATAATGACAAAACAAAACTTTTTTTTTTGGATGCGCCAGGTGGCACTGGGAAGACGTTTCTTGCAAATTTGATACTTGCTAAAATAAGACTATCAGGAAAGATAGCGATAGCAGTTGCTTCGTCAGGCATTGCTGCAACTCTCTTAACGGATGGATAAACTGCTCATTCTACATTTAAACTTCCGCTATCTGTAAATCTTGAGCAACAATCTATATGTTCCAGCCGCAAAAACGGGCCTCTTGGTAAATTACTACAAGACGCCTCATTGATTATGTGGGATGAATGTACCATGAGCCATAGAGCACATATAGAGGCCGTGGACAGAACCTTAAAAGATATTAGAAACTCCTCTGCTCTCATGGGTGGGATTACTTTTGTATTTGCTGGAGATTTCCGACAGACTCTTCCCGTCATTAACAGAGGTACGCGAGCAGATATCATCAAAGCATGCTTGAAATCGTCTCCCTTATGGACTTCGATTGAAAATTTAAAATTACGGACGAATATGAGAGCTCATCTTCATGGAATCACAGATAGTGATTTCCCAAAACAACTACTGAAACTTGGGGAAGGAATTTTTCCCGCTCCAAATTTAAACAGAAATTCTGATATCCTTTTGGATGAGTCTCTAGGCCAAATAGTCCATAATTTAGAAATTTTAATAGATGCAGTATACCCTGATATTGAAAATTTGCACGAAAAGGACTTTCGTTGGTTGTGTTCTAGAGCAATACTGTCACCTAGGAATGATACGGTTAATGAAATAAACAATTTGATTATTCAAAAAGTCCCCGGCGAAATAAAAAAATACAAATCGATCGACACTGTAACTAATATCAACGACGCAGTCCATTACCCACAGGAATTTTTAAATTCTCTAAACCCTTCTGGACTGCCACCACATGAATTGACGTTAAAAATAGGAATTCCAATCATGCGTTTGAGAAATTTAAGCCCTCCAAGCATGTGCAATGGGACGAGGCTGCTTATTAAAGAATTGAAGGAAAATTTAATTGTAGCGACCATCATCACCGGCCCAGCAGCTGGCCAACTGGCTCATATACCGAGGATACCGATGATCCCAACTGATTTGCCAATCCCATTTAAACGGCTTCAATTTCCGGTAAAAACATCTTTCGCCTTAACTATTAACAAGTCCCAAGGCCAAACCTTCGAAATAGTAGGGATCGACCTACGAAAAGAGTGTTTTACTCATGGCCAACTGTATGTTGGCCTATCGCGGGTCGGAGCTCCTGAAAATCAATTTATTTTGCTGCCACAAAATAAAACAACGTTAAATATCGTTTACAAGGAAGCTCTAACTCAATAAATTGAATGGCTTTTGTTTTGTACATATAATATTTTTACAAAAATTAGAAAAAAAAAATTAAAAACAAAAAAAAAATCATTAAAATTAAAATAAAAGTTAATTTAACTAATAATATTCCAACTGTCTTTATATTTTTTTAGTAACCTGATGCAAATAGAAGGGTTTATGCGTGTGTACTATAATTTTTAATTTTTAAATTTTAGTTAAATTAAATACCCATGCGAAGCCGGGGCGGGACCCTATACTAATATTATAAAGAGGAAAACTTTGTTTGTATGTATATATTGTATATGTGTCTAAAGAATAAACGCAAAAACTACTAAACAAACAATTCTTTAACTATTAGAATGCTACATTATTCCACATTAACATAGGCTCTAGAATATTTTGAAAAAGTAAGGGATCTGTATGAAAACTAAATTATTTTTTTAAAATACGTACCTACCCGTGCGAAGCCGGGACGGACCGCTAGTATTTAATAATCACATTGACTCAATCGTTCACAGGTCATATAAAATGCTTGGTTTTGATCTTCGTATAAGTAAAGTGTTCAGTAACCCGCGTACAGTAGTTATGTTATATTTTGCATTAGTCAGAAGTATACTGGAATATGCCTCGCCAATTTGGAACCCGCAGTACAAAGTATACATAGAAAGCATAGAACATATTCAAAACAAATTTATATTGCAACAAAGACGAGTTATAGCTGATTTGACATTTATACACAAAATTTTAAATAATAAAATTGACTGTACCGAACTTCCTTCCCTAGTTAATTTTAACATGCCATTAAGACGTACACGCCATACAGAACTATTCCACACGCTTAACTCCTTTACAAAATTCAAACAAGATATTAAAAAATGGATTATAAGTATTGGACGCCTCACTATTACAAACATCTGTAAAATAAATCACACATAGACAAAAATAACTATACCAAGACAACCTTACCCATATAAAATAAATGAAAATAATGGAATCCTGTCAAATTGACCTTTAAATAGATTAGGCAGAATTTACTTCTCTACTTCATCTCCAACATTTATAAAATAACTCTCTTTAAAAGATTTATCACCCTTCCAATCACCTTTCTGTTTTAATTCTATTCAAAGTGATATGTATTTTACCTTAAATATCCTTGTAACTACAACATTCATTTATATACCTGTACGCCTGTCTCGACACAGGTATACCCTAGTGAGACAGGCATATACATAAAACCATTGTAATTATATTTTATTATAGATAAATAAATAAATAAAAAAAAAAAAATTACAAGACAAATGCAGCAACTAATTCTTAATTTCAGTTGCAGTAGCCTATAGTAGCCCAAACGCCAAAATATCAATATGAATAAAATAAAATGTAATTTTGATCAATTTATTTGTAACATATTTATAATGTATTGATAAATAGGCCTAAGCTTAATATAAAACACCGAAATGTATCTTAAAAGAAAGTAAAGTAATATAGCATTTTAAAAACAAAATTAAAAAATAAATATACAAAGATAAAGATGATTCCGATTCGTCGTCTGCTAGCAATAAAAAGGCATCAACAAGACTTTCCGCCGTCGTCAGTAGTATTAGATATAGTTGCTGTGCTAGTGGGTACTGGCGGAACTGGTGCAAAATCCACCGGAGTTGCTTTTCTGCACGCTGGTAAAAAAATGTACGTCTGTGTGTGGTTAGTTTGGTGACCGGCCAAATCAGAATAAAAACCAACTCAGAACCACCTCAGAAAGGTCATTAAGAGTGATGTAACGGACGTATTATCGAGGAAATAGAAGGCGAAAACCTTCTTCTTTTGCTAAACTTCCTCGTTTTCTAATTTCTTGTCGCTCGGTGAGCACCCTCCCCTGTCAGCCCGCATTAGTTGTATGGTAGCGGGAGCGGGGAGGGGGGCTGGCTATATACGCTAGGCTGCCGTACCGTTCCCCCCTCCGCTTCCCGCTACTCCCCGCTGCTACCGCACAGCCGACCAATCAGAGCGCCGATTATCATTGGTCGGATCTGTGCGATAGTTTGAATTTGATAATTATAATATGTAATGTTTAGGTTTTAATTACAGGAGTTTAAATGATAATGGAAGATAGGCCGAACTCCACTTTGCATAATTAGTTGATAAGTAATAATGTTAGTGTAAGTTTAATTGATATATCTTGAAATCCCCTGAAAATTGTAGGGCCGGGGACCCACAATCATTTTTGTATTTTATGTTTTTTTTCATTAATAAACATGCTGGTGAGAGATGGGTTTGGTCGGCAGAGAGAACATGGAAAAAGGGGTAGTTCCAGAGGTTGCAACGCCCGTCACGCGAATCGTGGCGGAGGTTATGACCTATGAAACACACATTTGAATGCCTAGGGTCGCACCGAATCCTCCACTCGGTTGAGGCAGGATTTTGTATAAAGAGAGGTGCGACCCGGGAACGAACGCATTCCAGTACCGACACGATAGCTACCTTTTCTCTCTGCGAACCGGACCCATCTCTCAACAGAAATTAACACAATTTCGACTGTTTATTTCACAAGACCCAGCGGCTGATATAGACTACCCGGCGCCCTATCTTACAGTCTGTGTGAGGGACGGAAACGTCTCTTACATAGTGGTCCTTCGAAGCCGGATCAAGTCTGACAGGTCTTACAAACCAGGATACAGTCACCAGCCGCTGCAATGTCCCCATCACAACGCTCTGGCAAGGGCGCGCACATGGAAGATAAGATCCGTTGTAAAGACAAGCAATGCGGTGTTCAGGAAGATGGTCTTCCTATCGGAGGAGGTATTGGACAAAGGTTTTTATGGGTCCAGAACAAGCACCCTCTTTGCCGGGTCACGCGGTAACGAGAAAATAGACCTGGAGCTACTTGGCTCGGCGAGAAATCCGGGGGAGATAAAAGTACCGCTTGACCAGTCCGGTTTTGATGAGAATCAGAGCCGGAACACTATACTAATAGTCATGAAGGCTATATATGACGAGATTTTTTGCCGGGAGGACATAAGTGACGAGTACAGGATGGTCTTCGAGGCTATGTGGGACTCAACAAATCATCCCAGCAACAAGATAACGCTAAAAGGGTTGAGGACAAAGTGGAGGAACGGCATCCCAAGTGGTTGGCGGTGGACCGCCATTCTAGACACCCTTATAAATATAGGATCATTTAGGACAATCTGCAAATACGTGGAGCACTACTGGGGAATAGCCACACCGATAGGGAGGATGGTTGCCCAAGGGGACGATGTACTATTCACCACGAATAGTGTCAGATGTATATCGGCCATTGTCCATATGTATGGGCTGCTGGGCTACAAGGTCAACCCGGAAAAGACATACATATCGAGGGAACGGGGGGAGTTTTTGCGCCGGAGCTACGAACCGGATAGGATCACCGGCTATGTGGCGAGGACATTATTATCAATACGTTACCGAAATCCAACGGTAGCTATGCCCGTGGTGAAAGCAGAGGGGCTGAGGGGAGGGAGAGGGATGAGGAGGGTGAACCCGGGCGCGCTCCTGAGCAGGGAGCCGTAGAGGTGGAACTCGTAGGGTCTGCTGAATACGCAACTAACGTGGGGAGAAACCGGCCTCTGGCTGCATTTTGCGTAGAAAGCGGACTGTGCGTGTACTGCTATGCTATGGCTCTAGCTGGGGAGCATCCTAGCGATGTCCCCGTAAGGACGGAGGAGGAGGGGGAGGAGGATCCCGGCACTGGGAGGCTGGACGCACAGGCGAGGTACAGGATAAGCAACATGTTCAAGGAGGGGAACGCAGGCGCGATGGAGGCGATGGCTCGGGCCTATAATAGAGAGCAACACTCTCTTAACGGGAACATATTCTTTGAGTCCGCCGCGGGGGCGGACCGGGCGACCGTCATGGAGGCCGCCGGGAGTAAAGCCTGGGATGAGCCGACCCTGGCTAGCAACTGTGCCCCGAACATGAGGACGAAAATGAGTCTTATCGAGCGCACGGTGCTCAATCATATCCTGATCAGGAATACATCAAAGGGGTCGAACATCGCTACCCACCCCCCAATAAGGTCGTTTTACCATAGCCTTTGGAACGGGAGGCTGCTGAACGGAATAGTCCCAGGAGGAGGAGAGGACAGGCGGGAAGTAGCAAGACTAGCTGCCATCCGTAGACAGATACGGGAGGAGGAAGGGAGGCGGCGGCAGCAGCAGCAGGAGGGGAAGGTAGTAGGGGGAGGGAGGAGCGGAAGGAGGGGCGGCCGGACCAGACCCACCTCCAGCCTAGCCCGCACAGATACCACAAAACGAGGAGGAAGGTGAGGAGGAGCAGGAGGAAGAGGTGGCCGAGGACGAGCACGTGGATGACGCTCTAGCAGAGCGCATAGAGGGTGCCTTCCAGGCGGCGGCGGCGATCAACCGGCACGACCCCGCGGTTGTGCGCAGGAACATGGACGCACTCGCCACCCTACTCAGAGGCATGCTGGTAAATCAGAGCATAGCGGGAGGACATGCGGCCCTGCCCGTGGACCGTGATGGGACTGAGACCAAATGGGTCGCCGTCGGAGGGAACGGGCTACTGAACCCGGTGAGTTTCTCCGCTACCCCGTCACTCGTAAACTACGGAATAAACGTGACGGATGCAAACTCTCGGGCTGGATGGCTTAACTGACAATTTCCCCAGAAAATATTCTCCTATATGGCGAACACCCCTCACGTCTATGCAGCAGGACTGGGGGAGATGGGGTCGCTCAGGGCGGACATCAGACCGCATCTCCTGAAGGTTAAGGAATGGGCTTCCCTACGGGGGTGAAGTGGGCAGTGCCTATGAAGCACAACGCAGTTATGGAGATATTCTCGCGGGATATAATAGACGCGTGGGAATACCAGGTCGTAGTCATGAGAAGAGTCGAGCACGAAAAGGTTTAGGAAAACCTGCTGCCTGGAAGCGAAATAAACTAATAAAAGCCAGAGAAATTGGACATGAGTATGAGAGCATTGAAAGGAAAAAGGCAGCCAGAGGAAAACCTTGTAATAAAATAGTCCGTCAAGCTCGTGCTTTAAAACCCAGGTGCGATAGTTTGAAATGCACTCGCAGTAAACATTTAAGGCAGTGTGATGTTATCAGTAACAGTGAAAGGCAGAGTATTTTTAATTCCTTCTGGGAGTTCATGACGTGGCCACAAAGAAAAGCGTATGTGAACGCACTGGTAGAAAAAGTTCCAGTTCAACGAAAAACTAACGAAGTACTATCACGACGGGAAAACACCCTTAAATACTATTTAAAAAATGAAAATGCACGTGTGCCTGTCTGCAAACGGATGTTTTTGTCTACTTTGTCGCTAGGAGAGTGGACTGTTCTTAACTGGGTAAAAAAAGGAAACAGTCATGGTATAATTTCTGAAGTTAAAAGTGTTGAACGCATTAATAAAAAGAAGGCTTCGAAGGTAGAGCATATCAAATACTTTTTAAGTAAGCTGCCAAAACTGCCTTCTCACTATTGCAGAGAGAGCTCTTCGAAGCAATATTTAGAGATGACGTATGCATCAGTTAAAGATGTATACAGAGCATTTGAAATGTATTTTTCTGATAATGATAAACCTTCTGAAGAGAAAGGAGGATATAATTTATTCCGGAAACAAGTCGATGCCATGCAACTTGGAATATTTCAGCCACGTAAGGACCAGTGCGACACGTGTTTTTCACATAAATTAGGATTTGTTTCTTCTGAAGCTTTTGCACAACCCATTGCAGAAAAGAACTTGGCCAGAGATGAAAAACGAAGGGAGAAGGAAATGTCGATTGCCGGACTTCAGAACATGTTTACTGTCGATGTTCAAGCTGTCCAGCTTGTACCATCCTTACCTGCAGGATCTTTATATTTTAAACAGAAACTGGCTTGTCACCAGTTTACAATTTATGATGTTGTAACATCAAATGTCACCTGCTATGTTTGGCATGAAGGAGAAGGAGGAATGGATGCCAACATATTCTCTTCGTGCATACTAGATTACGTTGAGAACTATATTACTAACAAAAATGTACCGATAGTATTTTTTAGTGATGGTTGTGCAGCGCAGAATCGCAATGTTATACTGTCTAATGCTCTTTTACATTATTCCAAAAATAATAATGTCACTATCTTACAAAAATACCTCGTGAGAGGACATACACAAATGGAATGCGATTCTGTACACGCTACAAAGGATGAGAAGATACAGATGTTAACTGAAGTGAATATCACTCCAGAGCTTACGTTATCAGCTATGCGGGAACAAGTTACGGCAGCCGACGGATATTCGACTCGTCAATTAGGTGTTAGTTTTTACATGTTTTTAACATGGGATAATCCCTTATATTCATATTTTATTATTTAAAACCACGAGCCGGATCATTAAAGATGATTTTTGATAAACGCGACCCGGAGTAATTAAGCGGGCGTTACGGCTGTCGGTGGGAGAATTACTTGTGTCACGCGATGTTTGCATTGACATAAATCCGCGTAATCGTTTGTCGAAGAGTGACATAAAACGCGACGGAACACCTTTGTGCCCTTGCCTGCCGTCTGCCTCGAGTAGTTGTGGCGAATTCCTGGCGGAAAGCCTTTGACGTGGCTCTTGCCTTGTGCTTGACAAAATGCCCAGAGTCCCTTGATGACTTCAGCCGGAATCCTGGTCATCCGGTGGAACCTGCTGCCCGGCTGTCCGGATAGCCAGAGTCAGCGGGATATGCGCTGGCGATTTGCAGTTGGCGCAGTTGTGTCCCATGGATGCGCTCCCCGATTACTTTCCCACGTCTTCGCGGCGACAGTTCAAATAAGCGTTCTTGAGTGTTAGAATTATTTTAGGAAACATGACTTGGTCCAACAGGTATGCGATTTGCTTTTTGTTTTATTGTTGATTTGGTCGCCCTTACCGGTGTTGTTTTGGGGTAATTGAAACCCCCTGGCTATATGTTTTTTGAAATACACAATTAATATTGTTATTTAGTAAAGAACTCTTTTATTTAAAACAAAAAAAGATAAACCTAATCATGCTGGGGAGAATCCCGTATTTCCATCCACAATCCTGAGGAGAATCGCTTGCTCTACCTATTTATGTATAATACTAGTAAATGGTTCCCCGGAACTATTTACGTTACAGTATGTATAATAGGAGCTTAAAACAATTCTTCACAACAAAATAAAGGTAATAGTGATAATGCGAGTCATACTACTAACATAGTTAATAATTATTATCAAACTGTAAATACAAATACGTCCGTGCATTCTTGGGGTATTAAATTTTCGGGTTCTTCTGATGTTAGGGATTTTATACAACGTGTGGAGGAGTTATCTAGATGCCGTCATTTGGAACTGTCATCGGTTGTGACTTCCTTTGCTGATCTTTTGGAGGGGAGAGCTCTCTCTTGGTATCGAACAATTTATAAAGATTCTTTATCTCGGCCTGAGTTGAGAAATCACCTCATAGCACGTTTTGACCGTTGTATTAATCAAACAGAAGCCCTAAAAGCTTTATTCGCAATGAAACAAAAATTTAATCAAAGTGTTGTGGATTATGTGGAAGACATTAAATTGGCTAATCTCAGATTAGACGTTCAACTTACAGAGGAACAGTTGGTAGACCTAGTTTCTGATAGTCAGTTACCTAAATACGCCTTGGCTATCGCATATTTTGCAGAAAAGGACTTAACTTCTTTGGTAAATGTGTGTAGGAGATTTGAAAAGCTCTCGGTAGATAAACCCTTACCGCATTCTTCTTCTTCTCAAGCAACTTCCTCTTCATCAACACATACTTCTTCTTCGAATAATAGAAAAACTTTTAATTGTTTTTATTGTAAGGCGCAGGGTCATACAAAACAATTTTGTAGGAAATGGAAGTCTGAATCTCAGAGTCCTGCTAGCAAGGATGTCAGGAGATCATCACCTTTAGTTGATAGCTCCAGTAACCGGTTCTTCAGGCGTGACATGGACGCATGCATGCCGATGGCTAGTTCTGGACAAGACATCAGACCCCATGCGAATATTTCTATTCAAAATCTTGTCTTTTCGGGTCTTTTGGACAGTGGTGCGTCTGTCAGTTGTTTTGGCGGTTCTCTTTACAACTTCTTTATTAGTTTAGGTTTTAGTTTAGATAAGTTAGAATCTTACATTACCACCGCTGATGGGGTACGTCAAGATGTAATTGGTACTATGCGAGTACTAGTTACTTATAATAATATTAAAAAATATGTAAATTTTTTTGTTATTCCGTCTCTTTCTCCTGTGATTGTTTTGGGAGTCGACTTTTGGAAGCAATTCGACATCGCTCTTCAATTGTTTTCAAAAGCCAACAGTGGTCGTGATGTTGAGAATACTATAGGTGAAATTCGCAAGATCACGTCAGCTTCCCTACTGTCCCCTCAAGACAATCGTAGGCTTAATGATGTTATAGATAAATATAAGTCAATTTCTTTTGAAAAATGTGGATTGGGTCGAACTCATTTAGTTCAGCACAAAATTAAAACAACGGGAGATCCCATTAAGCAACGGTATTACCCTTTGTCTAAAACACGTCAGCAACAACTTGAATCTCAACTTAAGGAAATGCTAGATTTAGGTGTTGTTCGCCGTTCGCGTTTGGCTTGGTCGAATCCGGTTTTGATCGTGCCTAAGAAGGATGGTTCTGCAAGGTTCTACCTGGACTCCAGAAAGCTTAACAGCGTCACGACAAGGGATTCGTACCCACTGCCATATATTTCGCGAATTTTAGACAACCTTCGTGGTGCACGCTTTATAACCTCTATTGATTTGTCGAAAAGTTTTTGGCAAATATTACATAAGGACTCTTGCTCCAAAACGGCTTTTGTAGTACCTGGACATGGCTTGTTTGAATTCGTTAGGATGCCGTTTGGGTTAAAAAACGCACCTAGTGAACTTCAGCGTCTAGTAGATGCACTTTTTGGTCCGGAGTTCGACGAAAACGTTTTTTGTTATTTGGATGACCTAATTATAATTTCGGAAGATTTTGATTCACATTTAGAGCAATTAAATAGGGTTTTCTTACGTCTGAAAGAAGCAGGCTTAACAGTCAATTTAAAAAAGTGTGAGTTTTGTAAGGACGAATTGAAGTATCTCGGTTACGTTGTAGATGCAAAAGGTCTTCGCACAGACGCAGTTAAGTTGGAATGCATTCGTACTTACCCCATTCCAAAGAATTCTGAACAGGTTAAAGCTTTCATTGGCCTGTGCGGGTATTATAGGCGATTTTTCAACCATTGCTGCTCCATTAACAAAACTCACTGGTTCAAGGAGGGGAATTAGTAATTTTTCTTGGTCTGCTGAAGCGGAAGACTCTTTTAAGAAATTAAAAAAGGAGTTGACTTCTGCCCCTGTTATTAATTGTCCGGATTTTTCGCTTCCTTTCACCATCCACTGTGACGCGAGCAACGTTGGGATCGGAGGGGTGCTTACCCAAGTTTTTGATGGAGAGGAGCACCCTGTTTCTTATTTTTCTAGGTGTCTTAATGTACCTACATGAAAGAAACTACGGCGTGACGGAGCGCGAACTCCTAGCGGTTAAATTCGGTCAACCATTTTAGGCCCTACATAGAAGGTGCCCACTTCACTGTGGTAACAGATCATTCTAGTCTAGAATGGTTGGTGTCGTTATCAAATCCAACAGGTAGACTTGCTCGCTGGTCTACTCGTCTGTCATAGTACTCTTTTGACGTTATACACAGGAAAGGTAAATTAAATACGGTTCCGGACTTTCTTTCACGTAAAGACGTTTCTTTAATTTGTACCATTGATTCCGTTCCAATGAGTACGGATACTTGGTATAATACCTTATTTTACAATTGTAAATCAAATCCACAACGTTTTAACAACTTTCAAATTAGGGAAAATAAATTGTTTCGACACACTAAATCTCGTTTCGCTCTGCAGGAGGATTCAGCTTGGAAGCTTGTTGTTCCTTTTGAGGACCGTAACGCAATTCTTTCTAAAGAAAATGAATCGGATATTTCTTGTCAATCAGGAGTTTTTAGAACCTACAAAAAGGTTCAACTTCATTATTTTTGGCCAGGGATGTATAATGACGTTAAAAATTTTGTTAAATGATGTAAAACGTGTAAGGCACATAAAATTAATACTGCTGCGCCGGCAGGCATTTCTACCAACCCGAAAATAGTCACAAGACCGATGCAAATGTTGTCTATTGACCTTGTCGGTCCTCTTCCGCGTAGTTATGCAGGATTTATGTATATTTTAACGGTTGTTGATGTATTTTCTAAATATACCTGGATTTTTCCACTTAGAAATGCAACTACTAAAAGCATTGTTAAAAACATTGAACAATACATATTCCTTGTACACGGGGTGCCAAAAACGTGCGTCTGCGACAACGGGAAACAATTTATTTCAAAAGACTTTAAACAATTGTTAGCATGCCTATTACACCCCCCAAAATAATGTTGTGGAACGCTATAACCAAACTATTGGAACTGCATTGTCTATCTTAACCGAGTCTGACCAACGTAATTGGTCCAGATATCTGCCTCAAATTCAATCAGCTCTAAATAATATAGTTAATTTTGCAACCGGCTTCACGCCCTTCTTCCTTATGCATGGTAGGGAACAAATTATTGACGGAAACTTTCATAAAAATAACTTATCTTCTAGTGTCGTAGATACTACGATGCAGCAATCTAGGGATGAATTTGCTAAGAAGTTAGAAGACTTGGTTCCAATTTATGAACAAGTTTCAAATGCTTTGTTACAAGCTTTTAAGAAAAATGTCCAACACTACAATTTGCGCCGTAAGACGGTCAATTATGAAGTAGGAGATGTGGTTTGGAGGAAGAATTTTGTCCAGTCCAGTGGACCGAATTATTTTTCTCACAAATTGGCCCCTAGATTCGTTCGCAATGTTATTAAAGGTAAAGTCTCTAATTTGGTCTATACGCTAGCTGATATGAACGGTAAAATTGTAGGAAATTTTCATGTAAAAGATATTGTTCGCGTTGATTAAATATTTCTTGCTCTTTATAATTAGATGAAACCAACGTGATAGTATGCGGGGCTATCAACCTCGCATGCTGTTCCGTTTGTTTTTTCTAGTAACTTGCTCTTGGGGCTTGGTACCCTCAAAAGGTTGTGACTAGAATTTTCACAAAATTTCCTCATTCTTACTATCATAAAATTTTTTTAAAAAAATCTTCTGAATTTTTTTTTTAGGAGACGATGTTTGTAATGAATGTCGTTTCCTCTGATCCATGTGATCAGTGGCGCCCATTATTTTTTTAGGTCATATTTTTGTAATTGACCTATTCTTTGACGAGATTTATTTTTTTTTCTCTGGTTTAAAATCGGAGTAATTTATTGTATAAAATGGGACGTTTCGTCTTCCTTATAGTATATCTTTGCTGCGGTTATACTTACACACTGATGAGTTCGTAAAACAGTAGGTTATGTTGTATATGTTTAAGTCTGAATCCTTCTTCTCAAGTTAGTTGGAGCTTTCTCCTGATTAATGATTTTCCAAGGACTTGGAAAGAACGATTCAAAACTTCTGTTTATGAGAGACTAGCTGGGTTACCCGGCTTCGCTCAGGACAATAAGATAGTGTTCTGGAATGTTGCACAATGATGTTCCCGATTCCCTATTCCTGATCATTCCACGACATACTCCGCCACTCCTTCCACAACTTTCTACAGCTCTATGGAACCTTCTAGAACTTTCCGGAAGACTGTCTTTCAACTTTCAACCTTTCAACTTTCAGCCTTTATATCTTTAAAAGCACGCCCTTTAGGTAAAAACGGATACCCTTTTTCCCTAGGGGGGATAGAGATCTACCACAGCATGTAACTCCCTTGATCGTACCGGGACTCGTTTCTGAGTTTTTGCGAGCTGCACGTTTTTTTGGACTTTCTTTTATAATATATGCCATATTCAAATAAATAAAATATTACTCCTCACATGTCCTATCCCGTGCGTTCCCCTCCAGCGTTCCACTTCCACCTTCCCCACCACCGCTCTCCCGCTCTCCCGTCCCGCCAACCCCCCTGGCACTGCATTTCTTGACTCCTCTCCCGCCCGGCCCGTAGCCGAAACTTTTTTCTAATACTAACAATTTTAAACTCGTGATATCTTTCTAATTAAATATCCGAATTGAAAAATTCAAAAAGTTAAATAAAGGTATTGAAGCTGTCTTGAATATGAAGTAATTTATTTTGATAAGGATTAAAACCAAGATACAAATAAAGAGCCTTTTCAAGCGGCGACATTTAAATTAAATTTTTAAAATAAAAGAATACTTATTGTGGCATAACCATAATAGTTAGACATATGCTGTCGCGACCTTTTTTGTAAATAATGATGTTTTCTATAAAGTCGAAGTACATTATTTTATTCTATCATCAATAGTTTTCGCAGCGCACGCGATTTAAAGAATATTTTAGGTAATTTTTTTACACCCTGGGTTACATTATTGAAGTTTTAGTAAAGATCTCTAATTTTTTTGAAAATATAATATAGCCTATGTCACCCGGGGATAGAGTAGCTTCCCAACAGTGAAAGAATTTTTTAAATCGGTTCAGTAGTTTCGGAGCCTATTCGATGCAAACAAACACACAAACAAACAAACAAATCTTTCCTCTTTATATAGTGTGTTAGATTTGAGCGACTTTCTTATGCACAGATTGTTAAAATTACACCAATTAGTGATTAAGTAAATTTTTCATAAATATACCATAGCTGTGTTAAATAGATTAAGTCTGGTTTAACTTTTCTTAAAGTCAGTTAGTTAAGTTTTTCTTTGTTAAGAAAATTTGTCTTGTTACAAACAAAGGTGGTACTGCTCTGGCATGCCTACCTAGTAAAATAATTCATATTTGAAGTTTATCACCTTACCTCTAATACAGGAAAGTGTATTTTGTCTTTTAGTTTTAAGTTAACCTTAAGTATATACATCTATTGGTCTCTCACTGTTTAAACCAGTGTTGTACTGTTAATTTTGTCTACTAGTGTCGTTCATTTGGGATATTGTTTGATCACACCTTATCTAGTGTCGATTATCTAATAAGTATATTCGATCACCAAAATATTATTGTTTGTTCAAGAAATTTTGACTTTTAGCATTTTTGTAAATGTTATTTTTTTTAAGGAATGCCACCTGGGTTTATCCTTAGTCCTTTTCTTGCATAAGCAACGTCCTCTGAGGATGGTTTATCATAGTTACTTCTTGTATTTTTTGTATAGAATCAAGAGTACCTTTTGAGGTTCACTTTTAAAATAGCTAGGTGTTTTGTTTAAATTGTAATCCCTAAGCTCTAAGCCTAACATTATAGATCCTGTTTTGCTTCTGTGTTCCTATTGACTTTATATAATTTTGATGGATAGGTATTTTATATATGTAAACCCTAATCTGACCACTTTTGTAGATAGGTAGTGCTTCGGTATTGTAAAACCTTGTCTAATTTTCTTGACAAATAGGTATTTTATATATGTAAACCCTACTTTAACCACTTTGATAGATAGGTAATTGATATGTAATCCCTACTCTAACCACTTTTACTTATAGTAGACAGTTTTTTAACTGTTCTAGCTTACGCATCAATACATAAATATTATGCAAACATTTTTTTCAAAGCGGCCTGTTGGATCTAGGTAGAAAGATTAGTTTTACTAGATTTCAAACAAATCTCTTAAATTCAGTGTAAGTGTGGGCTGGTTTACCACCCTTAAAGTGAAGCCTAAATTGGCAAAGTATCCTATTAGGTGACAGACGATCTTCTCGCCAAAGTTGATGAGAAGATTCGTGAAAACCGTCGCTTCACAATAACGGAGCTTTCGCTTTGCTTCCCACAAGTTTGAAATTGTGACTCACAAGCTTGGCTACCATAAATTTTGTGCAAGATGGGTGCCAAAAATGCTTACAGACCTCCATAAAGGTCAGCGAATGGGAGCAGCCTTAACATTTCTTGACGCCTACCACACACATGGTGATTCTTTACTGGATCGAATCGTAACGGGTGACGAGACGTGGGTGAAGCACGTCAATTGCGAGACAAAATTGCAGTCCATGGAGTGGGGGCACACAAGTTCCCCCAAAAAACCAAAAAATTTTTTGCAAACCTTGTCAGCGAGGAAGATTATGGCTACTGTTTTTTGGGATAGGCAAGGTGTGCTGCTTATTGACTTTCTCGAGCGTGGTGCAACAATCAACTCTGATCGGTACTGCCAAACATTGCGCAAGCTTAGAAGAGCAATGCAAAACAAGCGCCGAGGAAAGTTATCGTCAAAAATTTTGTTTTTTCATGACAATGCCCGACCTCACACGGCAAATCGAACTGCAGAACTTCTTGACTCATTCAAATGGGAGATTTTCCCACATCCACCCTACAGTCCCGACCTAGCACCGAGTGATTTTCACTTGTTCCCGAAGATGAAGAACTGGCTAGCGACACAGCGTTTTGATGACGACGACGAGCTCTGGGCGTGCGTCACTGAATGGCTGAGATCGCAGGCGGCGGATTTCTATGACGAAGGAATTTCGAAGCTTGTCCACCGCTATGATAAGTGCCTTAATTTGTTTGGTGACTATGTAGAAAAGTAGCATTTTAGTCACTCTTTCAGATGTATATAATAAAATATTTTTCCTGTACCTAGTTTTTGTTTTATTACAAAACGTTCCCTAGTTTCTTGTACAGATCAATCATCTTAGCATACATCCCTAGTTTCAGTACAGATCAATCATCTTAGCATAGCGGAATAAACGTCAAACAGTGAACAGGCTAAAATCTTGCTCCGATAAAATTCAAGTTAACTAAACATAAAGTGTGTGAAATCCGACTTATGATATCAAATTTGACAGTAAATAGTGTCTAAAGTCAGTGCCCAAAAGTAATAAAACTAAAATAAATACAATCTTGTGCAAATCGCCGTGACTCTGTAATATTTTACGAGGTTAAGTTATCATACCATTAAAAACGACATCAACGGTATTGAAAGTTAACTGTTATGAAACAATTAAACTTAAGTTAACCTAATCTAAACCCCCGTACATTTATTAATAATAAACAAAAAAACAATCATTCAATAACGCCGTACTACTGTTATAATTTGAGAGGTTAAGTCAGTCAGTGAAGTGTCAGTTTAACGCCGACAAACCGACCTTTTATTATTATTATAAACATTGGAATACAATATATAAGAGTGAATTTCACAGGTCAAGACAAGGAAGCCGTGGCTCTGTGGACTAACGCGTCACTGCCGTCCGATTCTCCTCAGCCAGTATCGCTCCCAGTTCAATCCTTGCTCCGGCGAGAATAAATATTTTAAATAATTATTATAATTTAAAATATAATAAATTATTATCAGTTCAATCCTCAGTCATACCAATTATTTTTTTCACCTTATTTAATTTAAATGGAATACAACGCCATCTACGAGTAAGAAATAAAAGCTTACAATGTCTAATGCCCGTAGCAACGCTGAAAGGGCAAAGAAGAGTGCTGCCGAGAACACCCAAGGAATAAATAATATGGCTAAAGAAAATGCAGCTGATTTAACCATAGACAAACCTCCAACAAAAATAGAAATGCTTATTCTTGCAGAACTAGCTGAAATCAAAATAAACTATAAAAAAATTACCAGTATGGAAGAAACTATGACGTGTTTGTCAAAGGAAATAATAGAATTTAAAACTTCAATCACAGCTCGTTTCGAAGAATACAAAACCTCACTTAATTTTGTTTACGACAAAATAGACGACATCGAAAAAAAAGTATCACAAACGGACAAAAAAGTTAAAGAGCTAAGTATGATGGATATAAAAAACAAGATGCTAGAACTAAAAGTATATGAGCTTCAAGAACAATTAGGTGAAAAAGAGCGTCAAAACATGCAGACAATAATAATAATAATAATTGGACAATTTGTAGAGCGCCGTTTTTGTGAAAAATCACCTCAAGGGCGCTTTACAATTCATTATGAATTCCTAGGTTCTATTTAATTTTATTATTTACAGAAAGATACAAAAATATACTTACCTGCAGGTCACTTCCGAAAAACACACTTTATTAGAAAGTTTATGCTTGGGAAAGGTACGACTTTGCACGTGGAGGGCAATATATTCAAAATACTGGACATTGCATGACTTTACCTTTGCTACCCTCATCACTGGTGGTTTTACATTTATATTTATACGAAGATTAATGCCAAAGTTGAGTTAAAATTTATTTGAAAGACTGGAGAATTGTAGGAATTTGCTATATTTTTACAAAATTAGTTATTTACTATGTCGCGAGCCGTGAAGCTGAAGTTGAAAGGTGTTTTTTTTTTTTTTTTTTTACTTATGGATACGACTGTCTGAAAAGATGAGTTTTTAGTTTAGCTCTAAATTCCGCTGAATCTGTGATCATTCTTAACTCGTGTGGGAGTCCATTCCAGGCTTTAGGTCCTGACACTCCGAAAGCACGCTCACCGAATTTAGTATCTGGTGTGCGCTTTGGTTCCTTCAACCTTCCGATAGCGGATGTTGCTGCTGACCTGAGGGTTGATTGTGGCGAATTGGAATTTTCTGGAATACACATTTCCGATAAGTAAGCCGGAGCCATTCTGTTAAGGGATTTGAATACCATCCAGCAGAGCTTGAACTGGATTCTTTCAGGACACTTGAGCCAGTGAAGATTTTTGAGATGCTCAGAAATATGGGAATATTTAGATACGCCGGTGATGAGTCTTGCCGCAGCGTTGAACACAGATTGTAATTTGTTGATTTGATATTTCGGTAGACTAGCATACATTCCGTTGCAATAATCTAGACGTGAAACAACATCATGTGCGTTGCAATAATCTAGACGTGTGCGGAAATTCAAGGAATTCCTGAAATTCAAGACGAGAAACTCAATGACATTATTTTCAACATAAATAATGCAGTGAAAATAAAAAAAAAATGACATTGAGGACGTATAAAGGGCGCCGGGAAAAAGAAACAAAACAGCAACAAGATCGATATATATATATATATATATATATATCGGCATGGGGTGGAGCTGCAGACACATACATTAAGCTACTTAATACAGCTCATAAATCACTTATTAGAACTATGTTAAAAAAACCATATCTTCATCCCACTGAAAATCTTTTAATTCAAAATAAAATACATGATATCAGGAAGCTATTCATAAAAAAAATTATCCATATAAATTGTATAAAATCGTCACCTTCACACATATCTCACTCTCAGAACACTAGAGCTAAATCTAACAATCATTTACAAGTGCCAGAAATTAAATCCACTCTTGCCAAAAAACATGAATCTTACCTCGCACCTTCCATATTCAACACTTTCTTAAAAGAAACACAACATATAACGCAAATCAACAAAAAACGTACATATAAAAACTTTAATACGTGGTTAATTAACAAAAAAAGAAATTTCATTAACAACTTACTTGCTAACCGTTTGTGTTAATTTTTTTTTATATACGCTGTATATTGATATTTAAATATATATGAAAAAAAAAAAAACATTCACACCAAAAAATTATTTCATTCACACTAAAAAAAACATTTTTATATATATGTAATATTTAAATTATTTTATGTAGATAATCTTTGAATTTCTACTTAAGTTTTATTATTTCTTTTTATTGAATTCTGTATCTTTATTTATTATCTTTTACATTTTTAGTTACTTTTATTGTTATTTAAATTTTATGTAATGATAGATACTGCTACCCGGCTCAGAACAGATATTGTCTTAGTGAGTCGGGTAGCGCACATGATTTGTATATTATACTATTGATGTTGTATCGAACGTGTCGACGAAAGCGTATGACAACCCTGAGAATTCAAGAATGGAATTTACGCTTCCACATAATACCGTGCCGCTGCGCGTTACCCCTTCCAATAACCTACGAAACAAAGGGAGTGCTCTCATTGGCCAACGAAACACTGTGCATTTGGAATGATGTCTACAATGCTATTACATTCTACAATTAACTTATCAATTGAAAACATAAACGCAATTGATAATAAATACATGCTGCAGCATCATTGGACTCGAAAACACATCTGAATAACCACGTAATACTTCCACCAGGGACCCCAGACAGCAATGATCAAAATCAAGGAAATGATTGAGTATTTACGTTATCCCCACCCTGCTACCAGACGCGGCGCCATTGGTCAATGCTGAACAAAGGAAATGTTTGAATCGTAAATATTTACGACAGCCAATTTACATTCCGAAAAACTCGGAGCTAAATTTCGGGAAATCGGGAATAATTTGAATCAAGAAATATATATCATCACCTAAAAATAGGTATATACTACAATAACACCTCAAAAAACTGTCGTCTACCAGTGATTATTGCACTTTAAGAAAATATTTACTTCTAGATATTGTATCTTGTATCACATTTGTAAACTTGTACCTTTTCTTGTTGAAACAATAAAAATTATGTGAGACTTCGGTTTATTGGAACAGGACTGTCTTGGCAAAGGTTATCACACAGATTTTTAACACATCTGCTCGAAAATCATAGCGATTGGGAAAAATACGTAAACGCAAGCACCCTTCAGAAACAGGGAGGTTCTGTGTTCCAAAAGTCCAACCCGGATTTGCCCTATAAAACAAACGGCAAACCGGTAGGAAATCAGTTTCAAAAACTACCAGCCAAGAAGTCACAAGTCTCCAAGAAACTGAAGTCTCCAAGTTCTAACCTACTTTAAAAGTGTTTTTTAATCAGTTTAAATTCTGTTCTACCTTTCTCTCAGTATCCCATTATCCTGACCCCAACAGTCTCCAAAAGTCTCCAAAAGTCTGCAAGTCTTTTAAGTGTTTTTACAACAGTTATAGAGTCAGTTTTTGCTAATTTAACTTAGAATCATTAAATCCAGAAGTTAAGGACATTGGCGTGCCAAGTTGTGTCCAGCTCCCTATTTTTGCAATTTGTGTACAAAACGTCTAGTACAGATGTTAATAAACGCCCGGGTTACCGGCATTAAAAAAAAAAAAAAAAAGTTTCTGAATAGCCCTCGTACTTGGAAGAAAGTTTGTGGTTAAAATATAATTTTGAGTCAAGACAAGGTCCCAGTGATATTGTTATGCAAAGAAAGCGGTTTGGAGAGTTTCATACGTTGTTTGAAACATTAAGATTGAATGGAGATAAATTTTACGAGTATACGAGGATGACAGTGGCAACTTTTGATATATACTACAGAGAATTGAATCAAGGTTAAAACTGATTAGTACTAATTTTCACACATCCCGTACCGGATGGGTCAACGAGGAAGAAGACGATTTCCCTTCAGGACGTCTTCTTTCTCTAATATAAATTTTAACCTGTTTTTTGTCAACGAAGACGAGGATGAGTTCCCTCAAAGGTCGTCCTTGTCTTCTAAAATAATATTTAGATTTAAGAGTTAATATTAAGTTTTATTTTATGTTATACACTGTAAGATATTTTTCCTCAATAAAAGAATTTATATATTGTTTGAAAATGGGCCATTCGGAGAGGTCTACGACAAGAATAGGTTTTACTGTGCCAGCCCTCGTTTTCGACTTCTCCGCACCCCACTGTAGTTCACGCCACGGGGCGAAATTGCCTGCGGGGTGCGAGACGGGCCCCGCTTCCCTACCCTTCCCCACACCCTCGCTACGGACGGACCAATAAGAACGCTCCTTCTGGAGCGGTAGGTATTTTTAGGTGATGAAAATGATTACTGTTTATTGTATAAGATCAATTGTCAAGAGTCCGGTCTATCCTATCGCCAAATAAATAATATGGATAGATAGATCGGACTCTCCTTTATGTACGACAGTTTATGATTTTCTGGCGGCTTGGCGATCTTTGGTGACCCTGGCCTCGAGATAATCGGGCCAAATCAAAAGTGCTCAGTGCTCTAGGGCGCTCGAGGCCGGCAGTCGCCCCCCTATTCAGTTCGGGCAACGGAGCCTCAAAAACTGCCTTCGTTAAGGCAAAAACTGCCTTTCTCAAGGCAAACTCCTTACAATAAACAACTGCCTTTCTCAAGGCAAAAATTTTAAGCTCTACAGTAAATTCGAGTACATTCGCCCACGCCATGGCCGCATCATCCGACGTGTCGAGGAAGTCCAAGGGCCCCCTCGAGTTCGTGGACTTCCCCGTTCCATTCGGGGCCATCACGTCCAGGGTCCACGTGAAGACCGGAACCGTGGAATATATATTCGCGGCTCCAATCGAGGTTCCTACCACCACTACTGCACCCCTTCCCACCCCGGGGACCAGCCATACTCAGATAGAGGCTGAATGGCAGAGAGCGCCAACATCCAAGCGCTGTCACTCCCCTACCCAACCCACTTCCACCGCATACCTGTCCCATAACAGGTACGATGCCCTTCCAGAGGTCGGAGACGGAGACGTCTCCACATACTCTGCTCCTCCTCCCAAGAGACGCCAGACTAACGTGACCACCAACCATCAACAGGTCACAGCCGCCCAAGCATCAGGCAGAAAAAGCACGCGAGTGCCGCCTGTAATTATGACAATCGGCAGCATGACCCACGGACAAATTACAGCTGAAATCAAGAGGCACAAATCGGAAATGCCACATTCAATTTCCGCTACAATAAGGGCGGCACCATCAGCGTCCTTGTGAGCTCTGTCGAAGCTCACAGCCAACTCACGATCGCCCTGCGACAGGAAGCCAAGTCCTTCCACACTTTCACCACAGAGACCGAGAAGGTCAAGAAGACCGTCATCAGAGGCCTTCCAAAGCTGACAACCGAAGATATCAGCAATGATCTGAGGGACCAGGGCTTCCCAGCAAAAGCCATCATCGAGATGACGACCCCCGGGTCAGAATATCCGCTCTACCTGGCCCACTTCACACCAGTAACTGCGCTCAGGTCACTCGAGAGCTACCGGCCGCCTACTGCAACTGCGGAGGCCCTCACTCCGCAAACTTCAGCGGATGCCCGAAGAGGGTAGAATATGTGGCAGCCCTACAGCAAAGAGCTAGGGAGAACACCACACAGAGAGCCACAGAGCCGCGACAGAGGAACCCCGAAACACGCCAGCCCCTAACATCGGGCTTCGCAAGCGGCCGAATGAGCTATTCCCGAGCAGCGGGTAGCCAATCCAGGGCTGCGCCAACCCAAGAAGAGCCCCGCAGGGCTGCCCAAAACGAAGAGCGTCGTGGGCCAGGGCCCAACACACAGAGGTCCCAACCTACCATCAACTCTGATGACGAGGATATCCTGTCTCTCCTACGCGGCCTCATCAAAATCCGTGGAAGGCTGGCAGCCTGCACAAGCAGGGATGAGAAGATGTACGATCTCATGGAATTTTTGACCAACACCATCGATGGCTAGCACGGCCCCAGAGGTTAAGCTCCTTATGTGGAATGCTTGTAGCATTCGACAGAAAGTCGAAGAATTACTTGACCTGGTCAATAAACAACTAATTGACATAATTCTTCTCAGCGAGACACAGCTAGACGAAAAAACCAGATTGAGAGTGCCAGGATTCGACATACCCAGGAACGATAGACCACCCGCAGTGGATAGAAGATCACGACCCTCGGGTGGCACGGCGATACAAACCCGCCAGGGCCTTCTGACAACGAGACTTCCGATGCCTGTACTTCAAAATATGGAAGCTACTGTCATTAGGATGGAGATAAAGAACGAAATGCACACCATCATCGCTGCATATTGTCCGTCAAACGCAAACAATATCGTGAGAGGCGATCGCGACAAGCTGTTCGCACTCGGCACAAAAGTACTCATAGCGGGAGATCTAAATTCCAAACACAGGCATTGGAATAACTACAGAGCCAATAAAAACGGAAATATCCTGTTCAAACACCTGGAAAGCCACGACTATCAAGTATTTGCACCGGACAAGCTGACTTATTACAGACCTCGAATGAAATATCCAAGCACCCTCGATATTGCGCCAGCAAAAAACATAACAACGACATCTCCCCTGATGACACTGGACGAACTTCCATCCGACCATCTACCGGTGAGCTTCACGATCGGCGGCAAAATCACGAGAATAACGAGGACTCAGCTTGATTTTAAAAAAGCCGACTGGAAAAGATTCAAAGAGGAGATCAATGTTCAAATATACCTAACATCTGAGACTGTAACCACGCCAGCCGAAATTGACGAAGCCGTCGAATCGCTGACTGACATCATACAAAGAGCACGAGACCATTGCATCCCCAAGAAAAAAATCCAACCCTTTACTGTGAAGCTAACACCGCACATCAAATTCCTGATCACAGAAAAAAATAGACATCGCCGAATCCATCACAATACCCATGAGAGGTGCTTCAAGACGACAGTAAACTCTCTAGGAAGGGAAATAAAAGACGAAATAGCGACTCTGAAAAACACTCTGTGGTCAGAGAAAGTAACATCCCTAAGTACGCAAGACAACTCAATCTGGAAAATGTCAAAGGCCCTCCGCTATCAGGACAACAGTATTCCGCCTCTCAAGTGGCCCAACTCAACAACCCTGGCGCTCTCAGACGAAGAGAAAGCAAACACCTTGGCCGACGAATTCGAAAAAGCATACCAAACCACCGACGGGATGGAAACGAGACGATGAACAGAGCACTTGAAGAACTAGAACTCCTCAATCAAACGGATACGGGGGAAATACATCTTTGCACTCCGAAGGAAGTGGCCAGCATTATAAAGCGCCTCAAACAGAAAAAGGCCCCAGGCGAAGACCAAATTATCAATGCGCTGCTAAAACATCTACCGCAGAGAGCGATTATTTTCATCACGAAAATATTCAACGCCTGCCTATTGCTGGGCCACTTCCCGTCATCCTGTATATTATTATTTTCCTCTGTGCTATAACAGCACTGTTTTTTTAATCTTTGTTCTCTTGTCATTGTTTTGAAAATACTGTATATTCTTTATTTCATAGGTATTATTTTATAAATATTTTGTAATAATCTCGTAAGGAACACTGTAGGATTATTTTTAAATTTATTATAGTTAACCGCACTTGAAATGAAATGACACAAAACTGCGCTATACAAATATTACGTTATTATTATTATTATTATCCTGGAAAAATGCGTGCGTTCTACCGTTCCACAAAGCGAAAAAAGACCGCTGGAATCCGTCATGTTACCGCCCTATCAGCCTGCTGCCTACAATGCGCAAAGTTTTGGAACAAGTCATCCTCAATCGATACCTCCCACATCATAACAAAAACAAGACCCTGCCGAACGAGCAATTCGGTTTCAGATGTAACCACTCGACGGTCCATCAACTGACACGTGTCACAGAAGACATCTCAAGAGCTTTCAACACCAAGAGATACGTTGTCATGGCACTACTTGATCTCGAAAAAGCTTTCGACACAGTCTGGATGGACGGGCTCATATACAAACTGTATATCACCAACACGACCTTATACATTATAAGAATAATACGTCAATACCTGAAAAACCGAACGTTCACCGTTAAGGTGGGAGATGTGAAATCATCAACCAGGGGTGTGCCAAAGGGCATGCCACAAGGAAGTTTACTCGGTCCACACCTTTTCAACTAATACACCTACGACATCCCTCCATTCGTGAAATGCGAAAATCACACCTGCAAAATGCAAAATCCAAAATGCTACAAGCAGCTGGCTCAGTAGGGCCGATCTTCAACCGAAAAAGCCCTCTCGCTGAGAAGAAAAAACTACTGCTATATCTGACTCAGATTCGCCCAGCCCTGACATACGCACTCCCCGTGTGGAGCAATATAGCAAATTCTACCTACAGGAGACTTCAAGCCCTCCAGAACAAATGCATTTAAATCATTTACAATACCCCGAGGTACACCAATCTACAAAACTTACACAATAGAGAAGTTTTTTTTTTCTTTTGTCATGATATCCTCTTGCAACTTAACATAAGCAAATGTCAAATTATGAGGTTTTATCGAGTAAAGAATCCAATATTTTTCGATTATTCCATTAACAATATGTCGTTAGTATCTGTCTCGGAAATTAATGACTTAGGTATTTGGTTTGACACGAAACTCAACTTTATCAAGCATATAGAAATAATAACCAATAAAGCTTTGAAAATGTTGGGATTTATTTTAAGGGTATCTAATGATTTCAATAATGTCAATACTGTAAAAACATTATATATGTCACTAGTAATGAGTCATATAGAATACAATTCCACGATTTGGTCCCCAAATTATGAGGTTCATTCACATGCCATTGAAAGAATCCAAAATAATTTTTTAAGATATGTAAATTTTAAAATGGACATTCCTAGTGAATGCCTAAATTACGATAACGTACTTTCTTCATTAAATTTAATAAAATTATCTGATCGTAGAATCATTTCCGATTTCATCTGTTTGTATAAAATCATTAATTCAATGTTTGATACCCCTGATTTATTATATGTAATCTCTTTTCATACTCCAGGCAGGTCAGTAAAAAGACAGTACCTACCATATTATTTTAGCAATTCCACATCAATATCAAAATATTACACTCCTACGCGACGGATTCAACATCTAGGAAACAAATATGTACTCTGATGTTGTTGATATATTTAGTACATCAATTTTAATATATAAGCAAACCTTATTAAAGTTTTTTTCATCAAGGGGAATATTTTTATAAAGTTATTTAAATTGACTAAAACATTTTTGTCGGCTGAAAGAAATAAACTATTTTGGATTTCTTACTCGTATTGTATATTTTGTACCTACATACTGTGTGGATCAATTCAATAATATTTTTACTTTATATTTATTTTTATACAAGTGTTTTAAATAGTCGTTTCCTGCACTATTTATGAGTAGAATTTTGTAAATATTGTTATATATGTTTATGTAAAAGCCTAAATAGGCGTAAATAAATAAATACCGACTCTTCAAGAATATGCATTCCAACTGACTACGCAATTTTATAGAACTTTGAACAAGAACAACCCGCTTATCAAAGGGCTGGGCAGCTACGAGTCACCAGATGATCTTCCTTTCCGTTACAAACATAAGATGCCAAAACACCTGATACTGAAAATTCCTGAGGATGAAGAAAGCGATGACGAAATGACCGATGACAACTAACCTTAGAGTAACAATATAAAGAGGGATGACTAATATTTTTACAAATCGTCGACAAATTCGGAAAATATAGCTCTCCCTTTCCGCTCGTTTCCATGAACGTATGAGAAACAGAGACAAACGTTTCCTGTTAAAAACATAGGATTCAAACCATATGTAGCCACTTTTGGAAGCGCGCGAACTTAACACTGTTGTGATCTGTCAGACGTGCGTACTGTCGAAAGTGCAAAAATATTGATATAATTTCTTTAATTGAGAGAAATTTAAAAAAAAAACGCTATGGCTATATGTGCAGTGTATGGGTGCTTCAACCGTAGTTCAAAAGGATCAAAAAAATCAGTTTTCACAGGTATTTATTAAAGAATTCATGTTTTTTGCCTTGTTCAATCTTTAATCTCAAATATTTAATACGTTTAACTACAAAAACCATAAGTAACTTCCACCAATATTTAAACAATCGTTTCACTATTTGTGTCAATATAATAAACTTTCGATTTGTTTGCGTTTTAACGCACTTTTAATATGTTTTAGTAATCAGAAATCTTGCCGAATTATAAGAATGCAACATACCGATTTCAGTCGGCGTCTGAATGTATCTCTGTCTCTTCCTATCTTATAATACCACCGTTAAATTGTTGGCGAACGTATAGAGACAGAATAATCTTTGTCTTTGCGTTTCTTTTTCGTTGTAAAAAAATGAGGGCTGTGCTAAAATTGGTTTATTATTAAATATTTAACTATTCACAGATTTCCAAAGGATGAAAAAAGGCTTAAAGAGTGGATTAAAGCAACTAATAGAGAAAATTGGTCTCCAAAATACCATAGTGCAATATGCTCAGCCCATTTTATAAGTGAGCACTTCAATACGACCCAAACAAAGGTCCATCTGAAGGATTTCGCGGTGCCTTGTAATTCAAGAGTCTTGGTACAAAAGGTAATGCATATTTTTCTTTCGTCCGTTTTGACACCACCATTAAAAACTATTTAAAACAAAATGTACTTATTGTTAGCAATTTAAAAAAAAAGTAATTACTAAAATTACTTACTTACTATTGACTAATACAGAATAATAATTTCAGATTATGCCAAAAAATGTGTCCTCCCCGACTGGGTCAGAACAGGCGCTTAGATTAAATTCGAAAATAGATGTAAGTATATCGTGTGTAATAAAAATATAAATATAGCCATGAAAACAAAATTAAAATAAATAATTATTGGGTTGCACTTTTACAGAGAAACCACCACAAAATAATAATAATAAAAAAACAAATTTTACTTATTATCAATATTTTTTGACTAATGACTGGGGATTTATAGAAAAATTAAATATTTTACAAGAAAATCAAGGGCTTCACTTAGGTAACAAGTTACGCAGAGCACATGTAGATTATGTGCGACAAAAGATGAAGGTTCGATTGGCAGCCCAGTTGTTAAGCGATTCTGTTGCCGATGCGATAGAATTTTGTGCTCAAGAACTAAAGTTGCCACAATTTTTCAATTGTGAACCAACAGTACTTTTCATAAGATGTATTAACAAGTTATTTGATATTTTTAATTCACGAAGCATTGCTTCGCCAAAGTGGAAAAGACCCATTTACCTAGGAAATCATTTAGAGTTTTCTGAATACCTTAGAAATGTTAGTATATATTTGTCAAATTTAAAGTTTTTGGATGGGGTTAAAATTGTCCAATCTACAAGAAAAATTGGATTCTTGGGTTTTAAAATTTGCATTGAAAGTTTACAATTATTAATAAAAACATTTCTAATTTCTGAGTTCCCAATGTTAAAATTTCTGACAATGTATAAATTTAATCAGGACCACATAGAACTATTTTTTGGAGCAATTCGATCTCACGATGGTTTCAATAATAACCCAACGGTCAGTCAATTTAGATCCGCGTATAGAAAACTCCTCATCCATGCAGAAATCAAAGATGCTGGAACCGGGAACTGCTTACCTTTAGACCAAATTAGCATTTTGAACTGTAGCTCTAGAAATCCTGTAAATATAATTAATGTTTCCTCTTCCAAAATCACAATAATTATAGATGACCAATTAAAAAATACTGATACAAATGATAAAGATGATGATGATGATATTCCTGAATTTATGTGTCCCGAATATTTGTGTAATAATTATGTTAAAAACTGTGTAATTTACATCGCTGGATTTACAGTCAGATATTTAAATAAAAAAATTATATGTGAAAAATGTCTTTCAGCTCTTACAGGATTTAAGAGTCCTTTAGAAAATTCTTTAATAGCGCAAAAAAATCGGGGAGGATTGTTTTATCCATCAGATGACGTCATTTTAATTTGTACAAACAGTGAACGGGTTTTCAGAGAGGCGCTTAGCCGATCTGGTGGTAAAATAATGAATCCTCAATTTTCGTTAGAACATTTAGTTAGTAGAGTTTTAAAAATATTTGTAAATACGGATTGTTTTGATATATTACTTTCTCACATGTTAGACCAGTCACCACTGGAGAACCACACTGAGCACCTAATAAGGGCAGTTGCTTCTAAATATTTAAATATCAGACTTGATTTCCTGGCCAAATCGGCTGTGGAGCCGACTAAACGAGTGAGACAATATTTTAATAAATTGACATTGTTTCTCAACCAATAGGTTAATACTATTTTCTTAATTCGAAATTCTTAATGTTTTGAAGTGTCAATTAGTTGAAAAAAAAAAACCTCAATTTATTAAAATATTGTCTCACTCGATTTCAGGGTGGCCACAAAAAACGGATTTCAAAATTCCATGATAATTCCAGGTTTTCCAGGGCAGTTTCTACACTTTTCCCTGATATTTTTAATTTGATATAAGGGGATATCGTTCGTTAGATATATAATAAAGGGAATTCCGTCATCTATAGCATTTATTATTTCTTTGCATCCCAATAATCCATTAAAAACAAAATACACTTGTTACAAATGAATGATATTTAGCCTGAAGACAATTTGTGAATACATTTAAAAAAACAGACAAAAATAGACAAATAGACAAATAAACAAAAAAAAAAAACATTAACATTAGAAGAGATACTAAAAAAATATATATATAATATACAGTGAAGAAATGGAGAAAAAGCCGCAGTTATTATTGTGAGGTTTGAAAAACATACTTTAGAGTGGTTGTCAGAAATGACAGTTGTCTCCAAATCTTTGGGTAGACCAATAGAAGTATTTCAAGAAAGTGGTTCTAGATCAAGGAAGAAACAAAGTGCATGATATGTTAGAGTCTCGCACTCTTGATGAACTCCAGTTAGCAGCAGAAATGAGATTGCACAAATGTATAAATGGGGCTGCGATGGTTATGGTAGTCACAGTCACTTCAAGCAAAGGTATAGTGATGGAGAATATCACGATGACTCGAATCTCCCTACAACGTCGTAGGTGCCACTTCAGCTCTACAGCGAAGGAAACTCAAGAAGCAAGACTTATATAGCTAAACTCACGGTCTTCATCTACAAGGAACTTCAGACCAATAAGATTACAATTTAAAAAAGAAACTCCCGAGATAATAAGAAATGAATTTGCATTTTACGACCATTTCCTAAAAAAAAGGTTCTATTTACCTACTGAAGTTTTAAGTTTACTAAAAATTCGTTCAATGGTTCTGGAAATTTGTGTGATGATTTAGACTCCAACGACAACGCAAATACGTTTAGCACTAAGATTTTCTACCATTTTTCGATTAAAATATGTGTGTACCTAATTATTGCCTGTCTTTTTTTGTTTATATATGTGAAATATAATATGAAAAATTTAAAATTAATATGTTTTATTTGCCTAGATATTTGTGTATTTTCACAATGTATTACTTTGTTGTTGTAAATTTCTACGGAAGAGTAAATAAATATTTTTTACTTCAAAAGTTATAATTCATTAATAAGATCAAAAAAATAAAAATTGCATTAATATTTAGTCAGCAAGGAATTAATTCATGTTTTTTCTTCATTCCGTCCACTGTGCGTCGCAAGTAAAAGTAATAAAACACAACTTTGGGGTTTCACAAATCGCAAAATAACAAATTTCGTTTTATTTTTGGAATTCCCTGATATTATAAATTTTTTTTGAAATTCCCTGACATTTCCCTGATAATTCCAGGTTCGGTAAAATTCCCTGATAATTCCAGGTTTTCCAGGTCCTGTGGCCACCCTGGATTTATTATAAAAATTTATTATGGAAATTCATTTTATATATATAATTTTTTTTGGTTTATTACTCTTTCTCTAAAAACTATGTTAAAATGTTATTTAAATCACCGCCTGTAATTGTACCATTAAGATTAATAAACAAGTAAAAAAAGTTTCGTTTTTACATTTTTATTTATGATCTAATATCTATATTTAAAAAAAGATATATGTATATATATAAAACAGAAATTGCTTTTAATTATTTACAACTCGCTACAAAATACCTAATTGTCTTAATTTGTGACAACCCTGCATCAGTTTGTAAGCCACATCCCGGTTGGTCATCTGAAAAAAACCATTGGTCACAATCTGCTTACAACATTTCGCATAGTGCTCTCTCTTTATATTGTTACTCTGAGCAACTAACAGACGCCATCTTTACGCAAATACCTACCGACATTCCTGACCTTTACCAATATCCCCGACCTATCACAACATTCCACATTCCCGCTCGGACAAGCTTGGGTACGGTATTCTTAGCCGACCAAAATTCCGCGCATACCATCTGCGCATCCAGTCAAAACAAAAACATTCTGCTACAGCACGCGCCAGCGATAAGACATCTGTCCATAGAGTTCTTACTTTCCGCTTACGTTTGCCTTAACAGTTTTAATATTCAATTCTTTCTCTTGCATTGTGCCCTGCACAGGTAATTGTGAAAATTGCATACACCATTTTTTGCGTTAAAAAAAAACAAGTTATCATAGTCCCGGATCGCTACGACTGTTTTTTACCTCAGGGAGGTGTTTCCATTCGTGGTCCGGCATTTTACGGTCTCTGCCTATAGTGTGTGTTCGTGGTTACAAGTTCATCCGGTGTGTTGTTGTGGTGATTCAAAGTGATTGTGGTGTTTCATGGTGTACACAGCAGCCTAAAGATCAGTAAGTGATTTCCACATTTTACCCGCTCAGTGTTTATTCCTGAGTATTTTGTCTTTGCGCTTTCCATTTGGATTTATTTGTTAGTCAGAGTTATTGAGCATCTTTTCCCTCGCAATTTATGCCTTTATCATTTCCATCAGTATTCTCCTGTTCAGAATAAACCAGTCAGTGATTTTTGTTTCGATTATCAAATTATTCGCATTTCGTTTCACGTAAAATTACCGCGTTTTTACCAATGAGTCACTGTAACCGACGTGTTCACACCCTCGAAATATTTTTCATCAAAGCTCATCGCTTGGCTCGGTCCTCTACAGTTTTGTAATCATTTCGGGGAATTGGGCCAAAATGGCCTGGCCTCAA
The DNA here is from genome assembly GCA_917563855.2 of Limnephilus lunatus. Lineage (NCBI taxonomy): Eukaryota > Metazoa > Arthropoda > Insecta > Trichoptera > Limnephilidae > Limnephilus > Limnephilus lunatus. The sequence goes on along the minus strand of OU830596.1, from coordinate 2,662,100 downwards.
AATACTGGAGTACCGTGCCGCCGGCGACGCTTTAATGGAAAATATTTGTTCTATTTGGAAATGTTATTTTTGTTATTTACTTACAATTTTCTTATTTGTTTTGAAATATTTAAGTTTTATATTTTTCATGTACATCTATCTCCCCGGTGCGATCAATAAATAATACTTTGAGAAATCGCCACTGGGGAGATTGTAAACTCGTTTTCAAATATGTTTTATCTTGTACTAAATTTAAATTTTATATATCTTAATTTTAATGCACACGGGCCTTGTAGGACAAATGAAATAATCAGTTTTCATTTGAAATCCTACAAGGTCTCGAGTAAAGCCAAGATTTATCTCACAATATATTTATTGGGTAGCAAAAATACAGTCATTTTTGCCTACCAAAAAACACTTAGAAAATTTCGAAGGTGTAAATTTTATGTTTTTTCAAAAATCAAAACCTGCGGGCCTTGTAGGGCAATGAAATAATCAGTTTTCATTCTTGATCCTACAAGGCCTCCAGTCAAACTGAGACTTTGTTCTCAAAATACTAAGACTTAGAAAATTTCGGTCATGACATTTTTACATTTTTTCCTTTACAAAATTCTAGGGACCCTGTGAGATGGTGAAATAAACAGATTTCATTAACTTATCTCACAGGGAACCTAGGAAAAATAATTATAACTTCATTAATCATAAAATATATTCTTTAAAATCAAAAAATCTTAAAATCACGGTAACTTCACCAAACAAAAATTCTTGTTATAAATCTTGGCTTTATTTATATGTTTTTATAATTTAATATGTGTTTTCATTATTAATAAAGGCTACAAAATTCATAAAAGTTGCCAAATTTAGACGAGCACTTTTACGGATTAAGCCGACAAAATAGAGAATGAGCAGTTTCCTGCCCTTTATATAGGAAAGGTGTCGGGACAAAGTTTCCCCCACCACTTTCCGGCGGCCACCAAATCGGAACGCCAATTTAGTATAAATACAGCGTGTTTTTCAGTAATAAATCAATTCCTCTACGTTTCATTGTACTGTCAGTCCCGTTCCGACAGCCCCCTCGAGTAGACGTCGCAATATCCCAAATCAGTGAATCTCCGAACAAGTGTTGTTTCGTGAACCTACCAACCGACCTAAATTCTCAGAAATCCCACCCCAACCAACAGACAATAGATCTCTCTCCCGCGCAGCTAGCATCCTGTAAATTCTACTACCTGCTCGCCCGATTTCTCCGTCGTTGCTTAGCAACGACCCAAAGTTACGATCCCAGTGTCAACTTTTGCCTCTTGTAATTGTGCATTATAATTTTCTCAAAACACTTAGCATTTTTGCGCAAATACAAAGTAATTTTACCAGTGAATATAAAGTTATCGTGGTTTTTGCCTATCTACAGGGCTTTTTACGCGCTTAACTTGTAACTAGAAACAATCAGTTACTACCGTGGTTTTTGCCCGCCGATCAAGGGTTTTTTACACGTTAAATTGAATCCGTCAGTGTGTGTGTCGTAATATCTCGCCATCGAACCTCTCGCAATCAAATCAGTGCATCTAAACTCTTGTGATAGTGCTGAATAAACTCAAGACTCAGTGACAGTGACTTTGAACTTCTGTGTTAGTTATACGTTTTGGTCTTGGTTCTGGGGAAGTCAGATTGAAGGAAGAGTAGAGCCATCCAACCTCAGCCCACCCAAGACGATACACGGAACCAGCGCTGTCACGACTCCCGACTCCTGACTCCGGAAGAATCCATAAGCCCCAACATCCATCATCACCACCGCAGTGAGTTACACATTGTCTTTGTCTAAAATAGTCTGGCAAATTAGAGTCGTAAATTCTTAATCACCAATTTTATCTCTCTTTCAATTTCAATTTCAATCATTCTCACTCTCTCCTCCCCAAATTAATTCACAAACCATACCCGTAAACATGTCCATCAACGAAGAGGTAGGAAACTTCCTAATGCGAACAATAAAAATAAGAAACTCCCGTGACCTAATCGAAATCACCGAGGAGGAACTGGTCAAGGGGGGTAAGGCATTGTTTGAGTTGGCCCGCCAACTCGAAAACCGATCATCTTTTCCCCCCCTCACCAAACCCCTCTCCCCCGATAACATCGATGAGGTGTTATCCACAATAACCTCCCCGCGCCCGCCTAGCCCCACCCCGTACGCCCTAGTAGCCGCGTCCCCGTCCCCGCCCCGAGACCAACTCACTCCCGCTCCCCCTCTTAGCCCCGCCTCCAACCCGCCCCACCTTACAAGCCTTGCCTCATTAGCGAGCCCCCGTAAAAGCCCCTCCCCCCCGCCCCAACCTGAGTACGAGCTGTCCGAGGTCGGCACCGACTCAAGCGCGGACGAAATGCCTTGGGAAGAAGCCCGAAGCACCAGGAAACGCGGTCGCCGTATACCATCACGCCGTCAAATACTCCCTTCTCCGGACCCATAAACTCAACATCCCCGCCCTACAAACGAACGGCCCAAGCCGCAACCACCCCTCTCTCTTCCACCCTCTTCACCCCTCTCCCACTATCACCGTTATCACCCCTTCGCCCCGCCCAACCTAATCCGCTAACCACTTCACCAGAACCCTCTACCTCCCAGAACCCCCACCCAGCCCCGACCCCTCAGATTGTAGTCACACATTCAAGAGTGCCTCCAATCATGCTCCACAACAAGACAGGCTGGAGCTCTCTCCAAGCCGCCCTCATAGATCATGGAATCGATTTCCATGCAAAAAACATGACGCGGTACATAAATATCTACCCAAAAACACCCCGCGATCACCTCCGCGCCACGAAACTTCTAACCACAAGGAACCTAGAGTTCCACTCGTTCCGCCTCCCCGAGGACAAGCCTCTGAAAGCGGTAATCCGCGGCATTCCAGAGGACATTACCTGCCAAGAAATAGCAGATATCTTGGCCTCCGACTTCCCCATCATATCGGTCCATAGGATGAAATCAGGCCCCCAGCGTCGAGCCCTCCCCCTCATTCTAGTAAACTTAACGAAAAATGACCGTGCGAAGTTCATATACACGGAACTTCGTACAATATTAAACCTCAGGGTGACCGTGGAAACCCTGCGTAGCAGGCTGAGCATCGGACAATGCTTCCGATGCCAAAACCACGGGCACAGCTCTTCATGCTGCAATGCTCGCCCTCGCTGCGTAAAATGTGCCGGCGATCACGCAACGAGCAAGGCCAGTACGTTAGTACCGTACCGCCGGTACTAACGTACTGGCGGTACGGTACTAACGAGCTCAGTGGCCAAGCGGAATTTTTGGATTTCGAGCGAAATCTCAAAAAATGACCACTGAACTGTAGAGGATACCGCCAAGGATGATTTTCGTTGAAAGAACATTTGAGGGTACGTAACACGTCGGTTACACAACCTAACTTCAATTTTCCGCCTAAGAATTCAAGTAGAATCCTTAAGGAACAAAGCCCGCATAGGGCAGTGCTATCGCTGTCAAATGCATGGCCACTCAGCAAATTGCTGCCATGGCAGCGAGCGCTGTGTTAAGTGTGGCGAACTGCCCAAAGTCGAAAGATACTCCGGCTAAATGTGCATTATGCAATGGGGCCCATACGGACAACTATGGTGGGTGCCCAGCAAGGCCCTAAAACGCTAACCCCAACTATAATGATAACCAAAACACAATATACCCAACAACTGCCCTAAACCAATCATTCACTCGTGTCCACTCAATTTAGACACTCCAGACACCACACCTAATATTAATTGTACGTGTTTGACCCTCAAATCATCAAAAGTAGTTAAATATTTGTGAATATAATTTAATTTCTTAAAGAATACAACATTGACGTATTTTTCATTAATGAAACATGGCTTAAACCATCTAAGAATTTTCGAAAACCTACAGTTTGTCAATTAAGTGCAGAAAATAAATTATGGCTCTGCAATCGTTTTCTAGGTTTTAACCTTTTAAATGCCAGTAGGTAGAAATGTAGATGTGCACAGCAGGCCGTGAACTTTTAATCAAAATAAATCATTTTTAAATCTTATTTTAAAAAAAAAAAATTTTAAAAAAAAAATTAAAAAAAATTAAAATCAACCCAATAGATGTCTCTGTGTGTTCCAAATTTTAAATTAATAAAAAATGGGACATATGTATGATACAGAGGCTCAAAAAGAGCGAGAATACTCGCTATTTTTCTACGGCCGGCCTGCTGGGCACGGCCAAGAATGCGAGATATCTCGCTCTTGGCACAGAAACGGTTAAATGGCAACACCAAGATGGCTCATAAGACAATGGATGTATGTTTTAAAAAACACTTCGGCCAAAATGCATATTCCATAGCGTAATTGTACTTTCAAAAATTTTGCACAAAATTGAAGAACTACAAAAAGAAGTACAAAATCTTAAACTTTCAGTAAACCACATCCAACAGAGCTCACTAGAAACATCCATTGAAATATAAGGAATTGCGGTGAAGAAAAATGATGACCTACGAAAACCTATCGAAATTCTGATGTCAACCTGCTTCCCTCTACTGTTGGAGATAGGCCTCTTCCATCAATTTCCATTTCTCTCCTTCAATATCGTCCGACCACCTTTTAGGAGGTCTTCCGACATTTCTTTTACTGGTCCAAGGTCACCATTTTATAATTCAGATCAGTAATTTCAAGTGATTTTGCTTTAAGTTTATGTTGCTTAGGAATGTTGTTTCCATACACACTGACACTAAGCAAAATACTTCAATCTCCCCTATGTGATTAAGCAGCTGCTTTACAACATGTTGATTTAATTATAAAAAACTATTGAAGATGTTCGCCAAAATACTGATTCAAAATTTGTTGAACTTTACAAGAACGATCAGAATTTGCTCAGAACTGTAAACGAGGAAATCAAAATTCCGCAAATATCATCACGCCAAGAGCATAGGGCAAACTATAACACAAAAGATTCTGTTTATATAAACTTAGTTACTATCATGATTCCACTTTTGGATGATTTGATTGAACAGCTTTGTTCGAGATTCCAAAATCATAGATCCACATTATCATCTCTCAACATTTTAATTCCGTCTGTGTGTTGAAAAGACCAACATAATTATCAAGAAGACTACTTTGAGCTCTATAAAAAGTATTTGGAATAGGACTCTGTAAAAGCTGAATTAGAAATGTGGAGGATAAAATGGCTGGAAGAATCTGAACTAAATCGACCAACATGTGCTATTGAAGTTCTCAGAGAGTGCAACCAGGACCAGGCCTTATTTCCAAACATTCACAAACTTTTAAAAATCTTGGCGACACTGCCTGTTTCCAGATGTACCCCTGAAAGGACATTCTCTTCTCTGAGACGCCTCAAAACTTATTTGAGAAATTCCACAGACCAGGAAAGACTAAACGGTTTGGCGTTAATCGTCAATCCACCACAGAATTGACATTGACACCGAGGAGGTAATTGATTTGTTCGCTGCAAAGAAAGCTAGAAGACTAAATTTAATATTATAATTATAAAAATATATGATAAGATTGAAATGTACACCATTTAATTTATTTTATTAAAAAATATTTTTAAAACTTAAGGTATTTCTAAAAACACTGTTCCACCAATGGCTATGGCCTTGAATCCTATAACTGAATTGGATGCAATTTATTTTATTTGACCATCACAATATAGATTGCCGTATTGAAGATTGATTGAAATGTTATTACATTGGTAAAACATCCCATCATTTTAAAACAAGAATCAAACAACAAAATACTATTGGAGCACTCAAAATAGAACACTTTTTCATAACTTGCCAATCATTTAATTAATGAAGGCCATATTGTTTTATAAAGACAAAATCAACGGTTGGCTTCACCTGCCACCTGCTCCTCATAGCACAATGAGAAGGGTTGCAGCCAAATTTGTCCGTCGCCTTCTCGCAGACGAGCAAAAGGAGCGTTGACTTCAGGCATGTTTTGAGCTTCAAAATCAGCTCCAAGAGAACCCTGAATTTTTTTCCAAGGTGATTGATTACTGGTAATGATGAATCATGGTGCTATGGATACGACCCCGAAACAAAGTAGCAATCAAGCTAGTGGAAGACATGCCTCTCCTTGTACCAAAAATCTCGTCAAGTGAAATCAAACATCAAGACAATGCTCATTTGTTTCTTCGTTTGCAGAAATGTTGTGCACTCGGAGTTCATTCCCTCGGGTCAAACTGTCAACCAAAAGTTCTACTTGGAGGTTTTGAAAAGATTGAGGGAGAGTATCCAGAAGAAAAGGGCCCTCTCCGTGAAGCAGTTTTGGACCAAAACGGCATGACACCAATTGTCCACCCCCCTACTCACCGGACCTAGCACCCTGTGACTTCTTTTTGTTCTCCACACTCAAAAGGGACACGAAAGGAAAGCGTATTTCCACTGTGGAGGAGGTAAAACCAAAATCGCTGGAAGGCCTAAAGGACATCCCGATAAGTGAATTTAAAAACTGTTTTGAACAATGGAAGAAGCGTTTAGAGAAGTGCGTTTTGGTAAATGGAGAATACATTGAAGGTAATCAAAATTTGGTATAAAAATTATTACAATTTTTTTATTAAAATCATTATTACAAATATTCATTTTTGTATATTATAAGAACAATAAATCAATTTTGGTACCTAACACAGGTACCTATTTAAAATATCTAAAATTCTTGATTTGATTCAAAGTATTAGACGAATACTTCAAATAAAATCAGTAATTTAAAGAGTTTCGAAAATTGAATTTTAACAATCATTGTTTTTCAAAATGTCATTCTTAAATTTTTACATTTTTTACAGTTTTTGCAAGAGTTTTTGTAATGATAAAAAAACTTTTCAGATGTATTGTTATGTGGTTGTAATAATCCAGAAACCTTGGCGGGGGTTTAAAGAAGGTATTTTGAAAGCTTAAAACATCTCCTATGCTTAATATAGCAATACATAGACATCTCATATACTCACATACTCGTATATATACCCTCAAAAGCAAGCATAATTTAATTTCTATTTATATATATAGATTTGCCTAGGGCCGTCTGTTTCAACAGATAGCTAAATTTAAATTTGAACTGCCTGTACCGGACGGGTCAACGAGGAAGAAGTCGATTTCCCTTCAGGACATCTTATTTGTCTAAGCTAAAAGTTAATCCATGTTTTGTCATCTGGAGATTGCGCGAGATTACGGCCCGCGGTTCCTCAACGCGCTACGTTGAAGTCAAATAAAGTGTTTGTGTGAGTGCAGAAGTAATTTGATTAAGATCCATGGTCCGCAGGTATCCTATTTCTTTCTGTTAAATTTTCAGAATAGGTTATGATTTTGGGGATGTGAAACCCGGCCCCTCAAAGGGCAACATTGTTAATTTTTTTTATAAAATATACTAAGATTTGTTATTTTGAAATGAACTCTTTTATTCACAAAGTCAATTTAACCTCACAAGTAAGAAACCTGTATTCTTTTTCCCACAATCCCGACGAAATTCTTCTTCTCTACCGAAAAATAAAAAAGTAATCCGATGGTTTCTAAGGATTAGAGTTAGTGATGAAGATAATATTATGTTGTATGTCGTTATGTATTTTTCCATAATATAATGTTGTATGTCGTTATGTATTTTTCCCTTAATAAAGAAATATATTTTATGTCAAAACGGGCTAATCGGAGAGGTCAAGGACGGGAGCGGGATTTTGCAGTGCCAGACCTCGTTTTCGATCTCTCCGCACGCCACTGAGGTTCACGCCACGGGGCAAAAATTACCTGCGGGGTGCGGGCGGGCCCAGCTTCCCTACCCTTCCCCGCACCCACACTCCGGGCGGACCAATAGGAACGCTCTGTCTTAAGGAATAGGTATTTTAACGTAACGAGATTAATTATGATATGTTATTTAAGATCAATTTCCAAGAGTCCGGTCTAATCTGTAGCCAAATAAATGATATGGATAGATGGACCGGACTCTCCTTTATGTAATGCTATGTTTCAACCAATTCTATGTTTAGAAATAAGATAATTATGTAAGTTTCCCTGGTAAAATGTGGGTTCAGGGACCCCAGAGAAATTTAGGTATATGTTCATATAAAATCGAATAAATTAGAAGGAGAGAGGTCATGGGGGTCCGACGAAAGAGCAGGAGAAGGGGAAGAATTGCGACTATAGCAAACTCTGCTGTGTACCACACAGCAGAGGTCACGACCCGCCAAAGCTCGGACTGCCGGGAAAGTAGGCAGTTGGCCGTTGTTGGTGCTGTGGCAGTGGATGAAGTTCCTGAAATGTTTAGAGAGTTGAGTATCTTGTATCAAACTCCACAAATGATCTTTGAGACAGTGGTTACATCATTGGATGCTAACTTGTCAGCTCTCCAGAACCTCACAAGACTATTCGAAAATCACACTCATCAATCAGTGGGTTTGATGATGGAACAAGATAAACACATGGATAAATTGCATCCCATTACCACTGACATCCACAACTCTTTAGGAGCAAAAATGATAAATCTGACCAGTCACATTGAGTCTTGTACAGGCAAAAATGACACAGGAAGTGGATCTTCGGTAAAATTAGTACAGGCATATTAGTACAGACCTCCAGCACGAGTGGGTTGGAAAACAAAAAAAAGGCGCCCGCAAAAATCGAGGCAAGCGGTTTAAAGATGGTCCACTCTCAAGGGAACGTCCCCAGAATTGTTATATATGATGTGCCCAAAGCTGAGGCAACTGCAGACCAGGCCCTCTTTGACGAAATTTTCACTAATAATATTCTAGGAAAGATTAACATTACCAAGGATGAGTACCTTTGGACCTGCGAGGAGTCTCGTTTTTCGGCAATAGAGACAGTAGCACAATAAACATGATCGTTACCTGTCACCCGGAGTAACCCGGAGACCAGGAAAATTCTTATAGACAGCGAACTCTGCTCATTGGTTGGAATGCCTGCCACGTTGGCGACTTCTTAGGAGCCACCAGGTGCTTTAAGTGCTACCTTTATGGACACGTGAACAATTTCTGTACCATGACCACCATGGTCATGAGATGGACAATTGCCTGGTCTTGAGAAGGTCTGTGCGATCTGCGCATGCTTTGGGCGCATCGGCTCACTCCACCGGTGACAGCATATATAGAATAAGCCCCGCTCACCAAGCTGCCATTGAAGCCCAGATGAGACGTATCCACTATGGTTATTACCATACGTCAGATAAACCTAGAGAGATCCCTAAAACTGCAGGTCCTGACTGATCTACATATCCACATCAACATAATCTAGGAGCAATACACACGGCAAGGTAAAACGCCTACCACTAGTCCTGGAGCGGTGCTCCAAGTAGGTAACTCCCCGGGACCAGGTGTCACCTCCTCCTTCAGGGGTTATCTAACTAATTAGATGTCTATTGTCAATATAAAATGGCAATGCTTCAATATGTATGTCTATGATTCTGGTATTGTAGTTCCGGTCTTTCTCTCTCAATACGACCGCCGGGCATGGCAACACGTCAATTGTGTATCACCTAAAAAGTAATAAACTTAAGTCAATGAATCTGACATATCCTTGCAAATTTCTACATAATATGAGTTAAAAATTGAGGTTATTATCAAAAAATGACATATCCCTCGCTTATTAGTTTCAAATAATGACAGATCCATTTCAACCAATAGGGAGACGCCATCTTGTCAAGTGATTGAGGGATTTAACTGCCATTTCTGTCTTGGGTGTCCAGTTGTGAGTGTTGGTTGGCAGTATTTCGGTATTTTTGTAAGTTTTAAAAAGTTTTCAGATTAAAAAAATGGAACGTGTTGTTCCAGAGAAAGCAAGGAATAGAAAAAAACAGCCAGAAAAGTGGAAAAGATCCAGGGAAGTGAAAAAAAGGTAAGTTTTGTTCTCAACTGTCAAGATGATTACACATGGTTCATGCAGTTTTGCAAAGGGCGTGCGAGAGTTAATTTTATTTTTTATTTTTATTGTATTTTATACCTGTCTTCTTTCTAGAAACATCAATTTCACTTTAATCAACTATTTCATTGGCAACTCAGATTAATAAATGCAATGTAGGTATTTTAGACACCTTGTTATGTAACGCAATTAGCAAGCAAAGTAGGTCACCAAAGAAGCTTTTTTTCAAATAACAATTGTTTTCGCGCGCCCAACGACGAACCAAGCGGAGGACAGCAGGACCAGTGCCGCCCGTCACCCCCCGCTGCCCGTCACCCCCGTCCGAGCCCGTGACCCCCCGTCGGCCCAGTCGTGTGCCCGCTCTCGCGGTGAGAACACATACCTCAGCACCGCGTTCGACGCTGCCGGCTTGCGCCCGATTTCCCACATTTGCAACTATGTAGAGAGTATTTTGCCACAGGACCAGTGCCGCCATGCCCGCGGAAACCCTTGCTAACGTTAACTTACCAGGATCCCTGGACTGCCTGGAAAAGGAACTGCCGCCCACCACCACGATGCTGTGAGTTAACCCCTTGAACCTTTCTTAATGTGTCCCCTCGTCCATTTAACTTGCGCGATGAGAGACCCCAGGCTCAGAGAGATTATTTAGGCCATTCCATAGATAGGGCTATGTACCATTTTACGTGACCCATGTAACCTGTACCTATAGTTTGGCAATTAAGTCTAGAAATTTATTATTTTGGAACTAAATTTTTTCATTACAATGGCAACACCAAATTACTGGCTTTTTCTGTGACGTTTCCTATGATTTACGATTTACTGTCTTTAATCATTGTAGAAGATACCGAAAATCACTAATTTTATAAAAAAAATTTCATTGTGTGCTAGTGTATTGTTTGCTAACTAACCATCACGCCGTTTCCCCGCAGGGGTAGGCAGAGAGGACGGACCGCCACACAACTCGATCTTGGCACACACTCTTTGCCTCGTTCACATTCATACATCGTCTCATACATGCTCTTCTATTATTCCGACTCTTCACATGGCCCGACTCAAGTATCTGATTCACTTGGTCGTGCCATGTCTTCCTCGGGCGTCCCCGACTTCTTCTACCATTCACATTTGCATCATATATTCTCCTTACACTCCTTTCCTCGTTCATTCGCTCTACATGCCCAAACCATCGGAGAGTCCCTTTCTTAATCTTACACATCACGCTTACGTCAGCCTTGCATTCTTTGCGGATATCCACGTTTCTCTCACGATCGTACATGGTTTTACCACACATTCGCCTCAGGGATCTCATTTCTACAGCATTCAGTCTGCTTTCATCCTTCCTCTGCCAGTTCCATGCCTCACTGCCATACATCAGGGTAGGTACCAGCACTCCATTATGGACGGCTAGTTTCGCGTCTTTGGACAGTTTTTTATTACCGCCAACGGCATTCAGTCCTCCATTAATGGAGTTACCGGCATTCACCCTTCTTTCAATATCTCTATCAGCCTTCCCATCTTTCGTAAACATACTACCCAGATACACAAACTCATCCACCTGCTCCAAGTATTCATCATTCACAACTATATTGCATACTGTTTTCGTACTCTCTCTTTCAAACACCATGACTTTAGACTTACTTACATTCATCATTAACTCATTCTTCATACATTCTTCATACATACAAAAGGCAACATACTTCCAGATTACTCAATTGTGCGCCCATTGTATTGTTTGCAATAACTTAAAATGAACAAACCAATACATAGAGATGCAAGAGGAGTGATATACTGCGTTTTTCAACGCTGCCTAGCAGAATATCACGCGAATGAGCTTCTATCTAATTTAGAAGATGTTTTCAAACGAACTGCAGAAATGACTGGTAGGTAGTGTCGTTTGTTTAATAAATTCCATTAGTATTACAACATTTATGCCAATTTTCGAGCGATTATAACCATTACAATCTGTATTGAGGTTATGCTTAAAATTCGAATTTGACACTCTCATTTGACAGTTTATGTGAAGCCACAGGAAAAAAGGAATAACTCAATTTAAAAAAAATAATAATAATATGCAACTTCTTTAAAATCACATAAAAGTAACTTTTTTCTTAATTTTCTCTTTCTTTCTTTCTAAATGAATATTATCTACTGTGTTTTTTTTTAAATACCTTCTATAATAATAATTTTTATTATGTTTTTCACACACAGGTAAATCTGAATCAACTGTCAGGCGAATGATCAAGGAAGGGGAAAAAGCGGATGGAAATTTTGAAACACCGGGAAAACGGAAAATGGGGCGCCCTAAAAAAGAGTTGGATGATTTTGATATTTGTGCCATTCGTCAAAAAATTCTTTTTTTTTACATAGTACGTAAAGAAGTCCCATCTTTAAGAACTTTGCTTACCGTGCTTGTAACCGACGTGTTCACACCCTCGAAATATTTTTCATCAAAGCTCATCGCTTGGCCGGTCCTCTACAGTTTTGTGATCATTTTTGGGAATCAGGAAAAAATGGCCTGCCCTCACAATACTGGAGTACCGTGCCGCCGGCGACGCTTTGATGGAAAATATTTGTTCTAATTAGAAAATGTCATTTTTATTAATTACTTATTATTTTCTTATTGGTTTTAAAATATTTAAGTTTTTTATTTTTCATGTACATCTCCCCGGTGCGATCAATAAATAATACTTTGAGAAATCGCTACTGGGGAGATTGTAAACTCGTTTTAAATATGTTTTATTTTTGTACTTATTTTTAAATGTTTATGTCTTAATTTTTATACACACGGGCCTTGTAGGACAAATGAAATAATCAGTTTTCATTTGAAATCCTACAAGGTCTCGAGTAAAGCCAAGATTTATCACACAACATATTGGGAGGCAAAAATAAAGTCATTTTTGCCTACCAAAAAACACTTAGAAAATTTCGAAGGTGTAAATTTTATGTTTTTCCAAATAACAAAACCTGCGGGCCTTGTAGGACAATGAAACAATCAGTTTTCATTCTTGATCCTACAAGGCCTCCAGTCAAACTGAGACTTTGCTCTCAAAATACTTAGAGCCGAAATTAGAGCTCAATTTGCCATGTCAAAAAGACTTAGAAAAATTCGGTCATGACATTTTTACATTTTTACCTCTACAAAATTCTAGGGTCCCTGTGAGATGGTGAAATAAACAGATTTCGTTAACTTATCTCACAGGGAACCTAGGAAAAATAATTATAACTTGATAAATCATAAAACATTTCCTTAAAAATCAAAAATTCTTAAAATCACAGTAAATTCACCAAACTAAAATTCTTGTCATAAATCTTGGCTTTATTTATATGTTTTTTCTATTTAATATGTATTTTGATTGTTAATAAAGGCTACAAAATCCGTAAAAGTTGCCAAATTTAGACGAGCACTTTTACGGATTAAGCCGGCAAAATAGATACTAAGCAGTTTCTTGCCCTTTATAAAGGAAAAGTGCCTGGGTTCCGTTTCCCCCTCCACTTTCCGTGAGCCACCTACCGATTGGTATAAATACGACAAATTTTTCGATAATAAATCAGTTCAACGTTTTCTTTAAATCTTCGTGTTTTACTCCTTCCTCTGGAAGAAACCTCTCTCCGACCTGCCTCCTGCTGAAGCTCTGCCTGAACACAAGTCTGGTGCCTACCTCCTCAAGACTAGCCGGCCCAACTACTGGACACCGCAAGGCGCCAGGCTCAGGCAGAGACCAAGGACATCCAGGGCTACCACTCACCAGCTCTGGGTGCAGGGAGGCAGATCAAGGGCTACCACCCTCCAGTACAGCAGGGCTGCCACCTTCAAGGAAGGCCAGCCAGTACTGCATTTCACACAATATTACAATAGTCGACATCCACGTGCACAGCCACCGGTGCCCTTTTCTACAGTCTTGTAGCACACGTCTGTTACAAGTGGTCCTTCGAGCCGGATAAGCTGCACCAGGATGTCACCACCATCACTAAGATCGAAGAGGACGGCTCAGGACGATGAGTCGCCTCCACCCCCGCCTGCTGAGCTACCAACTGCCCAGGAAGCCAGGCCTAGGGCCGTGGCCACACATGACGTCACGCCCCTACCAACGCCCAGCTCCACACCGGCAGGCTCTGCAGACGAAAGCGAAGAATCACCGGCCTCTACATCTACTGAGGACACGGTGCGCCTGCTGCGCCGACAACTGCGCAGTCAGAAGAAACAAATTGAACAGCTGATGGCAGCCCGTGAAGTGCAACCCGGTGCGACAGGGCCTGCACACCTCGACGGAGCAGGGCTGGCACCAACTACCAGTGCGACAGGGCCTGCACACCTCAATGGAACAGGGCCGGCACAACCCGATGCGACAGGGCCTGCACAACCCAGTGGGACAGGGCCTGCACCACACAACGCAACAGGGCCTGCACAACCCAGCGGGGCAGGGCCTGCACAGTGGCATGCATCAGCGGCGCAACCAGGACCAAGGGGTCCGACGCCACCGCCCCTCTACCACCATGGGGGCCCAACTTGGATGCAGCCTGGTCCTTCAGCTGAACCTGAGCCTCTGCATGCACCATCGGCGCAACCTGGACCAAGGGGTCAAGGGGTGCCACTGCCCTCTCACTACCATGGGGGCCAAACCTGGATGCAGCCTGGTCCTTCTGCGGGACCCGAGCCTCAGCAAGCATCATCGGCGCAACCTGGACCAAGGGGTCAAGGGGTGCCACTGCCCTCTCACTACCATGGGGGCCAAACCTGGATGCAGCCTGGTCCTTCTGCGGGACCCGAGCCTCAGCAAGCATCATCGGCGCAACCTGGACCAAGGGGTCAAGGGGTGCCACTGCCCTCTCACAACCATGGGGGCCAAACCTGGATGCAGCCTGGTCCTTCTGCGGGACCCGAGCCTCAGCATGCCTCATCGGCGCAACCTGGACCAAGGGGTCAAGGGGTGCCACTGCCCTCTCACTACCATGGGGGCCAAACCTGGATGCAGCCTGGTCCTTCTGCGGGACCCGAGCCTCAGCAAGCATCATCGGCGCAACCTGGACCAAGGGGTCAAGGGGTGCCACTGCCCTCTCACTACCATGGGGGCCAAACCTGGATGCAGCCTGGTCCTTCTGCGGGACCCGAGCCTCAGCATGCCTCATCGGCGCAACCTGGACCAAGGGGTCAAGGGGTGCCACTGCCCTCTCACTACCATGGGGGCCAAACCTGGATGCAGCCTGGTCCTTCTGCGGGACCTGAGCCTCAGCATGCCTCATCGGCGCAACCTGGACCAAGGGGTCAAGGGGTGCCACTGCCCTCTCACAACCATGGGGGCCAAACCTGGATGCAGCCTGGTCCTTCTGCGGGACCCGAGCCTCAGCATGCCTCATCGGCGCAACCTGGACCAAGGGGTCAAGGGGTGCCACTGCCCTCTCAACACAATGGGGACCCAGCTTGGATGCAGCCCGGACCTTCTGAACCTGTGCTGCCCTTACCGCTGCTCCATCAGAGGCAGCAAGATGACCAGTTGCCACCCGCTGCCAGTCCGAGCTCCGGCCTGCCGATGTTTCCGCCACAACCAAGTGCGGACGAGACAGCCCAACATACAAGAGCTTGGATTCAACAGGCGGACAACCCGATGGCCCAGCTAACCTCGGCTCTCACCGAGGCAATCAGAGCTTCAAGGGCTCAGGACAGCCCCCGTCCCACAATCGAGGACGATCCCCGGATGGCTGCACTCATTGCCAGGCAGTCAATGGCCAAGGACCTGCCCCCTTTCTCGGGTGACCCGCTGGAGTGGCCTGCCTGGAAGGCCCAGTTCACCCAGTCGACCTCAACCTGCCGGATGACCCCAAGCGAGAACCTCATCCGACTGCAGCGGGCCCTCAAAGGGAAGGCCCGGGAAGCCGTTGGTCCCCTACTTATGGACCCCACTCAGGTGTCTGAGATACTGGCCGTGCTAGAGCAGCGCTACGGAGGGACAACTTCGCTGGCTGCCCTGATGCTGGACAAGGTCAAGAGGCTCCCCCATTTGACGGCAGAGGCATCGCTGGAAGACATTGCGGACTTTTCTGGAACTGTTCAGAACCTGGTGGCTTCACTCCGATCATTGAACAATGATGGCTACCTCACCAACCCGGCGCTCCTCAGCGACATCGCGGGGAAGATGCCATGCACGATGCGGCTGGCGTGGCTGATGGAAGTGCGGTTCTACGAAGCACCTGCCACCATCTGCCAGTTCGCCGCCTTCCTGAAGACCGTCGCGAACGCCATCGCCAAGTCGGGTATGGTCGACCCCGCGAGGTCTAGACCCCGTCGCGAGCAATCGTTTGCTACCAGTGAACAGTTCGGGCCACAAAACAACGAAAGTTCGCGAAAAGTACAGCTCGAAAATCCGCGAAAGTCACCACAATATGACTCGAAAAAAGTACGAAACAACGAAAGTTCGCGAAAAGTACCGCTCGAAAATCCGCGAAAGTCACCACAAAATGACAGTGCTCGAAACCGCAGTGACAATGTGACACCCCACCCCAGTGACTTTAACAATCGTGACGGGTGCGTACAGTGCGGGGGAAAAGGTCACTTGCTCCGTGACTGTCGTGATTTCGCCGCGAAAGACGTGAAACTTCGTTTCGAAACGGTTAAAAGTGCCAGATTGTGCCGTGTGTGTTTGGAAAGCAAACACTCGACACGAGTATGCCAATTCCGGGATTGGTGCGGTATCGGTGAGTGTCGCTTCCCCCACCATAAGTTGCTTCACGATCCAACATTCGGGAAGAACACCACCACCACCGCCACAGCTGAGATCCACCACATGTGACGCTATACCAACGGCGCCGTGCTGAAAGTAGTACCAGTGGTTTTGACGGGCCCCACACAGCAGATATCCGCATTCGCACTGCTGGACGAGGGATCAACCATCACACTCATTGACGCCGCTACAGCAGAACAAATTGGCGCTACTGGACCCGTCCATGGACTACGGCTGCATGGAGCCAAGGGCATGTGCTCCTCAGACAACCTATCACGCCGCGTGCAAATCACACTGCGTGGTGCCGGAATAAGTGCCAGCTACAACATCAAGGCAAGCACGGTGAAGGACCTCCGTCTCCCAGAGCAAAGGGTTCCTGGCAGATATGTCACCCCCACACTTCTCATCGGGCAAGACAATGCACACCTCATTGTCTCGAGGGAAGTACATGAAGCCCGTGACTGTACGCGAATACTATCACGGACTGCCCTGGGGTGGATCACCCATGGAGGAGGGACAGCCACCTGTGAAGACCCCGTCACCACTCTCGCCCTGCACGCGGAGAGGTACAAAGATGACAAGCTGAGCGACCTCATAAAGACGAACTTCGCCATTGATTCACTGGGGATCACGTCAGCCTCCCGTGTAACTGCACATGTGGTACGAGCCAACAAATTAATGGAGGACACCACCTGTCAAACGACAAACGGCAGATGGGAGACCGGCCTATTGTGGAGGGACGACAACATCACGCTGCCGGACAACAAAAGGTGTGCGATGAAGAGATTGTGCTCCCTCGAAAGAAAGTTATCCATGGATGAAGACCTGGCGGCAGCATACAAGGATAAGATCAACCAACTTATCACACAAGGCCACGCGCGTCAGCTGACCGAACGAGAGGCGGCAAAATACTCTGCCCGAAAATGGTACCTGCCTCACTTCGCCGTGGTGAATCCAAACAAACCTGGCAAGATCCGCGTTGTTTTTGACGCTGCCAGCCGCTGCCGAGGGACCTCCTTGAATGATCAGCTGCTAACTGGACCAGACTTACTGACCTCCCTCCTTGGGAATATTCTCCGGTTTCGAGAGGGAAGAATAGCTCTCGCCGCCGACATAAAAGAGATGTTCCTCCAAGTGAAGATCAAGGCGGAGGATCAGCTGTCTCAACTATTCCTGTGGCGACCAACACTTCAACAAGAGCCTCATACCTACATGATGACCTCGATGATGTTCGGCGCTACCTGTTCTCCTAGCAGCGCTCAGTACGTGCGAAACCGGGTGGCCCTGAAAAATTCTGAGACCTTCCCGGCCGCTGCAGATGCCATTCAAACGAAGTTCTACATGGATGACTACTTGGATGCGGTGGACACCATCAATGAAGCCACCGGCCTTGTAAATGACGTGGCCAAAGTCTTATCATCAGGAGGCTTCCACCTTACAAACTGGGCCTCCAACAATCCAGCAGTGATGGCCACCATCCCGCTTGAAGACCGGGCCAGATCAGCCATACAAATCAGCAGCGGAGAGGCAGAGACGGAACGAATCCTCGGCCTCATATGGGATCCCGTCACTGACCGTTTCCTGTACGCCTTCAGAGACGCCGCAGACCCTGAGCTGGTCAGCAGACCTACCAAACGTCAGCTGCTCAGTATCGTGATGAAGATTTTCGATCCTGTGGGCTTCGTTGCCTGCCTCACAGTCAGATCGAAGATGCTGCTGCAAGATGTCTGGAGGTCAAGCACTGGATGGGATGAGACTATCAAGCCCGAGCACAACGAGAGATGGCTGAACTGGCTGGGACTCCTTCAAAACTGTGGAGTCGCCATACCGAGACGTTGTTTACAAAACAAACAAAGCAGCGTCACGCTCCACCTATTTTGTGACGCCTCCGAGCAGGCATGCTGCGCGGTTGCCTATCACACAGAAGAAATAGACGGAGAAATCACAGCTACCTTCTTGGCCAGCAAGTGCAAGGTGGCACCCCTGAAGCCGCTCTCCATACCCCGCCTCGAGCTTCAATCAGCGCTCATGGCGGCCCGGCTGGCAGCAACTCTGAAGAAGGAATGTCGCAGCAACATTGCGCGAACGGTGTTCTGGACAGATTCGACTACAGTGTTGTGCTGGCTACGCACAGATCCACGCACCTACTCTGCATTTGTGGCTAACCGGCTTGGAGAGATTGATGAACTCTCCCACATAGGAGATTGGCGATGGGTCCCAACCAAGATGAACCCGGCCGATATCGGCACCCGAGACGGCGAGCCTCCGGACCTCACACTGACAGGACGATGGTTCAGCGGTCCGGCCTTTCTCACCTCAGCTGAAGCAGAATGGCCGCACGAAAGGTCCAGACTACCTCAGCCTGATGACAACTCCCTAGAAGTGAGAGCCCAATATGTCGGGCTCACTTCCACCATGGCGGATGCACTACCCGAGATCAGCCGATTCTCTTCTTGGCGCCGCCTAATCAGAACCACCGCCTGGGTCCACCGCTTCATAAAACGATGCCGGGAGGGACACCATACACTACCAGGCGGATACCTATGGCTCGAAGAGACCCGTGAAGCGGAGACCCAGTGGGTCAAAGCAGCCCAAGAAGACGCATTCGGACTCGAAATGAATGCTCTTCGCCAGGGAGCGCCATTGCCAAGCGGCAGCCGACTCCAAACACTGAACCCCTTCCTTGGACCTGATGGAGTGCTGAGGATGGACTCACGGATACGGGCCCTCAACAAGATCTCCCGAGATGCGCGGACTCCCATAATACTGGACGGAGACCACGCATACACACGTCTCCTGGTGAGCCATCACCACCAGAAGGCCGACCACCCGAGTACAGAAAGGACAATGGCGGAGGTACGGGGAAGCTACTTTGTGCTGCGATTGCGCACAAATATCCGCAAAATCGCCCACAACTGCCCCACCTGCAAGATTCGGAGAAGTAAGCCGGCCCCACCCCTGATGGGACCCTTGCCACCCTCACGGCTCGCCCACCATGTTCCTGCCTTTACAAACTGCGGGTTGGATTACTTCGGGCCCATGGAGATCACTGTCGGCAGACATCGTGAGAAGCGGTACGGAGCCCTCTTCACCTGCCTGTCCACACGCGCCATCCACCTTGAACTGGCCAACTCCCTATCCACCGACTCAGCCATCATGGCCCTCCAGCGCATGACGGCGCGCCGAGGCCAACCGAGGACGATGTACTCAGACAATGGTACCAACTTTCGCGGAGCGGACAACGAGCTAAGAGACAGCATAAATTCGCTCAAAGATGACGCCCGGATGAGGGATCATCTCACATCAAAGGGAATCGAATGGAAATTCATTCCGCCAATGTCTCCTCACATGGGGGGAGCCTGGGAGCGCTTGGTGCGTTCAGTCAAAAACGCCCTGCAAGCCATTCTCAAGGAAAGGGCCCCAAGAGAAGAGACCCTGCAAACAGCCCTGGCCGAAGCTGAGTGGACCGTAAACAACCGTCCTCTCACACACATCTCAGTGGATCCAAGAGACGAAGAGCCCCTCACTCCCAACCACTTTCTACTGGGAGCAGCAGGCAACCGGCCCCAGCTGTCATTGTACAACAAACAGGATGAGGAGGTATGCCTCCGCCGCCAGTGGCGTATCAGTCAGCAGCTAGCAGACATGTTCTGGAGGCGGTGGCTCCGCGAATACCTCCCCACCTTGGCTGCTCGTCAAAAATGGCACCACACCGTCGATCCCATCAAGAAAGATGACCTGGTGGTAATTATGGACCCCACGATGCCACGCAATACCTGGCCGCGCGGACGAGTCCTTGACGCCACCCCTGCTGCAGACGGCCAAGTGAGGGCTGCCCGGATCCAGACCAGCACCGGAGTCTACGTGAGACCTGCCGTGAAGCTCGCTGTGATCCTGCCAGCCCTGCCTACGGATGTAGCTTCACCTACTCGTCCTTCGAAAACACGTCGAGATGATTAGTGTGACATCGCCACACGGGGGGAGTGTAACCGACGTGTTCACACCCTCGAAATATTTTTCATCAAAGCTCATCGCTTGGCCGGTCCTCTACAGTTTTGTGATCATTTTTGGGAATCAGGAAAAAATGGCCTGCCCTCACAATACTGGAGTACCGTGCCGCCGGCGACGCTTTGATGGAAAATATTTGTTCTAGTTAGAAAATGTCATTTTTATTAATTACTTATTATTTTCTTATTGGTTTTAAAATATTTAAGTTTTTTATTTTTCATGTACATCTCCCCGGTGCGATCAATAAATAATACTTTGAGAAATCGCTACTGGGGAGATTGTAAACTCGTTTTAAATATGTTTTATTTTTGTACTTATTTTTAAATGTTTATGTCTTAATTTTTATACACACGGGCCTTGTAGGACAAATGAAATAATCAGTTTTCATTTGAAATCCTACAAGGTCTCGAGTAAAGCCAAGATTTATCACACAACATATTGGGAGGCAAAAATAAAGTCATTTTTGCCTACCAAAAAACACTTAGAAAATTTCGAAGGTGTAAATTTTATGTTTTTCCAAATAACAAAACCTGCGGGCCTTGTAGGACAATGAAACAATCAGTTTTCATTCTTGATCCTACAAGGCCTCCAGTCAAACTGAGATTTTGCTCTCAAAATACTTAGAGCCGAAATTAGAGCTCAATTTGCCATGTCAAAAAGACTTAGAAAAATTCGGTCATGACATTTTTACATTTTTACCTCTACAAAATTCTAGGGTCCCTGTGAGATGGTGAAATAAACAGATTTCGTTAACTTATCTCACAGGGAACCTAGGAAAAATAATTATAACTTGATAAATCATAAAACATTTCCTTAAAAATCAAAAATTCTTAAAATCACAGTAAATTCACCAAACTAAAATTCTTGTCATAAATCTTGGCTTTATTTATATGTTTTTTCTATTTAATATGTATTTTGATTGTTAATAAAGGCTACAAAATCCGTAAAAGTTGCCAAATTTAGACGAGCACTTTTACGGATTAAGCCGGCAAAATAGATACTAAGCAGTTTCTTGCCCTTTATAAAGGAAAAGTGCCTGGGTTCCGTTTCCCCCTCCACTTTCCGTGAGCCACCTACCGATTGGTATAAATACGACAAATTTTTCGATAATAAATCAGTTCAACGTTTTCTTTAAATCTTCGTGTTTTACTCCTTCCTCTGGAAGAAACCTCTCTCCGACCTGCCTCCTGCTGAAGCTCTGCCTGAACACAAGTCTGGTGCCTACCTCCTCAAGACTAGCCGGCCCAACTACTGGACACCGCAAGGCGCCAGGCTCAGGCAGAGACCAAGGACATCCAGGGCTACCACTCACCAGCTCTGGGTGCAGGGAGGCAGATCAAGGGCTACCACCCTCCAGTACAGCAGGGCTGCCACCTTCAAGGAAGGCCAGCCAGTACTGCATTTCACACAATATTACAATAGTCGACATCCACGTGCACAGCCACCGGTGCCCTTTTCTACAGTCTTGTAGCACACGTCTGTTACAGTGCTCAAAGAAGACATTGGATTTGATGGTAGCCGGGAATATTTACGAAAAATTTTGCATTCTATTGGCTTTGTTTATAAAAAGTGCAAAACAAACAGAACTGCACTTATTGAAAAAACAAATACAGCGGCCAAAAGAGAGCATTACTTAAAAATTATCATGGATAACCGAAATTTACCTGAAGAACTGCAAAAAAATATTATTTACTTGGATGAAAGTTATATCCATTCATCCTACAAGCTAAAGAAATGCTGGCAATCTATAGATGTGACAGGAGTTCAGCACGATATTTCAAAAGGTAAGCGCTGGATCATTGTTCACGCTGGAAGCCAAATGGGTTTTGTCCCCAATGCCCTATTAATTTTTAGTGGAACAAACAAAAAAGAGGATTACCATTTTTGCACACAATTTTAAAAAGTGGGTTGTCGAGAAGCTCATACCTAATATAACGGAGGCGTCCATAATTGTCAACCTCAACGAGAGTTAATGATATAAAACATGGTTATTACATAATAACATTGTTTTTGACGATTTAAATTACTGTTCCTGTTTCTGATTTTTTCAGGTAGTGAATTAAAAAAATTAACTCCGAGATATTTATGATTTAACTGTCCTTTTATTTTTTTTACATTTCGGAGTAGGAAGTATTGATGTTTGCCTAAGATTTCTGTTATTTTTAAAGGGTTCAACTATATTTTGAATATTATCTTTATAAATTTTTTAATGTTGCATGATAAAAGTATAATGCACTTAAATTTCTGACCTTAAATTGTTTGAGTAAGGTTAAGTAATATGATAAAGGTTGTTGTTTTTATAATTAATTTTTGTGATACCTATGAAAATTGTTTGTTTTTGATTTGTACATATACCGCCCCATCCTATAGTGCCCTATCCTTTATTAATATTATTATTATTACCTTATAACGAAATACAAGCCCACTTATAATTTGTTTTGTGTTATTTTATTTATAGTAAATTGTAATTTTACTTCGATTAAATTATAGTTTTTTTGCAAAATTTTGAGAATACAAATACATTATGAAATATGCATTTTGAACGAAGTGTTTTTTAAAACTTATATTCATTGTCTTATGAGCCATCTTGGTGTTGCCATTTAAAACCTAAAAAATGATCGTGGCGCCATCATTTATTTTCTACACTTTCTTGCCAAACTGTACATTTACAATACAATGCTCTGTTTCACCCTGAACCACTCTTTCATTTGAACCAGTCCACCTGTGTGGGCCTGGCGGGAGACACCCTAGTTCTAACCTTTTTAGCCGCAACCGCACCCCCTGATGATAAGAGGAACCTACCGACTGACTGAGCTAGCTTTCGGGACAGGTTTTGCCACGCATAGCAACCTCTCTAGTAAATATGTAAATATCCCCTTTCTTTTTGTTCAAGATATTCCACAACATTGCCGTTTGCACCAAAATGCCAACACAATTCAAAAGCATTTCAATGCATGTCATTGACAATGGCAGACATACATCGGACAATTACTTGTTAAAATATTGTTTACCGAAATCGGTAATTAGGAGAAGAGGAAACAGCGAAACAGAGAGCAACAAAAGGAAAAAGAAGTCTCTTTCAATAATCTATGTATAATGTACGTAAAACAACTACTATGACTACGGTACCCGTATGCAGTAACACATTTTTGGATATTTTAAATATCAACAAAATGCGTGTGATTGGCATCACGAAAAGATACTTTAACTCAGGCACTCCTCCCATTGAGAAACGGGGAGGTGATAAGAAAGCACATAAAATTTGCCGACCGTAAAATTGCTGTAATAGAATTTATAAAAAAATTAATTCCTCTTGAAATTCATTACTGCCGTAGCAAAATAAAATCACGGCAATACTTATCTTGCGAACTTAATACCAGCAAACTAAGTCAAATATATAATGCTCAAGCATTATCGGATTGCATCGTAAAAGCTTTGTATTTCCGAAAAATATTTAACTCTGAGTTCAATATTGGTTTTGGAACTCCACGGACAGCTCAGTGTTCCAAATGCTTGGAACTTGGTGAAAAAATCAAGTATGAAGTTGATAACATCAACGGAAAATAATTTAATAATAGAAAAACGTGTGCATAAAATTTGGCAAAAACATTCTTTACAATGTTGCAAGAAGAAAAAGAGGGCATGGCAACAATTTCTTTTGATTGAAAAAAGAACCAACCACTACCAAAAGTTGCCGATCAAGCAGCTTATAATATTCACGCCAATTATATACAAATAATTTTACAGCAGTAATTGGTACTTCCCATTCTAAACTCACCAATGTGCACATATATGTTTGGACAGAGGATCAATACGCAAAAGACGTTCTAAATCTAAGATGTACAAAAACTTAAACAAAGGTGATGATAGTGATGCTGTCTCGCCTACACTTGAATCAGGCGGTCAACCTACATCGGCCACCGATCCCCCGGCCCGAGTCGGACACTGCAAGCGCTGGCACTTCTTCTGCCGGACAACAACAAACCCCACACACCGCCACCGACCCGCCCGCCCGCCAGCCCCTGTCCTACAGCTCAGTTTTACGTAGTAAAAACAAAACGCTCATCACAGGAACTAACGACACGAGTGGAATAAAAGCGATACTGAAGAAAAAATTTATTATTGTGTCCCGGCTACATCCTGACACGACCACGGAGGAAGTTATTGCCCATGTCAAAACGAGTGCAGATATTGATTGCAATGCAGAAAAATTCATGGCGTTCTCAAAGGAATACTCAACTTTTAAAATAGGTGTAACCGACGTGTTCACACCCTCGAAATATTTTTCATCAAAGCTCATCGCTTGGCTCGGTCCTCTACAGTTTTGTGATCATTTTTGGGAATCAGGGAAAAATGGCCTGGCCTCACAATACTGGAGTACCGTGCCGCCGGCGACGCTTTGATGGAAAATATTTGTTCTAGTTAGAAATGTCATTTTTGTTATTTACTTATTATTTTCTTATTGGTTTTGAAATATTTAAGTTTTTTATTTTTCATGTACATCTCCCCGGTGCGATCAATAAATAATACTTTGAGAAATCGCTACTGGGGAGATTGTAAACTCATTTTAAATATGTTTGATTCTTGTTACTTATTTTTAAATGTTTATATCTTAATTATTATGCACACGGGCCTTGTAGGACAAATGAAATAATCAGTTTTCATTTGAAATCCTACAAGGTCTCGAGTAAAGCCAAGATTTATCTCACAACATATTGGGAAGCAAAAATAAAGTCATTTTTGCCTACCAAAAAACACTTAGAAAATTTCGAAGGTGTAAATTTTATGATTTTTCAAATATCAAAACCTGCGGGCCATGTAGGACAATGAAATAATCAGTTTTCATTCTTGATCCTACAAGGCCTCCAGTCAAACTGAGACTTTGCTCTCAAAATACTTAGAGCTAAAATTAGAGCTCAATTTGCCATGTCAAAAAGACTTCACATTTTCAAAAAGTCATGACATTTTTACATTTTTACCTTTACAAAATTCAAGGGACCCTGTGAGACGGTGAAATAAACAGATTTCGTTAACTTATCTCACAGGGAACCTAGGAAAAATAATTATAACTTGATTAATCATAAAATATTTTCTTAAAAATCAAAAATTCTTAAAATCACGGTAAATTCACCAAACAAAAATTATTGTTATAAATCTTGGCTTTATTTATATGTTTTTTCAATTTAATATATGTTTTTGTTATTAATAAAGGCTACAAAATCCGTAAAAGTTGCCAAATTTAGACGAGCACTTTTACGGATTAAGCCGGCAAAATAGATAATGAGCAATTTCTTGCCCTTTATATAGGAAAGGTGCCGGGGCAAAGTTTCCCCCTCCACTTTCCGTCAGCCACCAAATCGAACTATCGATTTGGTATAAATACGACGCATTTTTTCGCAATAAATCAGGAAAAACTATCGTTCGGTATTTACCAATATTACAATTTTCAATGGTTTGTGCTTCGTTATCAAACCCACATTGTTTGTGACGCCACCGGTTCTCTCCAAAAGTTGTTTTGTGGTTATTATATAACCCACAGTGACGTGTTTTCACCCCAAAAGCGTGGCCCCGTCAGGTCTATGCCACACGCGTGTGTTAAACAATCCCTCAGTGTGTGTTCTTCGATGTAAAGTGACTCAGACTAGTGTTAAATAAAAAAAAAAAACTCAGTGCTGTTCTGTGAACAAGTTAACAAACTTGGCCCATCCTGTTCGAGGGACGCGCAAAGTACTTCCGTGCCTCGATTACCAAGATGGAAGAGTATATGCTAGAACTCAAAAAACTTGACCCTCCAATATCCGTGCTTGAACAATACCTCAGTACACTAGTAAAGCCGAATAAATTCAGTGTCCCGCCGATTCCACCATTCAACCCCGAACCTAGCGCATCAGACGACACCATCGCCGCCCTCAACACGCCTCTCCCGATCGCCTCCTCCTCGGATTTCCCCCCCCTCTGGATCACCCCCAACCCTACCCACCACGACAGAAAACGCAAAGCCCCTAACACGCCCCCACCAAAATCCCAGACACCTACCTCAAACCGATTCTCCCCGCTAGAACAAAATGACACCGAGACTGTGACAAACTCCGACACAAACCCAACTGACGGTCTCGAGAACACTCGAGACCAGACCGACAATACTGCCCCCAGACCCCGCCCCATCAAAATTCCCCCCATAATTATAAAATCAGACAAAAATTGGAACTTTTTGAGACGCAAGCTGGAGGATGCGGGCGTTAACATCGCCAACGCCAAAGCCATCCCCCAGGGTATTGTCCTCCACACCAGGGACTCCTCCAGCTTCCGTCTCGCGACCAAACTGCTACAAGAAGACAAAACCGACTTCCATACTTTCCAACTGTCCGAGGACAAAATGACCAAAGCCGTCCTTAGGGGCATCCCTACCACAATCTCCGAGGAGGAGATAAAACTAGAACTGCTCGACATGACCCTGCCCGTCATCTCCGTCACCCGCATGCGAGCGGGGCCGGACCGTACAAACGTCCCCATGGTCCTGGTCCAGCTGAGCCATGGAGAAGCTGGCCAGCAAATTTTCGGCGTTCAATCCATCTTCCACTTGAAGATTAAGGTGGAATACCTAGACAAGAAATCAGCCCCCACACAATGCCACCGATGTCAACACTTCGGGCACTCCGCCAAGGGATGCAACCTCCCCCCCGCTGCGTAAAGTGCACACTAGGACATTTTACAGCGGAATGCACAAAGCGGAGGGAGGATGGTCCAGCCACCTGTACAAACTGCGGCGGACCTCATCCCGCCAACTTCAAGGAGTGCCCGAAGCGCCCCGCCGACCCTACACCCGTCGCTCGCCGAACTGAGGTACGCCCCCAAGTCACCTTCAACTCCCGCCCCACCTCCCACCACACCCCCTACGCTCAGGCTGCAAGCCCGAACCAGCCTACCCAACCCACCCCCCCACCCCCAGGCCCCCAAGCCACCCCCACCCCTGCATCAACCCCCTTTAATATATTTGATTTCTTCAAAAACATTAATTTTTCCAGGATCGGCGAATTCATCGCCGACCTCATCCCTAAATTCATTTCTTCCTCTTCCACGTCAGATTACCTCTCCATCATTTTCACAGCAGCCCCACAATTCTTCGCTCTCTTTACCGTCTAAATGGCTAACTCTGCTACTATGTCCTCCGCGCTGCGCTTGGCCTTCTGGAATGCGAACAGTCTCACAAAGAGTTTACAGGAGCTCAAATTATTCACCAACACACACAATCTCGATGTACTTCTCATAAACGAAACACACCTAAACCCGTCAACAACACCAAAAATCGCAAACTATACACTGTACCGAAACGACCGATTACACTCACGAGGTGGTGGCACAGCCATCTTCGTGAAAACTAAACTCGCACACAAACACAACATCACCCCCACGCTTTCATCCATAGAGAGTACCTCAATAACCCTTTTTACCAAGCAAGCTGGCCCTTTTTTGATTTCCCTGTACCTCGTCGAGTTAACAATATGATACAAGCAATAAATCAGTTCAACGTTTTCTTTAAATCTTCGTGTTTTACTCCTTCCTCTGGAAGAAACCTCTCTCCGACCTGCCTCCTGCTGAAGCTCTGCCTGAACAACAAGTCTGGTGCCTACCTCCTCAAGACAAGCCGGCCCAACTTCTGGACACCGCAAGGCGCCAGGCTCAGGCAGAGAACAAGGACATCCAGGGCTACCACTCACCAGCTCTGGGTGCAGGGAGGCAGATCCAGGGTTACCACCCTCCAGTACAGCAGGGCTGTCACCTTCAAGGAAGGCCAGCCAGTACTGAATTTCAAACGATATTACAATAGTCGACATCCATGTGCACAGCCACCGGTGCCCTTTTCTACAGTCTTGTAGCACACGTCTGTTACAAGTGGTCCTTCGAGCCGGATCAGCTGCACGCCAGGATGTCACCACCATCACTACGATCGAAGAGGACTGCCCAGGAAGATGGGCCGCCTCCACCCCCGCCTGCTGAGCTACCAACTGCCGCGGATGCTGAGCCTAGGGCCGTGGACACACATGACGTCACGCCCCTACAAACGCCCAGCTCCACTCCGGCAGGCTCTGCAGACGAAAGCGAAGAATCACCGGCCTCTACATCTACGGAGGACACGGTGCGCCTGCTGCGCCGGCAACTGCGCAGTCAGAAGAAACAGATTGACCGGCTGATGACAGCCCTTCAATCACAACTCGGTGCGACAGGGCCTGCACACCTCAACGGGGCAGGGCCGCCACCAACCGGTGCGACAGGGCCTGCACACCTCAACGGGGCAGGGCCGCCACCAACCAGTGCGACAGGGCCTGCACACCTCAACGGGACAGGGCCGGCACAACCCGATGCGACAGGGCCTGCACCACACAACGCAACAGGGCCTGCACAACCCAGCGGGGCAGGGCCTGCACAGTGGCATGCATCAGCGGCGCAACCAGGACCAAGGGGTCCGACGCCACCGCCCCTCTACTACCATGAGGGCCCAACCTGGATGCAGCCTGGTCCTTCTGCGGGACCCGAGCCTCAGCACGCATCATCAGCGCAACCTGGACCAAGGGGTCAAGGGGCGCCACTGCCCTCACACTACCATGAGGGCCCAACCTGGATGCAGCCTGGTCCTTCAGCGGGACCTGAGCCTCTGCATGCACCATCAGCGCAACCTAGACCAAGGGGTCAAGGGGCGCCACTGCCCTCACACTACCATGAGGGCCCAACCTGGATGCAGCCTGGTCCTTCTGCGGGACCCGAGCCTCAGCACGCATCATCAGCGCAACCTGGACCAAGGGGTCAAGGGGCGCCACTGCCCTCACACTACCATGAGGGCCCAACCTGGATGCAGCCTGGTCCTTCAGCGGGACCTGAGCCTCTGCATGCACCATCAGCGCAACCTAGACCAAGGGGTCAAGGGGCGCCACTGCCCTCACACTACCATGAGGGCCCAACCTGGATGCAGCCTGGTCCTTCTGCGGGACCCGAGCCTCAGCATGCATCATCAGCGCAACCTGGACCAAGGGGTCAAGGGGCGCCACTGCCCTCACACTACCCTGGGGGCCAAACCTGGATGCAGCCTGGTCCTTCAGCAGGGCCTGAGCCTCTGCATGCATCATCGGCGCAGCCTGGACCAAGGGGTCAAGGGGTGCCACTGCCCTCTCAACCCAATGGGGGCCCAACCTGGATGCAGCCTGGACCTTCTGATCCTGTGCCGCCCTTGCCCCCTGATGCCAGTCCGAGCTCCGGCCTGCCGATGTTTCCGCCACAACCAAGTGCGGACGAGACAGCCCAACATACCAGAGCTTGGATTCAACAGGCAGACAACCTGATGGCGCAGCTAACCTCTGCTCTCACTGAAGCAATCAGAGCTTCAAGGGCTCAGGACAGCCCCCGTCCCACAATCGAGGACGATCCCCGGATGGCTGCACTCATGGCCAAGGACCTGCCCCCTTTCTCGGGTGACCCGCTGGAGTGGCCCGCCTGGAAGGCCCAGTTCACCCAGTCGACCTCAACCTGCCGGATAACCCCAAGCGAAAACCTCATTCGACTGCAGCGGGCCCTCAAAAGGAAGGCCCGGGAAGCCGTGGGTCCCCTACTTATGGACCCCACTCAGGTGTCGGAGATACTGGCCGTGCTGGAGCAGCGCTACGGAGGGACAACTTCGCTGGCTGCCCTGATGCTGGACAAGGTCAAGAGGCTCCCCCATTTGACAGCAGAGGCATCGCTGGAGGACACTGCGGACTTCTCTGGAACTGTTCAGAACCTGGTGGCTTCACTCCGATCACTGAACAACGATGGCTACCTCACCAACCCGGCGCTCCTCAGCGACATCGCGGGGAAGATGCCGTGCACGATGCGGCTGGCGTGGCTGATGGAAGTGCGGCACTATGAAGCGCCTGCCACCATCTGCCAGTTTGCCGCCTTCCTGAAGACCGTTGCGAACGCCATCACCAAATCGGGTATGGTCGACCCCGCGAGGTCTAGACCACGTCGCGAGCAATCGTTTGCTACCAGTGAACAGTTCGGGCCGCGAAACAACGAAAGTTCGCGAAAAGTACCGCTCGAAAATCCGCGAAAGTCACCACAATATGACAGTGCTCGAAACCGCAATGACAACGTGACACCCCATCCAAGTGAATTTGACAATCGTGACGGGTGTATAGAGTGCGGGGAAAAGGGTCACTTGCTCCGTGACTGTCGCGAGTTTGCCGCAAAAGACGTAAAACTACGTTTCAAAACAGTAAAAAGTGCCGGATTGTGCCGTGTGTGTTTGGAAAGCAAACACTCGATAAAAGTATGCCAATTCCGGAACTGGTGCGGTATCAGTGAGTGTCGCTCCCCGCACCATAAGTTGCTCCACGATCCAACGTTCGGGAGGAACACCACCACAGCTGAGATCCACCACTTATGACGCCAAGCCGACGGCGCCATGCTGAAAGTAGTGCCAGTAGTTTTGACGGGCCCCACGCAGCAGATATCCGCATTCGCGCTGCTGGACGAGGGATCGACCATCACACTCATTGACACCGCTGCAGCAGAAAAAATTGGCGCTACCGGACCCGTCCAAGGACTACGGCTGCATGGAGCCAAAGGCATGTGCTCCTCAAACAACTTATCTCGCCGCGTGCAAATCACACTGCGCGGCACCGGGATAAGTACCAGTTACAACATCAAGGCACACACGGTGAAGGGCCTCCGTCTCCCAGAACAAAGGGTTCATGGCAGATATGTCACCCCTACACTTCTCATCGGGCAGGACAATGCGAACCTCATTGTCTCGAGAGAAATGCATGAAACCCGTGACTGTACGCGAATACTATCAAGGACCGCCCTGGGGTGGACCACCCATGGAGGAGGGACTGCCGCCTGTAAAGATCCCGTCACCACTCTCGCCCTGCACGCCGAGAGCCACAATGATGACAACTCCCTAGAAGTGAGAGCCCAATATGTCGGGCTCACTTCAACCATGGCGGACGCACTACCGGAGATCAGCCGATGCTCTTCTTGGCGCCGCCCAATCAGCACCACCGCCTGGGTCCACCGCTTCACAAACCGAGGCAGGGAGGGACACCACACACTACCAGACGGAAACCTAAGGCTCGAAGAGACCCGTCAAGCGGAGACCCAGTGGGTCAAAGCAGCCCAAGAAGACGCATTCGGACACAAAATGAATGCTCTTCACCAAGGATCACCAAAAGCAGCAGCAGCAGCTCCTGCCCAACCTTGTGCACTCCTGAAGTCTACCGGCACCTCAGATCCGGGCCAAGAAGCAGCTTGGCGACTCCAAGGATTTCCAAAACGGACACAAGGTGGTCCTTCCGGCCCCGTACCGCCCTTGCCTCTGTATATTACAAGGCAACGAGAAGCCGTACGAGAGATGCCCGCTGGACCTGTGCCTCTGGTAAACCAGAGGTACGCATCACCGGCGCAGCCAGGGCCTGGAGGCCCCGCGCCGCAGCCCCCTCATTACAATGGGAGCTTTGGATGGCTGCAACCTGGACCTTCCGGCCTCGTACCGCCCTTGCCTCTGTATATTACAAGGCAACGAGAAGCCGTACGTGAGATGCCCGCTGGACCTGTGCCTCTGATAAACCAAAGGCACCCCTCACCGGCGCAGCCAGGGCCTGGAAGCCCCGCGCCGCAGCCCCCTCACTCTGATGGGGGCCCCGGATGGATGCCGCCTGGACCTTCTGGTCCCGGGCCGCCCTCACCTCTGCTCCATCAAAGGCAGCCAGCCGACCAGCAGAGAACAGCTGCCGGGTCCGCTCCGCTGCCAGAACAGTGGTCCTCACTGCCGCCTGGACCTTCTGGCCCCGGGCCGCCCTCACCCCTGCTCCACCTGACAGCCAGCTCTGCACAGCTAGCCGATCAACCGAGAGCACCTGCTGGATCCGTACCACTGCGCGAACAGAGGTACCAAACGCCGGCCCAGAGGGATGACCAACCACATCCCGCAGTGCAGACGAGCCCGCCCTGCCCCAGCAGTGCCACTGTCAAAGACGTGGTACTCCTCACCGGCGCAGCGAAGACGAGCCCGCCCTGCCCCAGCAGTGCCACTGTCAAAGAAGTGGCGCTTCTCACACGGGGGGGAGTCAGTGAACCCCATTAAAAATGACAATCTGCTGGTTGTCATGGACCCCGTGATTCCCACGTCACCCGGACACGCGACCGAGTCCTTGACGCCACTCCTGCTGAAGACGGCCAAGTGTGGACCGCCGGGACCCAGACGAGAACCAGAGTCTACGTTCGACCTGCCGAGAACCAGAGTTTACGTGAGACCTGCCGTGCAGCTCGCTGTGATCCTGCCAGCCCCGCCTACGGATGCAGCTTTACCTACTCGTCCTTCGAAAACACGTCGAGATGATTAGTGTGACATCGCCACACGGGGGGAGTGTAACCGACGTGTTCACACCGTCGAAATATTTTTCATCAAAGCTCATCGCTTGGCTCGGTCCTCTACAGTTTTGTGATCATTTTTGGGAATCAGGGAAAAATGGCCTGCCCTCACAATACTGGAGTACCGTGCCGCCGGCGACGCTTTGATGGAAAATATTTGTTCTAGTTAGAAATGTCATTTTTGTTATTTACTTATTATTTTCTTATTGGTTTTGAAATATTTAAGTTTTTTATTTTTCATGTACATCTCCCCGGTGCGATCAATAAATAATACTTTGAGAAATCGCTACTGGGGAGATTGTAAACTCATTTTAAATATGTTTGATTCTTGTTACTTATTTTTAAATGTTTATATCTTAATTATTATGCACACGGGCCTTGTAGGACAAATGAAATAATCAGTTTTCATTTGAAATCCTACAAGGTCTCGAGTAAAGCCAAGATTTATCTCACAACATATTGGGAAGCAAAAATAAAGTCATTTTTGCCTACCAAAAAACACTTAGAAAATTTCGAAGGTGTAAATTTTATGTTTTTTCAAATATCAAAACCTGCGGGCCTTGTAGGACAATGAAATAGTCAGTTTTCATTCTTGATCCTACAAGGCCTCCAGTCAAACTGAGACTTTGCTCTCAAAATACTTAGAGCTAAAATTAGAGCTCAATTTGCCATGTCAAAAAGACTTCACATTTTCAAAAAGTCATGACATTTTTACATTTTTACCTTTACAAAATTCTAGGGACCCTGTGAGATGGTGAAATAAACAGATTTCGTTAACTTATCTCACAGGGAACCTAGGAAAAATAATTATAACTTGATTAATCATAAAATATTTTCTTAAAAATCAAAAATTCTTAAAATCACGGTAAATTCACCAAACAAAAATTCTTGTTATAAATCTTGGCTTTATTTATATGTTTTTTTCAATTTAATATGTGTTTTTGTTATTAATAAAGGCTACAAAATCCGTAAAAGTTGCCAAATTTAGACGAGCACTTTTACGGATTAAGCCGACAAAATAGAGAATGAGCAGTTTCTTGCCCTTTATAAAGGAAAGGTGCCGGAGCAAAGTTTCCCCCTCCACTTTCCGTGAGCCACCAAATCGAACTGCCGATTTGGTATAAATACGGCGCATTTTTTCACAATAAATCAGTTCTTACGTTTACTTTAATCTTCGTGTTTTACTCCTTCCTCTGGAAGAAACCTCTCTCCGACCTGCCTCCTGCTGAAGCTCTGCCTGAACAACAAGTCTGGTGCCTACCTCCTCAAGACTAGCCGGCCCAACTACTGGACACCGCAAGGCGCCAGGCTCAGGCAGAGAACAAGGACATCCAGGGCTACCACTCACCAGCTCTGGGTGCAGGGAGGCAGATCCAGGGTTACCACCCTCCAGTACAGCAGGGCTGTCACCTTCAAGGAAGGCCAGCCAGTACTGAATTTCAAACGATATTATAATAGTCGACATCCACGTGCACAGCCACCGGTGCTCTTTTCTACAGTCTTGTAGCACACGTCTGTTACAATAGGAATTCATGAAAAAAACATCGATCTCTTATTGAAAGAACAACTCTGGCCCCGAGGCGTGGTTGTACGACACTTTTGTTTCTACAAAAAACGCATTTCGGACCAAGAACTTTGAAAAAAACACCTCTTACAAAATGACTAGCACTTTACCAAAACGTGCGAGGACTTGGATGAAAGTTGAACAAATTCTACGAAAATATTCTTAACCAAGAACACAAGCTGATCGTAATCACTGAGACTTGGCTGAATGATTCAATTTTTAATGCCCAAATATTCGATAGGAGATACACAGTATTCCGAAAAGACAGAAGCACCGGACAAACTCGAGGAGGTGGACTAATGTTGGCATTGCTGAATGATGAAAACACGCGAGCTGAAAGACTTTTCCACCTGGAAACGGGAGATGAAAATTTATGGGTCAAAGTCATTATTCACGACGTATGTTTATTTATTTGTACTGTTTACATCCCACCCAGTTCTAAAACAATTGTTTACACGATTTTTTTTGAAATGTTAATTAGTAACCTAAGCTACCTTGTCGATAAAAAAATTTTAGTGATTGGTGATTTTAATATCAATTCTTCACAAAATCCACGTGCAGTGAATACCGAACTTTCGTATGTTATGGAACTTTTTCAACTGAAGCAATTTAATACAGTACTGAACTCATGTAATCGTACCTTGGACCTAGTATTAAGAAACTTCAATATGTTTACCAAAAAATCCGATTTCTGCCTAGTACAAGAAGACAATTACCATCCGACACTTTTGTCGGAATTTAGTCTCAAACACGACAGACCGTTGAAAAATCATTGTTTACATTTAGTAAATAACTTCCGTGGTTGGAATTTCTACAAAGGTGACTTTGAGAAGCTATACAACCATTTGCGTGAGCACAATTGGCAGACTATCTTGGAGATTTCCTATGTAGACGAGGCAGTTAAATACTTCTACGATACCCTGTACGCGTATTTTGATAAATGTTTTCTAAGAAAAAAAGCGCCGCGAAATGAAAACTATCCTAGATGGTTTTCGCGCGAGATTATCGGGGACATAAAGATGAAGCTCATACACCATCGGCGGTGGAAACGAACAGGTTTGGAAAGTAAACACGAGTTATTCAAATCTTATCGTACTAGAATTAAACGTAATATTTCAGCAGCCCACAAAAACTATATCTTAAAGATAGAAAATAATGTGAAACACGATCCGAAGTCATTTTGGAAATATGTTTCTGATAAGAAACAGGACAGAGGTCTCTTAAGTCATATTATCCTGAATGATTGCACTCACAAAGGAACCGACATACCGGAGGCTTTCGCAAAGTATTTTCAATCTGTCTATAATCAGGAAAAAGTTGATTTTGAATCATATGTGCCAGGACAGATTGGATCAACAAATGCTCAAAACATCTCCATTGAAAATGTTAATATCGTGGATTTCAGTTTAGCAGTAAAAAAATTGAAACCAAAAACATCGTTTGGTCCTGATTTAATCCCACCCTTTGTCATTAAGTGATGTTCTGAACCACTATCTAAGCCACTTCTACATTTATTTAATCTTACCATTAAAAACGGCATTTTTCCTAAATTATGGAAGCTGTCGAAAGTCACCCCCTTACACAAAGATGGTGACAAGTGTCAAGCAACCAACTACCGTCCTATAGCGATTCTTTCCGCACCTGCCAAGTTATTAGAAATAATTATCCATAAATATGTTTATGCCAAAGTTGAACCATTCTTGATCGATCAACAACATGGATTTAGACGTGGCCGATCAACTACTACAAATTTAATGGTTTTCACAGATTACATGGCGAGAGCACTCGATAACAATGAGCAGGTTGACACATCATTCCTTGACTTTGCGAAGGCTTTCGATAGGGTGGATCACTTAGTGCTCCTAAGGAGGCTCGAAGAAATTGGTTTTTCCGAAAACTTACTGAAACTCATTGTTAATTATTTGAACGAAAGGAAACAATTCGTATCCTATGGTGAGTTTAACTCTAACACGTATGCTACAAACTCTGGTGTGCCACAGGGATCCAATTTAGGACCCTTATTGTTTTTAATTTTTATCAACAATATTCGGGAAAAAATCAAATTCGTCCGTTTTTTACTTTTTGCAGATGACATTAAACTCTTCTTGATAATAAGATCTTTAGAAGACTGTAGAAAACTCCAGCAAGATATAAATGCAATTATTGACTGGAGTATCAATAATAAACTCGTATCAATTCCAAAAATGTTCACTTTACGAGGTCACAAAAGACCATATATTTTAATTATAAAATGAAAGACACGTCATTGAAACACATGGTGACTTGCAAGGACTTAGGAATTGTGTATGACGCTCGCTTAACATTTCATGCTCACATTGAAAAGATCTGTAAATCAGCCACAAAGATGTTGGGTTTTGTCATACACAATTCAAAGGAATTGACCAACCTCACAGTTATAAGGCTGCTTTACTTTAGCTTGGTGCGTAGCATTCTCGAGAGTGGATCTCAGATATGGGGGCCAGAGGACATCGTGTATGTACTAATGGTCGAGAAAATACAAAAGAAATTTTTACGATACCTCTATATGAGAGAGTTTGGTTTTTACCCATGGCTGTTTCCAACAGCATTTATCTCGGGAATGCTGGGTATCTGCAGCCTTAGTTCCAGAAGAGATGTCGCATTACTGCTGATGGCTTATAAGCTTCTAAATGGTTTTGTATCGGTACCAGATATTCTGGCTGAAATAGGATTCTATGTCCCGGATAATTTCACGCGAGGCCGCCAACACAGGCTTTTGATCCTTCCTAGGTGCAGAACTAACTTACCAATAGTGATGCCCCTGGGACGACTCACTAGGTTAATTAACTGCCTCGCAGGAAATGTGGATATATTCCACATTTCCTACAACGATTTTAAGCGTGAAATAGCACTTATGTTTTAACGAAATGTATTACTTTAACTGTAAATGTATTGGTTTTATGCTGTTTTTGCAAATAAATAAATAAAAGGATCAAATGAAATCGCAAGTTCATTATTCCTTCTTCTTTCTAAAATTAATTTTGATGGAATCAACACTATTCGACTAATGGCAGATGGATGCGGAGGACAAAATAAAAACTCAGTTCTCAGAGGAATGTGCATGAAGTGGTTGGAAAACAGAGACGATGCTGTAAAAAGAATTGAAATAATTTTTCCATTCCTTCCCATTCCTTCCTACCATCTGACAGAGGAATAGAGAAAAAAATAAAGAAGAAAGAAATGGTCAATCCTGAAGAGAGTATTACGATATATTTAAGGAACAAGGAAAAGTACACAATCTTGGAACTGACGTGAAAGTCTTAAGCAGGGTTCTCACCTAACCGTGTAACCTGTAACGTATCTGATACTGTATCAAGTTAGTACATAGGCACGAGTCTACTGCGAGCTGCTCGCGCGTGGAGCGCAGTGATCAGTGTATCACTGCGAGCACAAAGGCGGCTCGCAGTGTGCATATGGATGACGACACGGCCGCTTGTGTAGTGAATACGTAGGCGCGAGCTTCAAACGAGCGTTTTCATCATAGAGTGGACAGATGAAAAAGTGTTAAATTTAATTGAACTTTATCAAAATGCTCCGGTATTGTGGGACCCTAAAGATAATAATTATTATTAAAAAAATCTAAAAGTGGATGCTTGGGAAAATATTGGACAAGCTATGGGCTATGGGTACGTCGGGCGAAAACTGTAAAAATAAGATGATCACCGTATTGTCTTGCTACAGGAGAGAGAAAATGAAAATAAAAAAAGTTGTGGAACTGGTAAAGGTATGAAATGATTATTAATATTTTCTACAAAATGTCACGGAAAAATATATTTATAGTTTACAAAATGATTTCACTTTATTTTACAGGAACTTCAAATATATACAATAGTAAATTGTTTGCTTTTGAAGCAATGTCATTTTTATTGAACAGGGACACTCCACGCAAAAATAGATTGAATACTGTAAGTACCTTAATTAATCTTATACCAAGAATAGTCAGGTAGGTAGGTACAGAGGCGGATTAAACTACCCCTGGGTAGGTGTTCAATTCACGCATACTCGTCTTGCCAGTAAAGCCTTCCTTCTGCAGTGAAGTAATCTGCTAACTCATTTCTTAATTGTTTAGCCCTCGCTGGAGAATGGCGTGCAACATTTATTATGGGATAGAATGACAGCATTTCTTGATCACGTCGCCAGGTCCCACTAATTAATTCTCCATGTTGGTTCTTAAATAATTGTGGAAATCCTTACGTTTAACAATAATCGACAACGACAAACTTAGAATTGTCGAGATATGAGGGACACAAGTGGGCGGCCAGAGCGCCGAGGCGGGTGCGGGAGCGGCACGTCACGACACTTCATTTGCTTATGATATGTTTGAGTAAATTGCACAACTCCCGCGCCACAATCTGGCCAAGCCCTAACACTGTGGTCTCAAAAGAAATGTGAACAAGTACAACATGGTTCAGCAAATAACTGATATAAAATCAAGCCTACTTTAGTTACAATGAACCTGGAATGCAGCTTACAAAAATAATGATACTTAACATTAAATTACATTAATAAATATAAGGTAGCTAAGAGGGTATCTAATGAGCAGTGGCGTGCATTAGCGATGTGCAAGTTGTGCATTAGCGATGTGCAAGTTGTGCATTTTGCCGGCAGCCTCCGAGGTGTGCTTCCTTTTAAAAGTACTTGAGTTCTAGGAGCAGGTCCCGTTGCGACTACCGGGATGCATGCGTTCCGCCGGAGCCAGACCCCGCACAAGAACTCGAACCTGAACAAGAAAACGAGTGTTGCGAGTGGCTCGGACTGCAAACACGGGGACGCCGGTAGAGGCATTCGGGTTCCGGCTCCAAGTTCCGGTTTTGGGTCGAGCCCTGAACCGGGTTCTCTGGGAGTAGTCGATTTGAAAAAGGAGTAGGATCCGCTTCCCACGAAGAACCTTAGTTCAGGAGCCCATTCCAGCTGAACCGACACAGCGTTCGTTGATCTCTGATCATAGGTAACCATTCCGCTAAGAGTTATCACGGTGAAATTATTATTTATTGAATTTCGTTGTTGACATAAAAAATCATTATGACATTAAAAAAAAGGTTTATTGAATAATTATTTTTGGATAAAGTATTAAACAAAAATTCATGTTTTTTTTTCTCTTCATTTTATTATGATATAATTTTTTTCAAGCCACAGCTTTTGGGCCTTTATGCAATGCACGCCACTGCTTAAGAGATGTATGTTATAATATATAATACATTGAGTTGAGGATAATACAATTGTATATGGCACAGCTGTACCTTGCGATGAGCTGTTGCGATTCAGAGTAGACAGAATTGATTCGGAGCCGACAGGTGAAGGTGCAAAAGATCACAGCTTGCCAGAGTAGTGCAGCTGGTGGGTTCCCAGCTCCGCATTGGTGAGCACTTCCAGTTCCTTGCGACTGGCGACGCCCTCAAACACATGGCGCAGGCTGACCGACTGGACTTGACCGCCTTCATTTCTGTGGATAAGCAACACTGACATTATTCACCTTTCCGTCCCTGTAAGCTTAACTATTCTACTCTTGTATATGTGTGCTTTTGTATTTGATAACATTATTTTAATAACAGTCCTGCCGAGCGATTCTATATCTTTTGTGGGATCGTTATTAGATAACGGACGTTATCTCCTGTCAAATTTGTGTGATTTTTGTGGCTGTTATTTGCTTTTTACGTGTATTAAATTAATAAATAATCATGCATACTTGCAGAAATTCGTGTTTAAAACGATCTAAATTAAAATAATAATCTAAAATAATAATAATAACGATCTAAATTTGTTATCAAAAGGATTAAACCATAATCTTCACATAAAAAATATTAACAAACAACTAGAATATTTGGCAGTAGATGTTAATTGTGCATTATTTAAAGAAGCAAAATCCTTTCAATACAAATGTGGTGAAGTGATAAAAAACATCAATCCTAAATCTAATTTTAACAAAATACAGTATACGTCAGAACAAATGCACGCAATCAATATATCGAAGGTTACAAAGGAAAAAAACCTCATCATTACTAAAGCGGACAAAGGAAACTCGGTGATTATTATCAACAAAAGTGATTACATTGATAAAACTATGGACTTTCTACAAGGTGATAACTTTGAAATAGTAAAAACAAACCCAATTAATAAATGTCAGGAATTGATAATGGACACTTTAAAAACTTGTAAAAGTGATAAAATTGTTAATTTATTTAGAAATAAAAAAATAACTGTAAAAAATCCTCAAATTCCCAAATTATACAGTCTACTAAAGATTCACAAGAAGACTCAACCAATCAGACCGGTAATTTCCAATTGCAATGCTCCTAGCTATAAATTAGCGTCAACTTTAAATACTATTATAATTGAATCGAATAT
This sequence comes from Limnephilus lunatus, assembly GCA_917563855.2. NCBI lineage: Eukaryota > Metazoa > Arthropoda > Insecta > Trichoptera > Limnephilidae > Limnephilus > Limnephilus lunatus. Next base: position 2,621,184 of record OU830596.1, on the reverse strand, counting down.
TTTTCAACCTAAGTATACAATTAAGAATTCCCTACAATTAGTTGAGCACTTGAAAGGTTTGGAAATCCCCGATAATGCATTATTAGTATCTTTTGACGTTGTTAACCTGTTTCCATGTGTCCCAGTTGAAGAAAGCAAAACAATTATAAATAACTTACTTAATTCCTCAAAATTACCTAATGACTTAGCCCAGGATTTACTTAAATGTCTTAATGTAGTTTTAAACCAAAATTTCTTTCAATTTAATAATAACATTTTCAAACAAAAAGACGGTTTGGCAATGGGGTCAAGTACCAGTGGCTTGGTAGCCGATATATTTTTAAACCATATAGAAAATAAAATCTTTAATAGTTCTGCCTTATTACTTAAATATGTGTATTTTTATAAACGTTACGTAGATGATATTTTTTGTATATGGACCGGCACCAAAAGACAACTTCAAGTGTTCCTTAATTTTTTGAACAAAATTCATAAAAACATTAAATTTACATTAGAAATAGGAATTAATTGTAGCATAAATTTCTTAGATTTAAACCTAACTGTAATTAAAAATAAGATTGAATTTAATATTTTTAGAAAAGAAACATACGCTGATATAATTATACATAACTCATCTAACCATCCATTTTCACAAAAACTCTTAGCATTCCATTATTTGATCAATCGATTAATTAATATCCCGCTATCCCCAAATAATTTCAAAGCTGAACTTAACACAATTAAAATAATTGCATCTAATAATGGTTATAACCCCAAATTAATAGACGACATATTGAACAAAAAATATAAGAAAAAATTTCATTTGTCCTACATTTACCCATTGCTTAGTGATAATATCAAAAAACAATGGAGAAAAATATTGTTTGTAAATCATCAAACCTCCAATTTAATCGGGAAAAAAATCCCTAATACAATACAGCCAGCTTTTTATACCAATAATAAATTGAAAAATTATATTTTAAATAACAAGGACAAAGACCAAAAAATGAAAAAATCCGGAGTTTACCAATTGAATTGTAATGATTGCAATCATTTTTACGTAGGTAAAACTTGCAGAAATTTTGAAACGAGGATTAAGGAACACTTGAGATGTCTAAATAGCAATAATTATTCGGAATTTGCTAACCATCTAATTGAATTTAACCATTCATTTGATATAAATACGGGTTTTAAAATTTTACATACTAACGTTAGTGGTTTTCAATTAGATCTTTTAGAAATATTAGAAATTAGGAAAAATGTCAATAGTAATTTAAATATTATTAATAATCAAATTAATTTTGTGAATAACCCTATTTTAAACATATTTCCATTGTAATTTTGTCTATGATCTTCTAAGCAACCCCCTCCCCCCTGTCTATTTTCTAAGCTCCTCCTCTTTCCGCCCCTCTCCCCCCTCCCCTCCAACTAATTTCATTTCCACCCACGCCAGTCTTTCTATGCTTGATAATTTGGTTTTAGTACATATATTGTCCTGATGAAGAGAACATCGTTCTCGAAACATGTCGACTTTTTAAATAAAGATTATTGTGGTAAAAACAAAGTGTTTTAATAATTCAATTAAATTAAAATATGTGACAGTAAATTTGTAAAAATCACACAAATCTGTCAGGAGATAACATCCGTTATCTAATAACGATCCCACAAAAGATATAGAATTGCTCGGCTGATGATGGTACGGAGGTTCCGAAACCGGTAGACAGTGAAAATATATCAATAAAGTGACTAAAACCAAATATTTTCTTTTCAACCGGAAATCAGAAGGACGCGGGTTCGAGTCCTGTCGGTGGCATGTATCTTTTCTCGTTAGGTGAGTGATTCAGGCTAATAATTATTTTCTTTTCATTTATTTAAAATGTCAAGTCACAATGTGTTTGCTTCTTTTGAAAAAAAAACTTTAGTTAGTTAACCATCATGCGGGCATAGAGCATAGATCCCACAGAACTCTTACACTCTCTTATTCGTTAACAATCTTACCATAAAAATAACATAACATCGTCTATATAGGTTGAAAACACTGTATGAGCCAATACAAAAGTTCATTTTTTGGCGTGTTGTGTTCACACAATCAGGTTCTCCAACTCGTCTCGGAGGAGATTACTCTTTGGGAATAATAGACTTCTTTATGTTAATCTGGGATTTATTAATACTTTGCATATTACAAGTGGTGACTGCGAGTAGTCGACCTTACTCGGAGCTAGCCGTAATAGATCCGGTTCCCACCATCTTTTTTGGGAGCCGCTTAACCTCGGCCCTCAGCCCTCTGGAGAACTAACACATAACTAATCCAGTCGCCATCTTGCGGACTTTCCGGAAAGCTCTTAGCACTGCCATCTATGTGTAAATCTGGGAAGATTTTATATAACTCATATATCTAACATGGCGCTTTAAAATTTTAAAATTGACCAATAGACCGTTTGTACTGGATCAACGTCAATACTGCAAATGAACCATCCCAATGCAATTTGAGAACCTCCTCCTTCTTTTAGCCTCCTCGGGAACCATTTATTGGATATAACACCTCTGCCATAAGTCGCTCCAAGTGGTTTGCTACGTTTGGTGACTTAGGAGGTGTGCCCAGGCTCATGGGGTGAGGTTTGTCCAGATCTTGGCGGCGGATGCCTACCGTGGCGGGCCGGATCGAGAGACTGGTTGAGGGATGCTTTTTGACCTCTCCAGCCGGACTCTCATCACCCATCGCCTTTTTTTTTTTTTTACATTAACTCCACACAGGAGGCCCTGAGGAAAATAATTTCCCTCAGGGCCTATGTCATCTTTGAGGATGCTGTGTGGAGGGTCTTTTTGAGGAAAGGAAGGAGTGAACATGGGTCTTGAAGAGACCCATGTTGTAGGAGGGAGGAAACACAGAGGCTGGTAAATCGTTCAACATCCTTGCACTGTGGTTGGAGTGATGGATTCATACACCTGTCACTCCTGAACACACCGACCCCCAGATTCCTACCCACCCCTTCACCTGTACCTTATCCCTTCCCAGAACATCCTCTCCTTCTTTTCTATAAAAAGACACTCCACACAGCAACCCCTAAGATGACAACAAAAAGTTTAAAAAAAAAAAAAAAATTGGTAACCCACAGGCTGATGTAGCATCTACCAACAGTTTAATATTGTGTGAAGACTGAAACATTTTACAACAATATTCCAAATTGATTAACAGCCGTCCAAAGTTGCAGATTATATTAGATTATTATACAGAAGATAATGCAAACCTCCAAAGTTGTCTTTTCACTTTGGCCTGGCCACCGTTCTTGTCCGCAGACGATTTAGCATCAGCGGCAGCCATTTTGACGGCCAGCGAACGCCGCAGGATGTCTTCAACCAGGGAATGCAGAGCAGATAGGATCACTTTGTGCGCCAGGCTAGAACCATTCACGTTATTATTAATATAACTCAAAAATAGACCACACGCGCAGATAAAAGATTATCGCATAGACAGAAGACATAGAAGACAAATAAACCATATTTAAATAACTTTAGTCTGCCTCGGCACAGGACCCCCTAGTGAGGAGGACTAAGAAATACAATATTTTATACTTAATTTCACCATTATATCTTGTATGTAACAATTATTTTATATAGTCGCTAAAATAAAAAAAAATAAAAAAATTACCTATGACTGACGCCATTCCGTACATGCTCATTCCTTAGTTCAATTCCTTGGTCAGCACAAATCCTCTCAATATAAAAGCAACGCAGTTTTTCATCTTCATTTTCAAATGGCATAACATTATCATCCATTTTATTTTTCGTTTGTATAAAATGGCCGCCGGTTTTCTTATTTAGTTTTTTTTTATGGATCTCAAAGGCGCCGCAAATGTCTATCTCCTCGTCGCTGCTGTCCAAAATATTAAATGTCTGCATCCTCTTCAAATTGTTGACATCATCTTCCATATTCTCCAAATTAATGTTTGATAAAACAGTCAACGGTTTTTGATCCATCATACTTTGCCGGCTGTCGCTCGTTTTGTTTTCTTGTTTAATTTCTTTGAGTTTTAATGGTTTTTCACAATAAATGTTCATATCGGATAAAGTGTTGATGACTGACGCATTTTCAAACAGATCTTTTCGTGCAATCTTTTCCTTGTACGCTTTAGAGTTGCCGAAATCGCCAGAATCGAAGCACCCAGAATATTTTTCGCTCAAAACTTGCTCTTTTGGATGTTTCAAGTTAACGGGATAGTATCCGTGATAATGAGAGAAAAGTATTATTTGTTTGGTAGTCCAGAGTGAATTTCCAGTATTTTTCATACAAGTGTTGTTAAAATGCTTCTTCAAGATATTATTAATAATCTTAGCTCGGGACCACTGAAAACAAAAGCAACACATTGCTATTATGTATAATCATTCACAAACCCAAAGTGTTGAAATAAAATTATTTTTTAACTTTAGGAGATATTAACACAGACACAAAGGTCAAATATCTTGACCACTGGACCATGAAGATCTTCCTAAACAAAAGGCAATCATCAAACTTACCTCTTTATTCCTCCGTTTTGTCACTCCAAGTTGGTAGTAAGTTTCAACGCTATCGACAGCATACGGGAAAACCTTTAGAAAGTCTGCGTTATCTGCCAATTGGTGCACGAGTGGCATTTTTTGCAACATCATACTCACGCCAGAACGTACATTGTCAACTCGGCACAGATTCTCCTTGAAAAAGTTGGCTATTGAAGTGGCCATTTCGATGGCTCGCTCGCTTCCCTCGGCCATTTTAATGGCACGCTCCGATTGGTGATTCACACCGATGATGATTTTAGGATTGGACAATTCTTTGACAGGTATTTCCATTTGTTTGGTGAAATGCAATGCGTGTTCTTGTTTATTTGGTGGGGTGAATGGTGTTACGCGCTGATGTAGATTATGAAATGTGGTACCTTGAGTTAGATATCGTTCTTGCACATAGCAATGATCAGAGAGGACAGACTCCAAGATAGCTCTCGGTGTTGGTTCATTTTCATCACACATGCCCTCACATACGCCCTCACCCACAGCTTTTGTTGGACTTTGGGAAGAATTTGTGATGTCAGATTTTAACAGACTATTAGCACTCGGCTTGAGCAATGATTTTCGAATCTGCCGTAAATTGGAAGGGACTATTGCATTGTTATCCAATTTGAGGATAGACCGACGGGCGTGAGTCATTTTTCTATGTTCGTTTTCAACTTGCGGCACGCGGGTGTCCAATTTCATATTTAAAACATCGTTGTATCGCTCAAAGTCTTCATTTTGTTGAAAATTATGGCTTAAATCATCTAACTCCATTGGTTCTGTTTTTATTTTCATGCTGAAAAATGGATCTTCATGGTACTCCTGTTTTATAGGTTTACTTGGATGTATTTCCGTGCGTGTTTCATTGTATTCTACGGCATCTGGTTCTATTTTGACAATGGAAGTATCGAAGATTTCACTTTGCAATCCTTCTCCGATCTCTCTGTAGTCGAGCTTGGACCAAGACTTTTCTGCGTCAGGTGCTGAACAAGTCTGCTGATGGAACATTTGATCTTCTCTCAGGTTTTCAATATCCGATTCTTTTGAAGTACTTTGGATTGGAAGTAGTTCTTGCGAGATTTGTTTTTCTATCATAGTTTCATCTTGATAAAGCCAAACGTCCACAACTGTCTCAGCACCTGAAATAAAACATTTATACGTTAGTATTACATACATGCCTATGTAAGTACACTGAGTATTATGAAAGAATATAGTAGAGAAGTTAGTAGTGTAAGCATGGCCACGAGGAGTAAATTCTACGGATGGAAGAACATGCAAATTGCCAATCGGGTAGCTCAATTCGGCACAAACACGATTCTCCTTACCTCAAGGCGAGTGCCTGTGGTTCGCTGTCTTTCTCTCTCTGCTCTCCCACAATCGCCGAGCCTCTCTCCTCAATCAAAACACATGTTTCATAGCACAAATAGTTTTATTCACTGAGAATACAATAGTTAACACGGTAATTGCCAGCCTCAGCTCAAGGTAACAGGGGATTTACTTTAGGCTACCTAAAACTTGTCTAATTGCGGAAGGCTCTCTCTCTCTCTATACGTTCTTTATAGGGGCGATGAAGTAAAAATGCACACAGGGTAAGATTCAGCATGGTACTTACAGCTAGCTCCAGTTTGGTACGTCGACAAACACCGGGGAAAGTTAACATTTCGAACTCGGGAGAATTTGCCTCTCCGGCGCGTTATTCACGACGCGAGATGTTGCAAGCTGGCCGGGCGGGGATCTACTGCTGACTGCCCGGAGTGGCGGCCGGCCTCTCTGCGTGCGGAAGGCAGAGGGCGTTGCGGCAAGTTTGTGCTGGGACCCGATTCACTTATTTCCCGCGCGACAGAAATAAAGGAACCTATTCTTATAACTTTGCATCGTAACAGTAGGTACACACCCAAAGTCTGGAGTCCCGTATAGTTCCTATCCAACTTGAGGTGGTGCACAATGTCCACAGGCTTGTTGAGGGAGGCGTTCTTGAAGTGCAGACGGATTTGCACGGGGAACTCTCCCCAGCCGCGGCGTGAAAGATGGAACGGAGAACTTCTGGGGGCACACAAACAACACATTTACAGAATTTTCAAGCAGCTGCCTCCAGGTTTCTGCCAACGACTCTGATCCTATTCTTGTCAGGCATCTCGCATCATACAGGTGAACAGACTACATCTAATTGCATTGCCTTGAATGTTAAAGCTAAATTCCCTTCATAACACTTTCTGAAGGCTTTCATGGATGGCACATACAAGGAGTTTAATTGGAATTCACTTTCATCAGTCAGATTCATCAAGAAAAGATGCAATCTTTACTTGAACCAGAAACAATAATTTACTTCAACTATGGTCTGGTAGTCTGAAAAGGAACCTATTCTTCTACAACATCCCTAAAGATGAATACGAGTTATGTAATATAAAATACCAACTTGAGATGCATGATGTTGTGCGGGGCGTAGGATTGGTCAAGCCCCACTGTGACTGACTGAACAAAGTGCGACACGTCGGGCTTGTCGCGGGAGCCGCGCACGTACAGCAGCCAGCGGTGGGTGGAGCGGTCCATCTCGGAGTGCGGGGGGGTGTACTTGGACGTGTTGCCTGGTGCAACAAACAAAACAAGTAAAAATCAAAAGAATTTTGGAAAACTCTTATTTTAAGTGTGAAATAATTTTAACAGGAAATTACTAATGTTAATACTAGGGCTGTCCGTAAAATAAGGTCTCCAAGGTGCTGCGGCAATCCTGCAACACTGGCGTGTAGCTTGGTTTCCCCTTGTCAAATCACCCACCAAGTTCCCTTTGTGACGCTTTGTCTAGGCGTGGCAGCCATTCGCGATGGAGCTTCCACTCACCGCACCCGCTAGGTGCGAGTTACGCTCTGTAATTCCTTTTTAAACTTTGCTTCAGCGAATCTGAATGATGCCTCTGGGATTGTTCCTTTGTCTCTGGAGTCGTGTAGTGTATCCGGGTCTCATCCCCAGTCACAATTGAGTCCAATAATAGAGAACTCCAGTCCATTTTTTTTTTTTTTTAATGAATAATGACCTTCTAACTTAAATAACTGCATATATATATTTTTTTTTTGAGTTCGTTTTAATGTTTAAAATAATTTTCAAAGTTATGATTTTTTAAGATCCCCCGAAAACCACCATATCTATGGTTCATCGTGTGACGTCATCACGTCATCGATAGTTTTATTCACTTTCAACAGGTGCTGTCATTTTACTCATTTTATATTGAAAAATCGATTGACGAATGACTTTAGGTGTGAAAAATCGAGGCGTTTTTTATTCAAGATTAACTGCTTTTAATATAGAAAAACATTAGGTAAAATGTCAACATCTCATCGCTACTGATATTGTATTGTACCAAAGTGCAATACAATAACAATTAATCATCTTTTTCATTGCAAATACAAATGACATTGTAAGCCGTCGAATTTTGTGTTCAGGTGTGAGTGTTGCTTTAACATAATACATTGTATACATAACACATATATATAAATATATAAAAACACATATATAACACATACAGAAACACTGGTATTTATAATACACTGATCATGACTTGTATAGAAAGCCCTTGATAATAAACCAATTCGAAAATACGATCGATTTTATGGTAGGTAAACCAAATGTCAAAATTGACACGACTTTAACCTCAAATAGGCCACATTTACTGTAGATTATCAAAAAAAAAATTTACAGCTTACTACTACTTTCAAAAACAACTAATAAGATTATTTACTGATGACAGGATATAACGCATGTCTCAATATAATGCATCAAAACGTACAATGCATTCGAAATAAAATCCTAGAATTGGAAAATATTCTGTATGAAAAAAACATCGATGTACTCTGTGTTAGCGAACACTGGTTACAAAAGGATGAAACGACTTCTATTAATTTCAATGGTTTTAAATTAGGTTCAATTTATTGTCGAGAGAGCCATATCCATGGAGGTGTCGGCATTTACTTAAACGAAAACATTGCATTTAAAGAACTAGAATTTGTTAAACAAATAACGAAAGAATTTGTGTTTGAATGTGTTGGTATTTAAATTCCAAAACTTAAAATGATAATCTGTACAATTTACTATAATGACTCTGATATTAATATTTTTTTTGAACAACTTGAAATTTTACTAAACAAAATTTGCAAAAACAACAAAAAACAAATAATACTGTGCGGAGACTTAAATATTAATATAAGCTACAAGAACAAAAACGCCGATTCACTCAAAAACACACTAAAATCACACAACATACGTTTGATTATTGACAAACCTACTCGCATACAAGGTAATAAAAAAAGTATAATAGATCACATAGGTACAAATATATCAAAAAATTGTTTTACATGGGAAGTCACAGAATTAGCTATATCAGATCACATGGCACAGTTAATGCACATAAAAATAAAACATAATATAATCCAAACTTGGTATGCAAAAAAACAATTATTTAACAAAGAAAATACTAAAATGTTTAACGATTACTTATCTTGTATATGTTGGGAACCACTGAAATCATTTGAATCCGTCGATGACAGTTATGAATACTTCATTAATGAAATAAATAATGGTATGAAGCTTTGCTTCCCCTTTAAACAATATAAATATCCACAAAAACATAATATAAATTGGGTAACTCCTGGTATTAAAATATCTATTAGACAAAAAAGACATCTGTACATGAAACAAAAAAATACAAATGACCTTACAATCATAAACCATTACAGACAATACAAAAAAATTCTCAGTAAAGGAAAACAGGTAGCTAAACGGAATTACAATAGTAAACGTATTCAAAACGCGCAGAATAAAACCAAAACATCATGGAACATAATAAAAGAGAACTCAAATAATTCAAATTCTAAAATTAAACCAAAAATCTGTCTTAAAATAAATGATAACCTGGTATCAGAACCAGAAAACATTGCAAATGAATTTAACATTTTCTTTGCACCACCGCCACCACCACGAAATACAACTCTTCATCCACAATCTGCTAAAACAATCACAAACAAACAGTCGCGATCATTCTTTATAACGCCTGTAAACAAGAAGGAAATTATCAAAATCATTGTAGAATTGAAAAATAAAAGCAGTGTCGGCACTGACAAAATCCCTATAAAAACTATAAAAGCATGTGCACAAGCATTGAGTTACCCGTTGGAAATATTAATTAACAAATCTTTTGAGTCAGGAACCTTCCCAGAACAATTAAAACAATCTATTATTGTACCTTTGTAAAAAAGGGGACCTAAACAGGAAATCTCAAACTATCGACCAATATCCCTATTACCAAATTTTTCAAAAATATTTGAAAGAGCCATGTACAATCGCATTTATAACTTTCTCGAAAACTTTGAGATAATATGTCCACAACAATTTGGATTTCGTAAAGGCCGTTCAACAACACAGGCAGTCTTTAATTTTTTAAACAAAATTCTTGAAAGTATTAATGTGAGCAAAAAAACCGTAGGTATTTTTCTCGACCTCTCAAAAGCATTCGACAATGTTGACCATAAGCTTCTTCTAATTAAACTTGAACATATGGGTATAAGAGGTTTAGCATTAAAATGGTTTGAATCATATCTAAAAAACCGTGAGCAGAAAGTCCAAATTCCAAATATCGATGAAAAAATGTTTCAGTACATGGTAGAATCCAAATGGAGAAAAATTAACAAGGGTGTGCCACAAGGAAGCATTCTTGGGCCCCTCCTCTTCCTTATCTACATAAATGAACTTCCAATTATTGCTGGCACAGAATGTTCAATGTTTGCTGATGACACCGCTTTGTTGTTTGAATGTAATGGAGACGATGACGAATTTAACAAACATGTTAACGAGACTTGCCAATTAATAGCAAACTGGCTGTTATCACAACATCTGTCCACTCAACACAAATAAAACTCAAATTTTAAAATTTTGTCCAGTGCAAGCTACACCTATAAACATAAATGTAAACTTTAATAATAATATTATCGAACACTCCCAAACTTGTTCACTGCTGGGAATACAACTAGATACCAAAATCATTGATTGTACGCCAAAAAACTAAAACAACAAAAAATAAAATGCTACTACCAAAATGTGAGAGGGGTCCGCACTAAACTTCCCATATTACTGACTTCAGCGGCAACTATCAGCAGTGATATTTTCATTTTAACCGAAACATGGCTCGATTCAGGAATTAATTCTGCCGAATTAGGCTTCCCTAATTTCAACATTTATCGTATGGACAGGAATTCTAAAACAAGTGCCAAATCAAGAGGGGGTGGTGTGGCCATTGCTATCTCAAAAAATCTCAGCTCCTCAAAAATATCCACGAAGTACCTATCCATCGAGCATCTTTTTGTTAAAGTAAACATTTCTAGTGGTAAATTAATTGTGGGTTGTGCTTACTTACCTCCAAATTCTGACGTCCAATGTTACATTGATCATTGCGATGAGGTTGAATCAATTTGTGCTAAAAACCCTAACACTAAATTACTTCTAGTTGGTGATTACAACCTGCCACATTATGATTGGAGTAATATGAATTCTGATAATTATTGTCCTAATGTTAATATTCGTGTAATAAGAGATATGGCTTTGTTCTTAGGACTAACTCAGTGTAATAGTGTTCATAATATTGGTGGTCGTACATTGGATTTGGCATTATCTAATGTGTCAGATATCTGTGTTGCGATAAGTACCGAAATACTATTACCTGTCGATGTTTACCATCCACCACTTGAATTATGCTTGTCTAACCTAAAACCTATTCCTATTGTTAAAAGGGTAGTAAAAACACGAAATTTCAAAAAAGCAGATTATGAAAAAATCTCCAACCATCTCAAACTGATTGACTGGTCATTCTTGGATAGTGAAGCCGACATTAATGTACAACTTAATATTTTTTATTCTATAATTTATTCTGCAATTGATAAATTTGTTCCTTTGACGACGTACAAGGAAACTCATTACCCAAAATGGTTTTCAAAAGATCTGATAGACTTAGTTTACCTCAAAAAATTATCTCATAAGAGATTCAAACAAAGTCGCCGGGCTATCGACTATATTGCATTTAAAAAAATGAGGGAAGACTGCAAAAAGCTTTCTGCTGAATGTTACAAAAAATACATAAGTGATGTCGAAGGCTCTATCATGAACGACTCAAATTTCTTTTGGAAATATGTCAAATCTCAAAAAGATCACGGTACTTATATACCTACTTGTATGTCATTCGATTCTAAAGTATCTCAAAATCTCCAGGAAACTGTCAATCTGTTTGCGGATTTTTTTAGTGGTGTATATGTTAATGCAAATGTAGATAGCAATATCACATGCTCTGATTTGGTTGAGACTCTTGATATATCTGACTGTACTGTAACTATTGGTGATATTATATCCAAGTTAAAGAGTCTTGATTCCCGTAAATCTGCAGGACCTGACAAAGTTCCACCCATGTTCTTAGTTAATTGTATGCATACATTGTCATATCCTATACATAAGTTATTTACAAAGTCACTCTCATCAGGTGTGTTCCCGGATCTTTGGAAGTTTAGTCTTTTGACGCCCATTTTCAAAAAAGGTAATAAGAGGGACGTAAAAAACTATAGGCCAATATGCACCATGTCTACATTACCCAAACTTTTTGAAAGTCTAGTACTAGACAAGTTGATATCCCGAATTAATCCCACCATCTCACCGCTTCAACATGGATTTATTAAAGGAAGATCAACCCTTTCCAATTTAATATTGTATACGAATGATATTGTTAATGCCTTGATTGCATCACATCAAACTGATTCCATATATACTGACTTCAGTAAGGCATTTGATAAAGTAAACCACAAAATCTTATTAAGAAAACTGAAATTGTTGGGATTTAGAGGGAATATTTTGGAATGGATTAAGAGTTATCTATTGGGAAGGTACTTAGCGGTTAAGGTTGATTCGTTTACTTCTTATACATTTGCAGCCTCGAGCGGAGTACCACAGGGATCTCACTTAGGCCCGATATTATTTTGCTTATTCATTAATGATATAGTTAATATTTTTAGTAATGTTAAAGTTCTGTTATTTGCTGATGATCTGAAGATATATAGAACAATCAAAAACGATGATGATCGCGCCATTCTACAGTTGAACCTGAACAAACTATTTACGTGGTGCTCTGTCAATGATTTACAACTAAACATTGGTAAATGTCAGATTATTAGTTTTTACAAAGGTAAAAATCCTCTTAAGTTTTCCTATGATATGAATGGTGTTAATCTTCTTCGTGTATCACAGATTCGTGATCTTGGTATCATATTCCATGAGAGTCTACAGTTCAATGTTCACATCGATGAAATAACAAGTGATGCAATGAGAATTCTTGGTTTTATTTTGAGAATGGGTGCAAATTTTAAAAATGTATCAACATTAAAAAATCTGTATTGCTCGTTAGTACGAAGCAAATTAGAGTACAATTCCACCATTTGGTCACCATTTTACAAAATCCATTCTCAATTATTGGAAAAGGTACAAAACAAATTCCTTCGGTTTATTAATTTTAAAATGAAAATTCCAATTGAACTTATAAATTATAATAACTTACGCGCAGAAACCAGACTCCTTAAATTATCAGATAGAAGAGTGTTAATTGATTTGTTATTTTTATTCAAAATTATCAAATCTTTAGTTGACTGCCCTAATTTATTAGAATTAATCTGTATTAATTTTCCTGCTAGACTAACTCGCAATAAAGATATTTTCAATTTTAACAATACCCTCAATACTAACTATTCTATTAATTCACCAATCCCTAGAATGCATAGCCTTGCAAATAAACATTGTGAATCTATAGATATATTTGGTGTTGACAGTTTTGCAATTTTCAAGAGACAACTCATCTCTATTTTATCTGTTAATAATTAACTTTTCTTATTTTTGTTCTTTTCATAAAACCTCCTCTCATTTAAAATCTTACCAGTAATTTATAACCTTATTTTATTTTATTTTGCTGTTCTATTTAGTTCTGTTTTATCATCATACATTATTATACACATATAATTGTTTGTTTATACCTACTAACTAGCTTTTACACTTTGCACTTTATTGTATTTCTGGTCTTATTACTGATTTTTTCTTATTACTCATAGTATTTCATTTCTTTTATGATGTTTAATTTTTTTATGTTTTTAATTTCTGTTGTAAAAGCCCACTAGGGCGTAAATAAATAAATAAATAAATAAATAAATACCAATATAAACTGGAAAGAACATGTATCAAAAATAGTAGCAAAAATCAGTAGCTTTTCTTTTGTTCTAGGTACACTGAGAAAAATATTGAACATTGAATCAGTAATAGCCGCATACTATGGTTATGTTTATTCAATAATAAAATATGGTATAATTTTTTGGGGAAACTCAGTAAACGCTAAAGATGTTTTTATCATCCAAAAAAGATGCATGCGTAAAATTACAAACTCTGCTCGTCTGGATTCATGTAGACCTTTGTTTAAACATCTGAAAATTCTGACAGTCACAGACATATACATAATGGAACTATGCATGCTAGTGCGATCATCTACAGTCAAGTTTCCACAAAAAAACTCGACACATAAATACGCTACAAGATTCACAGAAAACTTATCAATTCCCAAAGCAAATAAAACAATAGTCCAAAAAGGACCATATTACATGGCCGTTAAAGTATATAACAACCTTCCACATAACATCAAACAAATTCAAGACACACAAATTCAAATCATCACTCAAAACATTACTTCTAAACAAATGTCATTACACCTTAAGTGAATACCTCACATAAATGAATCACCTATTTTTGTATTCCTGTTATCTGTATTTTCTTATTTGTATAAAAATTATAATATTATTCTTTGTATGAACATTATAATATAACATGTATGTGGTTAGCTGGAAGAGATGGGGTCTACCCATAAGCAATACCTTTTGTATTTTTTTATATGTACAATAAATATTTTTTGATTTGATTTGATTTGATTTATGTACTTAGAAGCTTTTATTCCAGCACTAACATAGTCCGTTTGAAAAGCATTATCCAGGGAATGTCAGATTGTCCGCAAATATAGCCCTTTTCCGACATAATTTTAATTGTGAAGGCCTAAATAATGTTTCAATAAACACAACCACTATTATATGTCTAAATCTCTATTAACAGTATGTAAATAAACCAAATAAAAAACACAAAATGTTGTGTTTGAACGGCTTGCCCCATACACTTTAATACTACTTGAAAATGTCATCACCAGGTGAATCTTCCATCGTGACGACACCACACAGCATTACACGGCATACCAACTTGACGCTGTATTTTAACGAGAATATTAAAAATTCACTTTTTAATATTTTTTTAAAAACTACGTTTAATATTATTAAAAAAAACTTATATATTCAGAATCAGCGTTTATTGGTCTATTTGAACATATTTTTTAAAGCCATAATATTTTTCACTGGAGTTCCTTATTCTTCGCCATCGATGTCGTAGCACTCAAGGAATTCGCGGGCTGCTTCAACCCGTTGTTGTTTGTGATCTTCGGTAAGCATTTTGGGAACCACCTTTGGCAGACTTTGTGATCTCCCAATTATTTTGTCAAAATCTTGTCAATAGTGGTCTTACTAACATCAGGGATCATATAACAGAGCTCCCGAACCGTCACCCGTCGATTTGCAATCATTGTTTTTTCCACTTCGGCAATCTTTTCATTTGAAACCGATGGCCATCCGGCACGCTTTTAAATTCTCTGCACCATTTGCGCACGTTTTCGCACTCATACACTGTTTTCCGTACACTTCTAGTAGCTGAGAATGAATTTCTACCGGGGTTTTGTTATTCGCACAAAAAAACTAATTATAGAGCGTAATTCACACCTGGCGGGTGCGGCGAGCGGAAGCTTCATCGCGAACGGCTGCCACGCCGAGACTAAGTGTCGCAGAGAGTGCAGCGTTGTGGGGATTTGGCGTAAGGAAACCAGGCTACACGCCAGTTTTCCCGGATCTCGCGTAAAATTGTTCCTCGCGAACGCAGCGCCTTGGAGACCTTACTTTACGGACAGCCCTTGTTTCTCGCCAATAAATCAATTAATTCCTTTTCCTTGTATTATTTTTCACTACCAAACTATTTTCTGAATTTATATTTAGTTTGTCTTCAAGCAGAAAGAGTTTTTCTTAAACTGATCAATCAACCGGACAATCGAAATAAATATTGTGTAAGTGGCAAGTCAAAATGTAACAACTGCTGCTTACAAAAGAAACTCCAGTTCAAAAAATCAGAGTGAGCAATTCACACGTGGTAGAAGTGAAACCTTCAGAAAACTAAAGTAGACAAGAATAGGGAGGCTACGAAGCACCGCACAAAGAGGAGATCGATTATACTATCTCATTCTCTCGCAATCCTATAGATACTTTAAGATAGTTTCAAATTGCAACAGTGCTAAAGAATTTTTCACTTCAATAAGGAACTCCAGTCCCTTTTTAATTTTTTTAAAATAATCCATAATATTTTTCATTGGAGTTCCTTATTATCTGGGAGTTTTTTACCAGACCTCACCACGTCACCCAAAAGAAAAATAGTGTTAATCTTACCAATGATCAGTCTGTACTTCTCCTTCTGCTTGTTCCTCCTTGCCAGGTCCACCTTCAGCACGTCTCTCTCCATGTTGTTGGGTTCAATGTACCTCGGTACTTTGACGGCTTCCTCCCCCCCGCACACTGCCACATTGCCATCGGTGCCACTTTCATTGTCTTCTTTCCGCGCCTTGAATGGCGCCGCTCTGCCGGAGTAGGGACTGCCATCTGGCTGTTCTGATTTTATACTTCGGAGGTTTTCAACAGTTTCGTCGACCGGGATCGTGAGATGGTGTGATGTCGAGGGAAAATTCTGAAAGATGATAATCAGCATTGGTATTGTGTTGAGATTGGAGGCCAGTATTTTTTTTTTACAATAGCTCCACACAGGAGGCCGTGGGAAAATAATTCCCCTCAGGGCCTATGTCATCTTTGGAGATGCTGTGTGGAGGGTCTTTTTAGGAAAGGAAGGAAAGGTAGTTCTGGGAAGGAAAAGGGTATTAGGAGTGGGTAGGAATCTTGGGGTCAGTTTGTCCAGGAGTGACGGACGCATGAATCCATCCCTCCCACTGCGGTGCAAGGGGACAAAGGGACTCCCTCAACCATTCTCTCCCGATCCAGCCTGCCGTGCAGCTAGTGGGCAGACGCATCCGCCGCCAAGAACCGAATAAACCTCTCCCCATGAACCCGGGCGCCCCCGCTAAGTCACAAAACGTAGCGAACCACTTGGGGTGACCTACGGCAGATGTGTTGGTTATCCAATAAATGGTTCCCGGGGAGGTGGTACCCATACCCGCCTCCCAAATTGTAAATTATCTATTCTGGAAAGGATAGATAACTTACAATATAGTTAATTCATACGCAGCAGTGCCAAAGGTCCAAAAGCTTCACTTAGAGGTAAACCAACACCTTTTTTCTATGTCAATCTTTCAACCCTAAAGCTTGGTGAACATGTCATTTATAGTTGCTAAATAAGTTACAATTGATAAAAAAAATTCACCCTTTTTATGGCAAATTTTATATATAAGCATTTTAACCTCTCCGTCACAAGCCCGCTGGCGGGCCCAAAAAAAAAATGTTTGTTTTCAAATACGATTTTAACCCTTATGTATAAAGAAACAATATGAAGGACAAGGTCAGAATCGCATGCGCCAATATCAATCTAGGACTTAGGTACTAATTGATTATTGTAGCTACTCTGAATTATTTTAAAATATGAATATTTTTTTGTAAAAAATCTTTATATTCAGCATAATTACTATAAAAGACAACTATATACATTCAGGGCGATGGAAAATAAGTGCATTTAAAATTTCAATTACAGGTATGAGATCGCGGCCATTCGCTTATAACAAAGGTTCTCATCGTGGGCAATAACACCCTCTAGTGGGCGTTTGAAACCTTCAGAGGGGCAGTAGAAGATCCAGAGAAAATTAGGGGGTGTTGAGATGGCAGTGGCACAGTGAGGGCGTGGGCAGGTAAAAAAAATGTACAAAATATTTTGGTACCCTTCTCCCGTGTTTCCTTTATGATACACACACCAACATCAACTGATGAATACTTACAGTGGCATCTTGCTTGTTCCGCTTCCTGGGAGGCCGTATCTTGAAGAGTTCATCGAGATTGAGATCAGCCTTGGCTCCCAGCAGTTTCTTCAAGGCAGGGTGGATCCTCTTCTGTTCATTCTTCAGTAAAGTATGCACCTAAACACACAACACCAAACACACACAAATTAGCACTAGTTAATACATGCCACATGAGACATGCCCAACAGAAGGAGATATTCTGTCCAAGATATGTCGTGCCAAGAATATTGTGACCAAAACTTACCTGGAAATCCAAACACCGCACTACTCCACACCACAATACTCACTCTCACTAGTCCGCAAATAAACCATAGCGTTACCCAACATGTATCACCAATATATCGTTCACGGAGCCGTGAGTTAATCTGACATGACGTGCGTGACATTGGTGCGTTGATAATGCGCACTATTTAGGTGAACTGATACGGTGTGTCGTTACGGTGTCATGACAGTGAGTTTGTTTGTTCAGTGTAAATGTGTTTTCTATAATGTGACAACCTGATAAATAAATATTACAACGAGGGGTTCTGAAGTTACTCGTCTGATGATCCTGCTTCTCTATCTTAGTATAGTGATAGGATTCAACGGGGAGGTCTACCGTTGTTGAGAGGAAATGGTGCACCATTCCCAGTGTCGAAATTTCCAGAAACAATCAGTCGTTGCAGAGTTTCAGTATGTTGTTACAGTTTGCCGATGCATAAAAAGGTTTGTTGATATGGGTATTCTTGCGGTGCGTTGATTAGGTGTTCCTATACGGTGAGCCGATATGGAGTACCGATACGGGGTGCCAATATGAATTGCCAATATGGGGTGCCGTTACGGTTTGCCAATATGGGGTGCCGTTACGGTTTGCCGATACAGGGTGCCGATATGGGGTGCCGATATGGGGTGCCGATATGGTTTGCCGACATGGGGTGCCGATACGGTTTGCCGATATGGGGTGCCGAAATGGTTTGCCGATACGGGGTGCCGATACGGGGGAACCGATATGGTTTTCGATATGGTGTGCCCACACACGGTCCGATATGGTGTGCCGATACGGTGAGCCAATACGGTGTGCCGATACGGTGTGCCATTACGGTATGCCAATACGGTGAGCCGATACGGTATGCCAATACGGTGAGCCGATACGGTGAGCCAATACGGTGAGCCGATACGGTGAGCCAATATGGTGTGCCGATACGGTGAACCAATATGTTGTGCCGATACGGTGAACCAATATGTTGTGCCGATACGGTGAGCCAATATGGTGTGCCGATACGGTGAACCAATATGTTGTGCCGATATGGTGAGCCAATACGGTATGCTGATACGGTGAGCCAATACAGTGAGCCGATAATGGTGAGCCATTGATGAAGTAATTAATTCTTCTACGGCGTCCCTCGTTGCTGAGGAATTAGCGAGGCAAGAAGCATTCCGTCCTTGGAAGGTCCGTGATAAAGGAGGTCCAGATCCCCACTTGGCGAGGTCTTCACTTGCCCAGCCCCCGGGAGCATATTAAGAAGGGTGTCATACACCTCTCTTTGATTATGTTTATCTCTATATCATCTTCTATCTTTACTGTTCCTCTTCTTCTGATTCTTGTTGAACATCCTAGGGTGATGGTTACCAAAAATCCATAATCATTAGTTGTCTGACCATGTTGAATACTGCATGTTGTTTTCCAAATAAGAATGCGGTACATCTTAACGGTGGGACTCCACCCTGGCTGGCCGATGAACGACTTCTGGGATTGTCGACCGAGTCGCGTTTTCGAATTTACAGCACTTCATAGGATGGTTTTTCCTTCCTCCTTTCATATTTTTTTGCATTCGTAGAACCTTAAGCATGAATAAGTTGTAGAAGCCTACTTTTTTTCAGTACCTACTCTAAATTCTTATTTTTTGCCCCACCCTAAATCAAAACCTGGCTACGCCCATGCATCAGTCTAACTTCCGCTCTTTCTTGAACCGGGTAAAACACTCGACTGATAGCCGCATACGACTTCAGCTATCAAAAGAATTTTTTATGATCCCATCATATACCAACCTAATACATAATATTCTTACGATACATTCCATGGATGTTTTAAATTCAATAAAAATTTGACTTGAATCTTCTTCTCCTTTCTTTTCTTTTCTTAGGTAGGTACCTACTCCAAGTTAGTTACATTTTTATTCTAAACTCTAGAATTAAATACGTTCAAAACCTTAAATGTTGTTAATTTTTTTTTAATAATTAAGGGGATAATAAATAATATAGATATGGAGACATCAGTATTTAAAATAAATTTGGTAATTCTCTCCATCGATACATGTATTTATTTAAATTACATAATTTCACAATTATCTTAGTAACAAAATACATACATATTTTAGAACACATTGATCATTCTCTTCACACCTTATGCAGTACCTTTTGTAGACACAAAAATAACATTTAATTAACAATATTCTTATAGACAAAGCCAAACTCATGGAGGTTCCACCTGAAATAAATGTTTTCATTTCTTACCTTATTTCTAGCAACGGGGTCCTTTTGGCTTGTGACCTCCTTGTGAATATCCTCCTCTGTGAGTTGGAATTGCTTGGAATTGTAATAGCTGTTCACTATAGCGTATCTCAGCCTGTGAAGGGTTTTCTTCGCCAGGAGCAAACTGCAAATATAAACAATACAAAAAACATTTTTATCAAAAATACTAATTGAAGTGAAAACCTCTCTAGCACGTGTTGTGATTTGAAACTCGATGAAATGGAAACGAGCGACATTAAAAAGAGACAAACACACACGTCTATAGGATTTAGCCTATTTAGATGGCCGGCCTGGTCAAGGGTTAAACTCTTGACTCGCAATCTGAAGGTCGCGGGATCGAATCCCGGCGTTGGCCAATTATATATATTTTTTTTTTTTCACAATTACTTCAATCAAAATAATATATAGTTTATTTGCGTCACGTTCCAGAGTGTAAGATATTCTCCGTATCGTCCTTGTGTAAGACCACCATTCAGAATTGAAACGTTGCTTGAAATGACTTTAGCCGTGTTTGGTGACCAGATCTGAATAGTCAGGTGCTTCCCCACCTTCATCTTCTCCACTAAAATGCTTAAACATGGTATCACTTCTACCACTTCACAATTCTATACATATATCTGACCTGATGATGGGCACTGTAATGCTGTCCGAAACGTTGGCTAAAGAATCGTACCCAAAAAATAATCACAATGAAAGCTAAATCACACATCCTGGCAAAATAATTTTCGAGGTTTTATTTTTATTTTCATTGCAAATAGTTTCACTGCAGTTTACAGTGAAAATATCCATGATTATACCTTGTATCCCAGTATAAGGGCAGAAGCAACAAGTAAATTGTAAAGCTGCAAAAACCCTACTGCAATAATATTATTTTTGCAAAAATTTCCACTACCTGCAGAAAAAAATGGCGTCAAGCAAAAAACATTTTTGTCGGTATTGAAATAATGACAATGTGGTACCTTCCTGTTAATTGTTTATTAATTTTGGCATTATATTTACCGTTCATCTATCATCTCAATGTTCTTTTCTTTCTTCTGTATCTCTGCTGAGAACTCTCGCTTGACTATGCTGCGGATCTTGTTAGCCTTCTGCTCCTCCGAGAGGATGTTCTCGCCGGCCGATGGAATCGCAATAACTTCTCCATAATCCGGATCCAGCAGCTCTTCCTTTATTTCCCCAGACATTTCTTATGCACATCGGTTACTGCACATTCAGCTCAATCGATCCAGTGATTCACATACAACTATCCTTCGTCAACACCACGGCAAGTGCAATGTTATAATATTACATAGGCACATCGGTGCAACTGCACATGTTAGGTTATGACTTATGACGGTTAAACAGACAAATGATTCAGTAATCACTGATACCGCTTTCCGAGTACAATTTCACACACTGCACTGAAATTTAATAAAATTCAGATAGTTTCACCAAATCCATGTTGTTAAAAGTTTTCCAAAAGTGCAAATTAGTTATTTTGACGTTCATTTGTTCGCTAAACAAAAAAAAAACCTTTGCTTTGAATGTTCGAATGTTGCCACTTGATGCAGAAATGAGAAAAAAATATAAATACGTTGCGGTTCTTTCCTGCAAAACTACCTGAAGTCTGATTCGTAAATGCATTGGATAAACGTAGCAATTAAAATATCATGAAAATAAAGTTACAAAAAAAATTAAAACAGCGAACTAGTTTTAAAATCAGTAAATTTTAAATAAAGATACTAAAAATCTTAAAATAGGGAACTATTTTAAAATTCTCAATTTTTTCTATACACACTCTACACCAAATTATGACCAAACTCATTCATAACTAAACTAATATAACTAAGAGCGAAATGGCAAGCATACACTAGTGGACTTAAGTATGGACACTTTTCGAGATTTCTTGTATCTTGTCGTTTGCCTTATAAAAAATGACTTATTTTGTTACAGAACCCTTCTAAGTTTTTTTTTCGTGCTCCTTGTGCTATTTTTATTTTTATTTTATTTTATTTTTTTTTTATTTAGCATATAAAATATAGTATACATTTAGATAATGTTATAATTAGTATACATGTTCATGTTCGAATGTTAATACCACTCTTCCATAGAAGCATTAGCTTGTTGATTACAAAACATACCATACGTTAGTCAGTCATCCATTGAAGAAAAGTTATATATATTTTTTAATAAATATTATTAAAATGGCTCCTTAGGTGCCAAAACGTGCCGATTGGTCTCCCAAAGAGAAGCAGAGGTGTTGCACTTTGTGTAAAAGGCTACACATACAAAGAAATTGCAAAAATATTGGGTGGAGGAGCTACCAAGTCTGGAGTAAGAAAGGTTTGCCAACGCTGCAAGGAGACTAAAACTACAAAAACAGACCGAAAATCGTCCAAAACCCAAAGGTTATGCCACAAAATGAAAGAAGCATATGTTGCCTTACCCTGCAGAACCATCGTCAAACATCCAAAGATATTAACAAGGTCATTAAAGCTGCTCGACTCGATATTACAGATATAACATTTCGGAAGAAATTAGGCAAGAATAATAAAAGTCTAACCATAACATGAAACAGAGGTATAAACAACTGAAATGGGCTGTAACACATAAGGAATGGACTTCAGAAGACTGGGCAAAGGTGATATGGAGTGATGAGACCAAAATTTTCACTTTCGAGAGTGATGGAATCAGATTTGTTCGATGCCATCAAGTTGAAGATTTGATACCAGAATGCACTACTGCGACAATGAAACTTCCTCTGAGTGTCATGGTGCTGGCTTGCATGATAAGCGACAGTTTTGGATGTCTGAAAGTGGTAAAAGGCACAATTAAGGCTTACAGACATCAATATGTGATTCTGGAGCCAAAATTATTGCCCAGCACAATGATTTGTTCGAGTGTAACCGTGGTAAATGCAATTTCCAGCAGCATGGACCCCCATGCCACATAGCAAAACGAACATGAAATGGTTACAGAACCACCATATTGTTGTTCTACCTTGGTCAGGGAACCACCTGGAATCGAATCCTATTGAAAATCTCTGGTCTAGATTGAAAATACTGGTTTCTCGTCACAAACACAGAAATAAAAGAGAAATAATTGAAGTGATTATTCAAGCATGGTTCCATGTCATCAAACCTGAAAACTAGTGACGTTTGGTGGACTCCATGTGTAGAAGAATTGAGGAAGTTATTAAACTTAAAGGATTGCCAACGAAATAGTAGCATTAAAATGTTAATTTGAAATATTATGCAAAATCTTCGTAATTAATAAATAATTTGTGTTTTGCCATGAAGTTGTTTTATTCAGCATTTTTATTATTTTTCTAAACAAAACTTTTAAATCTATTCAAAATATAACAGTATAATATGTGGTTGAATTAATTAGCTAACAAAATTACTGTTAAACACCAACGTGATTAAAAAAGAGCGAATGAACATCAAATACAAGAAATTTATAAAAAGTGTCCATACATAAGTCCACTAGTGTACGTGATTAAAAAAATTCGTAATTCAAATGAGAAAAAACGTGTGTTCCGGCAAGTGAATGTGTGAACAATTTCAATCAATTAATATGCATTTACAGATGATCGTGTTCAATAATTAACTGAGCCTAGCGAAGTCCGGTTTTAACTCGACTATTTGGCATTACATATTATGTATTTTAATAAAAAGACAAATAACTTTGTTTACATCACTTTTATTGGTACACAATCAACATGTTATCATAGTGTTTTGTAAACAATGTTTACGAAACATGTTGATTGGGTACCAATAAAAGTGATGTAAACAAAGTTATTTGTCTTTTTATTAAAATAAATAATGCCATCACAAAGTGAAAACCTTTCCGAAGAAGTTTTCTTCGAAAAATTAAAATTTGCTTGCTACTTTCCGGTTCCTATTCAAGGCCATTTTAATTCGTCGTGGGCTGCAATAGTGGAAAGGCATGGCATGATAAAAAATGATTTCTCGGAATATTAGTAACTATTACTGATTTTCTAAAACTATTCTTGAGGAAATAATTATGGTTGATTATATTTATATTATCAAAATTATATCACATTACTATATTATAAAATACTATTTTACAAGAAAATAAATAAATTATTGTGTAAATAGAATCAACTGGCGCACGGCGACCTTAGTGTCGGCTCACGACGCGACGGGTTCAGTTATTCAAGTGCCTTACCTTATAGTCTGTCAAAAAAGAGTAGAAAATAAATAAAATGGAACTAAGAAATTTATAGGCTGGCAACACCAATTTATCTGTCAAATATTCTTTAAAAGTGCAATGACACTGAAAATTCAAAACACTGTATACACATTAAACTATAAAAAAGTAAAATAAATAAACATATCTTACAAGAATTTTACAACTATTCATACATATACATATATATTTATTTATACTTTATATATATATTATTTTCGTCTAAATAATCCATTACCATTAAAATGTAAAAAAAAAACCAACTTTCTACTACAACACATAAATACCTGTACTTGTCGCACTGAATCATAAACACGTAAACACCTCAGCACAGGTTCTCCTAGTGAGGTGTTCACGAAACATACAACATTATAAACCAACAGTTTCACCTGCTCAAACCTACCTTACACCCAACATAATAAAATGTTATATTAATTAATATGTAAAAATGTTTTCCAAAATATATTATGTTAAAATATTAAATATATAAGGTAAAAACTGTAATATATAGAAATAAATAAATAAATAAAATAAATAAATAAATAACATTTAAAAAAACATTTTTTTATTCTTAAAAAAAAAATAAAATCGAATACGCACTATTGTGAAGGTACCTACTAAATAACATAAATTTGATTAAATTGTGTTTAGCAAAGTGATTGGCTTTCATTTAATTTAACATAGATTTGAATTTAACAGTGGGTGGAAAGGAAGAATCATTAATGGTGAGTTTAGTCACACTACTTTTAGATCTGAATGAGTTAAATATATTCAGATTTAAAATTCGAGGCATGATCTAAAGCCCGGGTAACGCTAGGTACTTAAGCTAGAATTAAATAAATGTGATCAATTTCTAAAGTGTGCTTTATATTTTATTATAATATCGTTATTCTTCATTATGTTAACACAAACTTGCAAATATATGATAATAATATACCTAAATGCAATTCTAATTTTGAGATCTGTGGGTATCTAGCAATGAAAAAATTTTTTTTTTTCACTTTAATGCCTTTTTAATTTTTAATAAAAATGTAGGCTACACAGCTTTAGATTAACACCATGGTTATATTTCTAGTATTGCCATTTGGGCAACGGTGGCGCCCTCATTTATTTTCTACTCTTTTTTGACAAACTGTACCTTCTACATTTTGTGGGCGTACAGACGACTCAATTTCGTTCAGAAGTTGTATTAATCTGATTTGAAGGTAAAGTTGCATCGTACTTAAACCAAAATACGATGAGCTTTATTTTTACCACACACTATTAGGAAATAAAATATTCGTGTAGTTATTTTTGAAGTAAAACTTCTTTACGCACGCTCGACGCTTGGAGGTAAAATGATGAATACGTTATGAAACGTTACGAAGAAATGTGACACGCTAATCAATGATATGAGTTGAATTGAGTTGAGTTGAGTTGAGTTGAGAGCTGAGAGCTGAGAGCTGAGAGATGAGAGATGAGAGATGAGAGATGAGAGATGAGAGATGAGAGCTGAGAGCTGAGAGCTGAGAGCTGAGAGCTGAGAGCTGAGAGCTGAGAGCTGAGAGCTGAGAGTTGAGAGTTGAGAATTGAGTTGAGTTGATGGGGATGTTGAGGGGATGGGGATATTTTTATTCCTGTCATTGTTATATTGTTAATGGATGGCATAAGTTAGTGAAGTTTTACTTCAGTCGTGTGGTCTAAAGCACACTCGTTTTTTTTTTCAACTTTTACGGACCCTACCAACATAACCTATTGTATTATCATGAAAGTCCAGCAATTCTCACAATTTACTTCATCCATGTTTGATAGAAATGAAATCGATGAGAACCAATTAAGCCTCGGCAACCAGAATTTCTACCGATTTCTTACATATCTCCCTAAATATTTGAAGTTTTTTAAGCTCTTAAAAAATATATGTTATTTTTGAAGATAATGTCTAGATTCTGCCCGCGCAGAAACGCAAATTATATTAAATTCCCTCAATAGAAAAAAATCGCAAAATATGTTCCAAAAATTATGAAAAACAAGTCTTTCTATTATCTTATAAATTATTTTTGTGAAAAAATTCACAATGTTTCTTTAAATGATACTTGAGATGTTCCCCACTAGATTTATGCTCTATTTTAAGGAAGTCGTGTTTTATTAAACATTTTCGCATCGATTTTGTCGCTGTAAATGTTAGCGCTCTCTTCTAACATTCGTAATGTCGTATTTCTCCATCTTCTTTTTTTCGAGCCCGGTTGCGGAGCCTTAATCGTATCCCGTATTTTGTATTAGTACCTACCTACATAATAATGACTTATTTAAAAATATTTCTCTGGCAACACCAAATTTCAAGGAGGTTGCAATACTTGTCAGTTTTGATAACCATTTCGTCGTATGTACCGTTATTGTGAAAAATCTGTGAATATTTCCAACGCTCTGTAAATAATTCTAAGTTATTTGTTATAAGTGTAAACTTAAATAGTTGGTTTAACTTATTATGATATGGATACGAGTTGGATACCGTGATTTTTGAGGTAGGCAGTCTCGGGTTTATTCTAAATATGTCACCATGAGATTGGACAAAAGAAACATGATTGTTGAGAAATCGGGTTGAATAATGCAATTATTCTACCATATTATTAACATTTTTGCACTGATGTACACATATTTACGCTTTTACTGAACTATTTTTGCGTGGAAATGATTCAAACGCGATTTTTCTGAAGGAGAATGACATGTTTTTTTCTTTCTGTTTACCGATTTCCTGTTGTTCCTGCGTTACGCTGCGTTAGATCCAGCCATCAGCCATTCACCTTCCGTATTTGGCTTTTCAGCTGATCGCAATGTTCACATCATAAAATATATGAACAATTTCACTAGATTACGCAAAACAACCGCCAACATAATATTTGTTTCACATTCGTTAATCATGACGGTATAACGATACGAATTAGATGAATGTGATACAATTTAGAAGTTTTGTCGCTCTAAAATAATTTAAAACAGGTTCTTAATGCAAAAGATGCAATGTTAAATTGTTTTTTTTTGTTAGTAGGTAAATGTCAGAAAGGGTCATTGATTTTTATTGTTTTCTCTGAACAATGAATCATATCTGTACCCCGTGTTTGTAAATCCCCTATAAATCAGTTGCTGGTCAATGCGAAGAACAAATAATCTAATCCCGGTGAACATTGATATGTAGACGAATTTTCAGTAATCTTTTCGGATAGCTGGGCGTATTTACTTTTCTTCTATTCTGACTCTTGATGTGACCCGACTCCCGTCATAATTCATTCTCTTTACAGTTATTTTTTTGTTCTTTCGCTCTGCATGTCCTAATCATATATTGCACATCCCGTCAGGGTTGCCAACCGTAAAAAAAATTCCCTCGTATGGATGCAGTTAAAAATCTCGTACTTTGACTTTCAAACCTCGTACATTTATTACAACTACTGGATTTAGGACTTTTTACTCAATGAAATAAACTATTGCAAGTTTCCTACTAAATAAAACATTCCTTTGTGTTGTATTTAAAAAAATCTTTATTATTACTCAAGTTAAATCACAAAAAATTAAATGTAAATCAAGGTAACATAATTTACATCTCTCCAAATATTATGTCAGGAACATCCTCACTGCCATCGTTTTTTCTGTCGTATATTTTGTCTATTGTCGTGCGGCTATACGTTTCTTTTGTGTGTTCAAAATTGACGCAGTTTCCAGTACGAGTTGAACCTTTTGCGCTTTCTGCAGCAAGAAGTGTGCCGTTCACTGTTTCCACAGTTAGCTGGTTTCTTATATCTGTTTTAATTAAATTTACCTTACTAAAAACCCACTCGCAGTCAGCATCCGCATGGGTTAGGGATAGTGCAGAAAGGGTAAAATGAGCTAGCTTGGAAGAGTCTTTTTGATTTTGAGTAATTGAGCCCAAAACTTATCTGGCTCACTAATTTCATTTATCCCTTTAGGATCAATGACATTATATTATAAATAGACTCGCCATAGTCTCACATACTCACAATATAATGTGGAAAGCAAGCAACACTCTTTTGTTTTCAGCGGTTTTCAGTATTTTTTATTTTTTTTTTATTTATTTAATTATTTTCATATTACATTAGGTTATAATAATGACGTATTGCCCATCTCACTAGGTGTGAAACACCTGTGTTGAGATGGCAATTTACAGAGTGGTTATAATCTATGATTTTGTTTTATTAATATTATGAACATGACAGCTTGATATAAAATCTTTTTTTTTCTAAGTAATATACAATTCAAGTATGTTATATGAACATTGCAGTAGGTACATGGTTACATATTTACACACAGTAGGCATAAAGGTAAGAATGTTATTAAATACTCCTGATAAATATGTTTATTTGAGGTGATCAATGATTCTACTTTTAAATGCACTTTTGGTTTGAGTGTTTCTTATTTCAGTAGGTAGAGAATTGAATAGCTTTGTTGCATTATATTTAAAAGTTCTTTGTCCATAAGAGGTTTGACAAACTGGGATGTTAAAAGATTTTACATTTGACTCTCTTAGGGCTCTAGTGTTTTTTCGTTCCTCAAACATATGTGTATTTTTAAATTGGTGAAGCAGAATATTTTTTGAATACAGTTTTTGCAGGTTAGGAACATTTAGTGTATTAAAAATAAAATCAGTGCTCGTTCTCAACGGGACTTTAAGAATAACCTTCAAAATTAGTTTTTGAATCTTTACTAAAGGCTCCAGGCAAGTATTTGAGGCACTTCCCCAGCTAATAATACCATATTCAAGTGATGATTGTATGAGAGCACAGTAAACTTGTTTCAGTTGTTTTATATTTAATATATCTCTAACATTTTTAAAGAAATAGACGAATTTCCTCAGTTTTGTCGTTAAGTTTGTAACATGTGCGTTCCATTTAAGAAGATCATCTATTTGAATACCAAGATATTTAATACTGTCAACTCTACTTATAGAAGGACAGGTACATGGAGTTAATGAGGGGTTACAGCTGTGAACTTTAAGGCTTTTTTGTGAAGGCATGAGCTTATTTGATATTCGAAATGTTAGAAATTTGGTTTTGTCTGTATTCAGGGTTAATATGTGAGCATTTAGCCAATTTTTAACAATACGAAAGCCATTTTCTGCCATTTTAAAGACTTCATCCCAAGATTTGGCGTAAAATAGCAAAACCGTATCATCGGCAAAAGTTGTGATTTGTCCACAAATTTGTAAGTTACATAGATCATTTATATATACTAAGAATAATAAGGGTCCTAGGATGCTACCTTGTGGAACTCCACAAACTGTTTTTTGGGAACTACTACAGGTACTGCTTATTTTAACACATTGCGTTCGATCAGTTAGATAACTATGAAGTAATTGAAGAACTGTATCTGATATTCCTACCCTCTTAAGTTTATCTAAAAGTATTTTGTGGTTCACAGTATCAAACGCCTTTGCAAGATCAAGGAAAATTGCTATACATTTATTTCCTTTGTCAACATTACTTGTTATGAAGTTTGTAACGTTAGCGATGGCATCTGAGGTTGATAAGTTTTGGCGAAAACCAAACTGATTTGCTGATAATATTTTACTAGAGTCAAGGTAAGTAGTTAATTGATTTCTCAGTATTCCTTCAACAATTTTGGAGAGTGCACTTAGAACACAAATTGGTCTGTAATTGGTAATTTCAGATTTTTTCCCACCTTTAAAAATTGGAGAGATAATACCTTGTTTTAATACATTTGGGAAGCAACCTAGAGTGAAGCTCTTATTAATTAGGAATTTGAGGGGAACGGCTGTATGAGATTTCAGTGATTTTAGTAGTTTACTTGGTATTTTGTCATGTCCAGGTGAAGTCCTCTCTTTCAGTGAGTCGATTTCTTTGATGATATCCTCCATCGATACATCTTTTAGAGTAAATTTTGCGTAAGTTTCTTCTCGGAGATTATCATCTGGTGGTGGAGTTTTAGTATTGCAGTTGATGTTTTCTTTTATTTTACTGGCCAAATTTGATCCAACGTTTGTAAAAAAAGTATTTGCATGATCGGCAATAGTCTTCGGGTCCAAGTTAAAATTCACATTCTTACCATCAATTGTAAGTTCCTCAATTTGATCTCTGAATTGCCTTGCATGTGTTATCTCTTTAAGAATTTGCCAAATCTTTCTGGAGTCATTATTACATTCAATAATTTTTCTTGAATAGTATTTATTCTTTGCGTGTTTAATTAGTTTTGTACACATATTTCTGTATTTTTTGTAAAATGTAGTAAGTAGGTAATTATTTGGATCTTTCCTTATTTGTTTGTGAATATTATCTCTTTTCCTGATGCATTTTAATAATCCAGGTGTAATCCAAGGTTTAGTGATTGAATTTTTTTTACTTGGTACCTCTTTCTGTTTGGTGTGTAGTTTTATTTGTTTTTGAATAAAATTGGTAAAATAATTCCATGCCATATCATTATCAGTAATTGAGTACAAATTTTCCCATTTTTCGTTTTTTATGTTGAAAATAATTGTATCCCAGTCGATTTTATTTTTCATAATAGATATATTTACGGAATCATCTTTACTTTTATTTTCATTTCCAACTTCCAATATTGTAGAGTAGTGGTCTGTTACTGTGGATTCATATATTATTGTGTTGATAGGTTTTTTCGTTTTGCCTATTATATGGTCAATACAAGAAAGAGTTTCTTCAGTGACTCTAGTAGGTTTGTTGATGTAGCTAACAAGACCGTAGTAGCTTATGGCGTTGAGGTAATCGTCTTTTTGAGGATGTCCATTTTCTAAAATATTAATGTTTGTGTCTCCAATTAAAAACAGATTTCTACAGTGTTTTAGTTTATGTAACACAGTTTCAAGTGAAGTAAGGAAGTTTGTAATATTGTTTGCGGATGGGGATCTATAAATAGCCAGTATATCAATTACTGATTTAACTTGTATGTGTAGACAATTGGAGTCATTGATTTTGATTTCTTTGGTAGTAGTTTTCAGATTGTTTTTAATGTAGACTACAATTCCGTCATTTTGTTTAGTATTATATGAAGTGTTGATGCAATAGTAGCCTTCAATATTTTTTTGTGTATAAGAACTTTTAATCCAACATTCTGTTAGGATCATAATATCAAATTTAATGTTTATTAGTTTTAGGTTTATGAGGAATTCTTCGAAGTTTTTATTGATGCTTCTTATGTTTTGGTGTATTATTTTCAAATTATTTTTTAGACATAGTTTTATGTTTTCTGTGTTGGTAGTAACAGTTTCATTTTCAAATAGGTGGCATGTGAGTTCTTCCAGATTAGTAGCCATTTTATGTATTTTAATTAATTTTGTTAACGATAAAATTAAATTTTACAGTGTTAGAAGATCTCTTTCATGTTTTATATTTATAATTTTAGATTCCGTTGATTTCCGCGTGAAAACTTTACCATTTTTAAACCATGTGTATTGGTGGTTTAGTTCCTGTGCTCGCTTCTTAGTTTTCCATAATAAGTCCTTATTATATGAAGACAACACTTCGCCGATGTACAAGGATGGACTTATTTTCTTGGTTAGGTTTTTTGCTGCAAGAAGGTTGTGTCGAGTAGTAACGCTAGAATTGTGGAATTTGATGATAATTTTTCTTGGAAAACCTTGCCGACGGTCAGGAACACGATAGATTTCTAAAAAGTCTTCATCCAGGATTTGAGTGCCAAGCTTATTAGCAATATCTTTTGCAGTTTCTATCGGGTTTTCATTTATATTTTCACACACTCCGGAGATTTCAACTTGGTTTGATAAGTTATTTTGTTCAAGTTCGGCAAGCCGAATATCAATATCATTCATTCTAGACAGGTCTTTTTTGATTTTTTCAACTTCTATTTTAATTCCTGCTAATTCGTTTAACTTAGTTAATATTTCATCATATTTTTCGGAAATGAAGTCGGTTGCTTTTTTTGTTTCAGCTGTCTCTAATTCAATTTTTTTAAACATTTCTTTTTTTAAATCAGAAAATTTATTATCGATATAGTCAAAAATGATCTGATTATTGTCGACTGACTGGGGGCTATGTGATGTTAAGGCGTTATGTTTTGATTTGGAGCGGGTGTTTTCTTGAGGCATTTTTATTTTTGTTCAATAATGCCCCACAACAAATCTTGATTATCGCAATGTAAATATTTTTGTTTGTGGTGCTCAAAAAGAAAACGAATTGCCAACAGTTAGAATGAT
Organism: Limnephilus lunatus; assembly: GCA_917563855.2. Classification (NCBI taxonomy): domain Eukaryota; kingdom Metazoa; phylum Arthropoda; class Insecta; order Trichoptera; family Limnephilidae; genus Limnephilus; species Limnephilus lunatus. The sequence continues at coordinate 2,588,650 of OU830596.1, read as the reverse complement.
CAATATCGTGGTAAATATTAATTACCCACTAGCAAAACACTTTATTCGTCTTCGCGACTCAATTCTCATGAATAAACAAGAAACTGTTGAGGTTTTTTCCCGTTAAAAACTATACTTTTTAATGTTTAAAGTGGGAGCTGTCAAAACAAGTAAACAACCATAGATAACCATAGATAACCATAGTATAATTTCTAAATTCAAAAGTTCATTCCTGTGTGATAAAGACAGACAATCAAAGAATATATGTGAGTGAATGTCATAGATTCATAGTAGGGCGGCTTATTAGTTTCTTCGCCGAATACTTCTGTCACATCACGGGTGTGACCTATGGGTGTGACTGAGATAACAAGATACTCTTATTCGGTTACACAATATGACAGGGAAGGGTAAAGGCGGGTAAAACGTGACACACGGGCAATTTTTATATTTATTATATGAGTTTTCATTAGTAATACAATATTGGTACTATTATAGTAGTATTGTTAAGTACATATTTTATTATACAGTACAGGTTATAGGTTCAAATGATTATACAAATCTATACAGATTAATAACACCTAGGACCGTTACTATTTACAATTTTCATCAACGACATTATTAAATTAATGAACGCGTTACCCGTTGTACGTTTTACCCCATCTTTCCCAATGGAATAAAACGAATGCGGGACGCTGTGTGAACCGACTTACTGTTAGTAGGTTGTCCCTGTTATGCTTATGTCACTTTGTGATGCAATTTTCGCTGTCGCATTTTCTCATCACGCAGGAGCGCTATGCAATACAATTTACTTACTGGTAAGACACGACCTCACTCGACGCGTAGCAGTTTAGTACTAAAGTACTAGAAATAGAGACAGCTACAATCGTATTGTGTTTGGCTTCCCACTTTTAGATTTCTACCCCGCGTCCAGTATTAATGTCTTTGTTTAGGATAACGAGCTTTTACATTAGGCAAATTCCTCCATTGATCATCGATTATTTGCTTAGTTGCGTGATCAGCTGGTGCGATTATACGGGGTACTACTTCCATTAGAGGCATAAGTGTAGGGAAATGGTTCCTGAAATTGTGGGAGAGTGCTGATGCAGGTACAAAAACGTGTAGCTTTGACAAGACAGAATCTTCTATAGGTATTATTAAAATCTCGTACATAATTGTACGAGGTCGATAGTGTCCTCGTACCTCGTACGGAAGGCCACAAATCTCGTATTTGTACGAGGAACCTCGTACGGTTGGCAACACTGCATTCTGTGGAAAAGTGTTGCAAGTGAAAAAGTTAATTTTACAGTAGATCAATCATGGATAATCACAATCACTTTACTTTTCAGAGATAAAATGTAAAATAGAAAAATTTGTCTTTAGACACTTTTCTATGTGATGTGTCCTTTCTTGTTCATTATGCTTACATCAGCCTTACATTCTTTCCTGATCACCACATTTGTAACACAGTGATTCATAGTTTTAACACACATGCGCCTCAGGTATCTCGTTTCCACAGCATTCAGTCTGTAGATTTCACCTAAAAGTCAGTTAAATAGCTAAAATACTCAATAAAATATTCTAATGAGTTATTTTCTTTGTTTCAGATTTTCACAAAAGTTTAATTTAAGACGAAAACCATTTACTGAAACTGCTTAATTAAATTGGTTGTATAATACTAGAAATTAAATAATTTAACCATTCAAGCCGTCCTATTTGTTTTAAGGCATACCTACCTAACTCTTCAAATTTGTGATATTATATTTTTTTAACTTTAAATCAAAAAAAAAAAAAACTGCCGCATAATTTTTTTTGCGTGAAATAACTGATGATAACAAATGATCTGTAAAATAAGTATGAGATTCTGTGCGAATAGTTTGTGATTGTATCTAGTAAAGTTGTTTTGGGAGTTGAGCGGGTTTGTGCAGCGACGGCGCATTTTGAAGAGAGGATATGGGTTCACGTTCCGGTCCCACCCCTGGGCCAAAACAAATTGACCTCGACCAAGTAAGTACCCATTCGAAAATTAATATTAATTTTATAATCTGTGGAAATTGTCTATGCTCAAAATACTATTTGAAAATTATTATTGATGGAGTAATAGAGTGAAACATCTATCTACGGTTGTTGAAGGAATCTAATGAAAAAAACAATGGATGTGGAAATTTAGAATAATGCTGCATACATTCAGAAGTCATAACACCTGGGTGAGCTTTATCTACAATAATAAAATAATTCATTATTTTACGCCCATTGCAGCATTAAGGTTCCTTAACACTAGAGTAGTCGCAGCTTTCCATAAAATGTGAGTAGTTGCTTGGGAACATTTTGCCGCCCATTTTAAAATGCATTTTTTTGTGGAGGAGGTCAAATCCCCCTTTCAATTTTTTTTTTTATATTACTCCCACGCAAGAGGGTTGTGATGACTAACATTTTGTTATTTCTTTTTACAGATATGGGGGGACCTAAGGGAGGGCATAGAGCAGGTCTACAAGAGGCAGTTCATGTCCAAACCAAGATACATTGAACTATACACGTATCCTTTACAATACATCATATTTTAATTTGGATGACCACTCAGATGATATTCTTCACCACCGTAGTTCACTTTTGTATCTTTCATTTCCCTGCACTCCTTGCTATCCGAACTAGCGTTCATTGGAGTTCATTGTGTGAGCGGCTCATAGATAATAGAAAATAGAGAGATGGGTCACTGTCAGGAACCATTATAAATGTGATGTATTTTAACCTGTCATTTGCCACGATTTACCGACCCTTTTCTTCTTTTTTCCAAAATTTTGAATTTCAAAGCACCACTTTGAATTTTGAATTAAATGTTTTGTGAATTAATTTTAAGCTCTCATATATTTTATTGACCGAAACACATTCCCAGAACAATAAAATATGTACTAAAACTTCATTACTTGCGTTAATTTGATAAATTCCGCATCAGATTTAATTGCGGCAAAATTTGACACTTCGACTCCACAGATAAAAATCATTTAAAAATATTCTGGTGCTGCCAGGTGAATGAAATAAGTTGTTATATCTTCTACGATATTTGGGCAAGCTATTCTTCATACAAATCTTGTACACAGAAGGGTCAAAATCGCATTCAAAAATATTTTTTTCGAACTTTTTTCCGCGCGCTTGCGCACAGACTCCGGCCAATTAGAGGTTAATGACGGTGATTGAGATTACTTGAAATGTGTTCAGGAATCCAAATAAGACCTTAAGAAGTTTGGCAGAGATAACAAGTTGCTTTATCGTAAGGTATGTCCCTGCTGCAGGAGCCTCTAAGTTATTCACTAGCCATCAGATATTTCCTAATGCGTAATGATACTCTTCTTATCTGACATCTGTTGAGATACCTAAAACTATGTAGGCTAACGACATCTGTTGAAGGATGTTGAAAGTATATGTCTAATCCTATAGTGCCAAGCAAGTAAGTATGAACCCGTGAGCACAATGCGAGTTGTGTAATGCAACATCGTTCGCCCATATTGCTGTAGGAGATGTTTTTAGACGATGTTCTGAGAGGACCCCTTCCCTTGGAACATCGCCTTGCACCGCAGTGGGAGGGATGGATTCATATCGACGGTCCCGAAGAACAATGTCGGATGTACGATTTTGAATTTTTGCAGTGGAGCTTTTTAAAGCATCGTTTCTGCATGTTTACTGTTTTTGATATCAAGAAATGTAGTGTTGTTTTGATCTTTGATACTTCTTCTCATTTCATTAAAAAAATCCGAAAATACAAACCTTTAAATCAACAAAATAAGCCAAAGATTATCAATTTTTGTCAAATCCGACATTGTTCTTTGGGACCGTCGATATGTCCGTCACTCCTAGCCAAATTGACCTCCAGATTCCTACCCATCCCTCATACCTTTTTCCTTCCCAGAACTTCCTCTCCTTTCTTTCCTAAAAAGACCCTCAACACAGCATCCAAATAGATGACATAGGTTTATGTGATGGAAATTATTTTCCTTCGGGCCTCCTGTGCGGAGCTAATGTAAAATAAAAGTCTATCTGCAAAAGCATAACTTTTATTGCATAGCCGCTTTGATTGTTGGTGCAGTTTGTTTGTAGCTACGTGATAGTCGGCAGCTGATCATGTTGATCTTCTTTTTTCTATTATCTATATCTAATTTAGTTGTCATAATGTTTTCCTTGACCCACTACCGTAGCCATGTGTACAACTACTGCACGTCCGTCCACCAGCAGGGCAGTGGGTCGATGCGGGGGCAGCGGCAGCCGGCCACGGCCCCCGCCCCGCCGACGTCCCTGGCCCCCGGGGGCTTGGCGGCCCCCTCGGGCGGGGGGCGCGCCGGTCGCTCGGGCGCAGCGGGGGCGGGGGCCGGGGGCGCACAGCTCGTGGGGCTCGAGCTCTACAAGAGGCTGCGGGAGTTTCTGCGCGGCTATCTGGTGGCCCTGCTCAGTGTCAGTATCAATTTTAGTGTATTTCACTCATAGTCATTCGTTATGGTTTATTATTAACCCTCCGATGAGTGACAAGGTCTATTCAGATCTTTTACATTTAAAAGTTGCGTAACTTTTTTTTCTGGCTTGTTCGAATGAATCTTTTTCACGACTTCTTCAAAGTCAGTGCGACAAACGAAAAGCATAGAAACAGCTCGATTTCGTATATTTCATTGTGGAATTTTTATTTTCAGAACCGGTTTCGTGTAGAAAGTACAAGGTGGTGCAAAAGTTGTTACTCGATGTTCTTTGGTTGTAATTTTTTTTATGAATGAAAATTTTGGTTCTGCTTTGGATTGTGTTTATTTGATGTCTTAATTTTTTTACATTAAGTCGAGAAAATGATATCGGCCAATTGGCCGCCACCAGAATTGATGACCATATGGACCCGATTTATGGCATTTTCCATCACTTTTTCTAGAACTTCCGGCGTCTTGCATTCTCGACGGATATTCTCTTTGTGAGCTTCAAGAGTCTGAGGCTTGTTGACATAGACTCGTGACTTCAAGAAACCCCATAAAAAGAAGTCTGGAATGGTTAAATCGGGCGATCTTGCTAGCCAGTGCCTAAATCTGCACCTAAATTCACGCTGCACCAACACCACAGATGAATTATTCTGCAAAAAAATCGTAAATTGAGGAGTAAAGCGATTCATGTCTTGTTGACGTGTATTTTGTAACTGTTTATTTCACAAATGTCAAAGCCGAACTGACATTTGCCGCCATCTGCAAAAATTATGGCATCTTCCGATAGAGTGATGACTTTTGTGCCACCTTGTATAAGGTCCGTGTAGACCTAACAAACATTTTGCAGATTGTCGGTCAACAAACTGGTGGCTATTAGCAATGTGAAGCAGGGTCCATTGGGCGGGCAAACACCAGACTTTTGACAGTCCAACACAACAATCAAGGTCATAAATGTTTAAAAATTTTTGCCAACACTCAAGGCCATAACTTTACACCAACATCGTTTGGGGTGAAGTTCGCGCGGTCCACACAATTTGACAAGTGTTCTGAGGTACGGACGTATCCACGGCACGCTTACACTTGACGTTTGACGTTTATATCAATATTAAAATGTGTTCTGATGACAAAAGAGATGCATCAGGGAGAAAACACAGATATTTTAATAGATATTTATTTATCAGGAAAGATTTCCGACAAATACGCACGACCTAAAGTTACTATTTATTAAGAATTTAGAGTGAATACGTTTTGTTGCTACGTAAATATCGATTTACAATGGTCAATTTCTCCCGTGTCTCTGAAACCGATTAATAAATTAATAAACTTTATTTACAAGTGAGTTCACGAAAGAAATAATCATCCATTACGACAGTGTGTTTATTTACAACTTAAAATCATAATTATTAGGTCCGCGTACCAAAAAATTTGACGTTTATCATTTGCATAAATGTTAAAATGCATTCGATGTAGAAAAGATGCTGCCTGCATCAGGAAGAAAACACAGATCAGGGTTTATCAGGAAAGATTTCCGACTAATATCGATTATTGCACCAATGACATTATACACGGTGTCCGAAAACTCGTAGTACAAGCGGAAAACTGGTGAACCTACATCACATAGAGAACCCAAATAAACATAAAGATTTTCTATTTAAGCATTTTTACATTTAAAATTTAAAAAAAAAATAATAAATGAATTTTTTCGGCTACTTTAGGGTTTAAATTTGTAACGGGCGGCGGGCAAAAATGTATTGTATTTGAAAGCAACACGAACGATTTTCAGCAACATTTCAGTGTACACGCTACTTGACTTAGTACTGGACCAATTCGAACAATCCTTGTGAGAGAAATTATTAGCATAGGTGTTAACCTACTTACATTATGTGGAAATGTTCCGAGGAAAGGTAATCCAAAAACTTAAAACACTGCACGTCACAAAAAATACATTAATACGTCATAATTATTCTGCGTTGGTATTATTCCATTGTAATACACAATAATTAATCACTTTAAAATATGAAAATGACACAAATAATTCACAAACACACTTTGTTGTTTTTTTATAAAACAAAAAAAGAGTTTAATTAACAGAACGGTTAAAAGATGTGAACGACCTCAATCAAACGCGTGACAGCGGGAACTAACCTTGAACTTGCCCAAACAAAGCAAGGAAGTACGTTATAATAATGAACGGCCATGTTTTAAGGGCATTCCTCACGGCCCGATTTGTAGACACTTCAAGCAGGCACCCCTGCAAGCAGGCACTCATGCAAGCAGGCACTCATGCAAGCAGGGCAACAACCAAATTTGCAGAGAGTTCTTAGTTTTTGCGCTGTGCGTACGTGTTCGGAGCGCTCGCTGACTGACTTTAAATTTCAAAATGACTATAATTTTTTTTACTCCAAATAAGCTCGGGTATCTCTGGTTAAAATCTCCTCGGGTACGTGCTGTTACACCCTGACAAATAAAAAAAGTCCAAATGAATAAATTACTTAGTTTTTACAATTTTTATTGTTTATAAAAACCGAATGTTTCGTAAGCAACGCTTATTTCTTCGGGGTTTTAATAATACTAATTTTTAAATAATAGACATAGAACATGATGTCAAGGAAAAATAACAGACATAGACTAATAATAAACATAGACAACGGTAACAATGGAAAAAATGAGAAAAGGTTGGTACAATATGGAACAATTTAAATGAAAAAAAATTTAAAATGTCCCACCTTACGTATTTTTCTAACTAAAATTACCGATAATGAAAAAAAATAAAAATACACGCATATTTTATTAGGCAAATTTATTATAAACATTATTAACCACTCATTTTATGTCGTTTCTTGCATAAAATTAATTAAAAAATTCCCACAATTTCACAATTTTTTTTCAGATTGTGGTCAGAAACTTAAGTTTCTTAAAAGTGTACATATTTTATTATTTTGAGGTTAACTTTTAGGTTCGAATTTAAAAAGTGGTGTTGTATATTTATAACACCGCACCGTTTAGATCACAGATTCTCAATCTTTTTTTCCCACCGCCCACTTTGAGAATATTTTTATTTCTATTGCCCCCTATCCGAAACAGCCATAGGGGGCGTAATGGGATACCATGACATGGTTACATTTGCCACAACGGAGGAGGCGTAACGGTACACCACCACCACCACGACGAAGGAGGCGTAACGGGATATCACGATGGAGCTACATTTGCCGCAACGGAGGGAGCGTAATGGGATAGGGAAATTATTTTAGTGAATGGATGGCCCCTAATGGGATAGGGTGGGATGGGTTCCTCTGGGTCCCCCTACACCTGGGTACACCGCCACCACGACGAAGGGGGCGTAACGGGATATCACGATAGGGCTAAATTTGCCGCAACGGAGGGGGCCTAATAGGATCGGGAAATTATTTTTGTGAATGGATGGCCCCTAATGGGATAGGGTGAGATGGGTTTTTCTGGGTCTCCTACCCCCCCCCCCCCCCCTGAAAGTCTGAAACGCCCCCCAATTCCCTCCTTGTATTCTACCGCCCAACTGAAGGTCTGAAAAGTCCCCAAAGGGGCGTTTTCGCCCACGTAGAGAACCTATATCATAGATTCTCAACCTTTTTTTGCCCACCACCCACTTTAAGAATAATTTTATCCTAGCGCCCCCTATCCGAAACAGCAATAGGGGGCGTAATGGGATACCACGACAGGGTTACATTTGCCATAACGGAGGGGGCGTATCGGTACACCACCATCACCACGACGAAGGGGACGTAACGGGATATCACGATGGGGCTACATTTGCCGCAACGGAGGGGGCGTAATGGGATAGGGAAATTATTTTTGTGATTGGATGGCCCCTAATGGGATAGGGTGCGATGGGTTTATCTGGGTCTCCTACCGCCCACCTGAAAGTCTGAAACGCCGTCAATTTTCTCCTTTAATGGCAGGATATTTTGAGTAGTTCACAAATCGACACCAGTTGGCGCTAGTATAAATGTAGACCTAAATACGAAAAGAGACCTGTCAAAAGTTTGTTTCGTAAATTTTTGTCTGTTTTCTGTAGGTTCGAAGCGATTATTTTTGTGAATTCTGACATTCATAACAATGCACCAAACAATTTTTTTCATTAATAGAAACAACTAAAGCTACCAAAAATATTCCTTCATCATATTGTATCCTTTCCTGTGAACTGCTGCATACATTGTTATTCCTTCCTGCCCTGTGTAAACTTGAAGAAAGTGTTGGTTTATATGAACTATATCTATTTGTGGCAATACAGGCGAATCCTGTATGCTGTAAAATGATTCATCTGGGGGCCAACATATACCCACTATCTCACTTTCATACTCAAAATCATTTATTTCCATAAAGTTATTATTCCAGTCATAGGCAGCCAATCTGGAATTGTTAATTATGATTATTGGGTACATTATAAATAAGCAACGTTAGCTAAAGTACCTATAATTATTACAAATAATACACAATTAATGTGTTTTAGAAGTACAAGAATGAGGTTATGTTCCAACCACTTAGCTTACATATCGATTAGAACTTCTTTCTTGCCAACACATTTTGCCTTTCTATTCTTTAATTCTTTTTTTAACTCCTTCACAGTCCAGCTACCGTATTTATCCACCATTTTTTAATATTACTTCCAAAATGCACACGCAAGCCAGATACAAAGCAATATTAATTATTAATGACAGGTCTACAACTACACCAGCGCCGCCAAGCGGGAGAAGTTTAGCACAGCATTCTGCCATTGTACCGCCCCCTGAATTGTCGCCCCCTTATCGCCCACGTTGAGAATCTATGGTTTAGATCTCGCCGCAAATAATTTTTGTGGGAAATATCACACAAGCATCTATAAATCAAAAATTTCTACCCAAACTTCTTTTTCCTTTTCAATGCATGATGAGTAAAATAATAATATTTATATCCTAATCGCTGTTCTGGTACAAGTCGCTGCCAACGACGTGTCGTAACATGTTCATTCCGGCAGATTGGTCGCAAGTTGGAGGCGGACCCTCTGCGGCTGACACGACAGAGAATTCGAAGAGGGTAAATAATAATACGGCAGGCGGTTCTGACTACTAACCACCCAATTTGCAGGAACTCTGCGGCAGATTCCCTGCATGCAGTGCCGTGTGAAGAGCCCTTTAATTATTAGTTCGTCCGTATGGTATCGGCGATTTCAATTTACCTGAAATTAAATGGTTACCTGACACTTCATTTAAAAAAAATGTACTTTCACCTTCTGATTATAAAAGTCAGAAGGCGCACAGTCTTGTCAACCTTTCTTCAATTTGTAATTTGAGTCAATTCAATTATGTATTAAATAAAAATGAAAATGTATTAGACCTTGTCTTATCTGATAAAATTAACGTAGATCTACATGTAGCCCCAGGCTTAACAAAATTAGATAATTATCACCCCTCATTTGAAATCATCGTAAAACAAAATAAAAATCATTTCTTAGAAACTAATAAAAATGACTCAAAGTACAACTTCAGAAAGGGAAACTACGATGAATGTCGTCAAGATCTATTAGCCGTTAATTGGATAACTCTTTTTAAAAATAAAAATGTGAATAGTATGGTTGTATTGTTTTATGAGAAAATTTGGGAAATAATTGACAAAAATTTTAAAAAATATGTTTCTAAATCAAAAAACCAATACCCTGTTTGGTTTAATCAACAATTGATTGCTCTTCTTAAGAAAAAAAATAAAATTAGACTTAAGGCAAAAAAACATGGCAACGTTTCAGATTATAGAGAATTCTCAAATTTGAGGAAACAGGCCAAAATAGTACAAATTGAATGTTATCAATCATACATCAACTCTGTTGAAAATGGTCTGCAAGATAATATAAGGGTGTTCTGGTCATACTCAAAATCATTACGAAAAACAAACTGTATTCCCAAAGTAATGCATCTTGATGATATTTCCGCAAACGATGGAGAACACATAGCAAACATATTCTCCAAATATTTTTCATCTGTGTATACTAAGTCGAAATCACCTGATAATGATTCAATGTCAAATATTTCTGAACACAACCAAAGCAATCTCGGTAAAATTCATATTAGTTCAGTTGAAATAAAATATTTTTTGAGTAAAATTGATTCCAATAAGGGTTCCGGACCCGATGGTATTCCACCTTTCTTTGTCAGATGCTGTGCTGATTCATTATGTTTACCACTATTCATTATTTTCAACGAATCTTTAACCTCTGGAACTTTTCCTAACTTGTGGAAAGAAGCCCATGTGGTACCAATTTTCAAATCGGGTGACCAATCTTTAATAAAAAATTATAGACCAATTAGTATACTATCATGTTTTGCTAAAGTTTTTGAATCTCTGATATATAAAAATATGTTTTCTCACTTTAAGCCTCTTCTCTGCACTAGGCAACATGGGTTCGTTCCTCACAGATCTATTACCTCAAATCTTTTGGAATTTTGTAATTATGTGTGTAACTCTTTTAATGAAAGATTACAAGTAGATACTATTTATACCGATTTCCAAAAAGCTTTTGATAAAGTTAACCACTCCATATTACTTAGAAAGCTCTATCAAATAGGAATACATGGAGACCTATTTCGCTGGGTGAAATCATATTTATGTAACAGAACGCAACTAGTATTTATTAATGGATACAAATCATCCCCTATAGATGTAACTTCTGGTGTACCACAGGGGTCAAATCTGGGCCCTCTTCTTTTTCTAATATTCATAAATGACCTTGGTTCAAAATTAAACTGTGATTATGCTTTTTTCGCCGATGATCTAAAAATTTTTCGTAAAATTAAGTCTGTTTCTGATCATCAACTTCTTCAAAATGACCTCGACACACTTAATAACTGGTGTATTGTCAATGATATGCACTTAAATGTTGAAAAATGTTACACTATAAACTTCACTCGGAATAGAATTATAAAGGATTTTTCCTATGTTATTAACAATACCATTCTTAAAAAAGTGTCCTCCATAAGAGACCTAGGAATTACTCTTGATTCTAAATTCATATTTGATGTACACATTAACGACATTAAGTGTAAATCATTTAAAATGATGGGATTTATTCATAGAATATGTAAACCTTTCAAAAATCCTCTATCAATTCTAACCCTTTACAATGCCTTAATTAGAAGTAAACTTGATTACGGAAGTACTATTTGGAATCCACATTATTGCAAGTATGAAAACATTGTAGAATCAGTTCAAAAAAAAATGCTAAGACTGTTATCTTTTAAATGTCAATTACATGAACATCTTAGAACATACGACAAGCGACTTGAATACTTCAAAATCAATACTCTTAAAATCAGAAGGCAATTGACTGATCTAACATGTTTACATAAAATAATTCACGGCCATCTTGATACTTCATTGTGTCTTAGCAATATTGATATAAATGTTCCCAATTCCCACTGTTTAAGACGCCATAATATGTTTCACCTGAATATATTTAAAAACAATATCGCCTATTTTAGCCCTCTGACCCAAATGTGTCGACTATATAATAAGATAGAGTGTGCTGAAATAGATATTTTTGTCGATAATAATTTATATGGATTCAAAAAAAATGCCCTGAGATTGCTGAAAAATATGTGCTAATTTATTATGTACCTATCATTTGTGTCTCTAATTGTGTCTCTTATTTTGCCTCTCTTTAATTATTATTTGAGTAAACTTAGTATTTTAACAATTTCTATTCTAACTGTTTATGTTTTATTTTATCTAAATTTTATTTAAACGGTTACAAAATTTATGATTGTATTATTTGTATTATCTAGTTGATTGTATATAAATTCTTACTTTATTATATAATTCTTATTTGTATAATTAACTGAGTTTTTATAACTGGGTTGTTCTCACATGTGTGTGAACAATCTGTAAAAACCCAGTATAAATAAATAAATAAATAAATGTAATAATGATTTGTCTGGATTTCAGAACGGAGTGGAGCTGATGGGTGAAGATGTGCTGGCGTTCTACACTCGGCAGTGGGAGGAATATCAGTTCTCGTCCAAAGTACTGAACGGTGTTTGCTCCTATCTCAACAGGCACTGGGTCAAGAGGGAGTGCGAGGAGGGAAGAAAGGTACACACTATATATTAATCATTCTTTCATTCTCAGTGCAATAAGTCTATATTGTACGGCACACACACACTTCACAACCCTGGTCTTGAATGAGGTGCATTGTTGTTCCAGGGCATCTACGAGATCTACCAGCTGGCGCTAGTCACCTGGAGGGACAACCTCTTCAAGTGCCTGAACAAGCAGGTCACCAACGCCGTGCTGAAGCTCATTGAGCGAGAGAGGAACGGGGAGACTATCAACACGCGCCTCGTCTCGGGGGTGAGTTATTATTGTCCATGTCCATTACCTCTAGTACTAATTTGGATGATGACCTTCATGGTCGAGGAGTAAGGCTCTTGAGTAGCAATCCGAAGGTCGAGGACTCAAATCCCGGAGTGCGCAACAATAAATTTTATTTGATTAATATGTGTTATTTCACAATTAATTAATTTAAAAATTATATATATATTATATTTGCAGCACATTCTGTTATTTCTCAGGTATAAGACCATTATTCAGAATCGAAATCTTGCTTTAAATGACTTTAGCCCTGTGTGGTGACCCAATCTGAATAACCAGGTACTTCCCCACCTTCCTATTCCCATATCCTTCCCCTTCCCACCACCTCCAGCCTCACAACATTCCCCAATTGGGGTTGCCGGAGCCTCACTGGCTCCAGACAGAACCAGTTGGGACTCTTCAGGGCCATCCATAAATTACGTCACAAGATTTTTCATGATTTTTTTACCCCTCCTCCCCCGTTTCTGTCACACATCGTCACATTTGTGAGACCCCATCCCCCCTAGTGTGATGTCACATATTTTGCAATTTTACGTCTAAAAATAATCAAAACAGTAGATAATTTTCTTTTTACATGTGACGTTACAGAGCTGATGACGCCTCCATACCCCTTGTCACACAATGTTACACTTCTCTACTCCCCCCCCCCCCCCCAGAGAACTGACTGTATTACCACACTATCTTGTTTATGAAAATCATATTTTATGCGCTGCCATACCGTTCTTCCAATTGCGATGAAAATTTGCTGATTTGTTGTGCGCATGCTCGCGATGGTTTCTATATATAATGGTATACTCTGGGATTATGACATTATTTCCTATACCATTCATCCAATTGCGATGAAACTTTGGTAAGTTGCTGTGCGAACACCTGCGAAAGTTTCTATATATAATGGTGAGCTCTGGCATTATGAAATTTGTATGAAAAATTTTACAATAGGTGGTGCGCGAGTTGTTGGAAAAAGAAGTGTATTTCATATGGTTTAGCAGCATGGAGGGATTGAAGGAGGGGGAAGAAAATCCGAGAGGGGGAGGGGAGAAACATTTTCTTTCTTTGAGTGGCATCGCAACGCATGCTATGTACTCGCTAGTTCATAAATAATAATAGTGTGTTAATTGTTTTCCAGGTGATCAACTGCTATGTGGAGCTGGGCCTCAACGAGGAGGACCCGAGCGTGCGCGGACAGAACCTCGCCGTCTACAAGGACTCCTTCGAGGCTGTCTTCCTGGAGGACACAGAACGCTTCTACACCCGGGAGAGCACCGACTTCTTGCGCCAGAACCCCGTCACCGAGTATATGAAAAAGGTGATATAATGGGATCCACTATACAACTACTTTTCAGGAGAGCAAAAACCGTACTCTCAGTATTGCCCTGGTATTTTTATTTTTTTATTTTATTTTTTTTATTCTTCATTTTAAGCACCCGCTAAACCGCCAAAGCAGTTTGTCAGCAGGTCAATTTAACAATATTAATATAACACAAAAGAACAATTATAACAAAAAACCACAATATAGAAAATAGAAACAGAAGAATAACTTTTAAGTAATTACAATACAAAAGCATAAAATACAAAGACAGACAGATATAATACAGGCAAATTACTCATAGTTATATTATACACAAGATGAAACAAAATTCAATATAAAAAGTCTTGATCTATTAGCCATTTTTTCAGTTTTTTTTTTAGATCAGTGGTGCAATTTGATTTGTTTTTTATGTTCATTGGCATCTTATTAAATATGGTAGGGACAAGATAAGCGAATGTCCGTTGTCCGTATTTATTTACAATTTTGGGAATGGACAACCCCAATGGATAACTATTTAGAATTGAAACGCTTGAATCTTCCCCACCTTCCTCTTTCCTATCTCCTTCCCCTCCCCACTACCTTCAGCCTCCCAACATACCTCAATTGGGGATGCCATAGTCCCACTGATTCCAGACAGGAGAAGCTGGGACTCTTATGAGGTATTCATATTAAAAAAAAAAACATTTGGAATTTATACATATAAACATTTCTTTAATCATTTGAGTGCCGATTGTCATCCGGGTGACAATATTTCAAGCATATGCGGCCACATTCGGCACACCACTGGTTAATGCTTAGGTAGGGGAATGGAGTGGTAAAGGTTTTTCCGTGGGATCGCCGTCCAAAAAGGAAAAAGAATTAGTTTTAAAGTAATAATATTCATTGAAGAAGAAGATAACACTGATAATCTAAATGAAAATAGGAAAGAGAACAAGACACAGAAAAATAAAAAGATAATTCATACTCGATTGAGACGAAAATCGTACAAATATTATGTCCATATATTCTTCTTCGCGATATCTGTCAATTTATTAGCTATACATAATATGTTAAATTCTTATAATATGTAAATATGCGAACCATGTAAATATTCCTAAAATTGCGCAACTAATTTAAAGTCACGCGTGCTTTATGAGAACCTATAAGCAAGAAAAAAAAAAATGTGCGTAGCAACGTTGAATTACGGTGTCGATTCATATGTTTGAACTCGGTGTTCAAACATATGAAACAGATTCTTTCTTCGTTAAGATGCGGCTCAGATCACGTGACCTAAAATGGCTGTCACTGAGATATTATATTACATTATTATAATTGTTTAAGCCGTGTATTCACTGAGAAACAATTTAATGTTTCTGAAACATGTGAAACTGTTGTGGTAAACACTACCAACCTTACTAAAAAACCCTGTGAAAAATTTATTCAATTGACAAACGGCCGCAGATATGAAAACATTACTAATTAAAAAAAATTTCATGTAAAGAAATACACACTGTTTACACAGCGTGAGAGGGTAGTTTATCTCTGTTTTAGTAATGATGTCTGAACGAAACTTGGAATTTTCTAAAGTATTTTGAATGTTCTATTGGCTATGGTCGTATTTAGCTCTTGTTAATGCATCAGGGATACAGTATAGCATAACAGTGACGTACCTAATGGCCGCATATTGTTGCAGTATCGGTTTGCGAAGTGAATTTTGGTTTTACGCAATTGAAAATTAAAATGCATAATTTTCCGCGGCCCGAAATGCAAAAAGTTTCCTTTTATAGTAATTAAGCGGATCTAAAAATTTTTTTCTAAAAATTATTAGTAATAAGCGTGGACACTCGTATCGAAAATTTACCCAATGCTTTTTTTACATCGATACTGCATTGGAAGAATCTTTGTCAATATCACCATCAACCAAGAGGTCTTTAGTAATGATGTGCCCCAAGTATTTTAAATTTTTAGATGTGTTTATTTTTTCCTCATAAAGTTGTACGGGGAGCATTTTCTTGGAATTTTTTCCATGGTGGAATGCGATTAGTGTCTTCTTGTTGATTCTTTGCGGCTCTCACTAAAACATATGTTCTTTCCAGGCGGAGCAGCGACTCCTGGAGGAGCAGCGCCGGGTGCAGGTATACCTCCACGCCACCACGCTAGAGCGCCTCGCCAAGACCTGCGAGAGGGTGCTCATTGAGAAACACCTCGAGATATTCCACGCCGAGTTCCAGGTTAATTATTCTTTGTTTCCCTCCGTTGGATTTGTGTGACATGCCCTGTGTGCCGCCTCAACCCTTCTGTTCTCACTGCAAAAGCCAGGAGTAATGTATTAAAAAGGTTCTAAGTGATGCCGTCAGATGCCAGCAGGGAAAGTGCTAGTGCTGCGGGGTACGTAAACCAGTTGTTATCAAGAACCTAAAGTTCTCCACAGAACTAATAGTGTTTGAATGTAAATAGTACCCAATTACAACAGGTAACATGGAACATGCCGTCTCAAACCCGACCCAACTCAGCCACTGTAAATTCTGTCCTCCATCAACAAGATATGGTGCAATTTGGGAGGCATATATAGATACTGCCACCACAGGAACCATTTATTGAATAACCAACACTCTGCCATAGGTCACCCCAAGTGGTTGGCTATGTTTGGCGACTAAGCAGGGGTGAGGTTTATCTGGATCTTGGCGGCAGATGCGTCTGCCCACCAACTGCCTGGTAGGCCGGATCGGGAGAGACTGGTTGAGGGAGACCTTTTGATCTCTTCAGCAGGACTCTCTCAGAACATCGTCTTAGCCCAGTGGGAGGGATAGATTCACATGTTTGTCATTCCTGGACATATTGACCCTCAGATTCCTACCTTTTTCCTCCCCGGAACTTCCCCTCCTTCCTTTCCTAAAAAGACTCAAGACTCCACACAGCATCTGAAGTGAATTTTTTTCCTCAGGGCCTCTTGTGTGGAGGTAAAGCAAAAAAAAGTCTGCTCTGTTGATTCCCCAATGGAACGAATGGGGTCCACAGGGCGGAGTCTGAGGCCCAATCCATAGATCTATGTTATCCAAGTGGTTCGCCTTTGAACTCCCGCCCACCATACCAAACAAGAAGAAGCTCCTTAACATTAATACATATGTACGGGACAGGCACTGTAGTCGCCAGCCGCACAGACGATGAAGTGGGAAGTTCCCGGCTGGCCTTTTCGACACCTAGGGAGAAAAAAGGGTAGGGAGAGGGAAAAGTGGGGAGATTGTAGAAAAATGGAGTAAATGTAGGGACAAAAGGTCGATGTGAGGGGAGAAAGGGGGGTAGAGAGTTACAGGGGAAATCTGCGCCTTGAAAAACACGTTTGAACAATTGTAATGCGTAGTCTTCTGGGTGAGTGGTTCGGCCAGGGCCAAGAAGAAGTCCAAGGCGTCCAGTGGTTCGAACGGAGAAGGCAGAAGAGATGGTGAGATGCTGGTGTGGTGATGAGATCTTTTGCTCTAACGATCTAGCGCTCTACCGGCCGTATATAAAGGGCTTAGCGGCGGGAGTCTGCCCATGCCAGGCCTTTCTTCATCTCAATTCTACGAACTGAGATGAAATTCTTGGAATTTGGCCGTTAGAAACTTTAAACGCTACTGCGTTCGTTTCGCTGTTGCGTAACGAAGCCAAAAACGCCACAGTGTCCCATTTTGCCTTACTCTCCATGCTTCTCTGATACTTTGTTTATTTTGTGAGTTTGCACATTAAATTTACAGGGTTTTGCATTACAGTTACAGTGAAACCCTCTTAAGAAGTTTTCCAAGGGACCGGAATAAACCAACTTCTTAAGCAGGAAAACCTTATATGTGGGAAAAATTAAGCCAATTTTGAGCCAAGGGACCGAAAAAACCAAACTTCTTAAGCCACGAAACATCTTAAGAGGGAACTTCTTAAGAGGGTTTCACTGTATTTACAGGGCGTTACAGAGCCAATTTGCGCAAATTGAATATGAACAGTCTGCACAAATTGGGTACATGGAAGACAGGGTTTGCACAGATTTTATATTTGTGCAAAACCGTTTTATAAATAACAAAGGATACATGGTTTGATTTTTATGCAAATGTAAATAACAGAGGTTTGCGCAAATTGGACCTACGCGAAGGTTTGTATAGGAACGGCTTCACACAGATCGAATTTGCGCAAAGGAAAAAGTTAATCAAAATAAAGGAAAGGTGTGTAGGTATAGGTATGTACACATAGAAATAAATGAAAGTAGTGTGTAGGTGTAGGTATGTACACAGAGGGGGTGGGGTCAGCTTTGTTTTTTTGTCTTAGGCAGACTGCTTTAACCCCTGATTAAATTTATTATTTTTTAAAAGAACATTACATTAAACTATATTCAAATTATCTAAAGGCTAACATATAAACAATATGAGTTACATTTATTCATTTATTTATTACATAATATTATATTTAAGGTCATCATGTATACCTTTTCAGAAAATTAGTTGAATTAACTTTCTGTTTGACCAATTTCAGAATCTGCTGGACATGGACAAGAATGTGGATCTGGGCAGGATGTACTCGCTGGTGGCGCGCATCACCGACGGGCTGTGCGAACTGCGTCACCTGCTCGAGGCACATATCGCTGCCCAGGGGCTGCAGGCCATTGACAAGTGCGGCGAAAGCGCTAACAATGTGAGTCTACTCGTTACTCATTCATTCATTGTATTCCTCATCAGGATTCTTGTAGTCATTTGGTAGAATCATGCTGCCAGCTCTTTCAACCCGGCTCCACTGAACTATCTGCAGAACAGACCCAGCATACCTACAATGCATTATAATCGGTTAGCATATCTATTAACATTCCATTGTCAATCTGTGATGTACTGTAAATTCCTCTGATTAGCAATACAATTCTGATTCTGATTAACTAATGAATATCTAAGTGGGCTTGATGTCCGTTCTAAAGGATGCTCTCTGTTAATCTGCGGCGGGGGAATCTTTCACTGAAGATGTTCGCCTGTAGATAGGATATGATCAGCTATCTTCATAAGCGTTCGGGTATTAGACCGAAAC
Source organism: Limnephilus lunatus (assembly GCA_917563855.2). Lineage (NCBI taxonomy): Eukaryota > Metazoa > Arthropoda > Insecta > Trichoptera > Limnephilidae > Limnephilus > Limnephilus lunatus. The sequence goes on along the minus strand of OU830596.1, from coordinate 2,569,528 downwards.
ATCTGACAGTTGTCTCTATCATGTAATACTACCAAATACATCTATTAGGACATTTGACGGCCGGCGTAGCGCAGCGGTAAAACGCTTGACTCGCGCACCGAAGGTCGCGGGATCGAATCCCGGCATGGCAAATAAATTTTATTTGATTAATTTGTGTTATTTCACAATTTATTCATTTAAAATAATAAATAGTATATTCTCTCTCTGTATCATCGCCCTGGTGTAAGACCACCATTCAGAATTGAAACGTTGCTTGAAACGGCATTAGCCATGTTTGGTGACCAGATCTGAATAGCCAGGTACTTCCCCACCTTCCTCCTCCCTATCTCCTTCCCCTCCCCACCACCCTCAGCCTCACAACATACCCCAATTGTGGATGCCATAGTCTCACTGGCTTCAGACGGGAGCAGTTGGGACTCTTGCGAGGTATTCATGTAAAAAAAAAAAATCTTAAAACTTCACGTACCTACATATTCTAACAACATCTGTTGAGAGACATTGAAACTAAATATATATTTGCAAACACTACACAATCTAATTACGGTACGAGTACATTAGTATTAAAAGTAATGAACAAATGATCTTTCTGATTCCAGGATCCCAAGGTTTATGTGTCAACAATTCTGGAAGTTCACAAGAAGTATAATGCTCTGGTGCTGATTGCTTTCAACAATGATTCTGGTTTTGTGGCTTCGCTGGATAAGGCTTGTGGAAGGTTCATTAACAGTGAGTAAACTTACTTTTACATCAACAAGCACTCAACCACGGAGATTACATTGAAACTCTAGTTGAATATTATTATATGTATAACTTGAGATAGGCCGATGCTTCTATTCAATTAAAAGTCAATAGTCAACAACAATATCAGGACTGAGTCATTCAGAGACTCGCTTTTACTTAGATTGCACGCAGTTGGCAATATTTCCTCAGAAGTAGTAGAGGTGTTCAACTGCGTGGAATATAGTTATATTAAGGCTATACCTCAATAATAATAATCAATGTTAGCATAATTATTACTGCTACTATTAGATGGGTTCTACATAATTTAACCCGTCTGCTTGTTTAGGAATAAATACATCCCAAAACAAGTAATCGCGTTATACTTTCATAAGACCAAAAACGTCCCGAGCGACCTTACATTTTAAAAGCTATATATCTCTCTTTCTCTAATGCAAACATGTATTTTTCTTTTAACCAGAAAGATAACGAAATAATGCTTCTTATTGTCTTTGAAATATGAAAGCTATCTTGCATGGAGGCTTCCGAATTGTGAAGTGAGAATAAATTGAATCAAGCAGACGGGTTAAGTAGCATATTTTACTTCACGATCGCTGTTGCATAAAATTATTATGTATATCACATGCGTATATACGCCCGTATAGGCTTATATTAACCTTTGAACGCCTGTGTGCCGAGTGCAATAAAGGTAGCCCACTGCCCAAGCATTTTTTGTGAAATATTATAATTATTTTAATAATAAATCAATGTAATCGGATTGCGAAATGCACCATAATAACCGGTCCCTTATGGGACATGAACATGTTGGGCATTGAACCACGCAAATCCGCAGTCCATCAGATGGACAATGAAACAATATTAATATGAAAGTTCACCCACGTACTACTGCAAATCGTAGCTTGGTGACAGTCAGCATGCTTTAATGCCTTATCTCCCTTCATTTCTATTATAAGGCTGTTTGTAATGTTAATGTTGTTTCAATTTTCAGAGGGTAACGCGGTGACGCGCAATGCTAGTTCGTCCTCCAAGAGCCCCGAGCTGCTCGCCAAGTACTGCGACCTGCTGCTGAAGAAGTCCAGCAAGAACCCCGAGGAGGCGGAGCTGGAGGACACTCTGAACCAAGTGGTGAGCGCTTAACCTAATTATTTTTGTATGGTGTCATGTAAACACTGTGTAGTCCTTATGTGTATGGCGTCTGAGGGATCTGTATAATAATAGTTGTGTAATAAAAATTAACTAACTAAACATCACGTCCTTTTCCCACAGGGGTAGGCTCTCTTTCAAATACCATGACTTTAGACTTACTCACATTCATCATTAACTCTTTCTTCATATATTCTTCATTCATCCTAAACACGATAGACTGTAGATCTTCCAAACTGTTAGAAATAAGCATCGTATCATCAGCATGCAACAGACAACATACTTTCAGATTACTCAATAACTATAACTTAATAATAATGATTTAATTGTGTCTGTTCCAGATGGTGGTGTTCAAGTACATCGAGGACAAGGACGTGTTCCAGAAGTTCTACAGCAAGATGCTGGCCAAGCGCCTGGTCCAGCACATGTCGGCCAGTGACGATGCAGAGGCCTCCATGATCTCCAAGCTGAAGCAGGCCTGCGGCTTCGAGTACACCAGCAAGCTTCAGCGCATGTTCCAGGTACAACAAACCCTAGGTGCAATATTGTGCGCTGTTGGTAGATGCTAAATTAGATTATGGTGTTCCACTGAACCGCACTATTTAAAAAACACACAATAATCTTTTTATATTTGGGTAATCTTGCAAATAATCTATGAAAAGTGGGCAACATTAATTAATGCTTGCCTCGTATTGTGCTAATTATTTTTCTCTGTGCTTCTCAGGACATTGGCGTTTCCAAGGATCTCAACGAGCACTTCCGGAAGCACCTGGCCGAGTCCAAGGAGCCACTGGACATAGACTTCAGCATCCAGGTCTTGTCTTCTGGATCCTGGCCCTTCCAGCAGTCCTTCTCTTTCCAACTGCCCACCGAGGTAATTTTACTGATAATAGGCTCATGTTAAGACTCAAAGTAACTGAAGAGTCTACAAGATGGCGTAGGAATGTGATTGAAGCAAGCGGTAATAATAAGTGTATTCGCGCAGGACCGCAATGGTCGCAAGGGTCCTTCCACCCGCAATCACACAGCGTACGGTTTGCCAGCTCAGTTTGGATCAGAATGGAAATGGCGACCAAAATGGTCACTGAGCATCGGGCGCGCGCGCATATGCTGCTGTGAGCAGGTCGGCCAGTGACTATCACTTGCTGTGGCGAAAATGCGAACCACTATTGCTGCGGAATTTTAAGCTGAATTGAATTGTTGAAAGTTCATTAAATAATTCAAATTAATGAACATACAAGTACAGAAAAACTTTGGCCATAACTTTCTTAATCAGACTCCATATTTGTTGTACTTAAGTAAGCTATAATAATTGTAATTGTTTTGCAGTTGACAAGATCAGTCCACCGTTTCACCACATTCTACTCCGGCCAGCATTCGGGAAGGAAACTCAACTGGCTGTACAACATGAGTAAGGGAGAACTGGTCACCAACTGCTTCAAAAACAGGTCGGTTCAACCAGGAATTACCATTAAAATATGTACTTGTTAAACTTGTAACATAAGTGAACCTGGAGAACTATGTTGTAGGAAGGGGGAACTACAGAGGTGAGCAAATCATTCCACAGCCCGCTGGACTAGTAGAAGCGACCCTTGTCGTGTTACAAATGTCGGACTTTTGGAATGTTACAATTGTCGGAAATTTGGCATGTTTCCTGACTGCACAGACGTCAAAGGAATCAATATCGCTAGTTCCTCAGAGCATTTTTCACTGTGGACAGCATTCCTGTCTGATGTCTGTGCTCTAAAGATTGCAAATTGTTGGTTAAAATTGGTGGAAAGCTATTAAAGCCTACTTACTACATAAACCTTTTCTTCAGAAATTTTGGGGCTTCAGACCAGAAATGGCCTCTAAATTCAACGGTAGATCGTACTGTTAAGAAATGAACTATACATAGTTTCGAGAGATTAAAAGGTCTCCTTTAACCAGTCTCTTTCGATCCGGCCCGCCACAAAGAAAATGGGCAGACGCATCCGCCACCAAGATCTAGAAAAACTTCGTCCCATGAACCTGGGCACCCCTGCTAAGTCACCAAACATAGCGAACCACTTATAAGTAGCAGTCACTGGGGTGACTTATGGCAGAGGTGTTGGTTTTCCAATAAATAAATGGTTCCCGGGGCGGCGGTATCCATATCGGCCCCCCAACTTGCTAATTTCGGTTCTGGGTCAGTCCTGTATAACTCTGGTTCGTGGAACTCTAAAACTCAGATTTATTTGAATTTAAGTATCATGTTAAAAACTGCAACTGTCTGTTTGAAGCTTTTAGTCAAGCAGTGAAATACTAATGGAACGCTTTAACCCGTCTGCTTGTTTAGGAATAAATACATCCCAAAACATGTAATCGCGCTATACTTTCATAAGACCAAAAACGTCCCGAGTGACCTTACATTTTAAAAGCTATATATCTCTCTTCTTCTCGTGCAAATATATGTATTTTGTATTTTAACCAGAAAGAGAACAAAATAATGCTTCTTATTGTCTTTGAAATATAAAAGCTATCTTGCATAGATATTTTACAATCTCGATCCAAAGTGACAGTTTGTCCGGTTTGGCGCGATACCGAGGCTTCCGAATTGTGAGGTGCGAATATATTGAACCAAGCAGACGGGTTAACATTCTGTTCTTTTCACAAGTCTGTGCTAGTGTTGTTATATTCACGGGACCCCCATAACACGGTCATGAGCCTAGCGTGGTAGTCGAAAAATCAACTAATGATGTAGCCATAAAAGCAATGAATAAAGAAATTATAAAAAAAAAAAAAAAATTGGCAATATGTGTAATTTGAAATGTGTATGGTTCCAGGTACACTCTACAGGCGAGCACGTTCCAAATGGCCGTACTGCTAAGGTTTAATGACAACACCTCCTGGACACTACAGCAGTTGCACCAACACACCGGAATCAAACATGATTTCCTTATGCAGGTGAGCAAAGCAGTCGGCTGTTCTTCAATTATTAATTGTCTGACATGTACATCAATTTTACCTGCTATCAGTGCTTAGTTTTTCTTTCATTTAAGCTAAAACCGTTTCGAAATCCATTTTTCTGTCAACCTCCGCTTGACGGCATCACTCGTTGCCAGGAAATTCAAAATTTTATTTTAACTTCCGCTCTTTATTTTTATAATAATAATAATATTTGGCTAATTTATATAGCGCCGTTTTCGTGAAAAATCACCTCAAGGGCGCTGGTTTCATCCAGTAGAGATCATAAAAGTGTCAAACTATCCTTCACAAATTTTTGGTTAAATGGCTAAATTACACAATTCAAGTAAAACCTCAAATTGTAATATTTAATCACTGAAGACAATATTACCAACTATCAATCAAAAAGATACGCCCGCCTCTAGGAATTGAACCCAGGACCTTAGCCTTGCTGGAGCACTGCTCTACCACTGCACTAACTGGACCCTGTCTCCTTCGGTCGTATTTATAACCGTACCAGGAGGCCCTGAGAAAAATAATTTCCCACAGGGCCTATGTCATCTAAGATGCTGTGTGGGGGGTCTTTTTGAGGAGAGGAAGGAATGAACATTGGTCTTAAAGAGACCCTTGTTGTAGGAAGGAGGAAACACAACGGCCGGCAAATCGTTCCACAGCCGAGCTGTTGAAGAAAAAAGGTTGAAAAAGCGATTCATTCTCATGTGACCAATGTCAACCGTGTACATATGTTGGGCAAGCGATTGGCTTGATTCCCCACTATGCACCGGTGCCGAAGGGATCAATGACGCTAGTTCCTCGGAGCATCTTCCATTGAAATATCGGTAAAAAAAGGACAGCATTCCCACCCGACGCCTGTGTTCTAAAGATTGCAATCCGTCTATTAAATTAGGAGAATCTATCAGACGGACCGCCTGTTTCTGCAGTCAAGGGTTTTTTCAGGTATTTGGGACTCCAGAGCAGAGGTGGCTGCCAAATCCAACCGTGGGGAGCATCTGCGGGCCCTGTACAGTACGCCCAGTTTTTGAGAGACTAAATTAACTCTGGCTTCGATGAAACCAGAAGTTCCCTCTTAGAAGTTTTCATGCTTAAGAAGTTTGGATTTTCAGTCCCTTAAAACCTGAATGGCCAATTTATCCCACTGATAAGATTTTCCCGCAGAAGAAGTTTTATTTTCCGGTCTTTTGGATAACTTGTTGAGTTTCACTGTATTCTAAATTATGAATAAATTTCACGGTATTCTAAATCGTCTGGGAGAGACAATCATCCGTTAAAGACTGATTGAATTTGGATCGCTTGTATTGAGGACTGTTCATTAAGGTGGGTCACCACTGTATTGGGAAAAAATAAATTATTTTGATTAGTCTAATAGTGATAAATTAAATGAAGATATAAAATTTCATAATTTTTTTAATAATATTTCGATATCATCTTCTTCCTCCGGACTGACTTTGAAATTTCACATAATGGAGAAAAACCCACCCTTCTTAAATCTTAAAAAAATGTTAGATAAACCATTAAAATTGAACTATTTTTCAATAAAACACGAAATAGAGGGAATATTTTGATTTATTTATTTAAAAAATGTAAGAATATAATTCAAATTATCTCATGGCAGTTTATTCAAATACCAGCAAAATCTTTCTTACTCTCAAATTTTGGCTTTATTTTGCGAGACTCAAACTTTGGACTTTTTGTAAATGATTTAGTAAATATAATATATAGCTACATTTGCTATGGAAGATTACAAAAAATATTGTTTAAAGGATACTTAGTAACTTTTATATATACTAGAAATAACCCCTTAAAATGAAAATTTTCATACCTTTGAAGTGAATCCGGAGGAAGAAGATTGTATCCGAAATTTGAAAAATTTTAAACACGTCATTTTGTACTCATTTGGCACCCTTTTATCGCTCTTAGAATTTAAAAATAATATATTTTTTTAAATGATCCACCTTACTGATCATCTTCTACTCTCCCCTCCCTCGTATTGCCCAACAGTTCCATTTGCAGATATTAATTAGCAATAATGAAAAGTATTAACACTGTTTGTAAAAAAATTTCAGGTTTTACAAATACTGCTGAAGGCCAAATTACTCGTTTGTCAAGATGATGAAAATGAACTCACGGAAGCTTCCGTTATAGAATTATTCACAGGATACAAAAAGTAAGTTCAAATTAATAAATTAATCTCAACTATAAGTCAGATGTTTGTTTGATATCAGTTAGAAACACCCCAACAATTAGATTTGGCATCATGAAATTTACATACTCTTTTCTGTCTGAGTTTTTCAAGGAACTTCAAATTTCACAGCTGTTTTTAGTTACCTGTGTTGTTTCCTTCGTGAGACATAGAGCTTTGAAATTTCCATTTAACCGTAAAGATTATCTATTTATTTAGGAGTGTGATTTAAAGAGTGTTTTTGTTGTTGGTTTGATTGCAGTAAGAAGCTCCGGGTGAACATAAACATTCCATTGAAGACAGAACTGAAGGTGGAACAGGAGGCAACCCACAAGCACATCGAGGAAGACAGGAAGATGCTCATTCAGGTATGCAAATACAGTGAAACCCGAATTTTACATCCCCAGATTTAACGTTTTCCCGCCAATTACGTGTAATTATTTCGGTCCCGATATATTTTAGTACATTTACACCCCCTTTTTACGTTTTTTTTCCCGCAATTTACGTCGAAAATGTTCAAAATATGTGAGTTACGCGCGCTTGACACGGCCGAGCAGTGATTGGTCGGCAAACTGCGCGAAACGTGGTGATTGGCCGACATCTTTCCATTTTTAGCCGGCCGTGATTGGTCGGCGTACTGCTCGCAACGCGGCGATTGGCCGACATCTTTCAACTTTAGCCATGTGTAAAATGCTACAGCATCTGTCAGTTTGTTGATTTACGCATCTGTCATTTGGTTTTGACTCGATTTGTGATTTGAGACGCTTTTTTCCGACATTATTCGTGATAATCATTTACACACAGTTTTTACGTTTCTTGTTTCGTTTTCGTTAAGTTAATTACGTTCGTAATGTCTCAACAAAGAAGAACTGTCAGTTCAGTGCGAGAAAAGGAACATTCTCGAGAAAGTTGATAAAACAAGTTGGTTAGTTTTAAATTGAATCGGTTTACACTAGAATGTCGTATTTTTACAAATTTACTTCGTACATATGAATTTAAATGGCCGGCTGCGGCGGAAATCGGCTGCAAAAATTCGATTTATGAGGAAATTTATCATATTTTTACAAATCAGCCGCGAAAATTTGATTTACGCGGACATTATGCGGAATTTTTACAAATTTATTTCAAAGAGGTATCTAAATTTAAAGTCGGCCGCGAAATTTCGATTTATGCGGAAATATTTCGTATTTCGACGAATTTACTTAGAATATCTATACCCCCAGTATTGAAGAAAAGAACATTTTATTTTTTCTGTTCTAATTCTTTTTCAATCATGTATACACATTTAAAAGTTTCGTCTTGAAAGCAAACAATGCTGGAAAAATAGATTTTAAGACCCTCGATGTACTTTATTGCTTCTTCTTTTGTTGGAATAACATTTTTCTCTTCATATACATGATTATATTAATAAAAAATAAAATTTAAAGGGTTCTTTTCTTCAATTCACCAATATACTTACATGATTAAATAAATAAAAAACAAAATTTAAAATGTTCTTTTCTTCAATACCCCCCATTTACATTTTCCCTCCGTTTAGGTTTTTTTTTTTCGGTCCCTTAAAAAACGTAAAATTGGGGTTTTACTGTATGTAAAGGATACCACTCTCACTGGTTACTGCCATATACTGGCAATACCCTGGCAATTAGACTGGCCGCATCCCCCACTCTTATGACAACCCCACACAGGAGGCCCCGAGGAAAATAATTTCCCTCAGAGCCTGTAATTTTTGGGGATGCTGTGTGGAGGGTCTTTTTGAGGAGAGGAAGAAGTGAACATGGGTCTTATACTGTGAGAGAGAGAGGAAATACAGATGCCGGCAAATAGTTCCACAGCTGAGCTGTTGAACTCAAGAACGAGTCATAGATACAAATGTCAATGCTTTGGAAAAACTTTACTACACTTAATTCTGTTTTTACATTTTCAAAAAAATAGTACATAGCAACGTAGTAATTCTATATGGATAAGTTCCATGCATCCACATATAGACTTACCTAAGGATTTTTTTCTGGATTTGTTCTAGCATATTAATATATATAGTTTGGTGCGGAGTCCACACACCACTAGCATACTCTAGCTTACTTGTTATGACACCACCGAACATGACTAACATTGTTATTATATATTACTAGCTGGGTTACCCGGCTTCGCTCAGGACAATAAGAAAGTGTTCTGGAATGTTGCACAATGATGTTCCCGATTCCCTATTCCTGATCATTCCACGATATACTCCGCCACTCCTTCCACAACTTTCTACAGCTATATGGAACCTTCTAGAACTTTCCGGAAGACTGTTCTAGATATTTCAAGAGGGCGAAACTTTCAGCCCTTATATCTTTAAAAGCACGCCCTTTAGGTAAAAACGGATACCCTTATTCCCTAGGGGGGGATAGAGATCTACCACACCATATAACTCCCTTGATCGAACCGGGACTCGTTTCTGAGTTTTTGCGAGCTGCACGTTTTTTTGGACTTTCTTTTATAATATATGCCATATTCAAATAAATAAAATGTTACTCCTAACATGTCCTTTCCCGTGCGTTCCCCTCCAGCGTTCCACTTCCACCTTCCCCACCACCGCTCTCCCGACCCGCCAACCCCCCTGGCACTGCATTTCTTGACTCCTCTCCCGCCCGGCCCGTAGCCGAAACTTTTTTCTAATACTAACAATTTTAAACTCGTGATATCTGTATAATTAAATATCCGAATTGAAAAATTCAAAAAGTTAAATAAAGGTATTGAAGCTGTCTTGAATATGAAGTAATTTATTTTGATAAGGATTAAAACCAAGATACAAATAAAGAGCCTTTTCTATCGGCAACATTAAAATTAAAATTTTAAAATAAAAGAATACTTATTGTGGCATAACCATAATAGTTAGACATATGCTGGCGCGACCTTTTTTGTTAATAATGATGTGTTCTATAAAGTCGTCCTACATTATTTTATTCTATCATCAATGGTTTTCGCAGCGCACGCGATTTAAAGAATATTTTAGGTAATTTTTTTACACCCTGGGTTACATTATTGAAGTTTTAGTAAGGATCCCTAATTTTTTTGAAAATATAATATAGCCTATGACACCCGGGGATAGTGTAGCTTCCCAACAGTGAAAGAATTTTTCAAATCGGCTCAGTAGTTTCGGAGCCTATTCGATGTAAACAAACACACAAACAAACAAACAAATCTTTCCTCTTTATATAGTGTGTTAGTTATACACGGTGTCTGGAAACTCGTAGTACAAGCGGAAAACTGGTGAACCTACATCACATAGAGAACCCAAATAAACATACAAATTTTCTATTTAAGCATTTTTACATTTAAAATTTAAAAAAAATATATAAAATGTATTTTTTCGGCTACTTTAGGGTTAATAAATTTTAAATTCGAAACGGGCGGCGGGCAAAAATGTACTCTACTTAAAAGCAATACGAAAGATTTTCAGCAAATAAAGTATACACGCTACTTGACTTAGTACTGGACCAATTCGAACAACCCTTGTGAGAGAAATTATAAGCATAGGTGTTAACCTACTTACATTACGAAGAAATGTTCCGAGGAAAGGTAATCCAAAAACTTAAACACTATGCACATCATAAAAAAATACATTAACATGTAATAATATTCTGCGTTGGTATTATTCCATTGTAATACACAATAATTAATCATCGTTATTAATATGAAAATGGCACAAAATAATTCACAAACACACTTTGTTTTAAAGTTTTATTAACAAAACGGTAAAAAGATGTCAACGACATCAATCAAACGCGTGACAGCGGGAACTAACTTTGAACTTGCCCGAACCTGCCAAAACAATGCAAGGAAGCGGCCATGTTTTAAGGGCCTTTCACACGACCCGATTTGTAGTCACTTCAAGCAGGCACTGCAGCATGCAGGGCAGCAACCCAATTTGCAGAGAGTTCTTAGGTTTTGTTAGTCTGACTTTAATGACTTTAAATTTCAAAATGACTTTAATTTTTTTAACTCCAAATAAGATCGGGTATCTCTGGTTAAAATCTCTCGGGTACGTGCGGTTATACCCTGATTAAATCTATAATTTTTGAATTATAAAATTTTGTCACGCAAAATAAAAAAAAACAAAATGAATAAATTATTTAGTTTTTACCATTTTTATTGTTTATAAAAACCGAATGTTTCGTAAGCAACGCTTATTTCTTCGGGGTTTTAATAATACTAATTTTTAAATAATAGACATAGAACATGGTGTCAAGGAAAAATAACAGACATAGGACTAATAATAAACATAGACAACGGTAACAATGGAAAAAATGAGAAAAGGTTGGTACAATATGGAACAATTTAATTGAAAAAAGTTTTAAAAATGTCCCACCTTACGTATTTTTCTAACTTAAATTACCGATAACGAAAAAAAATAAAAACACACGCATATTTTATTAGGCAAATTTATTATAAACATTATTAACCACTTATTTTATGTTGTTTCTTGCATAAAATTAATAAAAAAAATCCCACAATTTCACTTTTTTTTCAGATTGTGGCCGGAAACTTAAGTTTCTTAAAGGTGTACATCTTTTTATTATTTTGAGGTTAACTTTTAGTTTCGAATTTAAAAAGTGGCGTTGTATTCTAACACCGCACCGTTTAGATCACAGATTCTCAACCTCTTTTTCCCACCGACCACTTTGAGAATATTTTTATTTCTGGCGCCCCCTATCCGAAACAGCGATAGGGGGCGTAATGGGATACCATGACAGGGTTAAATTTGCCACAACGAAAGAGGCGTAACGGTACACCACCACCACCACGACAAAGGGGGCGTAACGGGATATCACGATGGAGCTACATTTGCCGCAACGGAGGGGGCGTAATGGGATAGGGAAATTATTTTTGTGAATGGATGGCCCCTAATGGGATAGGGTGGGATGGGTTTCTCTGGGTCTCCTACCACCCCCCTGAAAGTCTGAAACGCCCTCAATTTTCTCCTTTAATTGTACCGCCCCCCTGAATTGTCGCCCCCTTATCGCCCACGTTGAAAATCTATGGTTTAGATCTCGCCGCAAATAATTTTTGTCGGAAATATCACACAAGCATCGAAGGTCCTTGAATAAATCAAAAATTTCTACCCAAACTTCTTTTTCCTTTTCAAGCATGATGAGTAAAATAATAATATTTATATCCTAATCGCTGTACTGGTACAAGTCGCTGTCAATGACGTGTCGTAACATGTCCATTCCAGCAGATTGGTCGCAAGTTGGAGGCGGACCCTCTGCGGCTGACCCGACAGAGAATTCGAAGAAGGTAAATAATAATACGGCAGGCGGTTCTGACTACTACCCACCCAATTTGCAGGGACTCTGCGGCAGATTCCCTGCATGCAGCGCCGTGTGGAGAGCCCTTTAATTATTAGTTCGTCCGTATGGTATCTGTTTACGAAATATCGAAAACGCTATCTCGTCTCTTCTTTCACGTGTTGATTGTACCTAGCGTAGAAAGAGAAAGAGCTAATTTTGCATTGTTATTTTAACAGAAGCTGCGAATATGTAGTAACAGCTGTGTTTAACCGTGGAACGAGCGAATATTTTATTTTTATGTTGAATTAATTGATGGGCAATTTCAAAATTATGCTTTAAATACCGATTTCTTTGTTTGGTTTTCTTTTAAATTGTTTTTATTAGTTAGGTACTATGATCGTCGGTAATAATTTACAAGAATTTGATCAAAAAAAAAATCAACTTCTGACTCGATTTTCTCGAAAACGAAAGCTCAAATCAAAAAAAGTTATACCACAAAATCGACTCCAAATGTGATGGGGAATCCCCAGTTTCCCGCTTGTACTACGAGTTTCCGGACACCTTGTATATTATGATGCCTAACCAGGTGGTGTCTCTATAGTCAACTGTGTGCTATCTGGAAAAGTCCAGATTCAACATAATGTGGTTGGATACTTAGCAGGATTGCCTGGGTATAATGAATAATGTATTGTTGCAGGCTGCGATAGTCCGCATCATGAAGACGCGCAAGGTCCTGAAGCACCAGCAGCTGGTGGCCGAAGTACTCAATCAGCTCTCCTCCAGGTTCAAGCCCAGGGTACAGGTTATCAAGGTGACCCGCACATTTAATACATACTCCTTTATTACTAGTTACCAGCGTCAAATTGATTAATGATATAGTAAAACACGTAAAATTTCTTTCCATTTAATTTATTTTTTTACCGTAACCGGTTTCAGCTTGTTAAAGCCATCTTCAGACTGTTCTGGACCAGTCTTAAGATGACTGTTCTGAAAAATTAAGATAATGTTGATAGCTCTTACTTGATGTACGATACAGTTAAATATGACCGAAGGGAATAGGGTCCAGCTTAGTGGTTAGAACAAAGCCCCGGCAAGGCTAAGATTCTGGATTCAATTCCTAGATGCGACTGTATCTCTTTTGATTGAGAGTCACTAAAATTGTCTTCAATGCTTTAATATTACAATTTAAGGTTTTACTCATTATATTATTCCAAAAATAAATAATAAATGTTTTTTTTTTCAGAAATGCATAGACATTCTAATAGAAAAGGAATATCTGGAGAGAACAGAAGGGCAGAAGGACACTTACAGTTACTTGGCGTGATGGAACAAGCACCACAAACCTAACCCCCACCACACTACCAACCTCCCTCTCCCCAACCTATACTTACCTTCACACACCCTTACATCATAACCAACCAACCAAACAAACAAACTACCATCAATTAATCACTATTATAAGGTTGCTATGTTGGCCCCTTGGATTTGCGATAATAATATTTAATATTTGGCTAATTTATATAGCGCCGTTTTCGTGAAAAATCACCTCAAGGGCGCTGGGCGATGTTCATTTACTGCACTGTTACGTGATAGTAGGCTCTAAAGAAAGCTAGTTTAGAGCTCATAATCTCGTAGCAATGGCAAGCGATAATGGGCTCTGAAAGAAGCTAGTTTAGAGCTCATAATCTCATGGCAATGACAAGCGATAATGGGCTCTAAAGGAAGCTAGTTTAGAGCTCATAATCTCAAGGCAATGTGAAGCGATAATGGGCTCTAAAGTAAGCTAGTTTAGAGATCTTTATCTCACAGCAATGTTAAGTGATAATAGGCTCTAAAGTAAGCTAGTTTAGAGCTCATAATCTTACAGCAATGTCAAGCGATAATGGGCTCTAAAGGAAGCTAGTTTAGAAATCTTTATCTCAAAGCAATGTTAAGTGATAATGGACTCTAAAGGAGGCTAGTTTAGAGCTCATAATCTGCATAGCAACGTCATGCGATAATGGGCTCTAGAGGAAGCTAATTTAGAGATCATTATCTTCTCATGATAGTGCCGTATCAGATAGAACCGGGTTATCTCGATAGCAAGATTATATCTGACAGCAATTTCGGTTCTACGACAGTTGATCCCCGATGATTGGCCCCCAAACGCATACTTATGTACAATATGCAGTCGGTTTAGGAAAATACCGTATACTGATTTTCACAAAATATGACTAAGAATTCCCGGAGGGGTTTGCAGAGAGGATGTATACATATTTTAAAAACATATTTGTAAAACATATTTTCATTCAAATGCATCAAGGATAAAACTACTTGTCTAATATACTGTATATATATACCAGCGTATAAGTATAAAAAATCGACACTGTAAATAAATTGGTTTCATATTCATACCAACTTATTATAAACCGCTCAGGCTAATTTTTTCATTTTTTGGAACAATTCTAAAAGGTCGTATCTCTCTTACTATCATGGTTAGAAATATGATTTGAAAAAAATTTATGAAATTTTTTATTCTTTATTTTCACATGAAACGACAAAAAAGTGAATTGACGATAATGTTTATAGTACATTTGCCTGTTTGCCATTTGTATGTTTTATTTTTTCTTATCAGTAATTTTAGTTAAAAAGCATAAAGCGAGCCATTTTTAAAACTTTTTTATGTTAGCATTCATAATTTTTATAATTCAAAATTTATGTGTTTATTTTGAATTATAAAATTTGAATGTGTATTATTTTATCACCTTTCAAAAACAGTTTTTAGTTTTCGGATGCATTCAGAAATCTTACATTTATTTTGATTTTATTGCGGAGTAAAAATATTTTGACCTTGCAACAAAATAGGCTTGAGGGGTTGAAGTGGATTTTAGGTTTGTCGGGGATTAACTGTCGGGTTACCAGCAATTTGATGATAATATGGAGTGACTCAATGCTCTGGCTCTGGCTCTGGCATTATCAAATCTCAATCTAGCTGAGTCATACTTGTATAAGATCTGTACTGTACATGTGTATTCATTATTTAATTTACTGATCATTTTGCATTACAGGCCAATTGTGCAATCAACATTCGTTGACTTGATATGGAATCAATTCCATACGTAATCTCCTGTCAAATATGTGAATTGCTTTTTCTATAATACGGACTGACATGTCAGCGGATTGGTTTATTTATGATCTCAGCTATCGTATTTCAACGACTAACACAAAATGCTGCAAGTATACATGATTATTTAATGTATGTTTAAAAGTTGTATACCATGGATTTGACATTTGCAAAGTTTCAATCTAAATACGCATGAATTACTTATTATTGTTTGCCCAGATTAAAATAACCTAATAACCTATTTTTTGCACATAAATAATTGTTTTTTTGTAGTATGTAATTGTTGAAAAGAAGTGTAATTCCCATAATCGTGCCTAAAAGTGAAACAAAACTTCTCAAATGTCAAATCCATAGTATACAACTTTAAACGTACATTAAACGAATAAATAATCATGCATTTCGTGTTTTAAACTAGTTGAAATATGAGAGCTGACATATCAGTCCATAAAAAAAGACAATTGTAAGTCATAGACAATCACACAAATTTGACAGGAGAATACGTTTGATATCGATTCCGTATCCACAAAAGATACAGAATCGCTCTTTAATGTCTTTGAATAAACTATTTAAAATACATTAATTTAATGAGAAAACTAAAAATCTAACTGCTTTGAAAACGTCTCACTATTACTGCAGTAGAATGTTGTTTGACTTGCCTCCTCGACAGCTGTGAAGCTTGTTTTCTCCAAGATTCAGATTGCAAAATGTTATGTATGTAAGCACCATAGATAATAGAGACAAGAGAGATTGGTCGTGAACCTTTATTAAATTGAACTCTTAAAAGTGTCGCCAATATGATGCTCAGCAACAGTCAGCATGCTTCCATGCCTTTTCTCCTTTGTCTTTATTTATCTTTGATAAGCACTGATCTATATCTAAAGTCACGTGTTCTAATCACCACACCACGGAGTTTCTCACTGATAAGAATACCAATTGACTTTCTACTTCTGTAAATGGTGTAGAGTTTATTCAATGATTTTTCATTCTATGTTATTTTTAACATGAAAAATAAATGAACGTCTCGACTGTTGTAGACATTTTAATACTTTATTTTTTACTCTATGCTTAAAATCACTATCGATGGTTATCCTAAAAATGTTTAATTACACGTAGGCATAGTTTTTTTTCCATCGCTGTTTATTTCGAAGGGTTCCAAAATTTCAGCATATTTTTGTTAAATTTAGACAAAAAATTTATTCTAAAGTGCTTCGACTTGACAACTTATTATGTTGTTTTAACTTTTGGAGTGTCATCGGGTTTTCAATTTGCCCTTTTAAAATTTATTCTTTTATGTGAATGATTGATTCTGAATGTCATATCAAACATCAATAATTATTGTTGCTATTGCAATTTTAATATTTAAACGATATGTTGTCAATTTTATTATAATATTATGTACCTTTATTTTTATCTTGTGTGGATAATATTTTCATAAAGCAAAAAAAAAACTATATTTCAACCAAAAACAAAAGATAGTTCCCTAGTGTTGTCCGGTGAGTGCGGTGTCACAAGTCACCATTCAGAGATAAAGAACTACTAATAAATCATGCCCTTTCTGCGCACGGCAAGTTATACGCATGGACCTTATCTTGCTTGCAGTCGTGCTACATTAATCAAGTGTGTGAATGTGGAAGAGATGAATTTTTTTTATCTAGACTGAAACCTGGAGTTGTATCCGTTCTGCTCGCTCCTACAGGACACGGTGTGAATTGTTTGTGAATGTTTCATTGCTATAGGACTCCTCATTAATATTGAAAAAAAAAAATTAATGTATACCAAATCTAAAGCTTTTAAAGAAATGTATGTTTGTATGATGAAAAGTGTGTACGTTGAATAATTGGTGTTGCCAACTGCTGACTCGGTCGTATAATAATTGGTGTTGCCAACTGCTGACTGCTAACTCGGTCGTATAATAATATTTTATAAAAAGAAAAAGGGAAAAGCGTGATATTATTTGTGACTACCAGTTAATATTATTTTTAAGTTTGTAGGTTACGTTAGGTTTTTTATTTTTTTAATTATAATATTATTTTAACTTGCGAGAAATATTGGCAAATAGGGCTTGTTACGATTCATTATTTGATTGAAGGAATGAATGAATTTATATACCAGACCAATAATATTATTTAAATAAAACAATAATGTAACATTTCACCGTTTACTATTCAAAATCAGAATGTATCATAATTGATAATTTGAGTAATTCAAAATTTAAAAGTTGCCCATGTAAAATCGAAATGTATTTGACTTATTTTGGAATTCTTGGAAGTAAATCGCCTGGAAATGTATGTACATAAATATATATTATTATGAATGTAATGATAAGATGATTTGAAGTGTATTTGCCACAATGTGTATACGTATTGTGTATAATCTTAAATTAAGATCTCCAATAAATAAAATCGCGCCGAGCAGCCATTTTGATTTTTTTCTATTATTTGTTTTGCCGCCCTTTTTCTGTTATCCAAGATGGTGGTTCTTCCCTTTTTCTGTTCTACAAGTAATGAGTAAAATAGTTGATTGTGATTTTTAAAAATGTCTAAATAAAGCATTACCATATTATTATTATTATATAAATCTAATAAATGAATTTGTTAGAGTTATATTCATTGAAATATTGAAAATATGAATAAAATTTTTCATGCATTTTTTTTATTCATTTTTACCTCTGATAACATTTATTGAAAAAATAATTAGTCTTTTCAAGTGCTAAAGGTGCATTTTATTCTGAATGACTGTGACACCATAAAAAAGTTGTACAGTTTGACATGCTTAACTTTCCAGTTGGTTGTTTTCACTGTTAGTTTTTTTTTTACAGTAACTCCACACAGGAGGCCGTGAGGAAAATAATTTCCCTCAGGGCCTATGTCATCTTTAAAGATGCTGTGTGGAGGGTCTTTTTGAGGAGAGTCTTTAAGAGACCCATGTTGTAGGAAGGAGGAAACACAGCGGCTGGCAAATCGTTCCACAGCCGAGCTGTAGAACTCAAGAACAATTTGTACAAGTGACCCATTCTCATCTGACAAATTTCAACTGTGCACATATGTTTGGCGCATTACCTGGCTATGCACCGATGCCGAGGGGATCAATGATGCTAGTTCCTCGGAGCATCTTCCAATGAAATACCGGTAGAACAAGGACAGCATTCCCACCCGACGCCTGTGCTTGTGAGAGAATCAATCAAACGGACTGCCAGTTTCTGCACAGAGGGGAGGGTTTTTTCAGGTATTTTGGGGCTCCAGACCAAAGGTGGCTGCCAATTTCTACCGTGGGGTGCACTTGGGGTTTGTACAGGATTAGCACTTGTGTACTATCTCAGTATTTGCATGCCCTGTATTTGAGAGGCTAACTTAATTCTGGCTTCGATGGAGTCTCCGTACCTGAGCTTGTCCTAAGTGTATACAAAATAATGTTGATTTAAAAGGCAGCTGCTTATTTGGGACAAAATGTTTGCTGCTAGTTCTCGCATTCGAAAAGACAGTGTAGGTTCGCTGGAGTGGGCTCTGAAACTCAGGTTCTTCGTGCGAAGCGGCTCCTACTCCTACTTCCTTTTCAAATCGACTACTCCCAAAGAACCCGATTTTGACGTAATTTGAAACAGTTTTTGTCATAATATCACAGTGCCTTCTAGCGATGTGTAGGTTCAGCTGGAGTTGGCTCTTGAACTCGGGTTCTTCGCGCGAAGCGGCTCCTACTCCTACTCCCTTTTCAAATCGACTACTCCCAAAGAACCCTGTACAGTACTTGTAGCCGGAACTTGGCGGTCCGAGTCACTCGCGAGTCAGGTGCTGCGGCACGGCAGTCAGCAGTGCGGCACGGTCCGAGCTACTCGCACTTGTCTAACCTTGGTCTGAGCCATTCGCTGGTCGGAAGTGGCTCCCAGGACCTGCTCCAAGACCTCAAGTGCTTTTAAAAGTAAGCACGTCTCGAAGGCCTCCGGCAAAATGCAGAACTTACCCATCTCTAATGCCTTCAACTTGCTGTTGTGTTCCAATGTGTAATAATAGTTGAAATAAAACAATAACTTTGTAACCACGATTTATGGATTATTTCCATCAGACGTTGAAAGCGTGCAACCTCCTTAGATGAATTCTAACTACTTTTCCTTTACTATTAATTAACTTCTTTTTAGGGACAATCATTGATGATATCTTCTCACAGTGGAACCCCCAATTTAATGAATAAGTATAATATTATATTGTCAATGTTTTGTTTCGCCTCCTTTTGTCTGTATTATATTATATCCTGCAAGTCTGGAAGTGTGAGCTAATACTATTTTCAGATGAAAACATACCTACTACCACTACCATTGATAATAGGCCACTGGCATGGATTTCATAATGACTTGGAAAAAATCGTGTGGATAGATCTTTTTACTAAAATTACGAAAATGTTAGCAAAAATTTTTAGAAATGTATAGTTTTTTTTTTTTTTTAAATAAATAAATCCATTACTTGAGCTTGTGACATCACTACATGAAAATGTCCCGTCTCCGATTATGTTCCCTTAATTTTGTAAAATTCCACACTAATAAATTTTTTTTTTATATGGCAACACTTTGATTTACGGCATTGAATTTGCGTTTAACGTTCACTAGATTTATTGTTTGTTCTATGCAAACTTATCCTTTGGTTTGATTTTTTGATAAAGATGGCGGTGTTTTTACAGATGTTACGAAGAGAACCCCGTACAATTTATTGCTATTCGTGTGGAAAACGTTCTTTTTTTTAAATGATTTTCGGCTATGTAATTATCGTTTTTTCGCACCTATAAAATTATGTCCCATCTTTCTGGTTTATAACAAATGGTCTGAGTTTTCGGATTGAAATTTTCAAAAAATCGTTGAAAATAGTTACTTAAGTTGTAAAAAAAACATTATTTTAGTAGTTTACGCTTATAATTTTTGTTATGTAAATGATAATTTTATTGTAATACCAATCCATACAAAAGGTAGTAAAAGCTTCAATTTATCCGTAGCATATTTTTGATGTTCATAAAGTAAACCAATTCTTAGTAAAAATTAATCTAAATAGTACCTAAATAGGATTTCACATATAGCTTCTTCCGGTGCAAAGGCAATGGTTACTCTGCGACGAACTCGATTTTTACTACTCGTGAAAGATCGGAGATCACGTGATCACATGAGTCGAGATCAGCGCACCAAGCGGGAATGAGTTTGGCAAAGAAATGCATAGTTTCGTTCAAATCACCGTCAGAGGGATCTGTATCGGCCAGAATTTTTTCCTATAGAGAACTTTGTGCGGAATAATATCACGCACAAAATGGAACTATGTAGGTTCCGATTTCAACGCGGTGCCGGTTGGCGCGAGTCTTAAATACGGATTTTAATGGAGCCCTATTTATAATGTGATTATAAAGTTGTTTTATAATACTAATATCATCTTTTTAATGGGGGTTCACCGCACTTTAGAGAAAACTGCCACTGCTCCCTGGACAATAGCAGATAACTATAATAATAATAATAATATTTGGACGATTTATATAGCGCCGTTTTTGTGAAAAATCACCTCAAGGGCGCTGTACAAACTTACGATACATGCCTAAAATCTAGAAAGACTACAAGCTAGACAAACAATTAAAAACAACTTATGGCTAAAAATTGCGTACACCGGTTCATTGATCACCGATATGAAAATATATGTACAATATTTTGACCAATGAACGCGATGCTGCCTAAAAATGAATTAATACAGGACCATACTTACCTGGGAGGTCGCTTGAAATTAACACTGTTTATTGTCTATTTAAAGAAATTTAGATAGAGTTCGCACGCAGAGGACATAATTGTGAACATATATGTTGTTTAATTCTAAAAATATTTTAATATTAATATATAATATATTCTTATATTAATATATATTATTTTTTTATAGTTTATCTTTTGTATTTAAAAAAAAAAACTGTCTCTGTATTATAAACTTGTAATGTAAAAGCCCATCAGGGCGTTGAAAATTAATAAATAAAAAATAAAATAAATAACTTACCCTTCAGCATCCAGAAATGCAGTGTCATTACATTTACAAGATCCAAAGATACATTTCTATTCCTATACCACATTAATAAAAATATATTAACACGAAAAAACGAGATTCGCGGCCGTGGCGTTATTTTCGAAGCAAATCTCTCTTTCAAATCCCACATATCTGACATTGTCTCCTGCGCCAACAAAATGCTTGGATTTGTTCTTCGTTATGCGAGATCATTTACTAATGGAATTGCAATACAGAGAACATATGAAGCACTTATCCGCAGCATCCTTGAATATAGCTCCGTTATTTGGGCCCCCTCTGAACAAAACCATATCCTAGAAATATAAAAAGTGCAAAAAAGGTTTATGTTTTACATGTATATGACGGAATATACATACTACCCTTTCCTGTATCCATCATTGTTCTTAACAGGAGTGCTCGATTTTAATACCCTAGAAGCCTGCCGAAAAATATTTTTAAGCAAACATTTTTTTAAGTTAATCTCCGGTACCATACTACATCCGCCAATATTGAAAGAGATCAACTTATATGTCCCTAACGCGTATACTCGTGGGAGATCCCACGCACTTTTTTATGCTCTGAAAGCGAGAACTTCTGCCTATCAGAATGCACCATTAAGCAGAGCGACTCAACTGCTTAATGACTCTGCATTGATCATCAACATCTTCAATGTCACCTACAGAGAATTCAGTAAGTATCTCTTGACATACGTCACAACATAGTTAAACTGCCCCCATGCACTTTAAAAAAAAATTGTAATCTTCTCCATAATTTTTTAGTTTATAACTGTTTTATGGAGAACCTGAATAAAAAAAAAAAAATAATTTCGAAGTAATTAAAAAATGGAAAGTTTGTGGAGTTATTTAAAATTTTATGGAGTTCTTCATGCTGTTGTTTGTCAGTGCTGGAATGTTTGAGACTGTTGATATCTTGAAAATATTCCGGCCCCCAATAATGTGGAACAATCTCACTTGGTACTTTGTCCATGCTAAGCCCCCATGTAAATGTGTATCTTCAAGACCCATGTTCACTCCTTCCTCTCCCCAAAAAGACCCTCCACACAGCATCTTCAAAGATGACTTTACTCCTGTGTGTAAAAATGTTAATGTAAAAAAAGTTCCATTCGCCTGTTGATCGGAGAGTTGCATATAGAAGGTTGAGGGTTGAGTAGAAACAATAAAAAATAAACCATCTTACCCTTTAAAACAAAATTCAGGTAAGTACCCACCGGAACAGTTTTTTGACAATCAACTTTTCGTAGGACTGTTATTAATTTTGAGCTGTTGCCACACTCGCTCTTTCAAAACACGTGTCGCGCTCTGCGCTGTCAGGCGCTGTTTCTCTTACTGGAGAAACGATTTATTTCCCTAAATACGGTGAAATAAACATTAAAAATGAGTCTGTACAACTTTAAAAAGATAGCGGTGGTTCCGACCGCAAAGGTATGCTAAAATAATAATCAATGGCATCCAATTCAATGTGTTTTTCAAAACATAACCTGAAATGTCAACATGTTGTTTTAATTGTTTTTAGGAGTTTATCGATGTTATGTTATCGAAGACACAGCGAAAGACTCCCACGGTCGTCCACAAACACTACAAGATCTCCAGAATTCGTGGATTTTACATGAGAAAAGTGAAATTTACACAGCAAAATTTCCACGATAGGTTATCACGGATTATCCAAGAATTTCCCAAACTAGATGATGTCCACCCTTTCTATGCTGATCTTATGAATGTGCTATACGATAAGGATCACTACAAATTAGGTTTGGGACAACTTAACACCGCAAGACATCTTATTGACACGTAAGTTACACAACGAGATGAAGTATTATTTTATTCATATGCATTTTAAATCACTATATATTCTGTCATAACACTCGAACAATATTCATACAGCTATTACAGTTTAAAAAGTATTTCGAGATTCCGGTAGCTGATCGTTGTGGATTAGAGGTTTGAACAGATAAAAATAATAATCCACTAACCACCGCACTTTTATTAGACACAGATTTTGGGAATTACACTACATTTAAACTTAATTATTACAAGAAACAATATTATTTATGCTTTAAACTGCTTACTCGTTACCACGGAATATTTTTTATTCAAGCAGTTTTTAGCTTTATTATTATAAAGAAAAGTAAGTATTTATCTCGAGGGAGACCAAAAAATATGCATTTGACATTTAAATTTTTGTCCATATGAAGCAGTTACTTTGTGATGTGACATTATACTTAATTTAAAATAAAACGGTAATTCTTCGGAACAAACGTCAACGGTTAATACGCACTTTTTTTTGATAAAACTTTTAGATTCTTCTTAATTACCATAAAAGACAACTATTTGCATTGGGGGAGGTTGAAAATGATACATTTTTAACTTTAGTTACGTAAATTGAAAATTTGCTTTAACACTGTCGAATCACTCTGTTTGCAATATTATTGTTATTTTAATATGTTGGTATTCCTGATATTTTACATTCCATGTTACACAAACCTAGCGTAGCCGCTAAACTACTTGAAAACTGGGATGTTTTTCTTGCCTTGACGTGAGTAGGCGTTATAAAGGGGCACTTTCTTTTAAATCACAAACCATGTTACACAAATCTAGCGTATAGGTTTTTTCGGTTACGCGCCTTTGAATATATTGCCATGAAGTCAGTAACGGTATGATGTAGCCTTCCATATAGTATCAGTAATACCAACATAATAAAATGACAATAATCATTACAAATTGCATATGGTGAAGCGTTGTGTCTAAATACGAAAGCAAATTTTCAATTTACGTAACTAAAATTAAAAATGTATCATTTTCAACCTCCCCCAATGCAAATAGTTGTCTTTTATGTTAATTAAGAAGAATCTAAAGGTTTTATAAAAAAAAAGTGCGTATTAACCGTTGACGTTTGTTCCGAATATTTACCAATAAAACAATTACTTTGTAAACACCACTTTTATTTTTTATACTTTAAGCCGACCGGAACATTTTAATTTCGTTAAAATTAATTCACTTACGCGTTAACGCCATTGTTATATTCATCATTTTTATTTGACATTTCATAGACAGTCAATCAATGCTGCCAGTCGTAGAAAAAAATATTATTGCCATGTAAAACAATAATTTATTCAGTGAATGCAATATGAAGTTTGTACCTGTATTTATAACAGCCGAACATGGAAATAAATGTATTAGAATAATTACACATACCCACTAGACAAACCCTGCTTTGCCAAACAAACCATTCAAAACCTGGGATGTTTTTTTAAATTATGGTGAACCTCAATACAATAATTTGAATTAGGTACTTTTTTGTTTTTATTTTGATGATTGATTGTCTAATTGTTAAAAAAGGAATATTCTGTATTATCCGTGCATCACACTTCAACAACACGAACGTTCCATATTATCCATGAGGTGGACTAAATACATATTTACCGAAACAACGTTAAATGTTTCGGTAATTCTTCGGAACAAACGTCAACGGTTAATACGGAATATTTATTTCATAACAATCAATCATAATTACACAAACCCGCTAGGATAAACCCTGCCTTGCCCTCAAGCCATTCAAAACCTGGGATGTTTTTTAAAATTATGATGACATCATGAAGCTAAAGATTTTATCAAAAAAAGTGCGTATTAACCTTTGACGTTTGTTCCGAATATTTACCAATGTTTCATAAGCCGTCACACTTATAAGCACATATTCTGGAAATACACTTAACAATTACTACAAGAATAACACAAAATAGATTATTAGATTCATAGTTTGGGTATACTAAGAAATTCTTGCAAACTGAGATTGGTACTTGACAAATGTCAAATGAAAACTAAAGTAGACAAGAGTGGGGAGGCTACGAAGCACCGCGCAAAGAGGAGGCCTATTATTCTATCTCATTCTCTCGCAGGCTAAATCCTATAGATGTGTGTGTTTGTCTCTTTTTAGTGTCGCTTTTTCGTTTCAAATCACGATGCTAAAGAAGTTTTCACTTCAAAGAAAATAAAATGGCAGCAAAGGAAATGTTTTAAGTGGGAAATTTTGAAGTTTGGATTGAATTTGAATGCAGCCTTTAGGCGCAAACTACACGAGCGGTTCTCCCGCCGCGGGAACTGGCGGTTCACAGGCGGGAAAAATTCAACCGCCACATGCAGCGGTTCTCCCGCCGCGGGAAACCGCCACGTTCAAACTACATGGACGGTTTCCCGCGATTGCATCATTTTGTGCGAGAGAGCGTTGTTGTTTGGTCGTGCGCGTAAAGGATCGGGCGGTTTCCCGCGGCAGGAAACTGCCACTCGTGTAGTTTAGATGGTCTGCGGGAGCTCTCTCGGGCAGTTTCTCGTGGCGAGAGAACCTCTCCTGTAGCTTAGGCCTTACTGTCTGTCCAAACATTATCTTGAAGTGATTAAGTTTAAACGTGGGGTAATTTTTAAAATCTGTGCCTAATAGAAGTGTGGCGGCTTGTGGAACATTTACTGAAACAACTAAGTACGTTTGGGTAGCTGACTAAAAATCCATTTTTATTTAATCAAACTTCAAAGTTTTCCGTATAAAAAGATTCCTTTGCTTAATTTACCCAAACTGAGAACCTATTTTGTGCAAGTAAATAATTGTTTCTTGTAGTAATTGTTAAAACCAAGTATATTTTCCATAATCTGCGCCTAAAAGTGCGGTGATTGATGGAATATTTATCAAAAGTGAATGTATGAATTTATAATATAATTTTTTTATAAGAAGAACTATCTTTTTATAACTTTTGAAGGTTATTCCCATCAATGTTAAATATCATCGAATAGAAAGAGAACAAGACAAAGAAAAATGGAAAAAAATAATGACTCAAACCGCACCGGGAAGTGCGCCTTTACCAATTCAGCCATTGCCACCTTTCATCAAACCATTATAATTGTCAATCTCATTTTAAAATTAACAATATTATCTTTGACTAATTTTTCCATATCATAAGCAACTACCTTTTTCATTGGAAACAATCATTCTGAGAACTGGTTTGTAACCTAGATAGTGTCTCGGATAAATATATCCGATTTTATTTATACGGAACGTATATTGACCTTTTTGTTGTAAATATAGTTGCCTATATTTTGGAAAAATTAGTCAATGATAATATTGTTAATTTTAAAATAAAGTATTGATAATTATGACGGTTTGATCGAAGGTGGCAATGGCTGAATTGGTATAAAGCTCACGTCCCGGTTAGATGAGTGGTTCTGGGTTCGAGTTCCAGTTGCGACTATTATCTTTTTCTGTGTCTTGTTCTCTTTCATATTTTCGTTTATATTGTTAGTGTTATCTTCTTCAATGATTTATAATATAATTTTAAATAAATTATTTGTTTTTATACATAT
The DNA here is from genome assembly GCA_917563855.2 of Limnephilus lunatus. Taxonomy (NCBI): domain Eukaryota; kingdom Metazoa; phylum Arthropoda; class Insecta; order Trichoptera; family Limnephilidae; genus Limnephilus; species Limnephilus lunatus. The sequence goes on along the minus strand of OU830596.1, from coordinate 2,542,769 downwards.
AATTATTCCATCCATAAGCAAGTATTAGGAGCAAGTTTTTTTCAGTTTGTATTAATTTCATGGAAACAATTTAAACTTGATTGCAAATACAGTAGAATTTGGATATAACGACTTTGCTTATAACTTTTTAGCGATGACAATGTAAACTCAAGTTCATATCCGCTTAGTACGACTCCGTCTAAATCAACCAACTGCTAAAGCCAAAGCCAAAGTAAAGCCAAAGTGTTATTCAATTGAAGAAAAAAGTACTATATTTCACCGTTTAGGAGCTGGTTAATCAAACGTAACCCTCGCAAAGGAGTTTGGCGTGTCTGGTTAGTACGACAAAGTATCGCCGGCTCCTTAAGGGTCATTGTATCCGGATTCTACGTAATGCTGTGTGGAGGGTCTTTTTAAGGAAGGGAAGGAAAGGAAGTTCTGGGAAGGAAATAGGCATGAGGGTAAGTTAGGAATCTGGAGGTCAGTGTGTCCATAGTGACGGACGTATGAATCCATCCCTCCAACTGCGGTGCAAGGCGATGGGTCAAGAGAGTCTGGCTGGAAAGGTCAAAAGGCCTCCCTCAACCAGGCTCTCGATCCGGCCTGCCACACAGCAGCCGCCAAAACCTGGACAGTCACCAGGTGTTGGTTATCCAATTATTGGTTCTTGGGGCGGCGGTACCCAAACCCGCCTCTCAAAATGAATGTTTGCAGGCAAAAACAAAAGCTTTTCAGTTTTAGTTTCTGCCTGCACACCAAACGCATAAGTTTATTTGGTCCGCGCAGTCTGTAGTCTGTTGTAGCTCAGTACACTTCAATAATATATCTTGTTCTATCTGTTTCTATTATCTGGACACAACCAACACCCACTCACTCTTAATCCTCCGCCTCCCCCTCCGCCTCCCCCTCCGCCTCCCTTTCCGCCTCCCCCTCCACCTCCCCCTCCGCCTCCCCCTTGTCACCTGTTTTTCTTTCACACATTACACAAATAAAACATATATTTGAATACATATATTTTGCAATTATTTACAGAGTTGCTAAAGACTATGTGCGCCTGCTGAAGTACGGAGACAGCTTGTACCGATGCAAGCAGCTGAAGAGGGCCGCCCTCGGCCGCATGGCCACCATTATGAAGAGGCAAGGAGCCAATCTCACATACCTGGAACAGGTAAGCCTATCTATTATTTACTGCCGCCACTACTGGAGCCAAAAACAAAACAAACCTAAGGCATCCTCATCATAACGGTGTCATATCCCATGGTGGGATTTTACATTCTCCACAAATGCTCTCCACTCCTCCAGTCCTCCATTCTTCCTGTCCTGCTTCAATTTTCACTCAGTCTATCTTATCTCTTCCTCTTGGTCTGCCTCTTCTACTGCAACACCCACTCAAACGGTTTTGCTTGTCTTGGTACACAAGGCCAGCTTCTGAAAAATGTCTTTAACTGTATACACTGCTGCAGGGCGCTGAAAGATAAAGCTTTGTTAAGTTTGGGTATTCTACAGCATTGGCGATCTTTTCTTTATCGAAGACATTTCTCTTCGGTAACTGAATCTCTTTGAAATTATAGAAAGAAACACTAATAAAATCACCTCAAACTACAATAGTATGTTTTTTCGTAACTTCAAGTGATGGTGTTTGCAATCAATTCAATAAGACAATGAAACACTAGCTTCACTCATAAAGGAAAAGGTCGGAACTAACCCGAGTCCACCCGATCGTTTGTGCGGTTCGCTTGTGTAAAGAGTCGCCAATCGGCCATATTCTCCCAGGTATCCGGCTATCCGACTATCCGGCTTCAAGGTTGGCCGGATATTCGATATCCGGTATCCAGCAAAATATCTATCCGTTTCATCTCTAGTTTATAATCAAATTTCTGTTGCATTTGTAGGTCCGACAACATCTTTCCAGGCTGCCCTCCATCGACCCGTACACCAGAAGCATCATCATCTGCGGCTTCCCCAACGTGGGCAAGTCCAGCTTCATCAACAAGATAACCCGCGCCGACGTGGAGGTCCAGCCCTACGCCTTCACCACCAAGAGTCTGTACGTGGGCCACACGGATTACAAGTATCTCCGGTGGCAGGTGCTGGATACCCCTGGTATCCTGGACCACCCCCTGGAGGACAGGAACGTCATAGAAATGCAGGCCGTCACGGCGCTGGCCCATCTTCGGGCGTGCGCTCTTTACTTTATGGACATCAGTGAGCAGTGCGGACACAGCTTGGAGGAACAGGTATTATTCTATTTCTATATGGATCATCTTAACTCACAATCTTTTCAGTTTTTGTAGTTTCTTAGTTAGAACTTGAAATGCGGGCTCCAAATCATAATCTAGCTCTGCCACAGAGAACCAATCAGAGAAATACCGTCTTGACCAATCATGGACAATTTTTCTCTGATTGGTTCTCTCTTGCAGAGCTAGATTATGATTTGGAGCCCTCATTTCAAGCTCTAGGAGTTATTTCACTATGTTTTAAGACGATATTCAAATATGTATGTATCTTCTTCTTCTATCTTCTATCTGTCTATCCATCCATCTATATCTTTACATAGTATAAAATGAAGTCACTCACGCTGTATGTGCGCTTAGATCTTTTAAACTACGCAACGGATTTCATGCAGTTTTCATTAATAAATAGAGTGATTCATGAGGAAGGTAGTTAGGTACATAATTTGTTAAGGTTATGTGTAAATTGGTTGAAATACATAGCGGGCAGCGGACTGACAAACGGGTGGTGTGGATTTGATTAACAGATGGCGTTGATTATAAAGGTTTCGTTAGCCACAGCAACATGTAGCCGGGTCTGCTAGTATATAAATAAAAATGAATCGCTGACATGTATGTACGTGCATAATTGCTAAACAATTCATCCGATTGCGATGAAACTTTGGGAATTTGATGTGTGGATGCCAGTGATGGTTTCTATATACAATAGTGAGTTTTGGCAGCATGAAATTATGCATTGCTAACCGTTCATCCGATTGCGATGAAAATTTGGGGATTTGATGTGAGTGCCCGCGAAGGTTTCTATACAGGGTGTCCGGAGGGTAATGTGCATTAACTTCGGGAGGTGATTCCCCATGGTAGTATGAGTAAAAAAGATAAGATAAATAACTTTTTTCGAAATTCCAACTTTTAGGGGTAGTTTTGTGGTAAAAAGATAAAATTAGACAGGCGTGTGGGCAGCATTATTATTACCAAGCAACGTTGTAACAATCGCGCCCGGAAAGCTAATAGCAACTTTATCGAATAAATTTTACCTTAAACTGAGGATTTTTAGTAGGTATATCTTTTTGTATGGGAAAAAAATTGGAATTTCAAAAAAAAGTGATTAATCTTTTTTACTTCTACCATCATGTAGAATCACCTACAAGTTAATGCATATTTGGTCTTTAATACATCTAAGGACTAAATCTAAAACTTCCCATTCTCCTAATGATTCGGGGCTTTTTTAGTGCGAAATCAATTAAATTCTGTCATGGTTTATTCCACAGATTGCCCTGTTTGAGAGCATCAGGCCGCTGTTCAGCAACAAGCCGCTGGTGGTGGTCATCAACAAGGTGGACGTGCTCCGAGTGCAGGACTTGCCCGAATACAAGCAGCAGCTGATGGCCGACTTCGAGGAGCGGCTGCGGGGGAAGAGCACCAGCGGAGACGGCGATGAGAAGATAGTGGAGATCCCGCTGCTGCAGATGTCCACCATCTCCGGCGAGGGCGTCCAGGAGGTGAAGATAGAGGCCTGCGAGAGGCTGCTCGGATTCAGGGTGGATACCAAGATGAGAACCAAGAAGGTAATATACCTACTACAACTAGATTTAGTTAGAAAATTCATATAGTTATCATTTTAACCATTCCGGTATTTTGCGATTATGCAATTTTTTTGTCTTAAACCAACTGTTAGATTTATAAAAACTTTGTGATATTTCCGCTTTGCAATTAAAGCTCTATAAATGAAACATTTCTGAACCTAGCTGAATACTAAAAACTGTTTTTGAAAGGTTATGAAATATAAGCTTTATGTGAAAACTTCACTAAAATCACAGATTATTTAAAAAAAAAAACACTTATTCTATTGTATAGATGTACAATAAACAATTTTGTCGCCTCACTTTTTTACCATTTTATATAAGAATATTTAATAAAAAATTAACAATATCTAACGGCAAGTAGGCGATTTGGCGGCTGAAAACTGTTTCTACAACTTTGAATAGAAATGTGAAGCTTGATTCAATATGGATCTTCTACTTTTTGTTTTAAGATTGTCACTAGAACAATAACAGAGTTATAATGATTTATGTGGGAACACACGCATTAGTGCGAAAACATGCTTATTATACTTGGCTGCTTTTGTTTTATTGTTGTGTAAACACGCTTACGGGTCGGAGTGGTTAATGTTGTTAGGTAGGTCTGCTTTAACCCTATCAGAATCCAGGCAGAATCGATCCACAAACTAATGACCGGTTTTTCAGTGTGGTTTTATAGTATAAGATTGGTTTGTCAGGATTCCTACCCAATAGCAACTGGCCAAACATTAATATCTATAAAAAGATAAAAGATTTAAACTCGGACCCGGGATCTGCTAGAACTCGAGTACTTTTAAAAGAAGCACTCCTCAGAGGCCTCTGGCAAAATGCAGAACTTACCCATCGCTACTGGTATAAGACCACCATTCAGAATTGAAACATCGGTTGACGTTAGTCGTGTTTTGTGACCAGATCTGAATAGCCAGGTACTTCATCACCCCCATCTCCTTCCCCTCCCCACTATCTTCAGCTTCACAACATACCCCAATTGGGGATTCCAGTCTCACTGGCTTCAGGTGATTGGGAGCAGTTGGGACTTTTGTGCGGTACTTACTTTAAATCACGAATAAAATTTATCCAAAAACCTTCGTGCAAAATTTTATTTAAGGCTCCATTACCGGCCCCAAAAAAAAAAGAAGATGGAGAGATACGAAATTACGAATGTTAGAGGAGAGTGCTAACATTTACAGCTCCAAAATACGACTCGTAATAGAGCAAAAATCTCTTGGGGCTGTCTAAAACAGTATTTAATGAAACACTGTGAATTTTTTCATACATATAACTTCTAAAATAACGGAAACAGACTTGAAAATAAAAAAATTTGGAGCATACTTTGCGATTTTTTTCTATCGAGGGAATTTCATGTAATTTGCGTTTCGGCTTGGGGAATGTATAGATATTATCTTCAAAAATAACATAAATTTTTTTAAGAGCTTAGAAACTTCAATAAGGGAGGTTTCCAAGAAATCGGTAGAAATTCGGATAGCGGCCTCTTAATGATATTTTATTGCAGACATGCAAACCCCTCTTACAGTTAATATTTTTATAAACAAACAAAATATTAATTAATGTTATTTCTCAATTTGAAACATTTTATGAATGGTGAATCATAATACGTGAGCCTGGAGGTGGAGTGTGTAAACAACCGCCAGTTCTTCTGCATTTCAACTTGCGCTATATATTTTAATGTCCCTGAAAGTACAGTCCCTGGCCAAATCATTAGACGCACTGTATTTTTTTTGTAATTTTATGTTTCGAGTTTTTATGCAATAATGGTATATTTAAACTACAATATTATTGATTTAGGAAAAAAGTATCCCTCTGTTGGATTGGCCGGGTAATAGCCCTGATATGAACCCGATTGAAAATGTGTGGGAGCTGATGAAAAGAGAAGTGGCTAAAGATGTGATTACCAACAAAACCCAGTTCCTAGAAAAGATTATTTATGTGTGGAATCATCATCCTCAAATGCAGGAGACAGTACAGTCTTGCATTGATAGCATGCCGCTCAGAATTAAAGCTTTGATAGCGGCTAAAGGTGGCTCAACTAAATATTGACTTATACTAACATTAATTTCACTTTTCTCTAAAACTTAATAAACTTATGCTTTTCTAAATTAATGCTGTTTTATTTATGTCAAATACATTGGTTATTGATTGGACAATATAAAAATAAAAAACAAATCAATCTAAAATATTAAAACGGTACAATATCACCCAGTAATTAATATTTTACATGAAATCTTGCAGTGCATCTAATAATTTGGCCAGGGACTGTACATAGAGACAGCCAAACAACCATTTTGATAAATGACAATTAAAATTATTATCGGGATCCAAACAAATCCATATTATGATGTCTAACATTGAAAAACAAACACAGAATATTCTATCAAAAGATACTGTAATTATTGTGTGTAGTTAAGTAAACGATGATTGTGTGGTCTCCAGGTGGACGGTATCCTGAACAGGCTGCACGTGGCAGTGCCCGCTCCCCGCGACGGCAAGCCCCGTCTGCCGTGCATACCAGCCGCCGCCATGCAGAAGAAGATGAAGACCGCGGCCAAGAAGCGCAAACTCGAGAGGGAGATAGAGCTGGAGGAGGGAGACGACTATGTCCTCGGTAACTTTTACTTTCCTATTACTACTCCAGGAATATATATGACTAGCTGTGATTTCAAAACAGTTGGTGCTAGATGTCCTCAAACCGCTGCTCCAGGAACCATTTATTGGAAAACTAACACCCCTGCCATAGGTCACCCCAAGTGGTTCGCTACATTTGATGACTTATCAGGGGTGCCTGGGTTCACGCGGTGAGTTTTGTCCAAGTTTTGGCAGTGGATGCGTCTGCCCACCAGTTGCGAGGCAGGTCAGATCGGGAGAGACTTGTTGAGCTCTCCAAAAGGACTCTTTCCGAACCATGACGTGCACTGCAGTGGATTCATACGTCCGTCATTCCTGGAGACACTGACCATCAGATTCCTTCCCACCCCTCATACCTTTTTCCTTTCCAAAACTTCGTCTCTTTCCTTTTTCCAAAAGACACTCCATACAGCATCCCCAAAGATGACACAGGCCCTGAGAGAAATTATTTTCCTCAGGACCTCCTGTGTGAAGCTAATGTAAAAAAAAATACCAATATTTTACTAGTTATTTCCGTAAGTGACCGAGTTGTCCAGGAGTTCTTTCATATTTTGCAGTAGTATTCTATCCCCTAGTTGTATTCCCGTCAGTAACCAGGCGAGTCTCTTTTCTTCGTATTCTATGTAATATTGTCATCAAATGGTGACTCAGCGCCATTTTGTTTTTTACTATTTGAAAGGTATCTCGTAATCCAAGTCTGTTTCAGTTTTTGAACTGCTAGTGATCAGCAGAAGAGGACAACTCTCATGTTGTTAAGCTTGTCAGTTTATTACAATTTGATAGAAAGCTGAAACGCACCTAGAATTGTCGTCCGGGGACTTTCAAATGTAAAAAAAAAACAATACAAGTGTGCAGTTCACACGCGGTAGAAGTGACAAAGAGGCCATTAACAATATAACAATAACACAAATAAAAAAAAAGAGATGGTAATGAAAGGAGAGTACATATAAATGAAGAGCATTGACAATTTACATATAGTATAAAATTACATATATAAGATAACTAACTACAAGTAGCTTCAAGATGGATTTAAAAGGCTTTCAAAATTACACATTGCGTATCGACTGCCGATAGTCATTTAGGCTTACACCAAAAAATTCAATGCTTTGATTTGCGTTGACAAGTCTCCACATTCTGGATAAAGGAGAATGATATCCATAATTAGTAGAATGTTGATTGAGGAACAGCAATTCATTATTTGGGAATCTACGAGAAGGGATGTTGAACTGGATGAGTTGTAACAAAGCAGGTGTGTCAGTAATACTGTTGATAATTTTGAATATGCAAATTAGATCAGAGTCATTTCTACGTTTTTCTAAAGAAGAAATGTTTAAAGTTTGTTCAATTTCGTCATACGAGTACTCACCTCTTTCAAGTCCCAACCTCCAAGCAATTCCTCGTAGGAAGCAATGTTGTACAGATTCGATATGATAAATGTGGACAGCATAGAAAGGAGACCAAATGGCACTAGCATATTCAAGGTGAGGGCGAACCAGGAAACAGTAAATAGTTTTAATGTACTTATATGTTTACAGTAAGAGGTAATTCTATGAATGAAGCCTGAGTAGTTAAAGTGATTGGCTTACGATGTTATTGTTGTGATCACGGGAAGAAATTGTCTAATAATTAATTTTTTTTACAGATTTGCAGAAGAATTATGCGGAGATCGCCGAGGAGGAACGCCACGACATCATTCCCGAATTCTGGGAGGGCCACAACATCGCCGACTACATCGACCCGGAGATCTTCAGCAAGCTGGAGGAGCTGGAGCGCGAGGAAGAACTGCGCGACGAGGCCGGCACATACGCCGTGCCCAAGATGGAGCTGGACTCGACCATGCGCGAGATCCGCGAGCTGGCCGTGCAGATCCGCAACAAGCGTGCCATCATGAAGGGAGAGTCGCGCCTGGTGAAGCAGTCCACCAAGCCTACCATGCCCAGGAACACCATGGCGAGGGCCAAGGATCGCTCCGTGTCCAAGCTGGTCGGAGAGATGGAGCAATTGGGTAAGTTGTGCGATTCTTTCTTCTTTCTTTATCAGTTCATGTGTAGGAAGGAGTGAGGAATGTAGTAAGAGGGAGAAAACACAGAGTCCAGTAAATCATTTCCCAGCCGAGCTTTTGAATACAAGAACGAGTTCTAGAAGCGATCCATTCTCATGTTAACCACGTACAAATGTTAGAGAGTGTTTGGCATGTTTTCCGACTGTGGATCAGTGAAACTAGTTCCCTTGGAGAGCTTGGAGCTTCTTCCATTGAATTATTATCAGTAAAACAAGGATAGCATTCCAACCTACATTCCAAAGATTGGAATTTGGAATTCATAGTTAGAGAGAAAATTGCTTTTTGCCTCTCCTGAACATTTACTTGCAGACTTGCATCAGTATGCTTCTCGGGTACAGTTACTCGGTAGTTTTGGTTAGAAATATTTTTTATGTTATCATTCAGAATAAAAATTTTTCAAAAATGATGTAGGTATATTTTTAATGAAGCGTATTTCATCACCTTTTTAAAACAGTTTTTAGTTTTCGGATACATTTCAGAAATATTCATTTATTTGTATTTTATTGCGAAGCATTAATAGTCTGACATTCCGACAAAATATGATAGAGGCCCGAGTTGTTAAGAAAGGGAAATCTATCAAACCGACTGCCTATTTCTGCACCAGAGTCAAGTGATTTTTTTTCCAGGTTTTTCTCTTGTTTGAGTCCAAGATGGAGTTCGTACTCTATTAGGTTGCCATTTATATAGGCTAATTAAACTCAACCTCCTACCCATCTTCAAAGCATGTGTTTCAAATCCTAACAAATCAGTGCTTCCTGGTGAATGGATGGCACCGGGACAGGAGTGCTTCTGACAAATGCAAAGCAAAACTATCTCAGTATTACCAATATCTCCCTTATTACTCTGATCACTTGTCTTCTTTGGTTCATAAATTTGTGTATGTTTGATGTTTCAGGTGTGGACATGTCGGAGACAGCTGGCACGCACTACGTGGCAACTCGGTCGCGCTCCATGTCGCGCGGGCCGGCGGCCAAGCGTGCACGCGCCATGAGCAGCGGCGCCGTGGCGGTGGAGGACCCACTCATCCGACAGAAGTCGCTGAACCGCGGCAGGAGCCTCAGCAACGTGCCCAGAGACGAGCAGGGCATCAAGGATCTGGCCGTTAGAACAATCTTTTTTGTTATATTTTTAGCTGACTGGAATATTGCGTACACTCTTTACTTACTTAGGAGAACAGCTGCATTGTTTACAATTGACACCCAATGTTCTGACAGCTGCAGTTAATGGATCACACATCTGAATAGATGGTAGTTTGGACTGTTTGGCCCCCAACCGGCCAATGAAGTTGATTTTCTCTTACAGAAAGAATTTAATGTTTTGATAACAAATCGATACCAGAAAGAAAAAAATTAAGGAAAATTTTTGCTAACTTTGGACAAATGGATATGCCCACAGCATGCTTCTATTCATCTAACTCTTCTTCAGTATATATAAGTATCTCCAGTAACACATCCGATCTATGTTCATTTTTGTTTGTATCTGTCATAGTTATTAATTAATAAGCAAGTGATGTGAGAAAGTTCAGTCTTATATAAATTCTGGTCCTCCTTCAATAGGATGAGATGTTCCAATAGCCATTGTGTCCATATGATGCACAGGTGGAGACTAAAAGAGACTGGATGTATGTGAATGATGTGCAGTGCAGACCATCGGACATATGGTCTAGATTGGCTCACAGACCTGGTGATCTCCTCTGACCCTCCCTATCATTTGAAAGAAGTTATTAACGAATTTGTTTATTCCAGATGAAATCCCGCCTCAACCGGGTGTCACAGAAGGCCATCAGTAAGAAGGTGAAGAAGAAGGGTCTCAAGGGAGAGGCCGACAGGTTCATCGGTACCAAGATGCCGCGCCACTTGTTCAGCGGAAAGAGAGGAGTCGGCAAGACAGACAGGCGTTAACTGCCCATCTACCCTATTCCACCAACCATACATGGAATTTATACAATAAACATATATATTATAAAAATATTTGCTTTTATTTATTTCTCTTCCTTCCTGTGATTTGTAAGATGTTCAAGAAAAATTATGTGCATTATTTGCAAAATATTAATTAAATTATTACATATTTGCATATTGCGCCGGACTCGCCGAATCCGGTGGAATGAAACTCACTGTGTGCATTCTATTGGACTCGCCGAATCCGGTAGAATGAAACTCACTGTGTGCATTCCATTGGACTCGCCGAATCCGGTAAAATGAAACTCACTGTGTGCATTCCATTGGACTCGCCGAATTCGGTGGAATGAAACTCACTGTGTGCATTCCATTGGACTCGCCGAATCCGGTAGAATGAAACTCACTGTGTGCATTCCATTGGACTCGCCGAATCCGGTGGAATGAAACTCACTGTGCATTCCACTGGACTCACCAAATTCGGTGGAATGAAACTCACTGTGTGCATTCCATTGGACTCGCCGAATCCGGTGGAATGAAACTCACTGTGCATTTCACTGGACTCACCGAATTCGGTGGAATGAAACTCACTGTGTGCATTCCATTTGACTCGCCGAATCCGGTGGAATGATACACACTGTGTGCATTTCGCCGGTCTCGCTGAATCTAGTGGAATGAAACACACTCTGTGCATTCTGCCGGTCTCGCTGAATTCAGTGGAATGAAACACACTGTGTGCATTCCGCCGGTCTCGCTGAATCCAGTGGAATGAAACACACTGTGTGCATTCTGCCGGTCTCGCTGAATTAAGTGGAATGAAACACACTGTGTGCATTTCGCCGGTCTCGCTGAATCCAGTGGAATGAAACACACTGTGTGCATTCTGCCGGTCTCGCTGAATCCAGTGGAGTGAAACACACTGCATTCCGCCGGTCTCGCTGAATGAAACACATTGTATGTGTTACTCGGCTAATACTAAATTACTCTATTTTCGCCAATTCCTAGAATCGAAATAGTTCATTTAATTCTAGCACAAATAAAGCAGTAAATAAAGAAATAACGCATTTTATACTTCATGTTGACAACATTTCTAAAAGTAACCATTTTTTACTTACATTTATTCTGCTTAAATAAAATGTTCACTGCTTTTATAACAAAGTACAACTCTCTATACCTTACGAATTCATATTGTTTTTTGGTGGTAACACAAAATTGTATCCCATAACTAAATACTAGTTGTTATTATACATTACTTGTTTAAGAGGCCGGTATTCGAATTTCTACCGATTTCTTGCAAACCTCCCTTAAACATTTGAAATTTGTAGTAACTATATTATTATTTATTTTTAACGTTTTTATATAAAAGCCATTTTGTGGCGTTCAATTAAATAAATAAATAATATTGAATCCACCGCGGTTAAAATCATTACTTCTGGTCCAATCAAATTCATCTCCGTCTATGGTCCTAACAAATGTCATTTGATTCACTCTGAACCCGACTCTCTCCTATCTGAAAATGTTACGCCAAACACAGCTCTTGGCACAGTTTTCATTATAATACTAAGGGTAGAGCTCTAGCAAAATATTACCTTTTAAATTGAACAGCTGTAGACGCGCCAGACGTCCCTACTCTTGTTCCCCCAACTGGTAATCCTGACGTAATTGATATTGTCATTTTAAAAGACGCAAGTCTCTTACACTCCTTACGACTATGCAATAAACTTTCATCTGATAATAATCCAATTATCTTAACGCTAACAGGTGGTTCAAACACACCCCTCCCTCCCAAATCAACTCGGAAGAAAATAAAATGGCAAAAACTCACAGAGCTGTTGAAAACAAATACAATAATACCTACTTCAATCCCCGACGAAGCGAGTCTTAACACCGCCACATTTAACTTAATAAAATCAATAAAAGCTTGAATCAACAACGCTTCCCTTGAAGTTCCCGAGGACATAAATTGCCACGGAATCCCCGAAGAGATCAAATATCTTATTAGGGAAAAAATCATGTTCATAAAGACTGGCAAAAGGGCTGTAATCCCATCGGTAAAATGACAACCGATTATCGCGCCAAGTGAGAGATGCCCTACGTGACTTCCGCAGCGAACGCTAGCTCGAATTTATTGACAGAGTGGCTTTCTGGAAGCTCTTTAAAACACTCTTACGTCCAAAGACCAGAATATCCCCCCTTCAAGGACTGAAAGGAGAAGTATACTCAACTGCAGACAAGTCTGAAATTAAAAAAAAAAAAGTATTATTAACATTAACGTTCTTTACAATATTAATTTTTTAACATTTCCATGTTAAAACACTGTAAATGTTCTGTTATAACTGTTAAACTGTTAATTACCAATGGGATCTTTACGTGATCAGGGAATAGTTTATAAATAATAATGCGCGTGTCGAGTATTAATTATAATTGCACAATAATGAGTTCTACAGCTAATCCTAGCTTTCGGCGCTGTCGGTGATAAAGGAGACAGAGCAAGGGCGAACATCTTCTTTTATACTCGTTCATCTTCCGTCTCGCTCTTGCATCCTGAGTACCTTTCTCACATCCTCCCCTACTTAAAATTGAAAATTCCCTAACTACATATTTCATTTTCCTGTTGCTACAAATTTCATTACATACAATATAATATTAGGCTACATATTTCATTTTCTTACAATATAATATACATTATTCAAGTAACTTAAAATTAAGTATAATTTCTCCTCTTCTCTTCCGTTTCTTCTCTCTTTCTCGCTCGTCCGTCTCATCTTGGGCGAAGTCGTCCATGCCACGGTTTAGACCTGAAACATGGAGAAACAGAATTAGAGTCGCTTCTACTGCGCAACATACCGGAGAGATCCAATTCGTCCGTCGACAGTTCTAGTGTGTCAGACGCGATGAATTCAGGACCCTCTTCCTCCCGCCATGAAACATGTAATTTCCTTATCTGGTCTAAATGTCTTTTCCATACCATATTAGAATTGTTAATTTTAATGAAATATATTTTGCTGCCTTTTTTCTCAACTACAACCCCAGGGACCCATAATCTATTACCCTGAGATCTGAAATCTCTGGCCATCACTTTCTGACCTACATCAAAACCTGTCTTAGTTCTACCCCTATATTGCCTCTTCTGATTGCCTTGGCTCTGAATACTTTCTTTACTGATGCTGGCCAACCCTCGATAAGAAATTTCTTAACTTGACTTAACATATCGTCCTTTTCGGTCTCACTTTTTATCACGTCTAGAGATAAATTAAACCCGTTATTTTCGAAGTAATTAATGTAACCAGACTCTATCTTATCCTCACAGCTTCCCTTTTCAATCGGACACCTGCTCAGGAAGTCTGAACAATTGTTTTTCGACTTTACATATTCAATCTTAAAATTGAACGACCCTAACATAACCGCATAACGTTGTAACCTAGACGCTGCGATTTTAGGAATTTCTCTATTTTGACCGAAGATTCTCACTAAGGGTTGGTTATCCACAGCTAAGGTGAATTCTCTCCCGTACAAATATTGATAAAACTTTTTAATCCCAAAAATAATAGCAGTTGCTTCAATATCTAAAATTGAATAATTTTTTTCCGCTTTACTTAAAGTTCTGCTTGCGAAACCTATTGGCCTTTCAAACCCATTCTGAAATACATGTATAAGTGTCGCTCCAACACCATTGAGACTACCGTCTGTGACAAGTTTCACAGGAATATTTTCGTCGAAATGAGTTAAAATCCTATCCGAAGTTAAAATTTTTTTATAATCGCAAAACTATTCTCCTGTTCTGTACCCCATTGGAATTTGATATCTTTTTTAAGTAACTCGTACAACGGTGACAATACATTTGCCATGTTTGGGATAAAATTACGATAATAGCTAATCATGCCTAACAAACTTCTCAATTGATTTAAATCACTAGGTGACGGTGCATTTAAAATAGCTTCCTTATTCCGTTGACACGGTTGAATCCCTTGTTCACTTATCTTATAACCTAAAAACTCAATAACTTTTAAATTAAATTCGCACTTTTCACTATTCACCGTTAAATTACAACTTTTTAACCTTTCTAAAACGTCACACACGTTTCTCTCTAAATCTTCTTCGTCTTCCCCGATCACAATAATGTCATCCAAATAGAATGTCATCTTCTGTAATCCTGACAAACAATTTGCCATTGCTTTTGCAAACATAGCCGGTGCAGAAGCTAACCCATACACTAACCGTTTATACTGAAACAACCCTAAATGTGTGTTGATCGTTGTGAAACGCCTACATTCCTTTTTCAAAACAAACTGGTTATACGCCGACTTGAGGTCAATCTTTGCAAAAACTTTCCCACCATTGACTTTGGTTAACAGTTCTTCAATCCTAGGTAAAGGGTACTTGTCAATTAACAGCTGATTATTCACTGTTGACTTGTAATCACCACATAACCTAATACTACCATTTTTCTTAATCACTGGTACGATAGGACTCGCAAATTCACTATAATGAACCGGCTCTATTATTCCATCTGAGATTAAAGTATTTAACTCTCGTTCGACTTTCTCTTTTAAAGCGAATGGAATGATTCTATTATTTCGAAACACCGGAACAGCGGTATCTTTCAACCTTAAATTAACTTCATATTTATTAAACTTGCCTAGTTTATCCGTAAAAACTTCTGGAAATTTTTTTACTAATCGCTCTTTTAATGTATTTCGATTAACACAATTCACTATCCCAGTAATTCCTAAGTTAAACAGTTCCATGAAGTCTCGTCCTAATATTGATAACGTAGAGCTACCTACAACAATAATCTTTAACTGGCGGCATTGTCCGTTATACTCTACCAGCGGAGTAAATGCACCTATTACTTTAATGAGCGTATTGTCAAAACCCCGTAGACTAATGTTTTCATGCACTAACTTATTACTATTAAACTGATTGAAATAACAATCCTTGCCAATCACGCTACAAGATGCACCTGAATCTAACATGAATTTACTTCTAATGCCGTCCAAAGAAACCTCTACACAATATGGTTCAACACTATTTATATTATCGACACTTGTATCTGAAAACAAGGTATTCACATTTTTACGAACTGAAAAACTTTTACACTGTTTTGCTAGATGACCCTTTTTACCACAAATTCTACATGTATAGCCTTTGAATCTACAATCCGCCGAAATATGATTATCGTTTCCACAAACGAAACATTTACGCTTTGGCGACGGCGATCGCGACTTATGTGGACTACTCATCCGGTTGAATCTATTGCTTACTCTTTTCTTTTCATATGAACTAGGTGAAACATGACCACTGCTGACACTGTTATTTGCTAAAACAGAGTTAAACTCCCGACCTTGGGCTTGCGTTGAAGCTACGAGTTCGATGCACTCTGCTACTTGGACACACTTTTCGAAAGTATACGATTCACTTTCAAGAAATAATTTTTCCCTGACTTTCCCGGGCTTACATCCTAGCACAAAGAAATCTCTTAATTTCTCCGACAAATTATTCCCGAATTTACAATTAACCGAAAGAGCCTTTAATCTAACGGCGAAATCACGAATTGTCTCATCACTCCTCTGTTTAGCTGTGTAAAACTGTGACCTCTCCTCAAAAAAACATTTCGTCATGCTACAATACTCATTGAGTTTAGAAATTAAATCTTCTAATTTAACATCGGTTACTTTTTTAGGAATACACAAATTTACCAAAAGTGAGAAACAGTCATCCTTCAAGGCATTAAGAAAAATAGCCCTTTTTTTCACATCTGATGCGTATTTGTCATCATTCACAAGGAGATACTGTTCGAGGCGGACCTTGAAATTCTCCCAGTTACCGTCACGCAAACTGAAGGACCCCAATCCTCCTGACTCCATGTTTGCTCTACCCAGATGATACAACAAGAGAGAGAAAAGAAAAAAAAAGAGAAAAACACTCCCCTACGATATTCCTCCTCAATCTGTACTGCTCCGTTGACCCTCTCAGGAAACCGCTTCTTGATCCTTGATGACGATGGCTCCTTCCAGACCCGTCTAGTGACCTGGACACCCAGCTGCCGCTCTTGAAGTCCTGGACCCTCCCGTGCAATCTTCCCCCTTCCGAGAAGTTAGGCTGGCTCCAGTGTTCCCCTTCTTCTTCACTCCTTCCAGTGAAGATTTTTAATTTCGGTCCGGCCTTTTTTACCGACCCGAAAATAATGTTACAACACGTAACTATTGAACTCGCGTGCTTAGCGTGCAATTTTTGCGCGTCGATTCTCGCAATCGTTATATTTAATTCCGTATTGGCTGCGCCACTGTTATAACTGTTAAACTGTTAATTACCAATGGGATCTTTACGTGATCAGGGAATAGTTTATAAATAATAATGCGCGTGTCGAGTATTAATTATAATTGCACAATAATGAGTTCTACAGCTAATCCTAGCTTTCGGCGCTGTCGGTGATAAAGGAGACAGAGCAAGGGCGAACATCTTCTTTTATACTCGTTCATCTTCCGTCTCGCTCTTGCATCCTGAGTACCTTTCTCACATGTTCCAAAAGATAAATTAATAAATACAATACTTACGGTGATTGCGAAAACTCCATTTTGAGGAGATTATTTGGCGCCTGCTGAATAGAGATTTTGCAAGAAAGACTTCGAAGGTATGCTGATTGCGGAAACTTCATTCGAAGTCGCATTATTTGGCGCCTGCTGAATAAAGATTTCGCAAACTACATAACTTCGAAGGTACGCTGATTGCGGAAACTAGATTTTGAAGGCGCAAATTTGGTGCCTGCTTAGTAAAGATTTGGCAAACTACAAAACTTAGTAGGTATGCTGATTGCGGAAACTCCATTTGAAGGCGCATATTTGGCGCCTGCTTAATAAAGATTTCGCAAATCACACAACTTTAAAGGTATGCTGATTGCGGAATCTCCTATTTAGGGCGCATATTATTTGGCGCCTACTTAATAAAGATTTCGCAAATCACACAACTTTAAAGGTATGCTGATTGCGGAATCTCCTATTTAGGGCGCATATTATTTGGCGCCTACTTAATAAAGATTTCGCAAATCACACAACTTTAAAGGTATGCTGATTGCGGAATCTCCTATTTAGGGCGCATATTATTTGGCGCCTACTTAATAAAGATTTCGCAAATCACACAACTTCGAAGGTACGCTGATTACGGAATCTCCATTTTAAGGAGATTATTTGGCCTTGCCAAGAAGAGATTTCACAAACTACCTGTTATATATGCATGAAAGGGGATGAGTGCTAGCGAGATAGAATGCTTGCTTGTGTTTACATAAACGAATGAATGTGTGACTCCCGCTCCGGCCTACCACGGAATGGATGGGCAGATGCTTTCGCCCCCAAGAACTGGACAAACCTTACCCCCATGCACTCAGGCACTATTGCTAAGTCGCCAAACTTAGAACACCACTTGGCGTGACCTTTGATAGAGGTGCTGGTTATCCAATTAATGGTCATCGCAAATTTAAAAATAAATAAATCACGACAATATTTTTGGCGCTGAAAATCTCAAACCAAATAAAACATTATAATTTAAATTTGAGAGTCTTGTGTCATTATTTTTGATGTTTATTAATAACGATTCTTATTGTTATTAATCATGTATTTTATTTATTGTTTGGTTTCATTCCTAAATTTCCTAAGAGTGGGATATTAAGGGCGTTTAACCAGTCAGCGGCCGAAAATCCATATTTCGTCGAAAGATGTTCGTACAGGGCGGTTCCAATTAGAAAGATTAATTATTCTCTGAACCAGCTTTTTAATATTATAACTCAATATAGATTTTATTTCATTCCAAATTTGCTTTAATTTATGCCTATGTACATCCAAAAATGCTGAAAGACGTGATGTGAAAACTATTAAAATTATGTACTTTTTAAAATTATTTTTGATCATAAGTATTTATCATTTTTCAATAATGTCTAAGCAAAATAAGAATGTAAAAAAATCTGAAATATATTAGTTTGTAAGACCGTAAATAAATACACCAACGGACCAATTTTCGTTAAGAAACACATGTACATATATATTTTTTAATGATTTTATTTAAACTAAAATAAAATTTTGAAACATGCGTTTCCCAAATAATGTATTGTTCTATTTTACTGCGTGATTATATGATTTGAAATGGGTGTTGTATAGTACAAAATCTATTTTGAAAATTTAACAAATCTGCCAACGACCTATGGTATAACCTTATTATATTAAAAATAATTTTTTTTTCTCAAAATTTAAAACATGCGTTTACTAGATAAAAGAACAATCTTTCGAACTCAATTTATAATTTTTGTGGAAAAGAGTCAATACGTCTAAAATCTGATTAAAAAATGACATATTTCTGGTTTTCTCTGGTTATATCCTCTTAACACAATTTTACAAGAGAGAAGTGCAAAAAAAAGTAATTTCCGTAAGAATATATAACTGAACAAGGTTCCATTTGGTGATGGAACTTTCAGGAAGGAAGGTTTCAACCGATACAATTGATTTTCCAGATTTCGAATTATAACTTGAAATGATTGTTAATGATACTTAAAATAGATTCATCACTCTTGGCTCTACTACCCCTGGTGGGTCTTGACCTCCTCAAGAGTCTTCCTCCACTCGTCTCGGTTTTGTGCCAGCTCTCTCCAGTTTAGAAGCTCCAAGGAAGATATGTCTTTGAGGAGGTTGTCGCTACATCTTAGCCTTCCCAGGTTCCTTCGGCCTATCGGTCTTGAGTTCTAACTAACCGCTTTTGCATACTCAAAACAATATAAAGTTGATTACGGATCGAAATATAGTCATTCAAATCTTTGAAGCCCATTTTCTCAGAATAGGATCAGCGTCAGATAGAACCTTGTTATTCTATAGGGTGTGTTTCAACCAACCATTGAGGTAATATAAAGGTACTTCAATGTATAACCAACAATTTAAATTCAGTGAAACTTTGCGGGTACCGCCGCCCCCAGAACCATTTATCGGATAACCAACACCTCTGCCACAGGTCACCCCAAGTGGTTCGCTACGTTGCAGGAGTGCCCGGATTCATGGGGGTGAGGTCTGTGCAGGTCTTGGCAGCTGATGCGTCTGCCTATCTGCCGTAGATCGTGAATGCCGGCAGGATCGGGAGAGACTGGTTGAGGCAGGTCTTTTATCCTCTCCAGCCGAATCTCTCGACCCATCGCCTTGCATCGCGGTTGAAGAGATGGATTCATACATCCGTTACTCCTGGACCCACTTAACCCCAGATTCCTACCTACCTCTCATACCTATTTCCTTCCCACAACTTCTTCTCCTTAAAAAAAACGCACATAGCATCCCCTAAGACAGGGGTCGGCAAACTTATTTGTCAAAGAGCCAAATATGTACATTACTGCAATAAAAAAAAAATTGGGAGCCAAATCAGTTTATTCATTTAAAAATATATATTTTACGAGGCAAGTTCAGAAGGTAAGTGTACTGTGATCATAACGGGCTGTATTTTTTTGGGGGTTGGCAGAACTGAATGGTAGAGGGGGTCTTCCGACCAGAACGAGCATGGAGGAACATTGTAGTACGTAAACTCACGTTATAGTGTTCAGTAATATGAAAGCTGTCGGCAAAAATCCCGCCTACACCTACAAAAAAAGGAGGGGATTTCTGAGCTCTATTGTCAATGGAAATGATATTAGGTGACTCATTACACGCCTAGGAAAAAAAGTAGTCAAAGTGGCGTCACACCAATTTCCCATCTGCTTAAAAATTCAAAACCACAATTTCGGTCAAAAAACCAAAAAACGTCCGTCCTCACACAGCCACCAATAGTTAGTCACCAATACGCTCTTGGCCTCATTTGGTTGGGATGTTTTGAACCACATTATCATCTTTTCACCTTCGGTGGGGTGCCTCCAAGGCATGTATGGATGAAAATAAATTTTCAACCGACAAAAAGATGCGGAAAGAGGTTCTGAAAGAAAGAGAAGGGAAAGACCAGCAACACGATTTTTTTCAGCTGATCATAAGAGTCAGAAATACTAATACTATTCCAGACGTTCAAGATGATAATGTCTTCCATCTCCAGGTCTTTCAGAGCAGACCTGCGTTGTGAACTAAGCTCACATTTGTTTTTCTCCAATATTTCCAAATCAACACAAAGACGTTCAAATTTAGAGTTCCACATTTCCTTGTATATTTTTAAATCCATCAATTGTATTTCAAAGTTACCATTGTCAAAGCCAAAATGAGAAAATTTCAAATCTGTTATCGAAGCATTAAGAGGGTGTTTCAAGAATGCTATGGTCGCTCTGCTGTTTTTAAATTCCTGAAACCTGCTGAAAAATGCTTCCCTCATGTTTATAATGGTTGTTTTAAAATAGTGTTTCGTCAATGGAGGAATTATTTTCTTGGCGATGTTTCAGACTCGGAAGTGAATCAATGTTTCCCTTTCAAAATCTTGAGAAAAATGGATACCATCGGTGCGCCTTGCGCGCCTGTCCTTGGACATTTGTGCCAGAGCCGCACTAACGGGCCAAAGAGCCGCACTTTGCCGACCTCTGTCCTAAGATGACATAGGTCCCGGGGGAAATTATTTTCCTCAGGGTCTCCTGTGTGGAGTTGATATAAAAAGTGACAATACCACAAAATAAAAGATCAATATTATTACACATAATATTTTATTTAATAAATAATTTAGTTAATTACAAACATTCTAAATTTTTACAAAAATGAATACTTAACTAATATATACTATAAATAACTAAAAAAATACATTATAATGCCGTCTAATATTGCATGTTAGTCAGTTAAATTATTCTTATAATTTATTTCTAAACCTTAAATTCTGTACCCGAGAAGCATACGGATGCAAGTGCAAAATTTGAAGAAATGAGTTTTTGATGCAGACATGAAGTAAGTTATCATGTTTATCATTAGCAGAAAGATACAGGTCCTATCATGAAGAAAAAAAGATTTTCAAAAATGTATACGGATGCAACTACCTTTGATGCAACAACTATCTTAAAAGCAGAAAGATGTTCACGGACTTGCATCTTTATGATTTTGTTGAATTTTTAGTATTATGACTACGTACTATGTAGTATTATGACTCAAATTATACATTAATATGCTATGGAAGTTAACAATTTTCAAATATTGATCCTTTCATGATACACCACATGTCATAACAAAATATTCCACTTCATTTAGAAGCAGAAGGACTCTAGTCCATGTTTATCTTTGACTCAAGTCAGCGTTTTTTTATAAACAATATTTTTAAAGACTTTTACATGCTAAATATTTTGTTTTATTTGCTCGTATTTAAAACAAAACTAATTGATTTAATAATTACATATTTTGTTTTCTATCAGCATGGACATCCAAAGAAGTTATGAGACCATAGTTACAAAAATGTTTTTTGGCTCTCCTGAACATTTACCTTTTTGGACTTGTATCCGCATGCTTCTCGGGTACTAATAGAGATGATGTTTTTTCATTACGTACCACGGTTTTTAAGGAGCGAAAATTCGTCCAAGCATATGGATTTACAACATAAAAACAACAAACTAAAATAAAATAGGTGATGATAGAAATAATGCAAAAAATAGAATAGAAGAAGCCCGGGAAACATTCCTCGGGCAGTTACTAGATAGAGATGAATATGAAATATTACCTGGTAATTTCCACATCAAGTTTCAAATTTATTACTCTAACAACCCACGTTTACGGTACCGTGGCGGCAAAAAAGGCAATAAACATACGTTTCATATCGCTGTAATGCTGCAGCTCTTTCTTATACATTCAATAATGGTGACACAAAAGATGAGAGTCACAAAATACGTAAGACTGTTTGCTCCAAAGTACTACTGTTTTCGAGGAAGGAAATTTTGGAAGAATCAGACATATCTTATGAGCTGAGCTTATACCTACATAGCTTATCAACATACGTGTGAGGGAGATGTATGATAATGATTGTATATTTCCTTTGGGGAGAGGAGGGGGGGGGGGGGGGGCAGGCACATGTTCGTAGTTTGTCTCATTTTTGACTGTTGTGAAAGCTGCAGCATTATGTGTTTAAGAACAAAAGCAAAACCATCAGCGCATTGACGTTTTTGAATTTTAAGAATTCACTCACACTTCAATATTATCATTGGAACTATATTCCATACATTCAAAATTATGATAACGGCTAGTAGTACTGTATGGGTCTACGGAGACGTAACGGTGCGGAGTGTGAGAGAGATGCAAGAAAATGATGACTTTTTCCTCTGGAGGAAACAAACTTACATACATTGTGTATCTCATCTTTTGTAAGAATAGCAGTATTATCGTGATTAGGAACGCATTTTTATTGCCTTTTTTATACCGTAACGGTACCGTAATCGTGGATCATCACGGTAATAATAAAAGCACCCACTCACCGTCGTCTTGAAGAATTTTTTTTTTTTTTAATTGTTTTGGATGGTTATAAATTATTAAAGAACATAAAGAATGATTAAATGATTCATAATTTTATTACATTTGACGATATACAATAATTTATAAAAGACGTATTTACAATTTAAGTATATTTTCCATTGACATGATAAACCTTTCATCATTGAAGTTGTCCATGAAAATTAACATGTTAACCTTTAAAGCCCTAAGCTACCAAATCTTAACGTTAAAATAAATAAATAAATTATTAAGACTATTTACAATTGCCACTATTTACTCAAGACCCATACTAGATATGGCAGTCTAACTATCAAATAAATATTTAACTGACACCTTCAAATTATTCATAAAATGGGACCCTTCTCAAAACCAAATATTATATATTTTTAAACGATTGCAGAATATAATACTTATTTATTTCAATGAGATTTTTAGTTTCCCAAAACTAATGTGTTGTAAAACGATTTTACTTGTATAATTTCGATTGTTGAATCAATTATCGAACGATTATGATCATTAAATCAATTTTCAATCAGTTAAATTTATGAACCCGACTCGAATACATCTCTGGAGCTGCGGCTTATTCAAAACCATCTTCGTACTTGAAGTTTGTTACAAAACTGCTTTCGTAATAGAACCGAATTAAAGCAAGTGTCAAAAGATGGCTCAACTTGTTAACAGCTAGCGCGAGGAACGTCGCGTCGGCTGGCAGGCGTAACTACTATTAGATTTATATTATCGTGAATTTCTCAGGATGTGGAGAGATGAAAGCTTTGATTATTATTGTAATTGACAGTTGTGAATAATAATGCCAACTTGTGATCTCTGACGCGTCTATATATGACATCATTGCCTGTCACGTTACTTTGTCCCGGTGACTAGATGTCACTGGATCCGTGGAACCAGCTATTTTGGAACCAGTTCCTATCGGATTTATAAAATGGTCACCTACAGTTAAACTGGGCGAAACCGAATCAAAAACCGCTCGCTAAGCCTAGCAGCAATAATCCTAAGATTACGATTGTACAATCAAAAATTTTACGATTGTTCAATCAAAATTGTAATGATTACGATTATTCAACCAAAAATCTAATGATAATGATTATTCAATCAACAATCATATGATAAAGATTATTGAAACATTGAAACAACAATCGCAACTTCCAGAATATAATATTTTGTAGTGATGAATGAACGAATAAATAAATGATGATTTAATAATTATTAATGTTCTGTAACTTGTACCACGTTGGGCGATATATATATTAATATAATGTTAATTTCTGCTCAATTAGTCTAATTGCAGCCGCCCTTTGGTTTGACCCGGGTGAGATCCAGGCTCTCCAAATAACTAATTACATATTTATATTATTTAATTATTTCCTGGAAGATCCGAGTCTGTCACTCCAGCCTCCATAGGCCTGTTCGTCTCCTGACGGCGAGGATTCAATGGGGTATGTTGCACCCTCGTGAATTATTTCATGTTCCTGTAACAAAATTATGAATATATTAGTTTTGCATGCACTTTGCTTTTAGTTAACTACCAGCTGCGAAATAAAAATGGCGCCATAACCTAATTAAAGATCAAGATGACTTTTCGTAAGTCATTATAGTCACATAACTTTAAAAAAACTGAGATCAAATAATTACATCGACAATACAAAACATCAAGCTTAAAACATAATTTATTTATTACCTACTTTAAAAGACGCATGCAGTTGAGTTTGCACCAGAAAATTGAAAGATTGACAATTCTTATGGATAAAAATTGAAGATAATAAGCGGTGCTGTAGCGGCGGTATTAAAATAAAAGCCACGCAGGTATGACACAATTCAATAATAGTAAATGGGTAGGTATTTAACCCAAAGGAATCGAATTATTTCCTCAACCGCTCACTAAACCTTTTAACAAAAGATGCGCGGATAGGACCGGAAGGCAACTTAACTTTCTTGAGGTCTTATATGACCTTATATCGGTCAGACCATCTGTGACGTTGTGGCATCCAATCAATAACATCTCTCGCCCCTTTTTAGAAAGGGACGAAGCGATGCGGTAATGAGAGAGTATTGAGATTGAAAACTTTTCAATACACGTTTGAAAATAATTAGATTATTTGCTGCATATTTGCTGCAGTGCGGAAATATTAATTCTTACTCTCCCATCTGCTTATCGTTTTTTTTTTAAATAGCACTACTCGGGTAGTTTTTGATGATTACAAGCGGTGATTTGCCAATTTTGCTTTATTAACATGTTGTGCATTTAGATCCAAGCAAATCACTTAGGTAGGTCGGCTTGCACGATAATTTATATTTCTAGTCCCTAACTTTAACGTTTTACTAACAGCCTGTTAGCTTAACTTGGTGGTTTGAGCAAAGTTGTCGCAACTGGCTAAAAATGGTAGTCAGTAACTTTTCTGTCGGTCGCGATGATAAAATAAACTAAACCTTAACAGTTACTGACTACAATTTTAGCCAGTTGCGACAACTTTGCTCAAACCACCAAGTTAAGCTAACAGGGGGCCTAGTCTCTATCTTTTATTAACCTCAGTTAGCGCGTTAATTACGTCACAAACACGTATTTTGACAGCTACGCTAATTAGAGTAACTGTCAAAATACGTGTTTGTGACGTAATTAACGCGCTAACTGAGGTTAATAAAAGATAGAGACTAGGCCCCCAGGCTGTTAGCAAAACGTAAAAGATAGGGACTAGGCCCCCAGATGGCATAGATAAATACAAGAACATTAATTTGAAGATAACGTTGGTAGTGATACTAATGTGAGATTTTATGTATAGCCGCGATTATTTTGGTAAAAGTGATTCCGATCCATTCTGCATATGTTTTTACCGCCCTGGTGATATGGTGACTCGTTCCATCAACACATGTTTTTAAATATTCCGCCCTGGTGATGTGTGACACGTTCATCTGCACTTATTTCTAAATATTTCCCCCCTCACGTGGTGACACGTTCATCTGCACCTATTTTTTAAATGTTCCGCCCTGGTGACATGTGACGTGGTGACACGTTCCATCTGTATCTGTTATTAAATGTTCCCCTCTGGTGACACGTTCCTACTGCGCCTGATTTTAAATGTTCTGCTCTGGTGACGTGGTGACACGTCCCATCCTGCACCTGTTTGCTGCCTTGTACATCTGGTAGCATCTTCAGGAAGTGACAAAGCTAACAAAAATGTCAAAACCTTAGTTAATTAAATTTTTTTTAAAGAGAGTTGTCCTGTGAACTACAGGTCATGCTTTCACGATAATCCGATCATTACCAGAAAGCCAAAGACACTATCACTTACATTTCTTTAGAAATCTTCTCCAGGCAGATTCCTCACGCCCGCCAGATTGGTTAATTGCATTAATTATTTACGCACAGATGCCGGAACATATATTGTTAGCTGATTCGTGAAAGTGGCCAGGGAGAAATTAATGTCAGCGAGTGAGTCTGTGAGTAGTGAGTATTGAAGCTTACATTGTTAGGTTTTTAATATTACATTCGAATTTTTTTGTAAAAATACCAACCATTTAATAAATTATCTATGGAATCATTATTGTACAAATATTATTAACTACGCAAGGTTAGAGCTGTGATTCGCTAGAAAATCGTGACGTAGCTTGAAGTCCAAGTTCCACTCTAAGTTTTGAATTAATTGCAATACAAGTGGCAGTGTTCTTCAAGCGTTCGAAATTTTGAAAGCGGTCCGACGAGTTTTTTTAGAAAAAGACCGTTATGAGGTAACCTTGTTAAACGCATTTTCTACGAACCTTGCTTATTCGCTATTTTTTGTTACATTTATTATTTCACTAGGTATCTATGTAGTTTTCCTTAATACATTTGTTAATTTATCCCAGGTTTATCTATTCCTGAATATACCCCTATTTTTCTTCAGGCCGCTTCCCCTTTTGAAGGGCGTTGAACTCTATTAATCCCATAGACATATACGATTAATCCTCATGTTCCTACGCTTTTCAGAATCTATCCAAGCTCATATTTCAATAATAATTTACTGATTTTACCAAACTAAGATAGATCTATCAGTTGATATTAATTTTATGATATTCTTTGCAAAGAGGTTGGTTGGCTATAGCGCTATAGGTAAACAGAATGTTTATATATGTACTTACACATACCTTAATGACTTACTTACACAAAATAATAAATTATCTTTTTATATTGTTGTTGCCTGTATTGTCACACGTTGTCGCAGCATTTCCACATATAAATCTATACCAATTTTATCAATGGCTAACTAAAACCTACCCCAATTTTTCATGGTGTTTCTAAAACCTAAGCTAACTTTCTCACCTTCTTCTTGTTGGGCGCCGTGTCCAGACTTCTGCTCCAGTAGCCGCCCCAGCCGGAGTCTCCGTGGCCGGCATCGTCGTGCTCGTAGTGATGCTGGTGCTGGGCGTGCTCGTAGTATATCACCTGGGGACACGCGCACACGCAAACACATCACACACAGGTTTAGTTACAACACAGTAAGCTGGTCTTGTTAGGTTACGTATTATGTATATATATCAATAAGTTATGTACAGTTTTATGGGTGAAGGCATTGATAATAGAAACAAGGCATAGAAGCACGCAGACTGTCGCCGAGCCGCTGGGTGGATGCGAGCAGCAGTAACGGCCGGCGTAGTCTAGCGGTAAGGCTTTTGACTCGCAATCCGAAGGTCGCGGGATCGCGGGGCAAATAAATTGTTTTTAATTAAATGAAGACAATATTAGCGAAACTCAATCGAAAATCTGGAGACAGAAAAATCAGAAAAAGATATTGGCTCCATTGGGACTAGAACCTAGGACCCTTTGCTTACATGGCAAGTGCTCTACCAACTGAGCTACGGAACCCATATCAAATTCGGTCACTTTTAACTGCGTCATACTTCGACTAAGAACTATCAATATTATCTTCATTTTCTTAATGGGTGACCATCGTTTAAACAATAAATGTGGTTAAAACAAAGAATTCTATTAATTTTGAATTAAAATGGTGCCACAAAATAAATTTTCTAAGTTTGAAAAAGTAAAAGTATTTGTTTTTACGACATCTTCAAAAATAAAAAATATACAAGACTTTTAAAATACGTTGGAAAAATTCCAAAACTCGTTCAGAAATTATTAATAAAACAAGCATATACAACAGATAAACAACCCCCTCTGGCTGTGTAAGTAATGTATATATTTATCTTTCCATGACTTTTTTTTTGTCATTGTTTAATTAGTATTAATCTAATGTGTTCACATTCACGGTCATTTATCATTTGAATAAAATTTTCACGACGTTTTTTTAGTAAGGCTGTATACGTGTTTATTAAACAGTAAAGAAGACCACACTTGAGAACAGAAAAGTCCAATTTTTTTTGAGACAGTAATAAATCAATAAGCCACTTGCATGGATTTCATAACGACTTGGAAAAAATCGTGTGGATAGATGTTTTTACTAAGATTACGAAAATGTTAGTAAATTTTTTTAGAAATGTATAGTTTTTTTTATTAAATCCATTATTTGAGCTCGTGACGTCACTACATGAAAATGTCCCGTCTCCGATTATGTTCCCTTAATTTTGTAAAATTCCACACTGATTTTTTTTTTATATGGCAACACTTTGATTTCCGGCGAATTTTTGAATTTGTGTTTAACGTTCACTAGATTTATTGTTTGTTCTATGCGAACTTATCCTTTGGTTTGATTTTTTGATTAAGATGGCGGTGTTTTTACAGATGTTACGAAGAGAACCCCGTACAATTTATTGCTATTCGTGTATTTAAAAAATGTGATGCAAGTGGCCTATTACTGAACGATTCTAATTTAACTCAATAATAACGATTAGCACCATTCCGAAAAATCAAAATCTAATTTCAAAAATCAAATTTCTCGCTTGATCTTCAAAACAAGACGAATGTCACTATCTTCATACAATTTGAATATCTGTCTACCACCGTCCACTTTTCCCGCTCTTTAAAGCAGAATTTTCATACTTATTGATGAAATTTTGCACAATTGACTTTCAAAATAAGACAAAAATTACTCTTTACATCTGATTTCGAAAAGATGCATAAATGGTATTTTAGGCTTCCAGACCAGAGGTGGGGCCCACTTGCGATTTGTAAAGGGTCAAAAGTTGTGTACTATTAATAATTAATTCATTAATTATGTATCTTCGAGCGAGGTACAGTACGCCCAGCTTCTGAGAGGCAAACTTTACTCCAACTTCAATAATGTGCAATACGGACGTTAAATGCAAATAGACACAAGACAATAGCTTAAGAGTGTATAAGCAGAGAAACCAGAAATATGTCATTTTTAAATCAGTGGTTAGACGTATTGACTCTTTTCCACAAAAAACTATAAAAGGATTTCAAAAGATTGTTATTTTATCTAGTAAACGTATTTTTTAGATTTTGAGAAAAAATGTTTATTTTTAGAATAATAAGGTTATACCATAGGTCGTTCGCAGATTTGTTCAATTTTCAAAAAAGTACATTTATTATACAACACCCATTTCAAATCATATAATCATGCAGTAAAATAAATCAATACATTAGCTGGTAAACCTATGTTTCAGAATTTTAATTTTAGTTTAAATAAAATTATTAAAAAATATATACGGACATGTGTTTCTTGACGAAAATTGGTCGGTTTGTGCATTTATTTGTGCACTTACAAACAAATATATTTCGGATTTTTTTACATACTTATTTTGCTAAGACGTTATTGACAAATCATAAATAATTTGATCGTAAAATAATTTCAGGAAGTATTTAATTTTAAATAATTTTGAACATCGCATTTAACCATTTTTATCGCAGCCCGTAAACACAAATTTCAGATTTCATTACGGGCCCAAACGCGGCCAGGAGAGCACGTCTTCGCGACGCTTTGAATAATAATATTTGGAAATGAAATTTGAAAACGAAATTTGAAATAAACACGAATTCCTTGATTCACGTTTGTTAAATCTACAGGGTTGCCCGAATGCAATTTTTCATGTTCATTGAATATTTTTATGCAAAAATTTTTATAATTTCGAATATTTTTTTTATTTTAAATTATTCTTGTGTGAATACCGCACAAGAGTCCCAACTGCTCCAAAATATTTTTTGGGGTAAATCTTTTTTACGCACGCTCGACACTTGGGGGTAAACTGGTGAATGGGTTACGAAAAGTGGTGATTGTTACGAAAAATGACATGCGAACGGTAATCAATGCGAACGGTGATCGATTGCTCGGCGGGTCGGGCCTTTACGCACGCTTGTTTTTCGTGTTATTGTTATATTGTTAATGGACTATTTGTCCATAAATAAATAAATAAATTATATACAGCGGGTACCCGGCATGCGTTTCAAGGGCACTGTAACCTCGCGGTCAACTAAACTGTTATGGTTCCATCACAAGTCACGGGAATTATAATGCAAGCGCCTGCACTATATAACATTATATACAGCGGGTACCCGGCATGCGTTGAAAGGCCACTCAAAGAAAGAAAGGGTTTGTGCGCTTTAATTCTGTTTGTTGAAGTGCTTATTATTAATTATGCACACAAATAAATATTTAAAAATGCGACATTTTTTACAATCCAACTGAATACTACTCTTTTTTTTCATGAATACCGCACAAGAGTCCCAACTGTTCTCGTCTGGAGCCAGTGGGACTATTGCATCCCCAATTTGGGGTATGTTGTAAGACTGAAGGTAGTGGGGAGGGGAAGGATATAGGGAAGAGGAAGGTGGGGAAGTATCTGGCTATTCAGATCTGGCCAATAAACACGGCTAAAGCCATTTCAAGCAACGTTTCAATTCTTAATGGTGGTCTTACACCAGGGCGATACTGAGAGTATCTTCCACTCTAATGGCCGTAAAATACAATTAAAAAACAAAAAACCAAAATATTAAAAAGAATATAACAAATTGTTTATTCATGTAGGTATCTACTTAATACCTACTGTGTTTACGCATTTCACTTGAATCTATTTATGTTTATGCACTTCGATATACAAATTACAAATAACTACTACTAATTAAAATTCTGGAAGCGAGAATAGTAATATAAAGTAGTAATAGTAGCGGGCAGCCCTAGCTCGCGTGAACAAAACCCTCAAAACTCGGATTGCCGCGGAACGAAATTTAGTTCTGAAAACGCCGGCTCGCGAGCCCTGATGTGTTAGCGCTAGTGTCGGAATCGAAGTTGTCATGTGCTGGTTATTCACTCTTAAGCAATAGCACACTAATGGGGTCTTTATTCTCTATACTAAGTGTTGAGATGTTTGTACCCGAGATCGAGCAGTGCGCGGTGCCAACTTGAGCGCCCTAACGATACCACACATGTGCACACACAAAACATCAATCATTCTTAGTAGGAAATTAATAAATTAATTAACGGACATTAAAAAAATTGGTAGCAGAAATCTGATTTTGCATATCGCTAAAAACTCTTCAATAGCTAGCTCTCCAGTTTTCCTATAAGGAATTTGTAGACCACCGCAAGATTTTTTAGTTTGCGATGTTGAAGTTAATTTTGAACTATGGAGATTTAAATATTCATTGTATCGAACGTGTCGACGAAAGCGTATGACAACCCTGAGAATTCAAGAATGGAATTTACGCTTCCACATAATACCGTGCCGCTGCGCGTTACCCCTTCCAATAACCTACGAAACAAAGGGAGTGCTCTCATTGGCCAACGAAACACTGTGCATTTGGAATGATGTCTACAATGCTATTACATTCTACAATTAACTTATCAATTGAAAACATAAACGCAATTGATAATAAATACATGCTGCAGCATCATTGGACTCGAAAACACATCTGAATAACCACGTAATACTTCCACCAGGGACCCCAGACAGCAATGATCAAAATCAAGGAAATGATTGAGTATTTACGTTATCCCCACCCTGCTACCAGACGCGGCGCCATTGGTCAATGCTGAACAAAGGAAATGTTTGAATCGTAAATATTTACGACAGCCAATTTACATTCCGAAAAACTCGGAGCTAAATTTCGGGAAATCGGGAATAATTTGAATCAAGAAATATATATCATCACCTAAAAATAGGTATATACTACAATAAAACCTCAAAAAACTGTCGTCTACCAGTGATTATTGCACTTTAAGAAAATATTTACTTCTAGATATTGTATCTTGTATCACATTTGTAAACTTGTACCTTTTCTTGTTGAAACAATAAAAATTATGTGAGACTTCGGTTTATTGGAACAGGACTGTCTTGGCAAAGGTTATCACACGGATTTTTAACACATCTGCTCGAAAATCATAGCGATTGGGAAAAATACGTAAACGCAAGCACCCTTCAGAAACAGGGAGGTTCTGTGTTCCAAAAGTCCAACCCGGATTTGCCCTATAAAACAAACGGCAAACCGGTAGGAAATCAGTTCAAAAACTACCAGCCAAGAAGTAACAAGTCTCCAAGAAACTGAAGTCTCCAAGTTCTAACCTACTTAAAAAGTGTTTTTAATCAGTATTAAATTCTGTTCTACCTTTCTCCCAGTATCCCATTATCCTGACCCCAACAGTCTCCAAAAGTCTCCAAAGTGCAAATCAATATTAAATTAAGTAACTAAATTCAGTTTTGGCCATTATAACTAGAATCAATTTTCAATGTTTTACAACAGTAATAGATTCAGTTTTGCTAATTTAACTTAGAGTCATTAATCCAGAAGTAAAAGACATTGGCGTGCCAAGTTGTGTCCAGCTCCCTATTTTGCAATTTATGTACAAACGTCTAGTACATTTGGTCCTTCGTGCCGGATCTACACATAACACGCCTTCAGTCTTACCCAGTGGAAATGCCGTCTCTTCGCAGTGGCCGTAAGACCCCGACATCTTCTGATACATCGCTGTCTAAATCTAAACCTGACGCCCCGGGGACAAGCCGAAATATGCCAGTGGCGCCCCGACGGACCCCGGGCCCACACACCGTAGACACCGATGAGACGCCATCTAGAGGACCCCGCCAGGTCCACGATCTATCTAGTGCGAGCCCAGCCAGGAACTCTGATCTCATCACGCTTGACCGACCTGCTCCAGAATCTGTCTCCGAGAGCCTCCACGAATCCAACAGTAAAAGCAGCGAAACAACTTCGGAATCAACTGAAGACTCCCTGCGATTACTGCGCCGAGAGATGCGCGTTCGGGACAGACGTCACGCCAAGCAGACAGCCAATCTGCTCGCAGCCCTGAACGCTGCGACACGCCAAGCAGTCAGCCAACCTGCCCAGGAGCCAGCACCAACCAGCCCGACCCTGCGAGCCAACCTCAGTCAGGCAGTAATTCAAGTCCAGGCACCAACCGGCCCGTTTACTAACGAGTTCGCAACGAGATATGCCACTCAAGTACACACGTCAGACGGCCCGTCAACCGGAGAGTTTGCAACTAGATATGCAACAACTCAAGTGCCCGCACCAACCGGCCCTTCTGCTAATGAGTTCGCAACGAGATATGCCACTCAAGTAAACAAGCCAGCCGGAGAGTTTGCAACGAGATATGCAACAACTCAAGTGCACGCACCGACCGGCCCTTCTACTAATGAGTTCGCAACGAGATATGCCACTCAAGTAAAAAGGCCAGCCGGAGAGTTTGCAACGAGATATGCAACTACTCAAATGCACACACCAGTCGGTCAGCCTACCAATGAATTTACAGTAACCGATCCAACTGGATATGCCGCCACCCAAGGCTACACACTACTGACGGGCCCTGCAAAGAACATCCCTACGGCCGAATACAGCCATCTCGGACCCGAGCGCCCACTTTACAATACAACGGGGTACCAGCAACAGCCAGCCTCCTCCGGCCAGGATTCCCCATTGTTTACACCACCGCATACAGCCAACGAGACAGCACGGCACACCCGAGAATGGTTGCAGCACGGCAACGACCCACTGGCCCAGATCGCCTCTGTGATGGCAGAGGCGCTCCGCTCCTCCAGAACGCAAGATAGCCCTCGCACATTAGAAGATGACTCAAGAATGGCAGCCCTAATCGCCAGGCAATCCACAGCAAAAGATTTGCCTACCTTCTCCGGAGACCCCCTCGAGTGGCCTACCTGGAAGGCACAGTACGCTCAATCCACCGCCACCTGCCAATTGACTCCGAGCGAAAATCTCATCCGGCTGCAGCGTGCCCTCAAAGGCAAGGCGCGAGATACCGTGGGTCCCCTACTAATGGATCCTGCGCAAGTCCCAGAGATCATCAGCGTCCTCGAGCAGCGATACGGCAGCGCTAACTCCATAGCAAAATTTATGCTAGACAAGGTTAAAAAGCTACCTTACCTCACGACCGAGGTATCACTCGAGGACCTGGCAGATTTCTCCGGGACGGTGCAAAACCTGGTGGCATCCCTCCGGATCTTAAAAACCGAAGGTTATCTCACCAATCCTGCATTACTGAACGACGTCACTGACAAAATGCCGAGTTCCCTGCGGCTGGCATGGCTAATCGAGATCCGCAAACAACATGCCCCGGCCACCATAACCCAGCTCGCTGCCTTTCTGAAAGAGGTATCAAACGCAATTCCAAACAGCGGGATGGTGGACCACATACGATCCCGACCACGCCGTGAACAAATACATGCCGGGTACCAGGAGGAAGAAGATAGTGATCGCATGCGACTTCTACCGAGCCATGAGCAAATACATGCCGGACATCAAGAAGAAATCGGGGACGGCCCAAAAGAAAAGATCGCCCCGATGAAACGCAAAATGAATGAGGCACATACTTACCCTGGACCAAGCCGAAAAAGAAAAACAGCCGACGAAAGCTGCGCCCAATGTGGCGGCGATCATAAAACCCGCGAATGCAAAGAATTCGCAGCCAAAGATGTTGAACTTCGATGGGAAACTGTACGCATGGGAAGGTTATGCCGCAAGTGCTTAGAAAAACACCACTCACGAAGCTGCAAAATAAACCAATGGTGCAAAGTAGGGGATTGCCGATCCCCACACCACCCCCTGCTACATAATCCCGAGTTCGTACGAAAAAGCACCGTGGAAAATGTCAACTTGTGACGCCAGGACTCCGGACAGAGAGTACTGTTAAAAATTGCGCCAGTAATATTAAGCGCTCCCAACAAAGAAGAAGTGTCAGTGTTTGCTCTCCTGGACGAAGGATCCACAGTAACACTTGTTGACACTGACACCGCAATACAAGTCGGAGCAAACGGCCCAGTTCACGGACTGCGAATCCACGGTGCCAAAGGAATGTGCACCTCTGACAATCTCTCCCAACGAGTGAGACTAAGAATACGAGGTGCGGGCAACAGTAATACATACCACATATCTGCCAGCACAATAAGCAACCTCAACCTGCCGGAGCAACAGATCCAAGGAAGGTCTGTCGTCCCGAAGCTGCTAATAGGCCAAGACAACGCTCACCTAATTGTGTCAAGGGAAGTTCGTGAATGCAATGATACTACGCGAATAGCATCACGCACCGCACTAGGATGGATCGCTCATGGGGGAGTCAACCCCAGAGATAATAACACGACTACCACTTTGGCACTACAATCAGAAACGGCCGCAGACATACAATTGAGGGAGCTAGTAAAAACCAACTTCGCCATCGACTCGCTCGGAGTAACATCAGCCACCAGAGTCAATGCAAGCGAACAACAGGCCATTGCACTTATGAATTCAACTACCCGTCCTCTTCCTACAGGGAAGTGGGAAACTGGTCTACTATGGCGCAATCCAGAAGTCTCGCTACCTGACAATCGGCAGTGTGTGCTGAAGCGACTTCTGTCTCTGGAGAAAAAGCTAGCAAAAGACAAAAATCTAGCAGTGGCCTACAATGACAAAATAAGTCAACTTCTCAACAAAGGCTATGCCAAGAAGCTATCAGGCCATGAAGCTTCCACCACCACACCTCGCAAATGGTACCTGCCTCACTTCGCAGTAATCAACCCAAATAAGCCAGGAAAAATCAGAGTGGTATTCGATGCTGCAAGCCGATGCCAAGGAACCTCCCTCAATGATCAGCTGCTTACTGGTCCTGACCTGCTGTCCTCCCTCCTGGGGAATATAATACGCTTCCGGGAAGGAAACATCGCCATTGCTGCAGACATCAAAGAAATGTTCCTGCAAATAAAAATAAGGCGAGAAGACCAGCCGTCCCAGCTTTTCCTGTGGAGGACATCACCCCATCATGAACCAGACACCTATCAAATGTCATCAATGATGTTCGGAGCCACCTGCTCCCCAAGCAGTGCCCAATTCGTCCGAAATAAAGTGGCCGAAACATTCGAGCACGAGTACCCGGCCGCCGCAAAAGCCGTACGCACCAAGTTCTACATGGACGACTACCTAGATGCAACAGACACACCCAATGAAGCTGCTACACTAGCCCAAAGTGTAAGTGCCCTCCTCGCGAAAGGAGGGTTCCACTTGACAAATTGGGCGTCTAATAGCCCGGTGACCCTAGCTGGCGTACCCATAGAAGACCGTGCCAGCTCCGCGATACAGATCAGCAGTGGAGGTCCAGAGACAGAACGAGTGCTTGGTTTGATCTGGGACCCCACCACAGACCGCTTCCTGTACTCATTTCGCGAAGCGATCTCCCCCGACACGGCCACACAACCTACCAAGCGGCAACTATTATCCATAGTAATGAAGATCTTTGACCCAGTCGGCTTCGTTGCCTGCCTTACCATCAGATCTAAGATGCTACTGCAAGCAGTGTGGCGCTCAAGCGTCGGCTGGGACGAACCCATTACCCCCGAACACGCCCAGAGATGGACAGACTGGCTGAGCCTGCTGCACACAAACAGCATCTCAATCCCGAGACGTTGCCTCTCAAACAAACAGAACAACGTAACTCTACACCTCTTCTGC
This sequence comes from Limnephilus lunatus, assembly GCA_917563855.2. Taxonomy (NCBI): domain Eukaryota; kingdom Metazoa; phylum Arthropoda; class Insecta; order Trichoptera; family Limnephilidae; genus Limnephilus; species Limnephilus lunatus. The sequence continues at coordinate 2,506,126 of OU830596.1, read as the reverse complement.
GATGCATCGGAGCAAGCTTGCTGTGCCGTGGCCTACTTCACCGAAGAAATAAATGGATCCTTACGAGTAACATTCCTTGCAAGTAAATGCAAGGTAGCACCACTGAAGCCTCTCTCCATTCCACGCCTCGAGCTTCAAGCCGCCCTCATAGCAGCGAGACTAGCCCAGACGATCCAAAAGGAAAGCAAAGCCCTGATATCCCGCACCTGCTTCTGGACAGACTCCACAACTGTACTATGCTGGTTACGCACCGACCCACGCGCCTACTCAACCTTTGTGGCAAACCGATTGGGCGAAATAGACGAACTAACCAACATACCCGACTGGAAATGGGTACCCACAAAACTCAATCCAGCTGATATAGGAACACGAGACTTAGAGGTGCCAGACCTAACACCAGAAGGAAGGTGGTTTACCGGCCCAGCCTTTCTCACTTCCCCGGAGGGTGCATGGCCGAAAGAACGGGCACCCGCCCACAGGCCTGACGACCTAACACTAGAAGTCAAACCTCACTACGTTGGCCTTGTGTCCACCAAGGGCGAAGCACTCCCATCAGTAGAGCGGTTCTCCTCATGGCACCGGCTAATCCGCTCCACAGCTTGGATCCTCCGTTTTATCAGACGATGCAAGATGGGGCCCAACAAACCATTAGAAGGCCCACTACTAGCCGAGGAGATAAAAGCAGCAGAACAAAAATGGATCAAAAGGTCCCAGGAAAACGCTTTCACAACTGATCTACACACCATCCGACAAGGTCAAAAACTACCTACTGGCAGTCGCCTCAACTCGCTGAACCCCTTCTTTGGACCAGACGACCTTCTACGAATGGGGACCCGACTACGAGCCTTGGAAAGAACAAAGAGTGTGGCCCGAACCCCCATAATACTGGACGGCGACGAACCCTACACTCGGCTCCTAATCAGCCACTACCACAAAAAGGCGGATCATCCTAGTACTGAGAAAACAATTGCAGAAATACGCAATCATTTCTTCATAATACGAATACGCACAACAATCAGGAAACTAACGCACGTCTGCCCCACTTGCTTCATACGACGCAGCAAACCGACTCCACCTCTGATGGGCGCATTACCACCACCCCGCCTGATGCATCACGTCCGTCCATTCACACACTGCGGGCTTGACTATTTCGGCCCTATGGCTATCACGGTCGGTAGGCATCGAGAAAAACGATACGGAGCCATCTTCACCTGCCTCTCAACGCGCGCCATTCACCTAGAACTAGCCGCTTCACTGACTGCCGACTCGGCCATCATGGCCCTTCAAAGAATGACCGCCCGCAGAGGACAACCCACAGCCATGTACTCGGATAACGGAACAAATTTTCACGGAGCTGACACCGAGATGAGGGACGCCCTGCTGTCAATAAGTCAAGACGCCAGAATGATTGACGCAATAGCTACCCAGGGCATCGAGTGGCACTTTATACCACCGCTGAGTCCCCACATGGGGGGAGCTTGGGAGAGACTAGTACGATCAGTAAAGAAAGCCCTAAGCGCAACACTCAAAGAAAGAGCACCAAAAGAAGAAACTCTACGCACAGCACTTGCAGAAGCCGAGTTTGTGGTAAATAACCGACCACTCACCCATATTTCAGTCGACCCGCGTGATGAAGAACCTCTAACACCCAACCACTTTTTGCTGGGATCGGCTGGGAAGCGCCCCCAATTATCCTTCTACGACAAAAAAGAAGAGGAAGTATGCCTACGCCGCCAGTGGCGCATCGGACAACAACTTGCAGACACCTTCTGGAGGCGATGGCTGCACGAATACCTACCTACCATGGCTGCCCGACAAAAATGGCACCATCCAACTACACCAATTAAGAAGGATGACCTAGTGATCATCATGGACCCAGCACTGCCTCGAAACAGTTGGCCACGTGGCCGTATCCTCGAAGCAACACCTGCAGCTGATGGACAGGTCAGAACTGCTCGGATCCAAACCAGTACTGGGATATACGTAAGGCCGGCAGTCAAAATCGCCGTCATCCTGCCTGCCACACCAACAACTAACGAAACTGTACCAGTTGCGAAGACACCCGATTCAGAACTCAGACATCGGAAAAGGACACGCCCGACGAAGTAGCTGAGCACAGTCGAGACTGCACTGGGGGGAGTGTATCGAACGTGTCGACGAAAGCGTATGACAACCCTGAGAATTCAAGAATGGAATTTACGCTTCCACATAATACCGTGCCGCTGCGCGTTACCCCTTCCAATAACCTACGAAACAAAGGGAGTGCTCTCATTGGCCAACGAAACACTGTGCATTTGGAATGATGTCTACAATGCTATTACATTCTACAATTAACTTATCAATTGAAAACATAAACGCAATTGATAATAAATACATGCTGCAGCATCATTGGACTCGAAAACACATCTGAATAACCACGTAATACTTCCACCAGGGACCCCAGACAGCAATGATCAAAATCAAGGAAATGATTGAGTATTTACGTTATCCCCACCCTGCTACCAGACGCGGCGCCATTGGTCAATGCTGAACAAAGGAAATGTTTGAATCGTAAATATTTACGACAGCCAATTTACATTCCGAAAAACTCGGAGCTAAATTTCGGGAAATCGGGAATAATTTGAATCAAGAAATATATATCATCACCTAAAAATAGGTATATACTACAATAAAACCTCAAAAAACTGTCGTCTACCAGTGATTATTGCACTTTAAGAAAATATTTACTTCTAGATATTGTATCTTGTATCACATTTGTAAACTTGTACCTTTTCTTGTTGAAACAATAAAAATTATGTGAGACTTCGGTTTATTGGAACAGGACTGTCTTGGCAAAGGTTATCACACGGATTTTTAACACATCTGCTCGAAAATCATAGCGATTGGGAAAAATACGTAAACGCAAGCACCCTTCAGAAACAGGGAGGTTCTGTGTTCCAAAAGTCCAACCCGGATTTGCCCTATAAAACAAACGGCAAACCGGTAGGAAATCAGTTCAAAAACTACCAGCCAAGAAGTAACAAGTCTCCAAGAAACTGAAGTCTCCAAGTTCTAACCTACTTAAAAAGTGTTTTTAATCAGTATTAAATTCTGTTCTACCTTTCTCCCAGTATCCCATTATCCTGACCCCAACAGTCTCCAAAAGTCTCCAAAGTGCAAATCAATATTAAATTAAGTAACTAAATTCAGTTTTGGCCATTATAACTAGAATCAATTTTCAATGTTTTACAACAGTAATAGATTCAGTTTTGCTAATTTAACTTAGAGTCATTAATCCAGAAGTAAAAGACATTGGCGTGCCAAGTTGTGTCCAGCTCCCTATTTTGCAATTTATGTACAAACGTCTAGTACATTCATTATACTGTAAAAATTAAGACAATTTGCGATTTTTTTTATACGAACGTTAAGGCGATCCACTAGTACAGGAAAAAATCGAAATCGGAATTCACGCCCTTTTATGGGAGGAGTTTAAAAATACTTGAGAAAAAGCTTTTGGAAAGGTTGGAAAAGATATTTGAGATTTTTTTTTACATATTGATTTCGTAAAGGCCTGTAAAAAACATTAATTCATTTTTTATGCATTGTTTATTGCAATAAAACGGAATTTTTAAATTGATTTCACGAAAATAAGCGGCGCGGAGCATAACACGACTGCTCTCCGCTCCGTTCGGAGGAGTAATGACGGAAGACAGGGGGGCGGCTGCCAGTCGTTCTTCGGTGGACGGTATAAAGTTCACTTTGATGTAACAAATTCGTCGACTGCCGTATTGTCGCCGTGATGTCAAAAATACCAACACGAAAATGCATATTATATTTTATTTTGTGAGGTTCGGGCGTAAATATCATTTTTTTTCGCGATAATTATATAAGAAACTGAATTTGCCACATTATGCAATAAAACCATATCCGAAAAAGTGTTTATAAGTAGGAGAGTTTTAAGTTATAAATGTTTTTTATAGGCCTAATACTTTATTTTTTTCTAAGCTTATTAAAAGACTTAATAAAAAAAATGACCGATATTTTTAAGGATCAAAGTATGTTCTACACGCAGTATTTAATTGAAGCATCTATAATACTTCTAAGCGGTCAAATTTTCAAAACTAAAACATACGATTTTGTATGATTTTGCATTATTTAGTATGGCTTCATCTTAAGAAGAAAAAATCCATAAAGGATGTGGTTAGCGAATTTTTTCTCAGAGCTAACATAATATATTTTGGAATCTAAAATTACTTACATTATGTACTTACCTAAATCTAAAAACAGTATTTTGCAAAAAAAAAGTAGAACAATTATAATGAAATAAAGGCCTATATTTCAATACAAAATTTTACTTCACCTTGATTACGAAATTCAAGTTGAATTGCGATACACAATTGTTGTAAGATAGACAGACCCCGAGCTGAATAGTCTAGAATCAAAAGATTCTAATTTAGTGGCACATAACAAAGCTAAGGAGGAGATTAATAGCATCCACAATGCCATTACCGATCCTATCTTAAAAATAACAAAAGACCAAATGGCAAAAATATTCAGTAAACTTTCTAATCTATCTGGAACTATGCAAGACCTAGGAGTAACTGTTGGAGTTCTTGAAGGAAAAGTTATGACATTTGAAAAAATCATTGAAAAGAAAGTATTACCACAGGAAACAACGCCAATTTGTGACGTGCTCGCTGAGATAGAGGAACGCAAGACCCGCTCGAAGAACGTCATTTTACTCAACGTCCCCGAGTGTAACTCGAACTCAACTACAGTGAGCGTCTTGGAGGATGGAAAAAAGGTATTAGCAGCTATTAGTGAAATTAATAGCGAGTTCAATCTAGAATATGTGAAAATTTACAGGCTTGGAAGTAAAATTCCAAACAAAACCAGGCTAATTAAATTAGAATTTGATGAAGTCAAACAGGCGAAACTAATACTCTTTAACAAAACTACTCTGTCCAATGGAATTATAATCAAACCTGACACTACTCTACAACAAAGACATCACTTAACTGACCTCTGGAAGGAATTAGAAGAGAGGAAAGAAAAGGGCGAAGTCGATTTACGAATCAAACATTTCAACGGAATTCCCAAAATCATCAAAACCCAAGTAAAAAACTAAAAAACAAACAGAACAGATTTTCTAGACTTACAGGATATTATCAAAATGTACGGGGAATGCGTACGAAATTGCACCAACTTAAAACTAACTCCCCAATCTTCTCACACGACATTCTGTTTTTAACTGAAACATGGTTAAATGATGATATCAGCTCGTCAGAATTAGGCCTACATCAATATACAACATATCGTTCTGATCGAAATCCTATTACGAGCAAAAAGTCTAACGGAGGAGGTGTGATGCTGTGCGTATCCAAGAATATATCATCTACTAAACTACCGGTAAAACACAAAAGTGTTGAACAAATTTTTGTATTGCTCAATATACCTAATGGAAAAATTATTATCGGCTGTGTCTATATCCCACCTGCATCGGATTTGCAAAAGTATAAAAATCACAATGAGGACATAGAAGTACTCAAATTCAAATATCCTAAAGCAAAATTCATTATTGCTGGTGATTATAACCTTCCTAACTGGACCAGCCAAGATGACAACGGACCTGCTACAAACCAAGCCGATTTACAGTGTGCTAAATGTAGTGAAATTCGCGATATGTCTTTATTCTTGGGACTAACTCAAACAAGATTTTCAACTTTAACAATCGAATGTTGGATTTAGTGTTTTCAAGTGATTCGAAAATAGTGGTTGAGCTATCTGACGAATTATTATTACCATTAGATCAACACCACCCACCGTTGGACATTATCATAACAAATAGGCCTCTCACATCTTCAAAAAAAACAAGTGCCCCATCGTATAACTTTTCCAAAGCTGAATACCATCATATTACTGAGTACCTTACCCAAACAGATTGGTCCTTTTTAGATGAGGAAAATAATATAAATGATCAATTAGAATACTTTTACTCGATTTTAAATACCTCTATAGAAAAATTTGTTACCAAGGTTAGCTTTACATCATCTAATTATCCGAAATGGTTTACAAGGGAACTAACTAATTTAATTAATAAAAAAAAATGTATCCACAGAAAATATAAACATACCAGAAATCCTAACGATTATTTAACATTTACTAAACTATGAAAACAATGTAAGGAATTATCAATAAAATGCTATAGTGACTATGTTAACGTAATAGAAAATGAGGTACATCATCACAATGTGAAAAAATTCTGGAATTTTACTAAATCTCAACGAAAAGACAACTGTGGATATCCTAATAGCATGTTCTTTAAAGAAAAATGTGCCGACAGTATTGAAGGTATGGTTAATCTTTTTGCTGACTCTTTTAAAAGTGTTTACGACAAAGATATTCCCGTAAATGCAGTCTTCATTACTTCAGTGGAGGAGTCATTAAACCTAAGCCAATGTTTCATAAAATTAGAATCCATAGAAATAAGCATAAAAGCATTAGATAGTAACAAATCTGCTGGACCGGATGGTATTCCTCCCATATTTTTAATAACTTGCATTGATAATTTGATATATCCCTTACATAAACTTTTTAACAAATCCTTAGCGTCTGGCTGTTTTCCGGCTCTGTGGAAAAAGAGTTATTTAACGCCCATTCATAAAAAAGGCGACAAAAGCGATATATCAAACTATAGACCTATTTGTATTATGTCTGCTTTACCCAAACTTTTCGAGTCATTAGTATAAACCTATCAACAATATTATTTTTCCTAACCAACATGGCTTTATCAGAGGTCGATCTACCTTAAGTAATTTAACTGTATATAATAATTACATATCCGAATCCCTTAGTCTGAAACAACAAGTGGATTCTATATACACCGATTTCAGTAAAGCATTTGATAAGGTTCGACATCACATTCTTATATCCAAACTCCGACTGTTAGGCATCAAAGGTAGTTTATTGACATGGATTATCAGTTACCTCAGTAATAGAGTGCTTAGTGTCAGGATTAATTTTATAGAATCCTATGTATTCGAGGCCACAAGTGGTGTCCCGCAAGGGTCCCACCTCGGCCCAATATTATTCTTAATATTCATTAATGACATTGTAAAAATATTTAAAGATGTACAAGTCCTAATTTTTGCAGATGATCTAAAATTGTTTAAAAGAATACGAAATATATATGATTGCCTAATTTTACAAGCTAATTTAGATGAATTTTTTAAATGGTGCCAACAAAATATGTTATTTTTGAACATTGAGAAATGTCAAGTAATACGATTTTCCAGAACTCATTCTCATATCTTACATGAATATAATTTAAATAATGTTAAGTTAACACCAGTATCACAAATTCGTGACTTGGGAGTTATATTCGAATCAAACTTAACATTCACAGCACATATAGATGATATAACTAATAAGGCTTTAAAGATTCTTGGCTTCTTTTGTAGAACCCTAACTGATTTTAAGTCCTTGTATTGCATGAAAACACTCTACATTTCACTAGTTAGAAGCCAAGTGGAATATAATTCACCTATTTAGTCTCCTTTCTATAAAGTACACTCTAACAAATTAGAACGGGTTCAACACAAATTTCTTAGGTACTTAAATTTCAAACTCAAAATTCCAATAGAAAACATAAATTATGTAAATTTGATGTATCGACTTAATTTAATTACGCTGTTTGACAGAAGAACCATTTCAGATCTAATTTTATTATACAGAGTCATGAACAACCTTATTGACAGCCATGCCGTCGTTGCTGCTATTAAACTCTATGTACCGACAAGGCAAAGTACAACATTCTTTTGCGACACTTACACAACAACTATCAATCACACACGCTTACCAATAGGATGCATAATTTGGGCAACAAGTTTGGTGGTATTATAGATATATTTGCTGATTCCCTTTATAATCTTAAATGCAAATTAAACCAACACTTTGTGGAATCCTACAAATTATTGTAACGGGTTTAATATGTATATTTAACCATTTGATGTGTTATTGTAATGTTGTATATTATGTTATTGTCAAACATTATATTGTTTAAAATATTTCTTTACGCCATGTTCTTCAAAAACTACTTATATATTTCTTTTAATTTTTCACTTTTATAACTTTTGGTATAAATTCTAACTCGTTAACTCAAATATTATATTGTTTAAAATATTTCTTTACACCATGTTCTTTAAAAAACTTCTTATATATATATTTATATATATTTTTTAATTTTTCACTTTTATAACTTTTGGTATAAATTCTAACTCGATAACTCAAATTTTATATTGTTTAAAATATTTCTTTACGCCATGTTCATCAAAAACTACTTATATATATATATTCTTTTAATTTTTCACTTTTATAACTTTTGGTATAAATTCTAACTCGATAACTCAAATATTATGTATTTTTTAAATATTTCTTTACGCCATATTCTTCAAAAACTATTTGTATATACTATTTTTTAATTTTTCACTTTTATAACTTTTGGTATAAATTCTAACTCGATAACTTTTGTAAAACTTATTTATAATCTATGTAAAAGCCCCCATGGGCGTATAACAATAATAAATAAATAAATAAACATTTGTTTCTCTTCAAATTTGTACGGAAGGCACTTCCGGTGTTATACTTTTTATTTTACGAAAAAAAACGTGTTCATTCTGTTCCGAATTCTTGACAAATCAGTTCCAATTTTTTAAAACGACGTTTAAAATACTTCTCTGCAAAAAAAATAATTGTAGATAGACAGTGTGGTTCGAAAAATATATGTCTGTGAAGTTTTTATCACGAGATGCAGTTTGAGGAGCTATTTATACAAATATGTCTCCATTGAGTTCGCTGACCCTATTGTCAGCATATTGACATTGTCTGCCGACCTCGAATAGATTGCAGACACCAAGCAATAGACAACAGACAACAGGCGCAGGAGTAAAGAAATGCCTGTTCAGTCGTGCACTTCGTATTAACGCAGAACTAGCGACGCGATAGGACAATTATGATGTCTTTGTTGTGCCATTATCACTATGAGGTAGTTGCAATATACTGCACTGAAAGTGATGTTTATATACTAGATAGTGCTATCCAAAAGGTTTTCAAGGGAACCATGGAGATTTTAGAGTTTCCAATGGTTTTGCTAGGGTTTTCATGGAGTTTTAAGAGTTTAAGGTTTTTTTTAACGATTTTCAAGGGCTTTCATGGAGGTTTTAGAGTTTCCAATGGTTTAAAATAGAATTGCAAGAGTTTTCATCAGGTTTTAAGAGTTTATAATGGTTTTGCACGGGCTTTCAAGGGTTTCCATGGAGATTATAGTGTTTCAAAGAGTTTTCAATGTTTTTTTAAGGTTGTTTTTTGGGTTTAACGAGTTTCTAAGAGATTCCAACCTTAACCGTTTATTCAAAATTGGAGTCAAATTTGAAAACTGTTAGAAGAAGAAGAAGATTTCAGTTTATTGATAATATCTGAATTGCTAAGTAGGTACTTCCCATCCTTCCTCTGCAACTTCTCCGCATCTATCATCCTCTCAGCTCTCAGCTCTCAGCTCTCAGCATTCTCAAACATTTTTTCAAATTTAACTAAATTTTTATAACTCAATCCTATTCGAATCAAGGTGGTGGTGGTGCTAGTAAAGAGAAAATGACAATTTTTAAAATACATATATCTGCACTTTGTAGAACGTTGTATAATATCTTCTATGTTGTGCCGTGAAATTACTCTTGGAATGCTTTGACATGTGAAACTACGTGCCTGAAAATTCTAGATACCACACGACAGAACAGATGTTCTAGCACAGCATAGCATGACAAGAGAATGGTGCTATAGAATGAACTTTCGAAAACAGTACATATATTTAATCACTGACGGCCGGCGAAGTCCAGAGGTAAGGTTCTTGGCTCGCACTCCGAAGGTCGCGGGATCGAATTCCGGCGTGGCAAATAAATTTTATTTGATTAATTTGTGTTATTTAACAATTTATTAATTTAAAATAATATATTGTATATTTGCGGCACGTTCCAAATTGGAAGATACTCTCAGTATCGCCTTGGTGTAAGACCACCATTCAGAATTGAAACTTTGCTTGAAATGGCTTTAGCCGTCTTTGGTGAGCAAATCTGAATGGCCAGGTACTTCCCCACCTTCCTCTTACCTATCTCCTTCCCCTCCCCACTAGCTTCAGCCTCACAACATACCCAGTTGGGTATGCCATAGTCCAACTGGCTCCATATGGGAGCAGTTGGGACTCTTGTGCTGTATTCATGTAAAAAAAATCACTCTTTAAATAGCATAAAACTTTTTGTATTGGCAGGTACATATCTTCCCAAATGTTAAGAATGTTAAAATAAAAAATAAAAACTTTAATAAACTGTAAATGCACAATTAAATTGTCGAACTAAAATAAAAGCATTTGTAATTTCAAAAAAAATCTAAGATCACAATTTCGGTGTTCGATTTGGTCATTCGATTTAATTAATAAGGAGAAATTAAAAAAAAAATTGTAATTATAAATTTAGCCATTCGATTTATTTAATATCATTTACATTTTTAAACACAGGAAATTTTTACTGCGGTGTAATAATTATCTCTTATCTCATATTTTTAGGTTATTTAAATTTTGCCACATAATGGCAAGGGGTCGCTCGAGACGTTTTGAAAACTTGCCATAATATTCCAAAAATCGTTCGAGTGGACAGGCAAATCCGAACATATAATAAATCTTTTAATGAAACGGGACGGAGGTGATTTTGCAAATAAAAATCGGAACTTTATTAAAAAAGCCCACCATTAAAAAAAAGTTAAGGTGTGAGCTGTGTAATAATCTGTTAAGATATAAAATCACATCATTTTAATCGTTTTCTTATAAAGTGTTTAAGCAAATTCGTACAATTGAACTGTCGAGTGGGTATTGGTAAGAGCAGGTACCGGACATGATTGGAGATGGAGTATGTGGGTATGTGGGTACAATGTACATCGGTTAAGACGGGACGGAATGTTTTGTGACCTGGTAACACCGATTCCTCATGATTCATGATATACGAGTATTTGGGCGAAATTCATCAATGAATAAGTTTCTCTGAACTCGAAAACCCACATACGAAAATATTAAAATATGCAAGTAGGCGCATTCATAAAAACACAATAATAATATGAAGTAGGTAGATACCTATCTACAAGTATTTTAAAATATTGAAGATATACGAGATTTTCAACCAACGTCTTCAGGTTTTGAAGATATCTTTTTAGGCAGCCTTTAAAAAAAACATACAAGAGTAGGTACTTACTACTCTCAACTGTCTGAAGCCAATAATAGCCAAAAGGAATGCGAAAGAGGAAGATTTGGAAGTACAGGGATTTCTCCAGAGCTCGTCACCATTACGTCTAAAGCAATTTCAAGCAACTTTTCCATTTTAAATGTCGGTATTTCATCGGGAAGATGATGAAGAACTTTATAATTTCCATTTTACAGCGTAACAGACGGATTGCAATCTTTAGAGCACAGGCGTCGGGTGGGAATGCTATCCTTATTCTACCGGTATTACAATGGAAGATGCTCCTAGGAACTAGCGTCATTGATCCCTTCGGCACCGGTGCATAGTCGGGAAACACGCCAAACGCGTGCCCAACATATGTACACGGTTGACATTATTTGTCACATGAGAACGGGTCGTTTCTTCGACTCGTTCTTGTGGTCAACAGCTCGGCTGTGGAACGATTTGCCGGCCTCTGTGTTTCCTCCTTACTACAACATGGGTCTCTTCAAGGACAATGTGCATTCCTTCCTCTCCTCAAAAAGACCCTCCACACAGCATCTCAGATGACACAGGCCCTGAGGGAATTTTTTTCCTCAGGTCCTCCTGTGTGGAGTTAATGTAAAAAAAAATTATTTCTAAAAAATTTTCGTAACATTTTCGTAATCTTAGTAAAAAAATCTATTAACACGATTTTTTTCAAGTCGTTATGAAATCCATGCAAGTGGCCAATTTCCATCCAATATTGAATTCATTCATATTACAATGAAATTGCGTATAAAACGATCAACATCAAACCAAATTTCACTATAAACACATAGACGTAACATTTCTTTTTACATTCACAGTAAACTGTTTATTTGTAAAATTAAGGTCCGTTCACACCGCCAACACGTGACTGCTTTGTTTAGTTGCGACACCGCAGCGGCAACGTGCTGACATACTTTTTTACCGTACGCAATACTTATTAATTGGCGTGACTTGTTGTCTTGTTGAACTGGTTGGAGATGATGCTTGGCGGCTTTCTCCGGAGATTGGAGAAGCGCCGTGACCTTGTCTGATTCGACTCGGGTAAACATTCAACACGGCACGTTATGAAATTTATTGTGTGATCGAATTTAAATCACTACAGAAGGAAGTGAAATAGTAGAAAGTGAGATCGGCAACAAATGTACGATTTATTGTCTCAGTGTTTGGTGTGTTTTTTTAAAAACAAATCAATATTTTTATTCTCAGATTGATGTAATTCGGATTTGCAAATTTGATCTTAAAAACAGGAGGAAGGTACATTTGTCTACACCAGAACTAAAAAAAATTAACCCTTTTCTAACACTTAAAACAGAATTTTGATACTTCTTGATGATATTTTGCAGACTTGATTTTGTAAATAAGCGGAAAATTACTGTCTAAATCTGATTTCCAAAATACAAGTGCAGATAGTGAAACCTTCAGAAAACTACGTAAAATAGAAAAGAATGGGGAAGCTACGAAGTATCGCACAAAGAGGCGATCAATTATTCTATCTCATTCTCTCGCAGGCTAAATCCTAAATGTAGGTGTAATCCTAAAAAAGTCCGAGCAATGCCGGGGACTTGAGATAGTTCTTAATAAAAGTGGGAAAACGCCCAAATCTGCAAAAAATATTATAGCATGCCAAAAATAAATAAAAAATGCTTTATAATTAATCAATATTTGAAAATTGCGGGCAACTGTAGATTTATGCTATTATTTACATAGTGTCATCTTCTAAAATAGCGTCTGGTTTGAGAAGATTAAGGTTAAGGGTTAAGAATGATTATGTTAGGTAAGGTTAATATTTTGGACAACATTATAATTAATCGTATTATTAAAGCAGATATCACGTTTCTTACATAAAAAATACCTACAGACGCTCACAAATATACATTTAACACACCATCGAAACAATAACATACAAACGTTCATCGTTATACTCGGAGATAATAGAAAAATAGGAAGAAATGGCGTTATTTCTTACTAATAATAATGGTTCATGGCCATTCTCCCTTATTTCTATTATCTCTGTATAACTTTTCTGACATTTTCGGATGTCCCTTTCGCCATTTTCCAAATCCACGGTGACAGCTTCCAGACGAAATAAATGTACTGCGATCGTCATATTTCCACTTACATTTATTTGGTAACCGGATAAAAAAGAATAGTGAGTTTAGTTGAGTGTTAGGTTAGGTTGTTTTTCTTTTACTTTTTCTTCACTTTTCTGCTTTGTCATTTTACCATTTTTATAGCCCCCTTTCGTCTCATCTCCAGAACAAACCATTGCTTGATTGTTCTCAACTAAAGCTTATTTTAAAAATCTTACCTTCTGGGGTTGGTGCCCCTTCTTCAGATCTATCCAGAATCTGGCGATGTTGATGGCAAGGCCGGCAAGAGCGATGGCAAAGAATTTGACTTGGAGATGGGCGGAGAGCAGTTGCAGTAGAAGTCCGATCTTTGCCTTCAGGACTGCTCCAAGTAGCAGCAGCTTCAAGATAGCCTTCTTCTTCTTCTTCTTTTTGCCACGCCCATCTAGAGATGACAAGAGATTCATACAAAATATTCTTAAAAGGAATACAAGCCAAAAATAAGTATAGTCTTAGTGGTGACCAACAGTTGATTCACCGACAATTACCCCCCCGAAATGGTATTTACTATAAAATTTTATATTTTTTGCATTCTTTACCAATTTCACGCGTAAAATCGACTTAAAAAATACCCTTAATAATAAGTTGGTATTAATAAAAAACTAATTTTTACACTGTTTAGTTCTGAAACAGCTTATAAACTGAAACCCATTTTCCCAAATTTGTCCTTCTCCTTCCCTGAAAGGCCCTACTTACTTACTAGAAGAAGAGGAAGATGATGTCTACCTACTTGGCACATATTTTTTTTTTATTTTTTTTTTTTTTATTTAATATAAAACATGGGTTACATTTTAATTATACATATTTTACAAAATATCATATTCAAGGTCATGATTGGTCATGTATACCTTATCAGAAAAGAGGAGCTCTTGTGCCTGATAAGGGAGCCACAGTTCTTACTTAGGTTACATTTTATAATATATTTTGTATAAAATATTTATTTTTTAATGTAAGTTTTTTTGAAAAATTGTTTAATTTTATTAATTTGTTCTGATTGGTTCAAAATACAGCGCAATTCAGAAGGAAGATTATTGTAGTTTTTTATAGCTTGGTAAATATAATGGTTGTGCATTTGTGTTGTTTTAAAATTTGGTGTAATAAATTGATTTCCATTTCTCATTAATGTGTAAAATTCTTCATATTCTTTATTATTTTTTTCTTTACACATTTTAATAATAGAAGCTTGCTTAAATATGTCATCGACATTTGGTACTGGAAATAATTTAAATAGTGATTCTGTTGAGAAGGTAGGTTTTTTTTTAAGGATTACTTTAATGATGGTTCTTTGTGAAACTTTTACTGAGTTTAGATTGTTTTTGTAACAACCTCCCCAACCTAAAATTCCGTAGATAAGCAAAGAGTGAACAAGGGCATAGTACACATTTTTGATTATTTTTACATTCAATATATTTCGTAATCTAACAAATATATATATACATTTCCTTATTCTCTTTACTAGCTCTGCAATGTGACTATTCCACTTCAGGTTTTGATCAATAATTACACCGAGATATTTAATTTCAGTAGAAGAGTTAATTACAGTACAAAAAGGATCATTTTGTTTACAGCTTACATTGTCACATTTTTCATCGTGGATTTTAATATTAACTTTCTGGTTAGGTATTTTCTGTAAGGAGAATAAGACATATGTTGTTTTTTTAGCATTAAGTGTGAGAAGGTTATTATCAAACCATGATTTTAAGATATTAATATCTTCGTTTGCAATTTTGTTAACTAGTTCCCATGTTTGACCTTTTATTAATAATACAGTATCATCTGCATAAGAGATTAATTGCCCAGTATTATTGCACAAAATCGAAAATTACCCACTTCAAGTCAATCGAAAATTGTCGCGAAATCAAACACAGCTCTTTCTGGAAATCTCGCTTAAAAGTCGTCAAAAATACTAAAAACCTCTAAAGTGTAACCACCTTTGTGCTATCACCGTGGAAGACCAGCCATCGCCAATATTGGATCATATGACCACACCATAGGTAGGGCTTTCTCCTTTTCAAGTTGCCAATTCCTGTGATTGATTTTATAAACGCCGTCAATTGTTTTACATAACACATACAATATAGATTTACAGTCCACCATCTCTCGTGTCACGATATTGTTCGTTTCATACACAGTGTCGATTTTTTGTAATTTTGCGTTGGTATGTACAAATATAGAGAAGTAGATTTTCCTTGATGCGTTTGAATAAAAAAATATGTTTTATATTTTTATTATCCGGCGGTACATCCTCTCTGCACATCCCCGGGTCAATTAGTTATATTTTGTGTAAGTATGTAAATCTATTTTGCTTAAACCGACTGCACATTGTATATAAGTACGCCGGGAAGCCAATCTTCGGCGGATCAATTGTCATGGAGTCCATCTTAGTGTAACTTGAATAACCACGAATATAGGTAACAGCGTGTGACTGTTAAAATTGACACCGAAACCAAAATTATTGGTTCGAAAAAAGCGAAAAGAGCTCAAGAAGCATTCTATTTTTATATTCCCGCCTTATTTTTACCCGATGTAATATATCGGTCAGTATAAATTATACTGTTCGTATATTTATATCTTATCAGTGCCGTTTTTTTTAACAGTTCTTAGCGTCAGTTTTTTTTAAACTTTTTACGGATACAATATTCTGGTCAGTACCTACAGATTAGGATTCAAGTTTGTTATTTCTAATCTGAATTGGAATTCAAATCAGACAAGGAAGGATTTAAGAAATCAGGTTTTATCTCTATCCAACGTACGAAGACCAACCACATCATCTACAGTTATTATCAAGTAATCAAATAATATTCTTAGCATACAATCTGTGCTCTCTCCTAACGAGAGTTCTAAGTTACAGCTGCTAATACATTAATTTACTGTTAACTTTAATTAATTTAACTACTGCGGGTTTTACTTATTGATGATGCAAGAACTATGGAGGAAGCGTTGCGTTGAGCGCCAAGGAAACGCTAAAATTTGAAACTTCTAAATAAAACATGAGAAAAATGCAAAAGATATGGAGTTACAGTGGCTTGACGAAGACCATCAAGATGAGACTCGTCCGGGTGTTGATTTTCCCCATGTAAACATAGACACTTAAAGCCAGCGAAAGAAAGCCAAATGTGGTGCTGGAGAAAAATGCTCAGGATTCCATGGACAGTCAGACGTACAAATATGTACATTCTGGAAGTACAAGGCATTCACAACAGGCTCTCAACTAGATAGTTGAAAAACGCAGTAAGATACTTTGGATGCGTTGCTCGCAAAACTGAGAACGCTGATATGGAAAAACCAATAGTCGCTGACAAAGTGGAAGAAGAAGAGGAAGGTCACCGCAGCGCTGGAGTGATCAAGTATCACTGGCGTCCGGTAGTACTAGGTAGGGTGTCCTTGGCTCTCCACGCAGCGCAGAACCACCAGGAGAGGAGAAGCCTTGTCCACCATGGAAATTGGAGTAGGGGTCACGATTCTCAGCAATGAGGAACCGACATAAGAAGAAGAAATGAACTAAAAAAATAAACGCGAAAAGTTTAATTAGCTTGATGTGTTAATGTTACAAAAGTGATTGGTACTTGACGCAAAATATTATAGAATAAATAACAATTCAACTTGAGTTGAATTCGTTAGCAGATGATCTGATACATTCTACAGGTAGGAAACTCACCTTTTCTTGGAGGACAGAATAAAATCCTGGTGGTTCCTACCGGGACATCAGTTATTCGGTTCATACCTTTCCCTGACCAGCACTACTTAAAAAAATGTTTAAAAATGGAACATAGTTCAAGAAGATTGGGCAAGTTCGAGTGCTTTTGTCTAGAAATCAAGAATGAAAAAGACTGTCACTGAAACAGCTCGTTATTCGTTTTTAAGGAAAATATCGTTTTTGCACTTGTTCGTTGCGTGATGTGAATTATCTGAAATTATTGTTGTTTTCATTAAAACTACAACAAGTGTTGAGTGGTTTCGTTATCCTTTTTCCTTCCAATACCTCGTTTTGACTTTTGATATACTGGCGTACAGAGCTCCGGGCCAAAAAGCCCCCCTTCTCTTTCATCATGAGTTTAAAAAATGGTTGTTGCAAAAGGCTTCGTTTTGTTCCTTACATCAACTTTCACTCAATTCCATCAAACTCCATTTTCGTCATCAGTTATTTTAGAGTCCATTTTCAAGTTAATCTGAAACTGCATTATTAGTACCTATGCGTTTTCAGATGTAACATCAAAGAGATGGTAACTTGAATTGGAGTGAAAATGACACAGAAAAAAATAGCAATTATTCGCCAACGCGATTTGCAATAAAATATTCGGTTCAGGTGCACTAATTTTGGCCACACAAGTTCACCATTGTAACTAATACCATCCACAGTATTACAATCTAAGGTTTCTAGAATCTCACACCTTATTTAAGAATTTCACTACAAACTCTAGCATACGCATACACTTGTGATAGATCTCTCAAATCTACTTTCTAGCCAACCTAATTTATTACTAGACTAAAAGTATTCATGCCAATAAAGTCGTTAAAACAGTAGAGAACTCTAATACCATTTGCATGCATTAAACTTAACAGAGTTCTGGAGAGGCCAGATATTCTATATATTATTTGCTACTTATTTCATCTACATCAGAATATGAGAACATAGCAATGGTTGCTATATGAATTAAACACAATAATGTCTCATTGTGTTATACGTGAAGTAAAAAAAAATCCACAACCCAGCAAATGAAAATAATATTTTTGTAGGTTATCAAAAATCTGATTGAATTTAACAAAATCTCTACCTTTTGACGTACATTTTTTTGACCAATAATGACATATTTTTATGTGAGTTACAATTAGCCAAACCAACGCAAGTTAAAAGATAAGTAGACACGCAGCTTTTTAAACAAGCCGCAGGAATTTTTCTAAAAAATTGTGTAAGCCAATTTCTTTAACAAATTGTTTAAGTAGTCAGTTTACTTGCATTGTTTGTCAACTTACGTAGTCAACGCTTAAAAATTATTGCTATGTTGATTACACGTAGAAGGCGCTTTGTTATTTTTGTTTGATAATGCATTTAAAGATCGAAACAGTTGTTACGCATAACAATAAACTTTACGGAAAAGTCAGATTAAAAAAAATTGTAATAATGAAACTTTAAAAATATTATCTGTCATTTGCTGAGTTTCCACCAGGTAACTAAACAACATGCCCCCTAACCTCCTACTTCCTTGTCCTCCTGTTCCCCTTCCCGCTTTACTCGGGTTTTGCTGGGACCGACCAGTTCTTGGTCTAGCGACATGCCCCCAAGCAGTCCAGTTTGCTGGTTGAGCAGGGTGGTTGTGCTCTCTTGCGGTTTGACTCCGTCTGTTTTCTTCTCTGGACCTTTTTCCATTTCCATCGGCATCATCATCGCGGGCTGCTGTTGTTGGATGGTCACATTGGCTGGTTTCTTCTTCTTCTTCATCTTCTTCTTTTTGTCCATGCCCTGGTTTGCGGAGATTGTGATGGAGTCGATTCCGCCGCCACCGCTCTCCTTCTTTCTGGCAAAGGATCTGAAATAATAAAAAAATACGCTTTTTAGTAAACTTACCAACAAATCAATCGATTTATAACCCAGGAATAACTGCAGATTTTTATTTTTATTTTTTTAATGTGAATACCTCACAAGAGTCCCATCCTGCCCACGTCTGGAATATGTGAAACTATGGCATCCTCAATTTGGGTGTTAATTGATAGTGGGGAGGGGAAGGAGATGGGGAAGAGGAAGGTGGGGAAGTACCCGGCTATTCAGATCTGGTCACCAAACACGGTTAAAGTCATTTCAAGAAACGTTTCAAATCTGAATGGCGGTCTTATACAAGGGCGACACCTCCACTCTGGAGCGTGCCGCAAATATACTATATATTATTTTTTAGTTAATTAATTGTGAAATAACACAAATTAATCAAATAAAATTTATTTGCCCACGTCGGGATTGGATCCCGCGACCTTCGGATTTCGAACCAAGAGCCTTACCCCTCGACCACACCGGCCGTCAAGATAAATCTTCAAGATGCTAACTTTCAGAAATAAAACGATGTTTAAAGTGGTTTTCGAAATGAATACGTAATTCAAATGTTAACAATTCAGTACAATTTTGCTTTTTGATAGTTGAAAGATCCCCATTAAATGTCGATTCTAAGTCCGTTTCAGCTTTTGAACAAATCATGAACAACAGAAGAGGGCAGCTGTCATGTTGTTAAGTGTTAAGTGTCAGCTTATTACAATTTGATAGAAAACAGAAACGCAGCTAGAATCGGGGTTTAACTGGGACCGTTTAACTTTAACTGTAAAAAAAAACAAATGGCGCTGAATGGCTTGAAAATTAATTTGATAAATAATAAACGGCAGTACCCAGACCCATTCCCACCTCCCAAATTGAAAATATTGTTTTAAAATAAATGTAATACGCAATTTATTATTTAAAAATGTAACACTCATCAACTGACAAGTTTATTAAATACATTTACATAATAATTTGTGTAAATATAATCAGTATGAACCGTCTCTTGTAATTAAGAATTAAAAACGGCATTTTATTTCAAGGTACGAGTATCTTATTCGTAAAGTCATCAGTCACGCCTCATATTTATACTCAACTCATTTTCAGAATTGTAGCGTTGCTTGGAATTAATTAAACTGTGTTTAAAGATCAGATCTCAATGGTTAGGTTTTCCCAATATTCGTTGTTTTTGCTTGCACAAGTATAATATCGCCATCACTTATTCAAGAATGATATATTTGAAAATAAATTCAACCTTAAGAGCGAGAACACCAGAAATATGTCATTTTTAAATCAGTGTTTAGACGTATTGACTCTTTTCCACAAAAAATTATAAATTGGTTTCGAAAGATTGTTCTTTTATCTGGTAAACTTATGTTTTAAATTTTCAGAAAAAATGACAATTTTTAGTATAATAAAGTTATACCATAGGTCGTTGGCGGATTTGTAAGATTTTCAAAAAAGTACATTTATTATACAACACCCATTTCAAATCATATAATCATGCAGTAAAATAAATCAATACATTTTCTGGTAAACGTATGTAACCGAATTTTAATTTTAGTTTAAATAAAATCATAAAAACATATATAAATACATGTGTTTCTTGACGAAAATTGGTCCGTTTGTGTATTTATTTGCGCACCTACAGACTAATATATTTCAAAAATTTTTACATTCTTATTTTGCTGAGACATTATTGAAAAATGATAAATACTTATGGTAAAAAAATAATTACAAAAAGGACATTATTTTAATAGTTTTATCAACACAACTTTCAGCATTTTTGGATGTAGGTATAAATTAAAGCAAATTTGGAATGAAATAAAATCGATATTGAGTTATTATTTTAAAAAGCTGTTACGGAGAGTAATTAATCTTTCTCATTGGAACCGACCTGTACGATCGTAAGAACCTCTTTCGACGAAATGTGGATTTTACGTGTTATACGCTCTTAAAACTCTAAGGACGGGTTGCTTCAAAAAAATTCAACAAATCATCAAATATTTTAAGTTCATTTTCACGTTATGTGTAAGTTCTATTCACGTTTTGTTATTAAATCATTATAGGCCAGTTGCTTCATAAAACTGAAATAATCACAGAACTTGAATAGAACTTTCACGGAACGTGAAAACTAACTTCAAATATTTGATGAATTATTCAATTTTTTTTAACAACCCACAATAGAGATCTGTTTACCAAATTATTTTTCTACGTAAAATGATTGCTCTAATAAGACATATTAAATTTAGGTTCCATGATATATCAGAATCATGCAATTGGAAAACTCATTAAAAGTTGTGAAAAAATAATTGAGAAATAGCCCATAACCAAACAATTTTTCATCATTTTTCGAAGGAGGTGTTGAAGTTGCATGATTCTGAGTTGTCCGGCAATCAAAATGGCAACGTTCACATCGGGCCGCACGACCCATCGAGTTGCTCCCAACTAGCAAATAAATAATTAAATTAAGCAATCAAAAGGGCAAAATACAGTGTATGAAATCAATTGTGACTATAATAATATTTTCGGGCCTTGCCATCAAAGGCTTAATTATTATGACGGCATCGCTCAGTTTCCAATAATGATAATATCAATCAAACAGTATTAATAGGCTCGCATCTGCGTAGTTGAATTTAAGAATCGGGCTTTGAGCGCATGTCTGCCGCCGCTTCGAACGCCCCGCACCATATAAACATCTGTGTACGTGAAATTTCAAACAAAGATTTCATGTAATTCGGTTTCGAATTCAAGAATTCGTCAAAGGATGGCGCTACTTCCGTTAGCAGGTCGCATGAGAACGTGCCCCCCTGAAATTTGAGTATTTCTACCGATATGGAAAGATTGACGGTAATACTTAGAAGTGAACGAGACGTCATTGCCTGTCCCGGTTACTTTGTTCTGGTTACTAGCTATCACTGGATCACAGTGCATTCGAGGAACAGGCTATTTTTGGAACCAGTTCCTATCGGATTTATAAAATGGTCACTAACTCTAACTGAACGAAGTCAATCCAAAAGCCGCCCGCAGCACCTAGCAGTAAAAACCTGCGGAGCGGGTTTTTTAACTGCTAGTTGCCTATTATTGTCTCTGCTTGAAATACCGACCTGCGTTAATAATAAAAATTATTCCATGCGCCAAGCTATTACTTGCACATTTCTAAAAAAACCAAACTAATATATTTCTCATCATTCATATTCAATTCAATTCAATATAAAGTGAATTGAATTGAATCATTTCATTCTTTCTTTTGACCGTTTACTGCAAACGGTGACCGGACAAATCAACAACATGCAACCCCATCACATCCTGAACGACTGGCAGCCGCCCCCCTGTCTTCCGTCATTACTCCTCCGAACGGAGCGGAGAGCAGTCGTGTTATGCTCCGAAATCAATTTAAAAATTCCGTTTTATTGCAATAAACAATGCATAAAAAATGAATTAATGTTTTTTACAGGCCTTTACGAAATCAATATGTAAAAAAAAATCTCAAATATCTTTTCCAACCTTTCCAAAAGCTTTTTCTCAAGTATTTTTAAACTCCTCCCATAAAAGGGCGTGAATTCCGATTTCGATTTTTTCCTGTACTAGTGGATCGCCTTAATAACTCGTCATACGTATGTCTGAAAAATAACCTGACATATGGGCACTGCGTAGTTGGCTGATTTTGTGATGACCCCGTCAGTTGATCTTTCGACAGTTGGCCAACCGAAATTATAATTATTTGCCAACTTCAAATCTAGATTGATTTAAAAAATTCCTTTAATAGTAAGTTGGTATGGATATCAAACGAATTTATTTGAAGTGTCGATTTTTTGGGTTCCATGACAACTCAGATTTAAGTCAACTCAACACCTCTTTAAAAAGTCATAAAAATGAAGATTTTTTTTTTGAAAAATAGCCCATAGCCTAACCTAACCTAACCTATTTAACAATTTTTTTTTTTTTTTTTTTTATCACTTTTAATTACTTTTCTCATTCAGAGTTTTCCGGTAACCCATTTTTTTAAAACTTGTACTTTGGTGTATAGACAAGTAGTTTTTCGGGGTCACTTAGTTATAGGTATGTTGTGTAAGTAGGTATGCCGTATTTTCCCTAAGCCGACTGCATATTGTATATAAGTATGCTGGGGGTTCAACCGTCGGGGTATCGACTGTCATGGAATGTTTTTTTTATGTTGTCGATTGTTAAGATTTTTTTTAAATAAAAATATTTTCAAAATTTTTCCTACAATTGAACATTTTTCACTAAACTCATTACTCGGCGTCTAAACAATCTCATATCTTTCTCACTTATTTTATACACATTTCTCCCTTAAAGCTTTCACATAAATTTTCCAAAAACGCTAAAGTTTATGTATCTACACCAAAATTTCTGTGATCTTTATAATCATTTTCTTTCGTACCTTGCACAATTTGGAAAATATATTATTTATTTATTTATTTATTTACGCCCCTTTTCGGGGCTTTTACATATACATTTAAAAATTACAATAAAAACATAAATACTATACATTTCTTTATAAATAACTGAACTGCTTCAGTAACAGTATTTTGAATTTTCTTAAAGATACATTAATGATGTCCACTGACCTGGTATAATTATTTCCCTCTATTAGTATTCTTGGCAAAAAGGAATACATATGATGGTTAGTTCCAGAATTTCCTGACTTCTAGTAACACGTAGTGGAATTCGGAAGCTTATCAATTCAAGCAATACCGGACTATATAATAATAATAATAATGATTTATTGTCTTTCTTTCTTTACAAACATCTAGAGATAATGATATCCTCACTGGGATTTCCCGTGCTGAGGATTTCATTTACATATTATAATTTAATTATAAGAAATTAATACGAATTAGTTATAAACATATAGGTATCATGTAGTATTTTTTTTAAATAATTAAAAATTAAATAAAATTGTGTATCAACTAAATCATTTAGAATTTTATACAGAAATACCAAGTCAGTGAAAATTCTTCTGTCTGACAATTTGAGCATATTCATATCATTTAAAACAGTATTGTAGTTCAACATAATTGCTGGAATACCCATTTTAAAATTTAGAAAACGTAAGAATTTGTTTTGTATTCTTTCAACAGCTTTTACATGTATATTATAATATGGGATCCAGACGGGAGAATTGTACTCAAGTTGACTTCTAACAAATGAAAAATATAAAAGTTTAATATACTTTATATTTTTAAAATTTCTAGTTAGCCTAGTAATAAATCCCAACATTTTTAAGCCCTTATTAGAGATTTCTGTTATGTGGTTAACAAATGAAAGATTTGATTGAAAAGTGATGGCTAAGTCCTTAATTTGTGTTAATGTCTCGAGAGTATTGTTATCAATGTTGTAATAAAAGATCACTGGATTTTTTATTCGATATAATCTAACTACTTGACATTTTGAGATATTTAAGTAAAGTCTATTTTCATTACACCAGATCAACAATTTGTTGATATTATCTTGAAGAATGTTGCAATGGTCAATATTTTGAATAATTCTAAACATTTTGAGATCATCAGCAAAAAGTAAGAAAAATACATCATTAAATATTTTTGTTAGATCATTTATAAACAAGATAAATAAGACTGGGCCAATGTGTGAACCCTGCGGAACTCCACTTGTTGCATAATTTTTTTCGGACAGGGAGGATTTTATTTTAACAATTAGTTGTCTTCCAGTAAGATAGCTTACAATCTAGGTTAACGGTAAAAAGTTGAGGCGTGACTGACGACTTGAAGATTACATAAAAAAAATATCGTTTTTATAAGCCTAATTAATACTATCAAACCGATTTTATTTTCACGAATTGCTGGGATGGGATTTTAACGAATGTCGTATTGTCTTAATTAAACAGCTACTTAACTTAGCCCTAAAACGTCTTAAATCTATATATAAACATGGTTTTACTAACACGTAAGTAATAATACATGTTTTTAAATTGGGAATATGCCACAGAACTGTGACAACCCTGAAGTGGAAATGGGTAAGAGAAAGGTTGTAAATTTTCTAAGCATTTACATCATGATAATAAACATAATTGAAGCCGTTTTTTCGCAACGTTTAAATTCGGAATTGTAGTCTCTCATCAAGGTGATTCTATTTTATGCGATATCGTACAAGAATCTCAACTACTTGATAAAATTGGGGCTTTGGCAAAATACACAGCCAAACTAAATAATTTTTATATCAAAAGGTATAGAAAATATTTAGTAAAGATTTCAGCTATATAAACAGTTAAAAATCGATTTTTCATGATTTTATAGGGAACTTTGGCATTTTGTTGTGAGTTAATCATAATTATTCTTGCTCTACCGACTGTGTTACTTCCGTTATTAATTATTATATATGCGAAGGTGTGTTTGTTTGCTAACCTTCTTTCACGTCGCAACGGAGCGACTGATCGAAGTGATTTTATTGCATAAGGATAGTTGTTAAATTTCTTAAATAACTATTAAAAACTAGTAAAATATAAAATAAAAATTAAATATCGTAATAAAAGTGTTTTTCTGGGTAAAATTTTAATTTATGTGTGGCTAATTTTCGTTCCAACATAAATCGGTCGTCTTTAAATTAAATTTACATCCATGAAAACGCCTTTTTAATCATTTTTATTTTTTTACATACCTATTATTATTTTTATAGTTAATAAAGAAAAACAATTTTTTTAAAATATTTATCAATATTCATTCTAGACAAACATTCCCGGGTTACAAATAACCTGCAATATTTAAAAATCTCCTACTAGCATCAAAGTTAGCGGAAAATGTTGCTTGTGTCGTGATGGAAGACTTAGCTAGCCGAGGAATCGAACAAGCGACGATTGGGTAGGATCCAAACGCGATGCCAGCTCAGGCACTGACCTTTTGATACAAATAAAATAATTGTTAGGTTTGGGTGGGTATTTTGACCTTAAATCTAAATGTTAGTTTTGTATGAAGAAGTTCGCACAGCCGTTCCCCTATACTGGGCGACAAATTTGGATTTTGACTGCTAAACCATTCAATTAGAATTTAATTCGATAATACAAAAAGGAATATTTTATAATAGGTATTCCATATAAATGAAATCGGATATATTTATCAGAGAGGTTACGAACCAGTTCTTAGAACACTTGTTTCTAATGAAAAAGGTAGCTCTAAATTATGGAAAAAAAATAGTCGAAAATAATACTGTTAATTCAAAAATTTGAAATTTGAGCTTCACAAATATTACTTTTAAATAAGAAGTGGCAGTGCCTGAATCGGTAAGACGTTTGTCCCAGTAAGACGAAAGGTGTGGGTTCGAGCCTCAGTTGCGACCGTTACTTTTTTTATTTTTCTGTGTCTTGTTCTTTATCATATTTTTATTTATTTATTTTTTATTGATCTATATACGTGATGTTTACAATATATTATTCGATGCCTGTCTCGCTAGGGTATACCTGTGTTGAGATGATGTTTTAGATTATTGGTGTTATCTTCTTCTTCAATAATATGTTATCAGTTGAACACAGAATAACTATATTATTGTTAAACTAGGTAATAAAGTTGTGGTAATATCGGGCTGCGTGCATCACTGCCATCAGTATTTACTACCGCTACGTAGACCTCCGTTTCTGTGGTTATCTTACGCATAACGAATAAATTATCAGGTACTGTCGGTGGCGCATTATCAGCTATTCATTCGCATTCTTCGTATCGGTCGGGTGCCTACTGCCTGTGTTATTCATGGTTTGAACGTTATCCTAGAAAATAACGCTTTCTGTACAAAGATGCGCTTTCTTTGACTATTTGAATACCTCTGATTATGCCAATATAATAGTATGTACAACGCGTTTTCAATTGCTTAAATCTATTATAAATTTAAAAAAATATTTCTCCTTAAATATCAACATATTCAGTATTTAAGAGACACCTGAATGATATACTTATATGGCATATTATTATTTAGGAACATCGCAAAGAAGCTATTGCATATATTATCAGTCAGTGGTTGAGTGGGCATGGCGCTTGGGTCCCACCCGGGCGTCGCATGTTCGATTCCTCGGCTGGCTAAGTACTCCGTCACAACACAAGCAACATTTTCGGCTTTCTGGGGTGGTAGTAGGAGATTTTCAAACATTGTTGGGTTATTCGTAACCTGAGAATGTTTGTCTTTCTTTATGAGAAAAAAAATGTTTTTTATCTTTCTGTTTATCTACAGTGTAAACACTTGTTCCTATCTTTTCTTTTTCTGTTTCATGCACGTTGTTATGTATTATGAACCTAAACTCATAACTCATCTTTTCAGACAGTCGTATCCATAAGTTTAAAAAAAACTTTCACCTCGCTTTCACGGCTCGCGACATTGTAAATAACTAATTGTGTAAAAATAAAATACGAATCGTTTAAAATAGAGCAAAAATCTTATGGTAGGCGTCTTAAGTATCATTTAAAGAAACGTTGTGAATTTTTTCACAACTATGACTTGTGAAATAACTGAAACACACGTGTTTATAAGAATTTCATATAATTAGCGTTTCGACGTGGAACACTTCGAGATATTATCTTAAAAAATAACAAATATTTTTTTAAGAGCTTAAAAACTTCAAATATTTAAGGGAGATATGTAAGAAATCGGTAGAAATTCGGGTAGCGGCGGCTTAAACCGACTGCGTACATAAGTATGCCGGGAGACCAACTGTTCAATATAATAATTAAAGTGAAGTAACCGAGTACCAAGAACTATTAAGCTTAAGGTCTCGTCAGATAAAATGTTTGTTATTAGAGCTTGTACACGTATTATAGTCAAATTCTACAATGTGGCGATTAATTGGTGACCCCGAAGTGTTGCTTACATCGATATAATAGTTGCTTACCTATATAAACTCTTCTGTAAGATGGCGGTAAGTTCGTTGAGAGCCATCTGCAGTTTGTATGCCGCTGTGGAGGGCTGATCCTGGTCCTCCGCCAGCTGTCTTCCGTTGCTCAGCACCTCCTGGTCTGCGGCCTCTGCAACCAAAATAAACACAACAGGTGATTCAAATTGTCACACAACTTTTCTGAATGAATCAGTCAACTTGTATGAATGAATCAGTCAAATTATCTGAACGGGTCACTCAACTTGTCTGAATGGGTCACTCAACTTGTCTGAACGGGTCACTCAAGACTGTAAGAAATGCAATGTGGGCGTGGTTCGTGATCCAAAAGTAAGAGCGTCCTAAAAGGATTAAATGAGTTTCGATGGTTAGAAAAAGGCAAATTTTCTCTATTTTCAAAAATTATAAGAAATGATTTAAATTGTTTAAAATTTTAAGCACATAAAAGTGCAACATTAAAACCATATTTTATAAAATTTTGATAAAAAAATTTGAAGAATTCAACAGGTGGGACCATGTTTCCGGAGACCTCTTTAAAAAACGCGGTGGATAGAATAACTCATGATAGCTTCATCTGAAATTGAAAAACTATTTTTTTTCTGTATGGAGGTTAGTATAGCTCTTGCTTGAACAAAGGATTTAAAAAATATTGGAATTTCAAATTTTACAAAATTATAACGTACTGAAAATTGTACTGTTTTGCATTCAACTCTGCCAAAAATTCAAATTTCAATTTTCTTAAATCCTTCGAAAAACACGATCTATACTAACCTACTGTGGTATATGTCTATCGTTCGTTCGGAGACATTCGGGCGTAGCCGAATGCTGCCGAACTTACAGCCGCTGGGCGCTCGTGCCGGCGCTGATTCACTTCTAAACCAAGAGCTCCCGGATAATTACACGTTACCAACAATCAGTAATTCCGCTGTAATCCAATTAAATAAATAAGAATACAAGACGAACTTGCGTTGTAATTAACAATAGTATATTAAAGAATATTACACCTACTTACAAAAAAAATGTTTTTCAATTTCAGATCAAGCTATATGAGTGATCCTGAATCCTGACCATTGCAAGTACACTTTTTAAATGGGTCTCCGGAAACCAGTTCCCACCAGCTAATTAAAAAAAAAATGAAAATTAACAAAAAATATTGTTTAAATGTTGCACACTTATATGCTTAAAATTTTAAATAATATAATTTATTAATTACTTACAAAAAAAAAAGCTTTTTCTAGCCTTCGATATCCATGTAACCCCTTAAAAGAGCGTATAACCAGAGAAAACCAGAAATATGTCATTTTTAAATCAGTATTGACTCTTTTCCACAAAAATTTATGAATTGGTTTCGAAAGATTGTTCTTTTATCTAGTAAACGTATGTTTTAAATTTTCAGAAAAAATGTTTATTTTTAGTATTATTTATTTATTTATTTATACTGGGTTTTACAGATGTTTACACTTACATGAGAACAATCCAGTTATAAAACTCAGTTATTACACAATTATAAAAATCTACAATTACATACAATTAAATACAAATAAATACAATTAGAAAAACAAAAACATCACAAATAAAAATACAGAATTATATACAAGGTCACTCAAGTAACACATTGCAATGAGTGGTAAAAGACATATGAAATACGCGAGCATGCATAGAAAGAAAATTCAAACAACATAATTAGTTAGTACTTTTTAACAGCGCTAGAACTTTTTTTTTAAATCCGTACAAATTGTCAACGAAAATATCCACATCAGCGCACTCTATCTTGTTATACAGTCGACACATCTGGGTCAGAGGGCTAAAGTAGGCGATATTATTTTTAAATGTATTCATATGAAAAATGTTATGGCGTCTTAAACAATGGGAATTGGGGACATTAATTTCAATACCGTTAAGACATAATGTAGTATCAAGATGGCCGTGAATAATTTTATGTAAACATATTAGATCAGTCAATTGCCTTCTAGTTTTAAGTGTATCAATCTTGAAGTAATCACGACGTACATCGTATGATCTGAGATGGTCGTGTAGTCCACATTTGAAGGATAACATTCTTAGTAATTTTTTTTGAACTGATTCTACAATGTTTTCATATTTGCAGTAATGTGGATTCCAAATAGTGCTTCCATATTCAAGTTTACTTCTAATTAAGGCATTGTAAAGTGTTAGAATTGATTGAGGATCTTTGAAAGGTTTACATATTCTGTGAATAAATCCCATCATTTTTAATGATTTGCACTTAATGTTGTTAATATGTACATCAAATATGAATTTAGAATCAAGAGTGATTCCTAGATCCCTTATTGAAGAAACTTTTTTGAGAATAATATTATTGATAACATAAGAAAAATCCTTTATAATTCTATTTCTAGTAAAGTTTAAAATGTAACATTTTTCAACATTTAAGTGCATATCATTGACAGTACACCAGTTATTGAGTGTGTCGAGGTCATTTTGAAGCAGCTGATGATCGGAAACAGACTTAATTTTACGAAAAATTTTAAGATCATCGGCGAAAAAAGCATAATCACAGTTTAATTTCGAGCCAAGGTCATTTATGAATATAAGAAAAAGCAGGGGGCCAAGATTTGAACCCTGTGGTACACCAGAAGTTACAATTATAGGGGATGATTTATATCCATTAATAAGAACTAATTGAGTTCTGTTATACAAATATGATTTCACCCAGCGTAATAGGTCTCCAAGTTTTTTTAGTAAGATGGAGTGGTTAACTCTATCAAAAGCTTTTTGGAAATCAGTATAAATTGTATCTACTTGTAATCTTTCATTAAAAGAATTACAAACATAATTACAAAATTCCAAAAGATTTGAGTTGATTGATCTTTGAAGAACAAACCCATGTTGCCTAGTGCAGAGAAGGGGTTTAAAATGTGAAAAAATACTTTTATATATCAGAGATTCAAAAACTTTAGCAAAACAGGATAGTATACTGATTGGCCTATAATTTTTTATTAAAGATTGGTCTCCCGATTTTAATACTGGGACCACGTGTGCTTTTTTCCACAGATCGGGAAAAGTTCCCGTGGTAAGGGATGCATTAAAAATTATAAAAAGCGGTATACATAAAGAGTCTGCACAGCAACTAACAAAGAAAGGAGGAATTTTATCAGGTCCTGGGCCCTTACTAGGATCTATTTTACTCAAAAAACATTTTATTTCATCTGCACTAATATGTATTTTACCCAAATTGCTTTGATTGTGTTCAGTTATGTTTGGCATTGAATCATTAGTAGATGATTCCGACTTGGTATAAACAGATGAAAAATATTTAGAGAATATGTTTGCTATGTTTTCACCGTCATTCGCGGAAATATCGTCAAGATGCATTACTTTAGGAATACAATTATTTTTTCGTAATGATTTTGAGTACGACCAGAATAACTTTATGTTACCTTGCAGACCACTTTCGACAGAGTTGATATATGATTTATAACATTCGCTTTGTATTTTTTTTGTAAATTTCCTTAAATAAGAGAATTCCCTATAATCTGACTCATAACCATGTTTTTTTACCTTAAGTCTAACTTTGTTTTTTTTCTTAAGAAGAGCAATCAATTGCTGATTAAACCAGACAGGATATTGATTTTTTGTTTGAGTACCATATTTTTTAAAGTATTTGTCAATAATTTCCCACAATTTTTCATATAATAAGATTACCATGCTATTCACATTTTTATTTTTAAAGAGAGTTATCCAATTAACAGACAATAGATCCTGTCGACATTCATCAAAGTTTCCCTTCCTGAAGTTATATTTTGAATCGCTTCTATTCATTTCTAAGAATTGATCTTTATTTTGTTTCACTATAATTTCAAATGAAGGGTGATATTGATCCAATTTGGTTAAGCCTGGTGCTATATGTATATCAATGTTAACTTTATCTGAAAAAACAAGATCCAATAAATTTTCATTTCTATTTAGTACATAATTGAATTGATACAAATTGCAAATTGATGAGAGATTGACAAGACTATGTGCTTTCATGCTTTTATAATTAGAAGGGGAAAGTACATTATTTTTGAATGAATTGTCAGGTATCCATTTAATTTCGGGCAAATTAAAATCACCAACAAAAATAAACTGCGAATTGGAAGTTGAAAACTTTAAATACAGATCCTGTAATTTTTCAATATGTTTACAATAATTATCAACGGTTACACTAGGAGGAATATAGAGGATGCATATAAAGATGAGCGAGTTGGAACGAGTAATAAGGTTATACCATAGGTCGTTGGCGGATTTGTTAAATTTTAAAAAAAATACATGTATTATGCAACACCCATTTCAAATTATATAATCATGCAGTAAAATAAATCAATACATTATCTGGTAAACGTGTGTTTCAGAATTTTAATTTTAGTTTAAATAAAATCATTAAAAAATATATACGTACATGTGTTTCTTGACGAAAATTGGTCCTTTTGTGTATTTATTTGCGCACTTACAGACTAATATATTTCAGATTTTTTTCATTCTTATTTTGCTTAGACATTATTGAAAAATTATAAATACTTATGATAAAAAAATAATTTTAAAAAGTACATAATTTTAATAGTTTTATCGAATCGCCTTTCAGCTTTTTTGGATGCAGGTATAAATTAAAGCAACTTTGGAATGAAATTAAATCGATATTGAGTTATAATTTAAAAAAGCTGGTACGGAAAATAATTAATCTTTCTCATTGGAACCGCCCTGTACGATCGGAAGAACATTTTTCGAAGAAATGTGGATTTTCAGCCGCTGGCTGGTTAAACGCCCTTAAATGGATATAATATTTTTTAGAGCTAAAGAAACTACACAATTGAATGTTATTAGAATAAATATATATTACGAGTATCATTCTTATCTTAAATTTATGTAAAGCATGTTAATATTTTTCTACATTAGAGTGATATGTATCGTAATTATTTATTACCCATATACACACAAGCCCTGCTTACTTATGGGGGTACACCAAATATATCTATTATGTAATTAATTATTGTATAAAATCTATTTGTAATTTATGCATCTATTTGTTAGTAATAAAAAAAATTACTGCTTTATTTTTTTATTTAAGCAACTGTATAAAATAATTCCATAAGTATACAAAATATAATCCAAGATATAATCTTAGTCCTACTCACTAGGGGTTCCTGTGCCGAGGCGGACTAAAATTGTTAAAATTATTGTTTATTTGTCTTCTATGTCGTTTTTAATGTCTTCATTAGGGTGTTTTCGTTGACCTCTTTCAGCCATAATTTTATTCTTTATTTGTACTCATTCATTTTTTTATTAGTTTTATGTCTTGGGGAAGAATGTTGTGGAGTTTAGTTGCAAAATAAGAGTAGTTTCTTTGTCCGAATGTGGTTTTATAACTTGGAATGTTTTTTATGTCATTTTTATTTCATCTAGTGTGATGAATACGCTGTCTAGTAGAGGATTCAGTATTTTTGAATAGCTTCAATAATATATTTTTGGCATATATTCGTTGTACATTTGGTACGTCAAAGCTATTGAATATTTCAATCGAAGGTGTTCTAGTAGGTACTTTCAGTATGGTCTTTATGATTCCGTTTTGAATTGTATTCAGGTTTTGAATGTATTTATGTGTAGTAGATCCCCATCCCATAATTTCATATTTATCTTTATTTTATTTATTTTTTATTTATTAGTTTCAATATAATTACATCTAATACAATATAAGATATGGGTAGTCCCACAAAGCTGTGACAGATCAGCTTGTCTGTAGGTTCTACCTTTTAATATTATTACATAACACAAATTAGCTTAAGTTACAATATTAATACATTATATAAGATTTAGGATATATAAATGTGTTGTTCATTTACCGACCCCTTTTTGTCAGTTTAGGGCAGGGTTCTTCATTATTTTTTAAATGAATGTTTTGATTCAATATGTTATAAATCAAAGGTATCATATATTCGAACGTTCTGCTACCATACTTATTTGATATTCGTGGTATTTTTAGGCCTTTGTTTTCGGTAAATCTTGTTGTGTGACTATGCACCAATAACTTTTTATACGCACTTTCTCCCAAATTATCCATAATTATAATGTACCAGAGAAGCCCTTTTATTGGAAGTAGGCCCTCAGACCTATACAGTAATTTTAAGTTGTTTCTTTGTTTGTAACTGCTAGGTTTAACAATTTTTTTAATTATAGCAGTTTGTAAATTTTGAATGTATTTATTATTAATTATGCTCGATTGTCCCCAAGTTCGAATTCCATATCTTAGTACGGATTCGACCATAGAATGATATATAAGTTTGAGAGTGCATCGAGGCAGCACAAATTTTAATTTAAAAAAATTACTCGCCAAACATCGGAGTTGGTTAGAATTTTTTTAAACTTGTTTGTCCCATTTAAAGTTATTGTCTACGATTATGCCAAGGTAAGTATATTATATTAGAATAAGTTAACATTAATAATCTAAACGAAAATATGAAAGAGAACAAGACAAAGAAAAACAGAAAAAAGACAATGGTCGCAACTGGGACTCGGACCCAGACCTCTCCGTCTAACCAGGACGAGCGCGTTAACTAATTTCGCTATTGCCACCTTCTGTCAAACCGTCATATTTGTCAATATAATATTTTCAAATTTTAGAATTAACATTATTATCAACTAATTATTTTTCATATTACGGGCAACTACCCTTTTCATTGGAAACAATCATTCTAAGAATTGGTTTGTATCCTGGATAGCGTCTCGGATAGATATATCCGAATTTATTTATATGGAACAATTGACTTTTTATAAAAGTCTAAATGAATATTCAATTTTATAAGAAAAACTTTCTTTTTATAACTTTTTTGAAGGTTATTCCCATCAGCGAAATATATTATATTAGAATAAGTTAACATATATCTTATAAAATTAAAGTAAGTATATTCATTTGTAAAATCAATCTTTTCACAGCAGCATATATTATACATTCAAAACAATGTGCAGTTATTTTAGGTAAATTCCACATTTTCAAGCTCGGTGATCTTATATACATACATTTAGTTTTTTTGACATTAATAATTAGTACTACATCATGAGACCATTCGAGTAACTCGTTAAAGTATCTTTGTAATTCTTTAATAGCTATTTCTGGGTTCAATTCGAGAATAACATAATGCGTAGTAAACCTTTTTCCATACTTAGTTATTTACCACATTTCTTAGATTTTTAAAGAAATATATAAGGCTTGTGAGTTTTTCAGTAATACCTTTGAAGTGTAGATCCCATCTAAGATTTTCATCAATTATTACTCCGAGATATTTTATGTTTTTTCTATGACTGGGCAGTGACATTGAACATTATTTCTATAGCATTCGTGTAATTTTATTGAAAAAGTTATATAGTTAGTTTAACGTATGTTAATTACAATAATACTAATGTTTGGCTGATTTATTAAGCGAATTTACAAATTCGCAAAAAATCACCTCAAAGGTGCTGTACATGTAGGTTATAATTAAATAAAATTTATACGATAGGGTTAAAACTAAGATTTAAAATTATAACTAGTGACTGACATCTAAGACTTACATATATGTAGCTAGTGACTTACAACTAAGAATTATTACTTAGTGTAGGTACTCGTACATTATAAAATTGTTAATGCCAGAACGCGATATTACATATTTAGTCATGTCATAAGGAAATAATTTTTTCGTAAGATTTATATATTACCGAAATTTCTCTTAAATCTGCAAAAACACAAAATTTTATTCTTTTATTATTTACTTATTCTTTTATTTCACGGTTTTACAAAAAAGGTGCAAACTTTAAGATTAAATAGTATGTGTAATGGCCTGATATTTTATAAACACATTTCCTCTGAATTAATCCATCACTTTGGAAAATGTCTATCTGTTTTGCGCTGCACGGAATAGCTCCTCCACATTCCTAATGCCGGTCCACTCTCGTACATTTCGCAGCCAAGAAATTTGTCTTCTACCAGGCCCCCGGCGACCCTCTATCTTGCCTTTCCATATTAATTGGAGCAGGTGATACTTCTCCCCTCGAAGTATATGACCCATATATGAAATTTTCCTGATTTTTATTAATGCAAGCCGTTCTCTATCTGCTCTAGCCCGCCTGCATTAATCTAACTGAATGTTAACATCTTGTAAAGAAATGTCATTGAAGATGACCAAGTTTTCTATGGTCTGTGAAATTCAAAACCTCATCTGGTGGAATCAGCGACCACCAACACATCATGAAACCTGTTTATCACGTGGCGTTGGCAGCGCTATTATCATCTTTATAATATTGATATATGACACATCGGTATGGAAAAAGCTATTTGTGTCAAAACATTTAGGTGTGGGAATATAATGTATGCGTTCAAAGTTTAACACACTTTTTAATATAGGTGTGGGAATATAATGTTTGCGTTCAAAGTTAAACACACTTTTTAATTTAATTTTATGTGAAGAAGTCTCAACTGCTTCCCAGTGGGAAGGGGAAGGAGATGGAGAAGAAGAAGGTAGGGGAATGCCTTGCTATTCAGATCTGGTCATTAAATACGGCTTGGCTTGGAATGCGTTTCGATTCTGAATGGTGTGCTTACACTGAGGGTATCTTTTATTCTGGAACGTGCCGCAAATATACCTGATATTTTTTCAAAATTATTAAATTGTGAATTTAATAATATTGTGAACCTGCGACCTACAGATCGCTAGTTGAGGGTCTTATCCCTCGACTACAGAGGCCGTCAATAAATAATAGGCAGCAAAGTACTCATTTAGTATTTTTATTCCTAAAAAAATGTTTAGGCGTAAACATAACGTAGAAGTATTTGCAGTATAATCAATATTGATTCGTGCCTGTAATCTAAAAAAGCAAGTTATTGACGAACACAAATTTTCTATGGAAAAATACTTAACGGGCGGGCAGAAAAGAAACCTAACTTTAAATTTAGCGTTAGGTTCATACGAGACGGATTGAAACGAATACGGCAATATCCCAATGGTCTAAAATGAGTAAGTTTTTTTTTTACATAGACACAGGAGGCCCTGAGAAAAATAATCCCCTCAGGGCCCATGTCATTTTATTTTTTATTATTATTGTACAGCAGAATAATTCCAATTAAAGCACAATTTAGTTACCCTATCAGCATTTAGGCAAGTGACTCTTCAAAAATGTATTTAAAGCATATAAAGAACAGTTAATTACATCCAAGAGGTTTGCAATTTCATTTAACAACACATTCCCCTCGTCATGCTATGCTTTGCCAAGACGTCTGTTCTGCCGTTCGGTACTTTAAATAAGTCATGATGTCGACTTCGGCTGTAGTGGTCTGGTATAATATATATCTCATCTTTGGCGATGCTGCGTTTTTAGGAAAGGAAGGAGAGGAAGTTCTGGGAAGGAAAAGGGTATTAGGGGTGGATAGTAATCTGGGGGTCAGTGTGTCCAGGAGTTACGGACGTATGAATCCATCCCTCCCACTGCAGTGCAAGGCGAAATTCCGAGAGAGAGAGAACGGCTGGAGAAGTCAAAGGAATTCTCTCAACCATTCCTACCGATTCGGCCTGCCAAGCAGCTGGTGGGCAGACGCATTCACCACCCCTGCTAAGTCACCAAACGTAGCCAACCTCTTGGGGTGACCTATGGCAGAAGTGTCGGTTATCCAATAAATTGCGATGAATTTAGTTCTGCAACAAAAACGGCAATCTCCATTAGGGTATTGCAAATTACGGAACAAAAACGGCAGTATCCCTATAGGCCAATCAGAGAACAAAATCGGCAAACTCCACTATTATTTGAAAATAGCTAAATAATTTACCATCTAATAGTAATGAAATATAAACAGAATGTAACTACACATCTGCCGGATCTGCCCTGACGATGGATACTGCAACGCTGTCCGAATCGTTGGCTAAAGAAGAAGATAGCGCAACACAGCATAACACCCCAAAAACCGATAACGAAAATACTTTTGGCCGTGAAAATCTAAAAACGTATCAGAATGTAACTAATTTAAACACTTAATGACAAAAATGATGCGTTATTGTTCATAGTACCTACGGCAAAAGAAATAAAAAGATATTTTTTTGGGTATTACTCAAATTGAAAATGATTGGAGATTGCCGTCTTTGTTTCAACACGCCTCATACGATCACCGCTTATAATGTTCACAGTCAGTTCATCTATGTCACAGTTAAATTCTTAGAAAAAAATCTTTTCAACAAACGACCCAAACTCATTTACTATGTTTACCTATTCCATTAGTCTACATTTTTCGTTAATGGCGTTAAATTCCGATAATTTCTCTCAAGATGGTGTCGATTAGCATTAGGTAGGTACTTTGACTTATTTTCTATATTGCCCTCGTTTTTAATGTTTTATTTGTAAAGAGTAGGAAATTCCGACCAATAAAGATATGCAGATTGGAGATGTTTGTATAACGGGTTTTATAACTAGACCCCGTATTATCCTGCTATTACGTTGTAGGTTTGCATGTATATTAAAAAAAAAAAACATTGTATCAGTTTATAAATGAATGAGTAAGTTGCGTCCATTTTTAATTTGTGTAAAAAATATGTGAATAGAGTTTTTTGACACATACCAAACGCTTTTTTTTAAAGTTTTCTTTATACATTGAATTGTTTGTTGATCACCATGCTAGGCACATGCCCGTGTTGTGCTGGTCGAAATAATAATGAATTCCATAGTTTTTAGCTCACGATGTCGCTATAAATAAGTTTGAAAAAGCTATATTACGATCTTTTTCATTTTTTTCATAGGGTTTACAGTTAACACTGATTCGAGTTTTTTTTAAATTGGGTAACCCTGGGTCGGTCTTCGAAAATAAAGGTTTGTAATTTTAACATTGGAATTGGCAGGAAAATATTTCCC
Organism: Limnephilus lunatus; assembly: GCA_917563855.2. Classification (NCBI taxonomy): domain Eukaryota; kingdom Metazoa; phylum Arthropoda; class Insecta; order Trichoptera; family Limnephilidae; genus Limnephilus; species Limnephilus lunatus. The sequence goes on along the minus strand of OU830596.1, from coordinate 2,467,480 downwards.
CTCAGGGCCTATACCATTTTGGGGATGCCGTGAGGAGGGTCTTTTGAGGTAAGGGAGGAGATGAATTTTTGTAAGAAAAAACGTTTGTGGGTGGAAATCTGGTGATCAGTGTCTCCAGGAGTGACGAATGTATGAAACCATCCCTCCCACTGCGGTACAAGGCGATGCTCCGAGAGGGTCCTGCTGGAGAGATTAAAAGGTCTCCCTCAACCGGTCTCTCCCGATCCAGCCTGCCACGGGATCATGGATGAGATTTTTCAATTCACCACACATCCCAAATTGAAATTGTTCCCGTTGTTTGAACGAAATCGTAGAATCATATTTATGATTAATTCCTGTCATATTTAAATCTATGATATCCATCACTATCATCAAAATCACGAAATTTTAGATAAAATTTTGACAGATGGTTTCGTGTTTTGACCATTCGTCGCTTTAGTTCGAATTTGTCCAACAGACCTTTACAAAATTTTACAGGAGAAGGTTTTCTTTCATTATGAAATAGAACATTATGATAGGTGTTTTACCTTTACCTTTACACATTGTTTATGTAAAGGTAAAGGTGTCATTAGTTTAAATAAATCTTAGTTAGGTGATTAACTATCATTTTTTATACTTTGTTTTTAATTTTAAAGTGGAGATTGAACATAAACTAAAATGGTCCATTGGTCTAATCGTAAATAAGAAATGAAGCGACGCATTGTCGACCACGTGAGATTTTATTTACCTGTATTACTGTTAGACTGTTAGAAACGTCAACATAAATGATATTTTTAGAGTATGATGAATCCTTCAATTGCCGAGGTATTCAAAATGTTGTATTTTCAAAAAGTTGTGACGGCTACGAGTTAAAAAAATAGGCAATGTGACTATTTACTGTTGACCTGCTGACATTTACAGTCAGACCACCATATTTCGTTATTTGTTAGTGATATTTTTAGCAGTCTGCTAATAGCTGTTTTATTGGTTCATTATTAATAATATCACAGGCGAAATTGTTGTCATTATTTCAAATTTCTTTCTCATAGATAATATGCCTTTCACATTTGTGCATTTATATTATGTGAAATTTGTTCCCTGCATTTTATTTAGGCTAAACGAACCGTTCAATCGTTTATTTAATGCAGTCTTGACACGTGCATTAACATCATACGTGATCTAATCAACTCAATGCACTTAAGTATCGATACTTTCCTATTTTCTTCATCAAAACCCTCCTATTTGTAAGTGGTAACTTATTGGTATTATTTGAAAAATTAATATTGTTTGGTTTTGAAATGAGAATATGCTTAGTTCCTACCAAAATGTAATTTATCCAGTTCCTACCCTCCTTAAGTATTTGAAATTTGGAAAAATGGCAAGAAAAATAATGAAAATTCGAGTGCATTTGTTTTGAAAAACAGATGAAGATTTGGAACTACCTTGGAAGCAAGTTGTTGGTATTTTTCGTGTAAAAAATCTCGTTTTAAGTAAAAATAATTAATTAAATGAAGACAATATTAGCGAAACTCAAGCGAAAATGTGGAGACAGAAATATCAGAAAAAGATATTGGCACCTCTGGGACTCGAATCCAGGACCCTTTGCTTACATGGCAAGTGCTCCACCGACTGAGTTAAGGTGTCTATATCAAATCCTGTCACTTTTAACTCATACTTCGACTAAGAACTACCAACACTAACTTCATTTTCACTTGCCATGTGAGCAAAGGATGCTGGGTTCGAGTCCCAGAGGTGCCAATATCTTTTTCAGATTTTTCTGTCTCCACATTTTCGATTGAGTTTAGCTTATATTAGACATATTTCATTAAATGAAGACTCATTTAATGAAATATTATAATTTGAGGTTTTACTCATAAAAGTTAAAAAATAAATAAATAAGGAATTTGACCATCTCGGAAGTAGATACATAATATCGTTTTTAACTCATTCCTTTTGTTGTGGCTAATATTACTGCGAGTTATCGCGGTGGAACTATATAACTGTATTGTGGTTGTATCGTGTGATCCTTCGCAGAGATACAGTGGTGAGTGATTTGTTATCCCTTTTCCTTTCATACCTTGTTTTTCCTACACATATTATGTTGGTGCTTTTCGTGTAAACAAACTCGTTTTTAAATAAAAATAAGGAATTCGACCATCTCATCTAAAACATTGTTAAAAATACTAAAAATATAAACGCGTGTTTATTACTGGTTGTAAACCTGTGTTACTGTTCGGTATTGTAAACTTCGGGTGCATTTTGGAAGATTTGTTGATGACAACGACAAAGGCAAATAAAGTCTTCATATGATCTATGGACTCTATGGCTATGTATAAGGTTCAAGGTTTGGGTTCGTGGGGTGAGATTCGTGGGATGCGTCTGCCCACTTAATGCGTGGCAGGCCAGATCGGGAAAGACAGGTTGAGGGAGATCACTTGCCCTCTCCATCAGGAATATCTCGACCCATTGCCTTGCACTGCAGTGGGAGGGATGGATTCAAACAACCGTCACTCTTGGACCTACTGACCCCTGGGTTTCTACGTACCATTCACATCTTTTTTCTTCGCAGAACTTTTTCTCCTTCCTTTCTTTTAAAAGACCCTCCACCCAGCATCCTCAAAGATGACAAAGGCCCTGGGGGTAATTATTTTCTTGAAAACCTTCTGTGTGGAGCTTTCGTAAAAAAAAAATTGCATTAAATCGTAAGTATGAAAATAATGATCTTGTAAGACTAAGATTTTTCTAATGTAGTTTCCATTTGAATCCATGAATCCATATGGGGAACGGTATTTTATTTTATTTTTATTTTATTTATTTTAGAGAAAGTGGACAGCAAATCGGAAATTACATAATAATACAATAATAATATGTTAATTGTGCCAATTATGAACTTTCCACTGATGATAGTGAATGATAAAGTGTGATATTGTAAGAGTGTTTTCTTAATTAATTTATTTTTTTAGTTACAATCTACAATATATGAAAAGGGGGAGGGGGAGTAGGAACATAGGAATAGGATTAAGAGGCAAAGGACAGGAATATATAGGGATCGAAATTTCTAGTTTCAGTCATGTTGCTTAGTGAGTTTTCGTTTTATGTCACGTTAAGTCGAGTTAAAAATGTAATTTTGTAATAATTTAAGACAAATGGGTGTGTGGATGTGTAGATAAATGAGTTTTGTTTGGAATTGGTCTTGCAAAGAAAGAGATTAAAGGTAAGCGACTGTCTACTGTTGCGATTTGGAACATGGAATGATAGAAAAATATGGATATGAAAAATGCATAGTGTAAATCGCCCATTAGGGTCACTATCCTTAGCAATGAGGGTGCGATTCAAGTAGATAAATCTTGCGACAGGTACAGCATCTTATGGGTCCGGAGTACATAGTATTAATATCCGAATTCAATTTCAGAAAAGATTACCTGTCCACGCATTTCCTAAAGGCTGACCAACGAGAAGTTGATATCGATGACCCACAAACGACTCACAAATGGATGCCAACAGCCTAATATCTCACGGCGCGGTGTGACCGGGTCACCGACTATTATGAATCCATACTTCGCGTGAGTACACTCAACCAACAACCAGCAACCATGGACATGGACTAACAACCTGCAAGGGGACATTCCGATGGTTGAGACCACACTAGAGACTAAACATTGGCGAAAGTGGTTTAAATAGAATCAGCATTGATACGGGTAGACAAAGAAATCTCAAGATTGGTTTTTACGAACGGATCACAAATTTCAAAGAATTATCCAAGGAATATTCATTGTTATTTTCTTTGCTTATACGGGTCTACAAATTGACGGTTCCGAAGAACAATTTGAAAATACTTTTGTTTGTGTTTGTGTTAAGGGACGTACTTGACTTACGTTAACCAGTGATTTCTGACATTGTTTGGAGTAAAAAATTTAAATGAAACTTTGGTCTCCGGTGACATTTTTCATACTTTTTTTTTTACAAAAACATGAAAAAAATGGTTGGCGTTAGACAGTTGGAGGCGGGTGAGGGGTTGGTAGACCACTCGGCTGAGTGACCTTTGACGACATGCAGAAGAATTTTTTTGTTTGATTTTGAAGATAAAAAATTTGAAAAAAAACCGGAGTCCAAAATTTCATATACATTTTTAAACATTCCCGGGTTTCTAAACCCGACATTATTTGAAAATCTCCTACTAACACCACAGTAAGCGTAAAATGTTGCTTTTGTCGTGATGGAGAACTTAGCCAGCCAAGGAATCGAAAACAAGATGCCCGGGCGGGACCTAAACGCGATGCCAACTCGGCCATTGTCATGAATATTAATTTCCTTTTTTTTATTTAAAAGTCTGTATTTTCGGATTTTTGAATGAAATGCAAAATATCAAAACATCACTATATTTCTTGATCTAAAAAACAGTAAAAATGCAGAAAAGAAACTTCAACTACAAAATCGTACATCATGCGTTGTTCTTCGGGACCGTCGATTTGCAATATGAGTATGAATTGGTAAATAGTTTTGTCCATAAACAAATTGAAATCTTTCAATAAAGGCTAACAGATACAATATTGGATTGAGTAACCGATACAACATTGGATTTGGTTTTGTTTATAGACAAAACTATTTATTCATATTCATTTTGCGTGTGCACGGGCGCAAACAATTAAACTATATTAATTTAAGCACAACTTGCAAAACGTGTTTTTCACAAAAATAATTAAACTCACGCCATCTATAAAAGAGAAGATTATGAATTATTAAATATCACCTTACATGTCAGGTTCGAAAATAAGTTCATTAAGAAATATGAAATTCACACATCTGCTGTGATAAAAAGGAAACTCTGGTAATAAAATCCAGTTAAAGTGTGCCGAGTTTGCTTGAGAAAGTTCCATACATTCTTTATTATCTTTCTTTTGGTGTAAGTAAAAAATAAACATTGTACCCACGTAATTGATCTATATGTTTTATAAAGACGAAGAACTTAAATTTTTTTATGAAAAACAATTTGTAGTATTTTCCACTTTCTAAGGTTATTACAATTAATAAATCTTATTTCTCAAACTAAAAACTACAACTAGAAGGAGGAAAAACTAGAAAAGTTATTATTTTAATATTGCAGAAGAAGATAATACTAATAAATCTAAACGAAAATATGAATAAAATAACAATACAAAGTAAAAAAGGTAACAGTTGCTACTGGGACTCGAACCAAGAAACTATTGTCTTTCCGGGACCAACGTCTTAACCATCTCAACCAATTTTAAGTGATTTGTGTCGATATCATATTTCAAATTCAGAATTAACAATATTATCTTCGACTAATTTTTCCCGATATTTTGTTTTCTACCTTTTTAAATGTTCTGAAGAAGTGGTTTGTAACTTAGATGGTGTTTCTGATAAACTTATCCGATTTTATTTATATGGGATACCCATTGAGATTTTCTATAAGGAATAACTTTTGTTTTACGTACGCGTAGCCCTGGGTGCCCCCAAATGAATAAGCGTATCCCAACTACACAAATATTCTGAAATCCCCCCTTTAAAAAAATACATCTTAAGTCTTGCGGAAATATTTTATGCGGGAATTCTCAACCATTATAACGCATCAGCCGGTAAGATGAAAACTTACGGACCATATATAAAATTCCAAAACAAATCCTTCGTAAAGATTAGACTCGTCATGCAGCCATGTCACCTTGCAAATAATTTTTAATACTATACAACAAAAAAAAACCATCTTTCAACAGCCATATATGTTTTATAAACTCATAATGAAAGAGAAAGGGGCCTTTTTGGCCCGGAGCTCTGTATGCCAATATGTCAAAAGTTAACTTTTGTTATGATAAATTTTGAGGGTTATATCTGTAAATGTAAAATATCATTAAATGTATTGAATTATTTCGTTTAGATTTATTAGTTTTTTCTTCAAACTTATTATTTATTCACAAAGGAGAAATCTGGAATACTGAGACAAGTTTACGCGAAAAAATTATAACTTGTCTCAGATAATTTATTGTGGATTGATATTAATTTCAAGAGATTGAATGTATGTGGGTAGGTAATGGTAAAATCAGTCTTTAATGTGAAAATAACCGAGAATCAACGTGTTTATAGGTAACTAGCGAGTTCCCGGCATGCGTTGCAATACCATTTAATAAAGAAATTGTTTCTCCCTGCTTGTCCTTTCCTGTTTGTCCCGTTCCTATTCCGCCGCCCCTTCCCCTCACGCCTGCACCCTCCACCTTCCCCGCCTTCCCAATCTCCTCTTCCGCGTTCCATATATTCAGTCCCGGTACATTCATGTTTTCAGACAGCTCGCGTTCCATCTGTTGCAATTTTTTTAACAATTTTTTATTTTTCACATATTACGAACATTTATTTTTGTATATTATAAGAACAATTAATCGAATTGGGTACCTAATATAGGTACCTATTTAAAATACTTAATTAGATTCAAAGCATTCGATTTTGGTAAGTACCAGAGGTGAGTACTTCGATTAAATTCATCAATTTAAAGAGTATATTGGAAAATTGAATTTTATTGAAAAATCGATGGTTTTCGAAACATCATTCTCAAATTGTGACATTTTTGACAGTTTCGTAAGAATTTTTGTAATGTTTAAAAAAAATCTGATGTATGGTCATGTGGTTGTAATAATACAGAAACTTTCGCGAGGGTGGAATAAAGGTATTTTGAAAGTTACAAAGATTTACGGTGCTTATTATAGCAATACATAAACAACATACATATATTCATACACACATGCACACATGCAAGCAAGCAAACATACATTCATTTTTATATATATAGATAAGAAAAAAATAATTAAATAGATTTGATTTTCTTCGGTTTAAAAAATCTTTATTGTCAATTGTTACCAAAGATCACATGGTTGTTCATTACAATTATGTGAAGGAAGTATAAGTAATATGTTTCTACAAGTAAGCATACCTATAATATTCTGTTTTAAAAACAATTTCTTCTGTTTTGAACTGTTTTTAATATTTTATTAAAAAGATGGAGGTCACAAGCCTAAAATGTGTATTCTTAGTGTGCCTTATATCACCACGTATATTGGTATTAGACATAAAAATCGCTTGGCAAACGGAGTACAGCAATCACGATTTCAAGCAACAAATCATAAGATATTATAATTGTAGGATATGTGAAGCTGAAAGTACGTATTTGTAAAATGTTTGTCCCAGAATGTCTTTCAAAAACAAATATTGTCAATTTCATATACCTTTAGAACGAACACCATCAGTAAACTCGAATAATCATGAAATTTGTCAAAAATTTTAACAAAGAAACACACATCCAAATAAAGAATTAGTAATCTTAATTAATGAAATTAATTAACTTCTGATAATATTTGAATTATTCTCCACGCATCTGATTCAATTTTAGAAAATGATATTTAAATTCAAAACCAATTTGAGTTCATTGAACATGAGAATTTTCACGCATGAATAATTAACGGACATCATCACAGACAAACGAAATTAGTAAGTTCGATTAGGAACTTTTAAAATATGTAAATAAATAAATATACATAAAAAACACGAAAAACGCATAGGACCCGTTGTTTCAAAGAATTCAATTCATCAAAATTCAAAGTTCTGTTATTTTTTCTCTTGACTGACTGGTTGTTCCAAAATACTTAAAATTAAAAAAAAAATTGATTAAAAATTATAACCTATTAAAAATGTTTTGAACAACCATTGAAATTGTTGTGGAAATAATCTTCAATCGAATCAACATATTTGTTCTCCCACGACACACTAAACTTTCACTGCTAGTTCAGAACTATTTTTTATCGATGATTATTGTTCCCACCCAATTAATGTCAGTTGTACAGGTATTAATAGTCCACAGCAGACAATAATGTACATTTCTTGTACTTCATCATCTCACTTACCCAATAATTCAATTCCCAGTGAGTAAAGTTCCCATTCTCACTTCGTGTCGAAGAAGTAAGCCATTCAGGCAACACTCATTCTCAGTAAAGTCAAGTCATGATCAGCTAAGGTCAAACAAGATCAGGGGTGAACTGATAATGATTTTGAGAACATACGACTACAATCAAGCTTTTAAACCGTCAAGCTTCGGGTCTATTTTGTCAGAAGGTAAAAATATATTGGCTTTGCAATAAAATCCAAATATATTGAATATTTCTGGACACATCCAAACACTAAAAACTGTTTATAGTTAAGCAAATATCTAGTACGGATGTGTGCAGATTTATTTATTTATGTTTTGAATTATAAAATACAAACCGTTAAAGGATTAAACTTTTCAAGATTTTAGAGGCAAATTCGAAATTTTTTGTGAGTTAATGGTAAAACTCGTGTTTCTTCCGGAATATACGGTTCTCTAAAAATACTTACTGTTTAGTGGGTCACCTAGAAACATGTTCACATTATTAGTTAAATCAGCATTATGTCTTGGGAAGCTACTAACAATTCAAGTGACGGATTACAACAATAATGGACGATGGTAAACCAATAAAGAGCGAAGAATTTAAATGATATTAAGACACAATGAAATTGAACCATTGAACTGAGTAAACATCTTCGACTACTATTAAATTTTTTCTTCGCAGTAGTGAGGCCGACCGGAGCGGGGTTGGAGGGGGGTTAACCCTCTGCACTCCTCCCTTATGTACGCCCTTGAAATTCAACATAAACACCACGCTTTCGTTTTACTGATCGTAAAGCGGTTGAAACGGGTCCAACGCCTTTCTCGTATAACAACCCCCGCGGTCAACTGGTTAATATCATCGGTTTGAATCCCGACACGCACAAGTAATTTTTGTTTTAACAATGTGACAGGTTTTATATGGAGTAATCAAATAATGAAGAAGTGTTTCCTTTCGATTTTACCAAAAATACTTTTTTGTATATCTAGTTTTTCAGTTATTGATTCTAGAGAGAGAGTAATTGATTTCGGTCCTCTAGCTGAAATTTAAAGCATTATAAAAAGGTAAAGTACTTATATTGTATATACTTGTTTGTCTTTTGTTATTTGAAACATGTTGATAATTTTGTTTAAAGAAGTGGTGTTTTACAAAGTGATTTTTTTTAATTCATGGAAAATAACACCCCAAGTGATTTTGCAAAGATTGAAGAAGTAACAAAAAAAATATCGTTTTCATTCGATGCATTTCATTTTCCCTGTGTTCCGTCAAAGATCAGTGATTTTCAGGTGATTGTTATCGGAATGTTTTCTGAATAGATTATTTGTAATTATTCGTTACTCGTCTAGTCTAATGGCACGCTATGGAGATTCTATTAATTGCAGGCTTTTATTTATACACTAAAAGCGTGCGAATAGTTTCTTGCATGGGAAATGATGTACAGCCTCCAGAGAGTGTGAGAGGCGAGTATTTATTTTCTCGCATTGTAAACAATGAAAGATGGAAATTAAAAAGATTTGATTTCTACTGTCAATCAAATTGATAGCCATGTTTGAGAGTCACAGGTAAACTTCTCTTAAAAGGTAACCAGACACAACCGAAAATATGTCATTTTTAAATAAAATTTTAGACGTATTGACTCTTTTCTACAAAAAAAATAAAATATTAACTGATTTCGAAAGATTGTTATTTTATCTAGTAAAGTTGATTTAAATTATATTTATTTTGATTATAATAAGGTAATACCGTTGATCGTTAGCAGATTTGTTAAATTTTTAAACAAAATATTTTATTATTTAACACACATTTCAAATCACATAAATAGTACAGTAAAATAAATCAATAAATTATCTATGAAAGCTTCTTTTCAGAATTTTAATTTTAGTTCAAATAAATACATAAAACCAAATCCGCGTACCTCTTTATTAATCGATGCAAATACTTCAGTTTATCAATTTATTTACTGTCTTACAAACTAATATATTTCAGATTTTTTGCGCACTTATTTTGCTTAGAAATTATTGAAAAAATATGAATAATTGTGATAAATCGCGCGTTTTTAAAATTTTCCAATGTTTTTATATATAATTTCCATTGTGATGACTAATTTACAAGTTAATTCGACATAATTAATATTATTTGTGTTATTTTTTGCCAGTTTTAATTCTTTAAATAATGTCTTGTTAATATAGTTTTGTTGACAGTCAAAAAAAGGTTATTTCTACACCATCATTTTATTGACAAATCCACGTGAGTTTAATAAAACTTCCAAGAAATTAGTGTTTTTTATTAATATAAATGCCTTATTATAATTGTTTGTATTTACCTCCCCATTGCTTCATCTGCACTTGAAGTTGGTCCTCCCATCCATCGAGCACCCTTCCAGCTTTTGACTTTGCACAGTTAATGGGTTCCCCCTGAATTCCGCACTTTAAAAATCCATAAAAACTTACATCGCTACCAATAGCCGACAGATCGTTTGACAGCCCGCCAAAAACTCCCGACAAAGCGCAACTTGCGACGAAAATTGCAACTAAAAACGCCATCATTCAGTCTTAGAACTTCATTTACTATTTTAAATGTCAATGAATTTAGTCAAATTGCTGAAAAAATAATAAAATTAAAGGTAAATTAACACTTTATTTTAAGTTTTTTGAATGATGTTATGACACTGTTGTTGTTAACACGATATTTTAATGGTTAAATATGAATAAATTGATTTTTGTCGTTTTTACGACTTTTTCAAATTTCGATCAGCATATTAATTGATGACTTTTAACTAATTAGGCGATTTTTAATATTTTATGACGCTAATTAATAGGTTTTAAATTGAGTCATAAATTTAAATTAAAGGAAAAATCATTTTATAATAAAAATAAGCTGTTTCAACTAATAACCGAATAATTTTTTTTGAATATATTTAAAAAAAAATTATACTGATATTACTCATAAATATTTTTTAATCTACGTTATAGTAATACGCTATTTTTAAACTTTAAAACAGAAAATCTGAAGCAAAAATAACTCTTCAACTGTCTGCTCTGGTGTAATGAAATTCGCACCAAATTTTATGAATAAAATTTCAAAGCTAACTATTTTCAACTGTCTGTTTTGAAAATTAGATTTTTTAAATATTTTTCAACTGTCCAATAAGTAAAATGTATTTTAAAATCTTCGAAAGCGATTTTGGTTGGTTATTTCAATTAGGACGGTTGTTTTAGAGAATTTTGACAATTCATCAAATTTCGAAGTTAAATTTTGTGAAAGTATATTCAAGCCCTGTTATTATAGCAATTATGTGAAACTAGTAAGAAATATAGTAACAGAACTTGAATTGAACATTTACAGAACTTGAAAATGAACTTCGAAATTCGACGAATTGATCAAAATCCGTGAAACAATGTCCATTACAGTTTCTGAATTTTTTAGACGTGAAAAATCAATACAAACACTAATATCATTTTTAAGTAAGTTAGTTTTTTCAGGATATTTTTTAAAGAATTGTGTCTGAATTGATTACGAGTATTATGTTTGTGAGTATATTATTAAAATGTGTTCCGGAACACTAACCAGTAAAATCACTTCCTCCGCCACAAGTTCAAGGTAAACTAAATGGTGCCCGCCGAGGCGTCTGCTTTTTAAGGTGAGACCTAAGATCATTTAACTGTGGAATGAGACACTTTACGATCAACAGTTGAATGAAGTCAGTATTGCAATTTGTTGATTTAACCTAAATTATTACAACATTCCTTAAGAGAATTTCAAGTCGTTTTTTTTTGTGGAACACACATTAAATAATTGTATCCCATACCTAAATACTAGCTTTTATCACACATACAGGCGTTATGTCTGTACCCTAAAGCAGTGGTCCCCAATCCCCTGGCCACGTATTACGTTTACAAAATTACGTAAAAAAAAAATCGAACAAACACATAAACGCTCTCTTAACGAGCGACTTTACGCATAACGAGCGACATTTCGCATAACGCAAGCAGAAGTCCCGTCTTTACGTCACTCGTGAGCAGGCCCGGACTGACCAGGTCCGCAGGTCCGCGATTGCGGAGGGCCCCCGGCGTGAGGGGGCCCCGAATGGGGCCCCACAAAATGTGTAAAATTGTAAACACTAAACTGTGTAAAATTGAAAGAAATCGGCTGTTGATAGAGCTGCGACAGTTTGCACAACAATACAGGAACTTTATAGCGGCAGAGTCCATTGAGAACTACGGAGACAGATTTCCCTGACGAAGAATTAGATTTGGACCCAACGGCACCGGAAACAAATGCTGACATTTACTGCTCTGAAAATAGACAATGTTTCCAGTGTTCGACATGTGCTTTTTCTCTTCTGTTTGAACTTACTCAATCTGGACTGTTTACCAACCTGTATATTGTATATAAATTTGTTCTTACCATACCTTGTACCCAAGTCACATGTGAACGAGTCTTTTCTTAACTTAAAATCGTCAAAAATCGACTTCGGTCATCCTTAGGCCAAGACCTTATGTCCAGTCTACTTTTTATAAACGTTGAGAGGGATTTATTTTATAATTTGGACAAAAATAAAATAATAGATGAAGTAGCTTTAACAAGTGAGTTGCTTAAAAAGAAACTGTTACTTTAGGGCTAGGGGAGCAAAATTTCGAATCATTTCAGTTAAGTTAAGCCCCTTCTATTTTAGTATACAACATTGTAAACTGTTAAACACACTTATTATTATATTTTTAATTATTTTTCTAATCCCCAAAATCCGTTAGTCATTATTTTTACTACACAAATAATTTTGACATAATTCATTAATGCTTTTGTGTGAATAAAATCCTGCCCTTTATTTTGAACTCCGTTATAATTATTGGCAGTTCTACAGCATGTATTTATTAGTGTTGTGGTATCCTAAAAATACCGTGAATTTCTTATTTCAATAAATAATAAAGTCAACAAAAGTCGCAAATCATAATATTCGTATAAAAACCTATCTGAATTTCTTTTTCTTTATAGGTACCAACAGGGGCGTGCACTCCATATAGGCACATAAGCACTGCCTACCCTAGCGTATTTGTAAAACGTAAGCATGTAAATAATATTATAATTTATTAAATTATTGCTAAAAATAAATACACACTTTCAAAGATAAGCGCGACAAAGCCGAGCAACCAAAACTACGCGACCGCCACATCTAACGGCATACTACAAACGTGACTTAAACTGTAACTAAAAACTACTCGCGCCCTCCGGCGACTACCTCACTAAAATGCGGGCTAAGCAGGAATTATCTCTGCTTAGAGCTAACTTCATACAAAATATAATATAAATGTTTACGAAATGCACGTAGCATTGAGTAGAACTGTCGTTTGAATTTGCTTCTATGAGGTTTTTTTGTTAGTATCAGGCGGTGCTTTCTGGAACAAATTAGCTAATGGCAATCAGTGGCGACAGTAACATCTGTTGTTATCTGAAGTATGAAAGTGAGACAACGCCAACTGCTTTTATCAAGGCCACCTCGGATATCCATTAATTGGCTTGTGATAATACGCATACATGAAGCGATTATTTATTTTTATTATTATTTGTATATTTAAAGTGGCTTAGATACTCCAAACCTACATCATCTACAGCCAGCAGCAAGCACACTTAGCGAAAACTTGTATGAAGGGAGCTATCTGTATCAAGTTTCTTTTTTATTTATTTGAATCAATTCGGCGGTTTTCCTACTGCCTACCCTGATCAAAAACTCTGTGCACGCCACTGGGTACCAATATAGCGTAGAAACGCGTTTTCATTGTTTTCAAGCACCTAATTACCAAAAATTATCCGGGGGGGGGGGGTCCCGGACCCCCGTTTTCTAACCCCCCCCCCATCCCACGTTAGGGGGCCCCTTTACAGGTTTTAGCGGAGGGCCCCTAATGGTCCCAGTCCGGGCCTGCTCGTGAGACGGGACTTCCACGCCAGTTCATCAGTCTCTGGTTAGCGCTCATTCTGCTAGCACATTAGTATCGCATGTGCTCATACATTTTTCCTTTTTTTTGTTTTTTGAAATTTGTAATTTTTTTTTCATTTTTTGTAAAATTTGGGGATATGATAAAGACTTTTCTCTACAGTGAGTCACAATGTGGATTTTAAATTGTCACTTTCGAGAACATGAACAGTTGCAGCCGGAACATGAAAATGGTTTTTATCCACTTGAGTAAACTTGTGGGTTTTCAAAGTATTCTTTCTAGCACATAAATAATTACAATCGGAACACACAAAAGGTTTTTCTCAACTGTGAGACGGCTTGTGGACTTTTAAATGTGTAGATTTAAACTACTTCCAGCATACAGATTCAATCTTAAATGAAATCCAGTATCGGGAAAAGCTTTAAATTCGAGGTGCACACCAGAGAAAAATCATTTGCTTGATCTGTGTGTAACTATTATTTATGCTTATGGAGTCTTGATAAGTGAACACACCCCTCCCCTTCCTCCCCCCCGGCCGTGGTTAAATTATCAAACGTTGACCGGTCCGCGGTGATAAAAAGGTTGGGGACCACTGCCCTATAGGATAAATCACGTAAGTCCATAGCTAAGTCTATAGCTATGTCTGGTTTATCCTTTAAGGTACAGATATAAACCTAGTATATTATATAAATATTATACGAGTCATATTTCTTTCAATATAACCTAACTGTATTTCTAATAACAACTGTATCACTTGAGCGATATTATTTGTGTGTATTCATACATTCCTATTTTATTATTAATATAATTCTGATCCCCTCCTTTGAACCACTGTATACTTATAATCTCATGTTTCTCTTTAATGTAAAAGCCATTTTATTGCGATTAATTCAATAACAAAAAAACTTTGAATGGACTGAAATACACCATGAGATAATAAAATACGACTTTGAATGAATCTTTTTAATATGTAAAAATGAATGTTTCTTTGTTTGTCTCTTATGCGTTCCTAAACCATTTATCCGATGTTGATGAAACTTTGTTGTACGCATGCCCTCAAAGGTTTCTATGTATAAAGATTGATATCACTGTAAGAAAGCTAAAGTGATTCCTCTTTTTAAAGGTGGAGATCAACTAGATGTCAATAATTATAGACCTATATCCTTACTCAACACGCTTTCAAAAGTAATAGAGAGATTGGCTAAGTCGAGATTGGTATCATTCTTAGAAATAAATAAATTACTCTCTAGCAATCAGCTTGGTTTCAGAGAAAATAAAGGAACGAGTGATGCAGTATTGATGGTATTGTCGAAAGTTACTAGTGCCCTGGATCATGGAAACAAAGCCTTAGATGTGGAGATCAACTAGATGTCAATAATTATAGACCTATATCCTTACTCAACACGCTTTCAAAAGTAATAGAGAGATTGGCTAAGTCGAGATTGGTATCATTCTTAGAAATAAATAAATTACTCTCTAGCAATCAGCTTGGTTTCAGAGAAAATAAAGGAACGAGTGATGCAGTATTGATGGTATTGTCGAAAGTTACTAGTGCCCTGGATCATGGAAACAAAGCCTTAGCTGTGTTCTTAGATCTATCAAAGGCATTTGACACGGTTTCCCATGGATTACTCCTCAAAAAATTATTTTCTCTTGGAATTCAATGTACAGCATTAAGTTGGTTCAAATCATATCTTAGCAATAGAACACAACAAGTAGAGATAAATAATAATTTAAGCTTAAGCAAAACAAATCTCTTTTGGGGTTCCACAAGGTAGTGTACTTGGACCAATATTGTTTTTAATCTACATTAATGATTTATGTAATTTAGATATTCCAGGTCATATTGTCAGTTTCGCAGACGACACTGCTTTAATATTTGAGGGTAAAACCTGGAAAGATGCTTTTGAAAAATGTGATTCAGGATTAAGAATAGTAAAGAGTTGGCTAAATAATAACATCTTAACTTTGAATACATCAAAAACAAAATATATAACTTTTAGCATATCATCAAAAAGTCAGCCATCCTACATTCATAATCTAACTATACACAATTGTCTGCAAAATTGTAATTGCCACCCTTTAGAAAGAGTAGACTGTATTAGGTACCTAGGTGTAATTATTGATAAATATTTGAGATGGAACGACCATATTGATATGTTAACAAAAAATATCAGGAGACTTACCTATATTTTTAAAGAACTTCGTCATATATTGGATAAAGAGAAATTAAAATCTGTATATTATGCCTTAGTCCAATCTCGACTTTCTTACAATATAGTATGCTGGGGATCCTGTCTAAAGTCCAATGTAGAACCACTAAATATTGCTCACAAATTAATTCTTAAAGTCATGTACAAAAAAAAAATTTCGTTATCCATCTAAACTACTTTACAAGGAATCTAATGTTATGTGTATAAAACAGCTGTACATCATTAAAATAATTTGTAGATTTTTTATCAATACTAAATCTGCAGAAAGAACCCTGTAACCGACGTGTTCACACCCTCGAAATATTTTTCATCAAAGCTCATCGCTTGGCCGGTCCTCTACAGTTTTGTGATCATTTTTGGGAATCGGGAAAAAATGGCCTGCCCTCACAATACTGGAGTACCGTGCCGCCGGCGACGCTTTGATGGAAAATATTTGTTCTAATTAGAAAATGTCATTTTTATCAATTACATATTATTTTCTTATTGGTTTTCAAATATTTAAGTTTTTTATTTCTTATGTACATCTCCCCGGTGCGATCAATAAATAATACTTTGAAAAATCGCTACTGGGGAGGTTGTAAACTCATTTTAAATATGTTTTATTTTTGTACTTATTTTTAAATGTTTATGTCTTAATTTTTATACACACGGGCCTTGTAGGACAAATGAAATAATCAATTTTCATTTGAAATCCTACAAGGTCTCGAGTAAAGCCAAGATTTATCACACAACATATTGGGAGGCAAAAATAAAGTCATTTTTGCCTACCAAAAAACACTTAGAAAAATTCGAAGGTGTAAATTATATGTTTTTCCAAATAACAAAACCTGCGGGCCTTGTAGGACAATGAAATAATCAGTTTTCATTCTTGATCCTACAAGGCCTCCAGTCAAACTGAGACTTTGCTCTCAAAATACTTAGAGCTGAAATTAAAGCTCAAATTGCCTTGTCAAAAAGACTTAGAAAATTTCGGTCATGACATTTTTACATTTTTACCTCTACAAAATTCTAGGGTCCCTGTGAGATGGTGAAATAAACAGATTTCGTTAACTTATCTCACAGGGAACCTAGGAAAAATAATTATAACTTGATAAATCATAAAACATTTTCATAAAAATCAAAAATTCTTAAAATCACGGTAAATTCACCAAACTAAAATTCTTGTCATAAATCTTGGCTTTATGTATATGTTTTTTCTATTTAATATGTATTTTTGTTTTAAATAAAGGCTACAAAATCCGTAAAAGTTGCCAAATTTAAACGAGCACTTTTACGGATTAAACCGGCAAAATAGAAACTGAGCAGTTTCTTGCCCTTTATAAAGGAAAGTGCCTGGGTTCCGTTTTCCCCCTCCACTTTCCGTGAGCCACCTACCGATTGGTATAAATACGACAAAAAAGGTTCGATAGGGCACATAGACTCGAGGGTTTGTGTGCGAGGTGACCACGGGTATTAACCTGATTTTCTGGCGGCTTGGCGATCTTTGGTGACCCTGGCCTCGAGATAATCAGGCCAAATAAAAAGGAAGCGCTGTATGGTGGCTGACTGAAGCTTTCAAGTGCCCTAGGGCGCTCGGAGCCGGCAGTCGCCCTCCATTCAGTTCGGCCAACGGAGCCTCAAAAAGTGCCTTTGTTAAGGCAAAACCTGCCTTTTTCAAGGCAAAACAGTCGAACACTCTCCTTTCTGAACAACTGCCTTTCTCAAGGCAAAATTTTGAGCTCAACAATAAGTTCGAGTGAACTCGCCTACGTCATGGCCGCACCATCCGACGCGTCGAGGAAGTCCAAGGGCTCCCTCGAGTTCGTGGACTTCCCCGTTCCATTCGGGGCCATCACGTCCAGGGTCCACGTCAAGACCGGAACCGTGGAGTACATCTTCGCGGCTCCAATCGAGGCTCCCATCCCTCCCCCTCCCCCTCCTACCACTACCGCACCCCTTCCCACCCCGGGGACCAGCTACACTCCCATGGAGGCTGAATGGCAGAGAGCGCCAACATCAAAGCGCTGCCACTCCCCAACCCAACCCACTTCCACCCCATTCCTGTCCCAGAACAGGTATGATAACCTCCCTGAGGTCGGAGACGGAGACGTCTCCGCATACTCTGCTCCTCCTCCCAAGAGACGCCCGACGACGACTAACGTGACTGACAACCACCGACAGGTCACAGCCACCCATGCACCAGGCAGAAAGGGCACACGAGTGCCACCTGTTATCATGACGATCGGCAGCATGACGCATGGCCAGATCACGGCTGAGATTAAAAAGCATATCGGAAATGCCACCTTCAATTTCCGATACAACAAGGGCGGCACCATCAGCGTCCTCGTGAGCTCTGTCGAAGCTCACACACAACTCACGATTGCCCTGCGTCAGGAAGCCAAGTCCTTCCACACCTTCACGACAGAGACCGAGAAGGTAAAGAAGACCGTCATCAGAGGCCTTCCCAAACTGACAACGGAAGAGATCAGCAATGATCTGAGGGACCAGGGCTTCCCTGCTAAAGCCGTCATAGAGATGACGACCCCAGGGTCAGAATACCCGCTCTACCTGGCCCACTTCGGCCGAGAAACCAACATGGGGCAGCTGCGAGAGGCTGTGCGCTTCATCTGCTTCTGCAGAATATCCATGCGCAAGTACCGAAGCGGACATCTGCAACACGGCACACAGTGCCACAGATGCCAAAAGTTCGGCCATGGGTCGAGAAATTGCGCCCACCCTGCCCGCTGTGTGAAGTGTGAAGGGACACACGCAACCGGCGATTGCGCCAAGGTCACAAGAGAGCTACCGGCCGCCTGCTGCAACTGCGGAGGCCCTCACCCCGCCAACTACAGCGGATGCCCGAAAAGGGTAGAATATGTGGCAGCCCTACAGCAAAGAGCTAGGGAGAACACCACACAGAGGGCCGCAGAGCCGCGCCAGAGGGCCTCAGAAACACGCCAGCCCCAAACATCGGGCTTCGCAAGCGGCCGGATGAGCTACTCTCAGGCAGCGGGTGGCCAATCCAGGGCTGCGCAAACCCAAGAAGAGCCCCGCAGGGCTGCCCAAAACGACGAGCGTCGTGGGCCAGGGCCCAACACTCAAAGGTCCCAACCTAACATCGCCTCTGATGACGAGGACATCATGTCTCTCCTACGCGGACTCATCAAAATCCGTGGAAGGCTGGCAGCCTGCACAAGCAGGGATGAGAAAATGTGCATTCTCATGGAATTTTTAATGAACACCATCGATGGCTAGCTCGGCCCCAGAGGTTAAGCTCCTTATGTGGAATGCTTGTAGCATTCGACAGAAAGTCGAAGAATTACTTGACCTGGTCAATAGACAACAAATTGACATTATTCTTCTCAGCGAGACGCAGCTTAATGAACAAACCAGATTGAGAGTGCCAGGATTTGACATACATAGGAATGATAGACCACCCGCAGGGGATAGAAGATCACGAACCTCGGGTGGCACGGCGATTCTAACCCGCCAGGGCCTTCTGACAACGAGACTCCCTACGCCTGTACTACAAAATATGGAAGCCACTGTCATCAGGATGGAGATAAAAAACGAAATGCACACCATCATCGCTGCATATTGCCCATCAAACGCAAATAATATCGTGAGAGGCGATCTTGACAAGCTGTTCGCGCTCGGTACAAAAGTACTCATAGCTGGAGACCTAAATTCCAAACACAGGTATTGGAATAACTACAGAGCCAATAAAAACGGAAATATCCTGTTTAAACACCTGGAAAGCCATGACTATCAAGTACTTGCACCGGACAAGCCGACATATTACAGACAGCGAATGAAATATCCAAGCACTCTTGATATTGCGTTGGTAAAAAACATAACAACGACATCTCCCCTGATGACACTGGACGAACTTCCATCCGACCATCTGCCTGTTAGCTTCACAGTGGGCGGCAAAATCACGAGAATAACGAGGACTCAACTTGATTTTAAAAAAGCCGACTGGAAAAGATTCAAAGAGGAGATCAACGCTCAAATATATCTGACATCCGAGACTCTAACCACGACAGCCGAAATCGACGAAGCCGTCGAATCGCTGACCGATATCATACAAAGAGCACGAGACGATTGTATCCCAAAGAAAAAAATCCAGCCCTTTACTGTGAAGCTAACACCGCACATAAAATTCCTGATCACAGAAAAAAACAGACTTCGCCGAATCCATCACAACACCCATGAGAGGTGCTTCAAGACGGCAGTAAACTCTCTGGGAAGGGAAATAAAAGACGAAATAGCGACCCTGAAAAATACTCTGTGGTCAGAGAAAGTAACATCCCTAAGTACGCAGGATAACTCGATATGGAAAATGTCAAAGGCCCTGCGCTATCAGGATAACAGCATCCCGCCTCTCAAGTGGCCCAACTCGACAACCCTGGCACTCTCGGACGAAGAAAAGGCAAACGCCCTGGCCGACGGATTCGAGAAAGCATATCAAACCACCGATGGGATGGAGGACCCGGTTGTAAATGAAACGGTGAACAGAGCACTTGAAGAACTTGAACTCCTCAATCAAACGGATACGGAGGATGTACATCTTTGCACTCCGAAGGAGGTGGCCAGCATTATAAAGCGCCTCAAACAGAAAAAGGCCCCAGGCGAAGACCAAATCACCAATGCCCTGCTAAAACACCTACCGCAGAGAGCGATTATTTTCATAACGAAAATATTCAACGCCTGCCTATTGCTGGGCCACTTCCCGTCATCCTGGAAAAATGCGTGCGTTCTACCGTTTCACAAAGCAAAAAAAGACCGCTCGAATCCGTCATGTTACCGCCCTATCAGCCTGCTGCCCACAATGAGCAAAGTTTTGGAACAAATCATCCTCAATCGATACCTCCCACATCATAACGAAAACAAGACCCTGCCGAACGAGCAATTCGGTTTCAGATGTAACCACTCGACGGTCCACCAACTGACACGTGTCACAGAAGACATTTCGAGAGCTTTCAACACCAAGAGATACGTTGCCATGGCACTACTCGATCTCGAAAAAGCTTTCGACACAGTATGGATGGACGGGCTCATATACAAAATGTATATCACCAACACGCCCTTATACATTATAAGAATAATACGTCAATACCTGAAAAACCGAACGTTCACCGTTAAGGTGGGAGATGCGAAATCATCATCCAGGGGTGTGCCAAAGGGCGTGCCACAAGGAAGTTTACTCGGTCCGCACCTTTTCAACTTATACACCTACGACATCCCTCCACTCGTGAAATGCGAAAAGGCAACCTACGCCGATGACATGAGCCTGTATGCCACATCTGCCAAGGCCGCAATTGCCATTAAAAACCTACAAAAAGGCCTCGACGAAACATCAGCCTATTATAAAAAATGGCGCCTGAAGCTGAATGAGGCCAAAACAGAAGCCATCATGTTCACGCGACGGATTAAAAACAGAATACCGCCAAAGAAAATAATCATGAGTGGAGTTGCGCTCGAGTGGAAACCAGAAGTAAAGTACCTTGGCCTAACCCTGGACACCCGACTAAACTGGAAATCACACCTGCAGAACGCAAAAACCAAAATGCTACAAGCAGCAGGCTCGGTAGGGCCGATCTTCAACAGAAAAAGCCCTCTCGCTGAGAAGAAAAAACTACTTCTGTACCTGACACAAATTCGCCCAGCCCTGACTTACGCACTCCCCGTGTGGAGCAATATAGCAAATTCAACCTACAGGAGACTTCAAGTCCTCCAGAATAAATGTATTAAAATCATTTATAATACCCCGAGGTACACCAATCTACAAAAATTGCACGATAGAAAAGAAATCCCGACTCTTCAAGAATATGCATTCCAACTAACTACGCAATTCTATAGAACTCTGAACAAGAATAATCCACTCATCAAAGGGCTGGGCAATTACAAGTCACCAGATGATCTTCCTTTCCGCTACAAACATAGGATGCCAAAACACCTCATACTAAAAATTCCTGAGAGCGAAGACAGCGATGACGAGACAGATGACAACTGACAAGACGCCATTTATACGCAAATACCTACCGACATACTGACCTATACCAACAATACCCGACCTACCACAACATTCCACACTCCCGCTCGAACAAGCCTTGCACGGTACTGCCGGCCGACCGAAACACGCGCACACCATCTGCGCATCCAGTGGCGTAGAGTGGGCGAGTTCACTCGGATTTTTTGTGCTCGATGGGCGTTGGCGTAAAAACCAACGCAGATCGAGCCGAAATTAATGATGTTTTTCTTCCCTCTTTCCTCCACTAGACATAGGCACCAGTACCAGCTCCAAGAACGAGACGCAGACCTGAAGAAATAAAATACTTACATTCAGTAAAAATAAATGTAAAATTCCTTGAATAAAGTTCAGAACTTTTGTTCCATTTTTCCTTTGAAACTTGAGTGAGGTTTTTTATCCAGTAAAGACTTTTTCCTCACGATGACATTAATGTATAATTTAAACTCAGTCAATTAAATACTACCTTCAGAAGGTAATAGTAAAAAGGCCAAATGAGCCGTAATACTAGTTAGCTAGACATGAAAGGGTATTGCAAAGCCCTAGTCAGTTAGAGGATTACGAAAGAATCCGTAGAATCAAAAAAAAAAAAAAAATAATAAATCAGTGGGAGAGAGCGCAAAAGGTTCGATAGGGCACATAGACTCGAGGGTTTGTGTGCGAGGTGACCACGGGTATTAACCTGATTTTCTGGCGGCTTGGCGATCTTTGGTGACCCTGGCCTCGAGATAATCAGGCCAAATAAAAAGGAAGCGCTGTATGGTGGCTGACTGAAGCTTTCAAGTGCCCTAGGGCGCTCGGAGCCGGCAGTCGCCCTCCATTCAGTTCGGCCAACGGAGCCTCAAAAAGTGCCTTTGTTAAGGCAAAACCTGCCTTTTTCAAGGCAAAACAGTCGAACACTCTCCTTTCTGAACAACTGCCTTTCTCAAGGCAAAATTTTGAGCTCAACAATAAGTTCGAGTGAACTCGCCTACGTCATGGCCGCACCATCCGACGCGTCGAGGAAGTCCAAGGGCTCCCTCGAGTTCGTGGACTTCCCCGTTCCATTCGGGGCCATCACGTCCAGGGTCCACGTCAAGACCGGAACCGTGGAGTACATCTTCGCGGCTCCAATCGAGGCTCCCATCCCTCCCCCTCCTACCACTACCGCACCCCTTCCCACCCCGGGGACCAGCTACACTCCCATGGAGGCTGAATGGCAGAGAGCGCCAACATCAAAGCGCTGCCACTCCCCAACCCAACCCACTTCCACCCCATTCCTGTCCCAGAACAGGTATGATAACCTCCCTGAGGTCGGAGACGGAGACGTCTCCGCATACTCTGCTCCTCCTCCCAAGAGACGCCCGACGACGACTAACGTGACTGACAACCACCGACAGGTCACAGCCACCCATGCACCAGGCAGAAAGGGCACACGAGTGCCACCTGTTATCATGACGATCGGCAGCATGACGCATGGCCAGATCACGGCTGAGATTAAAAAGCATATCGGAAATGCCACCTTCAATTTCCGATACAACAAGGGCGGCACCATCAGCGTCCTCGTGAGCTCTGTCGAAGCTCACACACAACTCACGATTGCCCTGCGTCAGGAAGCCAAGTCCTTCCACACCTTCACGACAGAGACCGAGAAGGTAAAGAAGACCGTCATCAGAGGCCTTCCCAAACTGACAACGGAAGAGATCAGCAATGATCTGAGGGACCAGGGCTTCCCTGCTAAAGCCGTCATAGAGATGACGACCCCAGGGTCAGAATACCCGCTCTACCTGGCCCACTTCGGCCGAGAAACCAACATGGGGCAGCTGCGAGAGGCTGTGCGCTTCATCTGCTTCTGCAGAATATCCATGCGCAAGTACCGAAGCGGACATCTGCAACACGGCACACAGTGCCACAGATGCCAAAAGTTCGGCCATGGGTCGAGAAATTGCGCCCACCCTGCCCGCTGTGTGAAGTGTGAAGGGACACACGCAACCGGCGATTGCGCCAAGGTCACAAGAGAGCTACCGGCCGCCTGCTGCAACTGCGGAGGCCCTCACCCCGCCAACTACAGCGGATGCCCGAAAAGGGTAGAATATGTGGCAGCCCTACAGCAAAGAGCTAGGGAGAACACCACACAGAGGGCCGCAGAGCCGCGCCAGAGGGCCTCAGAAACACGCCAGCCCCAAACATCGGGCTTCGCAAGCGGCCGGATGAGCTACTCTCAGGCAGCGGGTGGCCAATCCAGGGCTGCGCAAACCCAAGAAGAGCCCCGCAGGGCTGCCCAAAACGACGAGCGTCGTGGGCCAGGGCCCAACACTCAAAGGTCCCAACCTAACATCGCCTCTGATGACGAGGACATCATGTCTCTCCTACGCGGACTCATCAAAATCCGTGGAAGGCTGGCAGCCTGCACAAGCAGGGATGAGAAAATGTGCATTCTCATGGAATTTTTAATGAACACCATCGATGGCTAGCTCGGCCCCAGAGGTTAAGCTCCTTATGTGGAATGCTTGTAGCATTCGACAGAAAGTCGAAGAATTACTTGACCTGGTCAATAGACAACAAATTGACATTATTCTTCTCAGCGAGACGCAGCTTAATGAACAAACCAGATTGAGAGTGCCAGGATTTGACATACATAGGAATGATAGACCACCCGCAGGGGATAGAAGATCACGAACCTCGGGTGGCACGGCGATTCTAACCCGCCAGGGCCTTCTGACAACGAGACTCCCTACGCCTGTACTACAAAATATGGAAGCCACTGTCATCAGGATGGAGATAAAAAACGAAATGCACACCATCATCGCTGCATATTGCCCATCAAACGCAAATAATATCGTGAGAGGCGATCTTGACAAGCTGTTCGCGCTCGGTACAAAAGTACTCATAGCTGGAGACCTAAATTCCAAACACAGGTATTGGAATAACTACAGAGCCAATAAAAACGGAAATATCCTGTTTAAACACCTGGAAAGCCATGACTATCAAGTACTTGCACCGGACAAGCCGACATATTACAGACAGCGAATGAAATATCCAAGCACTCTTGATATTGCGTTGGTAAAAAACATAACAACGACATCTCCCCTGATGACACTGGACGAACTTCCATCCGACCATCTGCCTGTTAGCTTCACAGTGGGCGGCAAAATCACGAGAATAACGAGGACTCAACTTGATTTTAAAAAAGCCGACTGGAAAAGATTCAAAGAGGAGATCAACGCTCAAATATATCTGACATCCGAGACTCTAACCACGACAGCCGAAATCGACGAAGCCGTCGAATCGCTGACCGATATCATACAAAGAGCACGAGACGATTGTATCCCAAAGAAAAAAATCCAGCCCTTTACTGTGAAGCTAACACCGCACATAAAATTCCTGATCACAGAAAAAAACAGACTTCGCCGAATCCATCACAACACCCATGAGAGGTGCTTCAAGACGGCAGTAAACTCTCTGGGAAGGGAAATAAAAGACGAAATAGCGACCCTGAAAAATACTCTGTGGTCAGAGAAAGTAACATCCCTAAGTACGCAGGATAACTCGATATGGAAAATGTCAAAGGCCCTGCGCTATCAGGATAACAGCATCCCGCCTCTCAAGTGGCCCAACTCGACAACCCTGGCACTCTCGGACGAAGAAAAGGCAAACGCCCTGGCCGACGGATTCGAGAAAGCATATCAAACCACCGATGGGATGGAGGACCCGGTTGTAAATGAAACGGTGAACAGAGCACTTGAAGAACTTGAACTCCTCAATCAAACGGATACGGAGGATGTACATCTTTGCACTCCGAAGGAGGTGGCCAGCATTATAAAGCGCCTCAAACAGAAAAAGGCCCCAGGCGAAGACCAAATCACCAATGCCCTGCTAAAACACCTACCGCAGAGAGCGATTATTTTCATAACGAAAATATTCAACGCCTGCCTATTGCTGGGCCACTTCCCGTCATCCTGGAAAAATGCGTGCGTTCTACCGTTTCACAAAGCAAAAAAAGACCGCTCGAATCCGTCATGTTACCGCCCTATCAGCCTGCTGCCCACAATGAGCAAAGTTTTGGAACAAATCATCCTCAATCGATACCTCCCACATCATAACGAAAACAAGACCCTGCCGAACGAGCAATTCGGTTTCAGATGTAACCACTCGACGGTCCACCAACTGACACGTGTCACAGAAGACATTTCGAGAGCTTTCAACACCAAGAGATACGTTGCCATGGCACTACTCGATCTCGAAAAAGCTTTCGACACAGTATGGATGGACGGGCTCATATACAAAATGTATATCACCAACACGCCCTTATACATTATAAGAATAATACGTCAATACCTGAAAAACCGAACGTTCACCGTTAAGGTGGGAGATGCGAAATCATCATCCAGGGGTGTGCCAAAGGGCGTGCCACAAGGAAGTTTACTCGGTCCGCACCTTTTCAACTTATACACCTACGACATCCCTCCACTCGTGAAATGCGAAAAGGCAACCTACGCCGATGACATGAGCCTGTATGCCACATCTGCCAAGGCCGCAATTGCCATTAAAAACCTACAAAAAGGCCTCGACGAAACATCAGCCTATTATAAAAAATGGCGCCTGAAGCTGAATGAGGCCAAAACAGAAGCCATCATGTTCACGCGACGGATTAAAAACAGAATACCGCCAAAGAAAATAATCATGAGTGGAGTTGCGCTCGAGTGGAAACCAGAAGTAAAGTACCTTGGCCTAACCCTGGACACCCGACTAAACTGGAAATCACACCTGCAGAACGCAAAAACCAAAATGCTACAAGCAGCAGGCTCGGTAGGGCCGATCTTCAACAGAAAAAGCCCTCTCGCTGAGAAGAAAAAACTACTTCTGTACCTGACACAAATTCGCCCAGCCCTGACTTACGCACTCCCCGTGTGGAGCAATATAGCAAATTCAACCTACAGGAGACTTCAAGTCCTCCAGAATAAATGTATTAAAATCATTTATAATACCCCGAGGTACACCAATCTACAAAAATTGCACGATAGAAAAGAAATCCCGACTCTTCAAGAATATGCATTCCAACTAACTACGCAATTCTATAGAACTCTGAACAAGAATAATCCACTCATCAAAGGGCTGGGCAATTACAAGTCACCAGATGATCTTCCTTTCCGCTACAAACATAGGATGCCAAAACACCTCATACTAAAAATTCCTGAGAGCGAAGACAGCGATGACGAGACAGATGACAACTGACAAGACGCCATTTATACGCAAATACCTACCGACATACTGACCTATACCAACAATACCCGACCTACCACAACATTCCACACTCCCGCTCGAACAAGCCTTGCACGGTA
The DNA here is from genome assembly GCA_917563855.2 of Limnephilus lunatus. NCBI lineage: Eukaryota > Metazoa > Arthropoda > Insecta > Trichoptera > Limnephilidae > Limnephilus > Limnephilus lunatus. The sequence continues at coordinate 2,440,123 of OU830596.1, read as the reverse complement.
CTGCCGGCCGACCGAAACACGCGCACACCATCTGCGCATCCAGTGGCGTAGAGTGGGCGAGTTCACTCGGATTTTTTGTGCTCGATGGGCGTTGGCGTAAAAACCAACGCAGATCGAGCCGAAATTAATGATGTTTTTCTTCCCTCTTTCCTCCACTAGACATAGGCACCAGTACCAGCTCCAAGACGAGACGCAGACCTGAAGAAATAAAATACTTACATTCAGTAAAAATAAATGTAAAATTCCTTGAATAAAGTTCAGAACTTTTGTTCCATTTTTCCTTTGAAACTTGAGTGAGGTTTTTTATCCAGTAAAGACTTTTTCCTCACGATGACATTAATGTATAATTTAAACTCAGTCAATTAAATACTACCTTCAGAAGGTAATAGTAAAAAGGCCAAATGAGCCGTAATACTAGTTAGCTAGACATGAAAGGGTATTGCAAAGCCCTAGTCAGTTAGAGGATTACGAAAGAATCCGTAGAATCAAAAAAAAAAAAAAAATAATAAATCAGTTCAACGTTTTCTTTAAATCTTCGTGTTTTACTCCTTCCTCTGGAAGAAACCTCTCTCCGACCTGCCTCCTGCTGAAGCTCTGCCTGAACACAAGTCTGGTGCCTACCTCCTCAAGACCAGCCGGCCCAACTACTGGACACCGCAAGGCGCCAGGCTCAGGCAGAGACCAAGGACATCCAGGGCTACCACTCACCAGCTCTGGGTGCAGGGAGGCAGATCAAGGGTTACCACCCTCCAGTACAGCAGGGCTGTCACCTTCAAGGAAGGCCAGCCAGTACTGCATTTCAAAGCAATATTACAATAGTCGACATCCACGTGCACAGCCACCGGTGCCCTTTTCTACAGTCTTGTAGCACACGTCTGTTACAAACCCAACAAACCCATACCACTAGAATTGGCTCAACAATGAACTTTGTGGCAATACATACTAAAACATCTTTTGGCCAAAGAAACTATTTATATCAGGCTCCACTTATGTTTAATATTCTGCCAGATTACATTAAGTCTTCCAATTCATTAACTAAATTTAAAAATAATGTTAAGAAATTTATGTTGACTGAGGATTGGCATACTATATTTTCATCCTTGTCCTTTTTTAAATAATAAGATTTTTTTTTTAAATAATAAGTTTTTTTTTAAAAATAATAAGATATTTGAGTTCCAGTTGCACAAATCGAAGTGTCACCCTAGTTCTTTTGAACTTACTTTGCTTTTGGCAGGTATAAAATATTGTTACAAATCATTCTCAAATTACCCATCTGGTCTTTATTATTATATTATATTATCATATTACAGTAAGTCAATAAAACTATTTAAATAGTAATTATAGATGGGTAATTAGTATGTAATATTAGTGTTTTGAAAGTAGTGTATTTATATTGTGTTTTGTATGTAAAATGCATCCTCAAATTATAATTATTAACCTCAATACAGGCATTAGTCCTAGTGAGGTTAATTTATGTAAAAAAAAACAACAACAAAATGTATGGTGAGAATATAAATAAATAAATAAAAATAATGGTGAGCTCTGGCGTTATGAAATTATTTCTTATACTATTTATCCGATTGCGATAAAACTTTGGTGAGCGCACGCCCGCAAAGGTTTCTATATATACCGGTGAGCTCTGGCGTTATGTGATTTGATGAGGGAGATCTTTTGACCTCTCTGGCAGGGACATTGCCTTGCACCGCAGAGGTAAGGATCGATTCATACGGCCGTCACTCCTGGACTCGTTGGCATGTGTCAAATGTCAACCTTATACATATATATTTTTTACATTATCTCCACACAGGAGGCCCTGAGGAACATAATTCCCCTCAGGGCCTATGTCATCTTTGGGGATGTTATGTGGAGGGTCATTTTAGGAAATGAAGGAGAGAAAGTTCTGGGAAGGAAAAGGGTATGAGGGGTGGGTAGGAACCTGGGGTTCAGTGTATCCAGGAGTGACGGACGTATAAATCCATACCTCCCACTGCGGTGCAAGGCGATATTGCAAGAGATACCTGTTTTCCTTCCCAGAACTTCCTCTCCTTTCTATCCCTAAAAAGACACGCTACACAGCATCCCCAGAGATGACATAGGCCCTGAGAGGAATTATTTTCCTCAGGGTCTCATGTGTGGAGCTAATGTAAAAAATATATATTTATAAGGTTGAAATTTGACACGTCATGCTAACGGGTCGTTTCTTCGACTAGTTCTTGAAGTCAACAGCTTTGTAACGAATCGCGCAAGCCTCTGTAACAAGTCTCTTCAAGACCCATTTTCACCACTTCCCTCCCTTCAAAAAGACTCACCACACATCATCCCCAAAGATGACAAAGGCCCCGAGGAAAATTATTTTCCTCAGGGAATATATTCTCAATATCCGCTACAAAATTCGCTGACAATGCTACATGACGGTTAAACACACGATTTAAAAAAAAAAATTAATATAACAAACACCTTATTTAATTTGCTTGTTTAAAAATTAACACAACTTCTATGGTTTTTTCATCACCAGGTTAGACCTACATTTGAGTCGGAAAGCCCCAGCTCAGAAACGCCTCAAGTAACGGTCCAGATTTCAGGCTATAATAAACCTTCTGCATTTAAAGATTAAGACTATTTCAGCGTGAGTTTATGTGATTATTTATTATAGCTTTCCCACGTGAGTCGTCAATATGAGTTTTAATCATAATATAATATGAACAGAGAAATGTACCGGTTATTTGCGTACCAAGCGCAAAATACAGGCTACTCACTGTTAAGGAAGCCACAAACCAAAAATTTATGTTTTTTAGTGTGTCTCATATTGCCACGAATATTCAATTACGTATATCAAAAATGAATGAATAGATATATTTGATGTTGACAATTTTCAAAGATTTGCTATATTTAAATGCAAATGTATGAATAGATATACTTGATGTTGACAATTTTCAACGATTTGCAATTAAAAATGCAAATGTATGAATAGATATACTTAATGTTGACAATTTTCAAAGATTTGCTATTTTTAATGCAAATATATGAATAAGATATACTTGATGTTGACAATTTTCAACGATTTTCTATGAAAAATGCAAATGTATGAATAGATATACTAACTCTAACCATTGAGCTGAGGTGTCTCTATCTGGGTTCAAATCCTAGAGGTGGCAATATCTTTTTCTGATTTTTCTGTCTCCAGATTTTCGATTGAGTTTCGCTATTATTGTCTTCATTTAATCAAATATTACAATTTGAGATTTACTAATAAAAGTTAAAAATAAATAAATAAATACAGGTAGTAGGAATAAAAATCAGTTGGCAAAAGGAGTCTAGAGGTTACGATTTTAAGCGAAAAACTTGTTTTTATTTATTGTGAGATTATTTTTAAAAGAAAGAAAAAAATTAATTGATGGAAACTGTCACATTTATTGTTAGTTATAAAATTATATTAAAAAAAGTTGTTTCTTATGTGCGTTCTGTGTGGCGGGCCAGATCGAGAGAGACTCGTTAAGGGAGATATTTTGACCTCTCTAATCGGACTCTGTCAACCCATCCCCTTGCTCTGCAGTTGGAGGGATGGATTCGTACGTCCGTCACTCCTGGACACGTTGACTCCCAGTTTCCTACCCACCCCTTGCACCTTTTCCTTTTCAGGATTTCCTGTTCTCCCTTTCCTTAAAAAGACCCTCCACACAACATTCGGGGCGGCGTGACCGTTGACGTCACTCGTGCGCTTGCGAGCCTGCTCAAGCAGTGCGCGTGTAACTGCCCGTCTGATAGTACGTCGTTTTAGTGTATCGTATCGTGCCTAGCAGCTAGCAGTATCATTCAGCGCAAAGATACATATCAAGATTATCTTAAGTATATTTTTCTTCGACGCCTCCCTCCCCCCTCTCCGGATAAAAAAGTAAGACAGAAAACACGAAAAAAGCACCACAGGCGGAAAAAAATTAGAGAATCCTATCCAACACAATAGATCGGTACTTATTTACAGCGAGCGCAATGTACCTGAGAAGAGCATACATCCTGTGTACCTAGTATTCAGCCCCAGCCTCCACACACGGGCGTATTTGGCCGAGAGTCGTGGGCTATTTTGGCGGGGATCCTAATTGGGCCTTTATTAATTTGACATATTGTCCTTGATACAGAGTACAGTAGGACGCTTTCTCATCCACATTCATGTCTCCGTATCGGCAGGGGTGGGCAGATCAACGAGACCAGATGATTTATGGCTCCTGATCCTGATTCTCTCACATTCCTTGCTTTCTTTTTCCTCTGGCCAATTTTTTGATTCCTTGATTAGTTAAATAAATTTCTTGATTTTTAAAAAGTAAAACTTCTTTACGCACGCTCGACTTGGGGGGTAAGCTAGTGAATGCGTTACGAAAAGTGTGATGCATTACGAAAAGTGTGAAGCGTTACGAAAAGTGTGATGCGAACGGTGATCGGTCGGGCCTTTACGCACGCTTGACTTGGGGAGTAAGCTGGTGAATGCGTTACGAAAAGTGTTATGGAGAGGAATCATTTGTTGAATAACCATGCTATAGGTCACCCCAAGGTCGTAGGTCACCCCCAAGTCATTGGTCACCCCATAGTCGTAGGTCACCCCAAGGTCGTAGGTCACCCCAAGGTCGTAGGTCACCCAGGGTCATGTGCTGTCTTCATTTAATTAAATATTACAATTTAAGGTTTCAATGTTTTCTTTTTTTCTCTTCTATGGTGTGTCCGGAAGTATTTTTTGTAATGCAGTTTTTATCTAAAGTAAGTTGATAATAAATTATTAAAAACTTTATAGATTAAGCTGAATTATAAAATAAACTAGAGAGTATCCGGCGTGCGTTGCTTTAATGCTTTACCATTTAATAAAGAAATTGTTTCTACCTGCGTGTCCTTTCCCATTCGTCCCCTTCCTTCCTTCACGCGTTCCCACTCCGCCTTCTCCACCTTCCCTCTTCCCACTCCTCTCTCCCCTCTCCCGCTTCCCCCGTCCCGCTTCCCCCGTATCGCTTCCCCCGTCCTGCTTCCCCCGTCCCGCGAACCCCCCTCCCAAGTTCTCCTTCCACCTCCCGCATTCCATTCAGTTTTCAAACAGCTCGCGAGCCACCCATTGCAATTTTTTAAAACAAATTCCATAATTCCAGAACTCACTATTATATATAGAAACCATCGCGGGCATGCCACATCATATCTCCAAAGTTTCATCGCAATCGGATGAATGGTTTAGCAACGCATAGACGTCTCATATATCTACATACTCATATAAAAGCATATTTTCACACAATCAATCATGACAAGAACAAGACAATCATGTAAACAGTTAGTAATAGATATTCACTGTTAAGGAAATCGATACAACATCCTCCGAAATCCAAATATAGTCCTTGACAATGATTATTTGCTACTTCCTAAAGAGTGTGAGATGGCCTACTAACCGAGATGAAAAGAAACCACCTGTAATGTCATCGGCTGTCCTTGACTCATACCAAGACTGGGCCTGTTATAATTACGGTTTAATGGACAAAACACGACAAAAGACAAAAATTTAATGATCTTCTTGGTTCGACCGAGTGTTTACAAATAATTAACAGATACGTAAGGTAAAAGTGTTAATGCAAAATGGTTTTTATTTGACAACGATAGATAAATTTATCAACATACTCTGTTTGCGATTTGAAGTGGCGATAGTTATTTTTAACAATGTGGAATATAACCGAATCGCTCTTGGTTCTTCTACACGATAGGTCAGTTAAATTAAGTATTTTCATTAAGTTCACATAGTTAATTTGTTCAGTGGGTATGGAGAGTTTGAAATTAACGAACCTTAAAAATGTATGTTGAACTTTCTCAGTTTTTTTTTTGTGTGCTTTATAGTATGGGGAACAAATAGTGGAATTGTATTCTAAATTACTTCTTACTAAAGCAGTGAAAAAAATGTGCATATATTGTTTTATTTATACTATGTACCTGCAGGCAGAAAATATAAAGGACCATACTTACCTGGGAGGTCACTTGAAATTAAGCGGTAAGCAGTGTCAACAGCAGATGGGATAATGTCTGTCCGAGTTAGTCTCTTTTCAACTGATTTCATCCTTATTTCGTGAACCTCACACATTGGAATCCAAACTACAGAACTGAACTCAAGAAAGCTGTTACTCGAATTATAGATGTAACAAGTATTTGAGAAACATCTGGATTTTGAATGGTTTAGCGACTGTTTACAGAAATCAATGATGTGTATTAGGACAAAGTTGTGGCCCTAAACGGTTTTACAAACTGCTTGAATGGTTGTTAACTGCTAGTTGCCATATCACTGTCAATGTCTAAGGACATTTCTCTGACCTACTGAGTTGACACTTTATGATGATTGGTGCAAGGAACCATTTTCAGGTTAAGTATTATAGAATGAAATATCGTCGATCTTCAATGTATTTCACAGCAATATAAATACCTTGAATGTAAACTTAATATCAAAAGTAAAAATACTTTACATTCCACTGTAACCAATTATTTCCGATGCAAAATTTACTCCCGTTCTCCGAACTTAAAGTGGTGAAAATTTCCTTGCCACACTTTCTTAGGTACTTTCTGGAGATTGATAGGTACTTTGAGGATACTCTTAAATGGTTTACTCATCCTCCGATTTGAAGCTTGCAGGACTGCATGCAGGATCTCTGCAAAAACGTATTTTTGAAAGTGGTAGCATTAATCCATTTGAACATAATGATGACATACATGTCATACATGATAACACTTAATAAGTCTCAAGAGGACATGATAATTATATCTAGGAATCAAAATTGACCATAACCTCAGATGGACACATCAAATCAAACAAATCACAAATAAACTCCTCAAAACTGTATCTACACATTTTCCCAAACATAAGAAACATATGTAAAATAAAACAAGTCTGCACTTTGCCAATCAATAATAGAATATGGAATAATTGATTGGGGAGGAGAAACAAACTTAGCTATCGATCATATAGAAATCGCCCAGAATTATTTAATTATTCAAAACTCAAGAAGTTAAAGAACGCCGAAATTGTTTAAATTATTATTCAAAACTCAAGAAGTTAAAGAACGCCAAATTTGTGTATCCATATAAATAAAAATCAATTGATGTTCATTTGTCTCGCTAAAACTCGAGAACGGCTGGGCCGATTTAGCTTATTTTGTTTTTGAAATGTTTGTCGTAGTCCAGGAAAGCTTTAAAAGGTGAGAAAATATGGAAAAATTGCGAGGAAGATGGTAAAAACAAAAAAATCATTTTCCCACATAAACTGTTCAGAATAACAAAATCGAGTTATTGCAATGGTCAGAAGATAAACATACAAATTGTTGCCTTGGGAACTATGTTTTTTTTTATTATTTTTAATTAGGCTATTCACCCTAAAAAGAGTGCTTTGACGGTGTCGTAGTTAATATCTAATATATCTTTAAAAATGAATTGCCGAAATGGGGGGGGGGGGGGGGGGGGGGACGTGGGGTGGGACGAGGGAAGGTGGATGGGAACTCAGGAGGGGGAAGGCGAATACGGAAGTGGGGAGGGGAACTCGGTAGAGGAGTTCGTGGGACGGAGAAGGGGGAAGGGGATCTCGGAAAAGAATGTATGGAATGCAGGATAGGATGGATCCGCGGGAGGGGGGAGGTGAATATGGGAGGGGAAGGGGAACTCGGTAGGGGGGTTCGCGGGACGGTGGAAGGGGGGGGGGAGTAGAGTGAGGAGTGGGAAGGTGGAGGAGTGGAGGAGGAGTGGGAACGCGAGAGGGGAAGTGGTTACGGGGGAAAAGAGGAGGAGGAAGATGAACGGGAGGAATGGGAAAGGACGCGCATGGAGAAACAATTTCTGTATTAAATGGCATAGCAACGCATGCCCGGTACCAGCTATTTTGTATAAAACTACTGTTGAGCCCTGGCATTACGAAATTTGTATAAAAAATTGTAATAGGTGGCACGTGGGCAGTTTGAAAACTGAAAGTACCGGGAATGAATGTGTGGACACCGAGAGGTTGGAGGGGGGAGGGGGGAGGGTGTGGGGAAGGGGTGGATGGGGGGATGGAGGGAGGGGGGGAGGAGAGGGAAGGTGGAGGAGGAGAAGTAAGAACGCGAGAGGGAAAGGGGACGCGGGGACGCTGGGAGGAAGGGGAGGAGGAAGGTGAACGGGACGAATGGGAAAGGACGCGCAGGGAGAAAAAAATATTTATTAAATGGCATAGCAACGCATGCCGGGTACAAGCTAGTTTTGACATAAAATTGGAATTCATGTGAAGTTTGAAAATGTTCCATGTTGGGAAATTTTTATTTTTCTCAAAAATCGTAAAATTTTATCCTTAAATATTGGTCGGAAAGTTTTCAATTTTTTTCATGTTGGGTATTATTTAATAATATATTCTGGGAAAGTTTGAAAATAGGTAGGGAAATTTTTTAAAACACTTAAATCTTTTGGATAAATACTGAAGTTGATCTGTGAAATTTTCCCTGTTGGGAAATATTTATTTTTCGTTAGAAATTTTAAGAAAAACCATTTGGAAAGCTTGGAAATATTTCATGTGGAAAAAGGAAAATTGTATTAATCTTTTTAAAACTGAGCCAATCCAAGTTTTGTAAATGTTTTTTTATTTTATTTTTTTATTTTTATTTATTTAACATTTAAACCCGCTAAACTACTTATGTAGTTTGTCAGCAGGTACATAATGACAACGTTGGTACATTTTCAAACATTGTATATATATATATATATATATGATTTTGATGCTAAAATATCAATTAAATAAATTATTTCAATTCTTATACATATAATAAAAAAGTACAAATAGATTTAGTATATAACAAATGAATATGATCAACAAGTAAATGAATGGTTTCGTATACATGAGGTATTACAGAAATTATAATGAATTTTCCAATCCTTCGAATGTGAGTTTCAATAAAGAATACAAGGACTTCGGGAGGGCATCAATATAAATCATCCCTGTCTAATATCCATTTCCTTAGATTATATTTGACTTTACCATTAAAAACGTTATTATTCTTGATTGACATTGGTAGTTTATTAAATATTTTGGGTACAATGTAGTTTAGGGTTCTTTCACCGTATTTATTGGTACATTTCGGAACCACCAATCCTTCATTTTGAGTGAATCTTGTATTATGTTTATGGTAAACTCTTTCTCTATACAATGAGTCGGACAATATAACATGTTGACTTACAATATTATAGAACAACAATCCTCTGACAGGTAAGACATTGAGAGACTTGTATATTAATTTAGTGTCGCTTCTGTGTTCATTAGTGTACTTATGGATTAATAATTTTGTCAAGGAGTTTTGCAATGTTTGGATATAGTTTATATTAGTTTTACAAGAATGTCCCCAAGAAGTAAGTCCATAACGGATGGTGGATTCAGCCAGAGATACATAGATTAGTTTTAAAGTACTTATAGGCATGAAATATTTTATTTTATAAATCCTACCCACAATAGCCCGTAGACGTTTACAAACATTAGTAATGTGTACATCCCATTTCATGTAGCAGTCAATAGTAACACCCACATATACATAATTTTTGACATAATCAATGGTTTCACATGAACAGGGCAGGGATGATTTTGACGACCTCCGTAGTGTAGTGGCTAAGACTCTTGACTCACAATCCGGAGGTCGCGGGTTCGAACCCGGCGTGCGCAAATAAATTGTATTTGATTAATTTGTGTTATTTCACAATTAATTAATTAAAATATAATATATAGTATATTTGCGGCACGTTCCAGAGTGGAAGATACTATCAGTATCGCCCTGGTGTAAGACCACCATTCAGAATTGAAACTTTGCTTGAAAATGGCTTTAGCCGTGTTTGGTGACCAGATCTGAATAGCCAGGTACTTCCCAACCTTCCTCTTCCCCACCTCCTTACCCTCCCCACTACCTTCAGCCTCACAACATACCCCAATTGGGGATGCCATAGTCTCACTGGCTCCAGACGGGAGCAGTTGAGATTCTTGTGCGGTATTCACTGTAAAAAAAAAAAAAAAAGGGCTGTGCAACATTTTTATGTAAGCAGTCAAATGTGTGTGTATATAGCGAAGGAATTACACTATATCTGGCGTGTGGAGATCTTATGTGCATTATTTTAGTTTTTTTGGCATTTATTATGAGACCTGCGTCATGAGACCATTTCAAGAGGGCAATAAAATCAAGCTGCATAAGTTTCATTGCAGTAATCAGGTCTTCATGCGATATTACGAGTGCCGTATCGTCTGCATACACAAAATGTTTAACAAATGAAAACAGTTTACTCATAATTGAGACATATATAATATAAAGGGTTGGCCCTAAAATTGACCCCTGTGCAACACCTGTTGAAACATATTTTTTTTTGCTAAATTTTTTACGTATTTTTACTGTTATTTGTCGATCAGTTAGTAAATTTTTTAACAATACTAGTAGCTTTCCTCTAATTCCTATTGCCTCCATTGTTTCTAATAGTTTATTTGTATCAATGGTATCAAACGCCTTCGAGTTATCTATGAACAAAACCAATATATGTTTTTTTAAATTTAATTCATAATTTATGTGATTTGAAAATTCCTGAAGCAACATTTCCGTACTCTTGATCTTTTGAAATCCATACTGGTTGGGATCTAACAGGGAGAAGGATTCTAAATATTTGTTAAGTTTTATGGAAATGTATTTTTCAAGGATTTTTTCTAGGGCTGGCAATATGCTGATTGGCCTATAATTTTGTATATCTGAATGTTTGCCACCTTTGTAAATTGGTCTAATGATACTAGTTTTAAGTTCATCTGGTATTACTGCTTGCTTTAAAATTACATTGATAAAATGGGTTATGACAGGCCCTAAAATATTAATATGTGTCTTAATGTCAACCATTCGAATGTTGTCAATCCCTGGTGACTTAGAATTGTTTATTTTGCTAACAATAATATTGATTTCTTCGCAGGTAGCTCTTGGTAGGTACATACTATGTTGCACTGCTGTCGGTCTGGCGGTCGATGCTATATAATCACATTTATGAACCATAGAGCTAACACTGTTCGTGAAATATTCAACAAAGTTATTTGCTACAGTTTCTTCATTATGCGTGTTTAACATATACTTTGAGATTATTTCGTCACAACTACTTTTTGACTTGCGTCCTAATATTTTATTTATTTCTTCCCAAGTTTTTTTTGTATCTTGTAAATGTTCTTTTTGATATTTACTTTTTGGGGATGCTGTTTGAAAAATTCAACGGTTCATTTTGAAAATAACAGAGGGCGCCTCTTTCATTTACAACCATCCTAAACTGTACAGTCTTTAAGATATTAATACTGTTGTGTAATCAGGTCACTGCTGAGAATCTACATTGCCCTATAAAGAAAAATACAATAAAACTTTTTATTACCCCTAACTTTACTATATTAATATATACTTACACAGTTTTGCCACTGTTTAATAACAACACTTGACCGCAGACGTTTTCTTATCTTCTTCGTAATTCTGCAGTTCGAATGCGTAAAATATTATTAAAATAAAAAAATTGTATTTTACAGTTTGTTCGTCATATTGCGTTATTTTAAAGCGTATGTTACGCTGTAGGTAGACATGGTGATTTGCATTTACTGTACATTTACACTTTAATGGTGTGATTTGTACCACTTTTCAACGGTGCGTATGGCGATCTTAACGAATTCTGCCGTAGGTTGATGGTTAAGTCTTAGGTGAGAGGAATAGAGACAACCATAAAACAGAACTACAATAAAATTATTTCTACAATAATAAAAAAAATGGTAATTTTTTATAGTTTAACGCGCAATTTGTAAGTAAATCATATTCGCCGCTGAGTTGAGACTAATTTGAACTTTGCCAGAGGAAAGACAGGTAATATTAGCTAGGACATATTGTTTTCTTTTTTAAGTGAAAACTTCTTTAGCACAGTTGTGATTTGGAACTCGATGAAACGAAAAATCGACAGTAAACGGAGACAAACACAAACATCTATAGGATTTAGTCTGCGAGAGAATGAGATAGAATAATCGGTCTCCTATTTGTGCGTTGCTTCGTTAATAATCGGGCTCACCATTGTGCGGTGCTTCGTAGCCTCCCCAACCTTGTCTTCTTTAGTTTTCTGAAGGTTTCATTTTTACTGCATATGAACTGCATTCATTTTGAAATAAAAACTTATTTAGCACCGTTGTAATTTGAAACTTGATGAAACGAAAAATAGCGACACTAAAAAGAGACAAACACAGACATCTGTAGGATTTATCCTGCGGGAGAATAAGATAACGGTCTCCTCTTTGTGAGTGCTTCGTAGCTTCCCCACTCTTGCCTACTTTAGTTTTCTGAAGGTTTCACTTGTACCGCATGTGAATTGCATACTCTGTCTTTTTTCTGGTACATCTTATCGGAGGTTGGCTCAAGAGCATCTTCACCCTGCAGACTAGAATTGCACTTGTACCAGTCACAAAGTTTTACAGTACATAAGCAGGTAAAGTTTTAAAGCACCCTTGAGGTGATTTTCTCACGAAAATGGCGCTATAAAAATCATCCAATAATTATTATATTATTAAAGTTTACATAAACATCAAATACCAGCTATTGAAAGAATACAAAATAGATTATTACGTTTTATAAATTTAAACATGGGTATTTCAGCAATTTTATTAAACTACAACACTCTTTTAAAAGATATGAATAGGTATGCTTAAATTGTCAGACAGAAGGATTTTCACTGACTTGGTATTTCTATAAAAAAATTAAATGATGTTGATAGTCCAGAATTGCTTGCATTAATATTTCGGATACCACTACGTAATACTAGAAGTCGGGATGTATTTCAGTGCACAAATTCTGGGACTACCTACCATGTGTATTCCTCTTTACCCAGAATACTAATAGAGGGAAATAATTATACAAATTCATGGACTCTTTCAATTTTTCACAAAATAATTACAAAATGTTGTTACTGAGGCAGTTCAGTTATGTATAATAAATACTACGTTTTTTCTTTATTTTTATTAGAACAATTTTCTTTTTAATAACTTTTGAAGGTTATTCCAATCAATGTAATATATCATTGAAAAAGAAGATAACATCTAGGTGAAAATATGAAAGAGAACAAGACACAGAAAAATAAAAAAAATAACTGTCGGAATGTTCATTCAGACTTTTACCAAAAGGTCAATAGGTATTTCATTCAACCAATGTTGTCAACATATATTATATTAATACGTATATTATATACAGTTCTTAAAATAATATATTATATCACAAAACCAATTACTTATGAAAAGGAAATAGAAAATAATGAAGACTTAATCCAAGATAACACACTAAATCTAAACCAAATAACTAGCAACGAACTTAGAAAAGTGATTGCTTCACTAGATAACAACACTTCTTCGGGAAATGATCCTATCTCAATCAAAACTATAAAACATCTCCAAGATGAGTTGATCCTCCCCCTGACATACCTTATAAATCTCTCTATATCAAAGGGGATTTTTCCTTCTTGTCTAAAAAGTGCTACAGTTTTACCAATTTATAAAAATGGAAGCAAAAATGATATAAATAATTATCGCCCTATAAGTATCCTAAGCACTTTCTCAAAAATCCTAGAAAAAATTTTGAAAAGCCAAATCGTTCACTTTCTGGAATTTAATAAATAAATTTCCCCGACACAATATGGATTTCGGGAAAGTTTGAGTACCGTGAACGCCATTGAAAATTTTACAAGAATAGCCATAAAAAGTTTAGACGATGGAAAAAAATGTCTGGCTGTTTTTATAGACCTAAAAAAAGCCTTTGACACAATAGATCATAAAATTCTTCTCACAAAACTTAAAAAAATTGGCATATCTGGCACTCCACTAAATTTACTGATGACGTACTTGACAGGACGAACACAACAAGTACAAATAGGTCAACAAAAAAGCAATCCTCTTCCAATAAACTACGGCGTCCCTCAAGGAAGTGTCTTGGGACCAATCTTATTTCTCATCTACATAAATGAAATTACCAAACTTCCCATCAATGGAAACATAATTAGTTTTGCCGATGATACTGTTATGTTATTCCACGAAAAGGACTGGATGGACACTTATAAAGAGGCTGAACATGGACTAACTGTACTTCAAAATTGGCTTCGGATGAACTCTCTTACGCTCAATGTAATTAAAACTAATTATCTAGCCTTTTCAATAAACTCAAGAGGTCAACCGGGTAAAGAATACACTCTCAAATTGCACGAGTGTCAAAACAATAAGGCACATTGCTCTTGCCCTATTATAACAAAGGCAAAAAGTATTAAATATCTAGGAGTGGAAATAGACGAAAACCTTAGATGGGACATACACATAAATGGAATCACTAAAAAGCTCACGAGACTTGTGTATTTCTTCAAAAACCTAAGAAACATACTACCTAGGAAAGACATAAAAAAAGTTTTTTATGCCTTATGTCATTCCCGTCTTGAGTACGGAATTCTAGTATGGGGATCTGCTACAGCCAATCATATTAACCACTTAGATATTGCTCAGAAGAGCATTATAAAAACCATACTAAAATTACCCATCAGAACCCCCTCAAAAGATATTTTTAAGTGTTTTGACGTTCTTAATTTAAAACAAACATATGCCAAGAATATTCTTATACATCATTTTAAAAACAGAAAATCTCCTAATGAAACTCGGATACATGACACAAGAGCCTCAAAAAAGGATATACGAGATGTTCCAAAATTCAAGACAAGTTTTGGCCAAAGAAACCACATATATCTTGCAACTAAACTATACAACATCCTTCCTCCAAGTCTGAAAAAGATAGAAAAGATAAATAAGTTTAAGGAAAAAATCAAAACATGGGTGAAAGAAATTAATGCAGACATACTAGAGAATGTATTAAAAACATCATAGAAACTAAATAACGGAAAATCAAAGAAATCTACCAGTCCGCCTCAGCACAGGACCACCTAGTGAGGAGGACTAAGAACAAACGGATTAAATATTTATATATATCATCATATCTTGTAATTGTCATCAAACCTGTAAATAAATAGTCACTAATAAAAAAAAAAATAAAAAAAAAATAATGGAATTCCACAATGAATTGTCAGTTTCAAAAACAATTAAAGACTGAGAATACTACTAAAAATCTGTGAAGAATACGCAAATGACCACAACATGATTTACAACCCCAAGAAGACGGAACTAATCGCATTCCACCATGGAAAAAATCCCGAGAAGATGCTCCCCATACAACTAAATGAGGAAAACATAAGCACGAATGTAAAATACTTGGGGCACTGAAGACCTCTCGGATAATGGAGATATTGAATGTCAGAGGAGAAGTATCAGTGTATTGTCCAATATGATTGCCAGAAGATTCTTACAATGCAGTAACCATCTACGCAGTCGCACTAATCTATACACGTGTGAAACATGGTGTCACTACCGAACCACCTCGATGGAACGACTCCGGATCAAATATAACAATGCATGCAGAATTAAATTTGGAATCAGAAAATATAGCAATGCATGTTTATGGAACTAGGATTGCACGGATTCACTGGAAACACTACTCCTGAGTGAGCGCTGGGCCCGAGCTCACCCCAGACCACGCCCTATATAAAAATTGATTATTTACCATTTTTTTTTTATATTTGTTCTTTTTTCCTATTCTACGTACTTAATTCTTTATTTAAAACATCTGTTGTGTAAATATGTATAATTATATGGGACCTGTGGGATTGCACTATCATCCCCACATCCTGGAATAAAAACACTATTATTATAAACAGTTCATAAAATACTTATTTCCAACTGACCCCCAGATTCCTACCCACCCCTCATACCTATTTCCTTCCCAGAACTTCTTCTTCCTTTTCTTAAAAAAAACCCTCCACACAGCATTCCCTAAAATGACATGGGCCTAAAAAAATTGCGACCTTTACCTTTTTATTTTTCTGTGTCTTGTTCTCTTTCATATTTTCGTTTAGATTATTAGTGTTATCTCCTTCTTCAATGATACTATGCCATATTTAGTTTTCATTTGTAAGAGTCCCTAAAAAAGACTTTTAAATAATTATAACTTCTAATTGGATTTTTTTTGTAATCCGAGCACTTTTTTGCTGCATTTACAGGAGTGATTATGTTCGAATGTATGGCATACGTTCATACGTGCAGGTTTACACGTCCCATATTTAATATAAAACTCGACGTGAATCGGGGCCACCCAACCATGGTAAGTTGTAAGTACATAATGGGGACCGGCTTTCCGCCCGGGCATCTTCGGGTGTCCATTTTAATTTCTCCACGGAAATCCAGATTGATTGGTTGTGTTCAAAATCCTCCAGCGGTGGCAAAAAGATCGATAATGGAGTCTTTTTCAGTCTGGAACAAACCCCAAATTTAATATATATTATTTCCCAAAGATATATGCATCCCATTTAGGGATCCCGCCTGGAGCCAGTGAGACTATGGCATCCCCAATTGGGGTATGTTGTGAGGCTGAAGGTAAAAGGGGAGGGATGGATATGGGAAGAGGAAGGTGGGGAAGTACCTGGCTATTCAGATTTGGTCACCAAACACGGTTAAAGCCATTTCAATTCTGAATGGTGGTCTTACACCAGGGCGAAACTGAGAGCATCTTCCACTCTGAAACGTGCCGCAAAATAAACCATATAGGTATTATAATCAATAATTATCAGCCTGAAACACTCATCTACATTGAAAAAATCTTCCGAGAAAAGATACTGGCCGCCAACGGGAATTGAACCCGTGACCATCTGATTGCCGGTCAGCAGCTCTCACCACTGAGCTATGGCGGCTTATCAAATACCCGCCAAATAATTCAATATATACTAGTGTTTCATTCGACAATTACTTATTATTACATTTTTCCAACTGAAAACAACCAACTTTATTTTTGTGAGAGAGGTATTTTTAATACTAAATCTCCCGCTAGGTGGCGTCGAGACTAATTATGTCTGCATTTTTTGCTGAAATACTTTAACTTGTCAAATATTAATTATTATTTTTAATTGATAAACTAACGTTTAAACAAGATTTTTATGCATAGCACAAAGGGTAGATAACAAATATTATAATCAATAATTATCAGCCTGAAACACTCATCTACATTGAAAAAATCTTCCGAGAAAAGATACTGGCCGCCATAGCTCAGTGGTGATAAGCCGCCATAGCTCAGTGGTCAGAGCTGCTGACCGGCAATCAGATGGTCACGGGTTCAATTCCCGTTGGCGGCCAGTATCTTTTCTCGGAAGATTTTTTCAATGTAGATGAGTGTTTCAGGCTGATAATTATTGATTATAATATTTGTTATCTACCCTTTGTGCTATGCATAAAAATCTTGTTTAAACGTTAGTTTATCAATTAAAAATAATAATCCACATAGGTATATAATATTTTTAATGAATTAATTGTGAAATAACACAAATTGATCAATTTAAAAAAAAAAATTAAATGAAGACAATATTGGCGAAACTCAATCGAAAATCTGGAAACAGAAAAATCATAAAATGATAATTGCACTTCTGGGACACGAACCCAGGACCTTTCGCTTTGCGGGCAAATATATTTTTCTGGTTTTTCTCTTTCCAGATTGTCGATTGAGTTTCGCTAATATTGTCTTCATTTAATTAAATATTACAATTTGAGGTTTTACTCATAAAGAAAAAAAATAATTTTTGCGCTCGCCGGGATTCGATCCCGAAACCTTCGGATTGCAAGTCAAGGGCCTTACACCTCGAACACATAGGCCATCGGACAGACAGTTAACCAAATAACAAAACAGTTATAAAGTATGTGTAAATATTAATGTGGACGTAATTAAGAGTAAATATTCCTAAATCGTGATACATGATTTAAACGGTTTACTTTTAAAAGTATTTACTCTTTATTGTATATTGTATAGAGATTGTTTGCCCAAAAAAACGTTTTTTTTTGCGTGTTTTTAAAGAGTCGCGTCATGTTGTTAAATGGTTGTCAATAAAATATGTAAATATGGCGTTTCGCGACGATCCACTACTTTCTCTTGTTTAAACATAGATTTAAAATGCACTAGATTGGCCCTACTTAAAGAATGAAGACGATTCGCGATGGATGGTATGAAGCTTATCATTAACCTTCTTCGTTCTTGTATCTATGTCTTGTTCCTTGTTCTTTTTTTTGCCTTGCTGTACGGTTGTTTATTCGTGTTATTTGTTTAACTTTCTGTAAATTCCTATTCTTCTTGTTCCTCTTTTCCTTGCTTATTTATTCTGGTTCTGTTAGTCTTTTCTTGATCTCCTCACCATTCTTGTTATTTTGTTATTCTTCTTGTTCTTCTCGTTATCGTTACCATTCTTTTTATTCGTGTTCTTCTTGTTATTCTAGTTTTCCTTATCATTCTTGTTTTTATTTGGTTCTTCTTGATCTTCTTACCATTCTTGTTCTTCGCGTTCTTCTTGTTATTTTGCTCTTCTTTTTTTTCTCCTTACCATTCTTGTTCTTCGCGTTCTTGTTATTTTGTTCTTCTTCTTCTTATTCTTGGTTTTCTCGTTCTTCTTCTTGCGCTTGTTTGTTCTCCTGGTCTCGTTTTCCTTCTTGTTCTTTTCGTATTTTTTTGTTTTTCTTGTTCATCCTGTCCTTTGATTCTCGTGACATTTATTTTTCCTTTTTTTTTGGATATTTTCTTTTGACGCTCATACTGGGGAGACTGATTCATAAAGATGTCCTCAACTCCTCGAGTCGATAGCTATGTTATGTTATTTTCGCCCTGACTAGGACATATTTCCGCTAACCCTTCATGCGGAAAATATCATGTTGTTATTGTTTTTTGTTAACGCCATTCAAAACCGGCAACCTTTCGACAAAAAGGGGGTAAATCATTACAATATAGGATCATCCATTTCTTCTTGAGTTCCATTGAATGACTTTCTCAATAAATTGCACACCTGTCCACTAATTGACCGGTCAGTGACTGAGTTGGCATCACGTTTGGGTCCCACCCCGGCGTCGTGTGTTCAATTCCTCGACCGGCTAAGTCCTCCATTACGACACAAGCAAAGATTTTCGATTAGTGTGGTGGTAGTAGAATATCTTCAAATATTGTCAAATTATTCGTAACCTGGGAATGTTTGTCTTCCGTTAAAAAAAATCATTTTCAGCGACGAAAGTGTCACACGTCCTAGACCTTCGGCCTTACTACTTCTTTCATGACCAATTTGGGCATGTAGCACTACTCGCTCTGTAGCATATTGTGTTCGAAGTATGCCGTTATTGTTTTCATAACACTTTCTCCTCGTGTTCCCTTGACACCAGCTCGTTCGTGACCGTTGCTATCTACGGCATCTTCGTCAAACTTTTGTATTGTTACAACAACAAAAAGCTTCAAAAGATCTCATTTCTTTAATATTAAGTAAATTTCTTAATGTTGAGGACCGAGACCTTTATTTAGACACAGACGTTGCAGTTTGTGATGTTTGATCACTTCAATGCATCGGCGATCTTCCTCTACTTCAGTGACCAAGAGTTTCTCTAGATTTAAGTTTTTAGTTTGGCGAACAAAGTATCTTAGGAGACGCTGGCGCTGTAGGCAGATAGTTGATAGCTGTCGTGACCAAAACAGCTTACGAATTCCAGCTTCGAATGCACTTGTAACGTTTTGTTTTTGTTTTCTTGAGTTCAACAGTTCGGCTATGGAACGATTTGCCGGCCGCTGTGTTTCCTCCCTCCTACAACAAGAGGTTCACTCCTCCCTTTCCTCAAGAAGACCATCCACACAGCAACCAAATATGATATAGGGTTTCATGTGTGGAGTAAATGTAAAAAAAAATCAGAGTGCTCATTCTCTCGCAGGCTAAAACCTATAGATGTATGTGTTTGTCCCTTTTAAGTGTCGTTTTTTTTTAGTTTTATCTAGTTTCAAATCACAATTTGTGAGTGCAGTTAACACGCGGTAGAAGCGAAACTTAACCAAAATAATCTCAACCAAGGAGCCTTGAAAAGTGAGGTCATAATTTCATAATCAAAGCAGCCAATGAGCGCAGACCTGGCGCCGTTTCGGTTTTATATCTCAATAGGAGTTTTATGCTTCGCAGGTGCTGTATGCGTCATTTACGTTTCATACGAATGCCTTATCACAACGGGACTATAGAAATTTCACTTCAAAAATAAGATAGATTTATTTACAGTGGAGGCCTCATCTAGAATATTCTATTTAAATGAGTTAACAATAACACTAATCACCAGTTATAGAAATAATGTGTCGCGGATATTTGATTAGGTGTTTGTTGCGTAGGCTTTCTAGGACAGTTTGCAATTTCTTATCCTATTGCTAGACTAGATGGAACATAATGAATGTTAATGGGCCGTGATTCGCATATCTATTAGTTACTATTAAAAAAGGTGAATGGGGCTGAACAATTGGGTCTGCAAAGGATCGAGTCGCTTAACTAGTACAGGATAGGGACGACTGGTATCTAGCACGGTCGATAGATAAAGGATATATATCGAAACTAGTACAGGATAGGGACGACTGGTACCGTTTGGCAAGAAAGTGTAGAAAATAAATGATGGCGCTGCGATCGCTTTTTAGGTTTTAAATGGCAACACCAAGATGGCTCATAAAACAATGAATGTATGTTTTTAAAAACACTTCGGCCAAAATGCATATTTCATAGCGTATTTGTACTTTCAAAAAGTTTGCACAAAAAAATGGAATTTAATGGAAGTAAAATAAAACAAAACAAGTTTTAAGTGGGCGTTTATTTCGATATAAAAACGTAGGTACTTAAAATTTTGAGACTATTAATTCAACACCCGACATTGTTGTCTTCATCCTCATGTGATTCTTCTTCTTCTGTATCTTCATCTTCATCTAAACGTATTATCAGTTCATCGATATCAACATATATAGTACTGCCTCGTGCATAATATTCTGCCTCAATTTTCATCACGTGTTTTGCAACAATTTTTCCAATCATCAGCACTTTTATGCTATTACATATTATTATTATGCTATTTTCCGTTTTCCCGGTATTTCAAATTTTCATTCTGCCTTTTCCCCCTTCCTTGACGATTCATCTTACCGTTGATTCAGATTTACCTGTGTGTGGAAAACATCATTAAAATTATTGTTCTATAGAAAGTAATTTAATATTTAAAAAAACACACTAGATAATATTCATTTAGAAAGAAAGAAAGAGAAAATTAAGAAAAAAATTACATTTGTATGATTTTAGAAATTGCACTTTATTTTTTTAATTGAGTTATTCCCTTTTTCCTGTGGCCGCATATTAACTGTCAAATAGAGGTGTCAAATTCAGATTTTTAATCATAACCTCAAATTAGATTGTAATGATTATAATCCCTCGAAAATTGGCATAAATCCTGTAATACTAATGAAATTTATTAAAAAAACTGTACTAAATACATTGACGTACATACATTGATCGATGACTAAATACCATTCATTTCTGCAGTTCGTTTGTAAACGTCTTCCAAATTAGATAGGAGCTTTGTTGCGCGATATTCAGTTAGGCAGCATTGAAAAACGCAGTATATAACTTCTCTTGCACAACTACGTATTGGTTTATTTATTTTAATTCGATTCAAACAATGCACAGGCAAACAATGAAAAAAAAAATTAAACGAGCGATTTTCAGTGTGTTCTACACAATTTAAGTCAGTAAAGCCAAGAGCCATACGAAATGTCATTGACAAATCAAGTATTTCGGTGTTACCATAGTAATGAAAAAAATTAGTTCCAAATTAATAAATTTCTACACTTTCTTGCCAAACTTATAAAAAGCTCGGTCGATAGATAAAGGATATATATCGAAACTAGTACAGGATAGGGACGACTGGTAACTAGCGCGGTCGATAGATAAAGGATTTATATCGAAACTGGTACAGGATAGGCTGGATAGGGACGACTGATAACTGGCGCGGTCGATAGATAAATGATATATATCGAAACTAGTACAGGATAGGGACGACTGGTAACTAGCGCGGTCGATAGATAAACGATTTATATCGAAACTAGTACAGGATAGGCTGGATAGGGACGACTGATAACTGGCGCGGTCGATAGATAAAGGATATATATCGAAACTAGAACAGGATAGGGACGACTGGTAACTAGCGCGGTGGATAGATAAAGGATATAAATCGAAACTAGTACAGGATAGGGACGACTGGTATTTAGAACGATCAATAGATAAAGGATATATCGATAGCTAGCTGACCCGGCCACGCGTTTCTGTGGCTACCGAAACATAACGCGATCTACTGGATGGTTACCCAACTTTTATAACCATGATAAATTAACTCACACTGCCATCTGTTAATTTGCATACAACCAGCAGTTCATGTGGAATAAGTACCTACCTACACTAAGAACACACGATGACGTTTGGCAAGAAAGTGTAGAAAATAAATGATGGCGCTACGATCGTTTTTTAGGTTTTAAATGGCAACCCCAAGATGGCTCATAAGACAATGAATATAAGTTTTAAAAAACACTTCGTTCAAAATGCATACTTCATAATGTATTTGTATTCTCAAAAATTTTGCAAAAAAACTATAATTTGATCGAAGTAAAATTACAATTTACTATAAATAAAATAACACAAAACAAATTATAAGTGGGCTTGTATTTCGTTATAACGTAATAATAATAATATATTAAAAGCATTTTCTGTCAGCTCTTTTATATTGAACGTGCTTCCAACATTCTGAGATGCAACTTTTCTTTTTGCCTGTGCCCAAATCAGTTCAATCGGGTTAAGGTCACAGTGGTAAGGGGGAAGCCTTACAACCGTGTGACCATGCTCCCCTAATACTTCATCAATACCTACAGGCTCTGGCTTATGCTTTTTAACCAGCGCCAACAATGATGGTTTTCTTAATGAATCGTCAAAAACAATGTTATTATGTATAACCATGCTTTTATATCATTAACTCTCGTTGAGGTTGTTGGTGCCTTGTTCCGCAGAACACTGTGATAAGGCGCATTATCCATGACAATTATGGACGCCATAATATAATATACTTATATTATAATATGGATGTAATAATCCAGAAACCTTCGCGGGGGTTTAAAGAAGGTATTTTGAAAGTTTCAAACATTTCCTATGCTTAATATAGCAATACATAGACATCTCATATATCATATACCTACTCATTTATCCCCAAGCAAACATATTTTGATTTTTATATAGGTATGCACTTATATATAAGTAGATGAGTTAGGTAGAATAGGAAGTTCTTATGTGTCCATATGGAATGTGCACCTCTGCAGCTGATCACAGTCAGATAGTAAGGAACCATATTGAGCAACAATAGATATCGTTGGAATTCTCAAACTTTCATTTTTCGTAGCTGTCAATTGAATTTCTGGCCATATATTTATATATTAATCATGGACTCTATTGTTTTGGTAGTGGCCTCGTTATTAGCATAATTTATTGGATCCCTGACCAAGATTGGAAACTGCATCCCCTTTGAAAATATGCCATCGTTAACAATTTACAGAATAGATGCATCAATACAGATAGTGATATTCATAGCGGAGTGGCAAACTCCTTGGCACCTAGAGGTCATGGCAGAGCCGGATCTACGAAATCTGGCGCCCTGTGCAGTAGGTACCGATTTCGCCCCCCCCCCCCTACATTTTTATTTGATTAAAAATTCGTTCAACCCAATTTTTATATTTTTTTATTTAATAATTTTTTTGGTTTAGGTACATTAATTTATCAAATAAAATCAAGACATATAAAGGATGTAACTTTTCCAAGTAACCTGGCGGTAGCTCTCACACTCGATCTATGTAATTGTTCTCCATTAGGCAGTTTCTGGTAATAATACTTAGTATTAAATTTATGCTTGTTCGTAATAGGAAAATCAAAATCTTTCAATTGTACAGGACCTTCCTGAACTAATAAACTAATGGAATTTTGAGATAACTTTGGCCAGCATCCGGGATCTTTCAATTCAAGCTCTGAAAACAGAATTAAATTTAAACTGCTATCAGTAACGTTATGTTTATCTTCTAATAATTCGACCGTAGGAATTTGTGCGAAAGATATCTGTTTAGATGTGCTCGGGACCATTGTAAAGTCATTGCGCGGGACATCATTTTTTATCGGTGCTGGTGAAATTGGAATAAAAAAATTCCCATTGGAAACGAGTTTTTTAATGTCATTCTGCTCTTTAATTCTACGTTTTAGATTCTGCGAGCCTGAAAGTTCTTTTTTTAAAAATTATTATTCTATTCATTGTAATCCACAGCACTTTTATATTTAGTTATAAATTTAAAAATCTAATAAGAATATAACCTCAAATTTGTACCTTGCATTTACCCTGTGTTGACGTGTTGAGCGAACAAACACCGAAACACCATACAAACACTAAACACAATACAACGGCTTACGAAAGACGCTTACACTGACACTGACACCGTAAATAACAAATCTAATAGATATTACTTATATATTTAACAATTTAACGAACTTCAAAAAATATGTCAAACAGTCAGTCCTAGAGACTTAAATCGTACAAAATAAAACAACAAAAATTGTCAGCATTTTGAAGGCGCAAGGCGGTTTATTTGATTCTTTTGAACAAAAATACGGCGCTGTGATTGGTTATTGAATTTGGATCGCACCCATTCGTCGTAAAAGATATATGGAAAAATAGATCTTACGTTTAAACTAAATATATGGAATTTGTAAAAAAATTCTGTAACTGACTATAAATCGTAAACCGTTGACACCAACCTGATGCGCGCGCATTCTGTTTCTTTGGAAAGTGTTGCTAGAGCGTAATAATTATGTCGTACTATGGGTAATTTTTAAACGATTCAGGGAATATTATAACTAAATTTTAATACAATATTTATTTAAAAAAAAACAATAATAATAAACAGTTCAAAGTGACAATTATTACAGTGTACTATATATATTTATCCTTAGCGTTGATTACATGTTATAGTTATTGTTTCTTTAAAATTGTTGTTATGAACTGCAGATTTATTGAATATAGATTTTGTGTACGTGTGAGTAAGATTAAGTTAGGTTAAGTTAGATTATGTTAGATTAAGTTATATTAAGTTAGATTAAGTTGGATTAAGTTAGACTAAAGATGTTAGTGCATAAGTAGTCCGTGGAAGGGAATGGCCGACATAGGTGTCGATGAGACTCGCTATCCATCACATCGCCAACCCTTCGGTGGCGCAAAGAGGAGGACGGAACGTGAGCAATGCCGAATTGGTACATTGAATATAAGAGGAGGAATGGAAAGAAATATGAATGAATTATGTGATACAATGAAAGGCAAATGTTTGGACGTTTGTTTCGGTCTGGGAGACCAGATACGGAGAGGGCTTTTCAGGGTGTTGCAGCGCTACTGTCTCCCAGAATGGTTGAATGTATGTTGCAATATGAATGTGTAAGTCCGAGAATAATGTGGATCCGATTCAAAATTGGTTTGACAAGGGTGTTTCTTATTATTTGCTATGCCCCTGTTAATTCTGAAAGTGACGAAGTGAAAGATGATTTTTGGACTGGTGTGAATGATGTAATGAGACTAAAAGAGTTGAATAAAAGGATTATAATGGCGGGCGATTTGAACGGGTGGGTCGGTATAGACGTGACGGATTTGATTCGGCCTTAGGTATGTTTGGGAATAAAAGAACGAATGACAATGGGAATAGAATACTTGAAGTATGTTTGGAGTGGAACCTTTTTGTGTCGAATACTTTCTTCAATCATAGGGGTATCCATCAGTATACATGGGAAAGAGGAATTGAAAGATCGATAATCGATTTTGTAGTAATTGACTCTAGGTTGAGAGCCGCTACCGAGGACACAAGAGTTTTCAGAGGAGCTGAGGTTGAAACCGACCACTTTCTGGTGGTGTCAAAAGTAAACCTCTTTCGCGGCTGGCGCTCTAAGGGGAAAACGTTATCAGCTCCAACAAGAGTCAAAATAGAAAAACTACAAAACGATTATGTCAGAAGTGAATATGAGAATTGTGCAGAAATGAGATTGAATGAGAAGGAAATGGAAGGTCTAAGCATAGAGGAAACATGGAACCACATTAAGGTGAGTCTATGCGAATCTGCTAGAGATGTGTGTGGAATAAGTAAGCAAGGTAGGAAAAAAGGTGATGCATGGTGGAATGATGAGATCAAAGCACTGGTCTCAGAGAAGAAGAAAGCATGGTTACATCTGATAGCGATTGGCAGTGTTTCAAGCGAAGAGAGAGATCGAGCGAAAGAAGTATATAAGATATGCAAGAAAAGAGTAAGTGTTGGGGTGAAATAACGAAAGAAACTCCTGGAAGAAGAAGAGGGAATCAAAATGACAAACCACTTCCAAGAAAACATAAAACTGTTTTGGAAGGAGGTCAAAAGATCCCGGAGTGGACCAGAGAACGGAAGCATGAAAGTGATAAAATCTAAAGATGGACAAATGTTGACGAATGAGAATGAAATTAAAGAGAGATGGATGAAATATTTTGAGGAAGTCTTCGAAAGTAACCCGACTGATTGTGATCCCAGCGGTGAATCGGTTATGAACGATGATGGAGTGAATGTTACCAAAATCAGTATGGATGAAATAAAAAGATCAATTAAATGCATGAAGAGTGGCAAGGCTGTGGGTTTCGACAATATTGCTGCCGAATACTTTAAAGGAGATAGTCGTATTATTCTCACATGGCTGTGCAGACTTTTTAACCAATGCTTAGAGGAGGGTTACACGCCATTAGATTGGAGAAGGGCTGTAATCATGCCATTATACAAAGGTAAAGGGTCACGTATGGAATGTGGGAATCATAGGGCTATTAGCCTTCTTAGTTCAGTGGGCAAGCTGTATGGTAGAATATTGATTGAAAGGGTAAGAATGGAAACAAAAGATAAAATATCGGATGTGCAAGGAGCTTTTATGAGTGGAAGGCAGAGGCGGCCCGTGACAAAATTTGCCTGCAGTGCACTTCTCAAAAAATGGTATCATTAATATGGGAAAATATAATTGATTGATCCACAGATTCGCGAAAAACAACATCGTATATCTATCAACTCGACCTAACAAACTAAATTGCAATACTTTATTTATGTGTGCTTGGGATTATGAATTTTTATTAATTTTTTTTTAAAATTTTTTTTAACTTTATGTATAATTTTTATTAAATTTGTCAGTAAAATGAGGGCTATCATTTTCAATTTACACCACTTTAACTCCACGGTTTATCACCCTCGAAAATTGTAAACGGAAAACAAACAATTCAAACGATCACATTCACAAAGCCAAGATGCTTTCGAATATTTAATACCTACTTTGTTTTTAAAATTCTATTCACCAAAAAAAAATTTTTTTTTAACCTTACACACTTGAATTATATTAAGAAATGGTTTTGGAGGGCCATTATTTTTCAAAAACAATTTATTCTCAAATTAAATTCGGTTACTTTTGAAAAAATCGACGTTAATCGCAATGTTTTCATTACCACTTATTTTTAAATATCACTAGCGAAAACCATTATGTCAATACTGATCAGTGATGTGCCAAAATCTTGATTTCACATGCTCGGCGCGCTGGTAGCGCTAATACATAACATTGTTAATTTGTTGTAAATTCGGTAATCCTAACTAATTCATTCCAAACGTTCGGCACCATATCACGCATGTTTAAGGTTTTGTCATAAATCAGAATGCCTCTCCGCTAGTGCACGCGTGTGGCATAAATCTTCACTACTCTAACACGTCAATTTCCGATATGGGTCTCTGCCTGTCTTGCTCATTTCACCGTTCCAGCCTCTGTAGACTGTCCCAGTAGAAATATCATATAATGTGACGTCATAACCAAAGATGCACGCGTTGCTTATTCGGATGCGCCGGAGTCTAGTACGAAAGTTTGGTAAGGCCAATACAACGAATTGGCGGGAATTCTTAGATGTAAGAATTTACACTTCTGACGGCAGTGCGGTATTAGTTCATCTATGGGCAGTGCATTGCACATATGCACCAAGGCAGGAGCCGCCTCTGGTGGAAGGGGGTGCATGGACCAGATTTTCTCATTGCGTATGCTCACTGAAAAGTTTCTTGCAAAAAACCAGAAACTCTTTTGTGCCTTTGTAGATCTACAAAAAGCGTACGACCGAGTTGACAGGAAAAAGCTATGGAAGGTGTTGTCCAAGTACGGAGTGAATACGAAACTCATTCAGGCAATTGCGTCGCTATATAAGGGAAGCGTTGCATGTGTTAGGGTGAACGACGATTTTACGGAGTGGTTTGACATCACAAAAGGTGTTAAACAAGGCTCCGTAATGTCACCGTGGTTATTCAATCTATACATGGATAATTGTATGCAAGAATTGAAAGAGATGGGATTGGGCGCGAAATTGAGTATTCTGGAAGTATGTTGCCTATTGTATGCTGATGATGCGGTGCTAATTTCTAACAGTATGGAAGATCTACAGTTTCTCGTGTCAAGGATGAACGAAGTATGCATGAAGAATGAGTTAATGATGAATGTAAGTAAGTCTAAAGTCATGGTGTTCGAAAGAGAGAGTATGAAAACAGTATGCAATATAGTTGTGAATGATGAATACTTGGAGCAGGTGGATGAGTTTGTGTATCTGGGTAGTATGTTTACGAAAGATGGGAAGGCTGATAGAGATATTGAAAGAAGGGTGAATGCCGGTAACTCCATTAATGGTGGACTGAATGCCGTTGGCGGTAATAAAAAATTGTCCAAAGACGCGAAACTAGCCGTCCATAATGGAGTGCTGGTACCTACCCTGATGTATAGCAGTGAGGCATGGAACTGGCAGAGGAAGGATGAAAGTAGACTGAATGCTGTAGAAATGAGATCCCTGAGGCGAATGTGTGGTAAAACCATGTACGATCGTGAAAGAAACGTGGATATCCGCAAAGAATGCAAGGCTGATAAGATTAAGAAAGGGACTCTCCGATGGTTTGGGCATGTAGAGCGAATGAACGAGGAAAGGAGTGTAAGGAGAATATATGATGCAAATGTGAATGGTAGAAGAAGTCGCGGACGCCCGAGGAAGACATGGCACGACCAAGTGAATCAGATACTTGAGTCGGGCCATGTGAAGAGTCGGAATAATAGAAGAGCATGTATGAGACGATGTATGAATGTGAACGAGGCAAAGAGTGTGTGCCAAGATCGAGTTGTGTGGCGGTCCGTCCTCTCTGCCTACCCCTGCGGTGAAACGGCGTGATGGTTAGTTAGTTATATTTATTTTCTCACGGCGCCCCTTCGGAGTTGGCGCCAGGTTTTTGCACGTTTTTGAACGTATGGCAGATCCGGCGCTGGGTCATGGGTTCGATTGATATAATTCTCATGACTATCAGTATAATTCTGACGAAAGAAAACCCTTTAGAATCAGAGCGTTGCTCAACATAGCTTTTGTCTTTTACAGAATAGATGCATCAATACAGATAGTGATATTCATAGCGGAGTGGCAAACTCCTTGGCACCTAGAGGTCATGGGTTCGATTGATATAATTCTCATGACTATCAGTATAATTCTGACGAAAGAAAACCCTTTAGAATCAGAGCGTTGCTCAACATAGCTTTTGTCTTTTACAGAATAGATGCATCAATACAGATAGTGATATTCATAGCGGAGTGGCAAACTCCTTGGCACCTAGAGGTCATGGGTTCGATTGATATAATTCTCATGACTATCAGTATAATTCTGACGAAAGAAAACCCTTTAGAATCAGAGCGTTGCTCAACATAGCTTTTGTCTTTTACAGAATAGATGCATCAATACAGATAGTGATATTCATAGCGGAGTGGCAAACTCCTTGGCACCTAGAGGTCATGGGTTCGATTGATATAATTCTCATGACTATCAGTATAATTCTGACGAAAGAAAACCCTTTAGAATCAGAGCGTTGCTCAACATAGCTTTTGTCTTTTACAGAATAGATGCATCAATACAGATAGTGATATTCATAGCGGAGTGGCAAACTCCTTGGCACCTAGAGGTCATGGGTTCGATTGATATAATTCTCATGACTATCAGTATAATTCTGACGAAAGAAAACCCTTTAGAATCAGAGCGTTGCTCAACATAGCTTTTGTCTTTTACAGAATAGATGCATCAATACAGATAGTGATATTCATAGCGGAGTGGCAAACTCCTTGGCACCTAGAGGTCATGGGTTCGATTGATATAATTCTCATGACTATCAGTATAATTCTGACGAAAGAAAACCTTTTAGAATCAGAGCGTTGCTCGACATAGCTTTAGCCTTTTTTTTTTAAATTTCATCTCCTTCCTTTAACAGTAACCCGGTCCCTTTTCTAAAGTTCAACAGGGTTGTCATTGGATATGTGGCTATGTCTTCTGGTTCCACAATGGTCTTCCCAATGATCTAAGCCTTATTCCCAACAGAGAGGGATATTGGTATCATAAGTGAATTGGAGTCTATTCATCCTCTTCACATTTCCTGCATCTATTGGTGTTTTCCACTCCCAATAGCTGCATATGTCTCCTGAGAGCCCGTTCACACTTCCGTCGTTAAAACGGAGACGGGTTCCGTCGTTAAGACGGAAGCCCTAGGCCTCTGTTCACACTTCCGTTTTCAAGACGAATCCTACTCTACGAAAACAACGACCAAAACATTTTATCATTCTTCAGTAGACGGTCGTGCACACTGCGCAATGGATGAAGATGAAGCTCTTGTTGTCATGTGGTACTTATTAAAAAAAAGGAAAAAAGTGAAAAGAAAATTTTGGGTCAGAACATATGCTTATTCCTGTATCCGATACATATATTATCTTATGCGCAGGCCAAGACGGCTTCCATCTCAGCTTGAAACAGAGTGCAGTGTGTTCCTAGAGGTATACGGAGTTCCTTCTTGGAACCCTGCAGTTATACCCCGGACCCTGTTCCTTCTTCCATCTTGGACCCATCTGTGAACCAGATTAGTTCCTGTCTGGAGGATGGACCTGGAACCATGTCCCATTCTTCCCTTGTGGGGTACATCACACAAAACTGCTTTCTGAACAAGTATTCGGCCTCCTTCCTTGGCCAACTTTTTAAAGAGTGTATTCAGGCATTTTTAAGATGAAGTTATTTGTGAAATCTTATTTAGATTAATCTTTACGACGAATCGGCTTACTGTATGAACATCAAAAAATATGCTACGGATAAATTGATGCTATAACTAGCTTTTCTATGTGTTGGAACTACAATAAATTATTATTTACATAACAAAAAATATAAGCGTAAACTACTATAAAAAATGGTTTTTCATAACTTAACTATGAAGTAATTACAAGAAACAATTTTTAAAAAATACCCCTTTATGGCTAAGACTATTTTTGAGGTATTTCTATGTTCTAACTTTTTTTCATTCTAATAAAATTATGTACAAAATAAATAAAAACCACTATTTCGCTTACTTGCCGCGCGCAAATAAGAAATTTTGCAGGCGTGAGAATTGAAATATTTCTGGCGTTTATATTCCTCTTAACCAGTGATTCTTCATCAGAAATTGAACAAATTTTGTTCGGAGTTTTTTTTATTTCAGGGGTATGTATGCGAAGCAAAAATTGGGGGTATTTGAAAAATGCTATGCAGCCTTTTGTTTTCAAATCGTTCTCCTCAATATGCTAATATGTGAAGATGTAATTTCCATCATATGTGTGAACGATGTTGGTTACATTTCTGGGTGCGTGGTTTCCAATAGTTCATGGCTCATCTCTCTTGTTTCTATTATTGACCTGGTACCGAGTCCGACAGAGGAAAAGTCACAAAATAATAATATTGTAAAAATAAAAAGGGAGCATTAAGAATCAGTCTTTATTCAACCAGTTGAAATACAAAGAGGAGAAACATAAAATATTATTTACATTATTAGAAAAAGAAGTACAAATAGGCAATACACAATATTTGGAAACTAGCATCTAACTTCACTTTGTGATAAAAATGACACAGGTAGGCAAACATTGCATTTTATAAAATAAAATAATATGACTTGATTATTGAATCATCACTGCCATCTATTGATAATAATTATTATATCATGTACTAACTACCTACATCATCGGATATATTTACCATTTTTTAAATTAAATATTATTTGTTACTCCTTCTGCCGAGCAATTCTAAATCTTTTGTGGGGTGGAGATAGATAACGGACGAGATCTCCTGTCAGATTTGTGTGATTTTCAATAGCTGTTATTTGCTTTTTTCTATGGGTCGATGTCAGATTTTTCGTGTTTAAAACGATCTAAACTAAAATATGTGACAGCTCACAGTTGAAATCTGACATTGGCCCATAGAAATAGCAAATAACAGCCATTGAAAATCACACAAATCTGACAGGAGATCTCGTCCGTTATTTATCTCAATCCCACAAAAGAATCGCTCGGCTGAAATCATAATTTATTGCAACGTATTTCAGAAAAAACTTGTGGAATTGTATAAATTTTGATTTGTGCTGAAAAAAGTGATAAAAGATTTGTGGGGAAAGAAAGGTGAAGGAATAAGCCAACCTTTTGAAGGTTTCAATGCATGTCCAATTTAATGTTTTTAACAATAGGTTACATATTTTCAAAAATTAAATATGTAAAATTTCATATTTTCAACAATTTTTGATATACAATCAATTCCGATTAATTGATTTAATGGGACAGCTGGTTATTTGGGACAAAACCCAAGGACCATAAACCAAAAAAGAAAACTAATATTACTTCTTCAAACACAGCAAACTTATTTTGTGGTAACATTTTAATTCAAAATTAATAAATTACTTAGTTTTAACTCGTTTTAACCATTCAAAATTAATACATAGATTACTTGGTTTTAACCATGTTTAATGAAACTAATATTAATTTACTTGGGTTATCTGGGACACCATTCCGTTTAATTGGGACAAATTTCCATCTGAAGTCGATGCAAGTCTCAGAATTAAATAGGTGAAATCGATTGTATTATACAACCATTATAAAAATGGTCTAAAACTGCAAAAATACTCCCTAAACGGTTCACTTTTGTCTGATAAAATTATGACGAAGATACGACGTTCATTGGCCGATAACAAGAATAGCAAAAGAGACCACCCTCTAAACACAGCTGTCATTTGCGTGAACATTATCATTTTGGCGGCAATTTAAAATATGTATAATTAAAATTACATGCATATACAGAGTTAAAAAAGTGAAAAGGCCAAAGATATTGAAATATAAGAGATGTGCTATTGGCAGTTTTTACTGGGTGGGACTGTGATTCCTGGCATCGCCGACAGTGGCCGTCCTTTCCTCAGGTCAATTGGTCAAAGACCTACCAAAATTATAAGATGATAGTAAAACATAATATGTTATGCAAATCAAAACAACTGGTATTATTCTAATATATTTGAAATCCACCGTGAGATAGCAGGCAGCGGCAAGTAGTGACATCTAACCTTAAATGGAAGCTTTCTTTTCCACGCACTATGATTGGCTGGGTCAATTTACGAAATGTCCTAATATCATGTTTCTGTCTCTTTACGCGCCATACAATAAACGAGACGCCACTATGTCGCCTAATAAAAATACTTTCGGATTTTGAAGAGACTTTGGGTTATTGCCGCGAGGGAGAGAGCATGATGAAATTATGCATTTGAAAGAGATGGTTTGATAAATGCAGGTTGATTTGGCATATTGTACCTACGCTTGCCGCATGAAATAATATACATTGACTTTTGACATACTGGCATACAGAGCTCCGGGCCAAAAAAGGCCCCTTTCTCTTTCATCATGAGTTTATAATTATGTTTGTAAAAATAATGAATTTAGGTGTTTTTAATTGTTATTTGCAAGGGGGAGACATGGCTGCAATATGGGGGGAGGAATTTTACGGAGGATTTGTTTTGGTTTTTTGTGTTCGGTAATTTCGTTTGCGTCGTATCGGGTGAGGCAGTTGATAGACGGATTAACGTGAGTGGGTATACCCGCATAAAAGGTTTCCGCGAGACTTAAGATGTGGTTTTTTAATAATGGGACTGCTTGTGGAGTTGGGACACCCTTAACCACTTCGGGGCGCCCAGTTTTTTCATGTGACATTCGGAGGCGTTCGCCCATATGGGACTTGCATAAGTTAGTTCGGGTCTTATCGTTGATTTATAGATGGGGGTGGCTTGAGGGCCTTGGGGGGGGAGGGGTAGGTTGGGTTTGCTGGTTTGGACCTACAGCCTGGGCGTAGGAGGTGAGGTGGGAGGTGGGGCGGGAGTTGAAGGTGACTTGGGGGGTTACCTGAGTACGGCGAGCGAAGGGTGTAGGGTCGGCAAGGCGCTTCGGGCACTCTTTGAAGTTTGCGGGATGGGGTCCAGCGGCAGTTGGTGCAGGTGGCTGGACCATCCTCCCTCCGCTTTGTACATTCAGCTGTGAAATGTCCTTCTGTGCACTTCACGCAGCGGGGGGGGGGAGGTTGCATCCCTTGGCGGAGTGCCCGAAGTGTTGACAGCGGTGGCATTGGGTGGGGGCAGACTTCCTGTCTAGGTATTCCACCTTGATTTTTAGGTGGAAGATGGACTGGACGCTGAAAATTTGCTGGCCAGCTTCTTCATGGCTCAGCTGGACCAGGACCATGGGGACGTTTGTACGGTCTGGCCCTGCTTGCATGCGGGTGACGGAGATGACGGGCAGGGTCATGTCCAGGAGTTCGAGTTTTATTTCCTCCTCGGATATGGTGGTGGGGATGCCCCTAATGACGGCTTTCGTTGTTTTGTCTTCGGACAGTTTGAATGTATGAAAGTTGGTTTTGTCTTCTTGTAGAAGTTTGGTCGCGAGACGGAAGCTGGAGGAGTCCCTGGTGTGGAGGACAATGCCCTGGGGGAAGGCTTTGGCGTTGGCGATGTTAACGCCCGCATCCTCCAGCTTGCGTCTCAAAAAGTTCCAGTTCTTGTCTGACTTTATAATGATGGGTGGGATTTTGATAAGGGGCGGGGTTG
Source organism: Limnephilus lunatus (assembly GCA_917563855.2). Lineage (NCBI taxonomy): Eukaryota > Metazoa > Arthropoda > Insecta > Trichoptera > Limnephilidae > Limnephilus > Limnephilus lunatus. Next base: position 2,405,153 of record OU830596.1, on the reverse strand, counting down.
GGGGGCGGTGTTGTCAGTTTGGTCTCGAGTGTTCTCGAGATCGTCAGTTGTGTTTGTGTCTGAATTTGTCGATGTGTCTGTGTCGTTTTGTTGTAGGGGGGTGAAGCGGTTCGAGGTAGGTATTTGGGTCTTTTGTGGAGGCGTGTTAGGGGCTTTGTGCTTACGGTCTTGGTAGATAGGGGTGGGTGTGATCCAGAGGGGGGGGGGGGGGGAAATCCGAGGAGGAGCTCCCCGGGAGGGGGGTGTTGAGAGCGGTGATGATGGCCGGTGATGGTGATGGTGTCATCGGGAGGGGGGTGTTGAAAGCAGCGATGGTCGCAGGTGAAGGTTTCTTCCTTCTCGGGTCCAGGTTGAAGTTGATGGGTGGTATGGCTGGGGTTGAGGTTGAGGTGGACGGCACAATAACTATAGCGGGATTTTTAATCAAGTAGGTCTCTGTAATAAGGATAATGTCAATGTCAGTATTGTTTGCCAGAGCGAGCAGTTCGTCAATCTTAAGGCGGATGCTGTGGGCAGTCCACAGGAGGACGTTCACCATCTTGGGATTAGACATTGATGGTGGATGTGATAAGATCCATCAGGATCATTGCAATCTGTAGTTGGTCGGAGCCAGCTGTGGTCGCAAGCGTTTTAGTCCATGGAGCAGGGCCATCATCAGTGCGGCGTCGTCTCCTCCGGTATAAGCCTCTCCTGTGGGCTGCTGCGGGTGGGGCTGCGAGCGGGGCTGCTCTTCGCGTCGCTCCTCGTTCCTTCCGCTGGCTACGTTGGCCCAGCTACGTCCATCTGTCCTCGGCGCCTGAGGATGTGGCCTGCTGGCTGATGGGGCCTGGCGTTGGGGCTGTCGCTGGCGCTGCTGGAGCGAGGCAACTTAAGGTACCCTCTTCGGGCAGCCTCTGAAGTTGGCGGGATGGGGGTCTCCGCAGTTGAGCACGCGGCGGGCTCGTCCCTGGTGGTCTTGGGACATTCGACGGAGGCGTGTTCCACTAGGCACTTCACACACTTTGCTGTGTGGGCGCAGTTTCGGGATCCATGCCCGAAGTTCTGGCAGCGGTAGCACTGCATCCCGTGCTGCAGGTGGTTGCTGTGGTGTTTCTGCAGGCGGATCCTGCAGTGGCAAAGGTACTTAACGGCTGCCCTTAGCTGGCCCATGTTAACTTCCTTGTTGAAGTGAGCCAAGTACATGGGGTACTCGGCCGAGGCGGTCGTCATCCTGATGACCTTCACAGGGGGGAAGCCCTGCTCAGTGAGGTCTGCAGTGATCTCCTCTGTATCAACATTGGGCAGGCCCTTGATCACTGCCTTCTTCATTTACTCAGCCTCCGCCGTGTAGGTGTGGAAGCCGCGTGCTTCTGCTCGCAGCCCGTTGGTGAGGGTGCGGTGGTCTGTCTGCCTTGCTCCGCGCAAAGATGTTGGCCGTCCCGCCCCGGTTATACCGGAAGGTAAAATTGGCGTGGCCGATGTGGCCCTGCACCGCAGAGGTGATTTGGGCGTGGGTGAGGTTCCCCAAGGTCATCACAACCGGGGGGACTCGGTCTTGCCTCGCGGCTTGGCCGCTGATACCTGCGGAAGAAGAAGAGACATGATTAAAATTAATAAGAGACATGATTAAAATTAATAAAGTTAATAAAATGACTGGCGCATTTTGCTTGCGGAGCGCCGCCGCCCTCGATGACCTTGAGGTCGCCAAAGCAGTTGCCGACAACAACCGCCCTGGGTTCCTGCGGGGACAGGGGCCGTTTGACGGAGTTGGACGGCCTCGTCCAACCCTCCTCCTGTCGGGACATCTCCATATCCTGAAGGGGCTGCTGGGGTCTGGGGGGCGGCACGAAGCCCGAAGCTGGGCGTACTGGGGGGCGGCTGGGTCCGGGTGCGGGGGCGGTCATGGGCATCTCAGGGGGCGGCAGGGCTATGGCTGCCGGCTTGGTCCTCGGGTCAGCGGGGTGGATTGATAGTGGCTGTTCTGGCTGGGGGGAGGGAAGGGATCTTGATGGTCCCGGTCTTGGTCCGGTACTGGAGGGCGGGAAAATCCTACGTGTTGGTGGGAATGAGCCGCGCGGGAAACATCCGCACGGCAGGTATCCGGTATTTTCGTTTGAGTATTGTAGCGCTGGTGTTGTGGTCGTCGGGTTTCAGTGGGGGGGCCAGGTCGTCCTTCTTCTTCTTGCCTTGAGAAAGGCAGTTGGTGGCGCGGGCACCTGGGCAGGAAGCAGGTGTCTGGCCGTGCGAACACAAGGGGCAGACTTAGGAAGCTAATATAAAACTTTCCCATTTTATCAGTAATGGGTTGTCAGAACTAATGGGTTGTCAGTAGTCGATTGTTCTGACTCCGAGTACTCTGAGGCCTCGGAGTCGTCGGCCGTGTATGAGGTATCGCTGGAGCGAGAAGAGATTGAGTGATCTCTTTGCCCGCTTTGTAGGGGGCTGGAGGGGAAAGCTTGATCGGAGGTGCTGGGCGAAGGGGATTTGCGAGGATCGGAAAGGGGGCGGTCGGACTGGGGGGCGGTAGTGGGGCGGTATGTGGAGGGGCGGTCGGTTTGGGGTGCGGTAGGGGTGCGGTAGGTAGGGGGGCGGTTGGTTTGGGGGGGCGGTATGTATGGGGGCTGTCGGTTTGGGGGGCGGTTTGTTGGGGGGGCGATGACGGAACTGGGCGGGGGGGAGCTGCGAGGGGAAGACTGGGAGGTGGTAGGGGGCCGGTTTGTTGGGGTGACGTTACCGGAGTCGGGCTGAGGAGAGCTGCAAGGCAAGCTTGGGGTGACAGAGTTGGGCGGGGGCGAGGTGCAGGGGGAACGGGAGGCTGTGGGGGAGCGAGCGTTTTGAAATTGTTGATGGCTCAAGTTAAATATGTAGTTTTTCTCCTCTTGGGAGAAGTTGTGGCCCTCAGGGCGGGCGTCGAGGAAAGACGTTAGCTCTAGATCGATTAATTAGTTGGCGTCAGTGGGGGGCTGGGGGCGTGGGGGGTGGGGGAAGCCATGGTGGTTTAGTTGAGAGAGACAGGGAGAATTTATAAAATACAAATGTTATGAAGGTTGAACAAGGGGTTTTAAGCTGAAATGATTTTACTGCTTGGAGGAATCTGTATGCCGAGTATATGAAAAGACTTACTGGGAATGGGCACAATCGGTCTGGTCAGTGGGGTGATGCTGGTTTGGATGCTGGGGCTTCAGTGATGATTTCGTGCCCGGCTGTTCTCTTGGCGAGCGATGAGCCTTACTTCGTCTTTCGGGCGAATCAGCTCAAGCCTCAAACATTGAGGGGCACAAAAGTTCAAATCACTGAATTTGTCTGAAGATAATGCGGGAAAAAAAACTGAGTATGTTGAGATGAATAGACGCGAAATGAGGTAAGCGGGCGATTAATAGGCGCGAACGAAAAGACGGTTGGATTTGGCGCGAAAATGCGGTGTCGGTTGAAAAAGTAGCAGGCGGCCGTGGGCCCGGCGGTAGGCGGAACGATTTGTTTGTGGCACAGGAGGTGGGTGGGGTTTCTTTGCTGGGAAAGGCACTTTACACTGGGAGACTGTGGTTTTCACGAAAACGACACTGTAGTCAGCGGTGGGTGGCAATTTGCCAAGCCAGTGGGTGGGAATATTTTTTATGATATACATATATAATAATGTAATTTGACTCTCAAACTCGTGAGGTACCCACGTGAAATGAATATTATCATATTTAATCTGATATTGTATCATAATACCAATTTTTTTTAAATCAACTTCCATTTCTGGACCCCTAGAGCCGCTTCTGGTCGCCGATATTGTTAACCAATACTACTGCATAACTTAAAAAAATCAACTAAATGAACGAATTACTTCCGCATTCAAACTACGCCCATTAGACGGTAGTCCACCGACAGTCGGAAGGCCATCATAGCATATCTCTTGTATTTCAATATCTTTGGAAAAGACCCTATCATTTTAAATAATTTATTATTTTTTAACATTATTCCACAGTGAAAAGTGATAAATTTGTTTAATATATAATATATATTCAGGTATGTATAGATAAAAGTAATAAAACTCGTTATGCAAGGAAAAAGTGATATCTGGAAAAACAAGCAAACCCTTTTTAGGTTATACTTTACATAGAATGTTTATGTTAATTATTGCTAGCGGCCCTGGATGGAGTGGGGTGCCTCACGTCAGCTTCTTCTTGTAGCGGACATTCTGTCGTCGCAACCTCTCGATGTCTCGCTTGAGGCGCCAGTTCTTGCGTTCCAGGAGCCGACGCTCCAGGACTGCCGCTTCTTTCTTCAGAGCTCCTTCTTTGGAGTCTTCCCAGGAGTCTGAAGAATCGTCTGGTAAAGAACAAAGTGTATTTTAATTTGATGGTCTGGCAAGGAACAAGGCGTATATTAGTTTAATCGTCCGGAAACGGACAAAGTTTACATTAATTTAATCATTTGGCAAGGGACAAAGTTTACATTAATTTAATCATCTGGCAAGGAACAAAGTGTACATTAATTTAATCGACTAGCAAGGAAAAAAGAATATTGTATTAGTTTAATCTTTGGCAAGGAACAAAGTGTAAGTATGTTAATTTAATAATAGGTAAGGAACAAAGTTTATATTAATTCTAATAATTGTCTGGCAAGGAACAAAGTTTATATTAATTTAATTGTCTGGTAAGGAGAAAAATGTGTATTAATTTAATCATGCAATGGAAGAAACACAGTACATATTAATTTAATCATCTGGCAAGGAACAAATTGCACGAGTATATTAATTTAATCGTCTGGTAAGGAACAAAGTGCACGAGTATATTAATTTAATTGTCTGGAAAGGAAAAAAGTATACGAGTATATTAATTTAATTGTCTGGAAAGGAAAAAAGTATACGAGTATATTAATTTAATTGTCTGGAAAGGAACAAAGTGCACGAGCATATTAATTTAATCGTCTGGTAAGGAACAAAGTGTATGAGTATATTAATTTAATTGTCTGGAAAGGAAAAAAGTATATGAGTATGTATATTAATTTAATCGTCTGGTAAGGAACAAAGTGTATGAGTATATTAATTTAATCATCTGGCAAGGAACAAGTGTTCGTGTATATTAATTTTATCTTCTAGTAAGTAATTTAATCGTCTGGTAAGCAGCAAAATGTGTATTGGTTTAATCGTTTGGCAAGGAACAGTGTATATTAGTTTAATTGTCTGGTAAGGGAAAAAAAATATTAGTGTAATCTTCTGGTAACAAACAAAGTGAATATTAGTATAATCGTCTGGCAAGGAACAAAGTATATTTGTTTAAGAGTTTCTGTATCTGGAAAGTATGTTTGCGAGCTGGAAGCAAGGCTCACAGTGCACAATGGGGTTCCAATGCCAGCCTTGATGTACGCTAGTGAGGCATCTTACAAGGACTTACTAAGAGGAGCTGTTCCGGTTAAAACTTGGACAGGAAGAAGTTTGTTAGATTGGTCACCAACAAACATCCTTTGTCCGTCGTGAGTGAAGGTTTTCCAAAAATTACAAAATTATTCTCAGTCAACAAACGTAGAAACACGTAACTAAATTACCTTGAATGACATTACTGGCTGCATCAGCACAGACAGGACTATCAGGTTGCTCCCCGTCCGAGGAGTATGGAGAGGAATCCCGCGAGGAGATGCTGGCCGAGGATGAGCAGGTTTGCAGGTTCCTCGAGGGGACAGCGTCACTCTTCAACCTGCAAACATATAACGTCGTTGAGAGGGGTGGCTAGAGACACAAGATGGGACCAACAAAGAAGTTATACATACTATTTAAAACTTCAAACTCTTTTTTGTACAAAAAACATACAATTTGCGACTTAGACTAGGATAATGATATTACTGCAAAGGCTTGACACTTGGAATAACAGAATTCCATCTGCAAATAACCAGTTAGAGACCTTTTTGGTTTCGATAAACAAGTTTTGGCAAATAGCTGATTAAACTGAAACCTGTTTTCGTGGTGTCGGGATCACGTTCAGCTTATATAATAATAAAGATATTGGTGATTAAGTGGGTGTACCCTTTGCTCTTGTCGGTGGGGTGCTGGAAGTCCCTCTCCTGAAAGTGTTCGGAGCAGACCTTCCTGCGCGAGTGCAGGCGCCGGGTGCCGTGTCTCCGGAAGAGGCCCGACACTTCACTCTTGCTGCAGCGCTTCACCCAGATGGAGCATCTGCAACAACACATAACACTCAGATATCAATTAAAAAACAATTTTAAAAAATTCGTATATCATCGGCGCTACAACCTCGGAGAATCTTGACCAACTTCAAAAAAATTCTCCACTCTAAGTCTCCTACTATTTCTAATACTAAAGACTGCAATGTTTGCCTCTACATTAACCTGTCACCTAAGATCAGGCCTCCCATCACAACTTTATCCAAACCTTTCCAGTTTCAACAACAAAATTAAGTTCTATTCCAACACAGAATAAATTTAACAAAAACAACATGAAAATAAGAAATAACACAATAAACTGAGATAAAATAATTAGAAATAACACAATGTACCACATTAAAAAAATAAGAAATGACATCCGATGTACTGCGTTAAAAAAAAAAAAATAACACAATGTTATTATGAGCTCCATTTGTAAACACATTATGAGTTCAATACGTTTTTAGATTTTCATGGCCAAAAGTATTTTCATTATTTGTTTTGGGGGTGTTATGCCGTGTTGCGCTACCTCCTTCTTTAGCCACAGTTTTGGACGACAGCATTACAGTGTCCATCATCAGGGCTGATGTTGATGGACACTGTAACGCTGTCCATGCCGTGTTGCGCTACCTCCTTCTTTAGCTAACGTTTTGGACAGCGTTACAGTGTCCATCAACATCAGCCAAGATGATGGACACTGTAATGCTGTCCAAAACTGTGGCTAAAGAAGTTACAGTGTAACGAGAAGACACTATTAGTTCGTTTGTTGTGGTATTAGTTGTTTTTTTAAACTTGTTGTTTTATAAATACAATAGGATTTCATAAAACTTTCTTCTTTATAATTGGCAAGTGGGACAAGCAGTTATATAACTATAACAGTGGACCAAACCGGTTTTCATCTGGGTAGAATTTAAAAATCGCAAGTTATCATGAAAATATTCCATTGGAGTATTTAAATGAAAACCTAATAAATTTAATTATTGTTATATAATATGTACATTACATTTACAAATGACTAATTTATTAAAACTTTCATACCACTTATTACATTCTCTCTTGTTCAATGTGGCTCCTACAATCAATGACTTTATATACTGTAGAAGTGTGGTAGAAATCTCAAAGTGGGAAGCCAAAAATAAGGCAATTGCACTAGTCTCGATTTCTAGTACTTTAGTACTAAACTGCCACTCGTCGAGTAAGGTCTTGTCTTATCAGTAGGTAAATTGCATTTAGAAAGCGCCAAAATGCCCTCCTGTGTAATGATAAAATGTTTCCATTACACGACAAAGAGTAGTAAAAGTGAAGAAATAACATTTCATTTATAAGTACATGCAAATTACTTATTATTATCAATTATTATAAACAATACAATTAGTTTTAATATTTCCTGCCTGACGATTGTATACGTTATTAGAGAAAATACACATACATTCTTTGATTGTCTTATGGTACGGCCGTACTGAGGCCGACATCCAACTTCAAACGTTCGTACCATTGTGTAAAGGGGTAGTTCGTGCGTTGGAAGTTCGAGTTGGAAGGTTGGAGCTCAAGTTGGCCCGGGATCGTCTCAATTGTTTGAAATTATAATTTTTTCAGCTTTACGAACCGAAACCAATATTATGGAAACTGAAGCATCGCCTGCATAATTGTAAACAACTGATAAGATATAGCGCAGCCACAGCTGTTCGACGTCCGCCATTTTGGAGTTCGGAGTTCGAGGGTTGGCCGCAGCCACCACACGATCGGCCAAAGCCAAACCAAAGCCAAAGCCAGCCTTCCAACTCCGAACTCAGTTCAGGTTCGGAGTTGGAAGGCTGGCTTCGGTGTGGAAGTAGCATATCTTTTAAATGCATGAATAACTTTTGAATTAAGAAATTACTGAAAACCGCTGAAAACAAAAGAGTGTTGTTTACTTGCCACATTATATCTTGAGTTTGTGAGACAATGGCAAGTCTATTTATAAAATGTCATTGCCTACAATCCTTTTTGAATTTACCAAGTGATGTAGCCCAGCAATAGGCGATTGGCAGCCTGCGGGCCAGATAAAGAAAGTTTCATAATTTTTTCACATAACTTTTTTTCTGCGCTTTTTCCGTCTTACTTTTTATATGCAGAAGGGGAGAGGGATAAGTTGAAGAAAAATATTTTTCGGATAAGGTTTAAATTAAATTTGCTGATTACATGGCAAAATAAATATAATGATATGCATTACATTTGCTGTACACTGACCTTTCAAGCTCTTTGGGGAACCTGTAGAACTCTGGAGGAGAACTCTGATCTGAAGACGAGCTACACATATAAACCGAACAAGTCACCGCATCTTCATTCTGGAAAAAACATAATTTTATTGAAATTTCTGGTTTTTTCAAACAATTTGATCTGTTATGTCTATTTTTCTTTACTCAAATGTCATCCCCTGTTCCATTACATTAGATAAAATGTTAAAAAACGTCTAAGAGTAAACTTAAAATTGTAGGTTGAGAAGTTAGACCAAGTTTTACGACGTGAAACACGCCCACTAATCAGTCAGCATGTTTTAGAAAAGATACTTCTATAAATTCTATTGATGAAGAGTGTTGGCATCTAATGTTAGTGGACTGTTAGGGATTCATTTCTGACTTATTACATAATGGAATTTCTATTTGTTTTATGTTTTTCTGAAGCACAGGCGTGCACAACATTCCTTTCCTCAAATGATTCACAAGAGCATAAAACTTCATTGACACTTCAGAAATAATCTTACCATTGGAATGACCTGTGATTGCTCCATTGTTACAGATCGCCTCTACGGGAATTGAGTAATACCCAACTGTTGCAGAGATTATAACCTCTGATACATTACATCACTGGAATCATCTCATAACAAATCAAATATAACTGCAATTATACAATATTTGTTAAAATTTTGAGGCTGGACACTCGCCGTGGCCTTCGGCTAACGATTTTTCGTAATTACACTTTGGATATTGACTTCCTGGTTGAATTTTCAACCCGAATACGAATGAAAAAATTACATTATTGAAAAGTCACACGTCTAAAACTATTGTTCAGAAAGAAGCCGGCAATACTTTACACTGTAAATTATTATGTCGAGAAAATTAACGTAAAGAAGCCGACACTAAACCTTTTACAAATTGCAAACGCACAGAGGAAAGAGGCCATACAATATTATACAACAAATGAATAAACAAAAGGCATGCGTTGACATAATATTCTGACAGAAACAAAACCATAAACAATTGAAGAAAGCCCAAATCCGCATTCAAATATTTTATATTATGTAGTTTTTTTGTTACCGACATCTAGCGGATTGAATGAAAACAATTTAAAAGCACAATCTCTTTTGAAGTCGGTGAACAATACTCTATTGTTTTTTATCGTAGTTCTACACCAGACCGTAATTTTAGCTGAAATCTAGAGTCAATAATTTAGTGTTTAGTTACTTGACATTATGTCATCGTACCTTATTTTCTTTTCTTTTGCCCTCAAGAAGTTTCAGTACTAAGAGAAATAGAAGACCTTCTTCAAAATCACTATCCGAATCAGAATAAAACATTATGCACACTCAAACGCTGCAAAAGTGCAAAGGATTGATATTTACTGTTCAGAAATAACGCCAGCCAGAGCACGCCACGACACGACACATTAGTGTGCACCAGTGCTGCCAACCCGTTTTTTGAAAAAGACGTAGATCGGACTAGAAAATTACGTAGAAACATATAATTTGGATTATGAAAAGTTAGTAGATCTACTTACTTTTTTTCTGAGTGAAATATAGAAGTTAGGGTAGGTGAATGTAATTAGTTATTTATTGTTTTTTTATGATTTATCATAGGTTCTCAACCTTGCCTCTCACTCTCGGTTCTCAATTTTGCCCACCTCCCACTTTGAGATAGATTCAATTTTCTTCCACTTCCTTAACTACCGAAACATGTGAATTTTTACAAAAAATAACCAATATTAATGTTTATTTTGCTTAATTAGTACGTGATGAGCGTGTTTTTTTTGTCTTTTTAGACCATATTTTTTACTTGCCTTCGCCATCACTGTGCCACCTCAACGCCCCCTCTTTAAGTCTTCTACTGTCCCCTGAAAGTCTCAAACGTCCACAAGGGGGCATTATTGCCCACGTTGAAAACCTAAGGTTTAAATGAAACGAAATATAGTTTTTGGAAACTATGCAAATGTGAGGTAATAGGCAATATTTAGGAAAAAAAAACATGAATATGGAGTTAACAGTTAAGGTCAAATACTAGCAATACATAACTTAGCGATGCCTTTTTCTGAAATTGTGTATTTTACCGGGAAGTAGAAGATTACAACTCCAATAAAAAAAAAATTATGGTAATAGTTCGAAATTTTCCTAGATTTGTGCTGATTTCCCTTTTGCCTAAAAAATATTTTTCTCCCCTAGATCTAGGGAAATTTGACTAGACATCCCGACCCCGGCGCGGAATCTAGTATGAAACGGAACGTTTGTTGGAGTCCGCGCCACATACTTTGCCCCGCAGGCGGGGGCGCCATCGTAAAGTAACGGAAAATATGCTACTTCAGCCTAATGAGTTATGTTATTTTGCAATTTTGTACAATTTGACAAAAAGTACGTAGATTCGGGACTAAAGTTAGTAGGTGTTCAGGAAGGACCTAAAATACGTAGATCTACGTAAAAAGACGTAGAGTTGGCAACGCTGAGTACACGTCACGCATAAATAAACCAATAACCAATCAGCGGCATCAGCGCCACGACACGCCACGCCGCCTTTAGTATTTACTAACTTAATTTTTTTTTAAATAGGCAATTCATCCTAAAAATAGAGCTCTGTGACCAACTTCAATAGTTACATTTATTTGAACCTACTTGGCGAGTGTGGGAGAGTTTTCTCGCGCCGTATTTTTCTTATTTTATTTCCGAATATCGAGAAACGGCGCTGTTTAAAAAAAAACTGAAAATGGGAATGATACCAGAGGTAGTATAGTAGGCCACTTGCATGGATTTGATAACGACTTGGAAAAAATCGTGTGGATAGATTTTTTTACTAAGATTACGAAAATGTATAGTTTTTTTTTTTATTTTTAAATAAATAAATCCATTATTTGAGCTCGTTACGTCACTACATGAAAATGTCCCGTCTCCGATTATGTTCCCTTAATTTTGTAAAATTCCACACAGAATAATTTTTTTTTATATGGCAACACTTTGATTTCCGGCGATTTTTTAAATTTGCGTTTAACGTTCACTAGATTTATAGTTTATTCTATGCGAACTTATCCTTTGGTTTGATTTTTTGATAAAGATGGCGGTGTTTTTGCAGATGTTACGAAGAGAACCCCGTACAATTTATTGCTATTCGTGTAGAAAACGTTACTTTTTTAAAATAATTTTCGGCTATGTAATTATCGTTTTCTCGCACCCATAAAATTATGTCCCGTCTTTCCGGTTTACAAAAAATGGTCTGATTTTTCGGATTGAAATTTTTAAAAAATCGCCAGGGTTTCAAAAACACGATTAAAAAAAATACAGAATGTCTTAGAATGTTTGTCTAAACCGGATTTTTTTTAAATGTGATGCAAGTGGCCTATTAAGTCTAGAAATTTATTAAATTGGAACTAAATGTTTTCATTACTATGGCAATACCGAATTACTCGCTTTGTCAATGACATTTCGTATGGCTTTTGGCTGTCATCCGATTTACTGTCTTAAATCGTGTATAACACACTGAAGATCGCTAATTTAATAAAAAAAATTCATTGTTTGCCTGTGCATTGTTTGAAATGAATAAAAATGAACAAACCAATACGTAGTGGTGCAAGAGAAGTTATATACTGCGTTTTTCAACGCTGCCTAGCCGATTATTGCGCGAAGAAGCTCCTATGTAATTCGGAAGATGTTTACAAACGAACTACAGAAATTACTGGTACATAGTACCTATAGTTTTTTAATGAATTTCATTAGTATTACAAGATTTATGCCAATTTTTGAGCGATTATAACCATTACAACCTGATTTGAGGTTATGCTTAAAAATTTGAATTTGACGCTTCCATTCGACAGTTCATACGAGGGCACAAGAAAAAGGGAATAACTCAATTAACAAAAAATAAATAATAATATGTAACATCTTTAAACTCGTAGAAAGGTAACTTTTTTCTTATTTTTCTCTTTCTTTCTTTCTAAATGAATATTAGCTAATGTGTTTTTTTTAAACTACCTTCTACAATAATAATTTTAATGATGTTTTTCACACACAGGTAAATCTGAATGAACGGTAAGACGAATCGTCAAGAAGGGAAAAGGTAGATGGAAAATTTGAAACACCGGGAAAACGGGAAATGGACATAATAATAATAATATGTAATAGCATAAGTGCTGATGATTGGAAAAATTGTTGCAAACACGTGATGAAAATTGAGGCAGAATATTATGCACGAGGCAGTACTATAATAAATGATAATATCGATGAACTGATAATACGTTTAGAAGAAGATGAAGATACGAAAGAAGAAGAATCACATGAGGACGAAGACAATAATGTCGGGTGTTGAATTAATAGACACAAAATTTTAAGTACTTACATTTTTAAATCGAAATAAAGTCCCACTTAAAACTTGTTTTGTTTTATTTTACTTCTATTAAATTCCAGTTTTGTGTGCAAAATTTTTGAAAATACAAATACGCTGTGAAATATGCATTTTGGCCGAAGTGCTTTTTAAAACATACATCCATTGTCTTATGAGCCAAATTGGAGTTGCCATTTAAAACCTAGAAAACGATCGCAGCGTCATCATTTATTTTCTACACTTAATTGCCAAACTATATTTTATTAATGTACGAAGTACTTACTTTGAAAAATCAATAATTTTAGTTATAAATCAATCACTACAATTTATAAATCAATCATTATTGTTTTTCGTATAGGGGTCCAAGAACGATCAATAAAAATCTAGTTGTTTAAAGGAATTTTATCTCACAGCTGCTCTGGATTAAATAATATCATTCTGCATACTAACCGAGAGAGAGGGAAAGAGATAGAGAATTTAAAGAAATAAAAGCACAGTTTCGCATTAAATACATTTATTAAAAAATAAGTCACTATAGGTACACACAATAAAACTGGGATAAGTGGAAACAAAATCTACATTAATAAACTACATTAAATTTGGTTGTATTTTTGTTAAATTTCATAAGTTCTAGATAAATAACGTACCTATTACGTTTTCAATTTTTACCTGATAAAAAAAACTCTTTGGTAAAAAAAAAAGAATACTTTTTTCTTTGGTTTTGATAAATTAAAACTTTTTGTTTATAATATTAATTATTTGTCAAGCAACATAATATTATTAAGCAATACATTGTTAAGTTTTAAAATTAGCATATATTTATGTTTAAACACGGAGGAAATATAATATAAATGCTTAAATTAAACAGCTTCATAGGGGTAATAGGTACGTAAAAGCATTAAATTTATGATCTTTGCAATAAGTTGTCCCTCGGCAAAAAGAACCATTTAAAACATATTTTACATAATATGATGTTTTTTGTGTAGTCTGCAATATTTTGAGCTGCCTCATGTAAAAAAAAACATTATACCATTTTTGATCATCATAATGATGGTGACATCCATTTAAGGAAACAAATTGGCAACATACACGTCCGTAGATAAAGTCGAATTTATATTACAACTTGTACATAAAAAAATGGTTCCATGCCAACTCAGAATCAAGTCAACTCAACACCTCTTTGAAAAGTCATTAAATGCTATTAAAAAAAATACAAGTGTGCAATTCGCATACGGTAGAAGTGAAACCCTCATTAAACTAAAGTAGACAAGAGTGGGGAGGCTACGAAGCACCGCACAAAGAGAAGACCGATAATATTATCTTGTTTTCTCGCAGGCTAAATCCTATAGATGTACCTATGTGTTTGTCTCTTTTTTGTGTCGCTATTTTTTGTTTCATCATGTTTCAAATCACAACGGTGCTAAAGCAGATAAGTTTTTAGATTTTCACGGCTAAAAGCATTTTCATTGTTAGTTTTTGGGGTGTTATGCCGTGTTGCGCTATCTCCTACTTTAGCCGACGTTTCGGACAGCGTTGCAGTGTCCATCATCAGGGCAGATCCGGCAGATCCGACGATGTGTGACACATCGTCGGATCGAAACACGGCATAACACCCCAAAAACTAACAATGAAAAAGGTGCTAAAGCAGTTTTCACTTCAAAAATATTTTAAAAATAGCCCACAACCTAACCTAAGGTAACCCATTTAACCAATTTTTTTACACATTTTTTTAAATTACTTTTAATGACATTTCAAAGGAGGTCTTAAGTTGATTTCATTACGAGTTGTCCGGTCACCATAAAACATGTATTTATTTCTATATCATTCTTTTAAAATATTGTGGACTGTCTGTGTCACCCTGTATATCCCTCTAATTGTTTACTACAGTATGCTTAAAAGCAATTTATAAAATCCTACGTTGTCTAGTTTTGGTATAGCTATAAAATTGGTCCACATAAAACATTTGGGTAATTGATAATTAAGCTTCGGTTTCTGCATTCATGTCGGCCTCTATTTCTTCGGGCGTCCGGAGATCAATAGCAAACTTTTTCTTCAGTGTGGTTATCTTGTCGCCTTCATTTTCTGAAAACAGAGAGAAGAAAAAAATTACTGTGCGCAGTACACACGTGATACAAGTGAAAACTAAAGTAGACAAGAGTAGAGAGGCTACAAGCACCGCACAAAAAGCAGACCGATTATTCTATTTCATTCACTTGCAGGCTAAATCCTATAGATGTATGTGTTTGTCTCTTTTTAGTGTCGCTATTTCGTTTCATCGAGTTTCAAATCACAACGGTGCTAAAGAATTTTCAATTAAAAATGTTAAAAGCGTAGATAAAATTGCTGTATGGAGAAGAGATCATGAAATTCGTGTGATGTAATTTATGGATGGCCCCTAAGTCACCAAACAAAGCAAACCATTTGGGGTGACCAATGGTAGAGATGTTGGCTATCCGATAAATGTTTCCCGGGGCGGCGGTACCCGTCTCCCAATTAACTGATAATTTAATATCAGTAGCACGGTCAAGAGATGCAATTTATGATTTAGTTATCTGCCTATTTTCATCTACCTACTTACTATGTAATGATGAATTTCATGTTAACATACAAATATATCATGCAATCATTTATTTGATAACATAAAATACTGTTCCATAGCGAGCGAAAAAAGTTAAAGACTTTTGTTTAAATAAGAACAATTAACGTGATTGATCGATTGATTTTAATGCATTTTATTATTTTGTGATTGGAAAAAATATGTAATACATATAATTATTAACACTTTCTTTTACTGTTTATTTATTTTTATTTTTGGTTTTTTAAATAAGATCGTAGTCACCTATGTATTAATACAATCTTTACATGAACATATATTATTTTTAAAACTGGTTTTGTTACATGAATTTAATACTGCAATTTCCTCGGATCATAACTTTTCAAAAGGTGTGATCAACGATTCTTGTTTACGATATGAAGTGAGTACGCAATGCAGCCAATGCAACGAAAAAAATAAATGTTGCTGGGAAGGATTCACTAAATTATTTGTAAAAAACCGCAAATAAATTGGTTCCGTAAGTTACTTAGTAAAAAAAAATTCAAATTTCACATCATTTTAAAATGACTCTGGTTGAGAAAGGGATATCTACGTGTGATTTGTTTTACAAATGTTTGCAATGGTGGGACGTCCTAGTATTATTTTATTTTGGTTAGGTTGTGTATAAATTAA
This sequence comes from Limnephilus lunatus, assembly GCA_917563855.2. Taxonomy (NCBI): domain Eukaryota; kingdom Metazoa; phylum Arthropoda; class Insecta; order Trichoptera; family Limnephilidae; genus Limnephilus; species Limnephilus lunatus. The sequence goes on along the minus strand of OU830596.1, from coordinate 2,389,250 downwards.
TATTCATGTATTGGTGTTGAATAAAACGATGTGTACCTGGGTCAGTTCCCTGTTTTTCCTTGACTTTCCGGGAGTATTCTTGGAAGGCAGCGGCCAGCGCGTAGGTCAGTCCTCGAGCTGCACTTCTGCAAAACAATGAGAGTATTAAAAATCTGTGAAGTGGGTAGGAATCTGGAGGTCAATGTGTCCAGAAGTGAGAGAAGTATGAATCCACCCCTCCCCCTGCGGCGCAAGGCGATGTTCCGAGATAGAAAGACCGAGCTGGAAAGACCAGGACAAACCTCACCCCATGAACCCGGGCACCTCTGCCAAGTCACCAATCGTAGCGAACCACTTGGGTTGACCCGCGGCAGAGGTGTTGGTTATCCAATAAATTGTTTCCAGGGCGGCAGTAGGTACCTACCCATACCTGTCTCCCAAATTATCGCCGTGGTGAAATACCATGTTAGATGAAATAGCTATAATAGGCCACTTGCATCACATTTTAAAAAAAAAATTTCCGGTTAAGGCAAATATTCTAAGACATTCCGTATTTTTTATTTTTTTTAAATCGTATTTTTGAAACCCTGGCGATTTTTTGAAAATTTCAATCCGAAAAATCAGACCATTTATTATAAACCGGAAATACGGGACATAATTTTATGTGTGCGAAAAAACGATAATTAGATAGCCGAAAATTATTTAAAAAAAAGAACGCTTTCCACACGTATAGCAATAAATTGTAAGGGGTTCTCTTCGTAACATCTGTAAAAACACCGCCATCTTTATTAAAAAATCAAACCAAAGGATAAGTTCGCATAGAACAAACAATAAATCTAGTGAACGTTAAACGCAAATTCAAAAATTCGCCGGAAATCAAAGTGTTGCCATATAATAAAAAAATTAATCATTGTGGAATTTTACAAAATTAAGGGAACATAATCGGAGAAGGGGACATTTTCATGTAGTGACGTCACGAGCTCAAATAATGGATTTATTTATTTAAAAATAAGAAAAACTATACATTTCTTAAAATTTTTACTAACATTTTCGTAAGCTTAGTAAAAAAATCTATCCACAGGATTTTTTCCAAGTCGTTATGAAATCCATGCAAGTGGCCTATTGTGTTTGGTGTTATATGAATAGCCAGGTACTCCCCAAACTTCACAACCTTCTTCTTTCCCATATTATTTCCGTCCACACAAACTTCGGTAATGACCAACGTGCGGTATGCACAAATTTACATACCTATTTTTTGCAGCATTTTGGTCCTTATCATCTCATAATTTGTATTTTTGTGACCTGTGTGCATTTTTATCTATTTAAAAAATTATATATTTCTTTATCTGTTTAATGAAATCCCTCTTCTGCAATGACAATATCAGCTTAAAACTAATGTTATGTGTGGTCGGTCTTGCTGTATGGTTGTGAAACATGGACCTTGAAAATAAATACCATGAACAGGTTAGAGGCTTTCGAAATGTGGCTTCACCGGAGAATGCTCAAGGTCCCATGGACCGACATGATCACCAACATAGAAATTCTCAGGTGGGCTAGAGCAGATAGGGAACTGCTTACATTAATTAAAATTAAGAAAATTTCATATCTGGGTCATATACTTCGAGGGGAGAAGTATCACTTGCTCCATTTAATATTTAAATGCAAGATAGAGGGTGGCCGAGGGCCTGGTAGGAGACAAATGTCTTGGCTGCGAAACATACGAGAGTGGACCGGCATTAGAAGTGTGGAGGAGCTATTCCGGGCAGCGCAAGACAGAGAGACCTTTTCAAGAGTGATCGCCAACGTCGAGGGGACCTGATAAGGCACATAAAGAAGAAGATCTGTTTAAAAATCATGTCATGAATTATTTGCACTACCAAACATGTAATAGCCCTCTGTTATTATTAAAGAAAAATTATCTGATTTTGTCGATACATTTAGCAAGCTGATTTCACATCTGCATTAAAAAGATACTGTATCGTTTACAAATGGCTTTTAGAGTGATATAACTATAAAATAAATGCCATAAGTAGGTACAGGTGCTCTATCTACTCTATGATGCATCTAATCAGTTGTTGACTCATGAATAACTGATAAGATAAAATATGAAGGACAACATGGCATATGGTCAGGTCATGTGACACATTGTTGACATTTTGTGAAAGCTAATACGCCTAAACATTACCATATAAGGTAAATCTAGCATTGAAACTGTTTCTGAATTACAGCTTCAAATGCAAAAGGGAATGAACTGTAAATTAAACGATACTAAACATTAACGAAAATGGTGCTTGATGGAATTGGGTGATTATATGTGTATGGAACTTCGAATCATACGTCAATGGTATGGAAAGATTATGGATTACAAGGAAGTAGGGAAAACCAATCACTTACCTCTGACAAGCCGAACACTACACATAAAAACGAACGACACCAACCAGTTCCTTCAAATGTTAAAACTCTTTTGTGTTTTTTCACCCAAATGCACTTCGATTCAGTCTTGTAATGTTCTATTTTGAAATGCTTTCTTCAGCACGGTGATATGGTTAGGGAGGGTAGGAACTGGATAAATGACATCCCAGTAGGAACTATGCATATTATCATTTTAAAACTAAACAGTATTGTTTTATTTAGACTTCTCATTACATGCAACTTCTTTATACTTTTATATTCAAACGCTAATAAAAGTTTAAAAATGCATAAAGTAGTCCCAGAGGGAGCTCGTACGTACGTACATCGGCGATCATCGTCTTTCATTTTGCACGTCTTCTATGAAAACGAAAAATATGGAAGATCCTCGAACAATGACGTAACAAACGACCTCTCTCTGTGACTTGATTCGGTTTCACGGAAAAAACGATCAGTCGCATCTAAGAATTTAACCTCAGCCTCGCCGAGGTTTTGCTCTACCACTAAGCTAATTCGATCTATTCCCGTTCGGTAAGATTTAATTGTACCGCATACTTAGACTAAGAACTACCTACGTTAACTTCATTTTCTTAAAGCAAATTATTATTGGCTGCTATCTTTATGTATGATTGCAAGATTCTACACAAACTAAATGAAATCTAGATCTAACCCTTTTCTACAGACGCTACCTTAACCAGCCTCACAACGCTGCCCAACCGAACGGTGATATAGTTCCCTTTTTTACATTAGCTCCACACAGGAGGCCCCAAGGGATAAAAACTCCCTCAAGGCCTTTGTCATCTTTGGGAATGCTATGTGGAGGGTCTTTTTAGGGAAAGGAAGGAGAGAAAGTTTGAGGGGTGGGTAGGAATCTGGGGGTCAAGGGCTGATGATACATTGTTATACATAGCCAGTAAAAATTTACAGGACGCAATTGAAAAAATACAAACTGATTTAAATTATGTAGCGCTTTGGCTTCACCAAAACAAATTAAAATTGAATGTTACGAAAACAAAGTTTTTAATTGTGGATAGCCTAGGTGGAAAGGAGCAGGCAATACTAACAATCGATAACGAAAACATAGAAAGGGTTAGCAGTATTAAATATCTGGGTGTAATATTGGATGATAAATTAAAATTTGACGAACACATAACAAAAAAAATTGCTAAAAAAGTTGGATTCTTAAAAAGGATCAGAAATAACTTGGATCTCAAGACAACGTGCCTTGTTTACAATTCTATTGTAACTCCGCATTTAAATTATTGTTCTAGTGTTTTATTCCTATGTAACGAAGCCCAAAATAATAAACTACAGGTTATACAAAATAGGGGAATGAGGATGATTTTAAAATACAATATGTTTACTAGAGTCAAAATTATGTTACAAAATCTAAATATGATGACGACAAAACAACATATAACATATAATGCATTAACAATGATTTACAAACTGAAAAATAATATGCTACCGAATTATCTGAAGAGTAACATTATGGTTCACGAAAATGTTCACAACTATCCTACGAGAAGACGCGGAGACTTTAGGCTTTCCAAAACTAAACTTTCGTGCACACAAAATAGCGCGTTTTATAAAGGACAAAAACTTTTTAACAGCCTGCCGAATGCCGTAAAGGAAGCCTTAAGTCTTAGCACTTTTCGTAGGATGTGTGCATTATATGTGAAGAATGTTTTTTGATTCATAACAATCTTACCAATATTATTGTCATATCTGTTTCCTCAAAATGTATTTTTATTTTTGTAATCTTTTTTTTTTCCTCTTAAAATCTATTTGTAAAAATGTAACTGTATCAATTGTATTTGTTTATATTTTCTTACTAGATGTATGAAATTTTTTTTGCATAGATCTAAATAAATATTCAAAAACAAAAACAAACAAAACAAACAAACAATGTGTCTAAGAGTGACTGACGAACCTAAAATCCATATCTACCATTGCGGTACAAGGCGACGGGTCGAGAAAGACCGGTCTCTCCCCATCTGGTCTGGACAGACCTCACCCCATGAACCCGGGCACCCCTGCTAAGTCGCCAAACACAAGTGTTTTTAGACCGTGCAGATATGTATGCTCTTGTGAGGTATAACATAAATAAATAAAATGTGGTTACCTTGATTCACAGACGAAAGCGTGGCAGTTAAACGGGTTCATTCCTTTGGACGACTCCTTGACGACTATCATTGAGAAGACCCTGGTGTAGACGAGGTCCTGGACTCCATATGAGATGGCATCTATGGAGAAGTCGGAAGCAAGCTCCAGACCCTGGTTCTTGTTGGAAATTGAACGGAGCTTGACTCCATCCGTAGAGATGATCAACTTTACGACGGGAAGGATTTGGCCTGGAATCAGAAACATAACCTCAAAATTTTGAAAATAAATGTGTACTAACTGTAACCAACACCCCTCCTTACATAGGTCACCCCAAGTGGTTAGCTAGGTTTGGTAACTTAGCAGGGATCCATGAGGTGAGGTTTGTATATGTCTTGATGGCGAATGTGTTTGCCTACCTACTGCGATCGGGAGAGACTGATGGAGTAAGACCTATCATAGACCTCTCCAGCCGGACTCTCTCGACACATCAGCTTGCACCGCAGTGGGAGGGATGGATTCGTACGTCCGTCACTATTGGACACATTGACTCCCAGATTCCTATCCATCCCTCATACCCTTTTCCTTCCCAGAATTATCTCTCCTTCCTTTCCCCAAAATTTCCTTCCACACACCATCCCCAAAGATGACATGGGCCTCGTGTAATTTTTCCTCAGGGCCTGATGGCGGAGCTAATGCAAAAAAACTTAGGTACTAATTAAAAATTAAAATTCTCGGTGTGATCATTGATCACATTTCAGAGCTAGTGAAAAGAATAAGGAAATGTATATATATTTGTTAGGTTAAGAAATATTTTTAATGTAAAAATAATTAAAAATGTGTACAATGCCCTTGTTCATTCTATACTTATCTACGGAATTATAGGTTGGGGAGGATCTTACAAAAACAATCTAAACTCAGTAAAAGTTTCGCAAAGAATCATCATTAAAGTAATATTCAAAAAATATATACCTTCTCAACAGAATCACTTTTCAAATTGTTTCCAGTACAAAATATCGATGACATATTCAAGCAAGCTTCCAATATAAAAATGTGTAAAGAAAAAAATTACAACGAATATTAAGAATTTTACAATCTAATGAGAAATGGAAACCCACCTAATTTTAAAACAACTCAAATGCAAAATCATTATATTTTCCAAGCCATAAAATATTATAATAATCCCATATGAATTACGTTGTATCATCAATCAATCAGAACAAATAAATAAAATTAAACAATAAAAGAAAAAAACTTACTGTAAAAATTAAATATTTTATACAAACCATATATTATAAGTTACAACCTAAGTAAGAATCGTGGCTCCCTTATCAGGCAGCAGGCTCCTTATATGAGCTCCTCATACATAACCAAAAACGACTTTTATTATAATATTTTTTACTCTGTATATGTAACTCGTATTTTATATTACAATAAAAAATATATTTACGGTAGTTTTATTACTAATAAATTGGAAACAAAAGAGTTTTTACTTCGCTGCAGATGAGGGATTATAGATTATATATGCTTAAAGATAAAAATGTCTGTCAGAATGATTAACATCCAAGAATTATCTTATTTGTACAACTTTTTAGGAGCCACATTACGTTTATAATAATTATACTTGGCCTAACAGTATTATGGTCCCTAAGCCATGATAATTTTAATATCTTTTTTAATATCATTTATAGCTTCCTTACAGATGACCTGTGATGGAATAGTTCTAGTACCTTTTGTATTTTCCCGTTTCTTATGCACTAGAGCATTTTTGGCCACATCGTGGCTGTTTGGATTATTTTTAAATTTACCGCGCGTTAGGATGTTCGATAATCACAATGCTAACTTAATAGTTTCACAGTTTAATAAGAGATGCCTCGCATCTCTTTTTAATTATTTGTTATAGATCTTCCGCGAACCGAAAGTATTAAAATATTTTTTTTACAAATCATTGATCATGTATTTATTTATGTATTTAAAAATGCGTGTTTGAATTTAAATTTATATAAGTGATTATACTGATTATTAACTAGGACGCAGGCAGTATACAGAAGTCATAATACAGTGATACCTCGAGATACGAATTAAATTCGTTTTGTAAACTTGCTCGTATCTCAAAGCAATTTTCCCCATTAAAATTAATTGAATTACCATTAATCCGTTCCAGCTCCCAAAATCTCAAAATCTCCCTTATTTAAATCTCCCTTATGAGAAGATGAATACGTACAGTCATAACAAGCAAAATGTTTTTTAAGCTATTAGTCAAAATGTGGTTTGTGGGAGAACTTTTTTGATTAAACGATTTTTTACAGTCGGAACATGAAAAGGGTTTTTCTCTACCGTGTGTCAGCTTGTGGTACGTCGAAGATTGTTTTTGATAAACAATTTTTTTTACAGTCCAAACATGAAAAGGGGTTTTCTCCGCTGTGTCCTCAGCATGTAGTTTGTCAAACATACTTTTTAAAAAATGATTTTCTGCAGGGCGGAAAATGAAAACGGTCAAACTTCCCGTCAAATGATTTTTCGCAGTCGAAACAAGGAAAAAGTTTTTCTCCACTGTGAATGCCAAAATAAAGACTATTTGTGTTTGCTGTTAAAATTATGCATTTTAATTAATTATCTCGTTACAAGATGGCGTATTTCCGGGCGCAAACAGCTCATTTTAAATTTTTCGAAAAGGGTTTTGTGCACTAGGGGTTAATTGTGTAGGAGTTAGTGTTGTTACCTTGCGGAAGGTTTTTGGCTGCGGAGACCATGTTGTCCACAGGTCTTCTGGTGTGTTTGATACCCCATAGTCCCCCGGCGTCATGCTGTCCGAGGTATTTTACCTGGAAAGAAATTAACACACTGTTCAAATAACATGCAAGTCATTATAATGTCATTATCTTCAATATATCATCCGTAGTTGTTGCTTTTTTAAATGATTCCTGATTTTCCAAGTGTTCTAAATTCATTTTGTTTTTTTTCGAAAATCGTTATAATAGTACTGTCACCTGACGCTGTACGCAACCAGATTTTTTTGGGTGTGGTCTTTTTTGTGTGTTCCGCACTCAAAAAGAAGAATATGGAGAGATAAATAATTACGAATGTTAGAGCAGCGCGCGAATATTTAAAGCGATAAAATCGATGCGAAAATAGTGACAATGTTTAATAACACACGACTCGTTTAAAATAGAGCAAAAATCTCGTGAAAGACGTCTTAAGTATCATTTAAAGAAACATTATGAATTTTTTCACAGCTATAACTTGTAAAATAAATGAAACAAACGTGTTTATAATAATTTTTGGAGCAAACTTTGAGATTTTTTTCTATCGATGGAATTTCATATAATTTGCGTTTCGGCGAGGTACGCATTATCTAGACGCGATAGGACTGTTCACGTTGTCTAGTTAACATTGTTGATATTATCTTAAAAAATAACATATATTTTTTTAAGAGCTTAAAAACTTCAAATGTTTGAGGGAGATACTATGTAAGAAATCGGTGGAAATTCGCACTCCGAAGGTCGCGGGATCGAATCCCGGCGTGGGCAAATAAATTTTATCTTAATAATTTGTGTTATTTCACTATTAATTCATTTCAAATAATATATTGTATATTTGCAGCACGTTCCAGAGTGGAAGACACTCTCAGTATCGCCCTGGTGTAAGACCGCCATTCTGAATTGAAACGTTGCTTGAAATGGCATAAGCAGTAATTGGTGACCAGATCTGAATAGCCAGGTACTTCCCCACCTTCCTCTTCCCTATCTCCTTCCCCTTCCCACTACCTTCAACCTCACAACATACCCTAATTGGGGATGCCATAGTCTCACTGGCTCCAGACGGGACAGTTGGGACTCTTGTGGGGTATTCATATATTAAAAAAAGGAAACATATATTTTTTTGTTTAATTCACTTAAAGTTTTTATGCATTATAATAATTGATTTGGTGCTGTTTATGAGTAATCGGAGTATTGAATCAGATAGAGGCTACACTTTTGAATACTCAGTATACTTAGCTCAAATTTAGTTTTATAGAGATATTTTTTTTTACATTTGCCCCGCACAACAATTTCCATCAGGGCTTATGTCATCTTTGAGGATGCTCTTTGGATGGTATTTTTAAGGAAATGAAGGAGAGGAAGTTCTGTGAAAGAAAAATGTATGAGAGGTGGGTAGGAATACGAGGATAAATGTGTCCAAGAGTGACGGACATATGAATCCATCCCTCCAACTGCGGTGCAAAAAGATAGGTCGAGAGAGACCGGCTGAGTCTCCCTTAATCAATCTCTATCTATCCGGCCCGCCATGCAGTAGTTAAGTAAACGCATTGGCCGCTAAAACCTAGATAAACCTCACCCCATGTTTCCCTGCCAAGTCACCATACGTAGCGAACCACTTGCAGAGATCTATGGTAGGAGTGTTAGTTATCCAATAAATGTTTACCGGGGCGGCGGTAGCCATATCCGCCTCCCAAATTGGAAATGTCTGCCTAATCAACAGGATGAGCGAAATTGCCAATCATTTGGTCACCCCTGACATTGGGAGGTAAATAAAGAAGCGTATCAACACAACAAAACAATATATTTCCATAGTTAGGTTGGTAGGTGTATTATTGCGGAAGTGTCAAGCCGGAAGCGCTCTATACCGTCACGCTTTGTGTCCTCCATTGCACTCCACACTCACCACTCAGCGCTGCTGTTATTTGCTTTGTGTTCGATACCCGGCGAGAGGCGAGCGGCAAGCGGCAAGTTGGGCCAAACACAATATTCGTGCCGGTAACTAACTATGCATGGCTGCTGGGATCTGAATAATTGCGTTCAGGGTTGGATTGGACATCGAACTTACCAATTAATATGGCCCGGTATATCAGTAGATTATAAGCTCGGCTTGTTTGGGATAGCGAGCTTAGCGTAGCTTGGAACATAATCCGTATAAAGGTCGAAAGCCTAGATGTCACTAATATTACGCGTATTGGCTATGCATTTAATGGAGGTTGATTTTTTAAACAAATCTACTGTCCAAATGTGTGGTATATCTGTTATATATTCTCTATGTTTTGTGAGATCGAGATAGAACTCGGGCGAGATCTCTTATCAGATTTAAGTGATTTTCTAAGGCTGTTAAATGAATAAATAATCATGCATACTTGCATGAATTCGTGTTTAAAACGCCTAAACTAAAATACATGACAGTTCACAGCTGAAATTCTGACATCGGCCCCTAGAAAAAGCAAATAACAGCCAAAGACAAATCACACAAATCTGACAGGAGATCTCACCCGAGATCTATCTCCATCTCAAAAAACTTAGAGAATCGTTCGGCTGTGTTCTCTACTGACATCTTCATCGGGACATCTCTATGCACCGGAGATTATTTTTAGGAGGGCTTAATTTAGGAGTTCACTTTTGATGAAGTTTCCCAATTCAATCAGCATCAATTTTATTATTATTGGTTTTGCTAGAATCAGTGCACTATTAACGAAATTCACCGCGGAAAACAAACGGTCCTGACGTTGAAAATTTTAAAATTCCTTATCGGGCTACTTCTTGATTGATTATTATTTATCAATTAATAACATCGTCGATGAATATAATAGTCTATACCTAACAAATATTATAATCAATAATTATCAACCTGAAACACTCATCAACATTGAAAAAATCTTCCGAGAAAAGATACTGGCCGCCAACGGGAATTGAACCCGTGTCCCTCTGATTGCCGGTCAGGAGCTCTGACCACTGAGCTATGGCGGCTTATCTAATACCCGCCAAATAATTTAATTTATACTAGTGTTTTCATTCGACAATTACTCATTATTACATTTTTCCAACTGAAAACAACCAACTTTATTTTTGTGAGAGAAGTATTGTTAGATACTAAAGTCTATACCTATTTGTAAAATTAGGTAATTTACGTAAATTTCGGTGGGAAGTATTCAAATATTATTTACGTAAATGTCAGATTTGGCATATGACTGCTAGCGCCTCAGCGTTTAAAATAGGAAGTATTCTGCGGCTTATCGAAGATAGGTAGATTAAGCCCGCTTAATTGGAGCGAGGAATGTATTCCAGCAAGTTCGCGGCAATGGAATCACTAGATTTGTGAATATCATTTAAGAACGAAGGAGAGGACTTCTCGGGAGAGGGAACGAGTGAGGGGAAAGGCGGGGAGATTGTAAGGGGAACGCAGGAGAAGAAGATGGGAACGTCGAAAGAGAAGTTTGCGGGACGGGGAACACGGGAGAGGAGGAAGGCGGGGATGGTAGAAGGGGAAAGCGGAGTGGAAGGGGATGGGAAGAGACATATTAGGGGTGACGGAGGGGGAGGGTAGGGATTGCAAATGAGAAATAGAAAAGGTATAAGAAAGCAGGGGGTAACATTTTGAAAATCCATGCTTCTCACACTGACAGTTGTATGTGGCCTGCTCAAGGGTCGGAAAACCTTCTGATTTATTCGTGTACGCACCAAACGGAAGACAAAACAAATATTGTGTTTCCAAAAGGACTTTATTAAAACACAAACACTTTGAATAGCATTAGAACGTATGATGGGTACCTACTCCCTAAAAATAAATAAGTTGACATTTAAAAAAAATTATAGCTATGTTATAATTTTTTTAATATCAATTTAATAATAGGTATGTGATAATATTTTACGGATCATTTTAATACGTAATATTATATAAGCATCTGCAATCTCAAATAATCTAAATCCACCACTGATTATGACTCCATAAAGAGTAAAGAATTATCCGATAACTCACGCCACGGCATGTTTTATAAAATCAACATCATTTGAATATCACACTGTTATAATTACAAAAACACCCATCAGCCAATATACGCTACAGACTAATGTTAGAGTCTGATGTTAGACTAGTTGAAGCGTGGTATCTGCCTACTTACTTTATTGATTTTCCGGTTTTCCTTGCAATCAACTTATGTCAGGAAGCCAAATAAAATGTTGTTAGTGCTTTCATGAATTATAGAGTTTACTAGTTACTAGATATCAAAGTTTAACGGAGCTTTGCAATTTAACGGTGCAATGAATAACATGACTTTCGAGAAGATTAATTTATTGGCGTTGTTATTTATTTATTTACAGTATTTTTACAGATGTTTTCACTGAGATGAGAACAATCCAGTTATAAAAACTTAGTTAATACAACAATAGGTTTACAATTTCATAAATCTAATCAGACATATTATACATTTGTAAATCTTGAAATGGTTTCCAAATAAATATTAATTAACAAAACAATTAGAAACAAAAAATTATAAAAACACGAAGTTCACTAAAATTTCAAATAACACAAAGAGAGGCAAGAGACACAATAGACGCAAGAGACACAAGAGACACAAGAGACACAAGATACACAAGAGACACAAGGGACGAAAGAGACACAAGAGACACAAGGGACGAAAGAGTCACAAGAGACACAACACACACAAGAGACACATGAGACACAAGAGACACAAGAGTCACAAGTGACACAAGAGACACAAGAGACACAAGACACACGAGAGACACGAGAGACACGAGAGACACGAGAGACACGAGAGACACGAGAGACACGAGAGACACAAGAGACATAAGAGACACAAGAGAAACAAGAGAAACAAGAGACACAGGAGACACAAAAGACACAAGAGACACAAGAGACATAATTAGAGATTCAAATGATACATAATATAATGAGCATAACATATTTTTTAGCAACCGCAGAACATTTTTCTGAATCCATATATGTAGATTATCGGCGAAAATATCTACTTCAGCACACTCTATCTTATTATATAGTCGACATATTTGGGTCAGAGGGCTAAAATATGCGATATTATTTTCAATTGTATTCAGGTGAAACATATTATGGCGTCTTAAACATAGGGAATTGGGAAAATTTATTTAAATATTGCTAAAACATAATGTAGTATCAAGATGGCCGGGAATTATTTTATGTAAACGTATTAGATCAGTCAATTGCCGTCTAATTTTGAGTGTATTCATTTTGAAGTATTAGAGTCAAGTATTGATAGATAATATGTTAGTAAGATGATGATGTGGACCTATACATTAGATAAAAGACAATAAACACAATCATGATATCTAGGGCAGACTAAGCGTTTGTCTTGTTATATTACGATGTAATCACGTGTAATAAATAAATAATAATTTTTGGATTTATTAGTCCTATTAAGTGTTTAAAGAAATAGTACCTACAAAGATAAGATGTGAGACACGTAAAATGCATTAGATCAAATACAATACAGATGACTTCAATTTATTATTATTGCCCACTCCGGGATTCGATTGCGAGTCAAGAGCCTTACCCCTAGACTACGCCGGCCGTCAACTTACCAATAATTGCGAACTTACCAAATATAAAAAAGTCCATAAAAGAGTATTTCTCTGATGTTTCGTGAATAATGTTGTTTCTATTGTTAATATTCATAATTCGGTTATGATCTGATTTGTATGTACAACCTGTCTATTTATGGTTACCGATGTATTGATAATTTTTTGTTTTATGTAATTTCTCGTTTTATATAATTTTTTGTTTTATGTAATTTTTTGTTTCATATTACTTTCTTATAAATTTAATTATTTCTTATTAAATGTATAGTCACACGGAGGAAATCCGTAATTGGTTTAATTTTGGCTATATTAATCATGTACAAACTGAAAAAATGTAAACGAAGAAGAAAAATAATTTTCCGAAATAAAAAATATATATATATATCAAATCCACCATAAAATGGTGACCCCGACCAATATTAAACAAACTTGCAAGTAACACAGCGTTCCTTATGCTTAGAATACACCATCTCTTTTTTCAGCCCGATTCCAATTAGAGACCAAAGTAAAAATTTTTAGCTTTACCCGATCGCTATTATATCTCAATTTTCATTTGTCATCACTGCAAACATCACATGAACTATGCTGATTGCTGTGATACCAACTGAAATCGTAAATATGAAAATAGACTGTCAGTCCAGCCGTTCTTGGATTATAAATAGTGTAACTAACCCCACTTTTATTTAATTTTTTTATTTAACGACAATATAAGATAAGGTATAATTACAAAATAAGTAAAAATACAAAGTTAAGTGGTTTGTTTACAGTCCTCCTTACTAGGTATTCCTGTTCCGAGGCGGACTGTATGTTGCTGAATGGGTGCTGATCTTTATTTCCTCATCTTCTAGTTTCTTGATTTTCACAAAATAAACAATAAATAAAATAAAAGTATTTATGTTTGTTGTCTGCAGGTTACATTGGGGTGACTTCATAGTTTTAATGATTTCCTCATCTTCCTGTTTACTTAACCATAATTCGATATTTTTTTAAAACTTTTGTATCTCCATGGTGATCTTAATTTCAATTGGAAGGGCATTATATAATTTTTTAGCATGGAAATTATGGTTTTTCTGGCCAAAAGATGTATTTAATTGCGGGATGTTCAGTAGTTTTGAGGATTTCGACCTTCTAGTGTATGTGTGTTGGTCAGCAGGGTATTCATATTTTTCTTTAAATTTGAGTAGTGCATTTTTTTTAAATAATTTAATAATGCTGAACACATTAAAGTTTTTAAAAATTTCTTTTGATGGAGTTTTTATGGGTACTTTTATGATTGTTTTTTATTATTGCCTTTTGCGTTTTAGCTAACTGCTTCATGTGAATATTTGAGGCAGTTCCCCCGTCCTATAACCCCATATTCTATGCGTAATTGGCAAATAGCATAGTAGACTTTATATACATAGATCATTTTTATTAAGTATAATGCGTATGTTTCTAAAGTAGTATATGAGCTTTGTAAGTTTCTTTATGATGCTATTTATGTGGGAATCCCATCGAAGATTTTTATCGATTTCAATGCCGAGATTTTTTATGTTTTTAGAATGTGTTATGGTGGGGCAGTGGCATGATTGGGTTAAGTTTTTTCCTTGACAATCGTGTGATTTAAGAGCGTAATCCTCAGCTGGTTGACCTCTGGCTGTTATAGAAAAAGTTAAATATTTATTTTTGTCATCATTAAGTGTAAGCGAGTTTTGCTTTATAAGCCATTTTTGCAGAAGTACAAGCCCGTGTTCAGCATCTTTGAAAGTGGTTAACCAATCACTTTCACAAAATAAAATGACAGCGTCATCGGCAAAACTAATGTTTTTTCCTTTGGTGTGTAGGTTGCAGATATCATTTATATATATAAAAAATAATAAAGGTCCTAAGACACTTCCTTGCGGTACACCGTAATTGATTGGGAGAGGCTTACTTTTACGCTTTTCAATTTTAACACTCTGTGAACGTTCTGACATGTAGCTTATTATCAGATTTAAAGTTGTGTTTGAAATCCCAATTTTTTAAAGTTTCTTGAAAAGGATTTTATGGTCTATCGTATCAAAGGCCTTTTGCAGGTCTATAAAAATTGAAAAAGATTTATTTCCCTTGTCTAAGCTTTTTTTGATTGTATTTATGATATCGTCTATGGCATCGGAAGTACTCTAGTTTTGTCTAAAGCCGTAGGTACTGGGATTTTGAAATTAGGTTATTTTCTTCTAGGTACATCATAAGTTGTTTTTTTAGTACTTTTTCCAACATTTTAGAAAATTTACTTAGAAGGCTTATCGGTCGATAGTTATTGATATCATTTTTACATCCTTGTTTATATATAGGTATAACAGTGGCTTCTTTAAGGGACATGGGAAATGTACTTTTAGTTTTAGATAGATTGATAAGGAGTGTCAGTGGGAAAGTAATTTCTTCACTGAGATGTTTTATTGCATTTGTTGAGATTACTTCATCGCCTGAAGAAACATTTGGTTTTAAGGAAGTAATTATATTTTTGATTTCGTCAACGGTTATTTGTTTAAAATTAAGTTCCCTTTCAAGATTGCGAGCTTCATTTGGTTCACCTGCATCATTAACACACAGTGTTATTTGTTTTGCTAAGTTTGATCCAATATTTGTAAAAAAGTAATTAACGTGGTCTAGAATTTTGTCAGGGTTTTCGGCATATAGAGTCGAAACCTTGTTTATGTTCAGTTCATCTATCTTAGATGTACTACTGGTGGATTTAGAATTGGTCACTTCATTTATAATTTGCCACATTTTTCTGAGATTATCATTACTTTCGTCTATTTTATTTTTATAGTAGGATTCTTTTGTGGTGTTTATGATATTCTTACAAATGTTTCTGTATCTTTTGTAGTATCGTAGCTTGTGTATATCATAAGGATTTTGTTTAAGTTTTTTTTTAATGTAATTCGTCTCTTTTTCGTATACAGTTTATAATATTTTGTGAGATCCAAGGCTTAATGTGTATATTCTTATGTGAATTTTTCTTCACAGTTTTTTTGGTATAGGACACTATGTTATGTTGGATTATATCAATGAAGTTTTTGTTTTATATTTTAAGATAACAAACCCCCCATGAGTCTTTTTCTAATTGTGATTATACTTGGTGCGTTATGTGGTTAACATTTTCTAACGTGGGACAATTACATTTATCATTCGGGTGATCATTTGAGCTTTGAATTTTCCAGTTTTGGTTTGTTTCTGAATTTTTGTGTATCATTTTAAATGGTGAATTTGGTCTGCCAAATGATTAACGTTTGCTACCTTTATCTTATTTCTACTCTACTCGTCAATCGTTTTATCTCGGAAGGAAACATCTATCGTCACACATGAATCTATCTATTAATAAAGAGTAAATCATACAAAGGTGTGGTTGCCTTTTTTGTCACAACGCTGTTTATGGTAGTCCACGTTTGTCCTTCGAACGTGATTAAACGTAGCAAGCACCTATCTACATATTTATGGAATAGGTAATTACTAGGTACTACACGCATCAACGGTAATATTTTTATCGCTTGACTATGATACAAGATCTAGGAGTTATTTTCAACAGTAAAAAAACACTTTAGCATCATATACATGATTTAGCAGATCATATAAACTGATGTGCTTTGCCCTTCAAAATTCTCACTAATTCCGTTCAGTATATTCATCGTGCGATAAGGAATATGGATGTCATTAATTTTTAATCAATCTAAAATAGTCCGGTAAGCGATTTTAAAAGTTTGAACGTCAGGACAGTTTTATTTCAGCGATTAGTTTGTAGCGATCAAAAATCAATACGTAAATTAAAACAGTGTAATCGTGAATTGAAAATGTGGTCCAAAATTGGACCACATTTTCTTACCATTCGTAAAACATTTATTGTAATTATTTAAAACATTTACTTAGCCAGCCATTTATTTTATTTTAAAACGAAACTATTGAAATGCTTTATCTATTATGACCATAGATATCGCAAATCCGAACTTTGTAGACTATTTTAGAACGATGTTAAAGATAAATTTTAAAAATATTTTTTTTCCGCCGATTTTTGATCAGCTGTTTACAGTTAAAATTAGGTAATTTTTTCATAGATATGCACCTTTCATTATCAAGTATACCGCAAACAACATATAGATATTGTATAAAATATTCTATGTTGACTCGAATAAGTACCCTCATGGCAGTTTCAAAGTAAGAAACGCGCGATTATAAACACTACAATTTTTTATAAATCCTACAAATATGAGATAAACGGTAAAATATAGATTAATTCATTGCATCTACAGAATTATTATAAGTTTTTATGTCTTAACGTTAAAATTCGGCGGTATGATTTTTTTAATGTTGGCGAAAAATTAAAAAAAAATGATCTGGGAAGTCTCAAGCAATCGGGGTAAATTTCGATCTCCTGGTAAGTATATTATTATGTTCCGATGACCATGACAGTAGAGAGCATAGCAATACTAAGGTCATAGACAATTCGTGTAATATTGGTGATATCCAGGCTTCGATTTATGTAGAGATTACGCTGCGTCTAAACAGGTATCTGAAACGAATTGAACCACACATTATTGGAAAGGAACGAAGCAAGCTGCGTTTGCGGTCGCTTCGTTCCTTTCCCATAATTCTTGGCTCGGTTCACTTCTCGGTTAACAAATGTATAAGTTGACTTATGTTCCAAGCTGCGCTAAGCTCGACATTCCAATCAAGAAGAGTTTAAAATCAATTGTTATGTCTGGCCTATGTTTTGAGGAATATCATTGTTTTGAGATGGTGGCTACAGATTTTGGTAATTTAAAAAAATCTTTGAGCTTCAATTCTAAAATAACGGTTTAAAACAAAATCAGGCATGGCCGATTATTTATTCGTTGGTTAGTTTGGGGTTTCCTGCATTCATTCTTATTATCTCTCATCTCTTTCCAATCATTATAACTCATTCACTTTCTCTAAATGATCATCGTTCACAATTATATTGCACAATAATTTCACAATGTTTGTAGTCACACAAAAAAATTTAAAAAAATAAATTTATAACTTACTTGAAATTCTATGGGCAGGTCGTTTATGGTAACCACATCATCCTTGTCGGTCATTATGGAAATATTTATTTGAAAATATTTTTATCACAATATTATTTTCACTTCACCGAGTCATTACACAGTTTTACATTTAAAAAAATGTTTTTTTCACTTTACACTTTTATTATTTATTGTTTATTATCTCTGCATTTGATTGCTCAAAAAATAATCTGATTAAATTTAAACGTAGGCATGTGGTGAAAAAAAACCTATTTAACTTTTTACGAACTATCAAGTCTTTTTTCACTCTATTCTGTTGTCATTGATTTGGTCACACATACCTACATTTTTTTTTTAAATCTACCCTCTTTTTAAATGGTATAATAGTGGGACATGAAACTGTCAGATGAAGGATTAAAGAGACTGAATGAGATTCCTGAGGTGAAGTCAGCGTTTCTTGTTAAAAATTTAGTTTAGAAGTTTATGTCAAACCACTTTTTTAGTTCATTGATATCTGTTTTGGTTATGCTATTTATTTCCATCCATTTATTAGCTCTCAGTGGCAGCACTGTGTCGTCTGCGTAGGAGATAATTTATCCATATTTAAAGACTTTAAATACATAGTTGACTCTGTCATTTATTCCATTTGATTCTGATTGATTTGTTAGTTTGTTTTATTTATTTATTTATTGTAAGAAACAAACAGCAATTTTTATACAAGATGAATAATACAAGAGGTTAAACATGAGGTAAGCCAAAACAGCTTATTTTGGTTATGATATAATATAAAATTTTGTAATTGGTTGAAACCATTAAATGAAAATGAAAATAACAAAGAAAAAAAATATATATAAGTATATTGGAAGGAATAAGGAATAGGAAAAGGCAAGAGGCAGAGATGGGATGGGGATAGGAGATGCTCATGCTGTACCTTTTCTATAGTTGTGCGTTAATCTAATTAACATTTGTGGTCGTACGCTTGACTTCGTTTCGGTATTTCACAAGAGTACTATTAAGAATATCGATATTGTTAAATTGCGTGTTATATTACGCACATATACGGGGGATTGGAGAATTTTTTCTAAGGTTGGTTCTGCACGCGGGCAGATGAAAAAAATGGTTTAGTCTGGTTGGCCTTGTAGGTATGTGAATTTTTAAATAATTTACGAGAGAGTCCAGGCCGTTATTAAGAATTTTGTATAAAAATATTTGATCAGATATTAATCTTCGTGTTTGAAGTGGAGTAAAGTTGTGAAATTTTAAGGATTCGGTGTTATTTGGAAAGAGTAATTTAAATTTATAATTTATGTGTTTAAAAAATTTGTTTTGCACACTTTCGATTCTGTCTATATGGCATTGATAGAACGGTGCCCAAATTAGTGTGCAGTATTCAATACAACATGACATGTATACAATCGAAGTTTTTTTAAGTCCATAAATATTCCTAAACATTTTTCATTAGAATCTAGGCCGACGTATGTGTAGGTAATTCGTTAATTTAGCGAGAGCATCTTGAGTGCTTGTATTTTTTTAAACCAAATTGATTAGAATTTATTATTTGTTTTTCTAAAAATGTCTAGAATTGTTTTATACGCTTTAAAAAAAAACCGCTTTTCAATATTTCGTAATAATGTAGGTATTGGGCATAATACTTTTGTGGGTCTTTACGGCATTCAATTTTATGGATAGAAATTATGATATTTTTTAATAGTTATTTGGGAACATATCACGTAATAGGTTAATTATGTATGTTATTGGGTTCACTGGGCATTTTAAATTTATTGATTAAAAAGTTCTCTCCTCCCACTTTTTCAACCGCCTAATAATTGGCTTAGAATTTTTTTATCTTTTTTCCAATATTACAACTGCTGAGAACTTGTGGAACTATGTCATTCCCAATTTGGGTATGTTGTGAGGCTTAAAGGGTGTGAGCAGATGTAGAGGTGAAAAATAAAGTTTGGGAAGTGCCTGGCAATTCAGATCTGGAACCTGAACACAGCGCCCAACTGTAGCGCCCTTGAGGTGATTTTTCACGAAAACGGCGCTATATAAATTAGCCAAATATTATTATTATTATTAATTAAATTCAACAATTCAAGCAAAGTTTCGTTTCTGATTGGCAGACTTTACAGAACTCTACTGAGAGAATCCATGATTGGGTAAAGATTATTTTATCAAATATGAATCGCTGGACTTTCTTAATCGCATTTTTGAATATTACAGTAATTACCTACCTTAAATAAGTTTAAAAAACGACTAGTCGTTGAGATAGTGACGTTTCTTTGAACAAAGGGCACAATTCCTTAAGTGGAATTATTTTGTTTTTTATACATGGTTCATGATTATTATACTAATAGGTACATAAATACCCACCTACTTACAAATCTTGGGATTTCGGAGGAATTTTTAATTTCGATTTATTAAATAAGAGAAAATTATAAACATACTTTTTCACAGAATTATTAGTGTAGCCACGAATCACACAGAAATAAACAAATGAGTGTGTGTTGTTTACAAAAATTAATAATACTATTTATTATTGATTTAAAAATGTTCCAGGAAAAATAAGAGTTGACAATGGAGAGTTTTCTTTGTACTATCACGTTTATTTCTCACGTAAAATTGCACAATCGTCCAGTAGGTCAGGCACATGGTTCATTACTACCACGACAGTTTTTCATTGTTCAGTATCGCCCTTGCCGACCTTCGAAACGTTCGAACAATGACAATACCCCACACAAACAAGATGTACAATCATGCCACTGAGAGCTCTGTTGTTACCTCTCTTTCTAATCTGTTACATGTAGGTACAATCATGATGCGATGACGGAATTACACCACTTAGAGAAATCTACATCACATAGGAAAATTGTTATCACATAAAGATAACTGCATTACATAGACACATCGACATCACATCGAGAAATCTATATCACATAGAGACATTCATATCACGTAAAAAAATCTACGTTACATAGGAAAATCTACATCACGTAGAGACATCTCGTCACATAGAGAAATCTACATCACATAGAGGAAACTTCATCAAACAGAGATATCTGCTTCCAATAGAGAAATCTACATCACGTAGAAAAAATTAAACCACATAGAGAAATTTATATCAAGTAGAGAAATCTACATCATATAGAGAGTAATACATCACGTAGAGACATCTACATCACTTAGGAAAATATACATCACGTAGCAAAATCTAAGTCACATAGAGAAATCTACATCACATAGAGAAATGTACATCACGAAGAGACATCTACATCACATAGAGACATCTACATCACATAGAGAAATCTACATCACTTAAGGAAATATACATCACATTGAAAAATCTACATCACTTGGAGACATCTAAAAATCTACATCACATAGAGAAATCTACATCACTTAGGGAAATCTACATCACAATGAAAAATCTAAGTCACATGCAGAAATCTACAGCATATGGGGATATCTATATCACATAGAGAAATCTACATCACAAAGAGAACCAAAAAAACTTATTATTTTTCGATCAATGCATAGGATTTTATCTATTTTAACCTATTTGTGGTATTTAAAGGTTTAAAAACCTTTTGGAACCAATAAACAGCTGATAGAAAACACGCAGTGACGGCCTACGTAGTCGAGGGAAAAGGCTCTTGACTCGCTACCCGAAGGTCGCGGGATCGAATTCCGGCGTGCGCAAATAAATTTAATTTGATTATTTGTTTCATTTCACAATTAAATCATTAAAAATAATATATAGAAAGTATATTTGCGGATGGGGTGGAAGATACTCTCAGTACCGCCCTGGAGACCACCATTCCGAATTGAAACTATGGTTGAAATAGATTTAGCCGTGTTTGGTGCATTTACTCAAAAAAGAAAGCTCACACAAAAACAAAGTTTTACCAAAAAATCTAATCCAAATTAATGTGATGCAAATTCAACAGTTTACTGCTTGTACGCAAGTCTTCTTACTATTGTCTTTTACATGGACACAAATGTATAGTTTTTATTTTTAACTTTATGATTAAAATCTCAAATTATAATATTTAATTAAAAGAAGACAATATTAGCGAAACTCACTGAGTTGGTATGGTTATGGTTTGAAAAACAGTACTAAACCTGCTTAATTTACAGATAAAATAATAATTTATTAATTTAATTACATGTAACAGTTTGGTAAGTTAGTCACCGTTTGAACCTGAGGATGTAACTTCGTGCATATTTACCAGAAAAATATAAAAAAAGTAAACTTAATGCGCCGCACAAGTTGGATCGAAAAACTGGATATAAGTTACATTTATTGGACTCTACACGGCAAGGCAATCAAACGGGAGATAACACTATCTGATAAAGAGGCAGGAACTCGGATTATGTGACTGTAGTGGATGCAGATACTATCAGTATTGCTCTGGCGAATGATCAGAATTGTTCAAAATCTAGTTGACTTCCTTGAATCTTGAAGGCATTCATTTCTCCCAAGCGATTCTCTCACATTCAGAATTGGAACGATACTTGAAATAGTGTTAACGGTGTTTGGTGACCATATCTGAATACCTAGGTACTTTGCAACCTTCCTCCTCTCATCTCCTTTAATCAGCTGTTAACGGTTAAAATTGAGTCATTTTCCACAAATATACCACAGACAACAAACAGAAATCGAAAATATTCTATGTTGACTCGAATAAGTACCCCTCACGACAGTTTCAAAGTAACCACACGCAGGATTCGCGCGGTTATAAACTTTACGATTTTTTTAATTCTCTTTTTATAAATCCTACAAATATGAAATAAAAAGTAAAATACAGAATAATTCATTGGCTATACAGCACTATAATAAGTTTTTACGTTAAAATTCGAATGTATGATTTTTTAAATGTTGGCGAAAAATTTTAAAAATGATTTTCTGGGAAATCACGAGCAATCTAAGAAAAGTTATTTTTTTCGCTGATCGCTCCAGTGGTTGAGAAAACAATTTCCCTCAAGGCCTATTTCATCTTTGGGGATGCTTTGGGGGGGTCTTTTTAGGGAAAGGAAAGAGAGGAAGTTTTGGGAAGGAAAAGGTATGAGCGGTGGGTAGGAATCCTCTGGGGGTCAGTGGGTCCAGGAGTGACGAACGCTTATCAATTCAATGCAAGTAGGTTATCTAATAAATGGTTCCCGGGACGGTGGTACCCATACACGCCTCCCAAATTTAATGTCAACTAAGCAAAAAAAAATGTTTTTACATACCGTGTCGTACGGTATCTAATGAAATATTTTCTGAAATTCTTTCCTCATTGATATTTTTGAACAGTCATAGATTACAGTTTGTTTCATGGTAGGTATATCACAACTAGAAATTAATAATAACAGGTGACTGATAATGACGGCAGAAAAGCTATTAAAAACAACTGTTCTGAACAGTCTATAATTTGTTTGTCAAAACAATAAAAACCGAAACTTAAGTACACATCGCTGATTAGAATCACATTTCATCTTCAACTTCACGAACTTTCTAGTGTCCAGCTTTGGGTATACACATCTCAGAATTTATTTTATTTTATTAAGTTACTAGCGAGTACCCGGCATGCGTTGCAACGCCACATAAAGAAATACATTGTTTTTCCCTGTACTTCTCCATGCAATTTCTTTTTTAATTTGTGTGGCGGATATGGGTACCGCCGTCCCGGGAAACTTGGATAGCCAAAACCTCTGCCATAGGTCACCCCAAGTGGTTCGCTTCGTTTGGTGACTTAGCCGGGGTGCCCGGGTTCATGGGGGTGAGGTTTGTGTGGGATTGGCGGCGGACGCGTCTGCCAACCAGCTGCATGGCAGGCCGGATTTGGAGAGAGTGGTTGAGGGAGTCCCTTTGACTTCTCCAGCCGTACTCTCTCGGAACATCACCTTGCACCGCAATGAGAGGGATGGATTCATACGAACGTCACTTCTAGACACACTGACCCCCAGATTCCTACCCCCCTTCTACCCTTTTCCTACCCAGAACTTCCTTTACTAAAAAGATCATCCAAGATGACATGGCCCTGAGGGGAATTATTTTTCTCAGGGTTTCCTGTGTAATAAAAGCTTTTCCTTTGCCTCATGCATTTCCCTTCCACCCTCCCGCGTTCCCTATCCCGCAAACCCCTCCTTTGTTCCCCTCCCTCCTCCCGGATTCCCCTTCTCTCCCTCCTTCCTTTCCTGCGGCTAAATTATATGAAATGCACACTTTTTTCAAACAATTCGTGCGCAATTTATAGTAATTTTTATACTAGCCAGAGTTCACTATTATACACATAGAAACCTTCGTGGGTTGCACAAAAGAACTCACCAAAGTTTCATCGCAATCGGAAGAATGGTATAGGAAATAACGAGAAAAACATATAAGAAATACTGTCTCATCTCGAATCCTTGATGTGACCGTATCTTTTTCTGATTTTTCTGTTTTAGATTTTGTGCGGTGCTTCGGAGCCTCCCCACTATTACTACTTTAGTTTTCTGAAGGTTTGACTTCAACCTCGTACTCCAAACTATATATTTTTTTCAAATTCGAAATTATATCTAATATCCCGTGATTTTTCACGGTTCTACGCTAGTTATAATTACAATATTACAAAGGCAACTCCGTTATCAAGAGAACTGTGCATCGAATTTTATGATAAGAAATCCGTCAGATAAGAGGTCGTAAAATATTTTATAGCGTTCTGCTTGTTTAGCGTTATTACAAAAAATATATTTTATTACGTAGAAACTTGTGAGTTCGGATTTAGTGGATTTCCAATGATTTCCGGAAACCCATTGTTTTAAAACATTACTTGGATTCGTAATACTGATGTATTAGGAATATTATGTTATGTTTATTTTAATTTTATTTGTTTATTAACCAGAAAGAGTTAATCGTTTTAGGAGTTACTCGTCAGCTGATTCTCTGAAATTATAATTATTGTAAAATTATAATTTTGTTGCATACTGCTTTCTAACCCCGTATGCATGGACATTGGAGGGTCTCTTCTCGTTCAATAAAAAGTAGAGTCTTGACGTGTGCGGTGAAGGAGAAAACCATATGTTTCCTTATAACGCCGTTGGGAAAGTGATGGGGTCCCCTCCAATGTGCAAAATTTACCAACTTTAAATTTAAAACTGACTTCCCAAATATCTTCTCCACATATTATAAATTTAAAACTGACTTCCCAAATATCTTCTCCACATATTATAAATTTAAAACTGACTTCCCAAATATCTTCTCCACATATTATAAATTTAAAACTGACTTCCCAAATATCTTCTCCACATATTATAAATTGAAGTCCTCCGCCGCGTCTGTCTATTCGCGATAAACTCAAAAACTACTGAATGGTTTTTCATGCGGTTTTCACCAATAAATAGAGTGATTTATGAGGAAGGTTTAGGTATATAATTTGTCAAGATTTTGTGTAAATTGATTGAAATATATAATATATAAAGGAGAATGTCTGTATGTGGTGGACGAGTGGGCTGGCAAGCGGGCGGTGTGGATTTGATTAGTATCTATAGTGTATGCTTTAGTTATAAAGGTTGGGTAACCATCCAGTAGATGGGGTGAGTTTGGTTAGTCACAGCAACGCTTGATCTATATAAATAAAAATTAATCGCTGAAATGTATGTACGCGCATAACTTCCGAACGACTGCACCAAATTGGATATTTTTTTATGTTCGTTATAGTCAGGACAAGGTTTGTATAAAACTACTGGTGAGCTCTGGCATTATGAAATTTGTATAAAAAAATGCAATTGCCACTGAATGTACCGGGAATGAATGTATGGAATGCGGGAGGAGGAGGGGATCCCTGGTAACGGGTTCGCGGGAGGTAGGGGAGGGGAAAATTCTTAAAATTGAGATAAAAGATCGATAAAAATAACAAAATTTAAAAATATGTCAATTGGTCAGACACCATTCCTGGTAAGTTTAGAGTATCTGAATTTGAGTCCCTGTTGCTACCGTTACCTTTTTATTTTCTTTGTTTTTATCTTTCATGTTTTCATTGAGTGCTGTTGATAACATTATCCATCTTAAATGACAACTACATTTTTATATTAATTATTCGTGATTGGACAATTGAATAAAACATATAATTTTATATTTTACATATAAATGGGTTTCGTGACCTCGCTTTTCCACGATGACAATGGAACATAACATTAATTAATTGCTGGAGATCTACTTAAGCAAAATAATTGCTGTCACTCTGCAATCTTACAAAACATAATTACGTTTTTTTCCTGGTAGAATGTCTTGACAATTTTGTTAATCGTGGAACTCTGTAGCACAGTCGGGTAAAAATATATTTTTTAAATTTGTACGTATCATGCAAAAAATTCTTATTTGTAAGCTTTTGTTAAGGTCATTTAAAAAAAATCAAGCCCCAACCACTCGAGCGACATCGCGATCTTTAACTTTTTCCTCCGATTGCTCTTGATTTTTTGGTGACCATTTTGAATATTATCCGCATGAATGAATGAAATGAATGAATATGAATTTTAATATGGAAAAATTATAAGATTTTTTTTTACAGGTAAAATTTGCCTAAAACTGGCAGCAAAGCAATCCGAGGTATTTTAAATGGTGCCATATTGTGGCAAAAAGCGCTCCAGTGGAAAGAGTCATAAATTCTCCAATCTTTCAAAATAAATATCAACTCTACTTTCGGCATTAATCTTCTCATAAATGTAATACTAACAGTGATGGGGGTAGCCAGTGTAAAATTTTGCAATGTCTGGTGTTTTAAATATACCTATCTAATGTCCTCCGCGTGCAAAGCCGTATCTTCTCAAGCATAAGCAGTGTGTTTATCGGAAGTGACCTGTCAGGTAAGTAGTTTTTCTGTATCTATTTGTAAAAAATAAAATTAAATAGATCCTAAGAATTCATAATAAATTGTATAGGTAGTCCTTGAGGTGATTTTTCACAAAAACGGCGCTCTACAAATTATCTAATTATTATTATTATCAATCTGATGAAAAATCTATATTGTACAATATTTCCACGCAGGAAGCCTTGAGGCTAAAATAATTTCTCTCAGGACCTATGTCATCTTTGGGGATGCTGTGTCTATTTCAACAAAAAATAAGGAAAGAGTGTGCCTGGGTCGTGAAGAGACACATGTTGTAGGAGGGAGGAAATACAGAGACCGCCGAATCATTCCATATCCGAGCTGTTGAACTCAAAAATGAGTCGTAGATCCTTTCTCGTACAACAATTTTTAATTTTAAACTGTGTACAAATGTAGGGTGTGCGTTTGGCGTGTTTCCCGACTATGAACCGGAACCGAAGGAATCAACGACGCCAGATCCTCGCAGCATCTTCCATTGAAAGACCGATAGAAAAAGTTCAGAATTTCCACTGAACACCGAACACCGAACTAGCCGAAAATTTCCAAACCGAACGCATAAAAAATTTTGAGCTCAAAGGTAAATTGATTATTTATCAGAATCCTCCAGTAGATTGGTTTTCTAATTATGATTGTAGATAATATGAATGCATGTAAAATATTTTCATTGTTTATGCAATATTCATTGATGTAGAAATCAATAGATTATTTTTACGATGCCAATCTGTCAAAAAACATGATGAATGACAACACGCACTGAAAATTTCAAGGTTATTTTATTACAGTAATTGCAAACCGGCTTCGCATCGTTTTCATTACTTATTGTTATTGAACAATTGAAAACTATGGTTTAAACTGCTGAATTGGTAATACGCAATAGAATTGTCTTCCATGAACATTTAAATAGAAACTAATGTTGCCACTTTTGGTACTAGCCATTTAGTACGCGCTCTGTCTCTCTTACACTTGCTGGACATCGTTGATAACTATCCCATTTTATTTATTTTATAAAAATAAATATTCATCCTGGACTTGCAGAAAAGTCAATAGATGTCCATATTAAAAATAAAAATTTATAAAATTTATCCAAGACACTATCTAGATAGTATTTAGTTTTGGTTTGAATCTTGCAAACACTCATAAAGATAGCAGTCAATAAAAAAATGTTAGTAGTTTTTAGTCGAAGTATGATACATATATCATTGAAGAAGAAGATAACACTAATAATTTAAACGAAAATATGAAAGAGAACTAGAAACAGAAAAATAGAAAAAGATAATCGTCGCAACTGGGACTCAAACCCAGAACCTCTCGACTATCCGGGACGTGCGCTTTTATCAATTCAGCCATTGTCACCTTCTACGAAATCTTCATAATTATCAATCTCATATTTTCAAATTTAAGAATTAACAATATTATTTTCAACTAATTTTTCCATATCTTAGGCAACTACCTTTTTCATTGGACACAGTCGTTCTAAGAACTGGTTTGAAACCTAGATAGCGTCTCTGATAAATATATTTTATTTTATTAATCCCACTAATATTATAAAGGCGAAAGTTTGTATGGATCTTGTTACTCTTTCACGCAATAAATACTGAATGGAATTTTAAAATTCTTTCACTAATAGAAAGCTACATTATTTGCAAGTAATATAGACTATATATATTGGTAAGCTCTGGTATTATGAATAAGCTGTGGCGTTATGAAATTTTTTATCATACGTTTTCTGTCCCTAACAAAATCGAGTTATTGCAAACGTCAGATGAAAAGCAAAAAATTGTTGCCTGGGGTGGAGGGGGAGGAGGGTGGAGGGGTTTGGGGGAGGAAGAAAGGGCGGATGGTGGAGGAAGGTGGGGGGAGGCGGTGGAGGGTGGAGGTAGAGGGGGGAGGGAAGAAAGGGCGGGGGTGGGTGGGAGGGGTATGGGAAGGGGAGGGGGATGGGGGGTAGGGGGGGGGTATGGGGAGAGTGGAGTGACGAGTGGGACGGTGGAGGAGGGGCAACCCCCCTAATACCATGCGAGCGAAGCCGGGGGCAAAAGCTAGTATAGAAAATATAAAAATTAGTTGAAAATCATATTATTAATTCTAAAATTTTAAAATACGAGATTCACAATTATACGGTTTCTTAAAAAGGCAATGGCTGAATTGGTAAAAGCGCACGTCCCGGTCAGACGAGAGGTTCTGGGTTCGAGTCCCAGTTGCGAAAGTTATCTTTTGTATTTTCTTTTTCTTTTTTTTTTCATATTTTCGTTTAGATTATTAGTATGATTTTCTACTTCAATTATACATTACATTGATGGAAATAACTTTCAAAAATTATAAAAAGAGAGTTGTTTTAATAAAAATAGCAATTGAATTGATTTCAATTGAATTGAACACGGTAGTCCGTCCCTGTTTACAGAGCAACCAGCGATGCATACACATATATGAAGATTTAAAGATAAGATAAGATTGAGTTGGTAATTATATGAAGCAAACTTAATGCATTCGCAGAATTAATTATCTCATGAAGTGGGATGACGGTGATATGTGACATGGGACATGTGGAACTCTATTCTATATGAAGCTGACGAATTAACTTTTCATGCCACATTATACACTGAATTACAAAGGTATAATGGAAAATGTGAGCATGTGTAGCACATAAAGAACTCATTTATATTGATTTCGAACATTTTTTAGCAAAGAAACTATTTTTTCGATTTTCGACAATTTTAGGGTTAACCCCTCAGAAAAAATTAATTACATTATTGTCAACTTATTATTTTTCTCTAATTTTTTTATTTTTCTGAAATTTGAAAATATGAGATTGACAAATATGATGGCTTTGACAGAAGGTGGCAATAGCGAAATTGGTTAACGCGCTCGTCCCGGTTAGACGGAGAGGTCTGGGTACGAGTCCCAGTGGCGACCATTGTCTTTTTCTGTGTCTTGTTCTCTTTCATATTTTCGTTTAAATTATTATTGTTAACTTATTTTAATATATGATATATTTCACTGATGGGAATAACCTTAAAAAAAGTATAAAAAGAAAGTTTTTCTTATAAAAATTGTTTATAATATGTTTGTCTAATAAAATATGTGATTTTTTTTTTCTTTGTAACTAATTTTAGTTCGAAAAAACGTAGGATGAGCTATTTAAAATAAACTTTTTAAAGTTTGTATTAAAATCACATGCTTATTTACAATAATACATATTTGTAAAAAAGCATTAACTTTGTGGCTCGCCATAATCTTTTAATACATAAAACAAAGTCGGGTTAGTTACACTATTTATAACGCGAGAACGTCTGGGCCGATTTTGATGATCTTTGATTTATTGGATTTGTCTCCGCCCCGGATAACATAATAACTATTAAAACATCACAAAAATTAACGAGAAAAACAGTAAGTTATTAATAAAATTCTTTTCCCCGTACATTTTGTATGGAACGAATTCTCATATTTTGAAAAAGCTGTAGCAATATTGTGATAAGTATAATATTGAACTGTGCGTGAATTCCAAAAATTCAAAAACGTCAAATGTCAATGCACTGATTGTTTTGCATTATTTGTTCTTAATCATATAATTAGAGATGGCAAAATTTCGTTTTAACGAAAAACGCGAAAAAATAGCGAAAAGGCCGTATTTCAGCGAAATTATTCTGTTTAGCGAAATAGGCGTGAATTTCCCGAAAATACCGGGTATTAAAATAATATGTGAGAATTTCAAAAAATCGATATTTATCAGCGGAAATAAGTGATTAAAAATCATCAACTTCAGCTCGCGCTCCCCCGACTGTGTGCGTAAGCTCGGGTTTTCCCTACATCGCACTTCTTCAACGCGCGATGTAGGGAAAACCCTTAGAGCGTATTTCAGAAGTCAAAGAACCATACAAATTGAGAATTGGAGAAGCTGATACAGTAATATTTAGTCCAGTACAACTAAAGAAGAATTGAGAAAAATGCATAAGGAAGGTAGTTTCATGTGAATGTGCAGGGAAAAGTATTATGCCTACTTTATTTCATTTTTGGAAGCCTTTCCTACGATTTTTTATAATTTTGTTACTATTTTATGTGTAAATATTTAATATTTTTGTACTGTAGGCTAAAATTGCTTTTTGAAATTGTTGATTGAACACACAAATTGTGCGACATAAATTACGCCCATTGATGTTAATCGCAATCTGCATTAGTTGTGTTTGTGTTCGACCCGTACTTAGAGTTTCCTTCCTTATTAATTTAATATTAAATTTAATTATTTATGATCTTTCACATGGAAATACTTGCAAATGAAGGTTAAACATATATTTTACCAAAAATACTTAAAATATGCGCTAAAAACATTCAGTAAATACATTTTTTTCTATTTTGCTACAAAACGCTAAATTATGCCTCAAAATGCTATAAAACGCTAAATTTCCAATTGTTAATGCTAAAAAATCTGAAAATTAATGCTAAATTTTGCCATCTCTACATATAATTCTGCCCCTCTTTCTTACACACTAAATGCCAATAGTCGAAAATGAGACAAACGGTGAACGTATGTCTGCAACCCCTCCAAAGGAAAAATTCAATAATTATAATAAATCTCTGAAATGAAACACATTTTTTTTCATTTTAAAATAATTCCTCTCAGGACCTATATCATCTTAGGGGATGCTGTGTGGAGTGTTTTTTAAGGAAGGACAGGATAGGAAGTTCTGGGAAGGAAAAAGGTATGAGGGGTGGGTAGGAATCTGGATGTCAGTGTGTCCGGAAGTGACGGCCGTATGAATCCTACCCTCCAACTGCGGTGCAAGGCAATAGGTCGAGAGAGTCCGGCTGGAAAGTTCAAAAGGCCTCCCTCAACCAGATGTTTTTTTTTTACATTAGCTCCACACAGGAGACCCTGAGGAAAATAATTTCCCTCAGGGCCTAGGTCATTTTTGGGGAAGCTGTGTGAAGGATCTTTTTTAGATAAGGAAGGAGAGAAAGGTCTGGGAAGGAAAAGGGTATGAGGGGTGGGTAGGAATCTTGGGGTCAATGTGTCTAGGAGTGACGGACGTATGAATCCATCCCTCCAACTGCAAGGCGATGGGTCGAGAGAGACCGGCTGGAGAGGTCTAGGTTAGGTCTCCCTCAAACAATCTCTATCAATCCAGCCCATTATGCGGAGGTGGACAAACGCATTGTCCGCCAAGATCTAAACGAACCTAAATGTGTAATCATCACATCATTACAACAAACTAAGACATAATGTCCTGATGATGGACATTGTTGTAATGCAATCCGAAACATTGGCCAAATAACGAGATTGCGCAACGCGGCATAATGCCCCAAAAATAAATCACCGTTTTCGTTTTTGCTGTGAAATATCAAATTATATCTAATGAAACATGTTTTGTTTTATATATGAATATTTGCACCAAGTCCCAATGAGGAAGACACAGTTATGCTGTTCGAAACTTTGGCTAAAAAAGGGGGTATCGCAACACGGCATAACACCCCAAAATTAATCACGATAACATATTTAATTTGTACACCGCATTTTAAATTCAGTACAAAGAGCTTTGGCGATTTATGACAGTTGTAAAAAACTTGAATATCCACAAAGATAAACTGATAATAACACTCACTTCACAATAAACTCACACAACTAAAATGTTATTTAATCAATGACTAGTTGTGTTGGGTAGTGTTTATACCTAGCAACGCCGGGTGTGGGGTATGAGGTGTTCGGTATCGGGTATCGGTCCAACGAGTCGCGGCACTAAGCACTAGGCATTACCACGACACGAGAGCGCTCGGGTGTGACTGCCTACTACCTACTACTGGTACTGCCGAACAGAGAAGCAACGGCGATACTCGAACAGGTGCGTTACCTGCCGGTGTCGGTACAGCGATAATCAACCATTGGATTAATGATATTTTTTCAATATTGAGAAAATTAAGTAGTAATAGAAATTATTTATTTATTGTTTTTTAACAAACAAAATGAATGTCATGGCAATTAGAAGCATTTGAAGTAAACATGTAATTGCTTTATTTTTATATATTTTCTTTCTTTCTTTGTTCTCCATCTGTGTAATTTAAAAAAATGGAGAGTTAACATCTATTCGGTGACCGGCCAACTCAGAATGAAACCAACTCAGAACCACCTCAGAAAGGTCATTAAGAGTGACGATAAAAAAATTGGTAAAATAGGTTAAGTTAGGTTAGTTTTACCGGCTATTTTAAAATATTTTTTTTATAGCTATTTTTGAGGTGGTTCTGAGTTGGTTTCATTCTATGTAGGTATACTGAGTTGGCATGGAACCCATTTTTTCACATCCCAATAGAGGTCGTCCGACGATATCATATTGTGAAAAACGAGGTGCAGAGAACTCAATCTCTATTTCTCGCGAACTGATGGTGTATATATACCTGGGGGATGGTTTTTTTCTACCCGAAGTGTGGGCTGCCTATCGCAAAATGTAGGGCTTTAATACTATATTTTTTTAAATTTTTGTTTATTTTTTTTTATTACTGTAGGTATTATTTTTTGTTTGTTTTTTTTTGATTGAATGAAGAATTTTTTTTGTTTTGTAATACTAATTTTTTTTGTATTTTTGGTTGCATTTTGTATTTTTTATTTGAGTCCACACTTCAAGGGGGGAAGGTAATGGAGATGGGATAGGGGAAGGTCGGATTTTCGTCGGGTCTTAGGCGCTCGAGACAAGCTATACTGGGGTTTAAGTGTATAGGAAGTTTTGCATAGAATGTTTTGGCTAATTCTACCATGTGTTTTTTCAGGGGTGGGATATTTGTGTCGGAGTTGATAATTGAGTTTCGGACAAACCAGGGGCTTTTTGTGTAATTTCTAAGAGTGGCATTTTGGAAAGATTCGAGACGTTTTGTGTTACCTATGGCCCAAATGGGTGAGGCATAGGTGATGGTAGGACGGATTTGTGTTTTGTATACTAGAAGTTTGTTTTGAATTGATGTCTTCATCACGTGATGCTTTTTAGCAACTTTTTGACCTGGTGATATGTGGTGAGGTTTTAGGCTAACCTCCCCCCCCTCCCCCACTTTGGAGCCTCACGTGGTTAATGGACGACCCCATAGCAATTTCATTAATGTAATAATTTGACACTCTGCAAATGTTGCTAACAATAAATAAATTGCTTTTCGAGAAAGTTTTAATAGGGTTCGTCTGTGTTAGTAATTTAGTTAATAATTTCACAAAACACATTTAAGAAGACATATCATAAAATTAAGAATCGTAGTTATCAATTTGGGAGGCGGGATTTTGTTACATTTAGCAGCCTTCACACAGGAGGCTTTAAAGAAAATAATTTCCTTCAGGGCCTATGTAATCTTAGGGGATGCTGTGTGGAGGGTCATTTTAAGGAAGGCAAGGCTAGAACGTTCTGGGGAGGAAAAAGGTATGAGGGGTGGGTATGTATGAATCCATCTCTCTTACTGCGGTGTAAGGCGATGGGTTAAGAGAGTCCGGTTGGAGAGATCAAAAGGTCTTCCTCACCCAGTATCTCGCGATCTGGCCCGCCACGCAGCAGGTGGGCAGACGTATCCGCCGTCAAAACCGAGACAAAACTTACCCCATGAACCTGGGCACCCCTGCTAAGTCACCAAACGTAACGAACCACTTGGGAAGATCTATGGCAGAGATGTTGATTATCCAATAAATGGTTCGCGGGGCGAGGGTACCCATACCCGTCCCCCAAATTGAGGTATGGGAAGATAAGTACTGCCGCCCCGGGAACCATTAATTGGATAACCAACACCTCTGCCATAGGTCACCCCGAGTGGATCAGTGCGTTTCATGGGGTGGGGTTTGCCTCGGTATTGATCTACTGCATGACGGGCCGGATTGGGAGAGACTGGTTGAGGGGGACCTAACCTAGACCTCTCCAACAGAAATCTCTCGACCCATCGAATTGCTCCGCAGTGGGACGGATGGATTCATACATCCGTAACCCTAGATTCCTTACCACCCTTAATATCTTTTTCCTACTCAGAACTTCCTCCCCTTCCTTTCCATAAAAGACCCTCCACACGCAAAGCATCCTTAAAGATAGCATAGGCCCTGAGGGATTTTTTTTCTCAGGCCATTATATGTGGAGCTAATGTAAATGGGGCCTCAGCACGGATAATGGGCGCCTCAGCACGGGTAAACAACCTAGTGACGCCAAAATTACTGGATTGTACTATGAAATATAAAATATTGTATCAACAAACAAAAAAAAAACTTTATTCATCTAATTTCACCGTTATTGATAGATCCTTTGCAATAATTTATTAAATTGAAAATGTTGTCGATCCCTGGGTACAATCGTAGCAGGTGGACTTTATCAGGGTTGGCACTGGCTATCTCGTATACATATATTATTATATAAATATAATATGCAATGTTTTATTTTCTTTATCAACACTTCAATTTATTAATTATCATTTTTATCAATGCCATATTATGTACATTATATCCAAGTACATTTCCCGCAGTAGATTATTTCTATTATTGTTAAAAACTATTTTAAATATGAATACCGCACAAGAGTCCCAACTGCTCCCCTCTGAAGCCAGTGAGACTACGGCATCCCCAGTTGGAGTATGTTGTGAGGCTGAAGGTAGTGGGGAGGGGAAGGAGATGTAGAAGAGGAAGGTGGGGAAGTATCTGACTATTCAGATCTGGTCACCAAACACGGCTAAAGCAATTTCAAGCAACGTTTCAATCTTTATATTAAATTAAATTTTATTTAGTTATCACGATTGACATATATATAAATTATTATACTCTGAATGATGGTCTTACACCAGGGCTATACTGAGATTATCCTCCATTCTGGATCGTGCCGCGAATATATTATATATTATTTTTAATTAATTAATTGTTAAATAACTCAAATTAATCCAATAAAATTTATTTGCGCTCGCTGGCTTCGAACCCGCGACCTTAAAAAAGATAACATTTACACACAGCAGGTATACCTACAATAAAATAACTAACGAACGTAATATGTATTTTTTTCGTACATTGCTGCAATACAGACGCAAAAAAAAATGTAATAGAAAATCTTAAATGTCCGCGACAAAATATCCCCGACAAAATATCCTACGGACAAAACATCCTCCTCAAAAATATCTACTAAAACCTAACCTAACTTTACAGGATGTCTGTATTATTTTTATCCCATTTTACTATTTTTGAATAATAATTTATTGTCTTTACATGATGTCTGTATGATCTTTTGTTGGATGATGTTTAGACCGTAGGATATGGAACCGTGTCGACTTGCTTTTTTTACATTTTTTGTAATTGCCCTATTTGGGCTGATCCCCATATGCACTATCTGTTTTTTGCATTAGTTCCATACAAGAGGCCCCGAGGAAATTATTTCCAGTCAGGGCCTATGTTATCTTTGGGGATGATGGAGGGTCTTTTTAGTGAAAGGAATGGTAAGAGTATTTTGGGAAATGTGATATAATATATGTGGCCTTCGTGGACGAGGGGCAGGGCCCTCGACCTCGAATCCAGAAGTCACGGGTTCAAATCTCGGCGATTTTGCATAACTGTAGATACTGACAAAAAACGATTTTAGCGGCAAAGCGGAACACCTCTTAGGCTTTGAATTTGAAGGTTGCAAGTTCGAAACCAGACGAAAGCAATAAAAAATAGTATATTTTTGAAATGAGTTTTTCTCAATCAAACGTATTATTTAAAGTTTAATTTTGGAATATTACGCCGTTTTACGCTTCCTCATTCTCTATTCACATCTAACCTGACGATGAACACTATAACGCTGTTCGAAACATTGCTTAAAGCAAGAGAAACACAAAGCGGCATTCCTAATACCCCAAAAGTAAATTAGGATAAGTATATTTTTTACTTCACTTCAAGTGTGAGGTACTTTCGGAATCACGCGATTAAGATACAATCGATTGCATTCTGAAATTAAACGCGCGTAGAGGTCAAATCCAGAGTGGTGGATGATATTCTAAATAAGATATCTAAATCTAAATGTTGCTTAAAATGGCTTTAGCCGTGTTTAGTGATTAGATCTGAAATCCAGGAAGGTTCTTCTCTTTTCCACTCCCTTGAGCATCACAACATCATTTTGGAAGCCATAGTCCCACTGGCTCTGAATAGTTAGGTCTCTTGAGCAGTAACTCTACATTTTTGAAGTGAAAACTTTTTTAGCATCGTTGTGATTTGAAACTTGAAGAAACGAAAAATATCGACACTAAAAAGAGACAAACACATACATCTATAGGATTTAGCCAGCGAAAGAGTGAGATAGTATAATCGTCTCAACTACATGAGAAAGTCTCGTCTTTGGCGGGGCTTAGTAGCCTCTCCACTCTTCTCTACTTAAGTTTTCTGAAGGTTTATTTTCTACTGCATATGAATTCCACGCTGTATTTTTTATATTAAGAGGGTACAACCAAAGAAAACCGGATACATGTCATTTTTAAATCAAATTTTAGACGTATTGACTATTTTCCGCAAAAAATTATAAATTGATTTCGAATGATTGTTATTTTATCTAGTAAACACAGGTTTTTTTTGGAAGAATTCAGCCTAAAATTTCTGGAAACCGGCATCACCATTTATAATTCAATTATTGCTCCACACTTCAACTACTGTTCAAGTATCCTTTTCCTGTGTATTGAAAGAGAACAGAATAAGTTTCAAATTCTCCAAAACAGAGCAATGAGAATAATTCTCCTAAGAAATAGATTTTCAAAAATAAATCAAATGTTAAAGGAACTTAATTGGTTAACAGTGAAACAAATGCTCACATTGAACACGTTGATATTCATTCACAAAATATTAAACAACATGTTACCAAAATACTTCTCAAATAAAATCGTATACAATAAATAAGGACATTCACAGACATTACACAAGGACGTGCAAGGAAATAAGATTAAACAAAAAGGACGAAACGAATACGCAAAACAGTTTGCTATACAAAGGAATTAAGTTATATAACACACTACCAGAAACTCTAAAGTCCTCTCCAATTGAAAAGTTGATGTATTGTAGGAGCTACATAAAACAAGAAAAAATATAGTGAATTTGAAATATTATAATTAATTAGCTGAAATATAAAATATTATAATTAATTAGAAATTTGTAACCTTAAATGTACAAATTACTAAAATAAAATTCAAATAAAAAAAAGTTTTAAATTTCACGAAAAATGTTTAATTTTAGTATAATTAGGTTATACCATAGGTCGTTGGCCGATCTGTTAAATGTTCAAACGAAAAATCTTATTTTACATGACATATTTCATATCATGTAATCATACATTATTGTAAATCAATACGTTATCTAGTTAAAGAATGTTTCAAATTTTTAATTTCAGTTATAATAAAATCATTCAAAAAATTTCCG
Organism: Limnephilus lunatus; assembly: GCA_917563855.2. Lineage (NCBI taxonomy): Eukaryota > Metazoa > Arthropoda > Insecta > Trichoptera > Limnephilidae > Limnephilus > Limnephilus lunatus. The sequence goes on along the minus strand of OU830596.1, from coordinate 2,351,215 downwards.
AACACTTATTTATGACGAAAATTCTTTATTTTGTCTATCTATTTATAGCCTTACAAATTAATATATTTCAAATTTTTTTTGCACATTTATTTTGCTTATACATATTGAAAAATTATAAAAAAAATAATTATAAAAAAGTGCACAATTTTAATAGTTTTACCATCACGCCTTTCGGCATTTTTAGTTGTAGGTATAAATTAAAGCAAATTTGGAATGAAATAAAATCGATATTGAGTTATAATTTAAAAAAGCTGCTACGGAGAATAATTGATGTTTCTCATTGGAACCGCCCTGTAAGATCGTAAGAACATCTTTCGACGAAATATGGATTTTCGGCCGCTTGCTGGTTAAAGGCTCTTTAAGAGACTTTATTTAAAAAATGGTTTGGAAGAAATGGTTCTTCCAACCAATGAACAAAAGAAAGAAAATGAAACGAAAACAAAATAACAAGATGAAAACCACAACAAGACAGTAAAAAGACAAGTAAACAGTACCTAACCAGCAACCAGGCTACCTTTCTTCGATTCGTTCTACCACATAATAACAAGATACCTTTTTTGTAGCAAACGATTTATGTTAGTGCTACTATTTAAGAGGAAACTGGGCGGAGTTTTATCCATGCAAAAGTATTTCCGAATTTCCTCTCGAATTTTGACCCTTGTGCAATTTTTTTTAATATAATGCAGATATCGACCACTAGCGTTGGTACTTTTTGCTTTTTTTCATACTTTACTTCTTATCCACTGGAGCCACAGCGCAATTTAAAACTTTTTTCGCGATTGTTAGAGATTTTTTGGTGTACATCATACGTCCGAATTTTAATACGGAGACATACAAATTGGTGACAGTTCTATATAACCAATGAATTTACCTGTATTTTCTCGATTATCATATATTCGAAGGATTTATATAAAAAAAATTATAAATTCGTATGGTTCTACTTAATTACTTACAAATAAGGGAAAATTTGCCAAAATTGGCAGCAAAGCAATCCAAGGTATTTTAAATAGTGCCATATTGTGGCAAAAAGCGCTTTAATGGTTGTAGGAAATCGTTAAAATTGCTCGATTTGAACGCCATCAACAAATGTTCAGTAGACAAACTAGAAAATACTCATAATGTATTTTAAAAAGAAGCAAAAGTAAAAACATAGAATTTTTTCTTCTAATACAGTTAGTAAAAAAATCAGAGTGTGCAATTTTCAGGTGGGAGAAGTGAAAGCTTCAGAACAAGACAAGAGTGGGGAGGCTACGAAGCGCCGCACAAAGATGAGACCGATTATACCATCTCATTCGCTCGGCAATGCCCCCCTGGATTGATTGAAAATAGTCAAATAATGTTACTTTTATTTTAAATATCATCAGCATAGCATAAAGAAAGTGTGCCCTTCAGTACTTCAGTGTCCTTTCCATTCTTTCACCATACAAATACGCTACAGTAAATTAAAACTACAATAAAACATTAATGAAAATATTTTGCCCCCCCTAGAAAATTTTCTGCGGGCGCCCATGCTGGGCGGCCACAAACAAACGCCAACTTTTCTTAGACAATTCACCTATTTCCATTTTCGGCAACGATATTATTCCAAAGACAACAGTCAAACTTCTTGGCGTTAATTTAGATTCAGACTTTTCGCTTGAAAGTCAAATAAATAGGACAGTAAGCGGCGTTTTTTTTCACCTAAGAAAAACTCAAGGCAGTTCGAAGAAACCTTCCTACAAAGGCGACAAAACTATTAATCAACTCTTACGTAGTCTCACGGCTTGATTACTGTAACGGCATCTACGCTAGTCTTCCAAAATATCAAACTGACAAACTTCAATCCGTGTTTAATGCAGCGGCAAGGCTCATAACCGGGGTCTCTAAATATTCACATATTTCAGAACACCTTCGTAACCTTCACTGGCGCAAGTGCCCTGAAAGAATCCAATACAAATTGTGCTGGATGATGTTTAAATCAATCAACGAAATGGCCCCACCTTATATCTCCGAATTACGCGTCCCGGGAAATACCTGTCCGAGGCAATTAATCCTTAGATCAGCAACTTTATCTGCTATAGGCAGACTAATAGAACCTAAATGAAAGCAAAGTAATAAGTTTGGAGATCGTGCTTTCGAAGTATCTGGACCTAAGGCTTGGAATAGACTCCCTCAGGAATTAAGATGCATAACAAGCCCAACAGAGTTTAGTTCCAAACTAAAAACCTACCCTTTTGGACTCTCGTACCCTTAATTTAAATATAGCTATCTGAGTGGATTCACCTGCTGACACATTTCGAAGAAAACCATTCTCTTATTTGAAGTGCAATAATAAAATTCTAGTTGCAGATTCTAGTATATTTGTGGCACGTTCCAGTCTGGAAGATACTCTCAGAATCGCCCTGGCGTAAGACCACCATTTAGAATTGAAACTTTGCTTGAAATGGCTTTAGCCGTGTTTGGTGACCAGATCTGAATAGCCAGGTACTTCCCCACCTTCCTCTCCCTAATTTCTTCCCCTCCTCACTACCTTCAGCCTCACAACATACCCCAATTGGGGATGCCATAGACCCACTGACTCCAGAAGGGAGCAGTTGGGACTCTTGTGTGGTATTTATGTAAAAAAAGACTAAGTTTGTGCTGCCAGAATCAAAGAAAAACAATTTTCATGTTCTGAGTGTAGTTTTACTGCACCCCATACAGATTTAATTTAAACCAGTTTTGTGTTCAGAATATAACTATAAATTAAATAATAAGTTGCAGATTTATTGTGTACTGAGTGCAGGTTTACATTTGAGGTGCATGCTATATGCTGTAAAATTCTGAGAAATTGACTGTTTCTTGTGTAACTATTATTTAAGTTAAAACCTACCTTGTGTTACCTAAACCTAAACCTAACACAGTGTAAAAATTCGAGATGGGAAATACTATTACATTTTTTTTAACATCCTCAATTCCTATAGATAACCGATGAATTCCACCAACTTCTCAATTTTTTCGAAAACACTAAAGTGATTTTTGAAGTCTGATACCACTGCCTTAATTTCTGCTATGTACTTGTCACGAGTGAAATTGTAGGTAAAAAAAAAATCCATATTTTTTTTACAAATTTTCGATTCTTTTTCTTTTCGATGTCGACTATGATAGACGCTGTTTGTCTTTGGACTGCTGAAACAGTATTTATAATTTATGTTAGTGATTTATTCTTGCCTTGTAATGTGCTCAGTTTTCCGGTAAAATCTGATAAAAATTCAAATCACATTGCCAGTCTATATCATACAGTTACTGATAATCATCACTCCTCTCTTTTGTTATTAATAATAAAATTTGTTATTAAGTCCAAGAATTGATCGGCATTTGAAAATCACACAAGATGATACGCGCAGCTATTGTGCGGGTTCTTGTCCGGCTACGGGTTCGAGTTCTTGTGCGGGTGCGGGTTCTATTGGGTTCGAGTCCTTGGCCGGACCCATGCCTCCGATCGACTGGATTAATGGCCGCGGTCGACCGGTTGATCGCGATCGATCCCTGCTATATATGTATATGTTTGTATCTTTTCGTGTCGCTATTTTTCGTTTCATCGAGTTTCAAATCGCAACAATGATTAAGAAGTTTTCACTTTGATTTTTTTTTTAATCGGTCCAGTTTTGGAGGAGAAAAATGGGGAACATAAAGTCTCGATTTTGTTTAGGTATTTTAACGTTTTTTTTAGGTAGTCTTACGTTCAGTATTGGGGGGAGTAAAAGTGACAGTGACAGCAATAGTTTGGTAAAATGTCTATTAATCAAATTTCTCCACCACCGCGTTTCCTCTTAAGTTGGCAAGAAGCGAATTATATCGATTTTTATTCTCTGTTTTGTAACTCAAGAATCCTGACTACCCGGAGCCGATGGAACTATCGCATGCCCATTTTTAAAAATTTTAAAAATTATTTATTGAGTTAGTTTATACTACATGAATATAAACTAATAAGCACAAAGTAACATTTCATTTGATAAATTTAAATATTTTTACAGTAAGCATAACATTTCTTTTTAAATACATTCATTCTTCATACTTTCAGGCATTTCATCATACATCTTTAGTCCTCTATACATTAGGCAGTTCTGTGATTTTGATTTCTTCATTCAAAACCTTTTTTTTTTTACATTACAACATTAAATAGTAGTTTTTTTTATTGGAATCCAATTTAGCTCCTCTCTCATCTGATTAATCCTTGCGTATTTGCCTTTTCCCAGTATACATCTCATAGCTCTGTTCTGTATAACTTCTAGTTTGTTTAAATTTCCTTCATTGGCCAAATATAACATCGTAGAACAGTAATCCAAATGTGGAGCAACAATAGTTTTATAAATTAGCTTTTTTGATACCCTTTTTAGCACATATTCAAAGTTTGCTGTGAAAGTCAGTTTTGAATCGAGAATTACACCCAGGTATTTGATTTCATTTACTTTTCCAATTTTTTCACCATTGATTGTCAAATTTAACCCTGTGTTACGCTTTTTATTGCCTATTTCCATATATTTTGTTTTGTTTACGTTCAGTTTCAATTTCTTTAATTTCAGCCATTTTGATATATTTTGTAGGTCTTCGTTTATTTTGTTAATTGCATCTATGTAATCTTCACACGAAATATAGATTAAGGTATCGTCTGCAAAGAGTCTAATTTTACAATGTTTAATAGTTTTAATAATATCATTTATGTAAATTATAAATAGAATTGGACCTAATACCGACCCTTGCGGAACACCAAGGTTGTTTTCTATCGGTTCTGATTCTGAGCTTTCAACTTTCGTTACCTGTTTTCTTTCCTGGAGTTATTCTTTGAATAGATTCAGAGCTACAGCGTCAGAAAGACCTATGTCTTCTAGTTTTTCCAAAAGTATTTTCCTTTCTATCGTTTCAAATGCTCTTTTGAAATCTAATGCTGCAATGGTGATTTTTTTGTCTGTTTCTTTCTTCCATGTATCAATCACTACATTTATCGCCGCTTCGCAAGAGTTGTTGTTCCGGAAATTTGAGAAATGCTGTGAGGCTGAAATAAGCTGGAAGTGGAAGGAGATGAAGAAGTTGAAGTTTTACTAGATGTTCTGGCCACTTTTTAAAATATGAAAACCGCACAAGAGTTCTAACTGCTCTCGACCAACTGGAGCCAGTGAGGCTATTGCACCCCCAATAATTGGGTTATGTTGTGAGGCTGAAGTCTGCAGGAAGGGGGAGTGAGATGGGGAATCACCTGACTATTCAGACCTGGCCAATAAACACATCTAAAGCCATTTCGAGCAACGTTCCAATTCTGGATGGTGGTCTTACACTGAGGTGATAATATCTGCCACTCTAGAGCCACTGTATTAGAGGTTATAATTTTTTTCAATGTCTTTAATGTCAGCTGAAAATCAAATTTGTGAGGACAAATAATGAAGATGTAACTTACTACTTATTATCAATTGAGAGGCAGGTGTGGATACCGCCGCCCCGGGAACCATTTTATGAATTACCAACACATCTGCCATAGGTCACCCCAAGTGATTTGCTTTGTTTGAGGGGTGAGGTTTGTCCGTATCTTGGTGGCGGATGCCTTCGTAAAACTGCATCCCCAAAGATGACATAAAGGCCCTGTGGGATTTTTTCCCTCCGGGGCTCCTTTGTGGAGCTAAAAAAAAGATGTTACCCGAGAAAAATTACGGGATGATGGTTTCTATTTCTTTAATGTATTTTTGCTGTAATTAAGACGTTTAAGCGCTAAGCTCAGCGTGTTCTAAGTGCCATTATATCATAAGCAGTTCTGCACAGCGTGATACAAGTATAACAATAATAATAATTTCAAAGTTTTATCAGATTTATTATTTATTATTCTTTCTATACTCGGCACGCGAATTAATTTAAATAACTATGAAATTATTCAGTCGGTAGGTACCTGTACACTGTTTTTTAGAAAGCTGATGATTTTTCAAAGTTGATTCATAGATTTTAGCGGAAATTAAACAATATATTGGCATAATTAATCCATCTGTGAGATAATACATTATTTACTTTTTTATGGCATAAATTATAACATTGTTACAGTAATAAACATAATTTTATGGCAAAAACAAAATAGTGAAACATATTTTCAAGAATTTCTACGCCAATTAAGAGAGCTAGATCTTGAGCTTGGTGTAGGAGTTATTTGATAAATTATTTAATAGAGTGAACAATAAATATAATCTTACCTACTAAGATGTTGTAAAGTAAAAAATTATAATATGGCATGAAATAAAGTTACAGCATTTTGATTGGTGATGTTATGGGGTGAGTCCGGATCCGCGAGACTGTTGAGGGAGACCGTTTGACCTCTCCAGCAGGACTCTCTCGGAACATCGCCTTGCACCCGCAGTGAGAGGGATAGATTCATCCGTCTGTCACTCCTGGATACACTGACCCCCAGATTCTTGCTCACCACTCATACCTTTTTTTCTTCCCAGAACTTCCTCTCCCTCCTTTCCTAAACAGACCCTCTACACAACATTCTTAATGATGACATAGACGCCTAGAGGAATTTTCCTCAGGGCCTCCTGTGTGGAGCTAATATTATTAAAATCCCTTTCCTCAAAGTTAATCATACAAATTTCAAAAGATATTCCGCTGTATGCATATATATGTGTTGTGATTTTCGACAACCGGGACTGTTTTAATTTTCAAATTTGAAGCCTTCCCAAGCAAAAATGCTATTTACAGATTAAAAACATGGCGAATACGATGCCGTATATGTTAGATCATCTTTTTCTAAAAGTATTATCCGACCCACAAAACATAGCTTAATGGGTCTTATTTTGTAATGAAATAAGGCCGAATCTTCTATAGCAATAGAAACAAGCTTGAGTATGTTATCCGTGGTTGGTTGCTGACGCCATTACCTCCGCTATTCGCTTTGCATTGCGAGCTGTCCGCTCAACCGTGATGGGTACCTATTTCAAATTCATTTACATTACACGGGGTTCGTAATGTACTATTTTCCTTTTTTTCAAATATTTCTGGCTGTCACTCTTTAAGGGTATTCTAGGCCTTCATTTAAAATCTCAGTATATAAAACAAAGTCGGGTCAGTTACACCATTTATAACTCAAGAACGGCTGGACCAATTTTTATGAACTTTGATTTTTTGGATTTTTCTTCGCCCCGATTAGCAAAATAGCTATTAAAACATCGGAAAAATTCACGAAATTTATGAAGAAAATTGTTTTCCTCATACATTTTGCTTTTGTTTTTAAACATATATATATATATATGTTTCTCTCCACAGGAAAAATACAATAACTATAAAAAATCTCCCTGACACGTATAAAGAAAATAAACGCGATTCCCGTAAGTAAGTAGAAAAGTAAGAAAATCACAAAAACTTTAAATCCGTAGACAACGCCATCTCTGATACTGACAAAAACAAAACACGGACAGTTGCGCATCGATAATTGATTCACTGTGTAATTTCTAACTTTAAAAAAACTGAATTTAATTAAGGTAATAAGTTATTGATTCTGAGGTGGTACGAAGTTCGCGGGGTCAGCAAGTTGTAGATAAAAGAAAGGTCAATTTATATATTAATTTTATTTAAATGGGCAAATTTCAAAATCAAACGGAAGATTGGATTTTATTTCCTCTTATCATACAAAAAAAATCACCAAAAATTAAATATATCATGAATTGAAACAACGATATTTTTCAGGTCTCCTGAATTATGCCTACTTGTATTTTTAAATGATAAAATCACATTGATTTAGGCATTTTCAAATTTGCGCAGCTTTTCTGTCTTAATTTAAAAAAAGTTTAACGCAACTTTCAGTCCACTACACTTCCATCAAGAGCTGCGGAGCTTAAATATCGATTTTATTGCAAAAAAATAATAAAATATGTCACAATGTTTGTTCGTAATTTTAATAAATTTCAATGCGAAAAATAATTCTCAAAAAAATTTGCTGATCGTGAAGACTTGATTTGTTTAGACTCTTTTAGTCTTATAATTTTTTTTCAATGACAGTTAATCTCCCGACAATTGGTCCCCCGGCATAATAATGTACAAATAACGCTGCAGGTTTAGGAAAAATACGATATTCCTACTTACACAAAATATAACTAAATGTCCCCGAAGAGGTGTGCAGAGAGGATGTACCAACAAAAAGCAAAAGTATAAAACATATTTCCATTCAAATGCATCAAGAATAAAAGGTACTTTTCTATATCCGTACCAACTTATTACAGGTATGTTTAAGTTGATTTTGGATGTGAAATCGATAAATAATGCAAAAAAAACTATAATTTTATAATAATAATAATTTCGGGGGTCAATTATCAACTCTCGGGTCGCTCCTTTTTCAGTGCGTTTCAGAGAAATATTTATTAAGAAAATTTATGTTTATAATAATCCAAAAGATGTGAATATTAAAAAAAAAAAAATAGCATGTAATTTTACGTACTTAAATTTATTTTAATTACAGATCCAATGTAGGTACCATTTTCCCTTTGTTATGATGTGGTGAGAAACAATGTTTTTAAAATAATTAAATCATTACATAGTATAAAATAAAGTCGCTCTAAACGTTTGTGCGCTTTGATATTTTAAACTACGCAAGGGATTTTCATGCGGTTTTCACCAATAGATAGAGTAATTCAAAAGGAAGGTTTATTGTATTTATAATACATGCTTATTATAGTGGAGAGTGAATTCAAATATTCATGATTACATAGTATAAAATGAAGTCGCACAAAATGTATGTGCGCTTAGATCTTTTAAACTAAGCAACTAATTTTTTTTGACTACGAAAAGGCATTTGACAGGGTAAAACATGCTGACCTAATGAAAATGCTTGCGGATTGTAACGTTGACACCAAAGACCAGAATTTCATTAAAAACCTGTATTGGTTCCAAACAGCAGAAATAAGACATGGGAATGAGAGATCTAATGCAAACGCCATTCAGCGTGGAGTACGACAAGGGTGTATCCTGTCGCCACTATTATTTAATCTTTATTCCAACTATGTCTTCAAAAGAGCCCTAAGTAATACCCAGAGGGGTCTCAAGATCAACGGAGTTGTCATTAATAACATAAGATATGCAGATGATACTGTATTACTAGCTGACAGTATCAGTGACCTCCAAGACCTATTAGATCTTGTTAATAATGCTGGTGAGCAACTGGGCCTAACAATCAACGTCAATAAAACTAAATGGATGACTTTTGGACGACTAGATCACTCTGGATCAATGATTCAGTTAAATGGTTGTAATGTCGAAAAGGTGGAGAGATTTAGATACCTCGGCAGTATCCTCACGGAGAATCTTGACCCAGATATAGAGATTAGGTGCAGAATTGAAGCAGCAAGAACTGCATTCATAAAAATGAAATCCCTCTTCTGCAATGACAATATAAGCTTAAAATTAAGGCAGAGAATGCTAAAATGTTATGTGTGGTCGGTCTTGCTGTATGGTTGTGAAACATGGACCTTGAAAATAAATACCATGAACAGGTTAGAGGCTTTCGAAATGTGGCTTCACCGGAGAATGCTCAAGGTCCCATGGACCGACATGATCACCAACATAGAAATTCTCAGGCGGGCTAGAGCAGATAGGGAACTGCTTACATTAATTAAAATCAAGAAAATTTCATATCTGGGTCATATACTTCGAGGGGAGAAGTATCACTTGCTCCATTTAATATTGAAAGGCAAGATAGAGGGTCGCCGAGGGCCTGGTAGGAGACAAATGTCTTGGCTGCGAAACATACGAGAGTGGACCGGCATTAGAAGTGTGGAGGAGCTATTCCGGGCAGCGCAAGACAGAGAGACCTTTTCAAGAGTGATCGCCAACGTCGGGAGGACCTGATAAGGCACATAAAGAAGAAGAACTAATTTTCATGCGGTTTTCACCAATAGATAGAGTGATTCAAGAGGAAGGCTTATAGATATAATAAATGCTTATTATAGAAGAGAAAATCCAAGAAATTCAAATATTCAATTCAGGCAGCGGGCAGCGGGCAAGCGGGTGGTGTGCTTTTTATAAAGGTTGGGTAATGGCGTTGTGTTTCATTAGCCACAGCAACGTGTGGTCGGGTCTGCTAGTAAATAATAAAAATAATAGTTGCTTTAGAAACACCCAGTACATTAATTCCGGTACGGCGCTTTTCCTAGACATATCGATTTTCAATGGTACACAACCGTCGGTCGGTTATAAATAAAGCATCCGTCACACTTAACCTCCGTCACTTAATATCAGCTCATTATAAATAATATTTATGATGTAATCTGTAGGACCCCGAAAATTTCGCGATTCGATAATGGGAATTCGCGATTTATTTTTAACATTAGCTCCACACAGGAAAATAATTTCCTTCTGGGCCCATGTGATCTTAGGGGATGCTGTGTTGAGGGTTTTTTGTGGAGGGGAAGAACGGAAGGAGAGGAAGTTCTGGAAAGGAAATAGCTAAGAGGGGTTGGTAGGAAACTGGAGGTCAGTGTGTCGAGGAGTGATGAACGTATGAATCCATCCCTCCAACTGCGGTGCAAGGCGATAGATCGAAGGATTCCGGCTGGAGAGATCAAAGACGTTGCTTGAAATGGCTTTAACCGTGTTTGGTGACCAGATCTGAATATTCAGATACTTTCCCGCATTCCTCTGTCCTTCCCCTCCCCACTATCTTCAGCTTCACAAAATTCCCCAAGTAGGGATACCATAGTCTCACTGGCTCCAGATAGGGGCAGTTGGACTCTTGTGCGTCAGGTATTCATAAAAACAAAATAAAAACATTTCTACAACAATGACGGGAAAATAATAAACAATAAATAAAAAGAAACGAGTTTATAGAAAATTGCAGCTAACGTTCCGCGTCCCCTTGCATTTATTAATATAATATGAAGAGTTCTCAGTAATAACAGCCTCAAGTAATCTTTGGAAATACAATCAAAGATTTTAACAGCCATCATGTACTAAGTATATATTTTGCTTAAGAAACGTTTACGCCTTTGAGATTTTTTAAACAGAACCCATTTTAATATCATGGAGCTTTGACCGTGATCTGGTAGATGGCAGTGCCTCAACGAACTCGGAAAAGCGAGGCTTTCATTCATTGTCGGAATTTTTATTTAGTTGAAATGAACATTTTGTTTGCATTTAAAATACACAGATGGCCAAATAAACTAAATCATTTTTTACCTGGAATCACTTTCAGCTTTTATTGTTATTTAACTTTTTAACATAATTTTATCAATTATGAAACACAGAAAAACAAACGAAAACTTGATAAAGACAAACAATTTGGGAAGAGGGTATGGGTACCGCCGCCCCGGTAACTATTTATTAAATACCCAACACGTCTGCCATGGTTCATTACGTTTGGTGCCGTAGCAGGAGTGACCGGGTTCATGGGGTGAGATTTGTCTGCCCTTGTGCTGTGTGGCGGGCCGGATCGAGAGAGACTGGTTGAGACCGGATCAAGAGAGATTGGTTTGAGACCGGATCGAGAGAGTCCAAATAACAATTTTCATTGAATCGTTAAGAGGAATTCACAAGCCAAAAATGTATGTATTCTTAGTGCGCCTCAGATCGCCACAAATACAGGTAACAAGCATTAAAATCGCTTGGCAATGGAATCTAGAGGTCACGGTTTCAAGCCAAAAAGGAATTTTTATTTATTTTTGAATAATTTTATAACAAATAAAAAGTTAAACAATGGAGACGGTCACAGATAATTTTAGCTATAGAAGCTTTTAAAAAAAGCTTTTAAAAAAATTTGCTCTGTGTTCATACATTTTCAATGAAAATTACATTTTTTAGTATTTTAGGCTGATATTTTTTGTGAAGTAATTAACAATTTTATTTCGATTCTACTCAATGGAAACGGTAGGAAAAACTTCAATTTATTCAAAGCATTTTTTTGGGGTATTTACAATGTAAACTGATTCGTAGTAAAGATTGGTTCCACGTCTTTTCATCCCAAGCTAACAAGCGTAATGATAAAAATTATTTAAATTATGTACTTTTGGTATTTATTTTTTGATCATAAGTAGGATTTACAATTTTTAAATAATATCTAAGGAAAATAAGCTTGTAAAAATTAACTGAAATATATTAGTTTGTAAGACCGTAAATAAATATACAAGGTGAAGTATTTTCATCACAAAAAACGTGCGCGGATTTTTTTTAATGATTTTTTTCGAACTAAGATTAAAATTCTGAAAAGTAGTTTGCCTAGATAATTTAATGATTTATTTTACTGTATATATAATTTGAAATATATTTTTAAAAAAATTCTTAAACATTTAACAGATCTGCCAACGACCAACGCTATAACCTTATTATAAAAAAAAATTTTTTTTTCAAATTTTTAAAACATAGCTTTACTGCATAAAATAACAGTCTTTCGAATTCAATTTATATTTTTTGTAGAAAACGGTCAATACGTCTGAAATTTATTTAAAGATGAAATATTTCCGGTAGTGTCTGGTTATTACTTCTTTGGGGATATTTATTTGGTGACCGGATAAATCAACTCAGAACCTCATTTTAAAAGTAATTAAAAGAGATGTAAAAACATTGTTGAATAGAATACACTAAGTTAGGTTATGAGCTATTTTTCAACAATTTTTTTCATAGTTTTTTATGACTTTTCGAAGAGGTGTTGAGTTGACTTGATTCTGAGTTGGCATAGAACCATTTGTTTATACACAGAGCTGATGTTACAAATCTGTTACTGATGTCATGGAGTGAATCACACAAAACAAAGCTTTTAAACGAATTACAAAGATGTTACAATTTAAAAAAATAAAACAACAATAAGAAACAAATCACGTGAGTGAAAGCGCGTCCAAAAGCTGCCCCGTATTTAGCAAGTAGGTTATAAAAGGGGGTTAATCTGTCTAAGTGTATGACAAAAGCAGCCTCCTATTTACATAGTATATTATAAAATGGGGTAACTCAGTGAGGTATAATATGACAAAAGTATGCGCGGAATGCTAAAGTCTGAAAGCTTACCTCACTTTACTAAAACGAATATCTTGTACAGTCATCTTCATAAATGTCTGAACACAAGTGATTTTTTTTAAGGGTTTGTTGAGTTTTAAGTTATCATCTTCATTTTCTACCTGCCATTTTATGTATATAAATAAAAAAATATAATAAAAAAAATTGGGATATATTTATATCTACATATATATTACAATTTTTTTTTTTTACATTAGCTCCACGCAGGAGGCCTTGGGGAAAATAATTTGCCTTAGGGCCTGTCATCTTAGAGGATGCTGTTTGTAGGGACTTTTTAAGAAAATGAAGGAGAGGAAGTTCTGGGAAGGAAAAAGTTATGAGGGGTGGGTAGGAATATGGGGGTCAGTGTCCAGGAGTGACAGACGTACGAATCCATCCCTCCATTCCAAGGCAATGGGTTAAAAGAGTCCGGCTGGAGAAGTCAAAAAGCTTCCCTCAACCAGTCTCTCTCTCTCTCTCTCTCTCTCGTGGTAAAAATAAAATTTTCAAGTCGTCCCTCACAAAATAAAATTGAAAGGCATTTAGTTCAAGTTTGAATGATATCTGTCTTAGGATTTTTTGCGCAGATCCAATATTTAATACCTGGTTAGGTACCTACTTAGAGTGATTTCCAGTTGATTAGTCAAACATCTCCAAATACTAAGTTTTGAGATAATAAAAAAGCAATATTCGAATACTCACAGCAATTATTATTTACACGTGTTGTATGTGTTTTACATATTATTAAAAATGAATTAATTAACGCTTGCAGACATAACGTTCCGGTAAATCAGTAAGACATTTTGAAATATCATACCAGTGTTCCAGAAATAATGAACATTTTGTTTAATTTACTACAAGTTTTTCTACTTTATAATTGATTTGGAGGTGTTTATGAGTAATTTGAGTATTGCGCCAGATAGAGGGTACACTTTTACATATAACTGCATACTCAAATCAAATTTGGATTTTTTGGATTTGTCTAACTAATCAACGGGACCATCGAATGTGTCCTTTTTAAATGTAAAAATCCCGTTACCACGTGCAACTAGGCTATTTTTAACATATGATTTTTTTTCAGGGGCTAATACAATAGTCACATGGAATAACAACGGTCGGTTGAGTGGCTAAATGCGTCTGGTTTCCATCTAGGCATCGTGTCGTGAGTTCAATTTCTCTACAAGCGAAATCCTCCTCATTGAAAAAGCAACATTTCCCGCTTATAATTATGGTAGTAGGAGTATTATTTTTGAATATTGTCAGGTTATTCGTAACCCAATAAGGTTTAACAATGTTTAAAAGAAAATCCTGTCCGATTTTTTTAAGTGAAAACTTCTTTAGCAACATTAATCTCGATGAAGCGAAAAATAGCTAAACTAAAAACAGAAAAACACAAACATCTATAGGATTTAGCTTGCGAGAGAAGGAGTCAGTATATAATATATAATCAGTCTCCTCTTTGTGCGGTGCTTCTTAGCCTATCGGAGTCCTCTTTGTGCAGTGCTTCGTAACCTATCAGTTTCCTCTTTGTGCGGCGGTTCTTAGCCTCCCAACTCTTGTCTAGTTTAGTTTTCTGAAGGTTTCACTTCTACCGCGTGTAAAATGCACACTTGTATTTTTTCCTTAGTTCAACAATGGATGAAGTTGACTGTACATATTTTAATACCTTGTTGGATTCGTGATAATATTATGGAAAAACCGAGCCTGTTTTTGTAAAAAGAGACGCAAATTCCTCTCTGGAGAGTTACCATTTTTGACATTCCGACCACATAACAGTGTCATATTTTGCATACTCGTGGGTATCCTGACAAAGATGTATTGTTTTACCAATATCTTTGTGGATCTTTGAAACAGAGCGGTAAGCTCCTCAGCTCTGAACTCAGGCCGTGAAAAAAAGTTAATTCAAAATTAATAAACATTTGTAAGTTCTATTCAAGTTCTAAATTTATATCATTATAGGCCAGTTGCTTCGTAATACTAAAATAATTACAGAACTTGGCTAAAAAAAACTTAAAGGCTAAACATAACCACGTTTATCGGGGGTTTGCCCGAGGCTTACATTTTAATTTATTTCGGTGAATTCGTAATTGAATTCTCATTTTTATTTCCATGCCTCACAAGGGATGCGAGTTATTTATATTTAAGATTAACAAAAACTGTACGTTGCTTTAATTTTTTTAAAAGTACAACGCTTAAAATTGTAATACGTTGTACATCTTAAGTTAGCGATGAGCAACAGATTTTACTTTTCCAGACGATGAATTAATAACTTCGGGAGGGAAACATTTAGAAACATCTTAAATATTAGTAACACGTTCTTCAGAATTAATTCAAATTAACCCGGTGGAAAGGTCGAATCTCCAGGGTTGCTAGGGTGAATTCGACCGTACTGCTGTCCAATACGCCGTGCCACGGGTGCATTTTTGTTTACACCCTTTCTTCACTTACGTCGTTAAGATTCCCACATTATTTTTCTTTTTCTTTTCTTTAATATGGCAAATTCAACAGGAGGTCCGTCCAATACACGGGTCGCGAGAAACAATTTGTATACACGGCTTCTGTACTTACGTCGTTAAGATTCTGAATATATTTTAGGGTATAGTGTCGTTTTAAATATATCTATGGAGGGGCGGGGGTAGGAGGGGGGGGGGGGGATAAATAAATAAAGTTTATTAAATCTAGGTATTTAGATTAGTTCACATTTATTTATTTTGGTACAATAATTTAATTGGTACGCTAATATAATTTAGAAATATAATTTATAAATATAATTTGATAATTATTATAAAAATAATAGTTGGTTAGTACCATAGTTGAGTACAATCAATGGTTTGCAATGCATAGACAACTCGCATACTAGAAAAACAAATAGATTTTTGTCGTGTATACAATAGTATATGTTTAATTCTTTTATGTAATAAAATTTGGTAATATTCTTTAATCCATATTTTAATTTTTTTTTTGTTTTTCTTCATTTTTGTATCAAGTGAAATATTGTTGAATGGTTTTATTGCATGGGGTCTTTGTCCAAAGAGTCTAACTGGTCTGTTAGTGATAGTTTATGTTTGTTGAAATTTGCTTTCTTGTGGAACTCCATATAAATATGTAATCGGCAGTGGTTTGCTAGTTGTTAATTTTGAGTTGTCGTGTTTTGTTACTCGTATAACTTTTCAAAGTTTGGAGTTCATTCCAAATGTACCAATGTTTTTAATTTTTTAAAAAGGGTTTTATGGCTTTTTTAAAGCCTTTAGCTTAATCTGGATATATCGCTATGCATTGATGCCCTTTTTTATTATAAAGAAGATGTTATACAATTACAGGAAAATAAAATAAAATGAACATTACAGAAAAAAGAAAAGTCAAATGCATTGATGCCCCTTTTTTATTATAAAGAAAATGTCATACAATTACAGGAAAATAAAATAAAATAAATATTACAGAAAAAAGAGAAGTCCCAATAAACTACTTTTATGTAGTTTGTCAACGGGTGCTTTTACTTTGAAGTTTTTAAAAAATGAAACTAATTATGCAGTTAGAAATTTTTTGTGTTAGAGTCTAATACAAACTTTTTCTTTCGGAGAACCAATTTTTCAATATAATATTTGTTTTTACATTATTTGTACATTTTTTAATTTTAGCAGTTGACGTATTTAAGCAAGTAGGTACCATGTAGTCCAGCTTTCTTAGTTCATATTTGTTTAAGTGCTTAGGTACGATTAGTCCTTCATTTAACGAAAAACGAGTATTGTAAGTGTGGTCCAAACTATTTATTTATATGGGGTTATTTATATGCTGAAAAATTTTTTTGTGCCACATAATTGCTCTTACTGAGAGAATTTAAAGATTCTGGTAAAAATACGGAACATTATGCCTTTATTCGTATAAACTTTTATAAACTCTTTGATCTAAGTTGCTGTGTATATAATCTATTACAAATGTCAAAGCTTCTTTTGTGCCTGTTTTTTCTCTAAATCCACATTGTTTATCCGAAATTAATTTGTTTTCTTCGAGGTATTTTACAAAATGGCTTTTTAATACCCCATCGAAGATCTTTATAGTGATTTAACAATGCGATTGGTCTATAGTTAGTTATTTTCTTTTGTCTTCAGATTTATAAATAGGGATTACCAGTCCTTAAGAGTTAAAGCAAGTTTGGGTTATAAATACTAAGGTTGGTAAAGTGAGTTATTGGTTTTAATATTTCATTTTTTATAGTCTTTGTTAGTTATTATTTCATTTTCCAGGTGCAATTTTGTAAATTTTTTAATCAATTTCTTTGTTTTTAATGTAAATCTATGATAGTGAGAACATGCAGATGTTCTGTCGATTACAATCAAATATGAGCTTGTCTTGTTTCTCAATATTGAAATTGATATCATCATTTTGAATATAAATTTAAGTTTTCTATGAAAAAGGCCGCGCAGCTATTCTTCTTAATATAAAAAATTATAAACACAAAAATGTGATAAATTCCAACCATACTATTTTCTAACATTTACCTTCCGCCACACCACTTTACTCGTTAATTACTCATCAACATAAGTGTTGCACTCACAAATTCAAGTACCCATCCTCTTAAGTAGACTATATGTGAGTAGACTGTGTGTGAACATGATGTGTTAGTAAAGTAGTCGGATTGGCATTAGCATAAGTCTGTGGCATGTTCGCTCTCTGCCTGCCCCGGAGGGGAGGTGCAGCGGCGGTATTAAGGCGGTAGCTACAGACATGGACGGAGGGCTTCCCCGGGAAAACTTAAGCCACTTTTACACGGTACAATGCTTTAAAAAAAAAATTACTCCCAACTGCTACAACTAACCTAATCTAATCTAACCTAACCTTACCCAACCTAACCTAACCTAAACTAACCTAACCTATTCTAATCTAACCTAACCTAACTAAACCCAACCGTTTGGATCCAGTGAGACTATGTAATTCCCATTGGAATATGTTGTGAAGCTGAAAAAGTGGGGAGGGGTAGAATGTAGGGAAGAAGAATGTGGGGAAGTACCTGGATTTCTAAATGTTTTCACCAAACTTGAATAAAGCCATTTCAAGAAACGTATCGATTCTGGGTGGTGGGATTTCATAATTTCATTTCATCCTTTTATCATATCATCATCATCGACGGCCTCCGTGGTCGAGGGGTAAGGCTCTTGACTCGCAATCCGAAAGTGGCGGGATTGAATCCCGGCGTGCACAAATAAATTTTATTTGATTAATTTGTTTTATTTCACAATAATTTTTTTAAAATAAAATATAATATATTTGCGGCATGTTCTAGAGTCGAAGATACTCTCGGTACCTATCGCTTTGGTGTAAGACCACCGTTCAGAATTGAAACACTGCTTGACATTTTTTTAGCCGTGTTTGGCGATCGGATCTGAATAGCTAGGTACTTCTCCAATTTCGTCTCCCCAATCCTCTTTCCCTCTCCACTGCCTTCAGCCTCACAATATACCCCAATTGGCGATGCCATAGTCTCACTGTTTCTAGAAGGTAGCAGCCTGGGTATTAAAGAAATTCTATTTCAAAGAAAATAGAATGAAAATGTATGAAGACTTAGAAATATTCTTAGACTAGAAAATCTAAAAAGAGTGTACTATGTAATTGTTTAATCTATTTTACAATACAGTATCATGGGCTGGGGAGGAACATGTTATGTTGTTTTAAATCCTATCAAAATAGTTAGAATATTGAAAATTGGGTTTATCTTGAAAAAAACATCTACATTTTCTTCTGAAAAAATCTTTTCAGTATTCAATGAAGGTACCTACAATAGACAAAATATATAAAAACAAATTTCAGTGCTACAAACTTGAAGTTTATCTAGTTTTAGAAGGCGAATGCGTTTGTCCATCTACTCCGTGGCGGGTCGGAGCGGGAGTGACTTGTTGAGGGAGACCTAACCTAGACCTCTCCAGCCGAACTCACTCGACCCACCGGCTTGCAACGTAGTGGGAGGGAATGATACATACGTTCGTCCTGGACACATTGACCCCCAGATTCCCACTCTCCTCTCTTATTTTTCCATTTCAGAAGTTCTTCTCCTCTCCTTTTCCCAAAAAGATCCTCCACACAAAATCCCCAAAGATGATACCATTTTTTTTCTCAGTCCTCCTCAGTGGAGCGTTTTAGTTGTAGGTTGGTAAAAGGTATGTTGTAGTGTATCTTGTGAATCGGCTCGAGTGTGTCTGTGTAAAGTTATCCTGGTTTTTGAATGCGTACATTAGAATATCTTTTGTGTATAATTATATCAGTAACATTAAATTCAGAGCTTTAAAAACATAGTCTGTAGGGCTTCTGATGGGGACTCTAAGTATAATTTTCAAAATTGCCCTTTGTGCAATGAGGACTGGTTTTATTGTGGAATCGCACGAATTTCCCCATCCGATTAGACCATATTGTATATGAAATTGGACTAATGCGTAGTAGATTTTAATTAGCTGTTCTTTATCTAAAATGTTTCTTATTGTTTTGAAAAAAATTGGATAGTTTTTTTAATTTGTTGCTCACATTTTTCACTTGGCTGTTCCAATTTAAGTTTTGATCTATAATTATTCCAAGGTATTTTATTGTTTGTATTTCATTCAATTTTGGGCAGCTAGGAATTTCTCGGCTCACGTTTATACAGTTTTTATGAATTTTTATGTTTAGGTTTGTATTGAGGTTATCTGTCTGTTTGTTGTGTATTTTGAATTTAATATACATATTTAGTTTTTGTATCATTTAATGTTAGTGAATTTGAATCAAGCTATTGTTTTACCCGATTCATCCCTTTTTCAGCTTTTTCGAATACAGTCTCCCACGACTTTCCACGGAAGAGAAGGACTGTGTCACCTGCAAAACTAATTACTGAGCCGTGACAGTTTAAATCACATAAATCATTTATATATATATCAAAAATAAAATCGAGCCTAAGACACTGCCTTGCGGGACTCCATATTGGATTTGTATTGGTTTATATGTCTTTATAAATGCAATTTTAGTTCTGTTTCTTGGCTGTATGTGGCGCTACTGTCTCGCGGATATCTGACACATTATATGAAGTGTATTTGGTTTTAATAAAAAGTGATCATTCATTAAGAAAGAAAACTTACTCAATTGTATTGAAATATAGCCCGATCCCAATATCTTGTTATTGAAAAAAATAACAAACAGTTTTGAAAAAATCTGAACACATGTACAACAGGCTTAATGTTTCACCAACACTAAAACAACATCCAAGTTACGGTCGTATAATAAAAGTAGGTAGGTGGCTACGCGCACTCACACACCCACACAGATCGACGGCGATACAGTAGTGTGCGGCGATACACCAATACACAGGCAGTTACGTAGTACGTACGCGGAAAGGCGCCGGTTTTCCGCGAGACTGTCAAACTGTGGGACTTTAATGACTCCATTAAAATTAAACATTTTATTATTAGGAACATAACAATGTTGCCAGGTTGCGTATTTACAAAGCTTATACATATCATTTCATGGATTAGCTTTTGTTTGTGCTAATCTGACATTACCAAACTTAACCTAATCTTATCTAACATAACCTAACTTATCGCATTAAAATAGACATTGCAATCATAATGTACTCGTATCTTCCAATACCTTGACTTACTTTAACCAATGAATCCTGACATTATTTGGAGTAAACATTGTAAATGAAATTTTGGTCTCCGGTGACATTTTTATTTATTGAATATAAGAATATTGTACATTGTATATTATTTTTGTGTTATTTCAACCGCCATGCTAGGGATGCCCCTGTGTTATGGCGGGTGAAGTTTTCAGATAGTAAATTATACATATTATGGTTGTAAAGTAAAAATTTAAGTTATATAAATTAAATCAAGTTGCAAATATTATATGTCATGGTTTTTAAATGTAATAATAATTATATTCTTTAATCATAATAATAGTAAAATTATTAAATAATTAATAGTATTAATAGTAATAATAATTAGGTCGATAATAAAATTCAATGTGTGTAAAGTTACAAAATTGTTTGCTGGTTTAAAAAATTGTTGTTAAATTATAAAATTTAATTGCGAAAGAATAGTAAAAATAATATGTAATAATAATTAGGTCGATAATAAAATTCAATGTTAGTAAAAGTTATAAAATTATTTGTTATTTTTAAAAAATGTTGTTAGTTATACAATTTAATTGCGAAAGAATAGTAATAATAATATGTAAATAAATTAAGAAAATAACTTATATCATTGATGTCGCTATACCAAATTCTTGTAATATTCAGAAAACTGTTTCTGAAAAAATAAGAAAATATACAGATTTAGGAAATGAAATTAAAAGAATTTGGCATTCTCAGACTATAAAAATATTACCATTTGTTATTTCGGCTACTGGCATTATACCAAGCTCTCTCATTCAAAATTTAGGCGTATTAGATTTGTCAAAAAATTTGTACATAAAAATGCAAAAGTCGGTCATTTTAAATACATGTAGGATTACGAAAGATTTTTTAAATATTTATATTGAGGGATCAGTAGGATTTATCGGACCAGTTAGGATTTCATCAGAGCCGAACCCTCTGATATGAAAATATCTGGAGTCGGTGAAATATTTTCCCATTATGTTTCTGGTGGATTGACGTATTGTTCTTGTATTGTTTTATTCTTATATAGTGCAATTACATTGTGTTAATTTACTAGATATTCATTTGTGGAAAAGTGTGTGGAAGGGTTTAGTCTTTCATTTGGGAAAGATTCAACCCGGACATGAAATCTGGAGCACCGTAAAATAAATTAGGTCGATAATAAAATTCAATGTAAGTAAAAGTTATAAAATTATATGTTAATTTAAGAAAATTATTGTTAAATTATACAATTTAATTTGATAATAATAATATTAAATATATATACCTACATATATGATGTCTTTTTCAACTTAAGGTATTGTACAGTTAGGGCCAGGTGAGAGGTTGGGCGGTTACTCAGTTGAGTGACTAGTGACGATATATGGGAGAAAAATATTATTTTTTTTGGTTTTAAAGAAAAAACATTTGATAATAAATTTGAATTGAAAAATTCATTGAAGACTAAAACTTCCTTTATACTTTTTACTCAAAATAATGTCACGAATCACTGGTAAAGTTAAGTAAAGTATGTTCCTTAACTTATAAAGAAGAATGTCTGTAGTAGATTTGATTTTCATTTATTTATTTATTATACATAGATACAAAAGAGAGTATAAATTACATATTAGGAAGTTTTGCCTGTCTAACTAGGAAAGTTTCCCGTTCCAGGACAGACAAATTTACATGTTTAGTTCATATTGACCGGTCAGTGGTTGAGTGGGCATAGCGCTTGGGTCCCACCCGAGCGTCGCGTGTTCGATTCCTCGGCTGGCTAAGTCCTCCATCACAACACAAGCAACATTTTCGGCTTTCTGTGGTGGTAGTAGGAGATTTTCAAACATTGTTGGGTTATTCGTAACCCACGAATGTTTGGCTTTCTTTTTAAATTTTTTTTTTTTAAATAAAATAATATAAAAAAAAAGAAAAAAAAAAAAACATTATTCATGAAATGTACATAATTACATAACAAAAACAAAAACAATTTCTATTTACATACAAATTTATTTCTTATAAAAAAATATCATCATCATTGTATGGTATTTTTATCTTAATGACAGTACAGTTTAGGATTGTTGTAAACGGTAGCGGCACCCTCTGTTATTTTCAAAAAGAACCCTTGAACGTATCAAACAAAACCCCGTTGAGAAAATGTCTATAAGAACATTTACAAAAATATTGACATCTCTCCGTTCCAAAAACTTTTACATATTTTCCCGACCCATTTTCCTACAAATTTTTTGATCAAATTTTTAAAATTTTTCAATTTTCCCAGAAGACATATTATAGAAAAAAATTCCAAACTTCAAATAACAAAATCAAATTTTAAGTATCGTAAGCAAAAAAGCGAATGCAAAAAACCTTCTGTGTATAGAAGAATCACTATTTTTTTAACGCTTTTGTTCCGTGTTACGGGTTGATTTTGATTTTAATTTAATTTGTCCACAGTTTGAGAAGCCTCCACCCTGGGGATGCTGAGCGTTATACCCCCATCTCCACCCCCCCACAGCCTCCAGTCAGTGCCGGGCCGTCTTCCGAACAGACCGGACGTGCCCAAAAGTCCCACAGTCTTACAGTCCCTCGCGCGAACACTAACATATAACCTCGGTATACCAATGTGGTGACAGTGTCAATTGATCCCGAACACACTTCACTAGAATACGGGTAGGTGATTTTTACTACTATTTATTTATAAATCATTTTGATCGATTGATTGAGGTTTACAATGCAAAGAAAATTGCTTATAATAAAATAGGATAAACAATGTAAAACTAAGAACGTACAATCTACTACGAATACATATGGTATAAATTTAACATTTTTTTAATAAATATTTCTGATTAAATTTAAGTATTATCTCTAATAAAAAATCAAAGTTTGTAACGCATCGGTACAATTTTAGATAATTTATTTAATTTTTATTGTTATTATAAATCTCGTAATATTAAATTAATAAAATAAGATATAAATTTATAATGAATAGGCATTTTTGAAAGAACTTACAAATTATAATAGTATTATTTGTTTTAATTAACTATTTTTTTATGTTAAAAAGTAATTATGAGGGTACATAATATATCGATTTTAGAAATGTGAATCTTAAGAATAAATTTTTATTTAAAAAATAATGAATAAAAGGTTCCTTTATAAAGACAATGGTTGAAAGAGGGCGTACCATTGTAGTTCTAAACCTAACCTACAATAATTTCTGTATTGATTATTATATTCACTATAAAAAATAAAGAAAACACATTTAGTTCTTGACCTACGTTTTATTTTATACTACTATTATTGTTCATTGTCCGAATTTGGCATTTATGGAAGTTAATATTTATTTTGCTTAATTAAAATCGAAGTTCACTTGATCGTACCAGCCTTTATTATGCTTATTTCGATTATTTTCATATAAATTAGGTTTTGGCCTAATAATTGTTATATAATTCGGTGAATACAGTATTTTATTCAGGGTTATAACTTCTTGCTTATGTCAGTTTATTTGTTTGCTTACGTTACTCCCATTTACATTAAACATTTACTTGGTCGTGCCATGCTTTAAACGGCTCATTTCGGTCGTCCTGTATCTATTAATTGACCTTAGATTTGTTGTCCTAGTCAGGTCAACGCACTTAAACATTGCCCTATTTCCACACGTATATCGGTTTATTGTTTGCTTACGTTACTTCTGTTTAATATGCAAGTTGACTTGATCGTTCCAGACTATAATTATAAATTTCGATTCCATTGTGAATTGTATTACCCAAATTAACGCACACATTGTGTTACTCGATTATCCTAATATAGCACTAAAATTGTTTTATAATTTTATAAATGCCACTTAAGTTAAGTTAAATCAAGATGACTTGATCCTACCAGCATTCGTTCCGATAATCTTCCCATTTCAGTCTTGACGTACGAGCTATAACAATTGTTTTTAATTATTTTTATACATTATTGTCGGACGTATGCTTATTATTTTAGAAGACACCTAAACATGCACATAGAACTACATGCAACCTGCTAGGGCATATAATTCAATGCGTAAAGTTCTGAATACATTTCCTGAATGCGATTCCAAGCTGGAAGCTTTTCAATAAAAATATGATAATTATTATAAGCAATAATTATCAGTCTGAAACACTCATAGCTCAGTGGTAGAGCACCTGACTGGCAATAAGAAGGACACGGGTTCACGTCCCGTTGGCGGCCAGTATCTTTTATCGGAAGATTTTTTCTATGTAGATAAGTGTTTCAGGCTGATAATTATTGCTTATAATAATTGTTACCCTTTGTGCTATGCATAAAATTTTTTGTCTTAAACGTTAGTTTATCAATTAAAAATAATAAAAATGTGATAAACTAAAATACTTTACACAAGATTGAACCACAAATAATTTTTTTTTAAATAGATTACGAAAATTCGCCTTAGCAAACTTTGAAACCTCAGAGCACAATAAGGCCAAGTTAGAATCCTA
Source organism: Limnephilus lunatus (assembly GCA_917563855.2). Classification (NCBI taxonomy): domain Eukaryota; kingdom Metazoa; phylum Arthropoda; class Insecta; order Trichoptera; family Limnephilidae; genus Limnephilus; species Limnephilus lunatus. The sequence goes on along the minus strand of OU830596.1, from coordinate 2,326,186 downwards.
TCCAACCAAAGTGACGAACTATATTTGATAACGCACCTCTATAACAGTCAGATACAAACAAAATTGAGAGTGTAAGTGATGATAGAACCTTATAAAATAAATGATTATTTAAAAAACTTAATGTTAGAATTTTGTCATATACATTTAATTTATTTATAAATTACATGATAACACATTTAAACCTTTTCATATATATGATACATTACATTACCATACTAGGCGGCTGCTTGTTTCATGGTGAGCAATGGAATATAGTTAATATAGTTTAATCCTTTTGTTAAGACTGGTGTCTAGTGTGAACAAAAGGATTAAAAATATAAACACATTGAAAATTGGGAAAATTATTGTTGAAAGTTTATAACGAGAATTAATTAATATTATTTTTTATAGAAACTAGAAAATAGAAAAGAAAACATAAAAAGTATGTTATTATGAGATTGAGTTTTTTTTTTTAAATAATTTTTTTTGTTACATACATATAAATATATACAAATATTACAAAAAAAAAATCTTTTGATACAAAGTAAAAAAAAAGGAACTATAAAATTAAATAAGTAGCTCTAAGATAAACAATAATACTATTAGATACGTTTTTAGATTTTCACGGCCATCCATGTGGATACAATTAAACAAAAAAGATATTACAATAGTAAGCATACATGTATGATATCAAAAAAAAATCCCCCATAGGCATCGCCAATTCGTGGGTATACTTATGTTTCTTTTGCAGTTAAGATTATAAGTAAATAACATAATGATATTTTAAAATATTTATAGAAAGAATAATTCCTTATTTACAAAACTTTGTCTGAACAGCTTGTGTAAAAAGTGTATACACTAATAATTATGTGCTATAGGTTCATATTTACATTCTTAGGTATTAGGTGGGAAAGCAAATTATGGAATACCTACTGTGATAAACAGAATTTGAAAAATTATTTTTTAATTAAAATAATATAAACTTAATTTCGACAGATTCAAGAGCTAGAAAATAGTTGTTAAAGTAAAAACAAAAAAGTAGTAAAGTCCTAATCAAACCAATCTTTATGACAAAGTAAATGCCAGAAAATATTCGATTTATTATATTATTTACAATAATAAAAAATAAAATTTCCCCCATATTTAAAAAAAATCAGTTATTATTTTAATAAACAGAGATTAAAAAACATATTTGAGTATCGTTGTTCTGCAAGGTAACATATTTACAGCAGTGGTATGTCGTTTTTGTCTTGTATGCGAATTACTGGAGAATCGTCGCTTTTCCTTATGTCCGTCCTTTCATATTCATTTTTTTGTGACTTGAAATTTTAAATAAATAAAAAGAGATTACTTTGTTTTAAGTAACTTTATTGATATTTTATAGTCTACCGGTTTCGGTACCTCCGTAGCATCATCTGGACTTAAAAATTTCAATGAACAAACGTTTACCGTTTATCTCATTATCGACCATTGTTAATTAGTGTGTAGGAAAGAGCTGCAGAATTATACGTTTAAGAACAAAAGCAAAACCAACAGCGCGTTTAACGTTTGGCGTTTTTGAATTTTTAAAATTCTCACATTTCAATATAATCTTTGTAATTATATACTATATTCCAAACTATCAAATTTATCGTCACGGCTAGTAGTTTTGTAGGGGTGTACAGAGACGTCTCGGCGCGGTGTGTGAGAAAGATGCAAAAAAATATTATTTTTCTATTGGAGGAAACAGACCTACGTTCATTGTGTATCTCATCTTTTGTCTCATCGTTATTTAATGTGTATTAAGGTCACGGAACCACAATCGTGGATTTTCACGGTTAACTTATTAACTTATTTTGTCAATCATTGGAGCGACACAGCGCAATTTAAAACTTTTTTCTTCGATTGCTCGAGATTCGTTGGTGATCATTTTGAATATTTTCCGACCACATAAAAAAAACATACCTCTGAATTTTAATATGGAGACATGCAAACGTTCTCTATAGACAATGAATTCACCTATCTTTTATCAATTATCACATATTCGTAAGATTTATTAAAAAAAAATATTACAAAATCGTAAACTTCTTTTTAATTAATTACAAATAAGGGAAAATTTGTCAAAATTGGCAGTAAAGCAATCCGAGGTATTTTAAATAGTGCCATATTGTGGCAAAAGGCGCTGCAGTGGTTAAAAGCTCTCATTGTTATTTATAAAGTATGTTATGAATTTTGTTTTGTTCGTGTAATATTATATACATAAATTTCTATGCGAGTACAAGAGCTTTTACGACCACAAAAGCTTTCACACTGTAATTAATGCGTGGGCAAATTAGGAAACCGTAAATATACGTGTCAATCAATTGTCCAATTAATAACTAACAAACATAATTAAATTTGGTCATTGTCCATTTACGAAATTTTAATTATACCGATGTCCAAATTGCTGAAATTCTGGCTGTTTTAAATTGAATAAACAACACATTTTAATTACGTCAACAAATCGCTAATGCGATGCACCAAATAAAATTCAATCAACCTACACTTGAACGGATAAAATATGAATACAGAATGACAACTAACTTTTCAGTCGGCGCTTCGTAGTGTAGTATTAAGAAGCTAAGTCTCTCTCAATCCGGCCCGCCACGCAGCATATGAGCAAACGTATCGAACCCTAATAAGTCACCAAACGCAGCGAAACACTTGAGGCGACCTATGGCGGAAGTTTGGTTATCCAATAAATTGATCCCAGGGCGGCGGTAGCGATACCCGCCTGCCAAATTTACTGTACAGATAAGGGTGTCAAGCTATGCTGTCTTAAAAAACATAATAATAGTTAACGCTAATTTTATTACCCGGCTTCGTTCGAGTTTGAGCACTATTTTTAATTTGTTGCGTTGCCTTATTTTGAGCAGTCAATTGGACATTTCTAGGCTCCATAGCCCATAAGAACGCTCTAAATTTTATTGGTTAGAAGTCAAGTTAAGTTTAAGCACAATCCTCAATTAAATGGTCCCCAGTTGCCGATCTGTCGGCATGGCCGATTTTGCACGCTTGAAAGTGTTCTGATATCCCTTCGGAGATGGACCGTTCTGCCTGGCCTAGATAAACCCTGTCACATCCGGAATATCTCAGTTATATAAAGCCAACCGATACGTACAGCGAAACGGTTACACTGCAAGACAGATGAAGCAAATCTACCGCAAATGAACACAGAGCTGAATATATGGCTGCGCTTTCTAACCTTATGTTCACAATGTGACAGACAGAATTGCTAGGGTATTGAGAAAAGAAAATATCAAGACTGTCTTCGGAATCACGACAAAATACAAGACCTATTGATTTCTTGAAATATTATATTAGCGTTGTTATGCCATTTAATGAAGAAATTGATTCTCCCTGCGTGTCCTTTCCCGTTCATCTCTTTCCCCTTCCTCTTCTGCGTCCCCTTCCCCGTTCCGAGTTCCCTCCCCCTACCAGGTTCCCCTCCCCCTCCCTGTTTCCCTCCTCCCACCTCCCGCATTCCTTACATTCAGTCCCGGCTCATTCAGTTTTCAAAAAGCTCGCGTGCCACCTATAGCAATTTTTTTATATAAATTTCATAATGCCAGAGTTCACCAGTAATTTAATACAAACCTTGTCCTGTCAATAACGAACAAAAAAAAAAAGAATTATCCATTTGGTGCAGTCGTTCGGAAGTTATGCGCCTGCATACATTTCGGCGATTCATTTTTATTTATGTAGATAGATATGCAGATACATAGATTTAGGAAGAATTATGTACATCCACATTAAGTTTAATTCTTTTACTTATTACCGCTTGAGAAAGTTTAATTTTGAGACCTGCGAAATCCAAAATTTCTTTTGAGAACAAAATATTGCGTTATTAATTATCAATTTTTCAAAAATAAATCACGAAAATAATTATGAAAATATCCATAAACAAAATAAATTTTAACAATTTTATAAGCAATAATTATTAGCCTGAAACACTCATCTATGGTACATTGAAAAAATCTCCCGAGAAAAGATACATGCCGCCGACGGGACTGGAACCCTCCTTTCTGATTTTCGGTCAAATGCTCTGACCACTGAGCTACGTCGGCTTATCTCCTAGCCACCAAATTATTCAATATATACTAGTGTTTCATTAAAAAATTACTGCTTATTACATTTAAAAAAATATTTCGCAACGTGTTTTTCTTTTTAACAATTAAAAAAAGGAAAAAAAAATAATGATTTTATTTACGTTTTGAACCACGTGGTTTCATTGTATATATCTGAAAAATGAATTGCCGAAATGTATGTACGCGCATAACTTCCGAACGACTGCATCAAATTGGATAATTGCAGTTCGTTATTATTAGGACAAGGTTTGTACTGCTGGTGAGCTCTGGTATTATGAAAATTGAAATAGGTGGCACACGAGCTGTTAAAAAACTGAATTTACCGGGGCTGAATGTATAATAATAATATTTGGACGATTTATATAGCGCCGTTTTTGTGAAAAATCACCTCAAGGTCGCTGTATGGAATGCGGGAGGGGGGACAGGGAAGGGAACTCGGGTAGGGGGTTCGCGGTAGGGGGGAGGGGTACCAGGGAGAGGGAGGGAAACCAGGGAGGGGGGAAGGGAACTCGGGAGGGGGTTCACGGGACGGGGGAAGGGGAAAGGGGGGGGAGTGGAGTGGGGAGAGGGAAGGTGGAGAAGGCGGAGTGTGAACGCGAGAGGGGAAGGGGAGGCGGAAGGGAAACGGGTCGAATGGGAAAGGACACGCAGGGAGAAACAATTTCTTTATTAAATGGCATACCAATGCATGCCGGGTACCAGCTAGTTATTAAATAATATCTCATCTGAAACTTAATTCGAATTAAATTTGTCAAATACAAATATTTGCCAAATTTATTTCGTAAAAATATACTATGATAACAGCAGGATGAAAAGATGCCGGACTTCCGAGAAAATATTTTATCTGTTGGTAAAAGTTACACAAACTGTTTGTATCTCCCCAATTGGGAATGTTGTCATAATCAACAGCGGAAACCAATCAAAAGTAACGGTGAACTTAATGTTTCTAATTTTAATTTCCGTCCGGAATATTGGGAACATATTGAATTACCGAACTCCTGTTTGATGCTGGGTTTGGTAATTAAAACCACTCATTCTTTTTACGTTGATTATTCATTGAAATAATAATTATTCTAATACTAGGTTTACTTTATGAGAACCATTTTTGTGGAATATCACCTTCAAGGCGCAGGGCAAATATGAAGAATATTCTACATTTTCACGAAAATAACGCGAATAGGAATGACTTGGAAAATGTTACATTTTTTTCTGGAACAGAAGTTGAGAGGGCGATATAAGTTAGAGAAGATAGAAAGAGAGAGAGAGTAATGTTTCGTATATTACTGTAGGGACAAGACAGAGAGGTGCGAGCACACATTTTCTTTCTCTCTTTCCCTCAAAGCCAGTTACGTTTCGTATATCTAAGACACAGTGCAGGCCGATTGTCTGTATCGCACTGTAGGAGCACGAGAGAGCAGTTTATAAGTTACTTCAGTCGTGTGGTCTAAACTAAAGCACACTCGTTTTTTTTATATATGGCAACCCTCTGATTTCCGGCGACTTTTTTTTAATTTGACACTTGAAAATCACTAGCTTTATTGTTGGTTACCTGTGAATTAATGTTTGGGTTAACGTTTTGACAGATGTTATAAAGTGAACATCGTACAGATGCTTTCCGCAGCGCGCAGTCTTAGGAGCATAATGGTAATTAATGGTGCTGATTTTAACAAAATCAAATTTTATAATATATATTTTATTTTATTGTAATTATAATTTACAAGTACAAGTTTATTACAATTCAAATTAATAAATTACTTTGTTTTTACCACTATAATTGATTAATAAAAAACCGACATGTTTCGTAAGCCAAGCTTACTTCATCAGGGTTTATTACAACAAGTTTATAACATTGGATTTATACATAATATAGACGTTGAACATTATAATGATTAATGATCAATAAGATGGATCAAGGAAAAATATATTTATGAGATGTAATATTTTTGAAATGCCTCGTTATTCTCCTCTGCCATTCGTGTGGAATTCATAGTTTTTTTAAAGTGATTTTCGGCTATTTAATTATTGTTTTTTCGCACCCATAAAATTAAGTCCCGTCTTTCGGTTTATGAAAATTGGTCCGAGTTTTCGAAATTTTTAAAAAAATCGCCAGGGTTTAAAAAATACGATAAAAAAGGAACGTCTTAGAATATTTGTCTTAACCGGATTTAAAAAAAAGGTGATGTAAGTGGTCTATTTTCTTATATTTCACGGGATTTTCTGGTATTTATTTCAATTTGGTAAGCGGAATGGGACCGCTGTCCCGGGAACCATTCATTCGATAACACTTTTTCCGTAGGTTAATCTGCCCCGGGTTTATCTGTTGGGGTGTGATCGGGTCTTCCCGGCGGATGCGCTTATTCATCAGCTGCGTGGCGGGCCGGGTCGGGAGAGGCCGGTTTGGGGAGACATTTTAACCTCTCGAGCTGGTCTCCCTCGGCTCATCGTCTTATACCACAGCCTGAGGGATGTATTCGTACGTCTGTCACTCCTGGATACACAGACCCCTAGATTCCTACCCTCTTCTCATACCTTTTTCCTTCCCAGAACTTCCTTCCATTAAAAAGACCATCGCATTGCATCCCCAAAGATGACGTATGCCCTGAATGAAATAATTGTCCTCAAGGCCTCGTGTGCGGAGTCAGTGTAATTGAAAAAAAAGTAATTAAAAACAAGAAAATACCTAATACTATACTTCCAAAATATTTCATTGTCTACGGTTTTGACAAGCTTAAATATCCATAAACGGAATGCAACTAACTTCACGTCAAAAATTGAAGTTCATTTTCCGATTTTGTTTTTTAAAAAGAGGAGTGACGCCACTCTATTTGATGCAAAATAACAAAAAAGAAGATAACAGCGCTTTTGTTGAAAAATTCCACCGCTTAAGCTGAAAAATAACCCCGTTTTTCATAAAATTCCACAAAATTAACTCGAATTTCGTTAAAAACATCACAAATTTCGCCGAAAATAACGTGAATTTAAAGATGAGGTATTTTCGACGTGTACCTATGCTATCACCCACAATTCACAACTCTTATAAGTTTATTTAATTTTTTTTTTTAATCATACACAGTACCTACATTATAATGCAAGTGGTAAGGTGACAGTTTGAAAATAACAGCTATCACAAAGAAAAACAACAGAGTATGCAATTCACACGCGGAAGAAATTAAACCTTCAGAAAACTAAGAGTGGGGGAGCAACGCACAAAGAGCAGAGCACAAAGCACCGCAAATAGGATACCGATTATGCTATCTCATTATCTCGCAGGCTAAATCCTAAAGATGTATGTGTTTGTCTCTTTTCAGTGTCGATATTTTTCGTTGCATCGAGATTCATTTCACAACGGTGCTAAAGAAATTTTCACTTCAAAAATTCATCGCTTTTAATGACATCAGGAGTGTTGGAATGCCACTTTGTTGAGATATCATGGAACCTTATATAATAATACATAGAAGCTAACAAACACGCGAATTTATTTTAATCTCAACACTCGTCGTTTAGACATTTGCGCTAGTTTATTATTATTATTTTTTTTCTGGTAAATGCGATTTTTTAAGAACCAAAGTTTTATTTGATCTAACTGCATATTCAAAATTATCAACAGTATTACTGACACACCTGCTTTCTTACGACTCATCCAGTTCAACATCCCATTAATGACTGTTCCTGAAGGGTGTTTAACCAGCCAGCGTCCGAAAATCCACATTTCGTCGAAAGATGTTCTTACGATCATACAGGATGGTTCCAATGAGAAAGATTAATTAATCTCCGTACCAGCTTTTTAAAATTATAACTCAATATCGATTTTATTTCATTCCAAATTTGCTTTAATTTATACCTTCACCCAAAAAATGCTTAAAGGCGTGATGAAAAAACTAATAAAATTATGTACTTTTTGTAATTATTTTTTGATCATAAGTATTTATCATTTTTCAATAATGTCTGAGCAAATTAAGAATGTAAAAAAATCTGAAATATATTAGTTTGTAAGACCGTAAATATAATTTAATAATTTCGTCACAAAACACGTGTGCGGATCTTTTTTTTCGATGATTTTATTTAAAATAAAATTAAAATTCTGTAACATATGTTTCCCAGATAATGTATTCAATTATTTTACTGCATGATTATATGATTTGAAATGGGTGTTGTATAACACAAAATCTTTTTTGAAAAGTTAACAAATCTGCCAACGATCTATGGTATAACCTTATTATACTAAAAATTAACATTTTTTCTCAAAATTAAAAACATACGTTTACAAGATAAAAGAACAATCTTTCGGATTTAATTTATATTTTTTTGTGGAAATGAGTCAATACCTCTAAAATCTCATTTAAAAATGACATATTTCTGGTTTTCTCTGGTAATACCCTCTTAATCAACATTCTACTAATTATGGATGTCATTCTCCTTTATCCAGAATGTGGAGACTTGTCAACGCAAGTTAGAGCATTGAATTTTTTGGTGTAAGCCTTTCGGCAGTCGATACGCAATGTGTAGTTTTTAAAGTCTTTTAAATCCTCCTTCAAGCTTTGACTTGTAGTTATCTTCTATATGTACTTTTATATTGTAAATGGTCAATGCTCTTCATTTGTATGTACTCTCCTTTCACTGTCATCTCTGTATCTTATTTGTGTTATTGTTAAATTGTTAATGAACTGTTTGTCCGTAAATAAATAAATAAGTCGCGCGTTTTCCTCCAAAATATTCAAAGTGCCCACCGATGGGAGGAGCCCCCATGTTGTGAACCACTGCTGTAGACACTGTAGAAGTGTACATGGTGGAATTAGTCGAGTTCACCCTAGCGTGGGAGATAGCGACAGTCTGTCCGTGTAATAGGCTATCGGATGAGACACTACATTGAGCAATTGGGTTGCTGGCCAAATATCACTGTATACTATTATGTTGTCCACTCGAGGATGAATAAAGATTAGGGTACCATTTTGTCATGTTATTTTGATTTTCTTATAAAAAAGTGTTACGCATGTAAATTAGTGATGCCACGAATAATGATTTTGGGGAATACTTAATATTCCGAATATTCGGTGACACTTAGTACATTTTGCAATCAGTTTTCATGAATAAAAATAACGAATTTAAAATATTAAAAATGTTTTCATAAATTTAAATGAATTGAACTCATGAATAAATTAATAATAAAAATAATTTATTAAATGAAGACAATATTAGCGAAACTCAATCAAAATCTGAAGACAGAAAAATCCGAAAAAGATATTGGTTCCACTGGGACTCGAACCCAGATACCTTAGCATTTATGGCCAACTGCTCTACCGATTGAGCTATGGAACCCATTTCCAATTCGTTTGAGTTTTTACTCATAAAGTTAAAAATATAAAATAAAAATATGCATCCGAGACTTGCCTAGAAAAGTCAATAGATGTCGCGTATTAAAAATAAAATGGATAAATATTTATCCAGACACTCTCTAGATAGCATTTAGTTCGGGTTGAATCTTGCAATCATATATAAAGATAGCAGCCAATAATATGTGCGTTAAGAAAAATGAAGATAGTGTTGGTAGTTCTTAGTCGAAGTATGATACAGTTAAAAGTGATCGAATTGGAAAGGGGTTCCATAGCTCAATCGGTAGAGCAGTTGGCCATGAATGCTAAGGTATCTGGGTTCGAGTCCCAGTGGAACCAATATCTTTTTCTGATTTTTCTGTCTTCAGATTTTGATTGAATTTCGCTAATATTGTTTTCATTTAATTAAAATATTGTAATTTGAGTTTTTACTCATAAAGTTAAAAAAAAAATATATTAATTAGGTACATTTCGCAAATGAAATTGATTTTGACATGAAAACTGTTCGCCTAGATCGGACAGTAGAGCCTTTCAAGTGGTGGTCAGCAAAAGCAAAACAGTATCCAAGCCTAGCAGAATTTGCTAACATTTATTTATCATCTACCGGCAGCAATGTATAGTGAGCGGCTATTTTCGGAAGCAGTTATAATAATTTATGAGGAAAAGAGCAATCGTTTGCTATCAACAAATGCTGAAAAGCTGTTTTCATTCGTCAAAACTCATAACTTACCACTGATAGATGTTAAGTATTGAATATTCTGATTTTTTGTTAAAATAGAATTTTTTTATCCAGTGGGATCCAGTTATAGCTAGTCACCGGGACAAAGTAACCGCAACAGGCAATGACGTCATATATCATGTATGACGCATGCTATTATTATACAATACAATAATAATCATATTATCGTCAATCTCTCCATATCCGGAGAGATTCACGAAATTACAAATCCAATTGCCAGGCGATGCTCCTAACATTAGCTGTTAACTTAAGTGGTGCCATCTTTTGGCATTACTTTAATACGGTTCTATTACAAAAGTAGATTTCAATACAAACTCCACGTGTGAGAAAGTTGAGAGTTGTATTCTTAAATTTCAAGCATTCAGTCGCTACTGTTTGATTATTCGACCGGTCAGTGGCTCAATTGGCATCGCGTTTGGGTCCCACCCAGGCGTCCCGTTTTCGATTCCTCGGCTGACTATGTCCTCCACCACGATTCAACGTAATATGTAGGTACTCGAAATATAGTTGTATCGTCAAATTGGAATTAATTCATCACTTGTTAAGTTCCCAGTACCTAGAAACTTTTGGTCTAATTAAAACATTACTCAGCCAGTCACTCAGATGCGAGTTTAACAAATTAATTAAATAGGTACTTTATTTAAGATTATGCGTTTGCTTTATCTACTGATAATTAGAGAAAATCAGGATTTAAATCTTGGAGTTTGTGGAAAACACAATTTATGTAAATATGTATATAATTTTAGATGATTAAAAATTGATGTTTATAAAGCATAGGGTGTTTTCCACCGAGATGTGTTACGATATATCTCCCTTTTAAAAACATGGCATTTATTAGTAACTAGCAGACCCGGCCATCGAAACACAACGCCATTACTGACAATGCCCTTACCCAACATTTATAACCAACGCCATCTGTTAATTTGCATACATATCAAATCCATGCCGCCCGCTTGCTAGCCCGCTCCCTTTATATATTATATATTTCAACCAATTTACACAAAACCTTTACAAATTATATACTTAAGCTTTCCTCGTGAATCACTCTATCTATTGGTGAAAACTGCATGAAAATCCGTTGCGTAGTTTAAAAGTTCGGCGGGCGCGACTTTGCTTTATACTATGTGAAGATTTCGAATTAGATATTTACCAAACTTTTTTTTAAAACTTTTTTTTCTTTAGGAGGTTCAGAGGAAAATATTTTCCCCAGGGCATATGTCATTTTTGTAGATGCTATGTGGAGGGTCTTTAATGGAAAGGAAAGAGTATCAGATAAACGTCTATTCTCTGCTTCAAACCGTTCGAGCCGTTGGAGTTTATGTCCCCTTTAAGGGGACAGTCAAACAAAAAGCAATCTTGCACTATACGAAGCACTTCGGAAGTTCTGGGAAGGAAAAAGGATGAGGGGTGGGTAGGAATCTGGGTTCAGTGGGTCTAAGAGTGACGGACATATAAAGCTGTCCCTCCCACTGCGGTGCAAGGCGATGGGTCGAGAGGGTCCTTGTGGTCCGAAGCAAATTGATCTCGCTCAACCAGTCTCTCTCCATCCGGCTTGCCACGCACTCGGTGGGAAGAGGCATCCGCCGCCAAGACCCGAATAAACCTCGTCCGATGTTCCCGGGCATCCCCGCTAAGTTACCAAACGTAGTGAACCACTTGGGGTGACTTATGGCGCAGGCGTGGGTTATCCAATAAATGGTTTGCGGGGCTGCGGTAAGATATAAACAATTTCCCTTAGTGCCTGGGACATCTTTGGGATGCTGTGTGGAGGGTCTTTCTGTGGAAACGAGTTGTGAAAAATGCAAAAAAAAAATCATAATTATCTCTCCCAAAAATTAAACTCTTTAAAAATAATTTCACAGTAAAATTTGTACACAGTTTATTCTCTTAGAGATAGAGAGATGATTGTAACTGGTCTAGTTATTTAATTATTAAAGAGAAATATGTATAACAAACTATAAAATGTGGAGATAATAAGGAATTTATAATAGTTTAGAGAGATAATGTTCACTAGTTATAAGCGTGAATGTTTTTAGGTACCTACCTTCCAGAGAGTCCTAAAAAAATATGAACAATTTTTAAAAGATATAATAATAATAATAAAAACGTCTATTCTTCAATAGATTTTTTCAATATAGATTTTTTCTCTTATCATTGACTCTATTGATGAAAAGGTCACTGCTCAGCAACAATTCAGGATTTCTCCTGGAAAGCAGCTGGTTTTGAAATAAAGGGCACTATTTGTAATGTCAATTATTATTTTCTATGTACATTATCTAATCTTTCCTCTCGTAGGATCAAAAACAGAAATAAGTTTTGATCACAAGCTGCCGTTCGATGAGTTCTCAAATGTGAAGAGCCTCTTAAAAACAAAAGAAAAATGGTTGAGATGATAATACAGGAATCTACAATAAAAGTCATATTATAAATTCTACTACAAATTTATAACTGCTCTCGGAAATCGAGAATGGTATCCACGTAATAGGATTTTGCATCTCGAATTTTTAAACTGTGTTTAGAACACAAGGCAGGTATTAACATAAGATTAATTCTGCGTAAGAGTCCCAAAATAATAGTTACACAAGGAACAGTCGATTTCTCAGAATGTTGCAGCATATAGCATGCACCTCAAATGTAAAGCTGCACTCGGTACACGATAAATCTGCAACTTATTATTTAATTTATCGATATATTCTGAGCACAAAACTGGTTTAAATTAAATTTGTATGGTGTGAATTAAAACTTCACTCAGAACATGAAAATCGTTTTTCTTTGAAACTGGCTGCACATGTATAGTCTGCGACTAGAATTTTATTGCTGCACTTCGAATGCGAGAATATTTTTCTTTGAAATGTGTTTGCAGATGAATCCACAACTGAAATTTTTTATTCTGAATAAAAAACTGGTTTAAATTAAATCTGTATGCGGCGAATTAAAACTTAACTCAGAAATCTAAAATGGTATTTCTTTGATTTTGATAGTAGGTACATACATAATATGCAACTAGAATTTTATAGCATGACTTCGAATAGGAGAACTTTTAAAATGTGTCAGCATATGAATCCATTTGGAGTTTAACATTCTGAAAACGAAACTGGTTTAAATTAAATCTGCATATGGTAAATTAAAACTACACTCAGAACATGAAAATTGTTTTTCTTTGATTCAGTCGGCACATACATAGGCTCCAACTAGAATTTTATAACTGCACTTCGAATAAGTTAATGTTTTCCTTTGAAATCTGTCACCAGATGAATCCACAACTGGCATTTTACATTCTGAACATAAAACTAGTTTTAAATTGAGCGTGATTCTGGTAGCGAGTCCCCAGCTTTAATTAATTCTTCAAAATTCATAATTCCTAGGAAAACCATACGTATATTATGAGAGTAATAGGTACTTATTAAAGCTGGGGACTGGCAAGCAGATTCAATCTTAATTTAAAACCATCTGTTGAAACATTTCGAAGGAAAACATTCTCGTATTCAAAGTGCACTTATAAAATTCTAGTTGCAGACTATGTATGTGCTGCCAGAATCTCAGATAAACAATTTATGTTCTGAATAGTTTTATATCGCCAGTATTTTATTTGAAGAATACTCGTCACATGTGATTATAAAAATCGGCATAAAATAAGGTGGTAATAAAAAGAATAATAGCCCCCCCCCGGGCGCTTGAAAATTGCGGTTGAAGTACCGAAATAAGGGGTGGCGAAACCCACCCCGGGCGGCTGAAACCCACGCTTCGCCACTGGATAGATCACACAAGGTTTCGTCAGTAAAATGTAGATCTTAAGTCTAATAAAGTTGGCCACCCCTGGTATATGGAATTCGTTAGGTATGCATTCGCAGACTTGGTTGAGAGAAAATGTCAAAAATCCTGAAATTATCCCATCTACCTAATCTTCCCTTCCTTAAATGTCACCATGAACAATGCAATCGTTGCAAATAAGTGACAGGTGACAGTGTACTCATTAATGTGTATGCATATCGTCCCATATAACTTAGCGATCTACATTGTTTTCGGGGTGTTGCATAAGGCTTCGCTCTGCAGCACTTAACCGCTAAAGAGCCGCAGCTTCGCGACACCACTGGTATTATTGAGCTAAAATCTGGATATTTTTATAGTACAGAAAACATTAAAATATGTCAATATTTTAATTAGTCCAACTAGAAAAAGATTTAAGACAATCTAATTGAATTTATCTAACGAACTCAAATTTATTTATCTTCATAGAGGATAAATTCATCATTTTTCAATAGCTTTATTTCACGTTACGGAAAGATCCACTTTTATTTGCTTCACGGGGCGGCTCAAATCGCATAATATCACATCCCATGAGTAAAATATAGCCTTCTCGATATCCTGTGCTCCTGATGGAAGACTCGTGAATATTTCAGGGTGTTCTTATGGGTTTATGGGATTGGATCCTTGTTTATGAAGACTTTTATATCCATTGAATCTTGAAGTCTCCCGTACATCTGTGATCGCTGTCTGAATGATAGATTTATATTATTCGGTTGCCTTTTTTATTATTTGGGATCCCCGTAAGACTGGTTCACACGATTCAATTATTGTATTTTTATGCCTGCAAACAAAGCTTAAGGATTCCGTCGTAACGAAAACACGTAGTACAAGCGGGAATCTTTTTTTTTACAATACTCCACAGAGGAGGTCTTGAAGAAAATATTTTCTCTCAGGGCCTATTTTATCTTTGTTGATATTGTGCGGTGGTCTTTTAAAGGAAAGGAAGGAGAGGAAGTTCTGAGAATGATAAGGTGTGAGGGTGGGTAGGAATATAAAGGTCAGCGGGTCCAGGAGTGGCGGACGTATGAATCCATCCCTCCTACTACGGTGCAAGGCGATGTTCTAAAAGAGTTCTGCTTGAGAGGTCACAAGTTCTCTCTCAACCAATCCCTCCCGATCCGGCCTGCCAGACATACACTTCCGCCTCCGAAACCCGGACAAACCTCACCACATGAACCCAATAAGTCACCAAACTTAGCGAACCACTTGTGGTGACCTATGGAGGACGTATTGGTTATTCAATTAATTGGTCTCGGGGCGGCGGTACTCATACACGCCTCCCAAATTATAAAACTGGTAAATCAACATTTGAAGTCAATAGAGAGCCATTGAATGCACCTGTATTTAACCGTTTATCTGTATGTGCCCCACGGTTGAATTTGGTAGCCACCTCTGGAGTGGAGCTCTAACATTCCTGTAAAAAACCTTCAGCTCTGTGCAGAAACGGGCGGTCCGTTTGATAGATTCTTCTATTGTTAAACGGATTGTAATCTTTAGAGCACAGGCGTCGAGTGGGAATGATCGGGAAACACGCCAAACGTGCGCTAAACATATGCACACGCATTTATTCTTCGACTCGTTCTTGAGTTCAACACTTCGGCGGTGGAGCGATTTGCCGGTTTCTGTGTTTCCTCCTTCCTACAACGTAGGTCTCTTAAAGACCAATCTTCATTCCTTCCTCTTCTCTAAAATACCCCCCACACAGCATCTCAGATTACACTGTCTCTGAGGGAAATTATTTTCCTCAGGGCCTCCTGTGTGGAGTTGATGTAAAAAAACAACTTAAGATTATAATAGAAATATTAAATTATAATTTTATAATAATTATAATTTGGGGGCCAATGGTCGGAGAATCAACTGTCAGGTTTAGGTTAGGTTAGGTTAAAATTATAATTTTATAATAATTTTATCATATTCTGTGGTGGTAGTAGGAGATTTTCAAACATTGTTGGGTTATTCGTAACCCGGGAATGTTTGTCTTTCTTTTAAAAAAAAAAAAATATTTTATAATAATTTTATTATAATTATAATTTCGGGGGCCAACCGTGCGTCGGAGAATCAACTGGTTTAGGTTAGGTGAGTATAAAATTATAATTTTATAATTATTACAATTTCGGGGGCCAACGGTCGGTCAGGTTTAGGTTAGGTTAGGTTAGGTTAGGTGTGTCTTGTGTGGCCAAAAACGCTCTTCGGTATCTGAAAAGTGCCATGTGAAACTAGACGATAAAAGCATCTTGTAAAACTACCATTAGAAAAGTAATTAGGTAACATTGGTTATTTTGTAGATATTTTGGTTTCTCCCTTTGATAACATTATATTATAATAAGATGGATTGAACCGCCTCAGAGAAACAGCCATTAAACATTAATCTGTAATAATTTATTCACAAAGGCGTATTGTTTTATTCTCCTTATAAGACAATCCCTGAAACAATAAAGGCAGCGGTTTGGTTTCTGTATAATACATAACTGTCAAAGACGCATCATTGTTATCAAATAAGATAATAAATATCAAGTAATTCAACTTCTATTATGGGGTTGTTATGTATTACAACTTCTTTTTATGGGTTTTTTTGAAGTCGTGGTTTTACGTCCACAATCCTCAGACTCTTTAAGCCCTTTAATATTCGCCAGGAGTGCGAGAACCTGTCGCCCGAGGTTCTGGCAAGAGTGATGGAAATTGCCATAAAACGGGCCCATATGGTCATCAACTATGGCGGCGGCCACTTGGCCGATATCATTTTCTCGACTTGATGGAATAAATTCTAATGGATTAAAGATTAAATGAACTAATTTCACAGGTAACTCCATTAATGGAGGACTGAATGCCGTTGGCGGTAATAAAAAACTGTCCAAAGACGTGAAACTAGCCGTCCATAATGGAGTGCTGGTACCTACCCTGATGTATGGCAGTGAGGCATGGAACTGGCAGAGGAAGGATGAAAGCAGACTGAATGCTGTAGAAATGAGATCCCTGAGGCGAATGTGTGGTAAAACCATGTACGATCGTGAGAGAAACGTGGATATCCGCAAAGAATGCAAGGCTGACGTAAGCGTGATGTGTAAGATTAAGAAAGGGACTCTCCGATGGTTTGGGCATGTAGAGCGAATGAACGAGGAAAGGAGTGTAAGGAGAATATATGATGCAAATGTGAATGGTAGAAGAAGTCGGGGACGCCCGAGGAAGACATGGCACGACCAAGTGAATCAGATACTTGAGTCGGGCCATGTGAAGAGTCGGAATAATAGAAGAGCATGTATGAGACGATGTATGAATGTGAACGAGGCAAAGAGTGTGTGCCAAGATCGAGTTGTGTGGCGGTCCGTCCTCTCTGCCTACCCCTGCGGGGAAACGGCGTGATGGTTAGTTAGTTAGTTAGTTAGTTAATTTCACAAGCAGAACCAAAGTTTTTCATTAAAAAAATAAATTACAACAAAAGAACATCGGATGATTACTTTTGCCCCACCTTGTACAAAGTATATGTTTATTTCGAATTATAACATTTGAAAGCGTATTTCATCACCTTTCAAAAACAATTATTGGTTTTCGTATACATTCAGAAATGTTAAATTTATTTGGATTTTATTTCAAAGCGGATATATTTTGATTTTCCGACGAAAAAGGCCCGAGGCACCTGAAAACTAACAACTACACATTACTATCTACCAACAACATCTGTTGAATGATATTGATTCTACATGTATAATCCTATGTAATACAAAGTTCAACTGTAGTCTCCTTTAATAACAACTCTTTTTAAATATCAACACATTATCCTCTAAATTTATTTAGCACTGTGTTCCTGAAAGCCGTTAGTGAGATCTTCCATTGTTGAGAAAGCAATAAAGTGAAGCGACCGGCCGCCATCTTTGGGCCATTTTCTTAAATGGCTTCATCCCTCACAATACATACACAATGGTCACATAACACTCAATAATAAGACACAAAGATGCAAAACAAAGATGGTGGACTAGAACAAGTATACAGAAAGCCACTAGCCAACAATTTTCGATTTCTTAGTGTACCTTATATCGCCAAGATTATAGGTAATAGGCATAAAAATCGTTTGGCAAACGGAGTCTAGAGGTCACCATCTTAAGCACAAGCAGGTTTTTAATTATATTTTTAACAATATAATAAGAAAGAAAAAAGGTAATCAATGAAAACTGTCAGAGAAAATTTTAGACATCTCAAAGCGCCCTTGAGGTGATTTTCACAAAAACGGCGCTCTACAAATTGTCCAATTATTATTATTATTATTATTATAAAATTGTATTTTTAAAAAGTTTTTTCTTATACACGTTCATCCGTCACTCCTGGATATCTAGCACGGTCAATCGATGTATAGATTTTAAGATTTTGTCCATAACTTGTTATCGTACCCAAGCATGACTGCAACGAATAAACAACAGTTCACAACGACTAAGTGTACTTAATTTATTCGACGTGTCCTGTTGTTTGTGTGTTAGCGATCGGCAGCAGTGCTCACGAAAAATGACAAGTTACCAACATTGTCGATAAAAACTGGATACCTTTCACTACCGTCAACCCTTCATAGCTTTTTTCCTTCCCAGAACTTCTTCTCCTTCCATTACCTAAAAATACCCTCCGCACTGCATCCCCAAAGATGACATCCTCCTGCGTGTAGCTTATGTAAAGAAAAGGTCCATGGAGATATCAGACATTTGAATGTTCTTATTACAGTATCTTCATCTAAAAGTTGAAAAAAAACACCGCTTTCTCTGTGGGAATTTTAATAATCCAAATCCCTAGTAAAGCTCATTTTATTTAAGGCGCCGCGCCGTCAGAAAAATGCAGGAAGCCGCTCTACTAGTGTACGCCCAAGTCTTTATGAGAAAACTTCTACTGGGAGTTGCGATTTCGCTACAAAATTAATTTAGGTAAAATTTAAAATTGAAACTTGAAGTTGTTTACCTGAAATTGACGTCAAAGAAGGAAGTTTTACTATTTTATGCACTGAATTATTATTTTTTATAAATGTTGTACCATTATGCTTGTCTTATGCGAGAGCAGTGTAATCTTATAATATTTTAATATATTTTTTTTTTATTAGTATTTATACACATATATGTACGTACACGTAATTAATATAACATTCATGAATAATTACATTTTCAGGTAACAATCGGATTAAACTCAAATCAGTAAATACTAACATACAACACCAATCAGAAATAAAAAATAAAAAATTATAACACATACATATATATTATACGTACATAAATCAAAAGCATATAAACAAAATATATTGATTAATTAATTATTGTTAATGTGATTCTAGGTAGCTGAATTATTTAAGATATTATTGATTAATTTATTTTTGAATTTATTATAGTCAGGTTCTAATCTCAGCTCTATTGCTAGTTGATTAAACCACACCACTCTATTGTACGTGTAGTAGTATTGTGTAAATGTATGCATTAATGGCGTACATAAGCCTATTGCTCTCTTCGCGTACCATGGCGTGGTCTAACTTTTTAAAATAGTCATGGAGTATTTGAGCATATTTTAATATATGTATTTTTTAGAGGTGGGACTCCTATCTTCTTACCTCTTCTATCTAAGTCTTGAAAAGGTTGAGAGGTTGAATAATCTGATGTTTTCTTAGTAATAATCTTGATTATTAATCTTATTATATCTTTTAATATGGAGAAATAGGCCAAGCACACATTATTTTACGAGAGTGTGTATAGCGTTCGTAGGATGCTATCTCTCCTATGTGGAGCTAATGTAAAATAAACGAATAATTTTGCCAGTGAAAGTGCGTGGAGGAAAGATGTAGAGACGGCCTTCGTGGCTGAGTGGTTACGAATCCGGAGGTCGAGGATTCAAATCCGCGTGCGCAAATAATTTTATATAATTATTTTTTTTTTACTTATTAATTTTATTTATTGGCTCGCCAACAGAATAAATAATTATCATTATAGAAAATATTATTACATTTTCAATATGGTTATAAATTTTAGATATATAATTTGTCAAGATTTTGTGCATATTATATATTGGTTGAAATATATAGATAATATATAAAGGAGAATGTCTATATGTGGTGGACGAGCGGGCTGGCAAGCGGGCGGTGTGGATTTGATTTGATGCAAATCTACAGTTTTATGCCGAGGTCGATGAAATGTCGCACATGTGACGTACAAAACAAGAGAAAGGTCACTGTCTACATTTGGTTTCGAAAACTCTGTGTAAAGCCCGGACATTGCCGTGGACTTCAGCTAGTTCTTAATGTGACTATAACTTATAATACATAATAATAAATTAAATTACAAGTAGGTACATAAATAATTGGTTACATAAAGCAAGCTTTTCTTCGAAACGAACTTCCTTCTGACTTATCTACTAGGCTAGAGTAAATTAGTTTAGGTTACTTTCAATTGCTTTTGGCATCCAATCCCTTACCTTAAATTCAAAATCGAGTAGGCTGGGTTAGGTTATGTCTTCCGAATGTCCTCGGAGGCCGTAATACGTGAAAGATAAATATAAATAGTAATATAAGCACAGTGCCAGTGAGGCTCGTCTCGCATTAACGATTATTGCCAATAGTTACTTAGTTTAATATCCCCTCGTAAAGAGAGCACATCAAGAGACTCTATCTCTAAATCATCCCTAAAGGGATGGAAGGAATTAATTCGTTAGTACATAGTACAAGTTTATGTTACGCATGACAAACCTTGAGACAAGTTAGGAAAAAGAACAGACAAACCTAACCAAGCCTCGCCTAACCTAACCTAATCTGACCTTAATCAATATCAACTAATATAACCTAACCTTATTTAATCCAACATAACCTAACCTTATCTCACCTAACCTAACCTAATTTAACCCTAGAATACTAATATAATTTTTTTTCTGCTTAATACTACTCATCGCTTGGGAGGCTACTAAACAAGTAGTTTTTTTAAGTGTCTTTTAAAATATTAAAAATATATTTTTACGTAATGGATAAACCTCTGCCTTTTAAATGCTAAATAATATATTTTCTAAATCAACACAGTCTTAAATAGGGGTTTAAACTTAACATATACCTAACTTTCTTTGGCACAACAAAGATATATTAAGAGTTTGAAAAATGTATTATTTCTTGAAAAAATCTTAAAAACTAAACATTTATTTTTTTAGCATAAAAATTTTCATGTCACATAACTTTAAAGTTAGTCTATTTATTTCTTATCACAAGTGAAGCAATTAGGCGATCGATGTTCGACAAGACAATTTTGAGTTGTTGCATTTCGCACAGTAGTACACACTCATGCGTCTTTTTTTGCTGGGCAAAAGTTAACATTTTCTTCCACATTTTGTTCATTTATATTTTTATCATGAAAGCCAAACATTAACTTCTAAATTGTCTTCAATTTCACTAGCAGAGTCACCTTCCGTTAACCAATTTCACTAGCAGAGTCACCTTCCGTTAACCAATTTCACTAGCAGAGTCACCTTCCGTTAACCAATTTCACTAGCAGAGTCACCTTCCGTTAACCAATTTTCTATTTGACTATTGTCTGGATTCTTCTGTAAACTAAATATTTATTTTTATAAATACAATTAACACTAATTATGTCAAAAACTCCAACAATAATAAACAATTCCAATAAAATAATTACCTTTAATACTAAGGACCTTTAATACCCCTCCACACAGCATCCCCAAAGATGACATGGGCCCTGAGGAAATTATTTTTCTCAGGGCCTCCTGTGGGGGTTGTTGTAAAAAATCTAATTTTAACTAACCTAACCCCACCTAACACAGCCTTATCTGCATCCAATCAGTCCTACAATTGCATTGATCATCTGTACAGGGTGTTACAGGACGTTCTTGACTTACGAGTACTTTAACAAGTGAATCATGACATTATTTGGAGTAAAAAATGTAAATGAATTATGGTCTTCTGCGAAATTTTTGGGTTTTTTTTTCACCCATACTTAATTTATTTTTCTGTTAATTCATCTTTATTAATTCTAGACTTACAATTTGAGATATCCCAGGCTTGTCTCACTAGGAAAACTTTGAGAGCAGGCGCTTTAAAACATAAGCAGTTTGTAATAAAACTTATAACACCTACAATAAAAATACAAATAATAAGACAATAGAAATGAAAGTTGCGTAACACGATGAAAATCTGTCGGATCTGCCCTGGTGATGGACACTGCAACGCTGTCCGAAACGTTGGCTAAAGAAGGAGGTAGCGCAACACGGCATTACACCCCAAAAAACAAATAACGAAAATACTTTTGGCCGTGAAAATCTAAAAACGTACATGATGAAAATAATTTATGAATAGGAGAAACCATTCACAAATTATCTAAAAATTGTTTTCCATTACTTAAGCTATGGATGGTGACCATACTGTCCATACTACACACAATTCATCCCCACAACACACTCAAAATTTCGGAAGCTTAAAAAGAAAATAATTTCCACTGTGGTTTAGAATAGTTCAACATCAGAAAGATACAATTTACGTGAGGCGGTAAGAACTGCCAAAATATTAAATTTGGGGATGCCATAGATCCATTGACTCCGGAAAGTTGAACATAATAAGAAGAAATAAACGTGAAAATTTTAATTATTATTGAAATTTTGTGACTTTCTTGTATACCTAGAAATATTTTTACTTCTTCAAATACAACAATTTCTTTTCTGTGGCACCATTTTAATAGAAATATTTTGTCTCTATAAACTTACTTGTAATTAAGTTTTTAGATTTTCACGGCCAAAAGCATTTTTATTGTTAGTTTTTGGGATGTTATGCCGTGTTGCGCTACCTCCTTCTATAGCAGACGTTTCGGACAGCGTTACAGTGTCCATCATCAGGGCAGATCCGGTAGATCCGACAGATTTTCATCGTGTTACGCAACGTTCATTTCTATTGTATTTATTACGGTGCTCCAGATTTTATGTCCGGGTTGAATCTTTCCCAAATGAAAGACTAAACCCTTCCACACACTTTTCCACAAATGAATATCTAGTAAATGAACGCAATGTAAGTGCACTATATAAGAATAAAACAATACAAGAACAATACGTCAATCCACCAGAAACATAATGGGAAAATATTTCACCGACTCCAGATATTTTCATATCAGAGGGTTCGGCTCTGATGAAATCCTAACTGGTCCGATAAATCCTACTGATCCCTCAATATAAATATTTAAAAAATCTTTCGTAATCCTACATGTATTTAAAATCACCGACTTTTGCATTTTTATGTACAAATTTTTTGACAAATCTAATACGCCTAAATTTTGAATGATAGAGCTAGGTATAATGTCAGTAGCCGAAATAACAAATGGTAATATTTTTATAGTCTGAGAATGCCAAATTCTTTTAATTTCATTTCCTAAATCTGTATATTTTCTTATTTTTTCAGAAACAGTTTTCTGAATATTACAAGAATTTGGAATAGCGACATCAATGATATAAGTTATTTTCTTAATTTTGTCATGTAAAACTATATCGGGTCTATTATGACTAATTGTTCTGTCTGTCAGAATAGTTTTATCATAATAAATTTTATAAAATTCATTTTCTAAAAATGAATTTGGTTCATATTCATAATATGGTACATTACGGCAGTCAATCAAGTTATGTTTAATTACCAAACTTTGGTGAATTATTTTTAAAACTTGATTGTGCCTAAAAATTATTTGTATTTTTATTGTAGGTGTTACAAGTTTTATTATAAACTGCTTATGTTTTAAAGCGCCTGCTCTCAAAGTTTCCTAGTGAGACAAGCCTGGGACATCTCAAATTAGACACATCGTCGGATCTACCGGATCTGCCCTGATGATGGACACTGTAACGCTGTCCGAAACGTCGGCTATAGAAGGAGATAACGCAACACGGCATAACACCCCAAAAACTACTTGTAATTTTATTTTTAAAACAACAAAAATTACTTGTAATTTTTTAAATGACTACAAGTATAATGACCAGCAGTTTAACCAAGAATTAGCACTTCTTTACCTCATAAAAAAACAAGTACCTATGTCGTTAAAAATAATAATAATAATTACGAATCTATGAATTGAAGTGTAATGATTGTGGTTTCTTTTATATAGGTAACACTTCGATAAACTTTGAAATACGGATTAAACAATACATGAGATGTTTAAACAAAAATGGTTTCTCGGAGTTTGCCAATCATTTGTTGGAGACGAGTCACTCTTTTGACTTCAATAGCGGAATTGAGTTACTACATTGTAATTTTAAAGGTGCTCGATTGGACAAATTGGAAATCTTAGAAACCAAAATGTTTTTAAATGACCCATTATTAAACCTGTTCCCTTTGTAAAGTGTGCCCTATTGCCCCTCTTCCCCTTTCTATTTTCACCTTTCCATTGACACCGTTAAGTCCGTTGTCTATTATTTATAATTAGTTTTAAGTAAACCCTGAAGAAGTGAACATTGCTCATGAAACATGTCGGTTTTTTTATAAACCATAAACGTGGTTAAAACTAAGAATTCTATTTATTTGGAATTAAAACGGTGCCACAAAATAAGTTAGCTATGTTTTGAATTTTACTATTCTTTTATCCTAATGAAGAAACCATTGGATTAAATAGTAATGTAAACAAAATTAGGCATTCATTTTCATTATAATTTTAAAGAATTTGGTCAGCCTTAAATCATTGACACCTTTGTTTACCATTTTAATTTGCCAACAAAGTTTCGAGTGTTTTGCATTATGTCACCGAAGGATATATGTGATAGAGCCAGTAGTGGCAGGGTTGGTACTAAAACTCTATTGTCACCGTGCTTTGGACCTCCCAGGGCCGTAAAGTTTCACTAACGAATAAATGGAAGTGGACTATAAACCCGTAAAAGGTCCGCTAGGGATGCGCCGGCTGTTTAGGGCGTATTTCGTTTCGAATTATGTGTGTGAATTTATTATGAATATGCCGAATTTATGCGCAAGATGTTTGCTTAGATTACGAATTTCGTAAGTACGAGTATGCTGGGTTGCATTATGTTGGGTTTTTCGTTACTTAGGTTGAAATTCTGAATTTAGATGATGAATTCTCCGACATTATAAGAAATCAGCAGTTAAAAACCCGTTCCGCAGGTTTTTGTTGCTGGGCCCTGTGGGCGGCTTTTGGTTTGGCTTCACCCAGTTTCAGTGTTGGTGACCATTTTATAAACCCAATCATTTTATAAACCTGATCAGCTAGTCACCGGGACGATATATAGACGCGTAGTAGAAAATTATTCACTCCTCCCAGTTACAATAATAATCATAGATACCATCCATCTCTCCATATCCTGAGAGATTCACGAAAGTACAAATCCAATAGTATTTACGCTGTTAACGTAAGTGGTACAGATTATTTTGCAAGTAGGTTTTCTTTAACTTACACGAATAGTATATATGTACAGAGTGTAACAGCACGTATCGAAAGGATTTTAAACAGCGATTCCGGAGCATATTGGAGTAAAAAACGTATTTGTCATTTTGCCGTCCGACGGTTTATTTTTAAAAATTAAAAAAAAAATTATGTTTTATCACTTGTCGCCACTGATCACACTGCTACGCGTCGCGACGAGATCACGTGATCAAGCGTGGGTTAGTGCGTTACCGTGCTGCTGAAACGAGACAGAATGCTTATCACGTGACCCGCTAGGCTACACCCGTCTACTCAGTTGCTATCATTTTGTTTTATCTTCATTTTACGCAAAATATGCTCAGGAATCGCTGGATATAATAATTCGGGTATTCCTTGTATATATTTAAGTATATACATATAATAATAATAATAATTGGACAATTTGTAGAGCGCCGTTTTTGTGAAAAACCACCCCAAGGGCGCTTTACAATTCATTATGAATTCCTAGGTTCTATTTAATTTTATCATTTACAGATCGATACAAAAACATACTTACCTGCAGGTCACTTCCGAAAAACACACTTTTTTAAAGAGGTTATGCTTGGGAAAGATACGACTTTGCACGTGGAGGACATTATATTTAAAACACTGGACATTGCATGACTTTACCTTTGCTGCCCTCATCACTGTTGGTTTTACATTTATATTTATAAGAAGATTAATGCCAAAGTGGAGTTAATATTTATTTGAAAGACTGGAGAATTGTAAGAATTTGCTTTATTTTTACAAAATTAGTTATTTACTATGTCGCGAGCCGTGAAACTGAAGGTGAAAGGTTTTTTAAACTAAACTATATAACTAAATTATTTATGTATACCTGATACTAGCGGGTACCCGGCATACGTTGCAATGCCATTCGAAGAAATAAATTGTTTCTCCCGGTATTTCCTTTCCCATGTGTCCCCGTTCCCCTCCCACTCCCCCTTTATCTCCATAAATTCTCTCAAAGTTCCCCAATTGGCGATGCTATAGTCGCATTAATTCTGGGTTGGGAATATTCTATGGTATTCCCATCAAAAATGGGCCGAATGTCGAAAACTGAATAACGAATGCCGAAATCCTGGCACGGCAATCCCATCACTACACATACGCTACAAGGCAAAGGAAACATGAAACGTTGATGGAACGGACATAGGTTTTATACGATTATGTTTGTTGGGTCCGCCAACACGAGGATTGTCCTGGAGACCTACATATATGTATGGGCAGAAGGGAGACCTACCGCAAAGGAAGGAGCTGCTTGATCTGTAGACCTTTTGAGGTCTGTCACTGAGTTGTGCGGTATATGGTGTACGGTATACAGTGCCCTTTGAAGCCGGGGTCGGTTTATTACTTCATAAAATGAAGCTGGGGATTGCAATGTGACCCCAGCTTAACGCTGTTGTATATATTTTCTACCTAGTTAAGATTTGACGAAGATGTAAAGTGAATCCAAGCTTGTAGAATGATACGCACAGATTTAATATGAAATAGGTAATATGCTGTGAAAATTTATAATAATCTGATTTGGTTTTATGTTTTTAGGCAATTTAAATAAAACAAAAACTAAAATGTAATGTCTGTAACTTATCGATTTTAGAAACATAATACGTACCTACAGTTACAAAAAAACGAGTGTGCTTTAGACCACACGACTGAAGTAAAACTTCACTAACTTATAAAAGAAGAGAGAAAGAAAATGTGCGCGCGCACTGCTCTCTCTTGCTCCTACAGTGTGATACAGAGATTAGGCATGCACGGTGTTTTAGATATACGAAACGTCACTGGCTATGAGCGAAAGAGAGAAAGAAAATGTGTGCTCGCACCTCTCTCTCTTGCCCCTACAGTAATATACGAAAAGTGACTCTCTCTCTTTCTATCCTCTCTAACTTATATCTCCCTCTCAACTACCGTTCGCCTCGCCCGATCACACTTTTCGTAACGCTCTCGTCACGCATTCACCAGCTTACTCCCCAAGTCAAGCGTTCGTAAAGAAGTTTTAGTTCAATAATCTGAATTTAGTTTTGTATTTTTAAGCAATTTAAAAAAAAACACAAATGTAATATTTAAATCTTATCTTAAGAAATACAATTTCAGAAACATAATACGTACCTGTAGTTACAACAAAAAAAACAGAGTGCGCACGCGGTAGAAGTGAAGCCTTCAGAAAACTAAAGTAGACAAGAGTGGGAGGAGTGGCTACGAAGCACCGCACAAAGAGGAGACCGATTATACTATCTCATTCTCTCGCAGGCTCAATCCTCTAGATATATGTATGTGTTTGTCTCTTTTTGGTGTCGTTATTTGGAGTTTCAAATCACAGCAGTGCAAATTGAACGTATGAAATCGTACACAAGATTGACGCCTTATAAAATCACGTGTAGAATTTAATGCTATGAATCTGGAGTGTTTGAAACTTTCTGGAATTTGATAATTTCCTGAAGCGATTGATTGAACTGTCAGTTTGACGTTTCCAATTAATTTGACTCTTCTGCGATGTACAGCCAAGTTCAGGCGGTAACATTACAAACGATAATATTATGATAATTTTTTAAAAATCTTTCGCAGTTGGAAAATGTAAGGAAATGAATGTTTAGCTTGCTTGTTGCATAACTTGAATATAAAGTTCGCTTATTGTAATGTATCATAATATTTTATGATCTAGCACATAGTTTACAATAGTAGTCTATGCATTACATGGCCTCGTTGCCGAATTGTACCGTAGATGACGTAGATGACGTAGCTCGACACACGGATACGACGATAATATTCTTTGATCTAGCACATAGTTTACCATAGTAGTCTATGCATTACATGGCCTCGTTGCCGAATTGTACCGTAGATGACGTAGATGACGTAGCTCGACACACGGATACGACGATAAACAGTCACCGTATTTTTAATAACCTAAGTTTTTCAATCAAGCATCCTGTTTCTGACTATCGTGGTATGCGAACACCGGGATGGAAGGCAGGAAAACATTTTATCTTCTTTTTAAGCACAATTTATTTGATTTAATTAAATGAAGACAATATTAGCGAAACTCAATCAAAATATTATATTGGTTCCACTGTGACTCGAACCCAGATACCTTAGCTTACATGGCCAATGCTCTACCGATTGAGCTATGGAACCAATTTCCAATTTGGTCACTTTTAACTGTATCATACTTCGACTAAAAACTATCAACACTATCTTCTTTTTCTTAATCGAGTCCCAGTGAAACCAATATCTTTTTCTGATTTTTCTGTCTTCAGATTTTGATTGAGTTTCGCTAATATTGTCTTCATTTAATTAAATATTATAATTTGAGTTTTTACTCATTAAGTTAAAAATAAAAATAAAACAATTTATATTAATTACAATAAAATAGAATAATAAGTACTGGAGAATACAGGTTCCAGTACTTACCATTTGAAGATATTCTCTGGAGAGAATATAAAATACAATACTTATCTTCTTTAATGATATATAATATTGATGGGAATAACCTTCAAAAGATATAAAAAGAGGGTTGTTTTAATAAAAATTTAATTAATTAACAGTTACAAGTGAAATGAATTTACTTGTAAAATATTTAGTAGCATTTGCAAAAATATCTTTGAATATTTTAGTAATCGTAACATCTGGAGAACACGGTAAAAAGGGGTATAACCTCTAAAAAGCTATGTTAAAAGAAGTTCCTACTCGCTTCATTAGGTTAACACCTTTTTATTGCTTGTTCACACCGGTGAAAGGCTTCAAGAATTTCACAGACGAGAATGGAGCACATGTTTTCAGTAGATGGTGGCAGCGTTGGAACCAGTCGTTTTTCCGACTTTTTTTTTTGTGAAAAGGTTCGTTTTTATTTTTAGGTTTACTGCGGAACTCCAAAACTAAAGTAAAAGTTTTCTTACTTCAGTTTCTTCATCAATCTACTTCAGAACTCCTCTGCGTCGCCCAACTCATTCTTGGTAGACTCTCGTTGCTTTATCCACACTCATACATTTTTATTTTTATTGAAGAGAAAACTTATTTAGCACCGTTGTGATTTGAAACTCGATGTAATGAAAAAAATCAGAGTATGCAATTCACGATGCGGTAGAGGTGAAACCTTCAGCAAACTAATGTAGACAAGAGTTGGAAGACTACGAAGTACCGCACAAAGAGGCAACCGATAGTCTACGAAGCATACTTTTCAATGCAATAGCGACACCATAAGAAGACAAACACATACACCCATAATATTTAGTTGTAGACAGCCCCAAGAGATTTTTGCTCTATTGTAAATAAGTCGTGTTTTATTAAACATTTTCACAATTTTCGCTTCAATTTTACCCTTTTAAATATTAACACACTCTCTCTAACATTCGTAATTACATATCTCTCCATCTTATTCTTTTTGAGCAGGGATACGGCGCCTTAAGGGTAAACATAAAATATTTCATAATCTGCTAGTTCATAGATAGCGCTAAATTAATTGTATTGGAAAAAAACACTTTTTGCAAGTTATACTGTATTAAGTTCTATATTCTTATATGCCGCTTCCTTTTCTAAAAAAAGATGAAAAAAGTTCAAAATAATTTAATTTCAATATTCTACTTGGCTTTATCTTGCAAGTTATTCAAAGTTCACGTCAAGCAAAAAATCATATTTTTTATTATTTTATATGAATACCTCACAAGAGTTCCAGCTGCTCCTGTCTGGAACCAGTGAGGCTGAAGGTAGTGGAGGGGAGAAGGAGATGGGGAAGAGGAAGGTGGGAAAGTTTCTGGCTATTCAAATCTGGTTACCAAACACGGCTAAAGCCATTTCAAGCAACGTTTCAATTCAGAATGTTGGTCATGCACCAGGGCGATACTGGCAGTATCTTCTATTCTGGATCGTGCCGCAAATATATTAAATATTATTTTTAAATTAATTAATTGTGAAAAATCACAAATTAATAAAATAAAATTTGCCGGGATTCGATCCCACGACCTTCAGACTGTGAGCAAAGAGCCTTACCCCTAGAACACGGCGGCCGTCAAAATTGTTTTTCCATGTTCCATCTGTCTAGTTTTTCCAAACATTAAACAAACTGTAATGAAAAAACTGTGAGTTTTACTTAAACAAAACGACTATGTTCTTAAATCCTACTTTCATAAACTTCAATTATAAAAAGTTCAACGTAAAGTAAAAAATTATCTATGTCTAGTTTTTCCAAAAATTAAACAAACGCTACAGTGGAAAAACTCGATACAATTTTGAACTTGATGAGTTCTACTCACACAAAACGACTACGTCCTTAAATCCTATTTTCGTGCACTTCAATTATTCAAAGTTCAACGAAAAGTAAAAAATCGTCTATGTCTTGTTTTTCCAAACATTTTCTACTCTCTTTTGGTAATGGAAAAAGTTGTTAAAATCTTGCACTTAGTCGTTTTGTGTTAGCAAAACTCACTATGTGCTTAAATCCTATTTCGTACGCTTTACAAAATGTTCGTTGGCCAAAAGGCTACATTCATTTACGGTCCATTCTTCTTTTTACTCAATGAAAGTCTCCCTGTCTAGCGCTGTATACCAAAACTGCCTCAAGCCGGGCCAGGTCACAATCTAATCGGCCTCCTAACTTTTATAAGTTACACATATCACGCCATTTCTCACAAGTGTATTGTGGTAACATTTATTTACTTAATTTACATTTATATAGGTGATATATAAAATTATATTATACCTACTATAAAATTATTTAATTTACTCCCTCTTGCAATAAAACAATAAAAAAATAACCGACTTCAAAAGAAGCATAAATATATGGATTATGGACATTGGAATACAATTACATGGGGATACAATTTTGCAACCTTACAAAGATTAATGCTTGTATTGTACATTCTTCTAGATTTAACTTTATAATTTTCCTCTTTTTAACAGAGGTATTTACTTTTATTTCAAACAAAAAACTTGCACAATGTGTCCTTAGAACGGGCTACCCCAGTAAGGACACATTTGTTTCTCAAAAACTGTAAAACAACATAAATAAATATGAATGTGTTGATTGTCTATAAATCAAATAAACATTAACACTATAATTATTATAAGCAATAATAATCAGCCTGAAACACTCATCTTCGTTAAAAAAATCTACCGAGAAAAGATACATGCCGCCAACGGGACTTGAACCCGTGTCCATCTGATTGCCGGTCAGGTGCTCTACCACTGAGCTATGTCAGCTTATCTAATACACGCCAAATAATTCAATATATACTAGTGTTTCATTAAAAAAATACTGCTTATTACATTTTTCCACCTGAAAACAACCAACTTTATTTTTGTGAGAGAGGCATTGTTAGTGCTAAAATCGAGACGAATTATGTTAACATTTTTTGGTGAAATACTTTAACTTTTCAAATATTAATTATTATTTTAAATTGATAAACTAACCTTTTTTAAGACAAGATTTTTATGCATAGCACAAAGGGTAACAATTATTATACTTAAGCAATAATTACCAGCCTAAAACACTCATCTACATTGAAAAAATCTTCCGAGAAGAGGTTTTATTTTGATTCCTGACATGGCTTGACTTAATCCCCCTCATTCCGCATTTCTGCCAATTTATAACATATTTCTCTTGAACACTGTCGGTTTTTAAGAATCTAAAAAAATAAATGTTACTTTTGTAGATAATATCTGTAAATTTGTAGAGCCGAAACTGTAATTATATGAAATTTTCCCCACAGAAAAAAATACAAAATGTAGATCACACGCGGTAGAAATGAAACCTTCAGAGAATTAAAGGAGACAAGAGTGGGTAGGTTACAAAGCACCATATAAATAGGAGACCGATTATTCTATCTCTTTATCTCGTAGGCTAATTCATATAGCTTTAGATGTACATAATGTGATGTCACTTTTTCGTTTTACAACCATCAGGATGATGGTACGGAGTTACCGAAACCGGTAGACAGAGAGAATATTTCAATAAAGCGACTTATAACCAAGTATTTTCTTCTCATTTATTCAAAATATTTTAATGAATTAGTTACACGTGTAATGACAAGAAACAAGAGGCAGAAAGTTGTAGAAACAAGAGGCAGATTTGAGTCAGTGTTCCGGCCTGGCTTGAGGTGTTGGTTTTACCCAGCATCCTTCCCTGAGAGCTTTACGATCTTCAGGAGAATATTAAAACCCAGCAACCCCATTTATTTTGTGCTACTGTTTTTGCGAACTTTGTTTATTTGTGTGTTTTTGATACTATCTTTGTTTGTTTCATTAAAACATTGTATTTGTACCAAAGTTTTTTTTCTATATATTTTCTCAGTGCAACCAGAGAATTATTACAAACTGGCTTGTTCCCGCCATGCGTTGCTATGCTATTTATAAATAAATTGTTCCTCCCTACGTGTCCTTTCCCATTCTTCCGTTCTCGTTCCGTCTCCCCTTCCTCTCCCGCGTCTCCTTCCCCTCTCGCGTTCCTACTCTGCCTCCTCCACCTTCCTTCTCCCCACTCCACTCCTTCCCCCTTACCCCGTCCCGCGAACCCCCCTCCCGAGATCCCCTCCCCCCTCCAAGGTTCCCCTCTTCAATCGTGGGATCCCCTCCCCCACTCTCCCGGGTTCCCTTCCTACCCCTCTCGCGAACCACCTTGGTACCCAAGTTCCCCCCCTCCCCCCCATCCTGCATTTTATACATTCATTCCCAGTAATTTCATAATGCCAAAGCTCACCAGTAGTTTTATACAAACCTTGTACTGACAATAACGAACACAAAAAAAATAATTATCCAATTTGGAGCAGTCGTTCGGAAGTTATGCTCGTACATACACTTCGATGATTAATTTTTGTTAATATAGATACATAGATACCAATTTCGCTTGTGAATCTATCTGTAATAGTATTAGATGTTTTATAACTACCATGCCAATTCACGGTAACGGTACCGTGACGGCATAAAAAAGGCAATAAACAAACGTTCCTTATCACAATACTGCTGCAGCTCTTTCAAAAGATGAGATACACAATGTACATGGGTTGTTTCCTTTAAAGGAAAAAAATAAAATTTTAACGTCTTTGTAGACCCCTACAATACTACTAGCCGTGACAATAATTTTAAAAGTATGGAATTCAGTTACAAGGATAATATTGAAGTGTGAGTGAATTCCAAAAATTCATAAACGTCAAATGTTAATCCGCTGATGCTTTACTTTTGTTCTTATACATGTATGCTGTAGTTCTTTCTTATATACTAAATAACAACATAGTCGAAAATGAGAGAAACAACGGCGAACGTATCTCTGCACTTCCCTAAAGGAAACAGAATTTTTATTATACTCTCCCTCACAAAGCGAAGCCGTATTAAGATATATCTGTTTCCTCTGTAAATGTATGAGACAGTCCACGTATTTTGTGTGTCCAATCTTTTGTCTCACCATTATTTAATGTGTATGAAAGAGCTGCAGCATTATGGCAATAAATAACGTATGTGTATTGCCTTTTTTTCCGTCACGGTACCGTAATCGTTGATTGCCACGGTAATAATAAAAGTGCTCATTATGTAAGAAATGTAAATTATTTTAAATTGCATTTCGGTGGAAGCAGTATGCTTTTTTATTTATTTATAAACAAACAGTACAATAGTTACAGTGGTGAAATCGATTTACAATAATTAGGATTATTTCGTGGTGGGTACCTACCTATGAAGTGTTTCTTTGTATTGCCTTATTTATGGTATGTTTATATTAAGTAAATTACCGGGTGATGTGCATAGTGGGAAGGTGTTTTTGTGTGTGAGAGTATGTATGTACGTATATTATGTATGTGCATTAAACAAATTATATTATAAACATGATGCTCTTTTTAAATTTAGGCAGTGAATCGGAGAAAATGTCTGTGTTACATAGAATTTAGACCAATATTATTGAACGAAGAGCACGATTGATTGGCGAATTAGCTGCTGCATTTGTCTCGTAATTAAGCGTGTGGAATAGTTCTGTATGGCGTGTATGTCTTAATTGTATGTTAAAATTAACCAGGGAAAGAAATTCAGTACAATGTTATTATGTAAAATTTTGTGTATAAATGTCAAATTAGCCATTGCTCGCCTTTGTTGCAAAGTTTGAAATTCAAAGTTATTGTTACATAAATTCGAAGGAAAGATATTTTATAAATTTGTTTTGTATATGTTCTATGCTATATATGTATACTTTGTACTGCGGGTTCCAAATTGGCGAGGAATATTCCAGTGTACTTCTGACTGATGCAAAATATAACATTACTACTGTACGTGGGTTAATGAACACTTTACTTTACTAAGAACAAAACCAAGCATTATACTCGTGTGACCTGTGAACGATTGAGTCGATGTACTTACTAAATATAAGTTATACACGTAATGTTACCAGTGTCGACAGTATTGTCACTTCAATGAATTGATGCACTCCGTTACAACGGGTTTAAGTGACAATATATTTCAATATAAACCATGTAGGGAGGTTATAAACCCCCACGCTTTGCGCATGTACCTATATGTGTATCAGTATATATAGATACACTGTGGTGTGCTGAAGACAAATAAATGCTCAGAATTCCATGGACAGCCAGACGCACAAAAGTGTCCATTCTGGAAGAGCTAAGCATCCTTAATAGGCTTTCAACTATCTCCCTACAACGTATTCTAAGATACGTTGTACACTTTGGCGTATTTCCCGACTATGCACCTGTGCCGAAGACATCAATGACGCTAGTTCTTCGAATCATCTTCCATTGTAATACCGGTAGAAGAAGGACAGCATACCTACCTGACGCCTGTGCTGTAAAGATTGCAATCCGCTTGTTAAGAAAGGGAAATCTATCGAACGAACCGCCCGTTTCTATTTTTTTTACATTAGCTCCACACAGGAGGACCTGAGGAAAACAATTTCCTTCAGGACCCATGTCATCTTAGGGGACGCTGTGTTGAAGGTCATTTTATTGAAGGGAAGGATAGGAAGCTCTCAAGACCTGTGTTCGGGCATACTTGTACCTAAACCCAAGTACCTATTCCTCCTGTCCGTCGTACCTACTTATCCTTACCTATCCATCTTTCCATTGTCACCGGTTCAGGATTGATTTCTACCCGCGAACTCAGTGCAATTTCAACTACGGCGCGGTAGGGCAGACAAGTACTTTGTCTCGTCGCCTGCAATCGAAACCCGGATCCGCGCAAGTTAACTATTTCAACCGTGGAGTTATTTTCATTGGTGCATGAGTGTGGGAATCCAGGACATCGCCAGCAAGGTAGGATCATCTTGTATTCGGTTGACATCCTTTTGTTCCTGTCCATCCTTTTCGTTCCCATCGGGGAAAAATTGGTAGAGATTATAGACTCCGCGGAAGAGATAGCATCTTCCAATAGCTATCGAAACATTGGTCCTTCACCGGATGTAGAATTAACCTTGATTCTTTACAGATAAGTTTAATTACATGAATAGAAATTGTACTCAAATTAGTTTCATTACAAGATTATTTCAATAGTGGGTAGCAATTAGTAATAGTGGGTACGGCTTATCAGTTCAGCTGGTAGGTAGAATTTGGGTGCAAATAGAATACTTTTATTTGTTGCAAGTTGCAAGTAGATAGCTACTATTATAATTGTTAATTTACGTATTTAATACATTCCAAAATGGATAAACTTGCAGCCAAAATTGGTTCGTTAAAATTAAAACGGTAAAGATTGTTTGGGCGAGTGCAGGCCGCTTATGATCTCATTAAGGATTTAGAGCAAAAAACAAAACTTTGTCAATTTAAAGCTAGAATGGAAAAAATTGAATCCACGTACGAAGAGTTCCAAAACATACAATGCGAATTATCGGATCTGGTTTCGCTTCCGGAATTCGAATCAAAAAACGATGTTTTGGAAGTTTCACGGGTTTTTGAGGAATTATATTTCGAGGTCACGTCGGCGCGTGACATTCAATCGGATAAAGGTCACGCAAGCCATGATAATTCAAATGAGGAAATGCAACTACGCCCGATGCGTAGCTTATTAGCTCCGGAAATAAAAATTCCTATATTTAGTGGAAATATTGGAGAATGGCCACAATATTTCAATTTATTCAGGAGCCTTGTTCATGAAAGTACCATTTTGAGTGAGATTGAAAAATTCCATTATTTATTGACCTCTTTGAAGGGAACAGCTTTGTCATTGGTTAAAACCATTCCATTGATTCCAGAAAATTATGAGTTAGCATGGGAAACACTGTGGAGTCATTATTCCGAGTCTAGAGCATTATTCATACATTACGCCAACTCGATTTTAAATTGTAATTTTTCTAATAATGAAGAGATTTTAAATGTCCTTCGAGAAAATCTCTCGGGACTACGCGAATTAAATCGGGGAAAATTATTTGACGAATTCGTTTGTCATATGGTTCTACTCAAAATAGATTCAAAAACGCGTCGGTCTTTTGAATCTCTTGTTAAAAAAGATGAAATACCGGATACTGAAAAATTAATAGGTTTTTTAGCAACACAACATCGAATAAATATGCTTTCAGATATAAAAGACAAAAGGATTTCTAAGAGGGTATTATTTTCAAACACGAGCGCGAACGATCACAATGTTCATAAAATTACTTGTATTAAGTGTAAGCACTCACATCACCTGACAAAATGTCAAGATTTTCTATCACTAAATGTAGACAGTAGGAGAGACTTCGTAAAAAAGGAAAAGTTATGTTTCAATTGTTTGAATCCACATTTCATTAAAAATTGTAGGTCAAAATTTCGTTGTAGAACATGCAACAAAACGCACCATAGTTTATTACATACTGACGAAAGGTCTCTTTCGCCGAACAGTCGCAGTACTGGAACGGACGATCCTGTACAGTGTAACATAGCTTACGGGCTATCAAAACGTTCGATATTACCTACCGCGCTGGCAGAATTCCTGGACTGTTCTGGACGTAAACACAGAGCGCGGATTTTAATTGATACTGGAAGTGAGGTTTCGTTTATATCTGAAAACCTATATAACATTTTAGGACTACATTCACAGAAATGGTCCGGGAAAGTTCGCGGTGTAAACAATGCTGTTGTCAACAACATACAAGGTTTAGTTACCTGTAAAATATACTCTATTCAAAATCACTGCTTTGTGAAAGGGCAAGCGATAATAATATCAAATATTACTTCTAAAATTACGCCCGTAGATTTACAAGAATCATTTGAAGATTTCAAACATTTAAATTTGGCTGACCCAGATTTCCAAAAGCCAGGAGATATTGATTTTCTAGTGGGATCAGATTTTTTTTTTTTTTTTTTTTTTTTTTTTTTTTTTTTTTTTTTTTTTTTTTTTTTTTTTTTTTTAAAGAAAGACAAACATTCCCGGGTTACGAATAACCCAACAATGTTTGAAAATCTCCTACTACCACCACAGAAAGCCGGAAATGTTGCTTGTGTTGTGATGGAGGACTTAGCCAGCCGAGGAATCGAACACGCGACGCCCAGGTGGGACCCAAGCGCTATGCCCACTCAACCGCTGACCGGTCAAAACATATATTGCTAACATATGGAGACAAGGATATGTTTCAAGCCTTAAAGGTAATTTGCTAGCAGTGAATACGATATTCGGGTATGTTATCATGGGTTCATGTCTACAAGGTTACAATTCAGCACAACCCGTTGTGACGTCAGCGTTAACTGCAGTTGAAAATAGTGACTTAAATTATGCGGTAAGGCGTTTTTGGGAAATTGAAGAGGTTTTTAACGAAATAATTCAGAATAAGGACGAGAATGAATGCGAAACCATATTTCAGTCAACAGTCAGCCGGGAAGGGTGCGGCAGGTATATCGTTGCACTACCTTTCAAGAGCAGAGATCATGTGGATATCGGAAGCACATATGATATCGCCCTTAAGAGATTTTATAATCTTGAAAAACGTTTTTTTTTTTTTTTTTTTTTTTTTTTTTTTTTTTTTTTTTTTTTTTTTTTTTTTTTTTTCTGTCACGCGTAATAATAATTACCAGCAGAACTTGTTTAAAAATAAACTGTTTTTATTAATTTAATAATAAAATTATTGAATATATAAAATAAATAAAAATTAAAATGGAGTTCTACAAATTAAACTTGATAACAATAAATAAATTGAAAAACGTTTATCATTAAATCCAACATTGGCGGAACATTACTGTAAATGTATGGAGGATTTATTGGAGCAAGGCTTCATGACAAGAGTTTCCTCATCGACTGAGATACAGAATACTTATTACATTCCACATCATGCGGTTGTTCAAAAAATAGGGAATAATATTAAAATTCGGGTGGTCTTTGACGCCTCATGTAAATCTGATAAACAAATCTCATTAAACGATTGTTTATATTCGGGTCCAAAATTGCAAAATGAAATAAGTCACATACTTTTAAAATTCCGTATATACCCGATAGTACTCACTACGGATATACAAAAAATGTTTCTACAAATTCGATTGAGAGAAGAAGATACAAATTTTCAAAGGATTCTTTGGCGTTCTTCACCTTTACAGCCGGTAGGGCAATATACACTTGGTACTGTCACATTTGGAGTGACTTCTTCGCCCTATTTGGCCATAAGAACTTTACATCAACTAGTGAAGGACGAAGGTACTCGATTTCCAAAGGCTTCTAAGGCACTGTTGTCGGACACATACGTGGACGACATCGTAACCGGTGAATGGGAACCGGAAGGCGCCGCTCAGCTTCAGACGGAGCTGAACGAACTCCTTACAAAAGGAGGCTTTCAATTGAGAAAATGGATGAGCAATTCGCAGTCAGTTTTAAATAACATTCCAATTGAGCATCGGAGTCATACGAGTGGAAAAGTTGCCTTTGATGATAGCACATCTTTCTCGTTGAAAATTTTAGGATTAATATGGGATCCTGATAAAGATACATTTTCGTACTCGGTAGAAGAAAAAGAAAAGGTATTTACAAAACGTGCAATACTGAGCTGTGTTGCGCGTATTTTCGATCCCATCGGATTAATAACACCTGTTGTTTTTAAGGTAAAATGCCTTATACAGGAACTATGGAAAACCAAGTTAGGTTGGGATGATTCCCTCCCGGAAAACCTTGTTAATTTATGGGAAAATTTCTTAGATGAATTACCTAAGTTATGTTGTTTACAAATATCTAGGCACTGCAAAACAATTAAAGGGTTAAACTGTACTTTAGTAGGATTTTCAGATGTGAGCGAATTGGGTTATGCAGCTTGCATATATTTGGTTACGAATGAAGCACAGCCTCAAGTCACATTACTTACGAGTAAATCTAAAGTTGCTCCACTGAAAACATTATCGATACCACGTCTCGAGCTTATGGGAGCTTACCTACTGTCAAAGTTGGTAAAAATGACGAAGTCATCGATAGAAACTCTCGTGAAAATTACAGATATAATATTGTTTTCCGATTCCACCATAGTTTTATCATGGATTAAGACACCACCTCATACTTTGAAAACTTTTGTCGCGAACCGCGTTATCAAAATTATTGATGAAATCGATGACGCAAAGTGGTACCACGTTGCGTCAAAAGAAAATCCAGCCGATCTTGCTTCTCGCGGTTTATGTCCATCGCAAATAATAGATAACCAATTGTGGTTTCTAGGGCCACATTGGTTGGCTCAGCCAAGTCAGAAGTGGCCGTTGACTTTACCGGAAGAATTACAGGCTGAAGAGCTACCGGAAGTAAAGTCCCACGTCTCAACAGTTCACAGGCCCCTCGACTATTATGAGAGCCTACAATTTTTCCGATTTTCTTCTTGGAACCGTCTTCGGAATGTGGTCGCTTGGTCGCTTAGGTTTATTTACAATACGCAGCAACGGACCAAGGATGCTCGTAGATCTGGAATTCTGACGGGCGCAGAAATAAATCGCGCGGTCACCCTAATAGTAAAATGCGATCAGCAGTTTCATTTTCCCGAGGAATCCAGAATGCTGAAAAATGATGGGGTCAACTCAGTGGCATTTCAAAAATTAAATGTGTTTATCGACCACGAAAACTTACTTCGCGTTGGCGGGCGGCTCCGCAACTCTCATTTAAAATATAATGCTAAGTTCCCAATAATCTTGGCAAAAAACAGTAAGATTGCAGAACTGTTAATATCTTATTATCATAAGGCCTATCTACACGCTGGTTCACGAACACTGCAATTCCTGATTCAACAAAATTATTGGATTGTATCGGCACGTAATAAAATCAAGAAAATGGTGTCCAAATGTGTGAGATGCGCGAGATTGCGATCTTCACCGTCAAATCCCCTCATGGCCAGTCTGCCAGAGGCGCGTGTTACGCCCAAACGCGTATTCAGTCGTCTAGGAGTGGATTTGGCCGGCCCATTCGTCCTAAAGACCAAGGGAAACGCAGAGGTGCTAAGACATACAAGGCTTACTTTACGATTTTTGTTTGCATGGCAACGAAGGCGATGCATCTCGAGGTCCTCTCGGATCTCTCGTCTGAAGCCTTTATCGCTACCTTAGAAAGATTCGTCTCAAGGCAGGATAATGGAGGTGAAACCGGGCTCTGACGGGGTCGTAAGAGTAGCCTCAGTTAAAACCAGCGACGGTTTATATCTACGGCCTGTGGCAAAGCTTTGCCTTTTACCTGTAGAATAGAGAGTAATATTTTTTTTTTTCTTTTTTTTTATATGAATCATGGTATATGTTCATATATTTTTTTGTTGTCTTTTATGCCTTCCATGGTTTCGTATCGGTTGCGATTCAGGTTTATTAGTTATTATTATTATTTTTTCCTGTACGTTTTGCACGTTTAGTCTTAAGTTTCACGTGCACCTAGTTTGTAAGGAATAGATTAAATTTTAGGGGTAGGTTTCTTTTCATATATTTTGTATTCTTTCGGAATCGACCAGTTTCGATAGGTTTTGGAAAAATGTTATTTTTGGCGAGCGGTATATGTTCGGGCATACTTGTACCTAAACCCAAGTACCTATTCCTCCTGTCCGTCGTACCTACTTATCCTTACCTATCCATCTTTCCATTGTCACCGGTTCAGGATTGATTTCTACCCGCGAACTCAGTGCAATTTCAACTACGGCGCGGTAGGGCAGACAAGTACTTTGTCTCGTCGCCTGCAATCGAAACCCAGATCCGCGCAAGTTAACTATTTCAACCGTGGAGTTATTTTCATTGGTGCATGAGTGTGGGAATCCAGGACATCGCCAGCAAGGTAGGATCATCTTGTATTCGGTTGACATCCTTTTGTTCCTGTCCATCCTTTTCGTTCCCATCGGGGAAAAATTGGTAGAGATTATAGACTCCGCGGAAGAGATAGCATCTTCCAATAGCTATCGAAACAACCTGGTTAAACCTCATCCCATGAACCCGGTAACCCCTGATAAGTCACCGAACGTAGCGAAAACGTGTTTTTTTTACATGTGCTCCACAAAGGAGGCCCTGAGGAAAATAATTTTCCTCAGGGCCTATGTCATCTTTGGGAATGCTGTGTGGATGTTTTTTTTAAGGAAAGGAAGGAGAGTAGAGTTCTGGAAAGGAAAAGGGTTTAAGGGGTGGGTAGGAATCTGGAGTTGAATGTGTCTAGGTCATCCACCTCTAAGACTTAGACAAACCTCACCCCATAAACCCGGGCACCCCTGCTTAGTCACCAAACGTAGCGAACCACTTGGGGTGACCTATGTCAGAGGTGTTGGTTATCCAATAAAGGTTCCCGGGGCGGCGGTACCCATTCCCGCCTCTCAAATTGACACTCCCATTTCTGCACAAAGTCAAGTGATTTTCAAGTAGTTTGGGGCTCCAGACCAGAGATGACTGCCAAATTCAACAGCGGTAATTCAACAGTAATTTAAACACTAAATAATAACATACAAACACCAAAAAATAATAACTTACAAACACCAAAAAATAATAACATACAAAAATCCATACATTTGCAATATTCAAATCCTCCTAATCAAGATTCGCATTGCGAGACAACATTTTCCATTTAGATCGATCTCACGATTAGATGCAAGTTTATTTGATGGCAAAGTTTGCTTTCCAAATGCTGCTCGTATCTTAATTTCTCCTACATATATTGCCAGCGAGATTTTCGGCCTATTAACTTTGTCGAGCTTTTCTTAGTAAGGGAAAAACAAGGAATATTCTGTCCATATATCTTCGCCCACACAATCCTTGACGCGACTCACGTCTAGTTTTTGATTCAATCGATCAAACGGAATACTCTAGAGACGTTCATAACTATGTTCAGTTATGGCTTGTATTTTTCTTTTTGATTAAGTTTGCACGTCTGACTTCATAAATGGAATATATTCGATTTATTTATTCATTAGTTGAACCCATGCCCGGAAAAATGTTGTATCCAACGATATTATTGTTCTCAGAAAAATTAAAAAAAACGAAACCAGTTAAGTTTCATAATATTTTATATTTAAAATACGTAAAACATACAATCATACTAGAATTTACGCTGAATTTGTGGAATAATGTTGTATGTAAAAATTTCACGAACGACGTTATTCCACAAAACATTTTTTTAAAACTTTTTACATCTTACAGAAAGCTCTTCTA
The DNA here is from genome assembly GCA_917563855.2 of Limnephilus lunatus. Classification (NCBI taxonomy): domain Eukaryota; kingdom Metazoa; phylum Arthropoda; class Insecta; order Trichoptera; family Limnephilidae; genus Limnephilus; species Limnephilus lunatus. The sequence goes on along the minus strand of OU830596.1, from coordinate 2,283,316 downwards.
ACATAAATGTACACATGTCATTGATGTATTTGAGCTTAAATAGCAAAAAACGAGATGAATAAATGAAACCATTTACGTTCTAAATTTTTTCTTGAGATCAACATACAACATTATTCCAAAAAACTCTTTCAACGGTTAAAAGGAAGGCTTTATAATATGTTTTCTGAAAACTTTCCTGCATTCTTCAGCTTCTTGGCATTGAAGATTTTCTAGTTATTTTTTTTTTTTTTTTTACATGAATACCTCACAAGAGTCCCAACTGCTCCCGTCTGAAGCCAGTGGGACTATGGCATCCCCAATTGGGGTATGTTGTGAGGCTGAGGGTAGTGGGGAGTGGAAGGAGATAGGGAAGAGGAAGGTGGGGAAGTACCTGGCTATTCAGATCTGGTCACCAAACACGGCTAATGCCGTTTCAAGCAACGTTTCAATTCTGAATGGTGGTCTTACACCAGGGCGATACAGAGAGTATCTTCCACTCTGGAACGTGCCGAAAACATACTATATGTATATTATTTTAAATGAATAAATTGTGAAATAACAAAAATTAATCAAATAAAATTTATTTGCCACGCCGGGATTCGATCCCGCGACCTTCGGTGCGCGAGACAAGTGTTTTACCGCTGCGCTACGCCGGCCGTTCAAAGTTGAAGCCATAAGACGTTCGTTTTCTCCATTTATCCTCATAAATTAAACCATGTGCCGTGATAAATGTTATTATAGAACATTCTTCCACAAAACAAACTTTAAAATTCTGCCACAGGCCTAAAAATTTTTTCATTACCATAATCCCTACCAAAGATGCTTATTAATATGCCTTACACTGTTCCATCAATAACTCAACATGGATAGTTTTGTTGGATACAACATTATTCCGCGCAAGGGCTCAATTATTATTTGTGAAAAATCTCGGGGTGTTACATTTCTCGCCAAGATAAAACTGACAACTTTTGTTTCTACGGAATAAAAAAAAATGAAAGTACGATCCCACGTGAACCATTGTATCTAGTTAGTCTTCAATTTGGGAGGCGGGTTGGGTATCGCCGCCCAGGAACCATTTATTAGGATAACCACCACCTCTGCCGTGGTTCGCTACGTTTGGCGACTTAGCAAGGGTGCCAGGGGTTCATGGGGTGAGGTTTGTCTAGGTCTTCCAGCCGATGCCTTTGCCCACCTATTGCGTGGCGGGTCGGATCGGGAGAGATTGATCCAGCCGGTCTCTCTCGACACATTGCCTTGCACTGCAGTGGCAGGGATGGATTCATACGTCAGTCACTTCTAAACACATTGACCCCCAGGTTCCTCATACCCCTTTCTTTCCCAGAACTTCCTCTCCTTCCTTTCCCTAAAAAAGACCCTCCGTACAGCATCCTCAAAGATGATATAAGCCTTGAGGGATTTTGTTTTGATCAGGGCCTCCTGTGTGGAACCAATGTAAAAAGGAAGCCTTGTTCTCTTGTCCTTCGTTTCACAATTCTTCACGAGAAGTTAAAATTCTGAAGAAGCTTGTCTTCAACCGAAAGCGGTCGACGAATATAAATCGAAATAAAGTTGTTTTAAACAAAGAACTTGTTGCATTCTGTAAAAAAAAGAGTTACACACAGACAGACTGACCGACCTACGATCGAATTCATTAATTAATGTTTAATGATGATAATAAATCTGATAAAAATTGTTGCAATGCACTTCCATCCTATTTTTTTTTTATTTTAACGAAAAATCCGAGAAAAACATTAATATTTTCAAATTTATGTGTTTTCATTTCATCGTTCTCGCCTTTAATAATTTCAAAAGTAATTAATATCTCTCTGAAATATGCTCCCTTATAATGTAAAATGGTCATTTATTTTAGGAATTGCGACCACGTTTTGATGCATTGCCTCGCTGTGCGCTGTGCACATTCCCCGCTGCTTTGTGCTGCACGATGCACACATGTTCACAGAGTGCTAACTGCATACGAAATGCACCCGAGAACAGAGAAATGCTTCAAAAACGATTTGTTACTGAAAATGAATTGTTGAAGTTGGTACTATTGTGATTTGAATTTTTTTTTGCGTTTTCCAGAATAAATTGTTTTTGCAGCTGAAATCCGGGTTCCAGACTAGTTGCAATTTATTCAAATACCAGCAAGTTCTTGGCATGCGTTGCAATGCCCCTTAAATAAAGATTTTGAATTGTACCTCTGTGTGTCCTTTCCAATTCGTCCCCATCCCCCTTCCGCCTCCTTCCCCCCCCCTTTCCGATTTACTTTTTATTGCTATTTTAAACACACTGTCAGTTCATACTGATCAATGAAATCATATTTGGGAGGCGGGTATAGGTACCGCCATTGGATAACCATTTATTGGATAGCCAACCTCTTTAACATAAGTCACCCCAGGTGGTTCGCTACGTTCGGTGACTTAGTAGGGGTGCCAGTATTCATAGGGTGAGGTTTGTCTGGGTCTTGGCGGCGGATGCGACTGCCAACCAGCTGCAGGGCAGGCCGGATCGGAAGAGAATGGTTGAGGGAGTCTCTTTGACTTCTCCAGCCGTACACTCTTGGAACATCGCGCGACACCACAGTGGGAGAGATGAATTCATACGTCCGTCACTCTTGGACACACTGACTCCCAGATTCCTACCCCAGAACTTTCTTTCCTAAAAAGCTTTCCACACAGTATCCCCCAAAGTTGACACAGGCCCTGAGGGGAATTATTGTTCTCGGGGTCTCCTGTGTGGAGCTAATGTAAAAAAATATATCGCACTATCGGTTGATTTTTTCTACTGAAGTGACCTGAAAACTTAATATATGGTCCTTCGAGCCGGATAAGTAATTCGATAATAGACTAGATAGAGTTCTGAAAATCAACCACGCAGACGCAAGCCTATTAATACTATTCGATTCGATTAAAGACACGTGCACCTCAGAGATGTCATTTCTACCGCATTCATTCTTCTTTCTACTTGTACTTCCTCTGCTAGTTCTATATCTAGCCTCATTCCTTTGACAACTCCTTATTAGACTCTACTTCATTTGGTCCTCCATTAATTGGATTTCGCAGTCACCCTCCTGTCAATGTACTTATCAGCCTGTTCGTCCTCACGAATAATAAATCATTACGAAAAGCGAACACGAGAGAAAACTCTTCCCATTAAAAATGCTGACCAATTCATTCAAAGCGAACTTTGATATTATTGGTGACCTCAACTCAACAACTCCTTTGAAAAGTCATTAAAAGTCATAAAAAATATATCACAAACTAGCTGACCCAGCCACGCGTTGTTGTGGCTAACGAAACCCAACGCCATCTATTGTGTGCTTACCTAACCTAGATAACCAAGTGTTGTGTCTATAAATTAACTCACACCGTAATCTGTTATAAACTTATGGCACTTTTTTTACATTAGCTCCAAACAGGAGGCCTTGAGGAGAATAATTTCCCTTAGGATAAGGGCTTGTGTCATCTTAGGGGATGCTATGTGGAGTGCCTTTTTGGAAGGGAAGGATAGGAGGTTCTGGGAAGGAGAAAGGTATGAGTGATGGGTAGGAATCTGGGAGTCAGTGTGTCCAGAAGTGACGGACGCATGAATCCATCCCTCCAACTGTGGTGCAAGACTATGGGTCGAGAGAGTCCAGCTGGAAAGGGCAAAGGCCTCCCTCAACCAGTCTTTCTCGATCTGGAACGCAGCAGGTACAGGACAGACGCATCCGCCGTCAAGACCTGGACAAACTTCAACCCATGAAACCGGGCGCCCCTGCTGAGTCACCAAACTTAGCGATACTGATACAAAAAACAACTTACAAATAATTACAAAGCATTGTCCTAAAATAAAAATTTAATGAACATTTAATTCGCAATAATAAAAATTTAGGTCAATAATCGAAATAAAAACTATTTTAAGTTGGACCAAATTACATACGTAAATTTCATCAAAATCGGTTAAGTAGTTTCGGAGTTTATCTCGAACAAACATCGTGAATAAATTGACTCTTCTAATCCGGCCTGCTACGCTGTTGGAGGGCAGACGCTTCGGCCGTCAAGATCCGGACAAACCTCACCCCATGAACGCAGGCACCCTTGCTAAGACACCAAACATAGCGAACCACTTGGGGTGACCTATGGCAGAGGTTTTTTTCGTTATTTGTTTTTGGAGTGTTATGCCGTGTTGCACTACCTTCTTCTTTAGCCGACGTTTCGGACAGCGTCGCAGTGTCCATCATCAGGGCAGATCCGACACATGTATAATTGTTAGTGGTACAATAAGATCAGCAGATAAGGGCAGATCCGACACATGTATAATTGTTAGTGGTATAATAACAATTACACATCTGTCGGATCTGCCGGATCTGCCCTGATGATGGACACTGCAACGCTGTCCGAAACATCGGCTAAAGAAGGAGGTAGCGCAACACGGCATAACCCCAAAAACGAATAACTAAAATGCTTTTGGCAGTGAAAATCTAAAAACGTATCTATGGCAGAGGTGTTGGTGGTCCAATAAATGGTTCCCGGGGCGACGGTACCTATGCCCGCCTCCCAAATATTAGTATGAATAATACCCCTTCCCGCCCAACGAACTCTTCAATCCTTAGTGGAAACAATCAAAGAGTTATAATATAGGAGTATTAATGTCTATGAATTAGTTGTTGCTAGGCGGGTACGAGGTGAGTCGGTCCTGTCGGGAGTCGGAGTCGGGAGGTGAATTTATCTCGCTTTTGAATTCTCCAATTAAACAATACTGAATTACGGGGCTGTCTTATTCGCGGGCTGTAAATAACTCAAGGGGTTCATATATTATCAGCAAACTCCGCCCGTAGCTGTGGCCGGGATAAAAGAAGGAAAATTAATTACCTAAGCATTAAATATTCTGCTTAAAAATATTTTTTCTATTATCTTTTATTATTATTATTTATTATTATAGATAGATAGAAAAGAAAGTTGGGAGGCGGGTATGGGTACCGCCGCCTAACCATTCATTGAATTTCCAACACTTCTGCCTTAGGTCACATTAAGCGGTTCGCAACGTTTGGTGACTTAGCAGATGCCCGGGTTCATGGAGTGAAGTTTGTCATGCGTCTGTCCACAAACTGCGTGGTAGGCCGGATAGTGAGACACTGGTTGTGGGAGACATTTTAAACTCTCTCTCTCGGAACATCCCCTCGCCGCAGTGGAAGGGATGTTGATTATATGATTGTATTTTTTACATCCAATACAAAACCAAGCGATCTCCATTGTTTCGTATCTCATGAGCCTAAGGCTCCGTTCGGATGTTGGGAATAGATGAAACTAAAATAAGTACAACTTCGGCAAGAGACTGTAAATTACTGTTTATTGTTTTATATAAGGCACTGTACATTATACGTGTTAATGTCGTTCCTTGTAGATTTTTTTTTCAGGCTTATAAAAAGTTATTATTGAAGTGAACATAAATAAAACTACAGTTTCTTTAACATTACTATAAAAAAATAGAACATTGTGTTGTGTGAACAGTGTTCATCGATAATACATATAAAAAACTCTATTTACTATCACATTAAAAATAAAAACTCCCCCCCTAGGATAATTTGTTCGCTTTTCGGAACAACTCATATAGGTCGCATAGAGATCGTTGTGTCTCCTTTACTATCGTGGTTAAAAATATGATCTAAATTCTAAATGGTGTAAGAAAGAGAAAACGACACGCTTTATAGACCAAGACTGTTATAGAAAGTTAACCACAAAATAGTTAATAATTTGATTGCATCAAGTACATAAGTCTGTAATCATTTTATTTTTATAAATATTCACAAGAAAATATACTATTTTGTCCTTTTTATTTTATACTCCGAATTTAGGGTTGGAAATTTATTTCAGTTTTATGAAGCAACTAGCCTATAATGATAAATAACATAAGTTGAATATAACTTATACAGAACGTGAAAATTAACTTTAACAAATTTATGAATTGAAACAACTGGCCTAAGAGAGTATTTATAGAGATGTTTTAGAATCAAGTTACCTACCTCTCACAATAATAACTAAATAACATTGGCGCAGTCGTGGGGATAAATCTGCTAATATTCAAAAAGCCCAATAAAGATTTCAGTTGTAATTTTAATAATGTAAAGTCCTTGGGTACGCAGCAAGTCAGTTTAATGCCTTACTTAACCCTAATTCCTTCTAAATCCCACGACCTACTCGACAATACTTGTTCATCATTGTACCCTTTATAATAGAGCCTAGTTAACAAGATGAACGGAAGAAAGTACCGAAAAGATTAGACGGCGATTGCCCTCGCCCTTTCGCAAAACAGACTATACCACTGAACGGAAAACTCTTAGAGGTGTAACGACCTTCAGATACAAGATCTACACCGAGATTGAGAGGCAACTAATTTCGTTTTTATACCAATAATAAATTGAAAAATTATATTTTAAATAACAAGGACAAAGACCAAAAAATGAAAAAATCCGGAGTTTACCAATTGAATTGTAATGATTGCAATCATTTTTACGTAGGTAAAACTTGCAGAAATTTTGAAACGAGGATTAAGGAACACTTGAGATGTCTAAATAGCAATAATTATTCGGAATTTTATAACCATCTAATTGAATTTAAACATTCATTTGATATAAATACTGGTTTTAAAATTTTACATACTAACGTTAGTGGTTTTCAATTAGATCTTTTAGAAATATTAGAAATTAGGAAAAATGTCAATAGAAATTTAAATATTATTAATAACCAAATTAATTTTGTGAATAACCCTATTTTAAACATATTTCCATTGTAATTTTGTCTATGATCTTCTAAGCAACCCCCTCCCCCCTGTCTATCTTCTAAGTTCCTCCTCTTTCCGCTCCTTTTCCCCCCCCTCCAACTAATTCCATTTCCACCCACGCCTGTTTTTCTATGCTTGAAAATTTAGTTTTAGTACATATAATGTCCTGATGAAGAGAACATTGTTCTCGAAACATGTCGACTTTTTAAATAAAGATTAATTTGGTAAAAACAAAGTGTTTTAATAATTTAATTAATTTCGTCTATTCACACAGGCACACAAGAACAGGCAGTCTATGAAATTGATCATCTTAACTTAAATCTATAATGTGTACGATACTGCCGCCATGAGTCGATCCACAGTGCCCTTCTTGATAATATCAAGGAGGATACTGTATTTTTACTTATATCGACAGAAGAGCACTTAATCCTAAACATGGGAACACCTTGGCACTAGTTTTCGCCTAGGTGAGGTGTCCACAAAACACTACTACTAACCTATTTACAAACCGTTACTGATCATTAACATTTTTTTAAAATTAGTTAAACTTATTATCTTTTAATAATGTGTTAAGCTTATGTTCAACAATAAAAATAAAATAAATAATAGGTACTCGTTATATCTACTTTTCTATTATGGTCAGACTTATGACAGATTTTTACTTTGCAGAAAAAGTTGGGAAGGAAAAGGGTATGAGGTGTCTGAAAGTCAGTATGTTCATGAATAACGGACGAATGAATTAAATTACTTCGACTGCGGTGTCAGATTCGAGAGATTCCTGCTAGGAATATCAAAAACTCTCCCTCAACCAGTCTCTCGCGATTTGGTCTGCCACGCAGTTGGTGGATGGACGTATCCGCAGTCAAGACTCGCCAAACCCCATGAAGTTACCAAGTCACTCCTAAGTCACCAAACGCAGCGAACTATTCAGGGTACACGTGGCAGAGGTGTTGGTTACCTAATAAGCCATTCTCAAATTGTATGTTTGTAATATTTCTAATTTCGAGACTAATATTTCATCTGAAGATAGCCTTAACAGGCTGAAACCGGTAACAGTCAATAAATTAAAGTAGAAATAAGTTTTTTTTTGTAATTATAATTTTTAATTATAATTATATTGAAATAACATTATCACATACAAAAAAATAAGTAACCCACCTCACTAGACGATGTATGTTCTGAGAAAGATATATACACACATGCATACACACTAGGGATGTTATGGATATGCAATTTCGGATCTGGATACGGATACGGATATAGGAATAATATTATACCGGTTTCGGATACGGTTACGGATATGAAATTATTTCGGATTATCCGCTAGTTTCGGATAATTTCGGTTACGGATATTAGATTTTAAAATTATAAAAGTAAAATACAGATGGCAAGATTTGACTTTAATTTCTAGTCTATATTATCATTTGTTTTTACAATCAGTCACGCGCGGCTTTTATGACAAATGACGGCGCGGCCGGGCAAAACAAACAAAAACCTGTCGTAACCTTTAGTTTCGACTCCGCATTAATCCGAAACTATCCGAAACTTTTATATCGGATTCGGTTACGGATACGGATATTTTTTTAATTCGGATATCCGATAGTTTAGGATACGGTTACGGATATCCATAACATCCCTAATACACACATACACATATGTATACGCATGCATGCACATAATCATAAAAACATAAGTACATAAAATGTAGATAAAATTATTGGAAATTGTTAAAAAGTTTTCATAAAACCAAAACTCAGAAAAGAATTATTGATAATTGCTAAAAGGTCATCATGGGATGGACATAGTGTCATAAAACCAAAAATGTAAAAAAAAATATTGAAAATTGTTATAAGGTTATCATGGAATGTACATATTAACATAAAACCAAAAATCTTAATAGAATTATTGGAAATTGTTATAAGTTTATCGTGGAATGTATATGTATATAGTTTCATAAAATCAAGAATTTAGTTGAAATTTTAATTTTATGTTTGTATTTTACAAGATAACGTATACTGTCCTTCTCGCTATAATTTTAACAGTGCCTCCATCTCGTCAGGCTTCCATTCTATATCTCCTTTGGACACGACCAGACACAATTAACACTTCTATATGTTTGTATCTTCAGTGGAAAGTATAATAAAACCAACACACGACTATTGCATATTTTGCGTCGAATCGGCCCATTTTTTTGTTTATCTTGAGCCAATTTCTCTAAAAGCTGGATTTGTTTACCCGTGCAGAAAAATCTGGAACCCCTTTCTCAAACTAAATCCCCGGGACACACAGAGAATTCACAAAAGAATGCGTACTGTATTTTATAGAGTCAATATTAGCCTGTGAATGGCATCGCATGCTTAGACGGATTATATCCCACGGAATTGTTGTGACTTTGTTAGGAATAGCGAAAATATACAATGCTCACATATTTATATAGACGGACGCAGGATAGACGGTGTTTTGAAAAATATATTCATATACATTTATTTTACATTAACTCCACACAGGAGAAAAAAATTTGCTCAGGGCCTATGTCATATTTGGGAATGCTGTATGGAGGGTCTTTTTAGGGAAAGGAAGGAGAAGAAGTACTGAAAGGAAAAATGTATGAGGAATGGGTAGGAATCTGGGAGTCAACGTGTCCAGGAGTGACGGTCGTATAAATCTATCCCTCCCAATGTGTTGTAAGGCGATGGGTCGTGAGAGTTCAGCTAGAGAAGTCAAGATTTGGTATCTTTCAAGCCTCACAACATACCCCAATTGTTAATCGGTATTATAGAGGCGCGAATGGGTACCGCCACCCCGGGAACAATTTATTTGTTAACTAACACCTCGACAATAGGTCACCCCAAGTGCTTCACTATGTTTGGTGACTAAGCAGGGATGCCCGGGTTCATGCCCTGCCCACCAACTGAGTGGCAGGCCGGATTGGGAGAGACTAGTAAAGGTATATCTTTTGACCTCTCCAGCAGGACGTTCAGTGGGATTTGGACAGCAGTGGAAGGGATGAATTCATTCGTCCGTCACTTCTGGAAACACTGACCCCCAGAATCCTACCCACCCCTAATACCTTCTTCATTCCCACAATTTCCTCTTCTTCCTTTCCCTAAAAAGACCCTCTACACAGAATCCCCAAAGGTGACACAGGCACTGAGGGGAATTAGTTTCCTCAGGTCCTCCTGTGTGGAGCTAATGTAAAAAAAGCACAAGCGCACTGACTCCAACGCGCACGAGTGATGTCGACAGTCGCGTGGCCAGCCACCAAAACGAATTGCTGACCGCTACTCTACCGTTTTATGTAGCTCAATCAGCTTTAATTAAAATCTACACTCCAAAAATTTTTTCTATTATTTTAATTTTACATTTTAGGCAATTGAAAAAGTAGTAGCTTTTTACTCTTTAATTACGCGAGATTTCCCCACAAACAATAATGTAATTACCCAATTACCCAGTGGCCAGTGCGCAATGATGTACGCCGAATAATTAGTGACCAATTACCCCTTGCCATCGGTTCGTCTGTCAAAGGAAGACTGTTCATTAGTTCATCACCTAGTGTCGGCTCTGACACCACTAGTCTTTTTAAATAACCACAGTGGCGTACGGCACTTTTTCCGAAGGTCATTATAAAAATTATTTTTTCAGTTTTCAGTTTAAAATCGGTGTACAGAAGCAGTTTACCTAATTGCATTTACCCCTCAGGCCTCGTGCTTATATTTTCGGAAAGTCAAAATATTTCCGTTTTTCAACAAAATCAAAATAAATGAATATTTCCAAATGAAACTGAAAACTAAAAACTATTTTTGAAAGGTGATGAAATACGCTTTCAAATTTTATAATACGAAAAAAACATATAATTAATGAAAAATAAAAATTATGAACGGTAAACTTAAAAAAAAGTATTAAAAATGGCTCACCTTACGTATTTTCTGTTATACAAAAAAAGAAATAAAAAACACAGATTAAAGTATGCAGGATAGATAATAAATTAAAATATGAAACTTTATAAAAATAATATATTTTAACAGTGGTAGAGGGTTCGTAATTAACAATTTGTTTTAATTTTTTTCTATTATGCATTTATCAAATTGACCTGAGAACAAATGGAAAATATCAGCGTCTGAAAAGATATTATTGTATTTTGTGCACGTCCTTCTGAGAAATGAATGTTGTTTGTAATTTGTTTTACCTTGTACTTCTTTTTTTTTCTCTTTAACTCCACACAAGAAGCCATGAGGAAAATGATCTCCCTCAGGGCCTATGTCATCTTTGGGGATTCTGTGTGGAGGGTCTCTTTAAGGAAAGGAAGGAGAAAAGAGTTCTGGGAAGGAAAGGGGTATAAGGGGTGGGTAGGAATCTGGAGTTCAGTTTGTCTTAGTCATCCATCTCCAAGACCTAACCCCATGAACCCAAGCACCCCTGCTAAATCACCAAACGTAGTAAACCACTTGGGGTGACCTATGGCAGAGGTGTTGGTTATCCAATAAAGGTCCCCTCGGCGGCTCCAACCTCACCCCATGAACCCAAGCACCCCTGCTAAATCACCAAACGTAGTGAACCACTTTGGGTGACCTATGGCAGAGGTGTTGGTTATCCAATAAAGGTTCCCGGGGCGGCGGTACCCATTCCCGCCTCCCAAATAAGACATTGGAAATTAATATTTCCTAGAAGAGCTGTTAAAAACGTTGTTGATGATTTTCAAAAAAAATTTGGTCGGATATATTTCTTCAATTTTCAAAAGTTGATAAATTATGAGTATTTTAGATGTTCTGATGTTCGGAAGGATATAAAGACGTGTTTCAAAAACTTTTTTTTAATTCTTTCTAACCTTTCAATATTAACTTTGTATTGGGGATTCCCGTTAGTCCGAATTCTAATATTGAGTGAATAAAAGAGATACACATTATAATAGATATATGAGGAAACATTCGCTACTGAAAGGTAGGTGTTTAAATATTTGACTAAAACCTAATAATATATTACACGTGAAGGGAGATATAGCGAAAATATGATATTTCTATGAAAAGTTCTGCTTTAGATTGTGTTTGAAACTTTCAAGAATGCTTTTACATTATTCAGCTTCCAGTTACATTTAGAGATACATTATTTAGAATATTTACCCACAATCAGCCATACTAAAAAAACATCGGGAATTCTTTATTCAGTTGATAAACAACCGTACATATGAAAACCTTATTAATAAAGAAACTGCCATAAAATAGTTCATGGAAAGATATATACATACATTGCTTAATCAGTTAAAGAGGGTCATTTTATATTGTACAAAATGTTAATGTTAATAATTTTTCATAGAATTTCGGAATTCTTCCAACGTAAATAAATATTCAATTTTTAAACGTCAAATATATTTGGTTTTTTTTTTAGATAAAACTACCTTTTAGGTTGTTTTTTTTAAAAAAATAAACCTCAGTGTTTAAAAGTGGCTACTATTTAATTTTAAACATGAAAAACATGGGTTTGAATCCGTTAATTATTGGATAACTAACACCTCTGCCATAGTATAACACCATCATTCAGAATTGAAACGTTGCTTGAAATGGCATTAGTCGTGTTTGGTGACCAGATCTGAATAGCCAGCCTCACAACATACCCCAATTGGAGATGCCATAGTCTCACTGGCTTCAGAGGGGAACAGTTGGGACTCTTGTGCGGATTTCATATTTAAAAAAATAGGTCATCCCAAGTGGTTCGCTCCATTTAGTGATTTAGCAGGAATACCCGGGTTCATGGTGTGAGGTTTGTCCGGGTCTTGGCGGCGGGTGTGTTTACCCACCAGCTGCAAGGGAGGCCGGATCGGGAGAGAGTGATGACTGAGCGAGCCCCTTTGCCAGCAATACTAAATCGGAACAACGCCTTACACTGCTGTGGGAGGAATGGATTCAAACGCCCGTCACGCCTGGACACACTGGCCCCCAGATTCCTACCCACCCCTAGTGTTGCATGGAGGAATGTTTAATTTGTGGTTTTGTCTGGTTTGTCTGATGGGCACTCTTAATTGAATCCTTTGAGTAATATCGGCCAATCTACACATCTGTATAGATAATAATGTTTCGCCGAAATATGTAAGTGTGTCAAAATGTAAGTGCATAACTTCCGAAAGTCTGCGCCTAATTGGACAATTCATTTTTTTGTGTTCGTTATTGTTAGGACAACGTTTATATAAAACTACTGTTGAGCTCTGGCATTATGAAATTTGTATGAAAAAATTGCAATAGGTGGCACGCGAGCTGTTTGAAAACTGAATGTACCGGGACTGAATTTATGAAATGCTGGAGTGGGGAGGAGGAGGGGAATTCGGGTACGGGGTTCGCGGGAGGGGGGGAGGGGAAGCTAAACTTGGGAATGGGGTTCGCGGGACGGGGGAATGGAAGGGGGGATTTGAGTGGGGAGAGGGAAGGTGGAGGAGGCGGAGTGGGAACGCAAGAGGGGAAGGGGACGCGGGAGAGGAAGGGGAGGCGGAAGGACACGCAGGAAGAAACAATTTCTTTATTAAATGGTAGCTGGTCTATCGTAAAGGTAGCCATTTTTTGTAAAAATAGCACGTCTGCCGAATTTCCACGACTTTCTAGTTACGAAATCCTGAAAAACTCTTCATGGCTCAGATGAGGAATGGAGAAAGACGATATATCCATTCAGAAACTTACTTAATAAAATGGTTCAGGATCAAACAAATAAATTTCACAGTTTTGTCGAAAAGAAAAAAAAAACAATTAATCAGTTCTGACGGTTAAGTAAAATAATTTCTGTGTTTTAGTTTGAAAGAAAAGATAAGACTGAAAGAAAGAACATTAATTTACCTTTATACATTTTCATTTGTAAATTTGGGTTTTCCTTTGGTTCGTAAGTAGATAACGCAAAGGTACAATGGAAAAATAAACATTTCAACGCGATAACCTAAATTTACCTTTTGCAAAACATTATTCACGTATTATTTACGTTTTTTATTATTTTCAGACATGTTTTCGTAACGGTTGAAAACAGCCTCTGGCCAAAGATTATTTAAATGTCGAAAATGAGCCGGGTTTTGAACTCATGATCTTCAGATTGCTAGTCGAAAACTTTGGTCGACCATTGAGGACAATGGTATACGACCATTTCAATGACGGACCGTTTCAACGGTTATTATCCAGTAGCTTGACATTTGATTAACACTAATGGATTGGGGGCAATCTATACATATATATTTTTTTTTATTTTTATTTTTTTTTATTTATCTATAATAAAAATAATTACAATGGTTTTATGTATATGCCTGTCTCACTAGGGTATACCTGTGTCGAGACAGGCGTACAGGTATATAAATGAATATTGTAGTTACAAGGATATTTAAGGTAAAATACATATCACTTTGAATAGAATTAAAACAGAAAGGAGATTGGAAGGGTGATAAATCTTTTAAAGAGAGTTATTTTATAAATGTTGGAGATGAAGTAGAGAAGTAAATTCTGCCTAATCTATTTAAAGGTCAATTTGACAGGATTCCATTATTTTCATTTATTTTATATGGGTTAGGTTGTATTGGTATAGTTATTTTTGTCTATGTGTGATTTATTTTACAGATGTTTGTAATAGTGAGGCGTCCAATACTTATAATCCATTTTTTAATATCTTGTTTGAATTTTGTAAAGGAGTCAGTTTGTCTGATCGTAGTTGGTAGTGTATTGTATAGTTTGCAAGCTATGTATTTAGAGTGTCTTTGCCCGAAGGTGTTTTGAAAAAAGGAGTTTGGAGAAGTTCGTTGTTTTTGGCTCGGGTATTGTGTATTGTTTGTGTAGCTTTGTATAGTGTTTTGTTGTTTTTGTGTAAATTAATTAGTATGGATCTTGAGTAGAGCTGTTTTATGTCCATAGCGTTGAAGGAATTGAATATAGTATCCGTGCTGGTAGTAAGTGGCATTTTAAGAATTATTTTTATGATTAGTTTTTGTGCTTTCATGATGGGATCAAGGGCATTGGAATATGCATTACCCCAGGCTAAAATTCCGTATTCGATGTGAGATTGGCACAGTGAGTAATATACTGTTTTTAAAAGTTTTAGGTTAAGGAAATTGCGTGTTTGTTTGAAAAAGTGTATAGATTTGCGGATTTTGTTTGTAGTATTATAATAATAATAATATTTGGATGACTTGTATAGCGCCGTTTTTGTGAAAAATCACCTCAAGGGCGCTGTACAAATTTATAAATCGTTTATACAATCTTATTTTAAACTATATACAACAACATCTTATGGCTAAAAATTGCATCCATCGGTTCATCGATCACCGATACGAAACTATATGTGCAATGATTTGACCAATGAACGCGATGCTGCTGTAAAAATGCACTGTACAGGCAGAAAATAGTATATGTTGCTTCCAATTTAGGTGTGTATCGAAGGTTACTCCTAAATATTTGATAATGTTTACTTGCTCTAGGCATGGGCAGTCACAGTTCCGGTTTAGAGATGTATATTTACATACGTGTATTTTTAATGGCGGGGGTAGGTTTGACTTTGGGATATTGGTGAGACTAGACAGTAAGTATTTAGTTTTCTGTACATTTAGAGTTAATATGTTCGAGTCAAGCCAATATTTTACCTGTTGAATTCCTTCCTCCGCTTTGGAATAAACGGTAAGCCAATCTTTTGCTTGGAAGAGTAGGACAGTGTCATCGGCGAAACTGATAATAGTGGCATCGATATCTAGGTTGCATAACTCGTTAATATATATTAGAAAGAGGGTTGGACCTATAACACTGCCTTGAGGGACCCCGTAACTAATGGGCAAATTCTGGCTCTTTGTGGTACTGAGTTTAACACATTGGGATCTGTCAGATAAGAAGCTGGAGAGGAGGCCTAATTCTTTGTTCCTAATACCTATATTAAACATTTTGCGTTTTAATTTGCTGTGTGAGATTGTATCAAATGCTTTACATAGGTCGAGAAATACCGATAGACATTTCAAGCCCTTATCCAGGTGGCTAGAAATATGGTCAGTGACTGTGGCTATAGCATCGTTGGTGCTTTTATGTTTTCTGAAACCAAATTGCCGCGGCGATATTAAGTTATTGGTTTCGAGATATTCCATGAGACTATTATTGACGATCTTTTCGAATACTTTTGAGAGGGAATTTAGCAACGTAATAGGACGATAATTACTAATATCAAGTTTGGAGCCAGTTTTAAAAATAGGGATAACGAGACCTTGTTTTAGAATGGAGGGAAATAGCCCTTGGCGGATGCTAATATTGAGTAGATGCGTTAATGGTTGAAGTATACCAGGGGCAATTTTTTTAAGAACATTGTTGGGTATTTCATCAATGCCGGTTGATGAAGAGTTTTTAAGCGAGTTTATTACTATAGAAACTTCCTTCTCTGTGATCGTTTTAAGAACAAAGCGGGTTGGGAAATCATTATTGGTCGCGTGGTCACTTGGACCAAGCGCATCGTTATTTATTTGGATTTTTTTTGCTAGTTCCGGACCTATGTTTGTAAAGTAATGGTTTATGTAATTGACAATTGTGTTGGGGTTCGATGTAAAGTCTACAGTGATATCTTTTATATTGAGAGAGTTTAAGGTGTCGGTGGCTTTATTTGAATTGGTAGCTTCCTTGAGGACTTTCCATATATTTTTAGGGTCATTGTTGCATTCGGAAATTTTTTTGTTGTAATATAGATTTTTGGCTTTCCTAATGACTTGTGTGCAGATATTACGATATCTTTTGTAGAAATTATGGAGTGTGATATCATATGGGTTTGTGGCACATTTTTTATGTATGGAATTGCGTTTCCGAATGCAATTGATTATAGTATGGTTTATCCACGGTTTGAGAGGTTTGATCGCTTTAGGAATGGTGTTTGTGGTGATTTTGGTGTTTTGGACAAGGATGTCTTGAAGGTAGGTAGAGAAGTAGTTCCAGGCCTCGTCTATATTAGTTTTGTTATAGAGTGTGTCCCACGATTTAGAGTTAATCGTTTTGTTAAGATTGTCATAGTTAATTGTTTTCTTCGTTATTTTAGATGAAGGTTTGTTTTGTACGTTGTGTTTGGAACTCATAGTGAAAGAGGTGGCGTAGTGATCTGTAATTGATGACATGTGGATTTCGGAGGTGTATTGGTTTTTTGATTTAACCATAATATGGTCGATGCAGGAGGAGGAGTTTGGTGTACATCGTGTAGCTGAATTGATTGTGCTTTCCATTCCGTGGAACATTAGTGAATCCATGTTTCTCTTGGTCAACTTTACTTATTTCATTCATCTTTATTTAATATGTTTTCATATACTTTGTAGAAGGTTCTTACGGAAAGAAAAATTAAGAAAGTTGCGCAAAAAAAACTTAACGATTATTTTAACTTCGCACGTTTGACAGTTCGCGCGTTAGATGAATTTGAATTTACCAGGCAGCTGTTTTTTTTTGTAACAAAAGAAGTGTCTTTGAATTTTTAAAATACACTTATTTAAGGTACCAAATTTGATTGATTTTTATTATAATGTACAAAAATGAATGTTCGTAAAATATGAAAATTGAAAATTTAAAAAAAAAGTTCAATAGGTGGGCACGCGAGCTGTTTGAAAACTAAATGCACTGGGAATGAATGTATGGAACGCATGAGGAGGGTTGGTGGGACGGAGGAGCGGGAGAGGGGAGAGGGAAGGCGGGAAAGGTGGAAAGGGAACGCGGGAGGGAAACGGGACGCACGGGAAAGTACGTATGCAGGGGGAAACAATTTATTTCTTTAAATATGGCATTGAAACGCATGCCGGGAACCAGCTAGAAACAAATATTTTTTACTTGTCATATAAATAAAGCACATTTTTGTTTGTATGGTACTGTACATAATAAATAATAAATATTCCTTGTATTTATATTATATATACCTAATTATTATTCTATCTAGTCTAGTCCCTCAGACTATATCTTTCGGATTTCGGAACAACTCATGGCAATCGTTGTATCCCTTATTATTATGGTTAGAAATATGATGTAAAAAATTGAAAAAAACCTTGCAGACAACCCCCTCCCTTTCCCCCACATGTAGTGTATATAAACTGTACATTAAGAAACATTTGTACCAGTCTGAAGATGGCTTTAACAAGCTGAAACGGTTACGGTAAAAAATAAATTAGTGGAAATTAAGTTGTTTATGTTTTTTTGTTAAGGTGAAGTTGTACGTGAAATCCTATTTAGATTAATATTTACGAGGAATTGGCTTACAGTATGAGCATTAAAACATATGTTTCGGATAAATTTAAGCCTTAACTAGGTTTTCTTTGTATTGGTTATACAATAAAATTATTATTTACATAACAAAAAATATAAGCGTAAACCACAAAAAAAAAGTTTTTTCATGGCTGAACTATGAAGTAATACTAGAAACATTTTTATGAAAATACCCCTTTATGGCTAAGATTATTTTTGAGGTTTTCTATGTTCTAACTTTTTCGTACTTATAAAATTATGCACAAAATTAATAAAAAACACTTTTTCGTTCACTTGCTTCGCGCAAATAAGACGCTCGATTGTAAATTTTGCAGGCACGAGAATCGAAATATTTCTAGCGTTTATATTCCTCTTAAGCGTTAAAAGCGCCAGCGTTTTTTGCCTTGGTATATTTCCCATTTTTTGAGTTCGAATTTATAACTTGATTAAGAAATGACGTATTTGCATATATTTCCGGATTCCAGGTTATTCCCTTTCTACATAAATGCATAATTTAAAGGTGTTTTTTTCCAAAAAATATTTAAATGGTGCCATCTGTCAATGCATAGATTATAAAGTATGTTCCGTTAGGCCTTACAGCCAAAACGTTATAGTATGTTCCGTTAGGCCTTACAGCCAAAACGTTATAGTATTTTCACAAGCAATATGAAATATATTGTGAAAATATTCATAATTTACCAACTATAGTGTAGTGCAGGTATTTTAATCTTAATAATTATAAAATTTTGAGAGAAAAGTAGAAGTAGATGGAAAGAAGATATTGTCTTTATTATTAGTACTGAACTTTATCTCAGTACTGTTGTTTGATTAAAATTCTTTGGTTCCTTGAAATCACAGTGACTGTTTATTGTTTTTATGAATAATACCTAGAAATGTGGTTTAATTGGTCACACGTCCTTATAACTCGCTAGCTAGATTTAGTCTGGCGAGCACTGGCAAAAAGGAATGACTTGCCTCTCTCTGATCAGCCATGTTCGGCACACGTCGTAACCGATACAATGTGACCCGAGCACAAGATAAGCAACAGAGCAATGATAGAACCAGTCATAACTAATATTAAGATATATAACAATAAGTTAATTTTTATTTTATTTATTCATTATGTTTATTTAGGAAGCATACATATGCGTGCATAAAGTAATTGTACATTGAATATAATTTAAAGCAGTTAAGTTCCATTTAACTACTGAATTAACTAGATTATAATAAAACAAATAAAAAACTTTATTCCACTTAATTTTATTTGACCGTAACCGGTTTCAGCTCGTCAGAGCCATCTTCAGACTGGTACAAATAATTCTTAGCCTACGGTTTTTATACACAACATATGGGGGAGGGGGAGAGGGGTAGTCTACAAGGATTTTAATGAATTATTTTTGTTACTGAGTTGTTTTAGACTGTCGAATTTCTAAGTATTTTGGTAATTCCAGTGGGCTAATTACTTTGGGTTTGTAGCTCACTTCAATATCTATTGATTAGGGAAAAACCTTACAATATAAATAGAAATATTAAAAACTGAATTAACTACTTGATAACGATAACACAACCTCCTAATTTTTCCCACCGTTGCCTGCGGCTAGTAAAAATAACAATTCAGCAAAAAAACAATAAAAGGCCCGAGGGCGATTTCTTTTGCCTCAAATATTTATTATTTTCTCAAACAAAACAATATCGGCCTAATCTGTACCTAAACAACCGTAATAGGATGGTGGAACACCCGTCTGCAGGACCGTCTTAAATCTGCGGCTATATTTAATAGATACAATGGAGATGGGACATGAACAACGCGGGACGCAAACATCGTTCACCCATGCTATTGCAAATAGAATCTATTTTTGTTTCTATCTACACAATTTGGTGGGCGGGTATGGGTACCGCCGCCCCGGGAATCATTTATTGGATAACCAACACCTCTGCTATAGGTCACCCCAAGTGGTTCGCTACGTTTGGTGACTTAGCAGGAGTGCCCGGGTTCATGAGGTGAAGTTTTTTCAGGTCTTGCTGACCTGCTGCGTTTGCGGGCCGGATTGAGAGAGACTGGCTGAGAGAGGCCTTTGGACCTTTCCTGCCAGACTTTCTCTACCCATCGCCTTGCACCGCAGTTGGAGGGATGGATTCACACATGCGTCACTCCCGGACACACTGACCCCCAAATTCCTATCCACCTCTCATGCCTTTTTCTTTCCCTTCCTTAAAAATACTCTCCACACAGCATCCCCTAAAATGACATAGGCCCCGAGGGAAATTATTTTTCTCAAGGTCTCCTGTGTGGGGCTAATGTAAAAAAAACACATAACTTTAACTTTAAGGAAAATAGGAATGGGGGGTGAGTAGGAGTCGGGTGACAGAGTTCCACTGGAGAGGTCACGCAGAGGGTGGGCAGGCACATCCGCCACCAAGACCTTAATAAACCTTACCCCATGAACCCGGACACCCCCGCTAGGACACCAAATATATTGAGGTGACCTATAACAGAGATGTTGGTTAGCCAATAAATGGTTCCAGGGGTGGTGGTATCCACACCCGCTTCCCAAATTGAAGTTTAGTATTGAACTTGAACTAAAGTAAACTGGTTTTAATTAAGACATGAAGAAGTGAGCGTTGCTTACGAAACATGTCAGTTTTTATAAACAATAAAAGTGGTAAAAACTAAGTATTCTTTTAATTATGAATTTAAATGGTGCCACAAAATAAGTTTGCTGTGTTTGAAGAAAGGAAAAATAATTGATTTTTTGGATTTCGTGGGATTTGATCCTGGGTCCGCTAAATGTCTGGTTGCTGAGGTTCGTCAGGCGCTTTATACCATAACATCAAAAGAAGATTTGCGTGGGACTGTGGATTTATCGTATCACATTGGAACCGAGAACCCGTGAATTAAATAAATATTTTATTGCTATCTCATTCTCTCGCAGGCTAAATCCCATAGAAACATGAGTTTGTATCGTTTTAGTGTCGCTCATTTCGGATTAATCGAATTTCAAATCACAACGGTGCTAAAGAAGTTTTCACTAAAAAATCAGTTATAACCTTGTCCAACTGAAGTGACGACTTATATCTCTTTAGTGAATAACACAAATGACCTACCCAGTACTAGAGATGTGAAAAAATAATCGATAATGAAAAAAATCGATTAAAAATCGATTTTTCCTCCAACGAAAATAGATTTTATTAAGCGATTTTAATTATTTTTTAAATCGATTAATTAGTAATTCTACGCTTAGTCATTAGTCCAGAATCCGGAGCGGAACCTCTATGATGTTTATAAACAAAACATGACATTAACGCCATATGTGGTTGGTCTACGATGACATTTCTTTTGTGCTTTGACAGCAGTTTAGTTGAAGTTTCTAATCAAACTTGTCACTAGATGAAGTCAACAGAGTCAACTAACGATTTGTAATTTGTGTTGATTATTTAAGAGGCCGCTATCCGATTTTCTACCGATTTCTTGCAAACCTCCCTTAAACATTTGAAGTTTTTAAGCTCTTAAAAAAATATATGTTATTTTTTAATATAACATCTATACATTCCCCACACCGAAACGCAAATTATTTGAAATTCCCTCGATAGAAAAAAATGGCAAAGTATGCTCCAAATTTCTTTATTTTCAAGTCTGTTTCCGTTATTTTACAAGTTATATGTATGAAAAAAATTCACAGTGTTTCATTAAATATTATTTTAGACAGCCCCCAAGAGATTTTTGCTCTATTTTAAACGAGTCGTGTTTTATTAAAGATTTTTACATTTTTCGCATCGATTTTATCGCTGTAAATGTTAGCGCGCTCCTATAACATTCGTAATTTCATATTTCTCCATCTTCTTCTTTTTGGGGCCGGTAACGGAGCCTAAAAAAAACCTTTAATTTCGTTTGATTATTTTAAAACTTTAATTTCTGTTGAATATTTTTAATTAATAAAACTGCGATTATTTATAAATCGATTTTTCATGCTAAGAAAAAGAACCGATTATTTATGTAAAATTCACATCCATACCCAGTACCTATAAATGAAATACTATAATATAGACATTTACAGTGCTGTAAACACATTCTCCAAAATTCAAAATACACAATGACGATCTCCTGACTTTGAACGTTCGAGGGCATACTAATGGCTCTTACTTGGATGGGATCAGGTTACAGAATCGGAGGGGGTGAGGGAAAGGGGAAGGTTGGTTCAACAATGGCGCCTAAGAGGATGGGGCTGGATGTACAAAGGAACCGTAAAGTCCCTAACATTTGACATAAATACATACTGACTGGAAAGGTTTAGTGTTTAAGTGTTGGCGACTTGCTTTGATCGAAGGTTTCTGAATGTAAGGTACTTGTTCTTAATTATTACAGCAATACTAGCGGAGACCCGTCAAACATCACGATCAGTGGTTGAGTGGGCATAGCGCTTGGGTACCACCCCTCCTCACACAATGCAGGATTTCATATACTGAAATCACTGAAGGCCGCCAAGTTTCATGTTGACTATCGGCCGACTCTTCCCGGATGAGGTTTTTCATGGTTTCCTCATTCTCGAAGGCAAATGCGGGAGAGCTCCAAATAACAAGGACATGACCGACTCCTTCCCACTCCCAACATAACACAAACAGACATGTATGTATACATGGCCGCCTGCCGGTACCGATGCTTGCTTGCTGATGTTGGAGCTTAGCAAAACATGCAAATTTAGTAGGGTTTTTAGATAACAATTTTTCCGTACCGATGAAATACAAGGCCTTTAAGTCTATAATAGCCAGGTAACATTTTAAAATACCCACATGAGGTAAAAATTGCAAGGCGCAAATGACGCCGTTCTATTTATAATGAACATTAACTTTTAATTCAGTAAATTTAAATGATTCAAGAAATATAAGAATCTAGTAAATGAAAAAAAAACCACCCGGGCGACCCGTGTTCGATTTCTCGGCTGGCTAAATCCTCCATCACAACACAAGCAACATTTTCGGCTTTCTGTGGTGGTAGTAGGAGATTTTCAAACATTGTTGGGTTATTCGTAACCCGGAAATGTTTGTCTATCTTTATTTAAAAAAAAATTACAATTACAGGATTTGTGAAGATCAAATAGGGTTAATGGGGTGGGGTTTGTCCGGGACTGCACACCAATTGCGTGGCAGGTCGGATCGGCGGAGACTGGTTGAGGGCTTGACGTCTCTAGACCACACGACTGAAGTAAAACTTCACTAACTTATAAAAGTAGAGAGAAAGAAAATGTAAGCAGCGCGCGCTGCTCTCTCTTGCTCCTACAGTGTGATACATACAATAGGCCTGCACTGTGTCTTAGATATACGAAACGTAACTGGCTATGAGAGAAAGAGAGAAAGAAAATGTGTGCTCGCACCTCTCTCTTTTGCCCCTACAGTAAATACGAAACGTAACTCTCTCTTTCTATCTTCACTAACTTATATCTCCCTCTCAACTACCGTTCGCCTCGCCCGATCACACTTTTCGTAATGCTCTCGTCACGCATTCACCAGCTTACTCTCCAAGTCAAGCGTGCGTAAAGAAGTTTTATTTAAAAAATCGATAATATTAAGTAATTTGCGTGAAATTACAAATAAAATTACAGTTAAATATTTTGAAAAAAAAAAACAAATTTATTTACAATCTTATAGGTAGGCAGGAAAGTAGTACATATTCGTTCTCCCAATTTTCACCCCTTTGCGAACCGAACAAAAACGTTTCGTTGGGTAAAATTGAACCGCATATTATGTAACGTTACATAAATAAAATATTTCCAATACATTTGGTTCCTTATTTGTGAAGCTTTCTTGATTGTATGAATTCCCTGACTTTCCTCAAATGTCGCTGGCATGACAAAGACTTACATTATGTGGATTTGTGTGAGGGATTTTGCTTATATTTATGATTTATGTTGTGTCTATACAGCCTACATTATTTACATTCATACAAACAGCGACGAAAAGAATGTGATCAACCAAAATCATTATCGATATGTTTGTTTAATAGGGATATAATATGTTTTTTGGATTAACTTATGTGGTTTATTTATTGATTTACAGAAATATAAGTATAGTATAAAATATACAGTAGGTATTTATGGTACATAACTGAACTGCCTCATTAAAAATATTTTATATTTGTGGATAAATTGAAGATGTCCACTGACTTGGTATAATTTTTTCCCTCCATTAGTGTTCTGGGCAAAGAGGAATACGGATGGTAGTTTGTCCCAGAATTTCTGCACTGAAATAAATCCTGACTTCTAGTATAGATGTATCCGGAAGCTTATCAATTCAAGCAATACCGGACTATCAACTAAATCGAAATACTAAGTCAGTGAGAATTCTTCTATCTGACAATTTGAGCACATTCATATTATTTAATTGAGTGTTGTAGTTCAAAATAATTGCTGGAATACCCATTACAAAAAACGTAAGAATTTGTTTTGTATAATTTCAAAAGCTTGTACATGTATATTATAATGTGGGTTCCAGATGGGGGAATTGTACTCAAGTTGACTTCTTACTTATCTGATGAGAGAGGTGTGCTGAGGGAGGTTGAGAGAGTCCGGCTGGAGAGATCTAGGCGAGGTCTACCTCAACCAGTCTCCCAATCCACGCAATATGTGGCCAAACACTTTCGCCGCCAACACCTAGACAAACCTCACTTCATTAACCCGGGTACCCCTGTTGACTCACCAAACGTAGCGAGTCACTTGGGGTGACCTACCTACAGCAGAGGTGTTGGTTATCCAATTAATAGTTCCCGGGGCGGCAATACCCAAACCCACCTCCCAAATTAAGGTTAAACAACCAAGGGTTGGGTATTATCAGGACAATATTTACTTCTTAGTCAATTTACAACTCGGCGAAACTGAACTAGCACCAGTCACGTAGATTTCAAGGTTGTGAAGTAGAGGGTATTCTTTTACACCTATTTTTTATGCTAAGTCGTATTAAACCCAACTGCTGCCGATGGTCCGAAAACAGTTGTACCTCGGCATTCCTAATTGGGTATTTTGTGATGCTGAAAAGAGTGAGTTGGGGAAGGAAATAGTAAGAGGAAGGTTGGAAAGTCAATCAATCTTTCCCTGTATTTGGATCAGTGGGGTAATCTTATATTTGTGGGCGGGAGAGTGTAGTAAAATCACGTATTATAGATGTTTCCAAAGTGTTTTGAAGTCGTGCTTTTTAAGTCAAAGATCAGTATTTGTCTATAACTTCTTATTTCTTTTTTCCGCAGTCACAAGTGTCGCGCCTCGCTTCGGAGTGTTGCACGTTTTGGATAGTTTTCTACAGAATGATGTAACAAAACTTTTTACAAGCACGTGAACGTGGGATCATCGAACAGCGGGACTTCCTGGGAGAAGTGACAACGAGGTATGTAATAATACTATTTAATTTCTATGATGCGTTTTAGTTTGAAAGTATTTTTTGAACTATTCTTTGTTTATGTTTTTAATCCAATAGGACTGAGTGAATGGTGTAATCCCAGTCTGCCATTAGAGTATTACATTTTTAATCACAGGATCATGAGTTCGGGCCCTACGTTGGGCGCCAAAATATACTTTTAATCAGCATATTGGGCGCCAATACAACCTTTTAAAAATCACATTGGGCGCCATAATAAAATTTTAATCACAACATTGGACGCCAACATAACCTTTTCATCACAACAATATTCATATATCTATATATTATATAACAAAAAATTGGGTTTTAATACAGCCTTTAAATTTTTTTTTTTTTTTTACATGAATACCTCACAAGAGTCCCAACTGCTCCCGTCTGAAGCCAGTGAGACTATGGCATCCCCAATTGGGGTATTTTGTGAGGCTGAGGGTAGTGAGGAGGGGAAGGAGATAGGGAAGAGGAAGGTGGGGAAGTACCTGGCTATTCAGATCTGGTCACTAAACACGGCTAATGCCGTTTCAAGCAATGTTTCAATTCTGAATGGTGGTCTTTCACCAGGGCGATACAGAGAGTATCTTCCACTCTGGAACGTGCCGCAAATATACTATTTATTATTTTAAATGAATAAATTGTGAAAATAACACAAATTAATCAAATAAAATTTATTTGCCACGCCGGGATTCGACCCCGCTACCTTCGGTGCGCGAGTCAAGCGTCTTACCCTAAGAGTATGGATATTAGAGAGACGGCATGTAAAGTGTGCACACTGGCCCAAAGCGTGATTTTTCAAAAATTTTACCGAACGGTTTTTAGATGGCTGACATTGGCTTTTACACCTCGGTCGCGTATAGAGCTCCCAGTAAAACGTTCATAAAACATAGAAAAATGGTCCAATGCGCCGTAAAATTGTGTAAAAGTAGTTCTATGAAGACCTTTAAGAAGAAAGATGGTCTTACCTTTCACATGTAAGTGTTTAAACATAGCTTAAATAAACATTTTATAATTTTCGACGAGTCGATTTCAACCGCCATCGCCATGGGCCCGATGTTTCCGCGTGAATTCCGACTAGCAATGGGCCGAATCAGTCAACTTAAATTATAATAATTAAAAATTAACAAATACTTTTATTTTTTTATTAATCATGACGCACAAATATAAAGTTGTGATTTACATATGTCATAGGTACTTGTTTTTTTTATCATTTAGCTTATTCTTTTTTAAACATTTTTGCTTCGTCTTTTTTGCACTGTTGTTTTTATTTCTTTTCGTACTAATTTAACACTCCTTTTGCATATGTTTACAATGTTAATTCAAAGTACGTATAGAATCACTGTATTGTTATGTAAAAGTCACATTGACATGCCCCCGTGGTTAAGGGGTAAAGCTCTTGACTAGCAATCCGGAGGACGCGGGTTCAAATCCCGGTGCGCACAGATACATTTTATTCGATTGATTTGTGCAGATGGAAGCAGTTGGGATTCTTGTATCTATTTATATATATATTTATATTTTATCACACACTATGTATACACACCATATACATCATATGCTGTTGATTTAAAAAGCCCGTTTTCTTGAAAAATCACCTCAAGCGCACAGTATGTACCTACAATATGCATACATAAAATTAAATAATACAATTTATTATTATTCAAGGTTTCCAAAAGACCCTGAGAGAAAAAGAAAGCGGGTTGATACCTTAAATCCTGATTGCCTGATAAGGGCAAAAGAAGCTTTTGTCTTAATGGTTGTGGCAATCAATGATAGTTGGAAGTTGCCTGTTGGTTTTTTTTTAGTAAATGGAATTTCCGGTGAACAAAGGGCAAATTTGGTATGTAAATGTTTGGAAAAGATTCATCTTACTGGTATTGATGTGGTGTCTTTAACGTTTGATGGGTGTCCGGCGAACATTTCTATTGCCAAAATTTTAGGTTGTTCGTTTGATCCCACACAATTAAAAACTTTTTTCGAACATCCGTCTACTAAAGAAGATGTTTGTATATTTTTAGATGCCTGCCATATGATAAAATTAGTTCGAAACGCTTTTCAAGCCAAAAAAGTAGTTGATGAAAATAACATTGAAGCTAAAAGGAATCATTTGGAAAACTTGAATCAAATGCAAAATGACAAAATATTACATTTTGCGAACAAATTGAGGCCGATACATATAAATTTTCAAAATCAAAAAATGAAAGTTAAATTAGCAACACAGTTGTTCAGTGAGAGCGTTACTGACTCTCTAATTTTATGCCATAGTTATTTGAATTTGCCCGAGTTCAAAAATGTTAACGGCACTGTCCGATTTTTGAAAATGATAAATGATTTATTTGATGTCTTAAATTCAAGAAATTTGAAACAATTAGGATTTAAAAAACCCTTAAACCCTGAAAATTTTCTTATGTACAAAATTTGAGAAAAAATTTAATTTTTTAAAAATAAATAAAATAATACGTTTTTAGATTTTTACGGCTAAAAGCATTTTCATTGTTTGTTTTTGGGGTGTTATGAACATCGTTGGATCTCGGATCTGCCCTAATGATGGACACTGCAACGCTGTCCGAAACGTCGGCTAAAGACGGAGATAGCGCAACACGGCACACCCCAAAAACAAACAATGAAAATAATATTTCCCGTTCACATTTCGGCCCTTATCTCCAGAGCCACACCCCATACATGTATGATTGCAAGATTCAAACCCGAACTAAATGCTATCTAGAAAGTGTCTGGATATATTTTTATTTTTAATATACGACATCTATTGACTTTTATGCGAGTCAATAGATGTCGTATAGTTAAATTTATGAGCAAAACCTTCCAGATATGCCCATATCTTTTTCTGTTTTTTTTTTTTTGTTTTCAGATTTTTGGTTCAGTTTCGCTAAAATATTGTCTTCATTTAATTTTTTTTAAATTAAGTAAACCCTGAGGAAGTGAGCATTGCTCACAAAATATGTCGGTTTTTTATAAACAATAAACGTGGTTAAAACAAAGTAAACTATTAATTTTGATAAAGTAATTCGTTCAGAAAATAATGCGTAATGGGTTATTATATTTTGTGCCTAAAATATGAAAAAAAAAACTGACAAAAGTTTTTTTTAAATTAAAAAATAAATTAAATAACGTTAAGCCCGTTACAAGTTCGGCCCTTCTCTATAGAGCGCTTACCCTCCCCCCGCTCGCTGAGCGGTAAACCCCGTCTCTATCCCCTCTTCCCGCCGGCCAAAAATGGAGCGAGCTACACTGGTTTTGGCGGTTTAACACGTTCCGACATGCTTATGCCGCTTCCATCTCATCATAGTTCCATGGTCTTACCGCTGCGCTACGCCGTTAAATCACAACATTGGACGCTAACATATCCTTTTCATCACAACAATATATATCTATATATTATATAACATTGGGTGTCAATACAGCCTTTTAATCACAACATTGGACGCCAACATAACCTTTTCATCACAACAATATATATCTATATATTATATAACAAACAATTGGGTGTCAATTCAGCCTTTTAATCAAAACTTTGGACGCCAACGTAACCTTTTAATCACAACATTGGGCGTCAATATAACCTTTTAATCAAAATGTTGGAGGTCAATACAGCCCTTTAATCACAGCACTGGGTGTCAATTTGGCCTTTTAATCACGACATTGGGAGACATTATAACATTTTAAACAAAACAATGGGCGTCGATATAATACTTATACCGAATAGAAATATAATACCTACTCATGTGGTTTAAGTATCAATTCCACTCGTAATAAAATAAAGCATGTATGTGGTACGGCACACAAAGTGTATTAATAAATATAAAGTTCACAGTACCAAAGATTGTATTCCCTAAATGTAGAATTTACTTACAGACTCTATTTAATTATTATTATTAATCAGGGAGTAGACGAAACTCAAAGAGATTTTTGTCAGTTAATTAAAATTAATTTAATGTCACAACAACCTGCTATCAAGTTAATATAGAATATTAAACAATACTTATTGATTGTAAAGGGCGCAATATCATTTAGTCATAATGCTTAAGTAAATAATTATTAAAATAATGAAATCAACTGTGAAGTTACCATTAAATACATAAATGCTCTTTTACGTGTTTTTCTTCAGTAAATTTAAATGATTCATCTCTTCAAGAAATATAAGAATCTATCGCCATTCGTCGATCAATCGCTTTGTTTTCCTGCCTGTCGTGAACCCCAAACCAATACTTGTAAACATCTTGTATGTCATGTGCACCGATACTCGAATATTGACCACCTCACAAGTATGTTTGCGGCACGTTCCAGAGTTGTAGATGCTCTCAGTTTCACCCTGGTGAATTTAGAATCGAAAAGTTGAATCAAATGAAACCATAATTATCATGCTACAAAATTGCATAATGCCCTTTTAAATGGTAAATGCCTTTTTAAAGACACCATGGATATAAACAAGTTTAAGCAACATCAAAATATGACAAAGTATTCTTGATGATAAGGAAATCATAAAATAATATGGAGTAGGTAACACAAACACAACCTGCAGTCAACAAACAAAAAATATGAAAACCAACAAACATAGTCAACAAATTGGATTGTTATTTATTTATTGTTGGAAACATTTTAAAACTGTCAACAATTATTACATCAATAAATTGCCATTGGGATATGCATAGATATTAACACTCTAATTGAAAAAAATCCACAGCATGCCTAATATATAGGTTTAATTGTTATTAGTTGGAGATGCTACTAGTGAAATAACACATTTATACAAAATATACAGAATTAGGAAATGAAATTAAAAGAATTTGGCATTCTCAGACTATAAAAATATTACCATTTGTTATTTCGGCTACTGGCATTATACCTAGCTCTCTCATTCAAAATTTAGGCGTATTAGATTTGTCAAAAAATTTGTACATAAAAATGCAAAAGTCGGTCATTTTAAATACATGTAGGATTACGAAAGATTTTTTAAATATTTATATTGAGGGATCAGTAGGATTTATCGGACCAGTTAGGATTTCATCAGAGCCGAACCCTTTGATATGAAAATATCTGGAGTTGGTGAAATATTTTCCCATTATGTTTCTGGTGGATTGACGTATTGTTCTTGTATTGTTTTGTATTTATTATACTTATATAGTGCACTTACATTGCGTTAATTTACTAGATAATCATTTGTGGAAAAGTGTGTGGAAGGGTTTAGTCTTTCATTTGAGAAAGATTCAACCCGGACATAAAATCTGGAGCACCGTAAAACAGAGAAGGAGAAAAACAAAGAAAAAAAGACTCAATAATAAAGCAATTACATAATTTGTCGTTTATATACTTCTATTTGCCATGACATGAAAAATGGCAAATAGAAGTTTATATAAAACACACGGCAAATAGAAGTTTATATGTATAAGTTTGAAGTTTATTTAAATAAAAAAGCACATGTATTTTTAATACACGAGGCTGTTTTAAAGATGACTACATCGTCACATTCTATTGCATTATACAATGTACACATTTCACAACTCGCAACAATATGTGATACATGTATACAGCTACAATATTTCAAGAACAAAATAAAAATTCATCAAATTATAAAAAATAATAATTTACATAAATAAAATTAAAGAATCGACCTTCGGGGAGATCGCCGCATCATCTGCATCCAACGCTCATTGAGTTTATTGAATTTATAAAGTTAGAAGACCTCAAAGGAAAATCTACCATAATTATCTACCCTCTTCTTACTACCATGAATATAAAGGCTTTTGAAAGGGGTTGGATCATGATTCTGAAATTCGGATCAACTTCTCGAATGACCAACTTCTCGATTCAGCAGCCATAATTGATATAACTTCCTGATTGTCCATCTATCCACATGATCTACTTACAGAATGACCAAATTACAAAAATTTCCATTAAAAGAAAGGAAATTAAGCCTTTAAGCTTCATTTCAAATTGTTGCAATGATTGTCATTCGTTCTACATAGGTAAGACAACTAGAAATATAAATATTAGAATCACAAAACATTTAAGATGCTTAAATAATAAAAAAAATTTCAGAGTTTGCTAATCGCCTAATTTCCACACACACAGGGTTTAAAATTTTTAAAAATATGTAAAATTTTCTACTATTCTACCGATATAATTTTTCGATGTCCCAGGTACTGACGAACTATTTATTGTACTGGCGTTTCCTTCGTTGGCTTAGAAAATTTCCAGATATCCAGCAATGTGGGAATTTCTAGATTCCTATCTGTTCTTTCTGTGAAATAAAATCCATCAAATGTTTGGCTAGCGGAGGTATGATAATAAAATGGATTGAGGCTTAGAAAACTATTTCTATAGACGAAACTTGCACAGTAAGCTTCGTTGGCGGTTAAAACAAAATACAGCATTATGAATCGACAACTGTTGTATGTTGTGATTGTCCTATTAAAATATTTTATTTAATTTCAGCACTGAACACTTCTAATTTTATCATTATTCGTAATCTCGAAGTGTGGAGTCCTTTAACTATAACTTTCGCGTCTATGTGCCACCTTTTATTCAAACATTGCAATGCTTTTTGTGTCGCTGATCTCTTTTGTCTGTGGCCGCGCTGACTTTCTCTTTATTGTGTATAAAACTCGTTTTTGTCATTTTGGCTAGTCTGTATTTCCACAATTCTTATCTAAATTCTACAAATTGCAACTCCAGTGCTCAAAATAGAATCTATCTCGCTGTAAACTTATTCATCTGAATAAACTAAAGTTTTATAACAATATTCCCAGTACAAACAAAGTGTTTTAATAAAACAAGGGATAACCTCGCAATCATAACCTCTCACTGTATGTTTCCTGGGTTTAGAAACAAAAGAAGTCCAACGACGCTTCTCAGCTTATACCTGACGGTAGACTGTCCGGAGACCAGTCCTTGGGACCCTAAGCAACTACTAATAAAACGGAAATAATATAATGAAATAACTAACCATCACGCCGTTTTCCCGCAGGGGTAGACAGAGAGGACGGACCGCTAAACAACTCGGTCTTGGCACACACTCTTTGCCTAATTCATTTGCTATATTCGTACATTGTCTCATACTTAGGCCCGATATTATTCTGCTTATTCATTAATGATAGAGTTAATATTTTTAGTAATGTTAAAGTTCTGTTATTTGCTGATGATCTGAAGATATATAGAACAATCAAAAACGATGATGATCGCGCCATTCTGCAGTTGAACCTGAATAAACTATTTACGTGGTGTTCTGTCAATGATTTACAACTAAACATTGGTAAATGTCAGATTATTAGTTTTTACAGAGGTAAAAATCCTCTAAGTTTTCCTATGATATGAATGGTGTTAATCTTCTTCGTGTATCACAGATTCGTGATCTTGGTATCATATTCCATGAGAGTCTACAGTTCAATGTTCACATCGATGAAATAACAAGTGATGCAATGAGACTTCTTGTTTTTATTTTAAGAATGGGTGCAAATTTTAAAAATGTATCAACATTAAAAAATCTGTATTGCTCGTTAGTACGAAGCAAATTAGAGTACAATTCCACCATTTGGTCACCATATTACAAAATCCATTCTCAATTATTGAAAAAGGTACAAAACAAATTCCTTCGATATATTAATTTTAAAATGAAAATTCCAATCGAACTTATAAATTATAATAACTTACGCGCAGAAACCAGACTCCTTAAATTATCAGATAGAAGAGTGTTAATTGATTTGTTATTTTTATTCAAAATTATCAAATCTTTAGTTGACTGCCCTAATTTATTAGAATTAATCTGTATTAATGTACCTGCCAGACTAACTCGCATTAAAGGTATTTTCAATTTTAACAATACCCTCAATACTAACTATTCTATTAATTCACCAATCCCTAGAATGCATAGCCTTGCAAATAAACATTGGTGTTGACAGTTTTGCAAGCAATTTTCAAGAGACAACTCGTCTCTATTTTATCTGTTAATAATTAACTTTTCTTATTTTTGTTCTTTTCATAAAACCTCCTCTCATTTAAAATCTTACCAGTAATTTATAACCTTATTTTATTTTATTTTGCTGTTATATTTAGTTCTGTTTTATCATCGTACATTATTAAACACATATAATTGTTTGTTTATACCTACTAACTAGCTTTTACACATTGCACTTTATTGTATTTCTGGTCTTATTACTGATTTTTTCTTATTACTCATACTATTTCATTTCTTTTATGATGTTTAATTTTTTTTAATGTTTTTAATTTCTGTTATGATGTTCTATACCTTGTGATGATGGTTGCTTTATTATTTATTCTGTTTTATTGGTTTAGTATATAATTATAATTGTTATTATATTTTTGCATCTATGTATGCTTGTAAAAGCCCACTAGGGCGTAAATAAATATAAATAAATAAATAAATAGGTTTTTGATAGGCCTTGGATTTTAGTAGACGGGTATGAGTACCACCGCCCCGGGAACCATTTATTGGATAACCAACACCTCTGTCATAGGTCATCCCATACGTTTTGTGACTTGGCAGGGGTGCCCGGGTTCTTGGGGTGAGGTTTGTACGGGTCTTAGCAGCCGATGCGTCTGCCCACCTGCTGATGGTCTGGATCGACAGATACTGGTTAAGGGAGGTCTTGTGACCTCTCCAGCCGGAATCCGGATGGATTCATACGTTCGTCAGTCCTGGACACACTTACCCCCATTTTCCTACCTCTTCATACGTTTTTCCTTCCCAGAATTTCCTCTCCTTCCCTTCCTTAAAAAAACCCTCCACACAACATCCCCTAAGATGACACATATCCTAAGGGAAATTATTCCTCCTGTGTGGAGCAAATGTAAAAAAATGTATTTTTACCTACTGCATGGCGGGCCGGATCGGGAGAAACTGGGTGAGGGAGTCCTTTTGACTAGTAGTGGTTCGGCTGAGTGGTTATCCCAACAATCGATCTAGCAACTTTGAAAAAAACAAGCAACTTTGAAGTCACAATTAATCGTCCGTTAATCTTTAAAGTCACAGTTAAGTGAACGTGATTGATATTTATGTGAAATGAATATGAAAAGTATGTTAAAATCTAGTGCCTTGCCGCTTCACATAACCATATTGCATCTTTAGGTAAAGAAAATGTTCAGCCCAAATTGAAGCCGACTGTACCCGAATGCCATCTACAATAAATGTTCTCATTTCTAAAGATGCGGAATACGAAGCTTGACCCATTCCCTCGCATTTTCACCCTTTCAATAGGGCGCCTCGCTTTGTTAGCTGGGGTCACTGGTTCGATTGACACACATTCATACCCCCCCGGATAACCGTATCTCCTGGTACAACCAGCCAAAGTCAATGGGATTTTTACTGTACACACAGTATTGAAAATCTCCGTATTGTAGGAAAAATGTATATTATGGACATCCTGTGCAAAAAGATTAAGCAAAAGACTTTTTCAATTTCTGTCAGATAAATAAGAAAATTGTATTTTTTTTTTACATTAGTTACAGAGATGATTTCTCTCAAGACCCCTGTCTTCTTAAGGGATGCTGTTTATTTATTTTTTTTTATTTATAAAATACATGATATTGAATTAAGACATCCCACGGTTTGGGTACCGCCGCCCCGGGAACCATTTATTGTATAACCATGGACCGCCAGACAACTCGGTCTTGGCACACACTCTTTGCCTCACTCACATTCATGCACCGTCTCATACATGCTCTTCTATTATTCTGTCTTTTGATATGGCCCGACTCAAGTATCTGATTTACTTGATCGTGTCATGTCTTCCTCGAGTGTCCCCGACTTCTTCTATCATTCACATTTACGTCAAATATTCTTCTCACCCTACTTCGTTTATTCGCTCTACAAGCCCGAATCGTCTGAGGGTACCTTTCTTAATCTTACTCATTATGCTTACATCAGCCTTACATTCTTTGCGGATATCCACATTTCTCACACGATCATACATGGTATTACCATACATACGCCTCAGGGATCTCATTTACACAATGAAGTCATTATCGATGCGCAACTGTCCGTTTTTGTTTTTGTCAGTATCAGAGATGGCGTTGGGTACGGATTTATAATATTTGTGTTTTTCTTACTTTGCCACTTACTTACGAGAATTTCGTTTCATTTTCTTTATACGAGATAGGTAGTTTTATTATAATTATTGTATTTTTCCTTTGGAGGGGTGCAGACATTCATTTTTGAATATTGACATTTAGTGTGTAAGAAAGGGGGGCATCATTATAATGTTTAAGAATAAAAGCAAAACAATCAGCGCATTGACATTTGAAGTTCTCAGATTTTTGAAATTCACTCACTACTCAATATAATATAATTTATCACAATATTGCTGCAGCTCTTCCAAAATATGATAATTCGTTCCATACAAAATGTATGAGGAAAAGAATTTTCTTCATAATTTTTTTAGTGAATTTTTTTGATGTTTTAATAGCTATTCTGCTACTCGGAGCTGATACAGATCCAACATATCAAAGATCATAAAAATCGGTCCAACCGTTCTTGAGTTATAAATGGTGTAACTAACCCGACTTTAACATATATATTAAGCTTAACCACTGGAGCGCTTTTTGCCACAATACGGCACTATTTAAAATACCTCGGATTGCTTTGCTGCCAATTTTGGAAATTTTTCCCTTATTTGTAAGTAATTAAGTAGAATTTTACGATTTTATAATATTTTTTTATACATCCTACGAATATGTGATAATCGACTAAAGATAGGTGGATTCATTGGCTGTATAGAACTATAATCCGTTTGTATGTATCTATATTAAAATTCGGAGGTATGATTTTTTTAATGTGGGCGGAAAAAAAACACCAAAAAATTTCGAGCAATCGGAGAAAAATGTTATAAATTGCGCTAGCGCTCCAATGGTTAACACAGCGATCGCTTGATCGATCGGTTTGATCGGCTAGAGATGAAACTCGTAAAAAAATCACACAGCTTTAGAGGTCCACCCTTGTTTATCTATATTCTTTTTCTGTGTATATATTATCTAAGTTTTTCTTATATTTTTTGATGTAATAATACACGACTCCTCATTAAAAGAGTACGCTTAAATGGGTTTGAAATACTCTCTAGGGAAGGAGATACGAATAGAGAGAACAGATAATATACTCGTATATCGGCGAGGATGGTAAATTGGAAGGTAGATAAAGAAGTATGTTATGTGTTTATGAAATACTGGGATAGGTTTTTTTAAAGGAGTGAAGACTACGATTTATTATTGAGGGAATATGAAATAATGGGACAGATTTTTTAAATCTGTGATTGCAATGTTTATTACTATATAAAAACTAAATATTAGGAGAGATTTTTTAAAGGGGTGATTTTTTAAAGAAAGTATGTTGAATAATTTAAAAGAGAAATATTGCATATTTCTTTGTCCAAAAGTCGTTTTAGTTGTAGATTGGTGGAAAGTACTCGTATGTTGTAATGTGGATCTTGTGGATCGGCCCGAGTTTGTCTGTGTGAAGTTATCCTTGTTTTTGAATGCGTAAATTATAATATCTTTTGTATATAATTGTTTCAATGACATCAAATTCAGGGCTAAACATAGTCTGTAGGAGGTCTGTGGAAATATTAATATTATTTGCAAAATTGCCTTTTATGCCATGAGGACTGATTTTATAGTTAAATCGTGCTTCCCCACCCGATAATACCATATTTTAGGTGAGATTGGGCTAATGCGTAATATATTATAATTAGTTGTTCTATATTTAAATATTTATTTTTCCAATTTAAGTAATTTGAGAGGCAGGAATGGGTACCCCCGCCCCGGGAACCTTTATTGGATAACCAACACCTCTGCCATACACCCCAAGTGGTTCGCTACGTTTGGTGATTTAGCAGGGGTGCCCGGGTTCTCATGGGGTGTGGTATTTCTAGGTCTTGGAGGTGGATGACCAGGACACACTGAACCCCAGATTCTACCCACTTCCCAGAACTCTCCTTTAAAAAAACCTCCACACAGCATCCCCAAAGATTACATAGGCCCTGAGGGAAATTATTTTCCTCAGGGCCTCCTTTGTGGAGCTCATGTAATTTTTTTTTTTATAAATAATTATTCCAAGGTGTCTTAATGCTTGTATTTCATTCAATTGGCAGTTTGGGCAAATTACATTCCTATCTATAAAAACACTACATCCATACTATTGTACAGTATGTATGTTCCTATTCTATAAAAATGTAATATCTATGGAACACGTCCTTTGTTTAAAGTTTCAAACTCAACTCGTATCTGTTCTTCGATCGGGCGGTTTCTTCCATAGAAACGTCAGACGATAATGCCTGATTTATCGGCCTGTAATATATCTCCTTGTATCCGAATCGCGCGGGAAAACAAAGCAGCTGTCAAGGGGAATTAGTATTTTGAATATCGAACAGTTTGGGTGGGCGATGTTGCCAGCAAGGATAATTTACGTAATACGTCACGTGGCGTGATACATTCGCGCCTAAATGTCAGCTTTTTGCTGGTGGTAACATTTAGCTTGGTTTCTTGTGGGTTGGGTTAGTTTAAATTAAACATTTGTTTTGATAAGTCAGGGATACAACCTACATACCTGCGGAGGGGAATCCGAGAGCGGGGCGGTGGGGGGAAGAAGTAAAGGGGTTCGCAGGATGGGGGTCAATGGAGGGGGAAAGGCAGGGAAGGTGGAAAAAGTACGCGGGAGGGGGAGGAGGTCTAAAGCGGGGAAAGAGTAGGGGATAGAGGGGGAGGAGGGGTAAAGCGGGGAAAGTGTAGGGGAAACGCAGGAGGGGAGAATTTTGCGGGAGAGGAAGGGGAACGGAGACGAATGGGAAAGGACACACAGGTAGAAACAATTTTTTTATATTTATTTATTTGTAAGAGACAAACAGCTTATACATAAAATATAGAGATACACATATATATACAAAATTAATGTCAATCCAAAAAGGTCTCCTATGTTAAAGTAACTTGGAGATGGAGTCTTATTATATTTGAAAATTAATTTTAGATGATGAGGAATGGAAGAGGACAATAGGATAAGGATTGGAGACGCACCCGATACATTCCACATACATGTATTAATAACATGTATTAATTTTACTGAACTCGCTAGTATTGTATATAAAAATCTCTTTACAGTAAATAATATATCACTCTTTCCTTCCTTGCCAACGAACTATACGTACGCATAACGTCCGACCAATTTTTACTAACGAGGGTACAAAAAAGAATGAACTCACTTATGTTATCCCTCTTAGGTTATATAGTTATACACAATGCCTTAAACTCAATTAAGAGGAGAACAGGTCTATGAAGTTCTCCAGAATTGACCTAGAGAACAACTAATTTTCAAACCCCAAAATTTATTATAAAGCTGGAACCCCTAAATTGAATTTGAAAATTATTAACTTTCATACTCGCTCCTTTTTTGTCCAAATTGGGACGGAAAAATGGCTCGCATTTTTATGCTAATGAAGACAACCACCAAACAGGAAAAATTTCGTCCAAAAGCGCTGTTTCCTATTTTTTCTGTTGACTATATTATGTAACTAACTAAATAAGCATTACGTCATTTCACCACAGGAGTAGGCAGAGAGGATACGGCAACCACACAACTCTGTCTCGGCACACACACTCTAGGCTTCATTCTATTTCATATCCCATACTTTTTATGTTATTGAGGCACTTATTAGGATTATGTTATGGAGGCACTGCTGAAAGGAGGCACTGCTGAAAACCAGCTGCTTTCCAGGAGAAATCCTGAATTCTAGCTGAGCATCGATAGAATCTACGATGTTAGGCATGTATGGTAAGTTTGTACAGCGCCCTTGAGGTGATTTTTCACAAAAACGGCGCTATATAAATCGTCCAAATATTATTATTATTATTTTATAAAAATAAAAATGTATATTGACATAAACGTTTTTTTTTGTTCATATGAAGCAGATACTTGTTACAAAAGTCATGCATGAAAACCAACTGCTGTTTTTTGCGCGCGTAAGATGTGCAGGCGCGACGCCATCACCATCTAGCGACTATGAATGAAAACAAAATTTTGTATGAAAAATTGCAGTATTGCCAAATTT
Source organism: Limnephilus lunatus (assembly GCA_917563855.2). NCBI lineage: Eukaryota > Metazoa > Arthropoda > Insecta > Trichoptera > Limnephilidae > Limnephilus > Limnephilus lunatus. Next base: position 2,243,919 of record OU830596.1, on the reverse strand, counting down.
AAAACGTGTTATAGTGTGAAATTCTTTTTTAGTAATATTTCGTGTTTTAGTGTAAATCTGTTGTATCCATTGTGCTGCAAAAACACAGGTAATCGGTCGTGCTATGGTTTTTTTTTAGAAAGGCCGATAGTGTTTTTATGAATTAGGGTGGCGCCTGATTTTTATCAAATATATGGTCTGTTCCGATCAAGTGGTTTGCAAATTCCGAAAATTTAGTGATGTGTAAACATCTAAGATGTTCTTTGACACGGGTATTTATGTTTCGTGCTGTTTTGCCTAAATAAAAAGCGGGACAGTCACTGCTTTGGAGTGAATAAATTCCCGAGTGAGATAGACTATCTTCCTTGTCCTTGCCGTCCATCATAAGCTTACCTATACTATTATTAAAATGCTGGTTTGAGAAAAAATATTTATGTTTAAGTTTCTACGCCATTGATAAAGTTCATTATTATTAGTTGTTATATTATTATTAGATATTATTAGGAAGACTGTTGTAAAAAAATTCAATTGTTTTTTATTATTTTATTATTAATTTATTCTGACTCTTGACACCCCACTCGAGTATTTGATTTACTCTATGGTGTCTGTCAATCTGGTTCCCCGATGAAATTATCGGATAGTATGATTATACTAGCTGGTTCCCGGCATGCGTTGCAATGTCATATTCAAAGAAATACATTGTTTCTCCCTGAATCACCTTTCCCGTGCGTCCCCGTTCCCCTCCCGCAACCCCTTCCTAGCTAGCTTTATACATTATAGCCTATATGTTATTCTGATGTATGAACTATATTATTGTAAAGTTTCATTAAAATATATTAAGTAGTTTTTACGTGAAAGAGTAACAAATGCACATACATCCAGACAAACTGTCGCTTTTATAATATTAGTAAGATTAATGTACAGTTTGGATGATTGTAGACGGAAGTGGCACCCTCTACGATTTTCAAAAAGAACCGTTGAAGTTTCAAACAGCATTCCCAATGATAAAATGTGGAGCTATTATATACTTATAAACAAAAACTTATTTTTCATTTTTTTTAAATTCTTAATTGCAGCCCCATTTGCGACCCCAGTTAATAGAAAAATTGCTTAAAATGCTTTAGCCGTGTTTGGCGACAACATCTTATTTGGGAAGTGGTTATGGGTACCACTGCCCCGGAAACTGTTTGGATAACCAACAAACCTCAGGCAGGTCATTCCAAGTGATTTGCTACGTTTGGTGACTTAGCAGGGGTGCCCGGATTCATCGAGAGAGGTCTAAGTAGGTCTTGGCGGCAAATGTGTTTGCCCACCTGGATCGTGTGAAAATGGTTGAGGGAGACCTAATCTAAACCTCTCCAGAGGGGCACTCTCCACCATCCATCACTTTGCACCGGAGTGGGAGGGATGGATTCATACGTCCGTCACACACAGACACCCCGGACACACTGACACCCCGATTCCTACCACCCTTCAACCCTTTTCCTTCCCAGAGTTTTTGTATTCACTCTTTCGCTTAAAAGATCCTCCACACAGCATCCCTAAAGATGGCATTCAGAAATATTTTTCAGTTCCTCCTGTGTGGAACTAATGTAAAAAAAAATCAGCAATAGCAAGTTACTTTCCTACTTAATCTTAATTCACCAAATTTTATTCCATTCCTCACATTCCTCAAGAGGCCGGTATTCGAATTTATACCGATTTCTTGCAAACCTCCCTTAAACATTTGATGTTTTTAAGCTCTTAAAAAAATATATGTTTTTCTTGAAGATAATATCTAGACAATATTTAAAATTATATAAAATTCCCTCGATAGAAAAAAATCGCAAAGTATGCTCCAAAAATTATTATAAACACGTTTGTTTCAGTTATTTTACATGTTGTATGTATGAAAAAAATTCACAGCGTTTTTTAAATGCTGTTTAAGACAATTATCGCGAGAGTCGTGTTTTGTTAAAGATTTCCATGATGTTTGCATCGATTTTATCGTTGTAAATGTTAGCGCGCTCTTCTAACATTCGTTAATTCATATCTCTCCGTCTTCTTCTTTTTGGGGCCGGGAACGGAGCCTTAACCTCAAAACAATACTAAACTGTTGATTAGTTGGTTGCGAGAAGAAGAGACTCTTGTGCAGTATTCACATAAAAAAAACACAAATTTCATCCCGTGATTTTTCACATGTTTTTGACGCCCACAAAATAAAAAGTAATATGTTTCAAGCCAAAGGCACCGTTTACAATTTATTTTTACCAATTTCCCTTAATTGACAACAGATTGCTACATGTCTAAAATCAGAACGTTAAAATCAATTCCCTTTTATTCGACATATTTTCCCCAATTTACGGGAATAATGAAACGGTTGAAATGTCAAACAGCGCCGCGGAAAGGGTAAATTGTTCGGTGACGTACTGCCGAAATTATTTTCCAAACGGCAATTGAAAAATTTAGGGAATAATCTCGAATGAAAAGTGGCAGCCCGAGATAATTTCAACATTTTGCTTTTTGATTGTTCTGAAGCGGGAAATAATGTTGCCAACACAATTCCAATGGTGGAAATATATTTCGGAATGTGTGTCACTATATCGGGGTTAGTTGGCTCTTTATGTTTTTTACGTTCGTTTTAAAGGGTGGCGAAAACATGTTATAGAGATTACGAAAGAAACATCTGGAAGTTTTTTTTTAAATCTGTTAATTTCGCCTCAGAGTCCAAACTTATTCCTATCACGAGCAATCCGAAGGCCGCGGTGTCGAATCCCAGCGTGGCAAATTAATTTAATTTGATTTTTTGTGTTATTTCATAATTAATTCATTAAAAATAATATTTAATATATTGACGGCACGTTCCAGAGTGGAAGATACTCTCAGTATCGCCCTGATGTAAGACCAACATTCAGAAATGAAACATTGCTTGAAATGGCTTTTAGCCATGTTTGGTGACCAGATCTGAATAACCAGATGCTTCCCCACCTACATTTTCCCCGTCTCCTTCCCCTCCCCACTGCCTTCAGCCTCAAAACATACCCCAATCGGGGATGCCGTGGTCTCACTGGCTCCAGACTGGAGCAGTTGAGACTCTTGTGTGGTATTGATATAAGAAAAAGTGGGACTATGGCGCCCCCAATTGAAGTTTGTTGTGAGACTGAAGGTTATGTATTCACAATTTGGGAGGCGGCTGTGGGTACCGCCGCCTCAGGAACCATTTATTGGATATCCAACACTACTGCCATAGTTCACCCCAAGTGGTTTGCTACGTTTGGTGACTTAGAAGGGGTGTCTGGATTCATGGGGTGTGCTTTATCCAGGTCTTGGCGATAGATGTATCTGTCCAACTATTTGTGTAACAGGTCGGATCGAGAGAGACTGGTTGAGGGAGACCTTCTGACTCCTCTAGCCGGACGGTCTCGACCTTGCATCGCAGTTGGAGGGATGGATTCATACGTTTGTCACTCTTGGATACATTGCTCCCCAGATTCCTACCCACCCCTCGTACCTTTTTCCTTCCCAGAACTTCCCATCCTTCCCTTAATTAAAAATAACCTCCATACAGCATCCCCTAAGATAACATAGGCCCTGAGGGAAATTACTTTCCTTTGGGCTTCCTGTGTAGAGCTTAGGTGAAAAAATAACAACAATATATAAAAATGAATGTTTCTTTGTTTGTCTTTAATGTATGCTTTCCCAACGTGTTCTTTCCTATTACACAGATTCGTGAGGAAAACGGGGGCAGGAACAAGGACGCATGGGAACGGACTCGCGAGGAAAAACAATTAACTACTTTAAAATAAACGTTGATTTAGCTGAAGTTTTATCCGGGATTGCGCGTTTTCATCCCGCGACAAAATATTACACGGACAAAAGATCCCCAACAAAATATCTGCTAAAACTTAACTTAACAAAAAATAATACAGACAAATAATACACAAATAGTAAAGGTATCCTGTAATTTATTGAATTATTGTTAAATGTATCATTTCTGTCCCATTTTACTACTTTTGAACAATAATTTATTGTCTTTACAGGATTTATACTATTTTTAAACGACTTCGAAAAGGAGGAGGTTATCAATTCGACGGTATTTAAAAAAAAAAATTATGCTTGTTACCTTAGAACTTTCGATTGGGTGAACCGATATTGATGATTCTTTTTTTATTAAAAAGCTGGTGCTTCCCGTGTGGTCCTATTTTAATTTGGTTCAGTTCTGAAAATGGTATCCGTAAGAAAAACTGTCTTAAATTTGCAATAAGTATGTGCGCGACAAATGGACGAATAACTCAATATTACGCCAACAGATTTCGATGATTCTTTTTTTTTGAAGTAAAACTTCTTTACGCACGCTTGTCACTAAAAATCAAAAAATAAACAAAAATTTTAACAAAACAAAAAACGACTTCAAAAAATGCACTAAAAAGTCAAAAAAATATTTCGTATGATTGTTATTTTTGGAGTCGGTGTCAGCCAAGATCTTCACATCTCACCTATAACCTGTATGTAGTTACCTTGGCTGACACCGACTCCAAAAATAACAATCATACGAAATTATTTTTTACATTTATTTAAGTCGTTTTTTTGTTTTGTTAAAATTTTTGTTTATTGAACAACAATTTATTGTAACAATTATTATAAGCAATAATTATCAGCCTGAAACACTCATCTTCGTTAAAAAAATCTTCCGAGAAAATATAAATGCCGCCAACGGGACTTGAACCCGTGTCCTTCTGATAGCCGGTCAGGTGCTCTACCACTGAGTTATGTCGGCTTATCTAATACCCGCCAAATAATTCAATATATACTAGTGTTTCATTCAACAATTACAGCTTATTACATTTTTTCCACCTGAAAACAACCAACTTTATTTTTGTGAGAGAGGCATTGTTAGTGCTAAATATCTCGTTAGGTGGCGTCGAGACAAATTATGTCTACAATTTTTGGTGAAATACTTTAACTTGTCAAATATTAATTATTATTTTTAATTGATAAACTAACGTTTTTAGGACAAGATTTTTATATATAGCGCACAAAGGGTAACATTTATTATAAGCAATAATTATCGTTAGTTTATCAATTAAAAATAATAATTTAGACATTTTTTTTTCTTAGGTTAGGTTAAATTAGGTTAGGTTAGGCTAAGTTAGGTTAGGTTAAGTTTTAGTAGATATTTAGTTGGGGAATGTTTTGTCGGAGGACATTTTGTCGTTAGAAATTTTGACGTGGATATTTTGTTGCGGATGAAAAATCGCGGAACCGTTTTATCTGGGCAGTAGTGTACAAGTAGATGGTTACAGTAGGTAGTTACAGTTGTGGCCATGTTGCGATGATCACTGATTCGGAAGCGGCGCGGGCGCGGCGCACTGTAGCGAGATTTAGGGCTATATTTACAGGCGGCGCACGGTGGTCGGAGAGGGGTTGGGGAATATTTTACCAGTGGGCAACTCAAATTTTGATTAAGTCTATAATAGCCAGGTAACATTTTAAAATACCCACATGAGGTAAAAATTGCAAGGCGCATATGACGCCGTTCTATTTATAAAGAACATTAACTTTAAATTCAGTAAATTTAAATGATTCATCTCTTCAAGAAACATAAGAATCTAGTAAATGAAAAAAAAAAAAAAAAGAATTCTAAAATTTGTTATGTGTGGTAAAATGATGGTGACATCAATAAAAAAAAACTGTTCTCGTATAAAGTTAGCAAATTTCTCGTCATTATTTGAGGTGTGGTACTTTATTACAAAGTTAGATTTTATTTGTTTTTTATATTAGCCCCACGCAGGCGGTTATGAGAAAAATAATCTACCTCAGGGCCTCTGTCATATTTGAGAATGTTGTGTGGAAATGTGCTGTCTGAGAAAATGCTTTTAAAGAAAGGTAGGAGATGAAGTCCTGGGAAGGAAAAATATATGAGGGAAGGGTAGGAATCTGAGGGTAAGTGTCTCCAGGAGTGACGGAACAAGGCAATGTTAACAGCGACTTAGTAACAATTGTAAGAAAACCCATATAATTGAATAAAATTCTTGTAGACCACCCCTCACACGGCACACTTTGTTATATTTTGTGAAAGTAGGTAGGTATACCGTATTTTGCCTAAAACGAATGCATATTGTATATAAATATGCCGGGGGGCATATGAAATTCAAGGGGAAGAGCGTCATTATTTTTTTTACAATAGCTCGGCACAGGAGTCCCTGCAAAAAATAATTTCCCTCAGAGCCTATATCATCTTAGGGGATTCTGTGTGGAGGGCTTTTAAGAAAAGTAAGAAGAGGAAGTTCGGGGAAAGAAACAGGTAAAATAGGGGTGGGTAGGAATCTGGGGATCAGTGTTAACAGTAGTGCCGGTCTTATGAATCCATCTCTCCAACCGCAATGCAAGGCGATGGGTCGAGAGATTCCGGCTGAAGAGGATAAAAGACCTCCTTCGACAAATCTCTCTATCCTGCCCACCACACGGCAGTTGGGCAGACGCATCGGCCGCCATGACCTGGACAAACCTCACCTCATGAACGGGCACTAAGTCTGCGAAGTCGCCAAACGTAGCGGACCACTTGGGGTGACCTATGGCAGAGGTGTTGGTTATCCAATAAATGGTTTCCGGAAACACGCTAACGTCGCATTTCGTGTTTTAACGTGCATTTCTTCTTTTTCTGCAATTGGCAGAAAAATCAATGACAAAACGAAAAAGTATTTTTCTCAAAACCAATGCGCTTCTAGCAATATAATTTCACCGCTTGGTGTGAATTGCAAAGCGACGAATCACACTTCAAAAAGTCAGCGGCCTGTATTCTATTTCCTTGTCACCGTGATATGCTTAACTAGCGAAAATCTGTGCTGAAAGAGTTTTCTAGGACATTTTTTCAAGAGAAAAAATTATGATTCTTTTTTACAATAACTTCGTACAGGAGGCCCTGAGGAAAATAATTTCCCTCGGGACCTATTTGAATTTGCTGTGTGGAGGGTCTTTTTGAGGAGAGGAAGGAATGAACATTGAAGAGACCCATGCTGTAGAAAGGAGGAAACACAGTCGCCGGCAAATCGTTCCACAGATTAGCCGTTGAACTCAAGAACGAGTCGAAGAAGCGGCCCGTTCTCATGTGACAAATGTCAACCGTGTACATATGTTCTTCCCGACTATGCACCGGTGCCGAAGGGGTCAATGACGCTAGTTCCTCAAAGCATCGAAATACCGGTAGAACAAGGACAGCATTCCCACCACACCTGTGCTTTACAGATTGCAATCAGTTTGTTAATGGCTGAATCTATCAAACGGACCGCCCGTTTCTGCACGGAGCCGAGGGTTTTTCAGGTATTTTGGAGCTTCAGACCTGATGTGGCTGCCAAATTAAAACGTGGGGCATGTTTAGTGACCAGATCTTAATAGCCAGGTTCATACTTTTTCTCATCTTCTCCCCCTGCCCTACTACATTTAACCTCATTACATACCCAATTGAAGATACCATAAGATGCCTTAGCCCACTGGCTCCAAATGGTTGGGAGCAATTGGAACTTTTGTATGGGGAAGAAAACCTTACTACACCGATTTGGAACTTGCAAATTATTATTTATAAATATTGAAAAAACATAAATAAACTTGCCAATTATTAGTTTAAATATTGTTACAATTATTATTCATTCTCAAGTTACCCATCTGGCCACTAATGTTATATTGTGGTATTGCGCCTTTTCTTCCCGCGACAAAATATCCTCCGCCAAAACATCCTACGGACAAAAATCCCCCAACAAAATATGAACTAAAACTTAACCTAAAAAAAAATGTGACAAAAATAATACAGACATCCCGTAAAGACAATATATTATAAATTGTTCAAAAATAGTAAAATGGGACAAAAATAATAAAGATTATAATAATATATTGTCTTTACGGGATTTCTGTATTATTTTTGTCCCATTTTTTAGTAAGGTTATGTTAGATTTTAGTAGATATTTTGTTGAGGGAAGTTTTGTCCGTAGTAATGATGTTAATTTTTTATGTAAAAAAAAATAAATACATAAAAATTTATTCTTATATTTTCTTCATCTTCTACAGTAATGTAACCCTAGGTAAATGCTCACCCGTGTATACACGACTATTAGGAAAATATTTGTGACAGCTCGATGACGTCAAAGAGGAATATTTCACTTTTGTCGGTGAAAATCGAAAAAATATATATCAAAAGCAGTCGTTTCGCCGAATGTTCCAGAGGTACGAGTAACCAGTAAACGAGTATCTCGACGTGAAATTGAAAGGGTGAAATATTCGATTTTATTCTCGGAAAGGAAAATTGAAATTATTCGCGACTTGACTCGTGTTTGGAGCTAACAGCGAAAATAATGAAACGTTCCGGTCATATGAAATGCTTTCCGCCGAAGAAAACTTGTTGAATCAATTTAAACGAACAATCTGTTTTTGACAAATATATCGATCTATATAATAAATAAATATGAATAAAAATAAATCGCCGAAATGTATGTACGCGCATAACTTCCGAACGACTGCACCAAATTGGATAATTCTTTTTTTTTATGATCGTTATTGTCAGGACAAGGTTTGTATAAAACTACTGGTGAGCTCTGGCATTATGAAATTTGCTTAAAAAATTGCAGTAGGTTGCACGCGAGCTGTTTGAAAACTGAATGTACCAAGACTGAATGTATGGAATGCGGAAGGAGTGAGGGGAACTTGGGTGGAGGGTTCGTGGGAGGAGGGGAGGGGAATCCTGGATAGGGGACGGGGGAAGGAGGGGAGTGGAATGGGGAGAGGGAAGATGGAGGAAGCGGAGTGGGAACGCGAGAGGGACGCGGGAGAGGAAGGGGAGGCGGAAAGGGAACGGGACGAATGGGAAAGGACACGCAGGGAGTAACAATTTCTTCATTAAATAGCATAGCAACGCATGTTGGGTACCAGCAATTTTTATAGATTTTCAATTTTGGAGGCGGAGGTGGGTACCGTCGCCCCGGGAATATTTTATTAGATAACCACACCTCGGTCATAGGGCATCCCAAGTGGTTAGCTACATTTGGATCGGAGGCGCCCTGATTCATGGGGTGAGGTTTGACCGGGTTTTGGCGGCAGATGCTTCTGCCTCTCTCTCTAAACCAGTCTCTCTTGATCCGGCCCGCCACGCAGCAGGTGCCAAGACCTTCGTCAACTAATAACATTTATTCAAAATTCTACATACATGTCCGGGCGTAAAGTATTCTAACTTCTAGAGGTGATTCTACATTATAATATATAATCTTTAAAAAAATTTAAATATATAATAACAATAAACATTAATAAAACCGGTTACATGATCTCACCAAACCAATACAAATAGAAGAAAGAGACCTACATATTCTAGATAGCGAAAAATACCTAGGCATAAAATATTGACAAACATTTGACATTTAAACAACACGTAGAAAAACTAAAAGCTAAAATGATTCCATTAATTGGTGTATTTGGTAGAATTGCTCATCTTCTACCAAGAGAGGTAAAGAGGGGCTTATACTTTAGCTTAATCCAGTCCCACCTAAATTATTTAATCGAAATATGGGGAAGCACATACATTACATACTTAAATGACTTACACATAATACAGAACAAAGTTATTAAAAAGATCTTCGATTATCACCCAGACACTCCCACAAAAAAAACTATACCAGGAAATGAACCTTCTGAAAATAAGAACATTACATATTATATGCCATTGCCTTTTAATCTACAATATATAAAATGGACTCATACACACAAACACTACATTTATAAAAACATCACAAGTTCACGAACATTATAATAGACAACTCAATAAATTGTACACAAATACTGCCAAGACTGAGAGTGGCAAGAGAAGTATTGGCCACGAGGGAGTTCATATATATTATAATCTCCTTCCAGATACCTAACTAAAAACGATTTAAACTTAAGTTGTTAGAACAAAATTAAAAAATATAATATTACTACTATACTATATATATCTGTACTTATGTAAGTTAAGAAAGCGAAATATTGTATTACTTTTAACTTAATAAAATAAGAAATATAAATACAAAAAATAATTAATTGATTGATTTTATATTGAAATGAAGTATGGAAAAAATATTCTTCCATGTAAAAAGTATTATGAAAAAAAGGGTACGGTTCCTACGTGGTAGAAGTGAAACCTTCACCCACACAATCTCAACCAATAGGAGCCTTGAAATGTGAGCTTATGATTAAAGCGGCAATGCGCGCAGCTTGTTTGTATGTGTTTGTCTCTTTTTAGTATCACTCGTATCCGTTTTATCGAGTTTCAAATCACAACGGTGCTAAAGAAGTTTCACTAAAAAAGCTTATGTATCTTTTTTGTTTCTACCATCATTTAGAAATTACCTTCCGAAGTTAGTGCACCTTCCGGACACCTTGTAATTTATATTCTCCAAGCTTTGTTTCTGACGTTTTCTTTGTGCGCAACTTTCAAAGGAAACTGATACCGCCCTGTTGTTGTGAAGTGTCAACTTTCTTTGAAATTGGAATCGCGTTTGAACAAATTAGTACCAAATTACCCTTTGGTTCTGACATTTTGTTCTACGAAAGGTGTGGAGCTAATTTGGATATTTCTGTTTTAAGCGTGTGGAATTTCAACTTTAAAAACTTAATATATATGGGGTACAATATAAACACATGCATTTGTTTGAAACCGCTTTATTATTATTATTATTATTACTCTACCGGTTTCGAAAGGGACCTTACTTCATCGGGGGAATAATAAAACTAAAATATTGATAGAAATAAATTATTATTTATGTATTGGGGCGGGAGACCAACAAAAAGGATGAAGTAATTATGGCAAATTCTGGGAAAACCACTGGAGCGACCACGCGAAATTTCCAGTAAATCATTTTAAAAATTTTTCGCCAACACTAAAAAAATCATACTTTTGAATTTTAACATGGAGACAAACAAACTTATTATAGTGCTATATAGCCAATGAATTAACCTTATTTAAACGTTTATCTCATATTCGTAGGATTAACAACATAGAATATTTTTGATTTCTGTGTTGTCTGTGGTATACTTGATAATGAAAAGCGTATATCTATGGAAAAATGATTTTTATTTTAACCGTAAACAGCTGATCAAAAATTCGGCGTAAAAATATTAAAAAATGTACGAAGTTCAAATTTGCGACATCTATGGTCATAATAGATTTTAAAAAATCAAAAGCTTCGTTTAAAGTCCATAGTAACATAGCAACAAATTAAAAAAAAAATTTTTTACCGAATTAAGAGATAATTGGTTTTTATTACCGAAAAGCAATCGGAGACTTTTAAAATGGTGCTAATATACGACAAATATCACTCCAGTGGATACAGCAATTTACTGAAAATGGAATATAATAGGAATATAAGATAAATTTAATTGGTTTTGCAGCATTTGGTCACATTTTGGCCAATTTGCAAACACACACGACAGTCCGCGTTTACTAGCTAGTTGCATAGCCATTCAAAGAAATAAATGTTTTCTCCTTGCATGTCCTTTCCCATGTCCCCTTCCCCTCCTGCGTCTCCCTCCCACCTACCCCGCCTTCCCACTCCCTCTCATCCTTCCCGCGAACCCCACCTCCTTCGTTACCCTCCCCCTCCTACCTTCCCGCTAAAATATATGAAATACACACATTTTCAAACCACTTTCATAACGCCAGAGCTAACTATTATATATAGAAACACTCTTATGCTAAAATGCAAAGTTCTGTAAAAAAATCGAGTCTATCCATCAATCACTTTCCGAGATTTGTGAACGAAAACATACGGAACAAATTTTTTTATATATGTAGATTAATTTAAAGGAATAAATCGTGAAATAACGCAAAAAAATAAAATTCCTACCTCCGAATTCGTAATACAATGATCTTAACCACTCAACTATGGAGGCTATCAAGGATTGTATAAATATTTAATAATATGCAAAATTAAATTTGACAAAATCTTATTACGGCATAACATTAGTATTCATAACTTTGAGCCCCACTTTAGCCCTGCTTACCGCACACACCCCTTTAGCACAACTTCACCCCATCACCCAACACGTACTCCCTTTTACATGATATCCGCGATCAAAACTTTCACACGACTTATTCCACTCTACGGCACCTGTTCCTGACGGCGTTTATGACGTAAGCAGCGCAGTGTTCTCCCGTTTCCGATACAAATGACTGATTGCGAAAAGGAAAAATCTTATAAATTACTGAAGATAGGACTTCGAATTGAGGTAGGTTTGTTAAATACTATCAATTGATTAATTTTTTTGTTATGAAAAATACTCTCAGTGTTACCAAGGAGAAAAAACATTTTAGTGAAAGAACGCGTAGTAAATTTCTAAATATATTCATTTAGATTATTTTTTTTCAAACCTGATGAACTAAGGGCTTATGTCATATTAGTGATGCTGTGGGGAGGGTCTTTTTAAGGAAGGGAATCGTAGAAAGTTCTGGAAAGGTAAAAGGTATGAGGGGTGGTTAGGAATCTTTAGGTCAGGGTCCCTAGGAGTGACGAACATCTGAATCCATCTCTCCAACTGCGGTGCAAGGCGATGGGTCGTGAGAGATCGGCTGGAGATGTTTAGGTTAGGTCTCCCTCAACCAATCTCTCACGATCAAAACGCATTGCCCACCGAGATTTAGACAAACCTCATCCCATGAACCGGAGCACCCCGAACAAACGTTGCGAACCACTAGGGGTGACCTATGGCAAAGGTTTTAGATATCCACTAGATGGTTCCCTGGCGGTGGTACCCATACCCGTCTCACCCAAATAATAAAAACAAAGTGCGTAATCCCACTAATTTCAGTGTTGGTATGTAATATATGGAAATCTGTCAGTTTTTCAACTACTTACTTTAAAAAAAAACTACGGCACCCCTTATTGAGATATGTTCAATGTTGTGAGGCTGAAGGTAGTAGAGAGGGGAAGGATATTGGAAAGGGGAAGATGAGGAAGTACCTGGCTTTTCGTATCTGGTCACTTCAAGCAACGTTTCAATTCTGAATGGTCACTTCTGTGGTTTCAATCTGTCGAGCGATTCTATATCTTTTGTGGAATCGTTATGAGATAGCGCACGTGATCTCCTGTTAGATTTGTGTGATTTATTTGCTTTTTCTAATGACAACCTACATTCAAATTAATAAATAATCATGCATACTTGCAGGAATTCATGTTTAAAACGATCACAAAAATATAGTAAATCTATAAAAATCACACAAAACTGACAGGAGATCACGTCCGTTATCTCGATAACGATCCCACAAAAGGTATAGAATCGCTCTTCTGGTCACTTCAAGCAACGTTTCAATTCTGAATGGTGACACCAGGGTGATACTGAAAGTATTATCTATATGTATATGCAATTTTGAATAAACTAATTGTGAAATAACACAAATTAATGAAAATAAAAACAATTTCGCACGCTGGGATTTATACCCGTGACCTTCGGATTCATAGTCGAAAGCCTTACTTCTCGGCCACAGAGACCGTCAGAGGAGCAGTATAATATAGGTACGTGAAATTCACACCTGTTAAATTTCGTACTGACACCTTTTGCTCCAAATGGCTTTAAGCTGTATCGAGTGACCAGATTTCAATATCCACGTACTTCCTAACCTTCCTCTACCCCATCTCCATCCATTTCCATTCCTTCGGCCTCACAATATACATAAATTGGGGACACCATAGTCCTACTGGCTTCTGTTAGTTGAGACCCTTGTACGGTATTCACATAAAGATATTAATATTGATGTTACAGTCACAGATCACAGATTTTATTCTGGTTTAATAATCCCTTTAAAATAATTACCCTGAAAAATGTTGTATTATACGCGCAACATTTTCCGCTTGTAACTATGGAAGAAGGTAGAATTAAAAAATGCTAGATTTTTGTAACATGGGAATGTAAAAAAAAACTTTATATTTCTGTGAAAATCATAGGAAAACTTTCCACGAAAATGAGAATGACTTTGTAAGAGGTCTTTTTGGATTTTGTTTATTTACGTGGAGGTAAAAAGACTGTGGTAGGTACTGTGATCAATACAAAAGGGCAAAATGTCTTACTTATCCCTTTCGCCAAAACAACGTTTGGTCAAAGAAACTTCAGATACTTTGCAACTAAACTTTATAATACACTTCCACTGACCATTAGACAGCACACTAATTATGTAAAATACAAATCAGATACTAAGTCTTGGTTCACTAGCAAAGACAGATCATATATTAACAATATTTTTATAACCTCCTAATGCATGCTTTCCCTTTGGTACAATGCTGATTGTCCTTGAAATTTTACTTTAAATGTGTATAACATTGTTGTTGTTATACTTATTTTTGTGTTAAACTACTTATGTTAAAATGCGCCTGCTCTCAACACAGGAATTCCTAGAGAGACAGGCACAGTACAATTACCTATGTAACTTGATAAATAAAGATTATAAATAAAATACAAGTTTAACAAAATAATATTTGAAGGTCATATTTAATATTATATCCTCACTGTGTTTAGAAGTCAAATAAGTTTTCAAGTTAAAAAAATGTGATCTTTTACTTTGTAACAATGAATGTGTTGGAACTACTGTACACGTATACCTACTGTTGATGTGTTCTTTGTCTTATGACTAGAGATTCGGTCCTAGTATAGGAGATCTTATCGATAATTTTAGGTAACTTCTCATCGTTTTCTAGGACAATTGCAGATCGCTAACGTACAAAAAACTAACTTACGAAATAAGAACTTTCTTGTTATTAGACCTCTTTCTTGTAATTAGACCTCTTTCTTGTTATTGGACCTCTTTCTTGTTATTAGACCTCTTTCTTGTTATTAGACCTCATTCTTGTTATTAGACCTCTTTCTTGTTATTGGACCTCTTTCTTGTTATTAGACCTCTTTCTTGTTATTAGACCTCATTCTTGTTTTTGGATCTCTTTCTTGTTCTTGGACCTGTTTCTTGTTATTAGACCTCTTTCTTGTTATTAGACCTCATTCTTATTTTTGGATCTCTTTCATGTTCTTGGACCTCTTTCTTGTTATTAGACCTCTTTCTTGTTATTAGACCCCTTTCTTGTAATGCGACCTCTTTCTTGTTATTAGACCCCTTTCTTGTTATTAGACCCTTTTCTTGTAATTAAACCTCTTTCTTGTTATTAGACCACTTTATTGTTATTAGACCTCTTTCTTGTTATTAGACCTCTTTCTTGTTATTGAACCTCTTTCTTGTTATTGGACCTCTTTCTTGTTATTGGACCTCTTTCTTGTTATTGGACCTCTTTCTTGTTATTAGACCTCTTTATTGTTATTTGATTTATAGTTTGAAAAATGGCAGGCACATACGCGCATGGCCGCACTAGGAATTTATTTTCGCAATCAATTCGAACCAGTATTTTTAACGCTCATAATATGTCGGTAGATCTAATGCAACTGACCAATTTTAATAAGTGGAGAGTAGGTGCAACGAACACACATAGGTGTGTAAATAGTCAGTTTATGCCTTCCAGTATTAAAGGTCGCGGTTTCACGATAATAAGGAACTCCAGTGAAAAATATTATGGCTTTAAAAAAATATGTTCATATAGACCAATAAACGCTGATTCTGAATATATAACTTTTATTTAATAATATTAAACGTACAGTTTTTAAAAAAATATTAAAAAGTGCATTTTTAATATTCTCGTTAAAACACAGCGTCAGGTTGGTATGCTGTGTAATGCTGTTATGGTGACGTCACAATAGTAATCGCGGTAATGACTGGTTTATTTATGCTATACGTCATTTATATGGGAATTTAGGTATGACACAAGCGAATGTTCTATATATTTCTTATTTTTGAAGATGTCGTAAAAGCATATACCTTTATAGAAAGTTAATAGAATTGCCTTTTAGATTTTTGTATCTGACATATACGATTGTGTTTGAAAAATGCAGTATTTTAAGTTTCAAAATGAAAAAATTTAAAAAAAACAGCCGACTGTAAACATATTCTATTAAATGGTCGAAAAAATTAGGAAAATTCAAAATTTAAAAAATACAGTCCTCTTACTTTATGAATTTGGAATAAAACTGTCACTTCACTTTTTATCTCGTTCATACAATTAAAAACGATAAAAAAATATTATAATAATTCCGAAAAAATAACTGAAAAAATCCGACATCTTGGACTCGGTTTTACGCAATTAATGCGTTGATTTCTCGAATTTGTATTTATTTACACATGCATAAGGCTTTTACATTATCAAATAATATAACTTTTATGGAAGTTTTATTAAATTCACGCGGAAAAGTCATAAAAATTATAGAGAAGTAACCTTTGATTATGTAATGTCAGTAACCTAAAAACCGAACGAAACTAAATCACCAAAAAAACATTATTTAAGGACTAAAACTGAAAAAAAAGTACAGGCAGCATTAGTACTTATGCTGAATTACACTAATATCACAGTGAATTAATCATTTAAACGAAAATTATCATCAAAAACAGCAAACTGCAAGTTAAATTTATTCATCAACGTCATTCATTGTTTTACAAAGAATTTGATTTCGCCATTTGCAATAAATAAGCCATTAGCCAATCAACGCGTTATAATAAACAAGATGGCCGCGCGCCTGCGCAAATCTATGTGAGATTCAAGAAAACCAACATAAAAATCTTAAATATATGAATCGTTATTTTAGTAGATGACGTCACAAAATTCACCATAGATATGGGTGTTTTCGAGGGATCTCCAAAAATTAAAACTTTGAAAATTATTTTAACTATTAAAACTAACTCTAAAAAAAAAAAAAAATATGCAGTAATTTAAGTTAGAAGGTCATTTTTCATAAAAAAAAATAAAAAAAATGGACTGGACTTCTCTATTGCAGTTTTGGACACCGAATTACCGATGAACGGTGACTGCCCCCCTATATGTGTCTCTAGTGTCTCTTATATCTCTTGTGTCTCTTGCCTCTCTTTGTATTATTTGTCATTTGAGTAAGCTTTTATATAATTTTGTGTGTTTTATATAGATATTAAGTATCCCAGTGAAACCCAGCATAAATAAATAAATAAATATTGAGTTACCGTAAAAACCACAACCTTTTAAAACACTTCAATATTTAGCCAGTCTCGCACTTCTTAAAATAGAGGACCCAAATAATACTTAATATAAAGTGCCTTCGAGTTATTTATTTACACGAAATTACCTACAAATTCGTTTCTCGAGTCGCCGTAAGTGTTTTCCCGCCTTTTCTAGAGCCGCCATCTTGAGAAGCTGCTTGACAGCCAATCAGGGCCAATTTACGAGAACCACTGAAGAGATAAAGCGATAGAAGTGCGCTTCAGGCGTATTTGCGTGCCCGAAGTAAGGTAAATTGTGTCTTTCTTGGGCGAATTTGATCAATCATTTTCACATAAAACAATTTTTATATGTGATTTTTTATGTGAATACCTCACAAGAGTCCCAGCTTCTTCCGTCTGGAGACTGTGAGATTATGGAATCCCCAATTGGGGTATGTTGTGAGGCTGAAGGCAGTGGGGAGAGGAAGTAGATGGGAAAGAGAAAGGTGGGGAAGTACCTGACGACGATTTTCACGACGTTTTATAATAGAGCTGTATAAATGTATATGTGTATATAAGCAAATTCATTTTATGATCTGTTTAATTTGTACAATGCTATGGTATTGATATGCGTGTACAAATTTTTCATTGCTTGTACAATTTCATTAAAAAAGGCTTTATAAAGTAGAATATTCAGTGCATTTGAGGTTACGTATATTATTTTCAATATATTGCAAACTTCTACAGATTCCTTATTCAGTGACATGAACACAGTTTGATTTATTACCTCGTATTATTTTGACGAGGTGTTAAACAGTATTTAGGCGAAATCCATGCTGATTTGTTCTGTGAATTTGCATGATGAATCGGTCTGGGAAGTTAGAATGTCATTTAATAATCGGTATTGTAAAAGGACAAATCAAGTTTTGTTTTGATGCGCCGGCAAAATTACTTCAGAAGTCTCGTGCCAACAGAATAATAATGGATAGATTTATGATAAGTTCATAGTTAGTTGCTGTGTATAGTCAAAAGCGTCTCGTACCCTTTCAGAGGCGAAAATTTTAAGCAATTTTGACATTCGTCATGTGAGAACGGGTCGCGTCTACGATTGGATCTTATGTTCAACAGATTGGCCGTGGAATGATTTTTAGGTGTCTGTGTTTCCTCTCTCTCAAAATTTGGGTTTCTTCATGGCCCTGGTTCATTTTTTTTACTTCTTCAAAAAACTCTCCACACAGAATTAAAACGTGTATTAAAATGGATTTAGCCTATTTTGTGACCTCATCTTTTTGGATTTTCTGATCCTCCCCTTTCTCATCTCCAGTGGCAGTTCTTCACAGAGGGAGAGTGGGGACTGTCCCCCCCACCAGTTACACTCGAAACCTACTAAATTAAATAACAGTCGATGCTTTGTCTGCACCAAAATAAATGAATTCTTTAAATATTAAAGTAATTAACATTTGCAGAAATAAAATAATACCAAAAATAATTCCGGATCATTTTAATGCTACCCAGGCCGACCAGCGAGAGCGGAATGATAAATGATTGCCGACCAACGCACGAACTACCCGAGTCCATATCTTAGTGCGCGGAACCTACTGCGCACTCGGGGGACAATCCGAGCTGTTCCCTAAAGGCGTTTTGGTTGATTCCTTGCGTTTCTTTCGCAAAGGTATGCAATTTGCGATAATCGCGCATGCGCACTCGTATGTGAATTTCACATGCCGTGGGGATCATCCTATATTTCCCCACGAAAAACTACTGAACCATTTGTTTGCGTAATTAAGCGCTCGCGTTCAAATTAAGTTCGATAATAAGAAAAAGCATCATTTTTATTATACTATAATTGTAAATTGGCATATTTCTATAGATATTTTATTTTATTTTGTG
Source organism: Limnephilus lunatus (assembly GCA_917563855.2). NCBI lineage: Eukaryota > Metazoa > Arthropoda > Insecta > Trichoptera > Limnephilidae > Limnephilus > Limnephilus lunatus. The sequence goes on along the minus strand of OU830596.1, from coordinate 2,225,021 downwards.
TTTTTTTTATTTAATGACAATATAAGATAAAGTAAAATTATCACTAAAATTTATCACTAAATTACAATACTACATATCTAATCACACTATTAACAAAGTTATACCGAACAAACAATTTAAACTCATGCCATGGATCACCCCTGGCCTAGTTAAATCCATCCACAGACGTAATCAAATTCACAAAAATGCTAAAAGACAACCAGATAATATTCTAGTTCAAGAACAATACAAGAAATATAGAAACTTATGTAAAAAACTAATTATTTCCACTAAAGAAAATTTCTACAAAAAAAATATATATGAAAGCACTATAACTCCAAAACGCTTCTGGGAAATATTTCGTAAAATTACCAAATCAAAAAACAGCAAATCGTCTTTCATACAATCATTGGATATTAAAAACACAAGTACTACTAACCCCAAACTGATGGCTAATTTTGCTAATCACTATTTCACTTCAGTAGGAGCCTCTCTCGCAAATAAAATCCTTGAAAAATGTAAGAAAACTGAATCTGAACTAGCCAACATACCTACAACTGATCTTAATCTTAAAATAGACGAGATTCAAACAACGATTAATGAAGTCATGAAAATGATAGATGAGCTTAAGTCTTCAAATGCCTGTGGACCAGACAAAATTTCCTCAAATCTGCTGAAAGTATTGAAACCACTTATAGCGAGTCCTATTGCATACATTTGTAATCTTAGTTTCAAGACAGGTACGTTCCCAAACCACCTAAAATAATCAGTTGTTATATTGATTCATAAAAATGGGAACAAATCGGATATACATAATTATCGGCCAATATCTCTACTCAACTCATTCTCAAAAATTATCGAGAAGATCGTAAAAAATCGTCTCACCCTCTATCTAGAAAGTCATAAAATCATATCTAATAACCAGTTCGGCTTTCGACCAGGTCTAGGAACAGAAAATGCTATTGCAAAGCTGGCGGATATTATTTCCAACAATATTGACCGGGGTAATAAATCCATCGCTCTCTTTTTAGATCTTGCCAAAGCTTTTGATACCATCTCGCATAAAATTCTTCTAAAAAAACTAAAGGCTATAAAAGGTATTCAGGGACAGCTTTACAAATGGATGTGTAGTTACTTAACTAACAGATACCAAAAAGTTAAAATTAATGATACTGTTAGCGATCCGGCCCTTGTAGAATTTGGTGTACCCCAAGGGAGTACCTTAGGACCTATTTTGTTCAGTATTTATATCAATGATCTATGTAACAGCAATTTTTCCAATCACATTATTACTGATACTGTCCTAATATTTGAAGGAAGAACATGGTACGATGTACACTGCAAAGCAGAAGATGGAATAAAACAGCTTAAACTTTGGTTGGACCGTAATCTTTTGACACTCAATTCGGAAAAAACCAAATTTATACGATTTAGTGCGACAGAAGCGGGCCAACCCAAGGAAGCATATAACATTTTTATACACAAATGCACTGACTCAACTACCTGTAATTGCTATAAATTAGAATGCGTAGGCAGTATAAAATACCTTGGTGTTATATTAGACAAATATCTTAGATGGGACGGACACATAAATCTAGTGGCCACAAAGGTTAGAAAGCTTACGTACATGTTTATGACAATCAGAAATATCTTACGTAAAAAAGAATTGAAACTTATCTATGATGCTATGTGTGGGTCACTTCTAGACTATGCATCCTTAGGTTGGGGTGGCTGTGCAAAAACTGTTTTGGACAAATTAGCGAAAGCTCAAAAATCTCTGCTAAGGGTAATTCTCAAAAAACCATTTAAATATCACAGCGATCCACTATTTGAAGAGTTCCGAGTACTGGATGTTAGACAACTGTACATGAGAAAAATAATTTTAAACACCCATCAACAACGCCACCTCTACCCATCTATTAACCACTTTTACGACACCCGCCACTCACGGAGAAATCCAATTGTACCACTCACAACTAAAACATCTCTCGCTCAAAGACACTTCTCATTCTTAGGTCCAAAACTATACAACTTATTGCCTGATGTTTGGAAAAAGGAAAGCACAGGTGTTGTTCGTAAATTGGCCACTAACTGGTTTCATCAATTAGGTAGAAAGGAGAGTGAACTTTTACTACACAAAAAATAAAATCAAACACAAACCAAAAACAACAACCCAAACTCAAAAAAAAAAAAAAACATGTAAAAGATACCTTTATGTTCTAATCTTTATCATTATGTGTATATATGTACCTACCTATTACGGTAAAATTATGTTTAATTTCATATTTTATTTTTTTTCTATTTCTTCTCTTTGTTATTTATATTTATACAAAATATGTTAATAGGCTTATGCAATGCAACACCAGTTAAAAGTACACATTATACCTATTATTTTAATACTATACTAATCAAACAACAGTAATAACCATCTATTAAATGTTTGATTCATTTTATTGTTTCTGTTCTCTTTCTAGTTCTCATTTGTATAAAATGTGTATGTAGGACTAGGTATTATTTGAAATGCAAACACAAGATACGATAATGTTTTAATAATTTGCTTTTAAGTATGTATATATTACTTTTATGATAATTTAAATAACTATGATAAGCAAAGCACGGTTATCTTTTCTGTATCAATTGGTTATTACTATTATTATTTTGTTTTAATTCTTTCTCTTCTCTTTTTTATTTTATTTTATACAACCCATCTGTGTAGAACTATGACATGCAATGCTTACACGTTTGTTCTATATCTATATGTTTTAATCCTCTGTAATTAAGTACCTACCTACGTAATTAATATTATTTAAAAAAAAAACTTTGCTAAACAAAGAACAGTCACTTTGTTTTAATCTTTTATTTTTGTTTTGTTCTTTTATATTATTTACAGACAATGTTCCGTATGTTAATACGCATCCTAATTTGACTGTCCTAAAACGGGAATCCTCCTAGTTGGGCAGTCAAAATTTTTTCTTAAATAATGTATATAAATGTATAATCTTTTACTAAATAAAATAAATAAATAAAAAAAATAAAAAATTACACAATAAGTAAAAATACCAAGTTATGTGGTTTGTTTACAGTCCTCCTCACTAGGTTTTCCTGTTCCGAGGCGGACTGTATGTTGCTGAATGGGTGCTGATCTTTATTTCCTCATCTTCTAGTTTCTTGATTATTGATAAACAATATAAACCAAATAAACAATAAATAAAATAAAAGTATTGGTTTGTTGTCTGCAGGTTGCATTGGGGTTACTTCATAATTTTAATGATTTCCTCATCGTCCTGTTTACTTAACCATAATTTGATATCTTTTTTAAACTTTTCTATCTCCATGGTGTTCTTAGTTTCAATTGGAACGGCATTATATAATTTTGTCGCATGGAAATTATGGTTTTTCTGGCCAAAAGATGTATTTAATTGCGGGATATTAGGTAGTTTTGAGGATTTCGACCTTGTAGTGTAGGTGTGTTGGTCCACAGGGTATTCATATTTTTCTTTAAATTTGAGTAGTGCATTTTTGAGTATAATTTAATAATGCTGAACACATTAAAGCGATTAATTGAACGCGTTTAGATATCCGAATAGCATGATTGGACCATAATTTTTTTTTTTTGAGAAATTTTATATAATATTCTACGGGTGGTGAGTGGTGAGATTACGGTACAGTAGGTACACGTAAAAAGTGTCTATCTTCGCCATCAAATAAGTGCTCGAGCCGCCACTGCACATCTCCTTCACGGCTCCACTCCATTTACCCTCATAATATATAGAACCCTTTTTTACTCTCATAATATATAACATATAGAAATAAGAAATTAGCCGTAACAAATGAATATTTTACTAATATTATAAACGCGAAAGTTTGTATGGATGTATTTGTGCTTGTTACTCTTTCACGCAAAAACTACTGAATGGATTTTAATGAAACTTTAGTAGAATGTTATGATCAAAAATCGCAGGAGGGGAACGGGCACGCACGGGAAAGGTGATATTTCTTTGAATATGGCATACAACGCATGCCGGGAACCAGCTAATTGTGAAGAAAACTCTTCAAAACAAAATGTGTGGAAATTGTTACATAGTTAATGCCCAAAATATACAAAATATTGGAAAATAATTTCCCTCGGGGCCACGCCTGTGTTTAGTTAATATACTCGTACATAAAAAAAATAACCCAAACAGGTAGTGAACATTCATCCCAAAACTTGACGCCAAGTGTCAGGTTGTATTATAATATTAGTCATCCCCCCCCCCTCCCTCCATCTCCAGAGTCTAGCTACTGGCAAAAGTTAGCGGAATGCCAAACGACGTACGTGTAATGGATCCATAATCTCCCCCCCTCCCCTCCCACCCCCCCCCTGCTCAATCATTAGGCCCACTTTATATTTCTCCAAAGTCCAGCCCCAACTTCCTAATCTATTTTGTACTTAACAGCTTTTTCTTACACTCGGAGCGGTACTTAAATATTATTTGTGGGCGGTTGTGATGGCGGATGCAGGGGAAATGTTTATTTGTTACATTTATCTTTTAAATGTTCCAATAGAATTCTTTACGCTTTATTATGTTTGACGTCTTTTTCATCTGAACACCCCACAATAGCTCCTAACAATTTTAGGGGCGGGTCTAGGTACCGCCGCCCCGGTAACCATTTATTGGATAACTAACACCCCTGCCAAAGGTCACTCCAAGTGGTGCACTACGTTTGGTGGCTTAGCAAGGTTGCCCGGATTCTTGGAGTAAGGTTTGTCTAGGTTTTTGTGGCAAAAGCGTTTCCTCACCTGCTGCGTGGCGAATCGGGAGAGAATACTTGAGGCAGTCATAATTCTAGACCTCTCCAGCCGGACTCTCCCGACCCATCGCCTTGCACCTCAGTTGGAGTGAGGATTCATATTCATACCTTTTTTCCTTCGCAGAATTTCCCACCGTTCTCTTCCTTAAAAAGACCCTCCACACAGCATCCCCTAAAATAACATGGCCCTAAGTTTTTTCAGGGCCTCCTCTTCGGAGCTAATGTAAAAAAATATATCTTTTATCAATGTACAAATGGAATTTTTTTTTGACACTCCATTTTATTGACGTCTTTTTTTGGATCCATACCAACTGAGAATAAAGTCAACTCAATACCTCCTTGAAAAGTCATTAAAAGCTATGAAAAAAATGAAATTAGCCGATAACCCTAACCTAACGTAACCTATTTAACAATTTTTTTTTAACATTGATAGTTTTATTGGATACAACATTATTCCGGGCAAGGGCACAATTGGTCCAGAATCTGAATCAGAACAACGAGTATGATCTTCAACTAAATTGAGAAACTAATTAGTTAGATATTAGCCATTTTCCGATAGGAGAAGGTATCAAAAGTACAATTTTCGCAATTTGTGAGTGTATTCCAAACTAAAATGGTAGATAAGAGAGAAAACAAATTAATTTTAATATTGAATTTTAAATACTGATTAAATGAGTAACGTAGTTCTGTACATATTCAAAGGTCTTTATAACAAGAAAACTTCCTCAAGGTTCCTAAAATACAAGTGATTATTTAGTAAGTTATTGAATTACGAATGAAGTGAATTAATTCCCTCGACCCGCTGAAGTGGAATGAGTTGATTTACTAATTAAGAATGAGTTGATGTCTCCAAGGTATTCAGTATTTACGTAAACTCTACGATGTTTCGTAGCCAGAACCCACTTATCTCCTTTATATACAAAATTGAATGTTTAAATAAATGTTTAAATAAAGTTTGTTTGTCCCGTATGCATTACTATACCATTCATCCGATTACGATGAAACCTTGGTTATTTTTTTGTACGCACGCCCGCAAAGGTCTCTATGTATAAAGGTGAGTTTTAAGTTATGAAAATTTTCCAAATATTTAGAATAGTTCGTAAAAAATGTGTGTATTTCAGGGGAGGGGGGAATGAAGGAGAGGGGGGAGGTTCGCAGGAGGGGGGGAAGGTGAAATGGGAACGCGGGAGGGAACGGGGACGCGTGGAAAAGGACTGGCAAGGAAGGGTAGAGGACGAGTGCGGGGAAGAGGAAGAGATTGCAAAGGAGAGATAGTAGCGGTAGAGGATAGCATAGGTTTAATTTGGAAAATTACATGATTCTCATGCGGAAGCTGTGTGTGGCCTGCTCACACGTCGGGAAACCATTTGATTTATTCGTTTAGGCACCTCACGGAAAAACAAAAAAATATTACGCATCCAAAAGCACTTCAATAAACAAAATAAGACAAAATTTTATTTCGTTAAGTAGCATTGCAACGTAAGCCAGGTAGGTACTTGGTAGTAAATTATATATTATTTCCAATGAATACATATTGAAATAACACAAAAAAATCTATCTGATTTGAATTTGAACCAGAGATCTCCTGATTGCTAGTCAAGATCCTAATCAATCGACCACAGAAGTCAAAAATGGCATTGTACATCGACGACTCCGAATCTCCACGATTGAATCATGGTCATAAATATATGGTTCATTACACATAAGCCTCAGAAAACTCGTATACAGCATTCTATCTATTTTTTCTTTAGTTATAATAATAATAATAAGCCTTTTAATTCTGGTCTTCGGTCAGGTATACTAAGCATGTTCTTGTTTGTTTATAATAAATCCCGAAGCTCAGTTTGCCTCTTGGCATAGGCCTCCTCTAACATTTTCCACTGGGACCTGTCATGCACAACTCTTCTCCATTGATTTCCAGCCGTGAGTTTTAGGTCGTCTTCCCATCTTATTTGTTGACGTCCTCTACTTCTCTTGCGATCTCTTGGATACCAGTCAGTGACATTTTTACACTATTTGTCTTGTGGATCGCGGATCATATGACCTGTCCATCTCCACTTTTGTTGGTCTATTCTGGCAATTAAATCAGCAACTTTGGTTTTCTCCTTTATTGTGCTGCATCTCACTCTGTCCTGTTTTCTTATTCCTGTCAGACTTCTTTCCATGGGTCTCTGGCAGCGTTCCAACTTGTCTCTGTGTCGTTTGGTGAGTGCCCAAGTTTCACATCCATAGGTGATGACTGGAAGTATGCATGTGTTGAAGACTTTCCTTTTTATTTGCATACTTAGCTCATTGGATTTCAAGATTTCTTTCAAAGACCAGTATTTCTTCCATCCATTTGCTACTCTTCGCTCGATTTCTTTAGTGGTTTGATCTTTGTGAGATATTATCTGTCCTAAATAGATGTAATCTGACATATTTTCCTGACCTCCTGATTGCTAGTCAAGATCCTAATCAATCGACCACAGAAGTCAAAAATGGCATTGTACATCAACGACTCCGAATCTCCACATTTGAATCATGGTCATAAATATATAGTTCATTACACATACGCCTCAGGGAACTCGTATACAGCATTCTATCTATTTTTTCTTTAGTTATCAATGAATAAACAATGACCAAGTTTGAAAGAAGAAGATAAACTCTAAAAAAAATATCTACATACTTACATTAAGAGAAATAAACAAGCAAAAAATGTCTCTTCTTACAACCGTTGTTCCCAATTCTACTGATCAACTGTTGAGCCGAAATTTTAAATCTACACTCCTCAAATGCACAAATTGCCTCTTCCCAAAGCAACCCTCCGACCAACAGGCGAATCGAGTGTTGCTAAACACATCACTTAGCTGATCGAAGACTCAGATTTAATGATTGAAAAGTTGGGAACAACTGTCATTAGTGTGTCTTTTATCACTATGATATTATATATGTAATAGGCGTACAAATTATTTGGCAAAGCGAGTATAGAAACAATCGATTTAAACATAGAAGTAGTTTTTTTTGTGAATATTATGAGAAAGAAGAAAAGTGAATTAAGTGAAAAATCTAAGACATAAAATAGTACTTTTTTGAGTAAAAATTTCTTTAACACCGTTGTGATTTGAATCTCTATGAAACAGAAACGAGCGACACTAAAAAGAGACCAACACATACATCCACAAGATTTAACATGCGAGAGAATGAGATAACAATTATTTTATTCACGGGTACTTGGTTCTAATATAATACGATAAATCCACGGTCCCACGCAAGTCCTCTTTGGTGTAGTGGTATAAAGGGCGATGAACATTTGCATACTCGTCCATTCAGCTGTCCAGGGGTCAAATTTTACAGAATTAAAAAAAAATGTATTTTCATTTTTGTTAAATCAATATCCTATCTTTAAACCAATCAAAAATGAACAAGAAAAAAAAAACACAAAAGAAAGCGACATCTAGCGACTCCAAAGAAGCTACTACGGAAGAAACTACAAATACTAATAAGATGACCAAGTGTTCAGCAAAAGGTTCACTGGAATTCGACGACAAAAATATGGAAAAAAACATTCTTAACATTGATAAAAAAATGTTTGTCTCCCCATTCTCGTCTACCTTAGTTTTCTGAAGGTTTCACTTCTACCACGTGTGAATTGCACAACTCTTTTTTTATAGTTGTTTCACATAATTTTCTAATTAATAAATAGTTATTCAATTCTTCGCTTATCTAACATCTAACACATCTAATCTAACACACTATATAAAGAGGAAAGATTTGTTTGTTTGTTTGTTTGCATTGAGTAGGCTCCGAAACCACTGAACCGATTTGAAAAATTCTTTCATTGATGGGAAGCTACACTATTCCCGGGTGACATAGGCTATATTATATTTAAAAAATAGGGATCCTTGCTAAAACCCCAATAATGTAACCCAGGGTGTAAAAAAATTACCTAAAATATTCTTTACATCGCATGCGCTGCGAAAACTATTGATTATAGAATAAAATAATATACTACAACTTTGCAGAATACATCATTATTTACAAAAGGTGTCGCGTCGTTATGCCTATAAGTGTTCTTTTATTTTAAGAATTTATTTAAAATATCGCCGCTTGAAAAGGCTCTTTATTCGTATCTTCGTTGTAGTCCTTATCAAAATAAATTACTTTATGTTCAAGAATGCTTCAATATCTTTATTTAACTTTTTGAAATATTTAATTCGGAGATACCATTCGAAAGATATGATGTGTTTAAAAATGTAAGTATTAGAAACGTAAGAATATATTAGACGCGGAAGGGGAACGCGGACGCACGGAAAGGTGATTCCGGGAGAAAAATGTATTTATTTGAATATGGCATTGCAACGCATGCCGGGAACCAGCTAGTACTATATAAAGAGGAAAGATTTGTTTGTTTGTTTGCATTGAATAGGCTCCGAAACTACTGAACCGATTTGAAAAATTCTTTCATTGTTGGGAAGCTACACTATCTCCGGGTGACATAGGCTATATTATATATATATATTTTTAAAATAGTAATCTTTACTAAAACTCCAATAATGTAATCCAAGGTGTAAAAAAATTACGTAAAAATTTTCTTTACATTTCGTGCGCTGGGAAAACTATTGATGATAGATTAAAAAATGTCGCCGCTTGAAATGGATCTTTATTTGTATCTTGTTTTAGTCTTTATCAAAATAAATTACTTCATATTCAAGACTGCTTCAATACCTCTATTTAACATTTTTAATTATTTAATTCGGACATTCCATTCGAAAGATATCACGAGTTTAAAAATGTAAGTATTAGAATCGTAAGAAAGTATTAGACGCGGGAGGGGAACGGGGATGCACGTGAAGGAGAAAAAAATATTTATTTGAATATGCCATTGCAACGCATGCCGGGAACCAGCTAATATTTTTTATAAAGTTACTAGCGAGTTCCCGGCATGCATTGCAAGGTTACTAATAAAGAAATAATTTCTCCCTGCGTGTCTTTTCCCATTCGTCCCATTCCCCTTCCGCCTCTATTTCCCCTCCCATGTTCCTTCCTCTCGATTAGATTCAAAGTATTCAATCGATTTTCGCTAAATGTCATTCTAAAATTGTGATTTTTCTGACAGCTTCGTAAGAGTTTTTGTAACAATTAAAAAATCTTTTCACATGTATTGTCATGTGATTGTAATAATCCAGAAAACTTCACTAGGGTGAAAGGAAGATATTTTGAATGTTTCGGACATTTCCTATGCTTAATATAGCAATGCATAGAAAACCCAGAAATAAGTATATATTTAGATTTTTATATAATATATGATAAACAATTTTCTTATTGTGATTCGAAATACAGATTAATCTAAAATAGTGATTAATTTATTTGATAGTTTCACCTCAAAATTAATTAAATTTAAATGCCATGTTAATGTAACCTTTACGAAAATAGAATATACGTTAGTGTAAAATCTAAACGAATAAGTATTAATACGCTTGCGTCTGCATGGTTGAATTTAAGAATCGTATGTATCCTCGTAAGCCGTATCCGCTGCACCATATAAAAAATCGTGTACCTGAAAATTCAAGCAAAGCTATCGTTGTAATTCGGTTTCAAATTCAAGAATTCTTCAAAAGATATTGCCACTTCTGTCAGCAGCTCGCATGGGGACATTTCCCCCCTAGGTATAAGTTCTACGAATTTGTGAATTTTCACTCTTCGGATATGGAAAGATTGACGGTAATACTTAGTTGTGTTACTAATTTGCGAATAATGGTATCAAGCGGCTATATATTACATATGACGTCATTGTCTGTCCCGGTTACTTTGTCCTGGTGACTAGCTATTACTGGATGACAGCGAGAAAAGGAATATTTTTGGAACTGGTTCCAATGAATCCTGTAACCAGTCCTGTTCCAATGATTCTGAATGAATCCTGTAACCGCCGATCACGTGGTAGTTCAATCACCACTGGGCCACGGGACTAATCGCTTATTTATTTAAAAACTTTTAGAAAAGCGTCCTTTGGGACATTTGGGGTTTTGGGTGCCACGGAAATCCCTAATAATAATAACATACAAATTTATTTGGTCCAAGTTCTGCAGAATTATGTTATACTAGCTTTTGCCCACGGCTTCGCTCGCATAATATTAGTGGGAAATTACTGGCATAATTATTGGCCTAATTGTTATTATTCTTGCTATTTTGTCTAATAGAAAATAATTATTGTTTAATAGAAAATTTCAAAATTTGAGAATGATATTTCGCAAATAAAAATTCTATTTTAGAAAATATTTAAATTAGAGAAATAGAAATTTATTTTAAGTACCTACTCCCTTTATTAGTATTTTATTCATATTTGAATGCAGAGTAACCTAAAAAAATAAGAAAATGACAGTACACTTCAAACGCTATGCTTTACAGCAACGTTATGCTTTTTGTTCGGAGAATAAACATTTTTAGAGATATGTAGATATTAACTACGACGCCAAAAAAGTACTCATTTTAATCACAACAAAGCACTCTTTTTAAGCCTAAAATTAAAATATTTCCAAGGTAACAATTTGTTTGACGTTTGCAATAACTCGATTTTGTTAGGGACAGAAAACGTATGATACATACATAATTTCATAACGCCACAGCTCATTCATAACGCCAGAGCTTACCAATATATAAAGCCGTTGTTACTCGCAAATAATGTAGTTTTCGATTAGTGAAAGAATTTTTAAATTCCATTCGATATTTATTGCGTGAAAGAGTAAGGACCATCCAACCAACCATCCAACCAACCAACCATCCATACAAACTTTCGCATTTATAATATTAGTAAGATAACTTACCTTCAACATATTTAATTTTCATAAGATTACGTTAACTAGAAATAAAAATAAAATCATGAATTCTTTCTATTAAATTCAGGGCACTGTCTGTTTTGCCAATCATCAAAAAGTATTAATAGCCTAGCGACTGTACGATTGAAATGAATCCGGCTAAGAATACAACTCTGACGCCGGTAAACCATTTTCGTAGTGAAACACGTGGAGTTTGTATACAGATCTGCTTTTGTACTAGAACCAAATTAAAGCCATGCCAAAAGATGGCGCCACTTACGTTAAAAGCTAGCGTTAGGATTGGAATTGTAATTTCAATAACTTATTATTTTATTTATACATATCATGTCTTTATTTAGCTCTAGTATATGTTTTATTTTTATTTAAGGGACTATATAATTCTATTAACAAAATATAATGGTTATGTTAGGTATAGATATTGTATTTCTTAGTCATCCTCACTAGGAGTTCCTGTGTCGAGGAGGACTAAGGTTATTTTATTATAGTTTATTTGTCTTCTATGTCGTTTTTAGTGTCTTCGTCCGAGTATTTTCGTTGACCTTTTTCAGCCATATTTTTATTCTTGATTTGTACTCATTAAATTTTTTTATTAGTTTTATGTCTTGGGGATGGATGTCATGGATTTTTTTTTGCAAAATAAGTGAAGTTACTTTGTCCGAATATGTTTTTATAACTTGGAATGTTTTTTATATCTTTTTTTATATATAATTTTCTATAATTGTACATTTGGTACGTCAAACCACATTTCTTAGATTTTTAAAGAAATATCTAAGGCTTGTATAATTATAATGCACCTTTATTATAGATTTTTGCGATGAAAACTAATAGTTATTTTTCTTTTCTTTTCAGGTAAGCATTTTTCTACTTCTTCATATTATCCACTACAACGCGGGCAGAGAGAACCATAACCAAGAACTCAACAAAAATGATTGAAAACATTGTTTATTACATCGTAATTCAGCAGACTCACCTAAGTATGGGTAAGCGAAGATGATTACATTATATAGTGGCATAATCCATCCTTTCCCACATCCCAGAAGGCATTAGTTACCCCAGTCTTCTCGGAGAAATAGCAGGGGCATCTGGGGCAAATTTGGTAAAATGGGGCAAGTTTGAAGGTCGGATTCATTATTAATTAAGCGACTTTCTCTCTAATATTACATTATATACTACATAATATTTTGTCCGTTGCGCTCCTGGGATTAAAGTTTTAACGCTATATTTGGAAAAGGCAACAACTAAGTAAGATTAGGCACTTAGCCCGTTTAACGCGATAAGCCAAAAGCTGTCAATTCTTAATTCTGACACTTTTTGGCGCGTTTGACGGATTTAGAATCGGAGCTGGTTTTTTAATCCAAGATATAATTTAATCGCCTTCAGTTTTGCAAAAGAGTGGACTGGAAAAACTTCCAGACACCGTTGTAGAAAACGGTAAAGGAAAGGGATGAGAGGATTTTTTTTAATGAATATTACACAAGAGTCCCAACTATTCCCCTCTGAAGCCAGTGAGACTATGGAATCTCCGATTGGGGTATGTTGTGAGGCTGAAAGTAGTGGATAGGGGAAGGAAATAGGGAAGAGGAAGGTGGGGAAGTACCTGGCTATTCAGATCTGGTCACCAAACACAGCTAATGCCATTTCAAGCATCTTTTCGATTCTGAATAGTGGTATTACACCAGGGCGATACTGAGAGTATCTTCCTGTGGAATGTGCCCCAAATATACTACATATTATTTTAAATTAATAAATAGTGAATTAACACAAATGAATCAAATAAAATTTATTTGCCATGCCGGGATGCGATCCTGCGACCTTCGGTGTGCGAGTAAAGAGCCTTACCGCTGGACTACGCCGGCCGTCGCCGGATGTTTTGGGAAGGAAAACGCGTGAGGGGTGGGTACGAATCTGGGGCTCAGTGAGTCTAGGAGTGACGGATCGAGAGAGTCCGACTGGAGAGATCTAAGTTAGGTCTCCCTCAACCGGTCTATCTCCGGCCTGCCTTGCAGCTAGTGGGCAGACGCATCCGCCGCCAAGATCCGGACAAACTTCACCCCATGAACCCGGGCATCCCTGATAGGTCACCAAACCTAGCAAACCACTTGAGGTGAGCTATGGCAGAGGTGTTGGTTATCCAATAAATGGTTAACGGGGCGGCGGACTGATACCCGCGTCCCAAATTGTGTTAGGTCAGGTGTGTTAGTTATTTTCTTTAATATTTTGTTTGTCAGTGTTATTTTTCTTTTCTTGGAACCTTGTTCCAACTTTATTAGAAAGGATAAAACTTCCCACCAGAAAAGACACAAATGTTTTAAAACTCGTTTTAAAACCATAATAACGGCCTCTGTGGTCGATTGGAAGGTCGCGGGTTCAAATCCGGACGTGCGCAAGTAAATTTTATTAATTTGGTTTGTGTTTTCACAATTTAATGATTTAAAATAATATAAGTTATATTAGCGGCAGGTTCCAGAATGGAAGGTACTATCAGTATCGCCCTGATGTAAGAACACAATTCAGAATTGAAACGTTGCTTGAATTGGCTCTAGCCGTGTTTGGTGACCAGATCTAAATAGCCAGGTACGTTTCCATCCACCTCTTTTTTCCCATCTTCTTCTCCTCTCCACTTTTCTTCAGCCTCACAACATACCCCAATTCGGGATGCCATAGTCTCACGGTCTCCAGTTGGGACTCTTATGCGGTATTCACATAATAAAAAAAACCTTTTGTGGGGATGTGCCAAGGTGCCAAAAATGCCCCCTTTCACTTGATTTTAAAAAAAATAACTCAAAACTCTTCCGTGGGTAAAAATTTCTAATTTTATTTTTCGTCTCCCCTTGAATTTAAAATAAAAATACAATTAACACAACTTAAAAGTAATCTTTACTAATCCCCAGTGAAGCGAGGCAGCCATCTCAAACAATAACAATAAGCGCTTTTATTTCGGCTTTTACTTTTCCAATTTCAATAATAACGAAGATCAACTATTCCCAAGCTCGTTTTAATTACGTTCATACTCATTGTTTCAACAATTTAGTAAAACTATTCGGAAGAAGGGGCATTAGTGAGCACAAAGGGCCCGGCCATGAAACAAAGCGTAATTTGTTCACAAAAGTGAAATTTTCCCAAAACTCGTAGGCATTAAGCCCTTTTAAGTTACAAAGCATCTTTGCTAATTAAGAGGGGAGTCGCTTAGTCGGTGCGCCCGTCTCCGTGGATTGTTGTTCTTAGATGCCAGGCTTAATTTCATTTGCAATTTTGAGACCCTGGTGCAGGGGTCAACAACGTTTAAAATTTATTTTTTAATTATTGTCAAAAATATTTTAATATTTGTTTTCTAATCTGGTGGGGGCATGTTTTCACCAACTAACCTAATAATGTATCAGGTAGTTCAGGCGTGCCCAACCTGCGGCCCATTTGAAGATTTTTGCGGCCAAAAATGAAGAAACCATCTTTATGTTTTGGATTTTGAATTTTTTTTTATTTTTTTTACATTACCTCTTCACAGGTCCCAGGACGCCCTGAGAAAATAATTCTCCTCAGGGCCTACGTCATCTTTGGAGATGATGTGTGGAGGGTCTTTTTATGAAAGGTAGGAAAGGAAGTTATGGGAAGGAAAAGGGCATGAGGGGTTTGTAGGAAGTGACGAACGTGTGAATCCATCTCTCGTACTGCAGTCCAACGCGATGTTCCGAGAGAGTATGGCTGAAGATGTCAAAGGGACTTTCTTAACCATTATCTCCCGATCCGGCCTGCCATGCAGCTGGTCGCAGACACATCCGCCGCCAAACCCGGACAAACCTCACCCCATGAACTTGGGGTGAGGTTTGTTCAGGTTTATTTATACAAAAAAAATAGTTTTAGTAAATTTGTTACATATATTATACATTTTGTGAAATTAGAACATTTATTAGATCTCGGACTCTCGATGGGGTTTTTGATTAACTGCTTGAAAAGTGCCAGACGCGTGGCTGCACATAGAATTTATTTTTGCAATCAATTCCAAATAGTATTTTTTTATAGGAATATCGAATGCAAAAGATCTAATTTTAATTAGTGGAGGATGAGTGCAAAGGAAACACATACGTGAATGTGTTATTTCTGTGTCATCCTTGTATTATGTCTGTAAAGGTCCTAGTTGGATAGTATTTTGTTTGAAAATTATTTTAATTTAGAGGTTTTTTCTTAAATATTATCATCGCGTTCAAGGTCAGCATCTGTTTCACTGTTAGCCAATTAGTTCTTTTAACATTTTAGTTACGTTTGAAAATATATTTCGCTTAAGTATTATTCTCAGTTTCTATTAGTTCATTCCATTTTCAATCGTTCATCTCAAGGCCTAATTACGTAATCTATATATATATTATTTATTAATAAAAATGAATTGCCAAAATTTATGTACGCGCATAACTTCCGAACGACTGCACCAAATTGGATTTTTTTTGTGTTCGTTATTGTCAGGACAAGGTTTGTATAAAAGAAGCGGCGGACTCTGGCATATTTAAATTTGTATACAAAAAAATCAATAAATTGCACGCGAGCTGTTTGAAAGCTGAATGTACCGGGACTGAATGTATGGAATGCGGGTGAGGGGAGGGGAACTCGAGAGAGGGGTTTGCGGGCGGTGGAAGCGGGAGAGAGGAGTGGGAACGCGGTGTAGCAACGCATGCCGGGAACGCACTAGTATTTTAAATATACATCCAATTCGACTTTAACATTTACAGTATAGTATTGATCTTAACCTAACCTTAATTAAAATTTATATTTTTCTAGTTAATTAGTGGCAAAGGTTTTGACGAAGTTTGAGATATATTATATTACCTTAGTAATTAGATGAACTAAATTCAGGGTTCATAAATCTACCTTTAGCGGTTTTAAAAAGCTCTCCACCTGACTGATAAATCAGTTGCAAGCCCATTCAAAATTAAAATTCAGCAATCGGAATAGATAATGCGAAGTAATAAATCTTATTAATTAGTGCTGCACTTTTAATTTATGTGGTATGGAAATGTAGAACGAATGAACGGAATCTTTTCATTTATCACTGGCCCAATGGTTGTCCAAGCTGAATAATAACTATCAAAATTGGAAGTCAAGAGTATTTGTTGATCTCAGTATTTTATTTGAAGAGTGATTAGATACCGAGAGTTACAATAGAGAGGAATAAACTAACGTGGAAGTGATTAGAAGAAGTCGGGGACGTTCTACAAATAGACAGCATGATGCTATCAACTGTGGACAACACGGAAAATGTATAGTGGTATAGCCTTGGTGAAAGAACATCTTAGTAAAGAAAAAATAAAATGTCTTCGAATAATTATTATCGAAAATAACATCAAATTGAAAATTCAAATAAACTCCACAGTCCACAGAATGAGAAAACGGTTCCATATATTATTTAGACTTAGAAATACTGTATCATTAAAAATACTAAAAGATATTTATTTTACTACAATACGGAATCGTGGCTTGGGGGGATGCACATAAATCACCCCTACTTCCACTGGAGACAATTCAATTTTTTTTTAATAAAAATCATCTTTAAAATGCTTAATTAAAATTATTCAATAAATTACCCCTAGATACACGATCGGAAGAAAAGTACGACAAATATAAAAAAATATATATTTAATTAAAATACCCTGGTACCACCTCATGACTTTTTTTATTGCTTAGATTTATGTTTTTGCTTTATCAATCCTTTGTATCATTGATACGGAAACTATATTTTTATAACTTTTATTGTATTTTCTCAAAAAATTACCAATAGTTTTTGTAATAATATTTTTAATTTATAAAATAAAATAAAAAACTTGTTAACTTGATAATTAAATATAGATCACACATGGGAGGAAAAGGTAGAAGGGAGGGGGAGGGGTAAGAGTGGGGAATAATTTTTAAGTTTAGTATACGTTTGATCCTGATGAAGTGAACATTGTTCACGAAACATGTTGATTGTGTACAAATAAAAGTGATGTAAACAAAGTTATTTGTCTTTTCATTAAAATAAATAATACCATCACAAAGTGAAAACCTTTCCGAAGAAGTTTTCTTCGAAAAATTAAAAATATATAGTTGTCCTTTCCTAAACACAAGCAGCTGCTTTATTAGGAGAGTGACTGAACAATATTTGGAACGGTTGGGACTTTTGTGATGGTTGGACTACGCATGATTGTATGTTAGAAGAAAAATCAAGAATATTTGCGCCTGTCAAAATCGAAAGATAAATTGTCTCAATTACTCTGCCAGGTGAATTCTCCATCATTGCACAAGCAACATTTTCTATAGTAGTAGCTTTTCAAACCTTTTTAAGGTTATTCGTGACCTGCGGACGTTTTTTTTACATTAGCTCCACACAGAAGGCCCCGAGGGAAATGATTCCCCTCAGGGCTTATGTCATCATTGGGGATGATGTGTGGAAGGTCTTTTAAGAAAGGTAGGAGAGGAAGTTCTGGGAAGGAAATGAGGGGTAGGTAGGAGTCTGGGGGTCATTGTCTCTAGGAGTGACGGACGAATAAATCCAACCTTCCCACTGCAGTACAAAGCGAGAGATCAAAAGGTCTCCCTCAACCAGTCTCTCCCGATCCAATCTGATATTTATTATTTTTTTATTTAAGTTTTTATTCCAGCAAGACTGGGAGAGTAAATTAAAATCATATTATTAGGTAGGTACCTAATGAAAATAAAATTTGAACATAAATAACAAAAGAAATAACCATCAAATTAAAAATAAAATAAAATTAAACAGAAATTAAAATACAAAAGAAAAATATATATATTTTTTTTTTATCGTCCATCAGGGAGGTCGCCTCATCATCTGCATCCATCGCTCATTTAGTGGGGAACTGAGCCACTCGGATGCAGCCACGACAATGATGTTGGTTGATTTCCGTGTCCTGCTCCAGAAGCTGGCTAGTCGGTGGCGAAGTAAGGCTGGGAATGAGTGCACCCTCCCTTCGGTGAACATCGTGGAAGCGCTGCAGAACCTCGGTAGTTGCATAAGTTGCCTGTATGCATTGTTGTAGCACACCCTCAGTTTGTCCCATTGCGCTGCTGGGTATTGCGTCCACAGTTCAGATGTGTACAGGGCGGTGCAGTATGTCTTGAAGAGTAATTTTCTGACGTCATCGCTACAGTGGTAGAACCGCCTTGAGAGCATTCCGGCCCGTATGTTAATTGCTCTTCTTTGTCGTTCCATATCTTCTACATCCTTCATGTCTTCGGTTAGGATATGTCCTAGATACTTAACCTGTGCGGCCACAAGCAGTTCGTTTCCTTCTAGATATATTGGAGGAATATTTAATGGCTCCTTATTGTATTTGAAAGCAACGATGACTGACTTTTTAGAATTGTACAACAAGTTATAAGAGTTTGCATACTCTTCGCATATTTGCACAAGTCGTCTCATCGCTTTAATCGAAGGTGCAAGCAGCATATGAAGCTGGTGAGTAGACGCCTCTGCCGCCAAGATGCGAATTAAACCTTAACCTTAACCCATGAACCCGTAGCAATCACAAAACGTAGCGAACTCTTTTGGAGTGACCTACGGCAGAGGTGATGGTAATCCAATACTTTATTCCGATGGTATGATTGTATTTCTTTTAAAAATGTTAATTTTGATTCTTAATTGTTGACTAAATTTATTAAAGTATTAAATGGTTCGCGAACCGACAGTTGTCGATCTCTTCCCAGAAATGCCGACAGAGCGTTTGAAATTCCAGAATTAATACTTAATGACGGCATTGCTACTGTTTATTAAATACATAGTTCTAATGAGATTATGGAATGTAATATAGGGGGAGAACTCTGTAGCCTGTACTCTGTAGCCATACAATAAAGAAATATTCAGTGTGTGTGTAGCTCAGTGGAAAAGAGCGCTGAACCTCGGTCGGAAGTTTGAATTCGACTAGCATCGTCAAATTACACTCAATAATAATCATTAGGAATTGATGTGAGAAATTAATACCACATCAGATTTAGTTATATTAGATATAATAATAATATTTTAATTAACAGAGGTGATGGTTATAGGAAGGGACCAAACTCAGTGCAACATGACAGGTTCAAATACCTTGGGGTCGAATTATACAACGATGGTCGGCAAGACGGAGAAATTGATCGATATATTATACATTGAGTGATAAAGAAAGCCCAGCTCAGCATCAAAACAAAGATGGCTGTGTTCAAAACTGTATCAAAATCCAAAATGAACCTATTTACCGACAAAATATCCCCGACCCCCGATGAGAGACCCCCGACCAGAGATGACGTTTCGGACAGCGTTGCAGTGTCCATCATCAGGGCAGATCCGGCAGATCCGACAGATGTGAGAAATCTGCCCTGATGATGGACGCTGAACCGCTGTCCGAAACGTCGGCTAAAGAAGAAGGTAGCGCAACACGGCATAACACCCCAAACACTAATAAGGAAAATAATTTATTGTCTTTATTACAGGTTGTCTGTTTTATTTACCCCAAACACTAATAAGGAAAATAATTTATTGTCTTTATTACAGGTTGTCTGTATTATTTTTTCCCACTTTTTGTTAAGTTAGGTTGGGTTAGGTTAGGTTAAGTTAGGCTAGGCTAGGTTTTAGCAGATATTTTGTTGGGGGATGATTTGTCCGTAGGATATTTTGTCGCGGGATGAAAAGTCACCGAACCGTGGCTGTGACCTCCAAGTGACTCATTGTTGTTGTTTATTTCGTATTTCCATAAATAGGTTCAAAGAAATGCAAGCAACCTTAGTTGTTTGTCAACCCCGCCCTAGAAACGTGTTCTAAATATTCCATTAAGGGATGTAAATTGCTATTTCCTCTTCGGGATTAAACCCAATTTAATGTATTACGTTTTCCACTTTTACAGTCGTCGCTTCTTCTACTTTTCTATGTCGTATTTTCCAACCTCTTCTCCAGACTCCGCGACAGCCACAGCGGGAAGTGGGGAAGGTATTTTGCTTTCGGGTTAAACCTTTTACAAAACCGATTCTCGTGGAAAATTACATTTTATTGGTCGATTCTTGTGAAAAATTACATTTTATTGGTCGATTCTTGTGAAAAATTGAGTGTTATGGTCGATTCTTTAGAAAAATCACATTTTTATTGGTCGATTCTCGTGTAAAATTACAATTTTATATGTCGATTCTTGTGTTAAATTGAGTTAAACGTATTTTGATTCCTATACAAACCTAGGTTTAACGTTCCTAAAATTATACAAGGGCCCATAGATTACGAACATTCGTTTTTGGAAACTTATAAACCTTAGAAAATGGTAAGGCGTAGTTAGAACCCTGTCCAAATAAAGTGACGAACCATAATGAACCTCGTATTTAAGATCAACTGTCAGATACAAACAAAATAGAGAGTGTAAGTGAAGTTAGAACCCTCTAATGTTAGAACTGTGTTGTACATATGTATATCTGCGAAAACACAACACAGGCGATTCTAAACATTATTATGGGTTTAGAAATGAGCAAAAGAAATACTGAAGCATATTTTTAGTTTTAAGACAAACATGTTTATTTAAAAGCCATTAACCAGCGGCCGAAAATTTAAATTTTGTCTAACGATGATCTTGCGATCGCACCTTTGCAACTGTACAGGGCGTTTCCGATTAGAAAGATTAATTATTCTCCATACCAGCATTTTAACATAATAACTCAATATGGATTTTATTTCATTCAATATTTGCTTTAATAAATAAATAAATTCAAAAATGCTCAAACTCGTGATGATAAAACTATTAAAATTATGTACCTTTTGAATCGACCACCACAACACGGGCATGAGCCTAGCATGGTGGTCGAAAAATCCCCAATCTATGTAATAATAAAAAAATTTCAATGAATAAAGAAAACTTTAAAAAAATATATATATGTATTTTTTGGTCATAAGTATTTATAATTTTTCAATAATGTCTAAGCTAAATAATTTTTTTTTATATATATTAGTTTGTAAGACCGTAAATAAATAGACAAACTGAAGTACTTTCGTCACAAAACAAGAGCGCGAATTTTTTTTTTTTGATTTTATTTGAACTCAAATTAAATTTCTGAAACGTAGCTTTCCCAAATAATTTATTGATTTTCATTGTGTTTTTTTTGAAATGTATATTGAATAATAATAAAACAAATTGTTTGAAAATTTAACAAATCTGCCTACGACCTACAGTAAAACCTTATTGTACTAAAAATAAACATATTTTCTCAAAATTTAAAACATAGCTTTACTAGGTAAAAGAACAGTCTTTCGGAATCAATTTATAATTTTTTGTGAAAAAGAGTCAATACATCTAAAATTTTATTTAAAAATGACATGTTTCCGGTTTTTTCTGGTTGTTCACTGTTAATATTGGTTTGATTTAATTCATGTTTGTTTTTTGGGACTCTCAGGTACTCCCCAATTCCATAATAAAAGTTTAAAGTTTCCAGTCCTTGACCTGAAATTCGGATCTCGTCATTAAAAACTTTGTTCTGACAAAAAGATTCATTAGCGAATTTTTAATTGGGTAAAAATATTTAATTAACGAATCAACTTTAACTCTTTGTTGATATGGGAAGTTCGCCAATTAGTTGGGGTCTGAGCGAGTTGATACAATAACTGTGAAAATAAGGACTGGAGTGAAAAATTAATGCAACTTTTACCCGAAGAGGGAACTCTTGGTTTTGGCACTTGAAAAACAGAGTAAATATTATTTTATAAAATGTAACATTGGACGTTATCCACAACTTACCCGCCCTGGTATAAATAACAGATGGTTATTCCTTCAGGGTTCTCGCAAGAACTCTAGTGAATGAACGAATCTACATTTAATTTTGAACGAATCTAGGCCTCCAGTGTCCCTGCATACGTTGCTAGTAAGCAGTATACAAGTACTTACCGGGATATCAAGGTACAATAATGATATACAAGTATTTCTATGGACAAGATTAGTGATAGTCCACGGGGAGGCAAGCGCTGGGTGACTGTATCCAGCGTATCCTGCAAGCACCTGTAGGTAGAAAGACACAGTATATAAATAATAAAATATATTATTATAAGTATAATGAAGTATAAATAAAATTAAACAATTCCCATAGTAAAACAACGCGCAATGTCAACATTAGAATCGAAGTGCATCTTACATGCTTAAATAATAATGGCTTTTCGGAATTTGCCAATCATCTTATTGATAAGTCCCCGGCGATGCCCGGGTTTTACACAGAGTTTTCGAAATCAAATGTAGACAGTAACCTTCCTCTTGTTTTGAAGGTCACATTTGAGAATTTCACCAACATCGGCATAAAACTGTAGATTTCCATAGAAATCAAATCCGTACCGCCCGCTTTCCAGCCCGCTCGTCCACCACTTACAGACATTATCCTTTACATTTTAATCAATTTACACAAAACCTTGACAGATTATATACCTAAACCTTCCACATGAATTATTCTGTCTGTTGGTGAAAATGGAATGAAAATTCGTTCAGTAGTTTTTGAGTTTATCGCGAACAGACAGACAGACAGATGCGGCGGAGGACTTAAATAATTAAAGTATATTATAAATTATTAAGTAATCGGATACTTGAGTCGGGCCATGTGAAGAGTCGGAATAATAGAAGAGCATGTATGAGACGATGTATGAATGTGAACGAGGCAAAGAGTGTGTGCCAAGATCGAGTTGTGTGGCGGTCCGTCCTCTCTGCCTACCCCTGCGGGGAAACGGCGTGATGGTTAGTTAGTTAGTTAGTTTATAAATTATTTATACTATGTAGAGAAGATAAACAATTTAAAGCATTTGAAAAAAAGAAAACCGTTAAAACCAAAACCCAAATTCATGGAATAATCAGACACAACCGGAAATATATCATTTTAAAATTTTAGACTCTTTTCCACAAAAAAATATAAATTGATTTCTAAAGACTCTTCTTTTATCGAGTGAAGCTCTGTTTTAAATTTTGAGAAAATATGTTTAATTTTAGTACAACAAGGTTTTACCTAAGGTTGTTGGCATATTTTTTGAATTTTCAAACAAATTTTGAATTGTACATCAAACATTTCAAATCATATCATGCAGTAAAATAAATCGATAAATTATCTGGGAAAACCATGAATCAGAATTTTAATTTTAGTTCAAATAAAATCATTAAAAAAAAGATTCGATCACGTGTTTTGTGACGAAAATACTTCAGTTTGTCTATTTATTTACGGTCTTACAAAGTAACAGGTACCTAAGTTAGTTTTTTTTTAAACATTTTTATTTTGCTTAGATGTTATTAGAAAATTATAAATACTTTTGATCAAAATATAATAACAAAAAATAAATAATTTTAATAGTTTTGTCATCACACGTGTGATCATTTTTTAATATACGAGGAGGGACCCAAAAAAAGTAGGTATATTTCAAAGCAAATTCTTATTGAAATAAAATCGATATTTAATTATTATTTAAACATGCTTGTACGGAGAATAATTAACGTTTCTCGTCGGGACCACCCTGTACAGTTTCAAGGGCATAATAGCACGCAAGACGGCCGGCGTAGTCCAGCGGTAAGGCTCTTGACTCGCAAACGAAGGTCGCGGGATCAAATCCCGGCGTGGCAAATTAATTTTATTTGATTAATTTGTGTTATTTCACAATTTATTCATTTAAAATAATATATAGTATATTTGCGGCACATTCCAGAGTGGAAGATACTCTCAGTATCGCCCTGGTGTAAGACCACCATTCAGAGTTGTGAAACGTCGCTTGAAATGGCATTAGCCGTGTTCGGTGACGATATCTGAATAGCCAGGCACTTCTCCGCCTTCCTCCTCCCTATTTCCTTCCCCTCCCCTCTACCTTCAGCCTCACAACATACCCCGATTGGGGATGCCATAGTCTCACTGGCTTCAGACGGGAGCAGTTGGGACTCCTGTGCGGTGTTCAAGAAAAAAAAAGTGGCTACATAGGTTTCAATTCAAATCTCCAGGAATTCAATTTAAAGGTGTGCGTCTATAAATTTTTCTTTTTTAAAAAAAAGAAAGACAAACATTCCCGGGTTACGAATAACCAAACAATGTTTGAAAATCTCCTACTACCAATGATTCAATAAATGTCCATATCTAGAAGAAATAAATATTTAATTTTATCTCCAATTACATTCGCTTACCTACTTAAAATTTAATCCATAACTTTCGCTTAATAAAAGTTATTCCGTAATTTTTCATTGGTGGGGAGCCATAAATATTAAAGTTAACCCCCTAACCTCCCGAAATCACAAAGCTTCATTCTTACCCCGTCTGCGCTTAGACATGACACCGTTAAGTGCCACCCCTCATCGTGTCACCCGCTTCGGCGTCGGCGTCTGAGTCGTCTTAACCCTTTGATAGACACCAACGATCCGGATGACTTAAATATATTTTATTCTCAGATTTTTGGTAAAAAAATACTTTTTTATCAGGGAATAGGTAATTTTTTTTATTGATAACTTCTCTAGCACCGTTGTGATCTGAAACTCGATGAAACGAAAAACAGAGATACTAAAAAGACACAATGGAGCCCCCTTACCAGAGCTGGTCACTTAGAGTTACGCCAAGCATATCGATGGAGGTCCTGTTCGGAAGATTGCTTCCGTTGAAGGAGACTAGATTATTATATCGATCACTTTTAGAGGTTATCAAACATGATTGGGTCTTTGAAACATTAAATTCGACGAGGTTATTCTTACCCCAAGAAAAAAAACTCTCGAGGTAAACGTCCATTATTTGCTTCGAAGCCCTCCGAGCTATTGAGGTTTGTGTGTTCTTTGGAGGCTAGTCAAACAAAAAGCTATCATGGAATGTACTGTCGTCCGCGTAACAATGAATCTGTGCACATGACACGAGGTCGTTGATGTGCAACAGAAACAAAGTCGGGGACAGAACCGATCCCTGTGGGACACCAGCATTTATCGAATGCGAGGAAGAGGTGAAACCATCAGCAACCGCCTGAATCGACCTCTTCCTCAAAAAGTCGGTAATCCACGCACACAAGGATGCGGGAAGTCCGTAAGAATGCAGTTTGTTGACAAGCCCTCGATGCCAAACCAGGTCAAAGGCCTTGAAAATGTCCATTGCAACCGTTAGGGTCTCACCAAAAAGTTCCAGGCAACGTACTTAAACATGCGTCACATATGCGAGAAGATCACCGCACGAGCGTTTCCGCCGGAATCCGTATTGACGGTAGTTAATAATTTTGTTCTTCTCGAGGTATGTGAGCAGTTTGTCATTGATCACACGTTCCATCACTTTTGACAGAACAGATGTGATCGCTACGGGACGGTAGTTGGCTGGGTTGGAGTGGTCACCCTTCTTAAAATTATATTACAGGAGGTCCTGAGGAACATATTTTTCCAATGAGCCTATGTCATCTTTGGGGATGCTGTGCGAAGGGTCTTTTATATGGAAGGAAGGAGAGGAAGGTCCGGGTAGGTAAAAGTGTAGTGGGTAGATCAGTGTGTCCAGGAGTGACGTAAGAATCCATTCCTCCAACAACGGTGCAAGGCGATGGTTGTGAGAGTCTGACTGGAGAGGTCAAAAGGTCTCCCTCATCTGGTATCTCTCGGTCTTGCGCGCCACGCAGCTGGTGGCATAGTCGAATCCGCTACCAAAACCTGGACAAAACTCAGTCCATAATCTGAAATTAGTATTTTCAATATGTAGTAATTTTACAAATTCTCACTAGTGGAATGTACATTTTGGATTCGTTGTATCCGGGTTAAAAGCGTAATTAAAAATGAAAGATTTTTACAAATCATCATGACTAATGACAAATTATTATATAATAAGTATTTCTTTTGATAAAATGATTTATAAGCTCTCTTTCTTAAGATGTTTTCCCTTTTCCTTTGTTTGTTAAGAATTTTTTTTCATATTTCGTAATTAAATAATTTGTACCACACTAGAACTAAAATGGGATAAAATGAATTCATTTTATCAATATTTTCATAAACTTCCACAAAGAGTAGCTATATTATTTTTATTCAGATTAATTAAAAAATATTTTTTGTAACAATTTGGGAGGCGGGTATGGGCTCCGCGGGAACCATTTATTGGATAACCAACACCCCTGCCGTAGGTCATCCCAAGTGGTTTTCTACGGTTGGCGACTTAGCAGGGGTTCCCTGGTTCATAGTGTGGGGTTTGTTTAGGTATTGGCAGTGAATGCGTTTGCCCACATTTTTGCCGGAAGCCGAAAAGGCGTGGGGGAAAGACGAGTAAGGTAGAGGAAGATGAGGCGGAAGGGGATCGGGAAAGAATTGAAAAGGACACGCAGGAAGAAATAATATCTTTATTTAATCATTGCAATCAACAAATAACTCACTTTATGTGCACGGCCGTGAACTTGCTAGTTTCCAATAAAAGTATGTTTATCGGATGTGATTTATGTAGATTGTGATTTATGTGGAAGGCAAGCGTAGTCCAGCGGTAAGGCTCTTGACTCGCACACCGAAGGTCGCGGGATCGAATCCCGGCATGGCAAATAAATTTTATTTGATTAATTTGTGTTATTTCACAATTTATTCATTTAAAATAATATATGGTATATTTTACGGCCAGAGTGGAAGATACTCTCATTATCGCCCTTGTGTTAGACCACCATTCAGAATTGAAACGTTGCTTTAAACGTGTTTAGTGACCAGATCTGAATAGCCAGGTACTTTCCCATCTTCATTTTCCCTATACCTTCAGCCTCACAACATACCCCAATTGGGGATGCCATAGTCTCACTGGCTTCAGACGGGAGCAGTTGGGACTCTTGTGAGTTATTCATATAAAAAAACGAATATCTCACTTTATGTGCACGGCCGGGAATTTGCTAGTTTACAATAAAAGTATGTTTATCGGATGTGATATATGTAGATTGTGATTTATGTGGAAGGCAAGTATGTTATCTGTATCTATTTATAAATAATACAATGAGATAGAACCTTAGAATTCATAATAAATTATACAGCGCTATTGAGGTGATTTTTCACAAAAATGGCGCTCTACAAATTATCCAAGTATTATTATTACGAGCCACACTAGAAATACATATGCATAGGTACATTTTGGCCTAGGGCTTCCTTTTAACTTTCATTGCATAGTCGCTTTGATAGTCCATGCTGCTTGCAGTCGACACTCTTATCATATCCCTCTTTGTTTCTATTATCTTTGCTTTGTAATCAAAGTATAAATGTCAAATTGCCAGTTGGCAGTGTGTTAAATAAATTTGCCTCGATTGCTCGGGATTTCTCAGAAGATAATTTTTTTTTAATTTGTCGCCAACATTAAAAAATCATACCTTCGAATTTTAAAATTTAAAAATAAAAACTTATTACAGTGCTATATAGCCAATGAATTAACCTGTATTTTACTGTTTATCTCATATTTGTAGGATTTATAAAATAAATATTTAAAAAATCGTAAAATTTATAACCGCGCAAATCCTGCGTGTTGTTACTTTGAAACTGCTGTGAGGGGTACTTATTCGATTCAACATAGAATATTTTCGATTTCTGTATGTTGTCTGTGGTATACTTGATAATGAAAGGTGCATATCTATGGAAAAAGTAGTTAATTTTTACCGTAAACAGCTGATCAAAAATTCGACGTGTAAAAAATATTTAAAAAATTTATAATTAACATCGTTCTAAAATAATCTACGAAGTTCGGATTTGCAATATGTATGTATAGTATAGACATAATAGATAACGCATTTTAATAGCTTCGTTTAAAAAAAATAGCTGGCCGGGGAAATGTTTTAAATAATTACAATAAATGTTTTATGAATGGTAAGAAAACGTGGTCCAATTTTGGACGCTGTCAATCGCAGAAAATTAAAAGTGGTCCATTTTTCGACCACAGCCACTCCAGTGGTTATAATTATATCTAGTAAAAAGCTCTGATAATCGCGAACGGTCGAAATATATCCCAAGCCAAAATGTCTCTCGGCAGAAAATTTCACACTATTGTGAAAAGTGTTTATTTTTAGCGTTTGACGTGGGTGCTTTCGCAAAATAACAATGGCGCTTCTTTATGGTAACAATGGTCGCCATTGACCAAAACAAAATAATCTCATTTGCCATGGATACGAAAGAAGCAGAGCTAGCAGTCCACAATAGAGTCTTGGTACCTACCCATATGTATGGCAGTGAGGCATGGAAGTGGTAGAGGAAGAATGAAAGTAAACTGAATGCTGTTGAAATGAGATTCCTGAGGCGCATGTGTGTAAAACCATGTATGATCGTGTGAGTAATGTGGTATCCGTAAAGAATGTAAGGCTGATGTAAGCATAATGAGTAAGATTAAGAAAGGGACCCTCAGACGAGCTATTCTATATCTTTTGTGGGAACAAGATAGTTCTTGTCCGAGATCTGATGTCAGTTTTATGTGATTTTATATGGCTGTTATTTGCTTTTTCTATCACGATCGAGACGGATATCGGACGAGATCTCTTGTCAGATTTGTGTGATTTTCTAATGCTGTTAAATGAATAAATAATCATACATATTTGCATGAATTCCTGTTTAAAACGACCTAAACTAAAATACGTGACAGCTCACAGCTGAAATTCTGATATCGGCAAAATAACAGCTATATAAAATCCCACAAATCTGACAGCAGATCTCGTCCGAGAACTGTCTCGATCCCACAAACGATGATTTGGGATTTGTCTGATGGTTTGGGCATGTAGAGCGAAAAAACCAAGAGAGTAGTGTAAGAAGAATATATTCCGCAAAAGTGAATAGTAGAAAAAGTCGGGGACGACCGAGGAAGACATGGCACGATCAACAGATACTTGAGTCGGGTCAAGTCAAAAGTCAGAATGATATAAGAGTTTTTTTTTTTTTTTAAATTTCGTTTATATATTCAATAATTTTATTATTAAATTAATAAAACAGTTTATTTATTAACAAGTTCTGCTGGTAATTATTATTACGCATGATAGCTGTTTCGCCTACTGAGGGTATTATAAAACTGTGTTATCAGTTTGATAATGCCCTCAGAAGGCGAAACAGCTGTCACGCGTAATAATAATTACCAGCCGAACTTGTTTATAAATAAACTGTTTTTATTAATTTAATAATAAAATTATTGAATATATAAAAGAAATTAAAATTAAAATGGAGTTCTACAAATTAAACTTGATAACAATAAATAAGAGTATGTATGAGACGATGTATGAAGGTGAGTGAGGCAAAGAGTGTGTGCCAAGACCGAGGTGTTTGGCGGTCCGTCCTTACTATATACCCCTGCGGGAAACGGCGTGATGGTTAGTTAGGTAATTTTAGTTAGCCAGAATACATTCTTATTATTAAGCTTTTTGTTTTGTTTTCTAGGGCGTTAACTATGTAACAATTTCTGATTAGGCGTCATAATATGCTTTAGTTTTTTTTTTAATCTCAAGTTGAAATCAAGAACGAGCCGTAGAAGCGACCCGTTTTCATGTTTGTTTCCAATTTGGGAGGCGGGAATGGGTACCGCCGCCCCGGGAACCTTATTGGATAACCAACACCTCTGACATAGTTCACCCCAAGTGGTTCGCTACGTTTGGTGATTTAACAGGGGAGCCCGGGTTTATAGGGTGAGATTTTCTAGGTCTAGGAGGCGGATGACCAGGATACACTGAACCCCAGATTTCTACCCAACCCTTAAACCCTTTTCCTTCCCAGGACTCTCCTATCATTCCTTCCCCTAAAAAACCCTCCACACAGCATCCCCAAAGATGAATAATGCCCTAAGGGAAATTATTTTCCTCAGGGCCTCCTGTGTGGAGCTCATGTAAAAAAAAAAAGTGTCAAATGTCAACCGTGTAGGTACATAAATATGTTGGGCGCGCGTTTAGCGTGTTTCCCGAATATGCACAGCTGCCGAAGGAGTCAATGTCACTAATTCCTCTGATAAGAAGGCTCCAAGGAACTAGTGACATTGATTCATTAATGTTTTAAATTCTGTCTCTCTACAATAATTATTATATGTATTATAAACACTGAATAATCTTCAGTACTCAATGTATTACATACGAAATCTGACCTCCTAAAGTCTACGAAATCCATTTTAAATACATGGTGCAAAATTTGATACATCATATACAAATATTTACAAAGTGGGCGTAAAAGGTTGCATGAAATATACATATAGATAATGTAAACAATATTGTCGAGGTAATTTTATGTAAGAGGTCATCAGGTACCCGGAAAGATAACCTAAACACTTGTTACATGTTTATTAATTATATTGGGTTAAGCTATTTATAGCAGTGAAAGGCACTTGTCACTTGGCACTGGTTTACGACATAAATGTTTTAACACGGTTACGGATAAATTAATAAGGACTGTTTATAACGCATATAAATAAAATAAAAAACAAAAAAATGATGATAACCAGCACCTCCGCCGTAGTTTACCCCGCAAGTGGTTCGCTTAAGATTACTTAATGACTTAGCTGGAATGCAAGGGTTCGTGGGGTAAGGTGTGTTCAGGTCTTGGTGGCGGATGAGTCTGCCCACCAGCTGCGAGACAGGTCGGATCGGTAGAGGCCGCTTGGGGGAGACCCTTCTATTCTCCAGCCGGACTCTCCGCCCAACGCCTAGCACCGCATTGGGAAGGATGTGTTTTTACGTCATCTGGACATACTGACACCCATATTCCTCTACCCACCTCTCACTCCCCTTCCCCCCCAGAACTACCTCTCCTTCCTTTAATAGAACCTCCCGACGGAAATTATTTACCTCTGGACACCCTGTGTGGAGTAAATGTAATATATTTCTTACTTTTTGTTAAAATTATTTCTGATATTAACTGCAGAACTATAAATATTAGAATTATATTATAAGTTGAATGCTGCATAACATATAAAAGCATGAAATCGAATTAGTATTATAATAAGCAGACAATCTGATTATGGACCCCACTAGAAGCTCACGAGCTCTGGCGTTATTCAATTTACAATAGCCTTCTTTAAAAAATGTACCTAACTCTGTAAATTTCAAAGTTTCATCTGAAATCATTAAAAACTGAAACGTTTTATGGTCCAGATTATTATAAATAAGTAACACATATCCCTACTAGATATTTGCTAAAACTTTTGATTAAAAAAATAGTATTCATTTAATATTAGCGAAACTCAATCGAAAATCTGGAAACAGAAAAATGAGAAAAAGATATTGGCACCGTTCCAGAGGTGCCAATATCTTTTTCTGATTTTCGATTGAGTTTCGCTAATATTGTTTTCAATTAATTAATAAAAATTTACATATTCGTTTTAGTTTAGTAAAGATTAAGTTCGAGTCTGTAATTAGAGGTAGTCTAAGGATTAATTTTATAATAGTTTTCTGTGCCTTAATGATTGGGTCTAGTGCAGATGCAGTGCCACCTCCCAATGCTATGATACCGTACTCAATAATAGATTGAAGAACTGCAAAATAAATCATAAGTTTGAGAAAGTTTCAAAAATTAAGGTTTTGTATGAAAAAGGCTTAATTAAGGCTGTTCCTCTTAATAATAATTCATTTATATTTGAGGTTTAAATAATGGTGAAAGTAATGAAACCGAGTTCTTTAAATGGGGCTGAAAATATTTTCCTTCTAAACAACATCTGCGGCGAATGAAAATAAAGCAGGCGAGGTTATTTTATTTTGATGTTCCGAGTTCATTAAAAAACACTTTGTGTATCTTTTTATGAACCACCCTCAAATTTTGGAAAGTCACCATGAAGTTAATTATTATTTAAATTCTGTAACATTTTTATTACGTCCATGGCTCATGTGTTACTTAAAATACGGTAGGCTAGGCTCTAAATAAAAATTTGAAATTATATTTTGAAATTAAAGAATCAATTAATATTAAAATTTGGGAGGCGGGAAGGGGTACCGCCGACCCAAGAACCATTTATTGGATAACCAACATCTCTGCCATAGGCCATCTAAGTGCTTTGCCTCTTTTGGGGACTTAGCAGGAGTGCCCGGGTTCATGGAGTGAGGTTTCTCTAGGTTTGAATTGCTTTTTTAATATTCAGTAGAAATAGTTATCTTTTTATACATTACCTCTATACAGGAGGCCCTGAGGAAAATAGTTTTCCCCAATGCCTATGTTATCTTTGGGGATGCTGTGTGGTGGGTCTTTTTGGGAAAGGAAGAAGAGGAAGTTCTGGGAAGGAAAGTGGTGTGAGGGATTGGTACGAATCTGGAGGTCAGTGTGTCCAGGAGTGACGGACGTATGATTCTATCGTTTCAACTGCGGTGCAAGGCTTTGGATCGAGGGATTCTGGCTGGAGAGGTCAAAAACCCTCTCAACCAGTCTCTCTCGATCCGGGCCGCCAAGCAGCACGTGGGCAGACTTCGTCACCCCCATGAACTCGGGCACCGCTGTTAATTCACCAAACGTGTTGGTTATCCGATAAAGGGGCCTAAAGTAAATTATTTTCCTCAGGGCCTCCTGCTTGAAGCTAACGTAAAAAAAACGGTAACCTACGACCTTGGGGTGACCTACGACCTAGAAGTGACCTAAGACTTTGGGATATCCCACGACATTGGGGTGACTTACGACCTTGGGGTGACCTATGACCTTGGGGTGACCTACGACCTTGGGGTGACCTACGACCTTGGGTTAGTATGTACGTCTCACTTTAGTTTTGCAGTATGTACGCCTCACCCGATCACCGTTCGCATCGATTACCGTTCGCATCACACTTTTCATAACGCATTCAACAGCTTACCTCTCAAGTCGAGTAAAAAAGGTTTACTTCAAAAAGTTGGGTTAGGTTAGGTGTAAGAAAAACACACAACAAATTTTGATTCCAAGGAATTAAGAAAGCCCTCCAACTATCAGTTTTATCTCCAGTCATAAACGATGTGACTTTACTGGAGTATGGCCTTTAATGCATTATACATTCGTTTAACGTTGAACAAGCGGCACGAACTTCACCTCTAACTGAACATGAATATATTAATATTACATCCAATGAGTTCTGTGATATTCACTTCGCTTTGTCATGAATATTGTACGAGACAGAAGGAGTCAAATATCTACCTAAACGTAAGAAAAAAAATCTAAATATAAATGATTTCATAATTGAAAACCGTAAGTTGAATTCTGATAATTATTTATTAACAAGCTGAAGTACCTAATAGTGGGCTTTTGACATTTCGATGGATTTACACGGAATTTTTCGAAAACAGACTAAGTGAGCTTTTCCTTTTTCTAAGTAACTAAACGTAGTTACCACTTGGGGAGACCTATGGCAGAGGTGTTATCCAATAAATGGTTCTCGGGGTGGCGGTACCCATACCAGCATCCTCATTTGACGACCTCCGTAGTCCAGTGGCTAAGACTCTTGACTCACAATCCGGAGGTCGCGGGTTCGAACCCGGCGTGCGCAAATAAATTTTATTTGATTAATTTGTGTTATTTCACAATAAATTCATTAAAAATAATATATAGTATATTTGCGGCACGTTCCAGAGTGGAAGATACTATCAGTATCGCCTTGGTGTAAGACCACCATTCAGAATTGAAACGTTGCTTAGAAATGGCTTTAGCCGTGTTTGGTGACCAGATCTGAATAGCCAGGTACTTCCCAACCTTCCTCTTTCCTACCTCCTTCCCCTCCCCACTACCTTCGGCCTCACAACATACCCCAATTGGGGATGCCATAGTCTCACTGGCTCCAGACGGGAGCAGTTGAGATTTTTGTGCGGTATTCTCTGTAAAAAAAAAAAAAACCCAAATTGAAAACTACTACCTACACTTTACTTGTAATTTAATTTATTATTACATATCACATCTTATAGTCTCACTAAGAATGTTGAGCTGAATGGTGTGGTCACCTATAATTGGAATCGTTGCTATAACCATATTGAAAATGTAAATTAACGAAATAATTATAATATGATGTATTCTGTTGGCAAGCCAATAAAAAACATATAATAAATAAAGTATATTAAAATGAGTATCTATAAAGCACACTGTGTTTAGTTTTCAGTCCCATCAAGGACTACAAGCGAAGACGAATAGGTAGCTATTCATCTCACGAGGTGATTAAAGTGATTCATTTTGATAATGCGATCAATTTGCAATGTCTACGGGGACATTTGGGACATACCCCTAAATTACATAAATGATTTCATCCTAGACTCGTTTGCGGGGTTGAAGTGGTAGGGGTGAATTCAGGCCCGAATCTACAGATTCAATAAATGACGCCCACCCGCTCTCTATATACCCTTTCTTAAATTACAGTATTTGTATGATGCCGAAATGACCTTTCTACATGTGCAACATATTATTTTCATTTATTACTGGCTTCCGGGCGCACACAGAGTTTTCGAAATCATCATGCAAAATTTCATCAACCTCGGAATAAAACTATATATTTGCTTACAAATCAAATCCGCATCGCCCGCTTGCCAGCCCGCTCGTCCACCACATACAGACATTCGCCTTTATATTTCAACCAATTTATATAAAACATTGACAAATTATTTATCTTAACCTTCCTAATGAATTTATTGGTGAAAACCGCATGAAAATCCGTTCAGTAGTTTTTGAGTTTATCGCGAACAGGCAGACAGACGCGGCAGAGGACTTTAATTTATTTTATTTTAGTAATTTGTACATTTAAGGTTACAAATTTCTAATTAATTATAATATTTCATATTGCAGCTAATTAATTATAATATTTCAAATTCACTTTATTTTTTCTTGTTTTATGTAGCTCCTACAATACATTTTGAACTTTTCAATTGGTGAGGACGTTAGAGTTTCTGGTAGTGGTGTGTACAACTTAATTATAACTTAATTCCTTTGTACAGCAAACTGTTTTGCGTATTCGTTTTGTCTTTTTTGTTTAATCTTATTTCCTTGCACGTCCTTGTGTAATGTCTGTGAATGTCCTTATTATGTACGATTTTATTTGAGAAGTATTTTGGTAAAATGCTATTTAATATTTTGTGAATAAATATCAACGTGTTCAAGGTTATACTATGTAGAGATGTAACCTTTGATTAATCTTACAAGTAGAGTGTACAGACGGGGGAACTATGTCGCCACCAGGTTGGGAAGCGTTGTTAGGCGTTTTAAGGTAGGGGATGTAGGAAGGATTTTATTAATGCGGGCCTTGAGGAAGACCTATAGACCTCTCCAACAGGGCTCTCGGAACATCGCCTTGCCCACATTGGGGGATTGATTATACGTCCGTCACTCCTGGACACACTGACCCCAGTTTTCCTTCCCACGATTTCCCCTCCTTCCTTTCTCTAAAAAGATCCTCCTCACAGCATCCTCAAAGATGACATAGGCCCTGAGGGGAATTATTTTCTTCGGTACCTCTTGTGTGGAGCTGATGTAAAAAAAACGAGTCGACGTACCGTTTTCAACTGTGAAAGCTTGCCTCGTCGTAATGGAAAATGTATTTAAAAATATTTTAATAAAAGGGCGAGACTCGTAGATGTTTTAACGATAACTATATGGGAAAAGGATTATAATCTTTACGTTTTATTGGCTGTGCCAAGTCCTCTCTTAGAGATTTTTTTTGGTAACTGGTTGATTGACATTTCATTTGATTTTTATGTTTGTTCAAAACTCGTTTTGTTTATGCTATTAGTTGTTAGATGTAACTGACAAATGTAAATAACGGTTTCAAAAAGTATATTATATTTACAAACTAATTTTGGAAAATGAACCAGCGCCCTTTTTAATTTTCCGCTCTAGTTCCACGTTCCACCGGTGCTAGAGTAAGTCCGGCCCTGGAAGCCTTTCTACTTAATTCCTCAATGGATTCTAATTTGAAATTGGAATATATGATTTCAAATTCAGAACGTACGGAGATTACCATTCCCCCCCCCCCCCTATTACGATTCATACGATCTTAGTAGGTACCCAATACCCACCCTTACTTCAGGAATAATATAATAGGTATATTTTAATATTATACACTGAATAGTCAAACCAACAGAAATGTGGTTTAGATGGTCTCAATTCTGGTCATATTTCCCTAAGGAAGGGGTACCGCCGCCTCAACCATTTATTGGATAACCAACACCTCTGTCGTAGGTTACCCCAAGTGATTCGCTACGTTTGGTAACCTAGCAGGGGTGCCCGGGTTTAGAGGGTGAGATTTGTCCATTTCTTGACGGCGGTTGAATTGATTACCTTAGGTTAGGTTATGGGCTATTTTTCAATTGATTCCTCATAAATTTTAATGAATTTTCGAAGGGGTGTTGAAATTTCATGATTTTGAGTTGTCATGGAATCAATATTATAATATATATTATGGGTGATCGATTTTTCCAAAACAACTATGAAGTTAAACATTTTATGCGCATATAAAGTAGGCACTGAACGTAAATGCTGGTCTTTCGGTGATGATAAAATGAAAAGTAAAGTCGGTTGGAGACAAAATCCGGGCTTTACAATCTTTCCAAAGTGATTCATTGAATTATCATTGTCTACAATTTTAGAGAAGTTATACACAAATATAATTTTAGATTTGGCATGAATTTTAAATCCATTTTAACAACTTTCGTTTGAATTGAAAGCATTCATTTTATTAACCCTCTAGGATAGCATATTTTAAAATACATAGATTTCAGTATATATATATCTAGAGCGATTCCATGACAGTTGATCCCACGACAGTTGGTCTCCGGAATGCTTATCTAAAATATGCAGTCGGTTTAGGTAAAATGTAGTATGCCTATTTACACAAAATATAACTAAGTGTCCTAGAAAGATTGTGCAGAGTGGATGTACCACCGAATAACAAAAGTATAAAATTACAAAACATATTTTCATTCAAATGTATCAAGGATTAAATTTGTCTGTATATTGTGTAGCAGTGACGGTCCGTGATTTTCACAGAGCTAGAGCTAGAGGGGATGCAGCACAGCTTCTTTAGGTACCAAACTGGAAGTCAGCCGCTGAGGACAGGAGGAGTTGGAGGCGAATGTTGCAGGAGGCCTAAGCTCTATATGGGCTGTAGCGCCATCGGGGAAGAAGAAGAGCGCTAAGATTGAAAAATATACGATATTTATTGTTATTAAGTTTATTTTGTAGAACTCCATTTTAATTTTTATTTATTTTATAAATTCAATAATATTATTATTTTATGTATAAAAACAGTTTATTATAATAATATTATTGAATTTATAAAATAAAAAAAATAAAAAAAAAAAAAAAAAATATATACGATATTACTTAACTGTTTTTATTGTAGCTGAAAATGAATTTTATTTTTTTTCATTCCAACTTTTTGTGTGAAGATCTTTCAGTATGTCGATGCGGTGAATCCCTTGACTGAAAGAATCCTGAAGATTTTCATACAAAACGTTGAAATTTTGAAAAAAAAAACTTTTTCACCTACAACAATGTCAATAATAACGTCTTATTTTTCAATCTTAGCGCTCTAGCTTACTGAAAACTTACGGACCTTCACACTGCAATGTAGGTATGCCAGGGTATAAGCACAAAATTCGACACTTCGAATTAAATCGGGGAAAATTATTTGACGAATTTGTTTGTCATATGGTTCTACTCAAAATAGATTCAAAAACGCGTCGGTCTTTTGAATCTCTTGTTAAAAAAGATGAAATACCGGATACTGAAAAATTAATAGGTTTTTTAGCAACACAACATCGAATAAATATGCTTTCAGATATAAAAGTCAAAAGGATTTCTAAGAGGGTATTATTTTCAAACACGAGCGCGAACGATCCTAATGTTCATAAAATTACTTGTATTAAGTGTAAGCACTCACATCACCTGACAAAATGTCAAGATTTTCTATCACTAAATGTAGACAGTAGGAGAGACTTCGTAAAAAAGGAAAAGTTATGTTTCAATTGTTTGAATCCACATTTCATTAAAAATTGTAGGTCAAAATTTCGTTGTAGAACATGCAACAAAACGCACATATAGTTTATTACATACTGACGAAAGGTCTCTTTCGCCGAACAGTCACAGTACTGGAACGGACGACCTGTACAGTGTAACATAGCTTACGGGCTATCAAAACGTTCGATATTACCTACCGCGCTGGCAGAATTCCTGGACTGTTCTGGACGTAAACTCAGAGCGCAGATTTTAATTGATACTGGAAGTGAGATTTCGTTTATATCTGAAAACCTATATAACATTTTATTATTATTATTATCATTCACAGAAATGGTCCGGGAAAGTTCGCGGTGTAAACAATGCTGTTGTCAACAACATACAAGGTTTAGTTACCTGTAAAATATACTCTATTTAAAATCACTGCTTTGTGAAAGGGCAAGCGATAATAATATCAAATATTACTTCTAAAATTACGCCCGTAGATTTACAAGAATCATTTGAAGATTTCAAACATTTAAATTTGGCTGACCCAGATTTCCAAAAGCCAGGAGACATTGATTTTCTAGTGGGATCAGATTTGATTGCTAACATATGGAGACAAGGATATGTTTCAAGCCTTAAATGTAATTTGCTAGCAGTGAATACGATATTCGGGTATGTTATCATGGGTTCATGTCTACAATGTTACAATTCAGCACAACCCGTTGTGACGTCAGCGTTAACTGCAGTTGAAAATAGTGACTTAAATTACGCGGTAAGGCGTTTTTGGGAAATTGAAGAGGTTTTTAACGAAATAATTCAGAATAAGGACGAGAATGAATGCGAAACCATATTTCAGTCAACAGTCAGCCGGGAAGGGTGCGGCAGGTATATCGTTGCACTACCTTTCAAGAGCAGAGATCATGTGGATATCGGAAGCACATATGATATCGCCCTTAAGAGATTTTATAATCTTGAAAAACGTTTATCATTAAATCCAACATTGGCGGAACATTACTGTAAATGTATGGAGGATTTATTGGAGCAAGGCTTCATGACAAGAGTTTTCTCATCGACTGAGATACCGAATACTTATTACATTCCACATCATGCGGTCGTTTAAAAAATAGGGCATAATATTAAAATTCGGGTGGTCTTTGACGCCTCATGTAAATCTGATAAACAAATCTCATTAAACGATTGTTTATATTCGGGTCCAAAATTACAAAATGAAATAAGTCACATACTTTTAAAATTCCGTATATACCCGATAGTACTCACTACGGATATACAAAAAATGTTTCTACAAATTCGATTGAGAGAAGAAGATACAAATTTTCAAAGGATTCTTTGGCGTTCTTCACCTTTACAGCCGGTAGGGCAATATACACTTGGTACTGTCACATTTGGAGTGACTTCTTCGCCCTATTTGGCCATAAGAACTTTACATCAACTAGTGAAGGACGAAGGTACTCGATTTCC
The DNA here is from genome assembly GCA_917563855.2 of Limnephilus lunatus. Taxonomy (NCBI): domain Eukaryota; kingdom Metazoa; phylum Arthropoda; class Insecta; order Trichoptera; family Limnephilidae; genus Limnephilus; species Limnephilus lunatus. The sequence continues at coordinate 2,185,177 of OU830596.1, read as the reverse complement.
AAAGGCTTCTAAGGCACTGCTGTCGGACACATACGTGGACGACATCGTAACCGGTGAATGGGAACCGGTAGGCGCCGCTCAGCTTCAGACGGAGCTGAACGAACTCCTTACAAAAGGAGGCTTTCAATTGAGAAAATGGATGAGCAATTCGCAGTCAGTTTTAAATAACATTCCAATTGAGCATCGGAGTCATACGAGTGGTAAAGTTGCCTTTGATGATAGCACATCTTTCTCGTTGAAAATTTTAGGTTTAATTTGGGATCCTGATAAAGATACATTTTCGTACTCGGTAGAAGAAAAAGAAAAGGTTTTTACAAAACGTGCAAAACTGAGCTGTGTTGCGCGTATTTTCGATCCCATCGGATTAATAACACCTGTTGTTTTTAAGGTAAAATGCCTTATACAGGAACTATGGAAAACCAAGTTAGGTTGGGATGATTCCCTCCCGGAAAACCTTGTTAATTTATGGGAAAATTTCTTAGATGAATTACCTAAGTTATGTTATTTACAAATACCTAGGCACTGCAGAACAATTAAAGGGTTAAACTGTACTTTAGTAGGATTTTCAGATGCGAGCGAATTGGGTTATGCAGCTTGCATATATTTGGTTACGAATGAAGCACAGCCTCAAGTCACATTACTTACGAGTAAATCTAAAGTTGCTCCACTGAAAACATTATCGATACCACGTCTCGAGCTTATGGGAGCTTACCTACTGTCAAAGTTGGTAAAAATGACGAAGTCATCGATAGAAACTCTCGTGAAAATTACAGATATAATATTGTTTTCCGATTCCACCATAGTTTTATCATGGATTAAGACACCACCTCATACTTTGAAAACTTTTGTCGCGAACCGCGTTATCAAAATTATTGATGAAATCGATGACGCAAAGTGGTACCACGTTGCGTCAAAAGAAAATCCAGCCGATCTTGCTTCTCGCGGTTTATGTCCATCGCAAATAATAGATAACCAATTGTGGTTTCTAGGGCCTCATTGGTTGGCTCAGCCAAGTCAGAAGTGGCCGTTGACTTTACCGGAAGAATTACAGGCTGAAGAGCTACCGGAAGTAAAGTCCCACGTCTCAACAGTTCACAGGCCCCTCGACTATTATGAGAGCCTACAATTTTTCCGATTTTCTTCTTGGAACCGTCTTCGGAATGTGGTCGCTTGGTCGCTTAGGTTTATTTACAATACGCAGCAACGGACCAAGGATGCTCGTAGATCTGGATTTCTGACCGACGCAGAAATAAATCGGACGGTCACCCTAATAGTAAAATGCGATCAGCAGTTTCATTTTCCCGAGGAATTCAGAATGCTGAAAAATGAGGGGGTCAACTCAGTGGCATTTCAAAAATTAAATGTGTTTATCGACCACGAAAACTTACTTCGCGTTGGCGGGCGGCTCCGCAACTCTCATTTAAAATATAATGCTAAGTTCCCAATAATCTTGGCAAAAAACAGTAAGATTGCAGAACTGTTAATATCTTATTATCATAAGGCCTATCTACACGCTGGTTCACGAACACTGCAATTCCTGATTCAACAAAATTATTGGATTGTATCGGCACGTAATAAAATCAAGAAAATGGTGTCCAAATGTGTGAGATGCGCGAGATTGCGATCTTCACCGTCAAATCCCCTCATGGCCAGTCTGCCAGAGGCGCGTGTTACGCCCAAACGCGTATTCAGTCGTGTAGGAGTGGATTTGGCCGGCCCATTCGTCCTAAAGGAATGGAAACGTAGAGGTGCTAAGACATACTTTGCGATTTTTGTTTGCATGGCAACGAAGGCGATGCATCTCGAGGTCCTCTCGGATCTCTCGTCTGAAGCCTTTATCGCTACCTTAGAAAGATTCGTCTCAAGGCGGGGTATTTGCCAAGCTATTTATTCGGACTGTGGCACGAATTTCGTTGGGGCTAAACGACATTTAATAGGTACACAAAAATTCTTGAATAATTGTCCTAATGATGAAGATGTAATGGATACATGTTCGGAAAAGGGAATCGCATGGAATTTCAATCCGCCTTCCAGCCCCCACTTTGGTGGACTATGGGAAGGGAATATACGGGTTGTAAAAAATCACTTGAAACGAGTCATAGGTGATAACTCACTAACATATGAGGAATTTACTACGGTATTACACAAAAAAGAAGCTATACTAAATTCACGACCTCTTTGTCCTCTAACATCAGACCCTGAAGACATTCAGGCCCTAACTCCAGGTCACTTTTTAATTGGAGAACCCTTAATTTCGATTCCCGAATACAACTATTCGCAGGTTAAAATCAATCGTCTCAATCGCTGGGAACATTTACAGAAAATGACCCAACACTTTTGGCAGCGCTGGAATACTGAATATTTACAAGCGCTTCAAAATCGCGTCAAATGGTATAAGGCTACCCGTAATCTCCAAGTAAATGACCTCGTGGTCATCAAAGATGCTAGGAGTCCTCCATTAAAATGGCCGCTCGGCAGGATAATGGAGGTGAAACCGGGCTCTGACGGGGTCGTAAGAGTAGCCTCAGTTAAAACCAGCGACGGTTTATATCTACGGCCTGTGGCAAAGCTTTGCCTTTTACCTGTAGAATAGAGAGTAACGTTTTTTTTTCTTTTCTTTTCATATGAATCTTGGTATAGGTTCATATTTTTTTTGTTTGTCTTTATGCCTTCAATGGTTTCGTATCGATTGCGATTCAGGTTTATTAGTTATTATTATTTATTTTTTCCTGTACGTTTTGCACGTTTAGTCTTAAGTTTCACGTGCACCTAGTTTGTAAGGAATAGATTAAATTTTAGGGGTAGGTTTCTTTTCATATATTTTGTATTCTTTCGGAATCGACCAGTTTCGATAGGTTTTGGAAAAATGTTATTTTTGGCGAGCGGTATATGTTCGGGCATACTTGTACCTACACCCAAGTACCTATTCCTCCTGTCCGTCGTACCTACTTATCCTTACCTATCCATCTTTCCATTGTCACCGGTTCAGGATTGATTTCTAACCGCGAACTCAGTGCAATTTCAACAACGGCGCGGTAGGGCAGACAAGTACTTTGTCTCGTCGCCTGCAATCGAAACCCGGATCCGCGCAAGTTAACTATTTCAACCGTGGAGTTATTTTCATTGGTGCATGAGTGTGGGAATCCAGGACATCGCCAGCAAGGTAGGATCATCTTGTATTCGGTTGACATCCTTTTGTTCCTGTCCATCCTTTTCGTTCCATCGGGGAAAAATTGGTAGAGATTATAGACTCCGCGGAAGAGATAGCATCTTCCAATAGCTATCGAAACAGTAAATAAATTAGTTGTCTATTGTAACTTAATATTTAAGGTATTTTTAAGTCGATTTTGGGTGTAAGACCACCATTAAGAATTGAAATGTTTGTTTGAAATGGCTTTAGCCGTGTTTGGTGACCAGATCTGAATAGCCAGGTACTTCCCCATCTCCTTCCCCTCCCCTCTACCTTCAGCCTCACAACATACCCCAATTGGGGATGCCGTAGTCTCACTGGCTCCAGACGGAAACAGTTGGGACTCTTGTGCGGTATTCATATAAAAAATAAAAAAGGTATATAAAGCAGAACAAATTATACGTTTATATTAATTACAATTTTGGAGGTCTACTGAATGGGTACAACTTTTAGGTCCATCATCTGTAGCGAATAAAAATTGATGGTTTCTAATTGCCGTCAACTTTGTGCACTATTTTTTTAATTGTATTTTAACAGTCGGTAAATTTTTTATTTATTTAAGCAAGTTTTTAAGATATATTTATGGCATGCGTTGCTATTTAATAAAGAAAAAGCATTTAATAAAGAAATTGTTTCTCCCTGCCTGTCCTTTCCCATTTCACCCGTTCCCCTTCCGCCTCCCCTTCCTCTCCCGCGTCCCCTTCCCCTCTCGAGTTCCCACTCCACCTCCTCCACCTTCTTTCTCCACACTTCACTCCCTCCCATCCCCCATCCCCCGTCCCGCAAACCCCCACACGAGTTCCCCTCTATAAAATTTCATTATGCCAGAGCTCACCAGTACTTTTATAGAAATCTAGTGCTGACAATTGCAAACACAAAAAAAAAGAATTAATTTTTTTTTTTTTTTTTTTTTTTTTTTTTTTTTTTTTTTTCATAGGAAGCAATTACTTTGTGGTTAGACATTATATTATAAAAATAAAACACAAACACTTTGTATTTAACCACGAATTTATTATTGCATATATCGACCGGTTTCACTTCGACCAAGCTTCTTCAGGATATAAATAATAACTAAATGCTAAGACAGAGTTATGGCTAATATATAAGAGTGACAGAGGGAGAAAGAACAAAATTAGAGGGAGACAAAGTATTTGACATAGGTAAAGTGGATAATCAAGCAGTGGAAGGGAGACAACAATACAATAATCAATTACTGGGAGGGAAACATCAATACACATCATAATCACAAGTAAATGAACAAACAACAGTTAACTGTAATCTATGAGATATTAAAAAGTTTGTTGTATTTTACATTAACTAAAGGACAATATTTCGATATATGATAATATTAATAATGAATCACGCTACAACACATAAATAATATCATGGGTTAGGATGGATTGCTGGAAATAAGTTAAAAATAACTTAACCCATGATATTATTTATGTGTTGTAGCGTGATTCATTATTAATATTATCATATATCGAAATATTGTCCTTTAGTTAATGTAAAATACAACAAACTTTTTAATATCTCATAGATTACAGTTAACTGTTGTTTGTTCATTTACTTGTGATTATGATGTGTATTGATGTTTCCCTCCCAGTAATTGATTATTGTATTGTTGTCTCCCTCCCACTGCTTGATTATCCACTTTACCTATGTCAAATACTTTGTCTCCCTCTAATTTTGTTCTTTCTCCCTCTGTCACTCTTATATATTAGCCATAACTCTGTCTTAACATTTAGTTATTATTTATATCCTGAAGAAGCTTGGTCGAAGTGAAACCGGTCGATATATGCAATAATAAATTCGTGGTTAAATACAAAGTGTTTGTGTTTTATTTTTATAAAAAAGAATTATCCAATTTGGTGCAGTCGTTCGGAAGTTGTGCGCGTACATACATTTCGGCGATTAATTTTTATTTACATAGATTGTAGAATATAGATAGATGTTTAATTTTTATGTACTTCTTTTTAAATTTAAAACAATCTTACATTTTTGTATAAGTACGGTGTCTGATTTTATGTACATAATGATAAGTTTACAAATATTGGAAAAAGATAAACCAAAAAAAAAAATCAAATAATTGTTATCTGTTATATAATTAGGTTAAATTGTTTTCAAGCATTAAATAATTAGTTTTCCCGCCGCCATTTTTAATTCAGGTATGAAAGGTGAGGCTTACCATCAAATTAACATTTTCGATTAATCTTTACTACGATTCGGTTTACATTGTGAAACCAATAAATATACTTTGGATGAACTGAAGCTTTTCCTAGAGTTTCACTTGAGTACTTGGAATTGGAATAAATTAGTTGATTACTTCAAAAATATATAAGCGTGTATACTTTAATCGGGGCATGTTAAGAATAATAGAAGAGTTTGCATGAGACGGTGTATGAATTTGAACGAGGCAAAGAGTGTGTCAAGACCAAGACCGAGTTGTTTGGCGGTCCGTCTTCTTTGCCTACCCCTGCGGGTAATGGCGTGTTACGATACGCCCCTGAAGCGAGTAGATTCCAGAACGGCAACGAGAACGCAGCAGTCCACACAACAACTCCCCTCTTCCCCCCCTGTTTCCTGCTTCCCGCTTCCCTCCCCCGTGCCCGGCCACTGGCCATTCCGCTGCCACTCGCGAGACGAGATTCGAGCGCCTTTGCGAACGGACCTACGCGGCCTGTGGCCGAGCGGACCAAATTCAATGTAGCCGCGATGTATTATTGAAATACCTACGAGTAGAGCCGGCCTCCGCCGCGCCGTATAGTTCGGTCTATTCAGACTACGAAAGTGCCTGATTGAACTTCCACGTGAGGCGAGGATCCTGCAAATCCACATGTAAGCTGTATCTTTCATTTCCTCTTTTGAATGTGTCCGTAATCAGTGAAATGTAGGGCCCCGCGAAAATCACCACTCGGAGAGTTTCGTTTTGAGAGAGAGACAATGAGGGATTAAACACTTTAGCTAGGCTTGTGTAATTTGCATTTCTTGTATTGAATTGTACTGTAGAAACCTATGTACTGTGTTTGAGTTTACAATACATGTCCTAAAGATTTAACTTTGTTATTATTCTGCTGCGGCAGGAGGATTATTGACCAGAGTGTATCCCGTTGGACGCCGGAAGGTAGAGAGAAATTCCATAGCTTTGAGCGACTCACCCCTTGAATAGAGAGTACCATTGTTCCCGCTGAGAGCTAGCCATGGGACATGTTTGGGGGCCCCAGAGCTGGTGTTGGTTTGGTAGCCAACATCGGGGACTCTAACATCTGGCGCTAGAACGTGGGGCTGGAATTTTTTTTTCTATCCCGGTCGCTTTGCGGGACATTACTTGTCGAAATCCTCCCCGCATGGCAACTGTTTTGTAAACATTAATTATGCCTTGATATTCTACACCCAGTGTACAGTGAATCCTGTGAAAAAACCACAGAAACCTATATGTAAATTAGATCCATAACACAGATCTGATTGAAATTATGAATTGCATCGCAAGTTGAAACGACGGCCATTTTGGGTACCCGAAACGCCAACCTTTGACCGCGAATCTGACTGCGCACGCGTCACAAAGCAACGGGCGCGTAGCAACAGTTATTCGCGCCAATCTCAACGGCCGATGTTTCACGCGATAAATAGCCACCTATTCTCTGGTTTGCGCGCGCAATTGCTTTAACTCGCGCCAATATCCCAACGGAAAAAACCCGTCAGAACAAACAATTGACTGTTGCTAGGCAGCGTTAATATTCAAACCGCCTTTTTATGACTGAACCGGATAGCAACGGAAATTATTATAAATCTGATTCTGGAACCCCAGTTATTTTGCGAATTCCTTAATGAAAAATTTCGGACTTACATATTTTTGTTGTTTCTGCACAATATACCAATTGGCCCACTTGTGTCTGTCAAATTAGTACAACTAATATTTCTCCAAATGGACAAAATAATGACTTTCTTTCCCCATTCTACATTATAGGTACTGCTTTTTTTTCAGCATAAGTGAAAGTGAATTGTGTTTTTTCCCTTACATAAGTGAAAAGTGGAATAATAATAAAGCCAATGATTGGTTCCATGAATAAATAAAATAATTTTAATGTGGTTGACTTAATAAATCCCATATTCAGTTATTTTCATCCGGAAGTTCGTCCTTTATTTGCCAGAAAAGTGCCTTTTGTGAACTTTAGTGCCTTTCTCAGTGCAAAGTGATTTGTGAAAAATAAAAAAACCTTTTTTCTAAAAGTCAGTCCTGGCAAAATTTTTCAAAAATAAATAAATACTTGTGAATTTCACAGTTTTCTCAAAAGTGGTCAGTGAAATACAAAAACCTTTACCACTAAGGTCTTTCCACGCAAAATTTTTTCTCGTCTGCCTCCCTTTGACAAGAATTCTGGTGTCATGTATACCAAATTGTAATATGGAATCTCTGTAACCATATTTTGGAAGTGCTAACAAGTGATTAGCAAGTGAAAAGTGCCTCACAAATTTAATTTTGCGCTTTCTAAAGGAAACCCCTGGCCAATTTTTTTTCTCACCACCCAGGAAACTCACAATGGAGGACAATCAAGCTATTACACCATCCAACTTGGGTACCATTCCCAATGTGCATAGTTTATCCAAAGCCCACTTACAAGCTGCTTTAAGGGATAGAGGACTCTCGCCATCAAGCAAATCTAAATCTACATTGAAGGCATATGCACTTTTATTCAACAAAAAATACATTAGGAGAATAAACCTCGCTCCCTCCAACGAAAACAATTCACGTTCGGCTACGCAAGTTTTGGATAATCTTGACAAAGGACCTATGCCGCATGTAATGATAAAACAGGACGTCGCACCCATCTTGACACAAGATAAAACTTACGATTTATCCTCTTGGAAAGTCAAATATAATGGCGTCTCCGATGTGCTGGATTTCATTGACCGTATTGAAGAAACGGCTACAATCAAAAATATCCCATTCGAGATTCTACGGAGAAACTTTATAGAACTCATCTCCCCAGAATTAATACCGTGGCACCGCATCCAAAAGACTAAATGCAAAGATTGGAGTAAACTCAGATCTGCCCTAATCTCTAGCTTTGGAAAAAAGGAGGCCCAGCACCGGATCAAACTATCTTTACTATCTATTAAACAACTAGTAGATGAACCGGTGGCAAAATTCATAGAAAGGGCTGAGTCCATCAACATCAAACTTTCACATCCTGTTCCGGAAGCTGAACTATTACCAGTCATAACTGATGGCCTTTTAAGCAAATACGAGAACATCATCACCTCACAGAAAATTGCATCCCTGGCCCAGTTAAACGAAGTCTGTCTCCTCCTGGAATCGTACCAGAATAGGAAGAACATAAAGAATGTGTCAAATAATGTGGTTGTGCCAAGCCGTTCGTCTGGTTTAAAACCAGAATTCGACAACAAAAAAGTGTGCTCCTTTTGCAAAAAAGTAGGCCACCTGGCCGCTACTTGTTTCAAGCAAGCAAGACTCCTAGAATCCAAGGAACCCCGAACCTCCAAGAGACACCACTCTAGGGACCGCTCTCCTCCACGCGACGAACTGCGCAACATTTTCAAGAAATCAAGGCACAATGCAGAAAGGTTACAAAACCCAAGCGATGTCAGACCTCAGGTGGATTTCTCCAAGCCCCCACCAAATTTCTACATGAAGAGGCCAAAAAACTAAATAATAACCTCTCAGGCACCCATTCTGAACCAAGGTCTAAAGAATGGACTGATTGGTTATCACACATTAAGTATTTTAACCAGGCCTTAAATGTTTCCTCGGTTTGTTGCAAACAAGCTAAAGATGGGAGACCCTATGCCCTTTTCTCTGTTAACAATGTGCCCTTTTCCGGATTACTTGATAGCGGTGCATCTGTCAGCTGTCTTGGCAACAATGCTCACCTGCCTTTTGTTAACAGTGATTTTAAAATTTCGCCACAAACAACACACCTGACGACTGCGGATAATGTTTCCCAGCCGGTCATCGGTACCCTTGCCCTGCCAATTAATTGTAACAATAAAATAGTTACAATCAATTTTCTAATAGTGCCCTCTATATCCCAGAATTTCATCCTTGGCGTTGACTTCTGGAAGGCATTCAACGTTGCTCCCCAAGTATTTAATACTCTTGGCGAAACCTCCACTGCTGCTCAAATTAGTGAGATCCGCACAATAATACCTCACGAAAATTTAAGCACGGACCAAGCTCTCCAACTAAAGGAAATGGTCAATAAATTCGAATCAATATCTTTCGAAAAATGTGGATTGGGTTTGACAAATTTGGTAGAACACCACATTAAAACCAATGGCCCACCCATAAAGCAACGTTATTACAATTTAGCCCCCCAAAAGCTTAAACTTTTGGAAAAAAAACTTGATGAAATGTTAAAAATGGGTGTGGTGGTTCCCAGCAGAAGTGCATGGACCAACCCAACCCTTTTGGTTTCTAAAAAAGACGGCTCTGCACGTTTCTGTCTCGACAGTAGACGTTTAAACTCTTGCACGGAAGCTGACGCGTACCCCTTACCTTACGTCCACGCGACCTTAGACAAACTGCGCAACGCCAAGTTCATCTCCTCTGTTGACCTAAGCAAAGCTTTTTGGCAAATACCTTTGGACGCAGAATCGTGTGAAAAAACTGCTTTCGTTGTACCTGGTAGGGGAATGTTCCATTTTAAAAGATTACCCTTTGGTCTAAAGAACAGCCCCGCCGAATTACAAAGACTGATGGACAAATTCTTTGGTCCTGAAGTCGATAACAGCCTGTTTTGTTACCTTGACGACCTCATCATCGTCAGCGACACCTTTGAAAAACACCTATTAATGCTGGAAAAGGTTTTTCAACAACTCAAGTTCGCTGGTTTAACCATCAACTTGAAGAAGTCTGAATTCTGTAAGTCCCGTCTACGTTATTTGGGATTCATTGTCGACGAAAAAGGTCTAAGAACAGACCCCGCTAAGGTGGAAGCCATGGCAAATTTTCCCCGACCCAAAAACGCGAAGGAAGTCAAAGGTTTCCTTGGACTTGCAGGTTACTACAGGAGATTCATCAAAGACTTTTCCACAATTGCAGCCCCCTTAAATAAAATTACCGGCACCCGTAAAGGTGTCAGCAATTTCCGATGGTCTGCTGAAACTGAAGAAGCGTTTACAACTTTAAAAAATGCCCTTCAAAAAGCCCCCGTTCTGAATTGCCCGGATTTTGCACTCTCTTTTACCCTCCACACGGATGCCTCCAACGTAGGAATCGGTGGAGTCCTAACTCAAGAGTTCCCAGATGGCGAACACCCTGTAGCGTATTTTTCCCGTACATTAAATAAACACGAGAAAAACTACGGAATTACCGAAAAGGAGTTATTATCTGTATTGGATTCTGTTCACCATTTCCGCGGTTACATAGACGGTAGCAAATTTACTGTAGTCACAGACCATAGTAGTTTGAAATGGTTGATCTCCTTAAGTAATCCCTCCGGTAGACTCGCTCGTTGGGCCTCCCGTTTGTCTCAATTCAATTTTGATGTTGTACACCGTAAAGGCGCGGACAATATTGTTCCCGACGCTCTTTCAAGAATTGAACTGGCTTCATTAAATGTTGACACAATTGCCCCCCCTCCATCTACAAAAGATGAATGGTACTTGAAAATCTTCGAAGGTTGTAAAAATAATCAACAAAAGTTTCCTAATTTTATCATAAAAGAAGGACAACTATACCGTAATTGCAAGGTACCACTATCCATCCTCGAAGATTACTCTTGGAAACTTGTCGTTCCCCTCGAAGGAAGAGAACAAATAATAATTGACAATCATAGTGCTCCCGACTCTATACACCCAGGAACTTTCAAGACGTATAAAAAGATTTCCTTGAAGTATTACTGGCCTGGTCTCTTCAAACAAATTCGCAATTACATCTCTAAATGTGAAACTTGTAAAGCTTATAAACATAGCACGGCAGCACCTGCCAGCCTAATGGGTAACCCTAAACGTGCCGACAGACCCCTACAGTCATTGTCAATGGACCTCGTCGGACCTTTTCCTCGAAGTTATGCCGGACACATGCACATACTTAGTGTAGTGGATGTTTTCACCAAATTCTGTTGGATCTTCCCTTTAAAAAGAGCCAACGCGTCCGCCATCATCAAACTTCTGGAAAAACACATTTTTATACCTTACGGAACACCCAGAACCGTAATTGTTGATAACGGAAAACAGTTTATTGCCCAAGAATTCAAAGAATTTCTTGCCAAATACGGAATCAAGGACATTTATTATAACACCTTGTACACTCCCCAAAATAACACTGTCGAACGTTACAACCAAACAATCAACACAGCTCTAGCTATCCTAGTTGATAAAGATCAACGCACTTGGTGTAAAAACCTAGATAAAATTCAGGCCGCTATGAACAACACTGTTAATCTGGCCACTGGTTACACACCTTTCTTCTTAAAACACGGTATGGAACAAGTCGTCCATGGTTCTCTACATAGGGACACAAACTTTCCTACGTCATTTGCCACCACAAGCAACCCTACCGCAGACTATGCCCATCGCCTGGAAGAACTGTCGGCCATTTACAGTGAAGTCACTGATGCTTTGCTCCTGGCTCACCAAAAGAGTGCGGACAGATATAACTTACGTAGGAAACATGTTACCTTCAATACAGGAGACATAGTTTGGAGAAAGAACAACACACTTTCCCAAGGAGCCATGTATTTCTCTGCTAAGCTGGCACCACGTTTCGTGAAGGCCAAAGTCCTAAGGAAAATATCAGACCTAGTGTACTCCTTGTCTGACTCATCTGGAAAGCACATTGGTAATTACCACATTAAGGACATTGTAAAGTCTGGAAGTGAGGAGTCAAGTAAAACTGCCCCCACTATCTCAGCAAACATAAAATGATCCAGTGTGTATCACATTTTTTTTGTAAGCTTACAAAGTCTTACTACGTCAGGCGTGTATTGTGTCAATCACATGCCCATCGTTTCGTTAATGAAACAAGTTGTAAATTATTTTGTAAATTAATGCGTACTCTCATTGAAGGTACTTTCAAATGTTGTTTTTGCACTGTTTTTTCTTTCTTTCACGGCAATTTTTTCTTTATTTTTTTTTTCACCTGTTCTAAAACTGATCACTTTGGAACGGAGACACTTTTCGAGTTTCAATGTTTGGGAAGTCGCGAGCCCATTTATTGTCTCAACACATACACTATGCAATGTTCATGCCATGTCATACCCTGCCTTGTCATGTAATCTTGTAATTTTTCTCCTATTTTTGTTGCATTTTTGTCGTGTGGAAAGGAACTTTCTCACCTGTTTATTTTGTTCATGTAAAGTAGTTGACAATTGCCCATCGGCGTGTCGTTCTAGAAGTCGGGTTTTGTAAATTCCAAAGTGTTAAATTCCGACTCAGAACCAGTTAACTATTTTTACAATTTTTTCCTTTTATTTTGTTCATCATGAGTTGTAAAACCTTCCGAGGTATCTCTAGCATGAAAATCAAACAGTGGTTACTTACATAGTCGCCTCTCGTGTATATAAGTTTTTTCAATTTTTTCTTCTTAAATTAAAAATTGATGGCGTCCTACCCAAATTCATGCTCATGTACCCAAATTGGATATCGACACGTCCATTTTGGAACTCGTATTTATAAAACCAATGATTGGTCTTTATAACCCTGTATATAAATCAATTTGGCTCGTTTCAACTAAAGTACGTAAAACCGAATCATCCGGTCTTTGGTTGTTATAACAAAGTCACCTTTTTGTTATTTTGTTTTTTTGCTTGTACGTTACGTATGTCTTGCATGGCACGTTTCGACCCTACGAGACAGGTTAATAAAACCTTATGGTTATCCTGATTTTGGAATTCACAACTTTTAGGTGTTCATTTGACCAAGTATTTGCAACCCAAATTGCACATAACCTGGTATGTTTGTAACTGCACAAAGGGTATGTAAAACCGTAATTGGTCCCTTTTTCTTTGGTCTTCCTCACTGTAGGCTGCCACAACAGACAGTATGTAAAACCATTATAGGTCTGTCTTTGTTTTAAATACTTGGTGTAAGTAGAATTATACTCTGCCATCACCCTTGTACTTTGTAACACATGAAGTAACATCAAATTGTCTATCTTCTCTGTCGTACGCTCTTGGGCTACGGAGTTAGTTAATCTAACAAATCTTCAAATTATGTGTTAAAACAAGCATCGTTAACGTTTATTGTGTTGTATTTAAACGTAACCCACCGTCATAGGAGAGATCCTTAGAACATCCACCGTCATAGGAGAGATCCTTAGAACATCCACCGTCATAGGAGGGATCCTTAAAATACCTGCCACGATACGAGAAGTTCGTCATAATCACTTTTGCTCATAGCTAAATGTTATTGAGTTGGTCGTGTGTCATTTGTTTGTCATGAGTACCGCTTTTGTATTTTGGTCGAGTGTCATTAATTTGTCATGAGTACCGCTTTTGTATTTTGGTCGTGTGTCATTAATTTGTCATGAGTACCGCTTTTGTATTTTGGTCGTGTGTCATTAATTTGTCATGAGTACCGCTTTTGTATTTTGGTCGTGTGTCATTAATTTGTCATGAGTACCGCTTGTGTGTATAATTGTGTACAACCCTTGTACACGAGACGTGGAGACGTAATAACAATACTTACCGTGATTCGTGCGAACGACATAATATCGGCCTTGCCATCTTCTTTAAGAGGCATTGTATAAACTCTTGACTTCTGTCTATAATTGAGTTTTATCTTGTGTGTACTTGTATACTTTGTACGCCATACGTGAAGACGTGAAAATACTCACCATGATTCGTGCGAACGATACAATATCGTGTGTCATCTTTTATGATGCAATTTGTGCCCTTTTTTTGCATAACTCGTTGTCTGGGGAACGGATAAGAAAACCCCCAGGTTTGTGAAATTGGAGCAAGGGTCTGTCTTTTCTCACAATCATGCAGAAGTTTTTAAAATGACCCCTAATCTTTTGCCCAATACACGCAAAAGATTAGTCTCTTTGATAATGTGTATTCAAATTTCTCCTCATCCTTTTGACAATTGTAAAGAGTCAGGAAATCTGCTGGTTGATCATGTTTCATTCTCACATGGAGTTTGAAGTGGAAATTAGTCCAGTCTCTAGCAAGTTTCGTCACTCAACTCCTTTCCTTTTCCTTTGCTTTCTCCTCACCATCATGTTCTCAGGTATATGTTATGAAGAAGAAAATCTGTTGTTGACCATAATTCGCCCTCACTGGGAGTGCGAATCGGTAAATTGACCAATTATCAGCAGGTTTTCTCCCTCACTCTCTGCATATGTCTCACCTTTTGTTCTCTTTTCTCAATTTTACGAAACACATTCATGAATGTTGGATATGTACGATATGCACTTGGCGTACCGTCTGTCTCCTTTTGACAACCTTTATTCATGAATTGGTTTCTCTGCTTTTACCGTGACTCATTCACGACTTCTTTGTCTTGTTTTTTGAAATTCTACAAAAATGTTACCACCTTTATGTTAACATAGGCCATGAAAGGCCGGTTGTTTTTTAACCAAGACATATTGTCACTCGGCAAACGCCAAGTCATCCTGGTAAAGGAAAATGTTCATGTAATCACAATTTAGTTAGAAAACTCTCTCTTCATCACTCTCTGGGTCAGTGGTTAAAATTCGTTTATTTCATTATCTGGACACATTTTGTTTCTCTCCAAACCTTTTCTTCATTGGTCCCTAGGCAGGTAAACTTCAAGAATTTTGCTCTAATAATAATTTCTCCCGGATTAAAAAGAAGCCCAGGCGGATGTCATCACCAACAGCCAAGCTGAGCTCCACTTCCTGACAGCACGCGCTGTGGTTACTAGGTCCCTCCTGCTGCCATCTTTCTACGCATTTGTTCCTGAAAGCACAGACCATACCGCTCATATGTATGTTGTTTTGTCGTGCCACAGCAAGTTGAGTTGTCCCACTATACATTATGACACTCTGAACCACCTTTTGGGCACGCTAGCTCCTAGGTTTGTTCTTACTCTTGCTATCAATGCCAACCATGTCGTCTCTTGCGCTGTCATGCAGTGACGCATATATCGTCATGTGTAAACCATCATTACCTTGACCTCCATTATTCGCTGAATGCGTACCAATACAAGTTATGTTGAGCTACATTATGCTTCAATAACCATTATATACGATCCGTGTTTACCTTAATAACACTTAGGATTCGCACTGGCATGTCTGCAGACACTGGATTCTCCTCTTCAATGACCTCTGTAACCATAGTCGCGGCACAACAACCACAGTCTGCACTTCGTGAACTTCGACGTCTTCGACAAAACCAAGTGTTTTCTAAGGCCCAAGTGTACTTCTGAGTGTTATCTCAAAGGGGTCTGATTACAGTGATAATGTAATCCTTAGAATCTGTGAAACCACGTCCTCCTCTTCGAAATTCTCCGAAACCAAACAAACCCACGCTTCGCAAACTTAGCTCCCAGACCAATGAAACCTTAGAATCACACAGGCATTTTTGTTTTCGCTTTTTGTTCTTCTATTGTACAAATATGTATTGTTATTTTTCAACTGCATAACCATGAATTGTTATTTTTCAATTGCATAACCATGTATTGTTATTTTTTTTCAATTGCATAACCATGTATTGTCATCTTTCAATTGCATAACCTTGTATGTTGTTTCACACCATGTACTTTCACCAAAACTGTTCTTTTCCAAACATTGTATGTACCCCTCACCCATTCCCTACAAACATTGTGACCTAAACTATAACATAAATTGCATGTTCTAGCTAGGCATCTCTCAAGCAACGAATCTCTCAAAAACCCCGATGGAAGCTTAAGAGGATTTTTTTTCCTACAGCTCCATTGCCACGTCGCCTTTTTTCCAAGCGCGGGGGGAAGTGTTACGATACGCCCCTGAAGCGAGTAGATTCCAGAACGGCAACGAGAACGCAGCAGTCCACACAACAACTCCCCTCTTCCCCCCCTGTTTCCTGCTTCCCGCTTCCCTCCCCCGTGCCCGGCCACTGGCCATTCCGCTGCCACTCGCGAGACGAGATTCGAGCGCCTTTGCGAACGGACCTACGCGGCCTGTGGCCGAGCGGACCAAATTCAATGTAGCCGCGATGTATTATTGAAATACCTACGAGTAGAGCCGGCCTCCGCCGCGCCGTATAGTTCGGTCTATTCAGACTACGAAAGTGCCTGATTGAACTTCCACGTGAGGCGAGGATCCTGCAAATCCACATGTAAGCTGTATCTTTCATTTCCTCTTTTGAATGTGTCCGTAATCAGTGAAATGTAGGGCCCCGCGAAAATCACCACTCGGAGAGTTTCGTTTTGAGAGAGAGACAATGAGGGATTAAACACTTTAGCTAGGCTTGTGTAATTTGCATTTCTTGTATTGAATTGTACTGTAGAAACCTATGTACTGTGTTTGAGTTTACAATACATGTCCTAAAGATTTAACTTTGTTATTATTCTGCTGCGGCAGGAGGATTATTGACCAGAGTGTATCCCGTTGGACGCCGGAAGGTAGAGAGAAATTCCATAGCTTTGAGCGACTCACCCCTTGAATAGAGAGTACCATTGTTCCCGCTGAGAGCTAGCCATGGGACATGTTTGGGGGCCCCAGAGCTGGTGTTGGTTTGGTAGCCAACATCGGGGACTCTAACAGGCGTGATGATTCGTTAGTTAGTAAAAAAAATTAGAATAACAGAGAAGTTAGATACTGATTTTTTCTACTATTTTTAAATAAATGTTTTTTTTAGTTATCTTTAAATATAGTTGTATTCCCAGCAGTGAACAAGTTTGGAAAAAATCGATATTATTATTGGTAATTTATTTATAATTATAACCACGATAGATTAACTCACACCGCCATTTGTTAATTTACATACAAATCAAATCCACACCACCCGCTTGCCAGCCCACTCGTCCACCACATACAGACATTCTCATATTTCAACCCATTTACACAAAACCTTGACACATTATATACCTAAACCTTCGTTGCAATCTATTGGTGAAAACCGAATGAAAATCAATTTAGTAGTTTTTTAGTTTATCGCGAACAGACTCATACTCGTATGTAGAGATTTCCCACCGTATATGTGTTATTTTTTACATAAAAAATTAACCTTATAGCACTAATAGCCTGTATTGAGGTTAACATTTATAAATTTGAGTTACAGAAGCATTAGTTTAAACATTATGTACAAAACACTAAAATATTTCATGGAGAAAGAAATAAATAAAAATATTACAACAGTGGCCAGATGTAACAATATTTAGATCATAAATAAATTATCAATCACTTTTATGAAACTTTACTTTTATTTACCCACTGGAGCCACTACGGTCGAAAAATGGACCACTTTTATTTTTCTGCGATTGATAGCTGTCCAAAATCGGACCACATTTTCCTATCATTCGTAAAACATTTATTGTAATTATTTAAAACATTTCCCCGGCCAGCCATTTATTTTAAAACGAAGCTATTGAAATGCTCTATCTATTATGACCATAGATGTCGCGAATCCGTTGTAGACGTCCAAACTTTGTAGACTATTTTAGAACGATGAGAAAAATATATTTTTTTAATAATATTTTTACGTCGAATTTTTGATAAGCTGTTTACGGATAAAAATAAGTCATTTTTCCATAGATATGCACCTTTCATTATCAAGTATACCACACAAAACACACAGAAATTGCAAATATTCTATGTTGACTCGAATAAGTACCCCTCACGGCAGTTTCAACGTAACAACACGCAGGAATAGCGCGGTTATAAACTTTACGATTTTTTTTATAAACCCTAAAAATATGAGATAAACAGTAATATACAGGTTAATTCATTGGCTGTATAGCACTATAATATTTTTTAATGTCTCCATGTTAAAATTCGAAGGTATGATTTTTTTAATATTTGCGAAAAAATTAAAAAATGATCTTCTGGGAAATCGCTAGCAATCGGGGCTAATATATTTATTTCGCAAGATCGTTCCAGTGGTTTTAAACGTAAGTACCTACTACTTTTCGTACTTAGGACCTAAAGTATTTAATATCATTCCTAATGCTTGGAAATCGAAAAGTACAACTGTTTTGCGCAAATTGATCGATGACTGGCTTCTTGATTTAGGGAGGGTCAAAAGCGAAGATATGTTGACCAATAGATAGTCGAGGATTAAAAAAAAAATAGAAAAAATAAAATGAAAACACACACTCATACATAAATTGTTAGAGTCCATATATTACAAAAACACATACTTATCACTCCAGAACATAACTGTCTATTCTTTTTTAATTTATGCGATCGATTATTTTATAATCCCCCATCTAGATTATAATCTTATATCACTACGCTTCCCATTTTCCTTTTTCCATTTTCCATTTTCCAAAACATTCACATTTAACATAAGGATTCTTCATTTTTTCTCTTCACTTGGGTATTCTTTTTCTCATAAGTACAAAATTGTGTATTTATCTAAAGCTTATATGATATTTCTCATAATTACAATATTGTGCATTTATCTAAAGAGTATATGAGGAATTCAATTGTAACACATTTTTTCCTTCTTTAAATAATATGTTATATACTTAAACAATGTAAAAAATAAATTATGATATGAACTAAATTTGTCAATTTGACTGGCCTAAAACAGGATCCATTCCTAGTTGGCTAGTCAAAGTTTCCACATATGTTTAATTGTATAATTTTTATCTGAAATAAATTTATTATTATTATTATTACTAGAAAAATGTTCAAATTTGTCGTTTGTTAAGAAACCGTCTAATTCATTCTATTCCAACCGACTTTGGTGAATTTGAATTCAAATCTCGTAGGATTTACATATTAAAATTAGGAATAAATTTCGGCTGTCTGTTGACGATGAACCTACGAGTATTATTTTCATTTGAATACGTTTGACTAAAATATACATTAGCAGGTGATTAGCAAGCATGTTCTGACGGCCCTCCTAGCTCGGTGGTAAATTCCACGCCATTATGCTGGGTACTGTGGGTTGAGAGATGAAGGTGTTAGTTATTATACTAAAAAGGGGATGGGTAGTTAGGAAACCGGTGCTTAGGTAAATTAGCAATCATATTAATGAGGAACTAGCAGGTTTTTACTGCTAGGCCCTGCGGTTTTTGGTTCAGCTTCGCCCAGTTAGTGTTGGTGACCATTTTAGATATCCAATAAGAACTGGTTCCAAAAATAGCCCGTTCTTCGGATTCGCTGTCATCCAGTGATAGCTACTCACCTGGACAAAGTAATCGGGAAGGGCATGACGTCATATGTAATAATATATAACCGCGTAATACAACTAAGTACTACCGTCAATCTTTCCATATCCGGAGAGATACCACAAATTTACCAATTCGTAGAACTTATACCTAGGGGGGGCACATCCCCATGCGACCTGCTAAAGGAAGTAGCGCCATAATTGAATTCAAAACCAAATTACAAAGAGAGCTTTTTTTAATTGTGTATGGAGACTGTGTGTCCATTTACAATACATATGTGACACAAACTACATCTTTATGGGTAAATAAAAGCTACTTTAAATAGTAACATGAGATACTTACATAATATTATAGCGGGCAATGAGTAGCACTTAAATGCCTCGTGAATTCTTCAAAGCTACTGTTAAAGATGTCCACAGTTTTAGAAGCATTATTTAACAACACCATACCTCGTGTCATGCTACGCTAAGCCAGTACGGCCGTTCTGCTATATGGGATACATAGAAGATCGTGGTACCGTCCCTGGCTGTAGTTAATAATAATAATAATTAGACAATTTGTAGAGCGCCGTTTTTGTGAAAAATCTCCTCAAGGGCGCTTAACAATTCATTATGACTTCCTAGGTTCTATTTAATTTTATTATTTACAGATAGATACAAAAACATACTTACCTGCTGTTCGGTACATACAACTTATAACATTCCAGGAGGTATGTTATAAGTTGTATATGCAAAAATTTGCATTGTTTGAAATTCCATTTAAACAGATGTTATTTATATCACGGCGCATATGGCGTGGCGTCAGACAAGCAGTCGAAACCGGGTTCTGAAATTCAACCACCTAGACGCTACCCTATTAATACTGTTTGATAATGAAGAAATAAGGGTAGATAATTCGTTATTTCTTTTGTTGTAATTCTGAAGGATGTGGAGAGAGGGAAACTATGTATAAAAACCTCATTAATATTAAGGGAGACGACTGGCTCAGCTTAGGTATTAGTTCTTTGTATCTGATACCTTACGGTTATACTAAAACTAAACGCTGAAAACCGCTGTAATTTAAATAATTTTTATGATGAAAAAACAGAACATTCAAACCACTTGGGGTGACCTATGGTAAAAGTTTTGGTTATCCAATAAAAGGTTCCCAGGGTGGCAGTACCCATACCCGCCTACCAAAGTATGTTGTCTATTAAATTAAATGACAAAGCAAACAATTCACTCCTAGGTTTATCTTGTGAATATTAAATCGCTGGCCCAACAATACGAAATGTATGCAAAGCTTCAAATGTATGATTTATGCAGGAGAACCTTAAATATATTATTCACGCCTAGATTGTATGGAAAACAGAGCAACAGGCCAATTGTGAGTAAATTTGGTATATTCAGTGTAATTCTTAAGTGGGTGGAAGATCCCTGAGGCATGTGTGTGTAAAACCATGTATGTTCATAGTACGGAAATGGTAATGAGAAAGATCTAAAATACATACCCTATAATATTAGTACTATGTACAAAACCAGTAATGAAATGGCAGTAGTTATTTAATCACCCCAAAGGCAATGTACAAACTTATACCTACTATATTTCTACAATATTAACTACAAACTAGACTAACAAAGACTGTGCAAGGTGCTTTTATGAGTGGAAGAGGGTGCATGGACCAGATTTTCTCATTGCGTATGCTCACTGAGAAGTTTCTTGCAAAAAACCAGAAACTCTTCTGTGCCTTTGTAGATCTACAAAAAGCATACGACCGAGTTGACAGGAAAAAGCTATGGAAGGTATTGTCCAAGTATGGAGTGAATACGAATCTCATACAGGCAATTGCGTCTCTATATGAGGGAAGCGTTGCATGTATTAGGGTGAACGGCGATTTTACGGGGTGGTTTGACATCACGAAAGGTGTTAAACAAGGCTGCGTAATGTCGCCGTGGTTATTCAATCTATACATGGATAATTGTATGCAAGAATTGAAAGAGATGGGATTGGGCGCGAAATTGAGTAATCTGAAAGTATGTTGCCTTTTGTATGCTGATGATGCGGTGCTGATATCTAACAGTATGGAAGATCTACAGTCTCTCGTGTCAAGGATGAACGAAGTATGTATGAAGAATGAGTTAATGATGAATGTAAGTAAGTCTAAAGTCATGGTGTTTGAAAGAGAGAGTACGAAAACAGTATGCAATATAGTTGTGAACGATGAATGCTTGGAGCAGGTGGATGAGTTTGTTTATTTGGGAAGTATGTTTACGAGAGATGGGAAGGCTGAAAGAGATATTGAAAGAAGGGTGAATGCAGGTAACTCTATTAATGGAGGACTGAACGCCGTTGGCACCAACAAAAATCTGTCCAAAGACGCGAAACTAGCCGTCCATAATGGAGTACTGGTACCTACCCTGATGTATGGCAGTGAGGCATGGAACTGGCAGAGGAAGGATGAAAGTAGACTGAATGCTGTAGAAATGAGATCCCTGAGGCGTATGTGTGGTAAAACCATGTATGATCGTGTGAGAAACGCGGAGATCCGCAAAGAATGCAAGGCTGATGTAAGCGTAATGAGTAAGATCAAGAAAGGAACGCTCCGATGGTTCGGGCATGTAGAGAGAATGAACGAGGAAAGGAGTGTAAGGAGAATATATGATGCAAATGTGAATGGTAGAAGAAGTCGAGGACGTCCGAGAAAGACATGGCACGACCAAGTGAATCAGATACTTGAGTCGGGCCATGTGAAGAGTCGGAATAATAGAAGAGCATGTATGAGACGGTGTATGAATGTGAACGAGGCAAGGAGTGTGTGCCAAGACCGAGTTGTTTGGCGGTCCGTCCTCTCTGCCTACCCCTGCGGGGAAACGGCGTGATGGTTAGTTAGTTAGTTAGTTAGTTAGACTAACAATACTATAACAGCTTATGGCTAAAAATTGCATCCACTGGTTCACCGATCAACCAGTTTCTCCCGATCAGATCCGCCACGCAGTAGGTGGGCAAACGCATTGGTCGCCAAGACCTAGACAAATCTCACCCCATGAATCCGGGCACCCCCGGAAAGTCACCAAACGTAGGGGTGACCTTAAATATCAATCTGTCTCTTGACGAATCACATTTAGGAAGATCAAATCCTTGTACTACTGCACCGTCCACCATTAAATGTTGCTTTTGCAATACTTTTAAAATACACTAATTAAAGAATATATTATATATTAATACTAGCAGATCCGGCCACATGTTGCTGTGGCTAACTAAACCTTTGTAACCAGCGCCATCTGTTAAATCATATCCACACCACGCTGCCCGATGCCCGCTGCCGCTTGGCCAGATATATTATCTATTTAAACCAATTTACACAAAGCCTTGACAAATTACATACTTAAAAACCTTCCTCATGAATCACTCTATCTATCGGTGAAAACCGCATGAAAATCCGTCGGGTAGTTTAAAAGATCTAAGCACACATACAGCGTGAGCGACTTCATTTTATAATTAGTAAAGATTAAAATATATTATATATATATTTTTTTATAACATGTTTATTTATTTTATTTTTATTTATTTATTTATTTATACACATACATATTAAATACATTACAAGGTGATACTTTGTCTGTCCAACTGGGAAGGATACCCGTTTTAGGACAGCCAAATTGTATATTTAGTTCATAATATTTTTAACAAGGGAATGGTTTCTTTCAAGATATCACAGGAATGAGCCTCTGTCGAGATAACTATTAAGAACATTAAATTTTGTTTTCTGAATGAAGCGATGGTTTCTATATGCCTTTGAAAGAATCGCAAAGATGTGTTTTTTTTCAAGGTCATTTTGAGGAACATTAATACTTGCATTCAGAGTGGATGAGTGGTTTCTTTAGTGATTTCACAAGTAGAAGATTCTTTCCAAGTCATTATAGAGAACATTTACAATTGTATAATTAGGATTTACATATATGATATAAATTCCCAGTGTATTTATGGCTTTAATAAAGTACTACAAATTTTATAATTTCTTAAATAGTAGTATTTACACATTTATAAACCCAATATATGGCAAATGAAATTTTCAGGCTCGTTTTGGAGAACATTAATTCATTTGATTGTTTATTTATTTGTTTTATTGTGTTCATTATTATGTCCTCTGCGTGCGAACTCTATCTAAATTTCTTCAAATAGACAATAAACAGTGTTAATTTCAAGCGACCTCCCAGGTAAGTATGGTCCTGTAATCATTCATTTTTAGGCAGCATCGCGTTCATTGGTCAAAATATTGTACATATATTTTCGTATCGGTGATCAATGGACCAGTGTATTCAATTTTTAGCCATAAGTTGTTTCTAAATGTTTGTCTAGCTTGTAGTCTTTCTAGATCTTAGAAATGTATTATAAGTTTGTATAGCGCCCTTGAGATGATTTTTCACAAAAACGGCGCTTCATAAATCATCCAAGTATTATTGTTATTATTATTATGGCATAGGAATAGCCAGGTACTTCCATAAATTCCTCTTCCTCGTCTCCTTTTCCCCCACAACATTCAGTTCATTGTGCAGTATTCATTTTAAATAATAAATTATGTACAGAATTTAAACAATTCATCAAGTTTCAAAGTTAATTTCCCAGTTCTGTAAAAGTTCTATAGAAGCTCTGCTAATATTTCAGTTATGTGAAACGACTGCCCTAAATGATTTAATTAATAGATGTTTGTCTTGCTAACCTAACATTTAAACGGCCCACCATTTAATTGAATTTCTATTAATAATGCCAAACGTTAACATTTCGTTTGACTTTTCCCCTTACTAACTAACACAATGAACTTCCAATATATCAGGCCTGTAGCGCCCTTGATTGCTAATGCTACGGTTATTATTATAAAGATGAAGATGAGGAAGGGGTGGGTGAGGTAGAGGAGAAACGCAGGGGAAGGTCCTAAGCCGGGTGATTGCGCGGTTTCTACCGTAACGCAATTTCCTCTCCTTTAGTCCAATATCCTGCCTCATTCTGTGATAGAATGGGGTGCTGAACCGACTAGCTTACTCAAGAATTGAGTTGAATAGAGTATACTACGAGAATTACAACGTTTTATTTATCATTGAATAAATATTATTAACTCTTATCCCCTTCCTTATAAACGCGGTGTAAATATTACGCGGGGCGTAACGCCGGAATAGTGAAAAACTTTACTTATTATTGCGTATGGTTAAACCGGTCGACGAAGCTTAAGGCGCCGTATCCCCGCTCAAATAAAAAAGATTGAGAAATATGTAATTAAGAATGTTGGAGAGAGCGCGCTTATATTTAAAATGATAAAATCGAAGCGACAATTATGAAAATGTTTAATAAAACACATTCGTTTAAAATAGAGCAAAAATCTCTTGAGGGTTGTCTAAAACAGCATTTTATGAAGCGTTGTGATTTTTTTCATGCATATAACTTAAACAAACGTGTTTACAATTTTACAATTTCAGTGCCGGCAACCCGGGCGTTTATTTATTATTAGTTATGTACAACAGTTTTTTTTCCTTACCCTCCTCACTAGACAGAGTCTGTTCTGAGGCTGGTAACTAACAATTTTTAATTACATAAAAACAAGTAAGTGGTAAAAAAATAAAAAAATAAACATATATAATATAGTAAAAATAATAATAATAAAATAAGAGGAAATCAGAGTTTAAAAACAGAGTAGAATAAAAGAAAATATATAATATTAGATATTAAGAATATTACTTATCTCTCTTCTTTCTTTGACATTCAACCAGTTTAAAAATCTTTTGAAAACCCAATTCAAATTATTAGATGCGACGTAGGTCTTTGTTTGGGCTACAAACTTATTGAATATATATGGTGCCAAGTAAGATTCATGTTTTTTGCAAAATTTGATTTGATATGTGGTACTTGTAATTGATTGTGTGTGTTTGCTCTTGTGTTTTGCGAGTGAGTTATGAAGTGTGGTGATATTTTTATGCAGTTTTTGTAGATGATCTTCTTTATGTATAGTTTATTTATGTCTAATAGGTTATTGTTGATCATTAGCTGTTCTGTCGGATGTTGATAAGGCTTTCTAAACATAATTCTGATTATTGTTTTATGATTAATTTTAAGTGATTTGAGGTGAGTCTCTGCTGCTGCTCCCCATACTGAAATACCATACATTAGAATACTTTGACAGAGTGCATAATATATATTTTTTAGCTGAGGTAGTGACATAATATTTCGAATTGTTTTGAAGATGTAAGAGAGTTTCCGTATTTTTTTTGTAATTAGGTTAATTTGGAGATTCCATTTTAAGTTATTGTCAACAGTTAAACCGAGATATTTAATATTTTGCGCATAATCAATTTTGTGACAAACACAGCGTGAGTTAGTTAACGAGGTAACTGTGCAGGGGTGAAGATGTAGTTGTGGGCGACTATCTGGCTGACCAGCTAATGTTTTACTGAAAGTTAAGTATTTTGTTTTAGAAATATTTAGTGTCAGTAGATTATTTATTAGCCAGTTATTTACTTCAGTCATCCCTGCTTCCGTGTTTTTGAAGACGTTTTCCCATGATTGGGCTTTGAATAAGATTACAGTGTCATCTGCATAACTGATTACTTTGTACTCTATGTTCCCTAGGCTTATCTCCGTTAGACTGTTAATGTAGATGAGAAACAGTATGGGACCTAAGACGCTGCCTTGGGGTACTCCATACCTGGTGCCTACTTTGTCACTTTCTTGATTATTGATTTTTACAATTTGTTGTCTATTTTCAATGTAGCTGATGAACCATTTTAGTGGTGGACCTGTTATGCCAATGTTTTTGAGTTTTTGTTGGAGTAATTTGTGTGAGATGGTGTCGAAAGCTTTTGCTAGGTCTAAGAACACTCCTAACACCTTTGAACCGCCATCTAGGTTTTTCACTATGTAGGTGGTTAGTTCCGATAAGGCGTCTTCTGTTCCCATTTTCGCTCGAAACCCGAATTGACGGGTGGAGATCAGTTTGTGTTTGTCAAGGTATGCGAGCAGTCTTTTTTTCATAGTTTTTTCTAGTAGTTTCGATAGCGAATTTAGGAGAGTGATTGGTCTGTAATTTAAGATCAGCGTTTTGTCTCCCGATTTATGTATTGGAGTAATACAACCTATTTTTAGATGATCGGGGACAAAGCCGAGGTTGAAACTTTGGTTGAAAATATGTTGAAGTGGTATAAGTATATGTTCTCGGAGACTAATCAGTATATGATTGGAGAGGTTATCTGGGCCCACAGCGCAATTTGGTTTGAGAGAAATAATTAAATCCGATATTTCCTTTGTACTTATTTTGTGAGCATAAAACGAATGATTTGGTTGCATGGTAGAGGATAGTTTGGTTAAAGAGTCTTCTGTTGTGCCGTTTTTTAAAAGAATTTTTTCAGCCAAGTTAGATCCAACTTTTGCAAATTGGGAGTTAATAAAATTAGCTATTTTACCAGGTTCATTTTTTGTAAGGGTTTTGTTTCCATTTATTAACAGTGCTTTGATCTTCGACTCTTTTTTCGTATTGGAGAAAGTAATATCTTTGACGATTTTCCAGATTTTTTTGGGATCATTATTGGCGGATTTTATTTCTTTTTTGTAGTACTTGTATTTGGCTTGTTTGATTAATTTATTACAAAGGTATCTGTATAGCAGGTAATTATTTTTTAGTTTGTCATCATATGTTTAAAATAATTTTCGGAGCATACTTTGCGATTTTTTTCTATCGATGGAATTTCATATGATTTGCGTTTCGGTGTGGAACGCGTCAAGATATTATCAAAATAAACACATATTTTTTGAAGCGCTTAAAAACTTCAAATTTTTAAGGGAGATATTTAAGAAATCGGTAGAAAAATATGAAATATGCCAAGCTACAACTTTTATAGCCATGTGTTGCACAGGCCTTAATGTGAAATCACTATTTTCGATCAATCTTTGATTCAATCCTTACCACGAATCGATTTATAGGTGACCCAAAGCTTAAGAGGGAATAACCAGAGAAAATCGGAAATATGTCATTTAAAATCAAATTTTAGACGTATTGACTTTTTTCCACAAAAAAATATTAATTGATTTTGGAAGATTGTTCTTTAATGTAGTAAAGATATATTTAAAATTTTGAGAAAAAATATTTATTCGGAGTAGACCTTAACCTTATTATATCTACTCCAAATAAATATTTTTTGTCAAAATTTTAAATATATCTTTTACTACATAAAGATATATTTAAAAAAAAAAATTTTTTTAAATTTAAATATATCTTTATGTAGTAAAGATATATTTAAAATTTTGAGAAAAAATATTTATTTGGAGTAGATATAATAAGGTTAAGGTAATACATACCGTTGGTCGTTGGCAGATTTGTTAAATTTTCTAATAAAAAATTTTTATTATGCAACATACATTTGAAATCGGGTAAAATAATCAATAAATTATTTGAGAAAGTTATTTTTCAGAATTTTACTTTTAGTTCAAATAAAATCATAAAAAAAAGATCCGCGCCCTTGTATTGCGACGAAAATACTTCATTATCTCTATTTATTTGCGGGCTTACATACATACTAAAAGGCATATTTAAAAAAAATTACATATGATTTTGCTTAGACATTATTAAAAAATTATACATATTTTTTTCTATTTTTTGACAATATTTTTATTGTATTTTTTTTTGCTGTCATAAATACTTATAACCCCAAATTTTCATCCTCCTATCCCTACCCTCCCATTTTATAATCGCGATCCTGCCAATTTTTAATTGCGATTTTAGTATTTTTGTATGAACAAATTTAACCGTCGTTCGTATTTCAAACAGAACGAAATAATTTATGTTGTTGAAGGTCAGATGGCGCTACGTCCGCCTTATCGAACTTTCATCTAAACACCGAAATAATTTATATGGCCAAACATACGTTTGCCTGGTTAGCTAGTTACTTTATAAAAAATATATAAGCGTTATCTACAAAATATGTTTTTCATTAGAAATTTATGACCGCCTACATAACTTTAAAACATATTATTTTATGTATAAGGTATTCTGTGACAGTTTACTTTGATCACTTTTGTGTACAATATCGACCGTTTCTAGACTCCGCTTAGTCTCATCCCTGTCCGAACCCAGTGAAAGAATTTGGCATCCCCAATAAATTATCTTGTCACCAAAATTAGATAAAGGCATTTCAAGCATTGTTTCGATTCTGAATATTTCTTTCGCCATAGCGAAACTTAGGGTCTAAGCTTAAGAACCTCAAAAAGCTTTTAGGACGAATGGATTCATACATCCTTCACTCCAAGACACATTGACCCCCAGATTCCTAGCCACCCCTTATACGATTCTCCTTCCCAGAACATCTTCTCCTTCCTTTCCCTAAAAAAACCCTTCACCTAGCATCCCCAAAGATGAAATAGACCCTAGTGAAAAAAAAATTGTTTTACTAATTTGTCATCGATAATGCGATAGTCAGAGTTTCGTAGCATGGCTCTAGTCCTTGTAGCTCATAGAGCTTATATAGTTCTCCAATAAGTTTCTGGTATATAGGTTCGCCCCTCCAGTTCTGTAACGAGGATAGCTAGCAGTTAGGTGTTACAACATAGAGAGATAAGAAATCAGTCACCTAACAATCGTTTCCGATTATAAGGGTGTCTAATCTAATTAAAGACTATGGCCCTCACTAATAAACGTATTTTAAAATTTACACAACTGCTTAAAAACAGTTTACGATACGCACATGATTGTTGTGTTATGTAATATTTAAAGCGTGTATATTAATAAGGCTGAGATAAAGTATTTTATTATCAAGAACTAATTTCAACAAACTGGCGCAGCCGGTAGATTCAATTAAGTCTAATTGTTATTTACCTGCAATCAATATTATCCAATGGTGATGAAGCTTAGGTACATTCGCGCCGCCTAGATAGTGATCAAATTTTCAAAACAAAACAAGACTAATGCTTTATTTTTTTCTAGGCTTATAAAAAGAATTATTAAAAAATGATCGATATTTTCTAAGGCCAAGATATGTTCTACACGCAGTATTTAATTGAAGCATATATAATACTTCTAAGTGATCAAATTTTCTAAACAAAACACATGATTTTGTATGATTTTGCATTATTTCGAATGGCTTCATCTTAAGTTAAATAATTTGTATAAAAACATAAAATTGAATCATTAAAATAAAAAAAATTGAGAGGCGGGTATGGTTACCGCCGCTCTGCGAAACTTTTATTGATTAAGCACAACCCTGCCATAGGCCACCCTATCGCTACGTTTGGTGACTTATCTGTGTCCGGGTTCAAGGATTGTCTTGGCGGCGAACGCGTTTGTCCGCTCAATGCATGGCACGCCGGATCGGGAGAGACTAGTTGAGGGAGACCAAACCTAGACCTCTCCTGCCGGACTGTCTCGATCCATCGCGTCTTTCTCTTTCTCTCATTGCCTCGCAGTGGGAGGGATCCTGGCCCCTCAAGCACGGTTGACCGATTAGGATTGATAGGATAACTGTCGGTAACTTCTCATCGTTCCCTAGGACAACTGCAGAACGTACAAACAACAGTTGAGGTCGAATAAGAACACTTAGTTATTGTGAAATGTTAAGTATTCGTTGGCGATCTGCAGTCATGCTAACGAACAATGAGACATTACTGAAAGTTACCCTATCAATCCTTATCGATCGACAATGTTATGGGGCCTGGACATATTGACCCAAGATTCCTACCCACTACCTACCTTTCCCTTCCCATAACTTCCTTTCCTTACTTTCTGCCCCTAAAAAGACCCTCACGCAGCATCCCTAAAGATGAGGAAATTTTTTTTTCTGCAAGGACTCCTAAGTGGAGCTAACATAAAAAATAAATAAACGTTTCTGAATTAAAAACGAGGTCAAAAACAAAGTAGGAATATTTTCACAATTCTATTGTACGGTTTTAGAAATCCCAAATTAAGTTTTAAGCTATAGACAAAATCTGTTAATGAGACGAGAAACTAGAAACTTGGTTAATAAATGTAAAATAAATGGAGATAAATCTAAAAGCTCATGTGATTCAAGTCTGGCTGTGAAAGGGTGAAATATTGGATTGTCTATGCTCGTCTTCTATAAAGTGCATAAGCTATCCCAGCTTTTCGTTCGAGTCGATTGCGTTTCGTATTGTCACAGTTAACCCCCCCCCCCATCCCTCCTCTCCCCCCTCCACTCGCCATCTTGTCATCAGGCAGTCGGGCGACATCTGTCGGGGCCAGACAAAGATTTATATATATATCGAAAAAAGGCCGCTGTAATACGGAACACACGGTGTTTCAAGACGCCAGGCTTTTACAAGGAAATTATTTTTATTGCTGAGATTATTAGATGGGGTTATTACGAGATTACTATTAATGCTGAGATTATTAGATGGGGTTTATTATTGCTGAGATTATAAGACGGGGTTATTATGAGATTATTATTATTGCTGAGATTATTAGATGGGGAATGACACGTAGGTAACCGGTGACATTAAAAAATATTGTAATAATTGGAGATTAAAATGTTATGTTCGCATTTTTCTTGGCAAAAAATCTCAGCAATCCTAATTAAAGTCTGTTGGGGAGGTCCTGTCACATCCTCTACATTCTGGAATATAACGGGTGTCCTGGTTTTATAGCGGAATAGGCACTATTAGATTTATGCGAAGCTGGTACTTAAAACCCGTTATCTTGGATTGAAATGAGATATCTTATATTAAAACGTTTTTTTATTATAACCACAAGAATAATTAAAATTAGATAAATTAATATAATCTTATATAAATTAATAAATCAATATAATCTTAATTAAAAAAAAACTGTTTCTGAAAAAATTAGTAAAATTTACTGATTTAGGAAATGAGATTAAAAGAATTTGGCTTTCTCAGACAATAAAAGTATTACCATTTGTTATTTCGACCACTGGCATAAGGCATTATACCTAGCGCTCTCATTCAAAATTTAGGCAAATAAGACTTGTCAAAGAATGTAAATCTAAAAATGGAAAAATCAATCATTTTAAATACATGTAGGATTACGAAAGATTTTTTTAAATATCGGTCGGATATATCGGTCCAGTTAGGAGCCGAACCATTTGATATGAAAATATCTGGAGTCGGTGAATTATGTTCCCTTTTGGTCTCTGGTAGGTTGACATGTTGTTTTTATATTGTTTTGTATTTATTATACTTATATAGTGCACTTACATAGCGTGAATTGACTAGATGATCATTTGTGGAAAAGTGTGTGGAAGAGTTTAGTTTTTCCTGTGGGGAAGATTTTACCCGGACATCAAGTCGTAAAATTATAAAAATTGAAGTTTCCTTGTTTGTTCCTTATGCGTTCCTAAACCATTCATCCGATTGCGATTAAACTTTGGGGATTTGTTGTGGGCATGCACGCAATGATTTCTATATATAATAGTAAGCTCTAGCGTTATGAAATTATTTCCAATGCTATCAATCCGAGTACGATGCAATTTTGGTGAGTTGATATGCGCATACCTGCGAAGTTTTATTTATATGTAGGTATCGTTATGAATTTGTTTGAAAAATTGGTGTATTTCACATAGTTAAGCAGGGAGGAAAGATTGAGGGGAGGGAAGGAGGGAGGGAGGCAAAAGGGGAACGGGAACGGGGACGAATAGGAAAGGACATGTGGGGAGAAACCATTTATTTCTTTATGTGGCGTTGCAACGCATGCCGGGAATTCGCCAGTATAATCTAAATATTATTCAAGAAATGTGGTGAGTTTGAATTATGTACGCTATTATTTATTAGTATCGTAGGCGGCGCGAATGTACCTAAGCTTCATCACCATTGGATAATATTGATTGCAGGTAAATAACAATTAGACTTAATTGAATCTACCGGCTGCGCCAGTTTGTTGAAATTAGTTCTTGATAATAAAATACTTTATCTCAGCCTTATTAATATACACGCTTTAAATATTACATAACACAACAATCATGTGCGTATCGTAAACTGTTTTTAAGCAGTTGTGTAAATTTTAAAATACGTTTATTAGTGAGGGCCATAGTCTTTAATTAGATTAGACACCCTTATAATCGGAAACGATTGTTAGGTGACTGATTTCTTATCTCTCTATGTTGTAACACCTAACTGCTAGCTATCCTCGTTACAGAACTGGAGGGGCGAACCTATATACCAGAAACTTATTGGAGAACTATATAAGCTCTATGAGCTACAAGGACTAGAGCCATGCTACGAAACTCTGACTATCGCATTATCGATGACAAATTAGTAAAACAATTTTTTTTTCACTAGGGTCTATTTCATCTTTGGGGATGCTAGGTGAAGGGTTTTTTTAGGGAAAGGAAGGAGAAGATGTTCTGGGAAGGAGAATCGTATAAGGGGTGGCTAGGAATCTGGGGGTCAATGTGTCTTGGAGTGAAGGATGTATGAATCCATTCGTCCTAAAAGCTTTTTGAGGTTCTTAAGCTTAGACCCTAAGTTTCGCTATGGCGAAAGAAATATTCAGAATCGAAACAATGCTTGAAATGCCTTTATCTAATTTTGGTGACAAGATAATTTATTGGGGATGCCAAATTCTTTCACTGGGTTCGGACAGGGATGAGACTAAGCGGAGTCTAGAAACGGTCGATATTGTACACAAAAGTGATCAAAGTAAACTGTCACAGAATACCTTATACATAAAATAATATGTTTTAAAGTTATGTAGGCGGTCATAAATTTCTAATGAAAAACATATTTTGTAGATAACGCTTATATATTTTTTATAAAGTAACTAGCTAACCAGGCAAACGTATGTTTGGCCATATAAATTATTTCGGTGTTTAGATGAAAGTTCGATAAGGCGGACGTAGCGCCATCTGACCTTCAACAACATAAATTATTTCGTTCTGTTTGAAATACGAACGACGGTTAAATTTGTTCATACAAAAATACTAAAATCGCAATTAAAAATTGGCAGGATCGCGATTATAAAATGGGAGGGTAGGGATAGGAGGGTGAAAATTTGGGGTTATAAGTATTTATGACAGCAAAAAAAAATACAATAAAAATATTGTCAAAAAATAGAAAAAAATATGTATAATTTTTTAATAATGTCTAAGCAAAATCATATGTAATTTTTTTTAAATATGCCTTTTAGTATGTATGTAAGCCCGCAAATAAATAGAGATAATGAAGTATTTTCGTCGCAATACAAGGGCGCGGATCTTTTTTTTATGATTTTATTTGAACTAAAAGTAAAATTCTGAAAAATAACTTTCTCAAATAATTTATTGATTATTTTACCCGATTTCAAATGTATGTTGCATAATAAAAAAATTTTATTAGAAAATTTAACAAATCTGCCAACGACCAACGGTATGTATTACCTTAACCTTATTATATCTACTCCAAATAAATATTTTTTCTCAAAATTTTAAATATATCTTTACTACATAAAGATATATTTAAATTTAAAAAATTTTTTTTTTTAAAATATATCTTTATGTAGTAAAAGATATATTTAAAATTTTGACAAAAAATATTTATTTGGAGTAGATATAATAAGGTTAAGGTCTACTCCGAATAAATATTTTTTCTCAAAATTTTAAATATATCTTTACTACATAAAAGAACAATCTTCCAAAATCAATTAATATTTTTTTGTGGAAAAAAGTCAATACGTCTAAAATTTGATTTTAAATGACATATTTCCGATTTTCTCTGGTTATTCCCTCTTAAGCTTTGGGTCACCTATAAATCGATTCGTGGTAAGGATTGAATCAAAGATTGATCGAAAATAGTGATTTCACATTAAGGCCTGTGCAACACATGGCTATAAAAGTTGTAGCTTGGCATATTTCATATTTTTCTACCGATTTCTTAAATATCTCCCTTAAAAATTTGAAGTTTTTAAGCGCTTCAAAAAATATGTGTTTATTTTGATAATATCTAGACGCGTTCCACACCGAAACGCAAATCATATGAAATTCCATCGATAGAAAAAAATCGCAAAGTATGCTCCGAAAATTATTTTAAACATATGATGACAAACTAAAAAATAATTACCTGCTATACAGATACCTTTGTAATAAATTAATCAAACAAGCCAAATACAAGTACTACAAAAAAGAAATAAAATCCGCCAATAATGATCCCAAAAAAATCTGGAAAATCGTCAAAGATATTACTTTCTCCAATACGAAAAAAGAGTCGAAGATCAAAGCACTGTTAATAAATGGAAACAAAACCCTTACAAAAAATGAACCTGGTAAAATAGCTAATTTTATTAACTCCCAATTTGCAAAAGTTGGATCTAACTTGGCTGAAAAAATTCTTTTAAAAAACGGCACAACAGAAGACTCTTTAACCAAACTATCCTCTACCATGCAACCAAATCATTCGTTTTATGCTCACAAAATAAGTACAAAGGAAATATCGGATTTAATTATTTCTCTCAAACCAAATTGCGCTGTGGGCCCAGATAACCTCTCCAATCATATACTGATTAGTCTCCGAGAACATATACTTATACCACTTCAACATATTTTCAACCAAAGTTTCAACCTCGGCTTTGTCCCCGATCATCTAAAAATAGGTTGTATTACTCCAATACATAAATCGGGAGACAAAACGCTGATCTTAAATTACAGACCAATCACTCTCCTAAATTCGCTATCGAAACTACTAGAAAAAACTATGAAAAAAAGACTGCTCGCATACCTTGACAAACACAAACTGATCTCCACCCGTCAATTCGGGTTTCGAGCGAAAATGGGAACAGAAGACGCCTTATCGGAACTAACCACCTACATAGTGAAAAACCTAGATGGCGGTTCAAAGGTGTTAGGAGTGTTCTTAGACCTAGCAAAAGCTTTCGACACCATCTCACACAAATTACTCCAACAAAAACTCAAAAACATTGGCATAACAGGTCCACCACTAAAATGGTTCATCAGCTACATTGAAAATAGACAACAAATTGTAAAAATCAATAATCAAGAAAGTGACAAAGTAGGCACCAGGTATGGAGTACCCCAAGGCAGCGTCTTAGGTCCCATACTGTTTCTCATCTACATTAACAGTCTAACGGAGATAAGCCTAGGGAACATAGAGTACAAAGTAATCAGTTATGCAGATGACACTGTAATCTTATTCAAAGCCCAATCATGGGAAAACGTCTTCAAAAACACGGAAGCAGGGATGACTGAAGTAAATAACTGGCTAATAAATAATCTACTGACACTAAATATTTCTAAAACAAAATACTTAACTTTCAGTAAAACATTAGCTGGTCAGCCAGATAGTCGCCCACAACTACATCTTCACCCCTGCACAGTTACCTCGTTAATTAATTTACCCAGAAATTTAGGAGGTAGAGGTATAGTCAAAATAACATCTTTAAAACATAATCAGGTTGAAATGCTAAGAAATTTTTTCCATAGGAAAGCTGATAGTTCAGAAATGCACAAAATTATTTGCAAGGCAGATAGAAATATTTCACCATTAAATTTATACGACGAGAATGCCAGCATTCTTATAAATACCAACCAGGAATTATTAGATTCCTGGTCAAATAAAATTCTTCACGCAAAACACTTCAATTATCTCAACCAAACATATGTTGACAAATTTTCGTCAAACAAATGGTTGAGTATTGGAGAGTTGAGCGCAGAAATAGAAGGCTTTATGCTTGCCATACAAGATAGAGTCATTAATACTAAAAATTATAGGAAGCATATCATCAAAGATGCAAATCAAATTGATGATTTATGTAGAAAATGTTTGGCTTTTCCGGAAACTATAGAACATATTATATCGGGATGTTCTGTATTAGCGCCGTCCGAGTATACATTTAGGCACAATCAAGTTTTAAAAATAATTCACCAAAGTTTGGTAATTAAACATAACTTGATTGACTGCCGTAATGTACCATATTATGAATATGAACCAAATTCATTTTTAGAAAATGAATTTTATAAAATTTATTATGATAAAACTATTCTGACAGACAGAACAATTAGTCATAATAGACCCGATATAGTTTTACATGACAAAATTAAGAAAATAACTTATATCATTGATGTCGCTATTCCAAATTCTTGTAATATTCAGAAAACTGTTTCTGAAAAAATAAGAAAATATACAGATTTACGAAATGAAATTAAAAGAATTTGGCATTCTCAGACTATAAAAATATTACCATTTGTTATTTCGGCTACTGGCATTATACCTAGCTCTCTCATTCAAAATTTAGGCGTATTAGATTTGTCAAAAAATTTGTACATAAAAATGCAAAAGTCGGTCATTTTAAATACATGTAGGATTACGAAAGATTTTTTAAATATTTATATTGAGGGATCAGTAGGATTTATCGGACCAGTTAGGATTTCATCAGAGCCGAACCCTCTGATATGAAAATATCTGGAGTCGGTGAAATATTTTCCCATTATGTTTCTGGTGGATTGACGTATTGTTCTTGTATTGTTTTATTCTTATATAGTGCACTTACATTGCGTTCATTTACTAGATATTCATTTGTGGAAAAGTGTGTGGAAGGGTTTAGTCTTTCATTGGGGAAAGATTCAACCCGGACATAAAATCTGGAGTACCGTAAATGCTGTGTGGAGGGAAGGAGAGGATGTTCTGGGAAGGAAAAAGGTATGAGGGGTGGGTAGGAATCTGGGGTGCGTCATCTGGGTCAGTGTGTCCAGAAGTGACGGACGTATGAATCCAAACCTCTCACTGCGGTGCAAGGCGGTGCACCGAGATAGTTCTATGGATAGGTCAAAAGGTCTCCCTCAACCAGTCTCTCACGATCCGGCCTGCCACACAGTTGGTGGGCAGATGCATCCGTTGCCAAGATCCGGATAAACCTCAACCCATGAATCCAGGCACCCATGATAAGTTACCAAACGTAACAAACCACTTCGGGTGACCTGTTGCAGAGGGGTTGGTAATCCAATAAATGATTCCCGGGCGGCGGTACTCATACTCGCCTCTCAAATTGAAAATTAAAATAGTCTTGATCAAAAATCTGCTGAACCCATATAAATTATTTCTTGCCGAAAATATTGAGCGAAATCAATGGTGCAATATGGAAATAATAGTAAGTTCCATTTGTTTTCGATGTAACACACCCTCTCCCGTTATTCCACCATTGACATGTGCTGTGTAAACAAGGTTCAACTTGTAAAAACACAGTTTTTCAGCGCCAAAAGTTGCACCGAGCTTTCCCGCCAACCCGGCGGCCATTTTGTTCAACATTTTGAACTGTGATTCTGTTCTACACAATTTTTTTTATTGTTGTATAAAGAATGAGTTGCATTTATACATATTTATAAATATATTTAAGGTCATCATTGGTCATGTATACCTTAACACAAAAGAGGAGCTCTTGTACCTAATAAAGGAGCCACGATTCTTACTTAGGTTGTACGTTATAATGTGTTTATATAAAATATTTACTTTTTAAAATAAGTTTTTTTTTAAATTGCTTAATTTTATTTATCTATTTTGTTTTGTTAATGATGATCGGAGCCAGTGGGACTATCGCACTCTCATTAAATAGTTTTATAAGGCGGTGGTACATGATAAGAGAAGAAAAGAATTATTTTTAATAAAATCTACACAGTAGGTCTTGTAATAATTTGTTTCACGGCCCATATTATCTTTAGGGATGCTGTGTGGATGTGTGTTTTTGAGGAAAGAAAAGAGTGAAGAGACCGTTAAATCGTTTCTCAGCTGAGCTGTTTTCGAGCTGGAGGATGAAATCGTAAAAACGACACATTCTCATACTCTAGTTTCTCAAGTTACAGGAGACGATTTAAGAACCTCGCGTTATTTTTACCACGGCTAAGCCTTATCTAGAACTTTTTAATGTGAATATCGCGAAAGAGTCCCAACTGCCCCCAAGCACCTGGAGCCGGTGAGACCACGGCATTCCCAACTGGGGATATTTTGTGAGAATGAAGGTAGTGGGGGTGGGATAATGATGGGGAAGAGGAATGTGGGGAAGTACACGACTATTAAAATTTGATCATCAAACACGGCTAAAGCCATTTAGAGCAACGTTTCGATTCTAAATGGTAATCTTTCACATGGGCGGTACTTATTACACTTAGAGTAGGTACCTACCTTTCACTGTATAAGTATACCTATATTAACACACGTTGCCATAACTGCATATTTTAAAGGTTCTGGTATTGAATACTGAGCTCATTTTCCATTATTTTTTACATGAATACCTCACAAGAATCTATGGTTGTAGGTAGTGGGGAGAGAAGGAGGTGGGGAAGTATCTGACTATTCAGATCTGGTCACCAAACACGGCTAAAGCCATTTCAAGCAAAGTTTCAATTCTGAATGGTGGACTTACACCAAAGCTTTACTGAAACACGTTCCACTGTGGAACGTGCCGCAAATATACTATATATTATTTTAAATGAATTAAGTGTGAAATAACACAAATTAATCAAATAAAATTTATTTGCCCACAACGGGATTCGATCCTGCGACCTTCGGATTGCAAGTTAAGAGCCTTACCCCTAAACCACGCCGGTCGTCATTCTGGTCCTGTCAAAATGCCCTCGGTTAATCGTTCATTCAAATTCCTTGGTCGCCTGTGGAAAGTGTTAAAACAGGCTTTATCGGCCGCAATTAAAAGTTCCGCCTGCGGCGCTTTGACGGTGACGATGACAAGATGGAGGCAGGAAGGGGGAAACCGGAAAGGGAAGGAAACTTTTAAGCGCGCCAATAAGCAGATCCGTTTCCCGCCAGGATCTGGAAACTGACTTTTCAAAATGGAAGGGTGATGTTTTTAAAATTTTGTAACGTTATATCAGTTGATTTTCTTCAGATTTTAAAACTTCGAACGAATCCGATTCTTTAGTGAAATAAAATAAAAACAAAATATTCCACCATGCAAAATGGTAAAATATTATACTAGGAAAATTACAATACATTGGTAAGATAAGACGAAGCAGAGGTACGTAGTTTGTGTAGTTAAATTAAATTAAATTTGATGTTCGTCTTTCCGATATAAATTGGAAAATGTTACAATCCTTCTAATATTAGTAGTAATAATAAAAATAATTTTAAATACATGTAGGATTACGAAAGGCTTTTTTAAAATATTTATATTGGGTGATCGGTAGGATTTATCGGTTCAGTTAGGAGTTCTACTGAGCCAAACCCTATAATATGAAAATATCTGGAGTCAGTGAATTATTTTCCCATTTGGTCCCTGGTGGATTGGCGTATTGTTCTTGTCTTGTTTTGTATTTATTATACTTAAATAGTGCACTTACATAGCGTAGATTGACTAGTTTCTATCTAGATTGACTAGATTGACTAATCAATCGTTTGTGGAAAAGTGAGTGGAAGGGTTTAGTTTTTCCTGTGAGGAAGATTTAACCCGGACATAAAATCTGAGGCACCTAAAAAATTTGTTAA
Organism: Limnephilus lunatus; assembly: GCA_917563855.2. Classification (NCBI taxonomy): domain Eukaryota; kingdom Metazoa; phylum Arthropoda; class Insecta; order Trichoptera; family Limnephilidae; genus Limnephilus; species Limnephilus lunatus. Next base: position 2,145,342 of record OU830596.1, on the reverse strand, counting down.
ACGCCGTTTTTCTGAAAAAAATCACCTCAATGGCGCTGTAATTGACGAAAAGTTGTTTGTATTACTGAAATGCTTTCTTTTTAAGATTATTTTGGCAAAATGCAGGAAAGACGCCACAGGGAGGTGATAGCAAATTTGTAATATCTTTTGTTGTGGACTTGTGCTCAAAAACTTGTTTGATTGAGGCATTCGAGTTGAACGACATAAATCAATGCCTACCGGGTGTAATGGTGTTTGTAACATTCACTGACCATTTATGAAAATTTCACCCTAAAATGTCTCCAAAGTTTTACTACATTGTACTTTGAATGTAGTTTATTTTTTAACCACTCGGGACTCGAGCCTATTTCGTCGGAAGGTCAAAATATTTTGACTTTGCAAAAAATCCAAATAAATGGAATATTTCGGATATCCGAAAACTAAAAAGTGTTTTTGAAAGGCGATAAAATACATTTTAAAATTTTATTATTCGAAATAAACATACGTGTAATTTTATTGAAAATTTTGAATGCAAACATAAAAAAAAAATTAAATGGCTCACCTTACTAAAACAAAACTACCAATAACGAAAAGAAGTAAAAACGCACACGGATTTTATAAGGCAAATTTATTGTAAAAGTTATCGACAAATTTCATTTTTTTGACATTTCAAGTAAAAAGTTTCATATTTTCATTTCATTTCAAGTTTCTTAATTTTTTTTTCAGTTTGCGCAAAGGTATACATTTTACATTTTTTGTTTTAGAATTGAATATGAAGCGTGGTATTTTCTCTTTCTAACACTGTTTATATCAAATTTCTCACAATGATAATAAAGGAGACACAACGATTTCTATGAGACATATTTGAGTTGTTCCGAAAACCGAATAAATTAGCCTAAAGGGTTAAAACATATGAATAAATTAAAAAAATTCATATCAGGTAGTATTTTTAACGCATTAAGGGGAGAGATGCAATTCCGAGCAAGATTTGATTTTATTGTCCTACGTAGTTTGAAAAAAAACATTTTGGGATGCCGAGGAAGTTCAAATAAACAATTATATCAGGGGATATTGGACTGAGGAAAATCTATTGTTAGTATGACTATCCAAGAACATTAAAGAGAAAATATCAAAGCACGTGATGCAGAGAAAATATGCAATTCCTGTACTGGACACTCATGTCAGCGACATCGACTGTAAATTGCCGACTTCCTCTCCAGAGTTTTTTGGATAAGGATTTGCAAATGAAATACAGGCTTTGCGAATGTTGTCGGATAACTTGACTTTTTGACATTTTGATTTACTTTCAACATGAGTTTATAATATATAGTTGTTAAAAAAATGATTTATTTGTTGTTTGTTAAAATTATTTTTGGAAAGATACATGGCTGGAATATCGGGAGGTTAAACTTCACGGAGTATTTGTTTATGTTTTTTTATATGTAGTACTTACTTTTTCGTCGTACCGGGTGAGGCAGTTTATGGGCGCGTTTTCATCGGCGGGAATTCCCGCATAAAATTGATCAGCGATACTTAGGATGTGTTTTTTTTAAATGGAATTTTAGAGTATTTGTGTAGTTGGGTTACCCTTATCCATTTGAGAACACCCAGGGCTATACTTAATGCATGTGGATTTATTCTAAAATCTTTGGAGTTTTTTAAAAAGATACTCTGAAGCGTGGGCCCAAATGGGCTTGCAAAAGTGAGTGTTGGCCTTATAGTTGATTAATGAATTAGGAGTATAGTTTTTTGTTTGCATAACACGGGGTAAGGGACTGCAAGGATGTTATTTGCAGAGGCTAGGGTTTCATTTATGAGTTTTTTCCAAGTTTATCTACTGCCAAGTATTACTCCGAGATATTTAATATTTTTAGGTGGTCTTTCAGGGTATGTACGTGAGAAAACACAGGCGGCGCTTTTGGAGGGATTTATACTAATTCCCCATTGTTTAAAGAAAGTTTCTAGCTTGAATGCATGAGATTGAACTTGACGAATAGCTTTATTTCCGCTTACCGAGGATGACATGACGTCAGTATCGACCGATTGGGCATTTCCTATATATTGGGCTAAAAGCGTACAGTGTCTACGCGTATAATAGGGTTAGTTATTCTTATCCACGAAAAAATGCCTAGGAGCCTGGATAAAGCAAATACATGCGTCATAGTGCCGAAAAGTAATTACTACGGTTTATTGTGTGAGTAATTTATCCTTGCAAAGGCAAAACAAAACAAGTGTACGATGATAAGAATATTATCAAGATGGGCCATCATAGAAAGGGTAATTTAACACGATGACTCCAGTATGAAATGCGAAGTCCCCCCCTTCCCTTGTAGCCCTAAACACGTGTTTTCGTTGCTTAATGGCTAATCCGGCCCTGGTCTTAATGAATACTGATGTTACGTTAATACATGTTATGTTAATACATGTTTTTTTCTGTTTTTTTAGGGGACGATGGCAGAAATGATGAAATCGGAACAATTCGCCTCTGTTTATGTTCTGGAGTCACATTTTCAATACAAGGTTAGTACTGAAATATTATGTTTTCGTAGAAAGTAGGTGGTCCGACATATTTACATTATTAAATAAACAAATATTTTTATTTGTCAACCAATTTCGCTTGGTAAGCTAAATCGGGGTAATTTTAACGTATTTGTTTCATTTAACAAAAAAAATCAAAGTGTGCAGTTCACACGCGGTAGAATTGAAACCTTCGGTAAACTAAAGTTCACAAGAGTTAGGAGGCTACGAAGTACCGCACAAAGAGGAGACCGATTAGTCTATCTCATTCTCTTTCAGGCTTAATCCTATACATATAGATGCACGTGTTTGTCTCTTTTGAGTCTCGCAATATTTCGTTTAATTTAGATTCAAATCACAACGGTGCTAAATAAGTTTTTACTTTAAAAAATGTCAGGTATTGCAGTCAGAGTTGATACGTAGTCACACAAATGTATTGCTTGTATACAGCATACTTCAAACATGTTATTCAACTTCTGATAAAAGAAAGATGCAGCGAAAAAGAAAAATACAAGTGTGCAGTTCACTTGCGGTAGAAATGAAACCTTCAGAAAACTAAAGTAGTCAAGAGTGGGGAGGCTACGAAGCACCGCACGAAGAGGGGGCAGATTATTCCATCTCATTCTTTCGCAGGCTATATCCAATAGATGTAAGTGTTTGCCTCTTTTAAGTGTCGCTATTTTTCGTTTCATCGAGTTTCAAATCACAATGGTGCTAAAGAAGTTTTCACTTCAAAAATCACATTCAGCAAAAAAAGTTGGTTTGCACATTTGACACGAGAAATAAATTAAATTGTGTTGGCATTCCAATTCTTCGTCTGCTCAAAAATCCACTATAAGAAATACTTCCACTATAAGGATAAAGTTAACTCAAAGAGTAAATGTCAAAGTGTTGCCATGAAGCCTGCATTTAGATAATGGCGTCGGTGTCAGTGACCGGGCGTCGCGGCGTCTTCTCTCATGTCAAAAAGTTTCAACGTCGAACATCGTACCCTGTTGTGAAGGAACCTTCAAAACTACGAGGGATGAAAGGCGATTGAACCCAGTGGCAGTGAAGAGAAAGGCGATTAAACCCAGTGGCAGTGAAGAAAAAGGGGTCTGTGTGCCAAAATAGGTGGCCCAAAAATTGATCCGCCGACAATTGGCCCCCCCGAAATGATATAATTATATTATAATTTTTTGTACATTATTTATCAAATTCAAACGTAAAATCGACTCAAAAATACCCTTAAGGGCATTTAACCAGCCAGCGGTCGAAAATGTTTACACGATTGTACAGAGCGGTTCCAACGAGAAAGATTAATTATTCTCCGTACCAGCTTTTTAAAATTATAACTCAATATCGATTTTATTTCATTCCAAATTTGCTTTAATTTATACCTACGTCAAAAAATGCTGAAAGGCGTGAAACTATTAAAATTATGTACTTTTTGTGATTTTTTTTGTTCATAAGTAATTATAATTTTTCAATAATGTCTAAGCAAAATAAGAATGTGAAAAAAAAAGAAATATATTAGTTTTTACGAGCGCAAATAAATACGCAAACGGACCAATTTTCTTCAAGAAACACATGTACGTATTTATTTTTTAATGATTTTATTTAAACTAAAATTAAAATTCTGAAAAATACGTTTACCAGATAATAATTTATCTTACCGCATGATTATATGATTTGAAATGGGTGTTTTATAATACAAAATCTTTTTTGAAAATTTAACAAATCTGCCAACGAACTATGGTATAACCTTATTATACTAAAAATAAACATTTTTTCTCAAAATTTAAAACATACGTTTACTAGATAAAAAAAAACAATCTATCGAAATAAAATTATAATTTTTTATGGAAAAGAGTCAATACATCTAAACACTGATCTAAAAATGACATATTTCTGGTTTTCTCTAGTTATACGCTCAGTTATGAATATCAAATGAATTTATACACAGTGTCTTTTTTTTGTAGTTAGGTATGCGCTGGTATTTTTTTTTACATGTGCTCCACACAGGAGGCCCTGAGGAAAATAATTTCCCCCAGGGCCTATGTTATCTTTGGGGATGCTGTGAGGAGGGTATTTTAAGGAAAGGAAGGAGATGAGGGTTCTGGGAAGGAAAAGGGTTTAAGGGGTGGGTTGGAATCTGGGCTTCAGATTCTTAGTCATCCTCCTTCAAGACCTAGACAAACCTCACCCATGAAGCCGGGCATCCCTGCTAAATCACCAAACGCAGCGAACCACTTGAGGTGACCTATGGCAGAGGTGTTGGTTATCCAATAAAGGTTTCCGGGGCGGTGGTACCCATTCTCGCCTCCCAAATTTTAACAGTACATGGGCAAGTCGATTTTTCCTTGATGCATTTGAATAAAAATATCTTTTATATTTAATTATAGAAAACAATATTTGCGAAATTCATTCGAAAATCTGGAAACAGAAAAATATATTTGCACCTCTGAGACTCGAACCCAGGACCTTTCGCTTTCCGGGCAAATGTGCTACCACCGCAAACAAACGAAGCGAAACACTTGGGGTGACCTATGGCAGAGGTATTGGTTATCAAGTAAATGCTTCCCGAGTCGGCGGTACTCATATCCACCTCCCAAATTGTTAAAAGTTATTACACCATAAAAACATGTAAATACACAATAACACGTATAAATAAATTAACACGTGGAAAAAATTAGAGTTTTTCACGTAGTTATATTCCATCACAAACTTAATAACATCTAAAAGGGAAATACTTTTACCTGAAACCTTGACAATATTTATTATCATTGTTACATAAATGAAAATATCAATAAATTAACCATGTTTGCTCAATTATAGTAACTCTCGTCTAGAAAATGGAAAGCCCTCTATATAGGAAACCCTCTTCAAACCAAAGTGATTCCATATTTTGTATAACAACTTACCTCGCCGGTGTATTTACCCCAAACTTACGTATGGTATTAATACATTATTTCAATATATTATGTTTAACGTCTATTAGTTAAATAAATAATAATATAGGTATCTACTTAAGAGCGAATAACCAGCAAATTTAAATTCAGATTCCGACGTCAGCGCTACACACTCGCTAGCGGACATTTTTAGAACTAGAGTTCGATCCGCTCCAAGCTTGGTTTCGAGATATACTAGCTCACGCGCTAGGACTGTATAGACGCCACAGTATGGGTCAGATGAAGATGTTAAATTCTCGCTTTCAAAATTTTGATGAGTAGTAGTTATTTGTAATTTGTATATCGAAGTGCATAAACATAAATAGTTACAAGTAAAATGCGTAAACCCAGTAGGTATTAAGTAGATACCTATATGAATAAACAATTTGTTATATTCTTTTTAATATTTTGTTTTTAATTGTATTTTACGGCCATTAGATATCTCAGTATCGCCCTGATGTAAGACCACCATTAAGAATTGAAACGTTGCTTGAAATGGCTTTAGCCGTGTTTAGTGAACAGATCTGAATAGCCAGGTACTTCCCCACCTTCCTCTTCCCTATATCCTTCCCCTCCCCACTACATTCAGCCTTACAACATACCCCAATTAGGGATACCATAGTCCCACTGGCCCCAGACGGGAGCAGTTGGGACTCTTGTACGGTATTAATGAAAAAAAATAGTAATATTCAGTTGGATTGTAAAAAATTACTCATTTTAAAATATTTATTCGTGTGCATATTTGTTTATTTTATATTTATGTGAATACCGCACAAGAGACCCAAATGCTCCCGTCTGGAGCCGGTGAGACTATGACGTGACTATGGGGTATATTATGAGGCTGAAGGTGGTGGGGAGGGGAAGGAGATGGGGAAGAGGAAGGCGAGGAATTACCTGGCTATTCAGATCTGGTCACTAAACACGGTCATAGCCATTTCTAGCAAGTTTCAATTCTGAATGGTGGTCTTACACCACCCAGGGTGATACTGAAAGTATCTTCCACTCTGGAACGTGACGCAAATATATTATTTTTAATTTAAATAATTGTAAAATAACCCAAATTATTCAAATAAAATTAATTTGCCTACGCCGGGATTCGATCCCACGACCTTCGGATTGTGAGTCAAGAGCCTTACCCCTTGACCACGCCGGCCGTCAATAGGTAGTATCAGTAATTTGGAAGGCGGGTATGGGTACCGCCGCCCCGGGAACCATGTATTGGATTATCAACACCTCTGCCATAGGTCACCCCAAGTGACTTAGCAGGGGAGCTCGGGTTCATGGGGCGAGGTTCGTCTACGTGGAAGTTCGGATCAGGAGAGACCGTTTTTTTACAATCGCTCGACACACTGCCTATCTCTACTTTGGGAATGCTGTGTGGAGGCTCGTTTTAGGGAAAGGAAGGAGAGGAACTTCGGAGAATGAAAAGGGTATTAGGGGTGGGTAGAAATCTGGGGGGTCAGCGTGTCCAGGAGTGCGGATGTATGGGGCCATCCCTCCCACTGCGGTGCAAGGCGATGTTCCGAGATGGTAAGGCTGGAGAAGTCAAAGGGACTCCCTCAACCACTTTTTCTAGATCCGACCTGCCATGCAGCTGGTGGGCAGACGCATCCACCGCCAAGACCTGAACAAACCTCACCCCCCACGAACCAAACGTTGCGAACCACTTGGGATGACCTACGGCAGACGTGTTGGTTATCTAATAAATGGTTCTCGGGGCAGTGGTACCCATACCCGATTCTCGTGTTTGTTATTTTTGTAATACGAAAAATGGATATAAAAAAGGCCTACCCTCCCACCCCCTCTCAACCCCCCCCCCCCCCCCTAAACGCCCCTCCCCTCACCCCCTCACCCCCCCCCTCTAACACCTCTCCACCCCCCGGCTCCTTTACCCCCCCCCCCCCCCCCCCCTCAGCCGCCCCTTTCATCTCATCTCAACTCTCCTCCAACCTCTCTCCCTTGGGAGCTGTTGGACTCTTATGCGGTATTACATAACAATATTTTTTTGGAACATTTGGGACTCTCGTGTGGTATTCACATAACAATAATTTACAATATATATATATTTTTTTAATTTAGTCTGCTTTAGAGTCAAACACGACTGAAGTAAAACTTAACAAACTTATAACAATAAATTTAAAAAAAAAACGTGCTTCTCAAACGGACAGCTGTATGCGACCTGCGGACGTGTCGGACGAAAACACAAAAATTTATGTGAACCTATTCAAAAGCACTTCAACAAACAGAATTAAAGCGCACAAACCCTTTCTTTCTTTGAGTGGCCTGGCAACGCCCGCCGGGTGTCCGCTATATATAATGTTATATAGTGCAGGCGCTTGCATTATAATGCAGTTTTCCGGGACTTGGGATGGAACCATTACAGTTTAGTTGACCCCGAGGTTATAGTGGCCTTGCAACGCATGCCGGGTACCTGCTGTATTTAATGTTATATAGTGCAGGCGCTTGCAATATAATGTAGTTTCCCGGGACTTGGGATGGAACCGTTACAGTTTAGTTAACCCCGAGGTTACATTGGTCTTGCAACGCATGCCGGGTACCCGTTGTATATAATGTTATATAGTGCAGGCGCTTGTAATATAATGTAGTTTCTTGGGACTTGGGGTGGAACCATTACAGTTTAGTTAACCCCGAGGTTACATTGGTCTTGCAACGCATGCCGGGTACCCGTTGTATATAATGTTATATAGTGCAGGCGCTTGCAATATAATGTAGTTTCTTGGGACTTGGGGTGGAACCATTGCAGTTTAGTTAACCCCGAGGTTACATTGGTCTTGCAACGCATGCCGGGTACCCACTGTATATAATTTATTTATTTATTTACGGAAAAATAGTCCATTAACAATACTACGAATAACATGCGTTCGTTAAGGCCCGACCCGCCTAGCAATCGATCACCGTTCGCATCGATTACCGTTCGCAGGACATTTTTCGTAACAATCATCACTTTTCGTAACGCATTTACCAGCTTACCCCCCATGTGTCGAGCGTGCGCAAAGAAGTTTTACTTCAAAAAAATTATTTTGAAGCTGTTGGGACTCTTGTGCGGTATTCACATAAGAATAATTTACAATAAAAAAAAATTTCAAAATTTTCATAAAAATATTCAATGAACATGAATTTTTGCGTTCGGTAAACCCTGTAGTTTTTACAAACACGAAACAATGAAATCGTATTATTTGTTTCGTTTTAAATTCGTCATTTCCAAATATTACCATACAGAGCGCCGCGGAGACAACCGCCGGCTGCCACGTTTGCGGGCAGAGTGAATTCTCAATTCTCGAGTCGTCGAGCTATAAGAAAAATGGTAAAACGCGAGCTGTAAATTAATTAATATTAATTACTTCTTATGATTATTTTTCGATCAAAATTTTTATGACTTGTCAATAATGTCTAAGCAAAATAAGTATTTAAAAAAATCTTGAAATATATTAGTTTGGAAGTACGCAAATAAATACACAAACTGGCCAATTTACGTCAAGAAACACATGTACGTATATATTTTTTAATGATTTTATTTAAACTAAAATTAAAATTCTAAAACATACGTTTACCAGATAATGTATGGATTTATTTAACTGCATGATTATATGATTTGAAATTGGTGTTGTATAATACATGTACTTTTTTGAAAATATGACAAATCTGCCAACGAACTATGGTATAACCTTATTATACTTAAAATAAACATTTTTTCTCAAAATTTAATCCATAACTTTACTAGATAAAAGAACAATCTTTCAAAATCAATTTATAATTTTTTGTGGAAAAGAGTCAATAAGTCTAAACACTGATTTAAAAATGACATATTTCTGGTTTCTCTGGTAATGTCCTCTTAACTGTACTGACGTGTAGTCAGCTCATTGTACTTTTCGCGTGATTGGTAAAGTAGGAATTTAAAAATAATGTTTAAAGTATATATTGTACTAACTACAATACATTTTTTTATTTAAGCCTTCAGAAATTTGGCGTACTTTTCGGATGATCAAAATATTTCCGCTTTACAATAAAATGCAAATAAATGTAATCTTTCTCAAAATATCGGAAAACTAAAAAATGTTTTTAAAAGTGATGAAAAGCGCTTTCATAAACATAAATTTTGCATGCAAACATAAAAAGTTTTAAAAATAGTTCACCTTACTTTTTTTCTACCTAAAATTACTGATAACGAAAAAATTTCAAATTCATACATATTTTATTAGTCAAAGTAGTATAAATTTTATCGTTATCTCACCTTTTTGTCGTTAATTGTGAAATGAATTAATAAAAAATTCCCTAACTTTTCAATTTTTTTTTTCAATAATCTATTCAAAACTTTGGTTTCATAAAGGTGTACATTTTACTATTTTGGTGGTTATTTTTTAGATTTGAATATAAAGGTTGGTATTTTGCCTTTCCAACACCATTTAGAACATATTTCTTACAGTTATAGCGATTTACATGAGACCAATGCGAGCTGGGACATATTTATAGAAGATAGGTACATGTAAAATAAAAATAAAAAAGAGATGCAGATTATTTTCGTAGTTCTCCTCACTAGGAGATCCTGTGCTAAGAGGGAATATGTTTCGAATAATTTTTTCAGCGATAGTACTTATATGGTAAACTTCATGGTTTGGAAAAGGTTTTTTTTCAGAAACTTCTATGACGATGTTTTTAAAATACCTACTAGTAAAATCTTTTTCCGATTGGTCCTGAAGCCAAGATTTGAAATCCTTAATATAGTTATTTTTTGTTTTAATTTGTTTGATACTAAGTGGGAGTTTGTTACATTATTATTTATTTTTATTTTTTTTATTAGTGACTATTTAGTTACAGGTTTGATGACAATTACAAGATATGATGATATATGTATATAAATATTTAATCCGTTTGTTCTTAGTCCTCCTCACTAGGTGGTCCTGTGCTGAGGTGGACTGGTAGATTTCTTTGATTTTCTGTTATTTAGTTTCTATGATGTTGTTAATACATTCTCTAGTATGTCTGCATTAATTTCTTTCACCCATGTTTTGATTTTTTCCTTAAACTTATTTATCTTTTCTATCTTTTTCAGACTTGGAGGAAGGATGTTGTAAAGTTTAGTTGCAAGATATATGTGGTTTCTTTGGCCAAAACTTGTCTTGAATTTTGGAACCTCTCGTATATCCTTTTTTGAGGCTCTTGTGTCATGTATCCGAGTTTCATTAGGAGATTTTCTGTTTTTAAAATGATGTAAAAGAATATTCTTGGCATATATTTGTTTTAAATTAAGAACGTCAAAACACTTAAAAATATCTTTTGAAGGGGTTCTGATGGGTAATTTTAGTATGGTTTTTATAATGCTCTTCTGAGCAATATCTAAGTGGTTAATATGATTGGCTGTAGCAGATCCCCATACTAGAATTCCGTACTCAAGACGGGAATGACATAAGGCATAAAATCATTTTTTTATGTCTTTCCTAGGAAGTATGTTTCTTAGGTTTTTGAAGAAATATACAAGTCTCGTGAGCTTTTTAGTGATTCCATTTATGTGTATGTCCCATCTAAGGTTTTCGTCTATTTCCACTCCTAGATATTTAATACTTTTTGCCTTTGTTATAATAGGGCAAGAGCAATGTGACTTATTGTTTTGACACTCGTGCAATTTGAGAGTGTATTCTTTACCCGGTTGACCTCTTGAGTTTATTGAAAAGGCTAGATAATTAGTTTTAATTAAATTGAGCGTAAGAGAGTTCATCCGAAGCCAATTTTGAAGTACAGTTAGTCCATGTTCAGCCTCTTTATAAGTGTCCATCCAGTCCTTTTCGTGGAATAACATAACAGTATCATCGGCAAAACTAATTATGTTTGCATTGATGGGAAGTTTGGTAATTTCATTTATGTAGATGAGAAATAAGATTGGTCCCAAGACACTTCCTTGAGGGACGCCGTAATTTATTGGAAGAGGATTGCTTTTTTGTTGGCCTATTTGTACTTGTTGTGTTCGTCCTGTCAAGTACGTCATCAGTAAATTTAGTGGAGTGCCAGATATGCCAATTTTTTAAAGTTTTGTGAGAAGAATTTTATGATCTATTGTAACAAAGGCTTTTTTTAGGTCTATAAAAAGAGCCAGACATATTATAACGTAAGATATTTACCTATTACTCAACTCACCATATTACATCCTTCTTGGAAATCTCACAATCCAAACCGCTACAGCATAATGAACAATGAAATGCTGAGCCGCCATGATGGCGTCAGTGGGTAGGAATTTGCAATGAAAAACCAGCATTAACAATTGGTGACAAATAGGCAACTAGTTTATTGAGATAAATCCTCTGTACAAAGCAATGAGACTATTAAGTATGAATCTACAGGGGTGGTTAAATATCGCCAACTCCGCGACATTTAACTGAAATATTCAATGGCTCAAAACGCGACCGACATAGGTAACATAAGTATTGCAAAGAATCTGAATAATGGGCGCCTGTAAAGAAACATAATTCTTACAAATTTATAATAACGATTCTAAGCTAAACTATTTATATATCAAACATGTTATCTCGCACTGATTACTCTCTATACATTATTAATCTCTCACGTGAGTTTGGTCCGACACTTCCTCGGCTCGACGTCCAGCTGCTTGCTTCCACCACTAGAATCCAACTGACTCACTTAGAGGCCTCAAGCTCCTCCCCCTTCCGTTCCGGAACCCGCGCCTGTAGAATACGTCAGGGATACGAGCGGCTACAGTTCTTTGTAACAAGGTAGGAACTGTTTGCTACCGTTGCATTACCCCCATGGCCAAGAGAATTTTTGCAAAAAATTCCAATACGCCACCTGGCGTCTTAAGGCAAGTTCAAGCCGAAGAAAAGCTGCATCAGCACATCAGGAAGATATAGAGTGTGAAAGGCCAAGATGATGTTGTTCCAGCGAAGACCGGTTGTCATTCCCTCTTGCAAGTGCAGGATAGTAGTGGTTGTTTGTGAAGACTGAGACCCCGTAACTGTAGAGGTCCGTCCGAGATGTATCCAAAATGAAAGTATTCTTCTGCCTTTTCAAGAGCAAATATATGTAGGATGACATAAAATTGGTGTTATTGAAGGTCCCATAGTTTTGAAGAAATCCCATTGCGCTGAAGTCCAACTGATTGTGGTTAAATACTCTGCGAGCGACTTTAGTAGGTTCTCATAAATTGATGTTGTGATGGTCCAGTTGTTTGAAGAAATCCCATTTCGCTGAAGTCCAAATGATTGTGGTTACATATTCTGCGAACGACTTAGTAGGCTCTCATAAATTGATGCTGTGATGGTCCAGTTGTTTGAAGAAATCCCATTGCGCTGAAGTCCAAATGATTGTGGAGAAGAAGAATCCAGAGAGATGAAGATGTGGTATACGTGAGAGAGAATCTGAACGCTAAGCTAAAGATTACATGAAAAATCACTATTGTGAAAATTGAAATTAAAATTATTTTCTATCCCTTTTCCCTTTTATTTATTTATTTTTATTTTATTTTATTTTATTTGCTTGCACAAAAAACTTGAGAGTGAGACCATAAACAACAAAATATTTAAAACAATAATACATTCTCTAAGAACCTATGTTCTCATACCTATCAAAAAGTAAACAATTCACCAATATTGTTGTGAAAAGAAAAATTATCAATAACTCAGATATAAAATGAATTTAACATATCCTGACACGTAAAGAAATTAACAAGGTAATAACCATGATAACCACCCCAATAAGAATTAATTTTCCACTAATATCAAATAATTACAGGCCTGACACCTGTTGAAAAAATCATAAATAACGTGTTATCAGAGAAACACACCCCAATTAAAATACCCATTTGCTTTTAAAACAATTACAGGTCTGACACCTGTTGACAAACATAAAGATAATAATCAACACAACTCCTATACTGGTTGTGTTCTAGAAGGAACTCTGTAATTTAAAATACCATGGTCAAAACCAAAATAATTATATACCTTCCAAGTATGTCACACCATTTTTTTTTTTCTTGATAAAACGCTTGGACCTAGTTTAGCCGAGCTCAAGCCAACCCAGTTCCAACCGCTTTGAATTTATTTATTCAAGAAAAGTAGTGTAAGGCTATTAAAAGAAAGAATCAACCAGTTTTCCATGTAATTCGAAATATATCTTAAAAGATTCTCTATAAGTGAGATGTAAGCAATTTGCCATAAATAAAATTGATTAAAATCTTTAAAATACGAATTATTTATAAAATAAATAACATCAGCTGTACATTACATATATCCAATAAATAGTAATTTTTTTTTTTTTTTCCCAAGAAAACTTAAGGAAAGTTCCATGCAGCAGAGATTTCCTAAAATCTCATAAAATAGATCATAAAGCTTCTGAGGCTAAACTGCTTGTACAGTCTAAATGAACATATTCAAAATCCTTAAATATTATTATAATATTGTGTGGAACTCCCCACAAGGAATCTTGTGGATACACCCCCACAAATAGGTAAATGTTTAACTCAGTCTAGAATATAACCTAAAATTAGATGTACCAATCCATATACTCAATTTCACAAACCATGCACAAAACAATAACTACTAACCTAATATGTTTTACAAAAAAAAATAATGAAGGTGGCATCTACAGGGAAAAAGAATAAACCTTCACATAAAATTTACCTAATACTTTGTAAACAACCCCAATTGTTGAACAATTTCACTGTCATTAATTCCATAAAATAACTATGAAATTATTCAACCAGCAATACTTTAATACTATAAAATGTTCTTTCAAAACATGAAGGTAATGGCCAATTACCCATACGTTCCGAAAGAAAATTTCCACAATAAAATCCATGTGTTATTTAACATTACACAAACACCACAAATTCTAAACACAAAACACTTAACAAATACTCCCTCAACGTGCGGACATAAGATTTAAGTCATGTCATCACGCTGAGTGAGATTATGCAGACATAAGTCGGTTATGCATGCACTTACTAACTAATGTTTTAAAACCCAAATTAAATCACTCCAAGGAGTATTGGAAATCGAGGAAACGAAGTAACACCGCACTCAATCTGCGTGTTCTGATTTAAGGATGTCTTTTACATGGAAAGTACCCAGATCTTTACCAGCCATATCTGCTAACTGATAAGCAACTGGAGAGATTTTTTTTATTATTCTGCTTCTGATGAATTTCGGTGCTAATTTAGCTGAAAAATGTTTGCTAGCATCTGAAAGAACAAACGACCTGCGCCACACGATGTCCCCGACATTGTACTGAATATCTCTACGACGAAGATCATACTGACGTTTGTTGCGTTCATAAGACTGTCTTAAAGATGTGCGCACCTGTGAAAAAATATCATTAATTTCTTGCAGACCAGCAGCCCAGGAATCACGTTCAGAAAATTGAATTTCCTCAGCATTAAAATCAACACCTATATAGTCCTTTCCTGAAAGAATGATTTCTCTACCAAAATTGAGGAAAAATGGAGTGTAACCAGTTACTTCATGAACCGCAGTGTTTATTGCTAACTCTATTTCAGGTATGTAGTTTGCCCAAGTTCTGTGATCAGATCCCACGTACGAAGCAAGAGCTGAAACTAATACCTTATTTACACGCTCAACAGGATTATTCTGAGGGTGATACCTACAGTTGTAAAACAAATGACGTATACTAAATTTGCTAACTAAAGCCTTAATGTCGCGAGATATGTATTGAGGCCCATTATCTAATACAATCGTGTCCGGCACTCCAAACTTGAGAAAAATTTCATTTTCCAAAATCCCCGCGATGACGCTTCCCGTTGCCTTCCTAAGTGGGAACAGCCTAGTAAATTTTGTAAAGAAATCTGAAATTACTAACAAGTAAGTGTAGCCTTTTTTGTAAGAGCTCGGATACGGACCTAACAGATCTGTCGCAATCATCTGCCACGGCCGTTGAACTAACTTAGGATCCCCCATAAGCCCCGGAGGTAACAAATTGGTGCTTTTGTAACCTAAACAGGTTTGACATTTATTGATAAAAAGCTTAACATCAGCCGACATCTTAGGCCAGTAATATTTGTGCTTAATTCTGTTTAAGGTCTTCATTATCCCAAAATGAGCACAAACCGGCGGAACGTGGTGCTCTATGATAATATTCTTCCTAACTTCCTTTGGAAGAACTTCCTTCCAGTCATAAGACCTATGAAGGGCTTCCATGCTCTGGATATGTTTGTATATTTTATCATCAACTACCTTCCAAGCCGTATATTTCTCTGGGTGAGCTAAAATTTTCTCCCTCAAACTGATGTACCATTTATCAGATGTAACAAAACCTCTAGCAATTGTATTTATTTGTAACGGGTCCCGCGATAATGCATCTGGAATTACATTGTCTTTACCCTTCCTGTGGATAATTTCGAAGTTAAATTGCTGTAGCCTTACTGCCCACCGCGCTAGCCTACCTGAAGGTGATTTCAAATTGGTAAGCCATTTCAGACTGTAATGGTCAGTAATAACTTTCACCGGAATAGGCGAACCTTCAATATATCCTCTAAATTTCTCCAAAGCGAAAATCATTGCGTTTAATTCCCTCTCAGTTGTGGAGTGGTTTCTTTCTTGAGCAGATAGAGACCTTGATATGAAAGAAATGGGATGTTCTACCTGATTGTCGTCCAACTGACTGAGAACTGCACCGAGCCCAACGCTCGATGCGTCACAACTGATGATGAAGGGTTTATTAAAATCGGGGCACGCTAGAACCGGAGCATTTACCAGAAAATTTTTTAACTTTACAAACGACGCTTGCGCCTGATCATTCCAGGCAAATTTCCTGCCCGCGAATTCCTTCTTTGTTAGATTATGTAACGGTGACGCAATAATAGAAAAATTGTGGATAAACCTTTTGTACCACGAAAGTACCCCAATGAATCTACGCAAGCTCTTTTGAGACGTAGGGGTAGGAAAGTCCACAATTGCTTTAACTTTTTCGGGATCAGTGCGAAGCCCTTTGCTGTCTATCACGTAACCCAAGTATTTTAAGGAATCTCTACAGAAAACAGACTTTTCTACGTTTATGGTAAGCCCCGCAGCTTGCAATTTCTGTTTAACTTGTCTCAAGAGTTGTATGTGTTCTTCAAAAGAAGAACTTATGATAATAATGTCATCAAGGTAACAGAAAACTTTCCCATCAAACTGTGGCCCTAGCACCTTGTCCATTAACCTCATCATCCGCGAACTCGCCCCGTGTAGACCGAAAGGCATTGTTACGAAGTGAAACAACCCCCTTTTAGGGATAGTGAACGCGGTTTTCTCTTTCGAGTTCTCGTCTAGGGGAATTTGAAAAAAAACGTCATTTAAGTCTAGCGTTGTTAAATAGCGCGCACCACCCAGGCTATTTAATATATCCGAAATAAACGGTGTTGCGTAGGCGTCACGCTTAGAGTTCGCATTTAAAACTCTACTGTCAAGACATAGCCTAAAAGAGCCATTCTTTTTGGGAACTAACACAATGGGATTATTCCAAGAGCTGTTGCTTGGTTCTACTACACCTAACGCTAATAGTCTGTCAAGTTCTCTATGTACCTGTGGTAACAAATGTGGTGAAATCGGATAAATTCGTTGTTTAATTGGCGAACAATCACCCGTGTCAATGACATGTTTTTCTAGGGATGTTCTGCCTAAACGATTACCCGAATAAGATACATATTCTTGAATAACCCTATCTAAGACTGAGCGCTGCGTTACGGATAAGTTACCTGCGTTGTCTAACCCTATCGCCTCCGACCTACACTGAACTCTGTTCGTCTCCTCAGAAGACATCAGATTTGAAATTCTAGGACATATGTTGTAAATTTTCCAAAAATCGCAGCCTAGAATAATGTTGGCATTTATCTGAGGCATTACTACAAAACTGAAAGTTTTCTCAATATTATCAAGACGAACGGGAAGAGTAATTTTATAAGAGCAAACAACCGAATGACCCGTAGCAGAAACAAATGAAAGCTCTTTATCTAACTTGGAAAGCTTGAAACCCAACTTTAAAAATTCCAAATGAAAATTGTTGCCTAAAATAGACACCTGAGAACCTGAATCTAATAAACCAGAGAAACTTGAACCTAAAACCTGAAAGAAGATGTGAGGTCGACCGTCCCTGTTCGTCGCTCCCATCTCCTTTGAAGCATATAAGTTTTTATAAAATTTTCTTACAGTAGCCAGCCAGGAAACCCATTCCCCGGAAGTGACCTCGGCGAACGTTGACGTCATTACGCCCGCCGACTGGAGCTCCCGGGCAATTAGTTTTTTGAACGGCGGCAGCTGCAATCTGGAGACTTCACCCCCGGCCTTCCGCAGCGGAAACAATGCACCTCCCTGGAAATATTATTGGACGGGCTAAGATTATCTCGGTTTACATAACGACGGTTATTCCTGTCATTGGGATTATAATTTCCAGTATTTTTATGACTACTCCTGTTATGTGAGTTGTAATTTCTAGAAGAATTAATATTATTTTGGTGTGCATTAACAGGAGGAGTTCTGTCACTGGAACGGCTATCCGCCAATTCTAACATCTTCCCAAGCTTCTTTAAGGAAGCAATATCCGGAATTATCGAAAGTGACAATTTTTGAATATACCTAGGCAACATATTACATCTTAAAATTTCTAACAATTCATCATCCGGTAATTTCGATGACAACTGATTATAAAGGTTGAGAATACGTATGATGAAAGTATTCAAATTCTCCTTTTGTAATTGTACCGTAGCTCTCAGCTGCGCAAGCAACCGACGCTCATGATCCATAAGTTCATATTCCTCTTTTAAACCTGCCACAATATCAGACCATGAGGTAAAAGAGGACCGATTCACCCTATACCATAGGAGCGCATCGCCTGAAAACAACTCAACAGCGGAAGCAAAAAGTGAAACTGTACTCACATTTCTAGCCAGTGCTAGCTCTTCAACCCTTTCGATAAAATTCCTCACGCCCGCAGACCCATCGAAAGAAATATTCCACTTGTGGACCGGCACTGATAACGGCGAAGGAGCGGGAACTGTCATCGTAGAAGATTCACTAGATTTCGCCATGTTGGTAGTTTCCGATTTGCTTCTGGTGACTATATTGTACTCCATAACCTAACTATGAGGAATTATTTAAAAAAATATTAGAACCATGCGACAACAATACACATAATCTATGAACATGCGGAACTACCTTCCAAGATTGAAACCTTAAAATTACTATCAAATAAAATAAATGTCGTCAGTGACTGAACAACATTAAAGAAACGTAAAACGCCGGTGAGTTGGATTCCATTGCAAACAAACTTTATAAATCTATAACTCGAAATTAATAAGGTTTCGGCGTCTGCAGGTGTACGACGAGCCGAGAAACCAAAACCACGCAAGAACAATAATCAGTGCGAGATATCATCACATAAATAAAACCCGACAAATACCGACATGCGTAATACACCATTGAAATTTCAGGTTCACAAACGTTGGGCCCAAAATATAACGTAAGATATTTACCTATTACTCAACTCACCATATTACATCCTTCTTGGAAATCTCACAATCCAAACCGCTACAGCATAATGAACAATGAAATGCTGAGCCGCCATGATGGCGTCAGTGGGTAGGAATTTGCAATGAAAAACCAGCATTAACAATTGGTGACAAATAGGCAACTAGTTTATTGAGATAAATCCTCTGTACAAAGCAATGAGACTATTAAGTATGAATCTACAGGGGTGGTTAAATATCGCCAACTCCGCGACATTTAACTGAAATATTCAATGGCTCAAAACGCGACCGACATAGGTAACATAAGTATTGCAAAGAATCTGAATAATGGGCGCCTGTAAAGAAACATAATTCTTACAAATTTATAATAACGATTCTAAGCTAAACTATTTATATATCAAACATGTTATCTCGCACTGATTACTCTCTATACATTATTAATCTCTCACGTGAGTTTGGTCCGACACTTCCTCGGCTCGACGTCCAGCTGCTTGCTTCCACCACTAGAATCCAACTGACTCACTTAGAGGCCTCAAGCTCCTCCCCCTTCCGTTCCGGAACCCGCGCCTGTAGAATACGTCAGGGATACGAGCGGCTACAGTTCTTTGTAACAAGGTAGGAACTGTTTGCTACCGTTGCAATATTTTTCCATCGTCTAAACTTTTTATGGCTATTCTTGTAAAATGTTCAATGGCGTTCACGGTACTCAAACTTTCCCGAAATCCATATTGTGTCGGGGAATTTTTTTAATTAAATTCCAGAAAGTGAACAATTTGGCCTTTCAAAATTTTTTCTAAGATTTTTGAGAAAGTGCTTAGGATACTTATAGGGCGATAATTATTTATATCATTTTTGCTTCCATTTTTATAAATTGGTAAAACTGTAGCATTTTTTAGACAAGAAGGAAAAATCCCCTTTGATATAGAGAGATTTATAAGGTATGTCAGGGGGAGGATCAACTCATCTTGGAGATGTTTTATAGTTTTGATTGAGATAGGATCATTTCCTGAAGAAGTGTTGTTATCTAGTGAAGCAATCACTTTTCTAAGTTCGTTGCTAGTTATTTGGTTTAGATTTAGTGTGTTATCTTGGATTAAGTCTTCATTATTTTCTATTTCCTTTTCATTAGTAATTGGTTTTGTGATTTTATATGCCAATTGCGAGCCTATGTTAGTGAAAAATTTATTAATATATTCCAGAATTTTGTCAGGATACTCTGCAAAAGAAGTAGGAATCATGTCAATATTTAATTCTCCAATCATTTTCTTGTTGTAGGAGGGTTCAGAGTTAGTGATTTATTTGATAATCTTCCATATTTTTCTGGAGTCATTGTTACATTCTTCTATTTTCCTTTTATAGAAGTTTTCTTTGGCGTTGCGAATAACATTTTTACATATATTTCTGTATCTTTTATAGAATCTTAATTTAAATATATTGTTAGGGTCTTTTTTAACTTTTAAATGTATTTCATCTCTTTTCCTTATACAGTTGAAGATGTTTTGTGTAATCCAAGGTTTGATGTGCTTATTTTTTATGGGATATCTTTTTTTCTATTAATGTGGTATTCGATAGTATTGTATGTTGCATAATTTCATTAAAATAGCTCCAAGCAGAATTTGTATCATTTATTTCATAAAGGTTTGTCCACTCAGTATTTTGAAATTTTTTTTTTACTTCCTTCCAATTGGTTTCTGATATTTGCAGTACAATTTTATGATTTTGAATTTTTCCTGTTTTATTTTTGTTAATGGAAAGAATTGTTGAGTAATGGTCTGTAATGGTGGATGTATATATGATGGCTTGAGTTTGTTTATTAGTCTTACTGAAAATATGATCGATGCAAGTTTTGCATTCATTTGATATTCGAGTTGGTTCATTTATGAGGCTTTTGAATCCATGGTAAGCAAGCGTCTGCATATAGTCAAATTTTTTTGGATGTCCATTTTGAAGAATATCAATATTGATATCACCAATAACAAACACGTTATTAATGTTTTTGAGTAGATTTAGTTCATGAGATAGAGAATTAAGGAAAGGTTCTATGTTTTTGGTTGAGGGCGATCAAAAATTGCTAGTATGGCTGTAACATTCCCAATTGATAATTTTAGGCAGTTTGCATTATTTATACTGATCTCTTTAACATTAACTTCTATATCTTCATTAATGTATGCAACTACACCATCACTTTTTCCCTTATTCATTAATGTTGGGTGAGGGATGTAATTGTTAATTTGTAAAGCAGAGTAATTGTCGGTTATCCAGCATTCGGTAAGTATAATTATGTCCCATTTTAATTTTAAGCTTTTTATTAGTACTTGTAGTTCATTGAAGTTTTTATTAATGCTCCTTATGTTTTTATGTATGATGTTAAAATTATGTTTAAGTGATATTATGTTCTCTGGTTCAGATTTATAACCTAAACATTCAGAGTTTCTTTGTCCAAACATAGAATTATACTTTGGTATATTTAGTACGTTTGTTTGTCTGTCTCTGGTTTTATGAAAGTGTGAGGTGTAAGCCTCTGTGTCTTTATTGAGGTGACGGAACAGAAAATTTTTGGCTTTGTTTTTTTGTATACTTGGAACATCTAACTGATTAAAAATTTCTGTTGTTGACGTCCTTATGTGGACCTTTGGTATGGTCTTTATGATGCAATTCTAAGTATCTTCAGTTGATTACGTGTTTCGGTGCTGCTGAGCCCCATTCTATTATTCCATATTCCAAGTGAGAGTGACATGAAGCATAATATATGTAATTAAATGAAGACAATATAAGCGAAACTAAATCAGCTAATATTGTCTTCATTTAATTAAATATTTTAATTTGAGATTTTACTCTTAAAGTAAAAAATGTATATATGTACTCTCCTTAAATCCCTAGTTGACAAGATGTTACATATTTTTTTGAAGTAGTAGATGTGTTTTGTTATCTTTTTTGAGGTTCCATCAATGTGTGAATCCCATTGAAGTTTGTCGTCAATTTCAATCCGAAGATTTTTATACATTTTTAATTGTGTAATTCAAAAATATACTTTTATTTTTTTAAGTTTTTGAGGTGAAAGCACCATTGTGAAAAATAGCGAGAATAAAAAAGACAAACACCTACAAACACCAGAATTTAGGCTGCGAGTGAATGGGATAATATAATCGGTCTCCTCTTTGCCAGGTCGTCACTCCTCATCGTCACTTTTGTCAAGCCTCCCAATTCTTGACTACTTTAGTTTTCTGAAGATTTTTGAATTGCAAACTGTGTTTTTGAAGTGAAAACTTCTATAGCACCGTTGTGATTTGAAACTCGATGAAACAAAAAATAGCTAAACTAAAAAGAAACAAACACATATTATGTACATGTATATTAGGGTGTATCGATTTTGAACTTTTTTTTTTTTTCAAATTCCAAGTTGAAAAAAAGTTGCTACTAGGTACCACAACTTACCACAAAAAGTTTTGGATTTTGAAAAAAATGTTTAGGTCTCCCGCACAAGGCCTAAAGTTTTAATTTTTTTCAAAAAATACCAATTTTTTAAAAAATTAAAAAAAATAAAATCGTCACTTTTATGTTTATTCCAAGCTAAAAAACACTAATATCAGGGCATAAAAATAAGTAAGAAACGATTTTTTTTTAATAAAAAATGGATTTTAGGTCTCCCGCACAAGCCCTAAAGTTTGTTGATTTTGATGAAATTTTGTGTATATGAACCATGTTTTCTTTAAAATTTAAACCACCGGAATTAATTGCACTTTTCTTACAGAAGGCATCAAATGAGATAATAAATATATATACATAATTCATATATACATATAGTAAAATATATACCACATATATACTATATATATAATATGTTTTAAACCTGAAAAAAGATAGTTGGACGGTGTAAATTGTATGAGAAAGGTGTTGAAAGAAACTAATTTTATTTGCTATTCTGTTGTTTATTACAAAAGTATAAAAGGTTATAACATGTCATAAAATGTAGTATTATAACTAAGTACAAAATGTTGCTGATTACTTTCCATATGACATGAGTGGCAGTTTTCTTGTTCTACTGCAAATTTACTGACTAGTTTAAGTATTCGTCCTTTCATCTTGGCTTCAAAACCTTAAATCAAAGTTATGTATAGTATTTACATAGGCCTAATGATTTTTACAAAATTTTATAAATGTATTACAGTTCCCAAATGAAATTTCAATTTAATATGGAAGACAGTATGATAAAGGCGTTATTTAGAAATATTATAACTAAAAAATAGTCGAAAAAACTTACTTAAATACTAATCCTTTGCAGAGGTTTTGTACTGGCTCTTGGTCTCGAACGTAGGTAGCTCTTTACGGTCTTCTAGTCTGGCACGGATAAAACCATCTCTTTCGATCAGCCCACATACTCGCTTCGAAGCTTGTGACTTCTGTGACTTCCTTGACAATTCGTTCCACCGCTTGAGTATGAGAAGGAATTCTAAATTCAACCCTTCCACTTTTGCCAGTTTCCACAATTGACTCCAACTCTTCTAGGCTCATATCAGTAACAAGAGGGGGTTCGGTTGCTGAAATGGATTGCCAGTCAATCATATCTCTATAGTCTTCGGCATCAAAATTGATCTGAGGGGGTTTAAATACTCTTACCCCTTTCCTTTTATTCTCTTATAAGCCAAGGCTCTGATATGTTTTCGTTCATCGAACAGCATAGCTATCAAAACATGCTCTGGGTGAGCCATGAAAGCATTTCTCTGTAACGTTGCATGGACGACTTTTCTTAGCTCATCTTCCAAGTAATTCAGTCATATCAGAGCCTTGGCTTATAAGAGAATCCAGAAAGCTCGCGCAACCGAAAGGAAAGGGATAAGGGTATTTAAACCCCCTCAGATGAATTTTGATGCCGAAGACTACAGAGATATGATTGACTGGCAATCCACTCCAGCAACCGAACCCCCTCTTGTTACTGATATGAGCCTAGAAGAGTTGGAGTCAATTGCGGAAACTGGCAAAAGTGGAATGGTTGAATTTAGAATTCTTTCTCACACTCAAGCGGTGGAACGAATTGTCAAGGAAGTCACAGAAGTCACAAGCTTCGAAGCGAGTATGTGGGCTGATCGAAAGAGATGGTTTTATCCGTGCCAGACTGGAAGACCGTAAAGAGCTACCTAAGTTCGAGACCAAGAGCCAGTACAAAACCTCTGCAAAGGATTAGTATTTAAGTAAGTTTTTTTCGACTATTTTGTAGTTATAATGTTTCTAAATAACGCCTTTATCATACTGTCTTCCATATTAAATTGAAATTTCATTTGGGAACTGTAATACATTTATAAAATTTTGTAAAAATCATTAGGCCTATGTAGATACTATACATAACTTTGATTTAAGGTTTTGAAGCCAAGATGAAAGGACGAATACTGAAACAAGTCAGTAAATTTGCAGTAGAACAAGAAAACTGCCACTCATGTCGTATGGAAAGTAATCAGCAACATTTTGTACTTAGTTTTTATACTACATTTTATGACATGTTATAACCTTTTATTCTTTTGTAATAAACAACAGTAATAGCAAATAAAATTAGTTTCTTTCAACACCTTTCTCATACAATTTACACCATCCAACTATCTTTTTTCAGGTTTAAAACATATTATATATATAGTATACCTATATGTGGTATATATTTTTACTATATGTATATATGAATTATGTATATATATTTATTATCTCATTTGATGCCTTCTGTAAGAAAAGTGCAATTAATTCCGGTGGTTTAAACTTTAAAGAAAACATGGTTCATATACACAAAATTACAAAATTTCATCAAAATCAACAAACTTTAGGGCTTGTGCGGGAGACCTAAAATCCATTTTTTATAAAAAAAATCGTCTCTTACTTATTTTTACACCCTGATATTAGTTTTTTTAACTTGGAATAAACATAAAAGTTACGATTTAATTTTTTTAAATTTTAAAAAAAATTGGTATTTTTTGAAAAAAATTAAAACTTTAGGCCTTGTGCGGGAGACCTTAACATTTTTTTAAAAATCCAAAACTTTTTGTGGTAAGTTGTGGTACCTAGTAGCAACTTTTTTTCAACTTGGAATTTGAAAACAAAAAAAAAGTTAAAAATCGATACACCCTAATGTATATTATTCAGCCTGCGAGAGAATAAGATAGTATAATCGGTCTCCTCTCTGGGCGGTACTTCGTAGCCTATCGGTTCCCTCTTTGTACGGTGCTTCGTGGCCTCCCCACTCTTGTCTCCTTTAGTTTTACCCTGTAAAATATAAGAAAAATTAAAAAAAAAAACACTTATTATAAGTAATAATTATTAGCCTGAAGCACTCATCTACATTGAAAAAATCTCCCGAGAAAAGATTCATGCCGCCGACTGCACTCGAACCCGCGTCCTTCTGATTTCCGGTCAACTGTTTTTATCCACTGAGCTACGTCGGCTTATCTCCTGCCCGCCAAATAATTCAATATATACTAGTGTTTCATTCAATAATTTCTGTGGGTAGTTCTAATATTCTCCTGACGAAGGAAGGGTTCTTCCGAAACCGGTAGAGTGTGAATAAAATAAAATTAAAGTGATCTGTAACAAGTTTATATGTTTTTATTGTTAATATTCCTTTTACTGAAAGTAGCAATAACTTATTTCCTTTCTTCATTGGTTAAATTATTAGCTGAAAAAAATTTATACAAAGAAAGGCATAATATTCCATACTTTTATCAGAGTCTCAAAGTTCTTTCAGTGAGAGCAATTCTGTGGTACAAAATTATATTTCAGCACATAAATAATCCTTTATAATAATAATAATAATTGGATAATTTATAGAGCGCCGTTTTTGTGAAAAATCACCTCAAGGGCGCTGTACAATTTATTCATAATTCTTAGGTTCTATCTAATTTTAATATTTACAAATGGATACAGAAACATACTTACCTGCAGGTCACTTCCGATAAATACTTTAATTAGAAAGTTTGTGCTTGGAAAAGATACGGCTTTGCACGCGGAGGGTATTATATTTAAAACACAGGACATTGCATTGCTACCCCCATCACTATAAGAATTACATTTTAAAAGATTAGTGGCAAAAGTGGAGTTGATAATATCAAAATATGTATTTTAAAAGACTGGAGAATTTAGGACTTTTTAGGGCTGGAGAATGTTACTGAAATGACCTTTAAAAACGCTTACAAATAGTTTTTTTTTTTTTTTTTTTTTTTTCCTACATTTTTAGGTTAGTTGTTTACAGTGTCGCGGGCATTGAATGTGAAGGTGAAAGAATTTGAGTTTATGGATACGACTGTCTGAAAAGGTGGGTTTTAAGTTTAGCTCTAAATTCTGCCGAGTCTGTGATCGTTCTTAAGTCATGTGGCAGTCCATTCCAGGCTTTAGGTCCCGACACTCCGAAAGCGCGCTCACCGAACTTAGTATCTGGTGTGCGCTTTGGTTCTTTTAACCTTCTAACAGCTGATGACGCTGCCGACCTTAGGGTTGACTGTCGAGAATTTGAATTTTCTGGAATACACAATTCCGATAAGTATGCCGGAGCCATTCCGTTAAGGGACTTAAATACCATCCAGCAGAGCTTGAACTGGATTCTTTCAGGACATTTGAGCCAGTGAAGATTTTTGAGATGCTCTGAAATATGGGAATATTTAGATACGCCGGTGATAAGTCTTGCCGCAGCGTTGAAAACGGATTGCAATTTGTTGATTTGATATTTTGGAAGACTTGCATATATTCCGTTGCAATAATCTAAACGTGAAATAACATACGAATTGACTAGTAATTTAGTCGTTTCTGTTGGTAGATTTCTCCTTACTGCTTTAATTTGCCTTAATTGAAAGAACCCCGTGCTTACGGTTCTGTTCACTTGAGTTTTAAGGGAAAAATCAGCGTCCAGATTGACACCCAGTAGTTTTATACACGTCTTTGGAGTGATGTCGCTTCCTGAAATGGTTATTGGGGAGTTATCAATGTTATACTGACGTCTGCTTGTGGCGGTCCAGAGAAACTCAGTCTTTGACGGATTTAGTTTCAATCTATTTGAGGTCATCCAGCGGGTAATTGCTTCTAGACACTCAATTATGCGAGTTTTTAGACTGTCTACTTCATCTGGTAAGCAGTAAAAGTAAACTTGTTGGTCATCAGCGTAGCAGTGAGATAGAAGGCCAAATGATTCGATTATTTTAGCGACATCATTTGTGAAGAGGATGAAAAGAAGTGGGCCCAGAACAGACCCCTGGGGTACTCCAGATGAAAGGGTTGCATATTTTGATTGGTTTTTACCTACCTTTACGGCTTGTAAACGGTTTTCCAGGTACGATGTTATCCAGGTTTTAACGACGCCGTTTAAACCAAAGGATTCTTCTAATCGTTTAATAAGAAAATCATGGTCGATCGTGTCGAAAGCGGCACTCATGTCCAAGACTGAAAGGAGTGCCAATTTTCCCGACTCGATAGCAAGAGTTATGTCTGACAAAACACGTAGTAATCCATTTAAGTAATCTTTATATATTAACAGGCTGGAACACAACCATAATACTCGTTTTAACTTTAATGAAGGGCTAATTGTACCTAAGCATACAAATAAATATGGACAAAGAACGTTAAATTACATGATTCCCAGTTGTTTAAATATGTTACCTGCTGAAATTAAAAACTGTGCCCAAAACAAACAATTGATGAATTTACTGAAGACTTGGCTTACGGAAAGAATTAACTTGTATTAGCTTACAATGAAATATTATTCTAAAGACTTTAAAAATGTTATTTATGTTTTCAAAATTTTATTTTTATCTATATTTCTGTAAAAAATTAAATTTTATTTTATATAATTGTAAAAATGTAACTATTAAATCACTATTATAAGATCGTTAACGTAAAGAACCCGTTAGACAAACTGATAAAAAGTAGTTTATCGGGACTTTTTGTCTTGTATTTGTAAAATGTATAAAATAAATAAATAAAAAAATAAAATAAAAAATATATTTATATTATTTATTTTTACATTGTCTACCACGAAAAATAAATCGTTGGTAACATTCCCGCCCTGGAACAAAATACGTTCAATTAATTCCCCATTTAAAGTCCTCACGTCCCTCGTTGCGTAGTTCTTCTAAAAATGGAGCTATAAAATATTCCGATGGCGTACCACGTTTAATCTCCTCGAAAATTGCAAAACGAGTGCGGGTCCGAACGCGGGTCAACTTGATTTGCCCCGGGGCCTCTAGCCCGATTTATATTCAGGGGGCGAACTAATTTTTGACTGTGTATACCCTTATTAGATGGGAAATATGGGGCCTCATTGATATAAACTACCCTGGGAAAGACCTCGCAATAAAATTACAATGGGGACTCGATGTTTGTGGTCACTTTGTGAAATTTGTTATTTTCCGGAAAAGAGAGAAGTGAGGATTTGGGTTTTACTTGCTTTCCAAAAAAGAGAGTTGTCAATTTATTTGGGTTTCTTTGTGAAAATGTTGCTTTTGTATGCGGATTTGGTTGTGATGTGTGGCCAGTTATATATGATATGATCGTGTTGTTGATTTTATATTTTTAAAAAAGTTATGTGATTCCTCACAAGAGCGCTCCTGTCTGTACGGTGTACAGACGGAGGAATCATGTCGCCATCCGGTTGGGCAGAGTTATAAGGCGGGTTAAGGTACCAACCGTTTAGAGCCAGATAGGCTACGTTATCATCAATTGTGGCAAATGAAGAGGCTGAAGGTAATGCAGAGAGTCAGGAGATGGGGTAGAAAAGGTGGTGAACCACCTGGCGATTCAGATTTGATCACCAAACATGGCAAAAGCCTTTTAAATCAATGTTTCAATTCTGAATCGTGGTTTTTCACCAGGGCGATACTGAGAGTCTCTTCCATTCTGCAACGTGCCGCGTACGTATAAACCATATATCTATTATTTAAATGAGATATGGGTGAAGCAATACAAATTAATTCGCGTAAGCCGAATTTCAATCCACGACGTCCGGATTCGTACCCCTAGACCATCGAGGCTGATATTTATCAGTTTTAAATCCCTGGCGGAATATTGAGAGAAAAATAATAAAATTCTGTAGCTAACCCTTTCGTTGAGCATTATTTGTGTTGAAAACGGGACAAGCCGATTAATCTCTATGAGCAAATAACTCGAACCGTCCGAATGTGTTTTTTGATTTTGATGAGTTACAAATCCCACTTTAGGACGAGAGGAACTTACAATTCATAAGTTGGAAGTAATAGGTTCAATTTTACAAAGATATTTTGGTATCAAAAATATTATTTTCACATAAAATACAGCATTAAAATAAAAAGGACAGGTTAAGTAGAAGAAAAAACAAAAGAAAGCAAATATATATAAATAAAGAAACAAAAAAGGATATTCAAATAAATAGAAAATGAAACAAGACAAAACAAAATATGACAAGAAAATTGCATATTTTCATATTGAAATGTACCTAAAAAAATATTCTTATAAAGCATTCATTACTCTAACTCTAAAACATTTTTATTATACTGGATGCTTCTAAAAATATAAGGAAGCGAATTTTTTTTCATGCTTTCGATTTTATGTCCGGGTTAAATCTTCCCCACAGGAAAAACTAAACCCTTCCACGTACTTTTCCACAAATGTTTATCTAGTCAATCCACGCTATGTAAGTGCACTATATAAGTATAATAAATACAAAACAATACAAGAACAATGCGTCAATCCACCAGAGACCAAATGAGAAAAATAATTCACCGACTCCAGATATTTTCATATCAAAAGGGTTCGGCTCGGTAGAACTCCTAACTGGACCGATAAATCCTACTGATCCCTCAGTATAAATATTTTTAAAAAATCTTTCGTAATCCTACATGTATTTAAAATGACTGATTTTTGCATTTTTAAATATAAATTCTTTGACAAATCTAATAATCCTAAATTTTGAATGAGCGAGCTAGGTATAATGCTAGTAGCCGAAATAACAAATGGTAATATTTTTATATTCTGAGACTGCCAAATTTTTCTAATCCCATTTCATAAATCTGTATATTTTCTTTTTTTTTCAGAAACAGTTTTCTGAATATTATATGATTACTTATATATATATATATGTGTTATTTTTTTATTAGCTCTTACAGATTGGACTTCTAGAGCCTACAGATTTATATTTCAATATTAATCTGTAGGGCCTGAGGAAATTATTCCCCTCACTTATGTCATATTTGGGGATACTTTGAGGAAAAGATGGAGAGGAAGTTCTGGGAAGGAAAAATATATGAGGCCGGATAGAAATCTGGAGGATAGTGTCTTCAGGATTGTCGGACGAATGAATCCATCCCTCCCACTGCGGTGTATGGTGATATTCCGTCATTCCGAGAGAGCCCTGCTGGAGGGGTCAAAAGATCTCCCTTTTTTATATATGAATACCTCATAAGAGTCCCAGCTGCTGCCATCTGGAGCCAGTGAGTCTTTTGCATCCCCAAATGGAGTATGTTGTCAGGCTGAAGGTAGTGGGAAAGGGAAGGAGATGGGAAAGAGAAAGGTAGGGAAGTATCTAGCTATTCCCATTTGGTCACCAAATACGGCTAAAGCCATTTCAAGCAACGTTTCAATTCTGAATGGTAGTCCTACACCAGGGCGATGCTAAGAGTATTCTATATTATTTTTATTAAATTAATCGTGAAAAACATAAATAAATCAAATGAATTTTATTTGCCCACGCCAGGATTCGATCCCGCGACCTTATAATTGCCGGCCGTCATGTGGTTAGTTTTTGTATTTGAATATAAAGCGTGGTGTTTTCTCTTTCTAACACCGTTTATATCATAATTCTCACTTAGGTAGTAAGGTTTCTATGAGACCCATATGAGGGTTAATTGTAAAGCTGTTTGATGTTAGGGTGAGTTGATTGTTGAGTAATTTGTAGGATGGTGCTTGTGATATCATGTTCAGGAAGGATTGTGATTGTAATGATAGTCGTTGGCGCAATATCGACCAGATCATTTTGATTTATTCGTGGCATTACAGGAGACCTGGCCATGCAAAAGTCCTTTATCTAATGGCATCCATTATTCTTCCATCGACTTTCCATTCTCTGGTAATAACGTCATTTCTCAGCTGGTCGTTCCGCCGTTATACCCCATTTTAAAAGCAAACCCGATTACCTCCGCTCAATCTAGTCTCGCCTTTTCTTTGTCCCTGTAAGATACCCCATAGAAGTGAACATTATAAATAATATGGATACCTTATATTTATAGAAAAACGATGTGTTTCTTTTTGAAAATGTCTCTGAAATTTAAAAATATGTCGTTTTCGTTCGGCTTTCCCAAAATTTCGCACCTTTGTTAAAAAATTTTAGAGATTTTTCGTTTTTACCTTTAGAATTTTCAGGAGGCCCTGTGGAAAATGATTTCCCTCAAGGCCTATTTCATCTTTGGGGATGCTGTGTGGAGGGTTTTTTATGTGAAGCAGAGGAGAGTTTTGCAAGGAAAATGGTTTAAGGAGTGTGTAGGAATCTGGGGTTCAGTGTGTCCTGGTCATCCGCCTCCAAGATCTAGACAAAACTCACCTCATGAACCCGGGCACCCCTGCTAAATCACCAAACGTAGCGAACCACTTGGGGTGACCTATGGCAGAGGTGTTGGTTCACGGGGCGGCGGTACCCATTCTCGTCTCCCAAATTGAAATGTGATGTCGTTAACACTGATGTCATGTTTTTGACGTGGTAATTAATATTCCCAAAAATCCTCAATTTGTTGATTTCCATATCTTCATGTTTGTTTATTTTGTGTTTAATGATTTCCTCATCGTCCATGATATGTTGATGTCGTTTAAACATCTACTAACTCTACATGCCCAAACTATCTGAGGGTCCCTTTCTTAATCTTTCTCACTACGCTTACATCACCCTTACATTCTTTGCGGATCTCCACGTTTCTCACACGATCGTACATGGTTTTAGAACACACACGCCTCATGGATCTCATTTCTACAGCATTCAGTCTACTTTCATCCTTCCTCTGTCAGTCCCATGCCTCACTGCCATACCAGGGTGGGTACCAGCACTACAGAGTGGTTAGATCTTGAGCAAAGCGAAACCGGTCGGTATATAAATTAATTAGAACTCGTGGTTTTACACAAATTAGTGTTTTATTTTGATTAGATAAAATTTCAAACCACAAAATGATTGCTTTTTACAATAGTATTATACATTTTATGCCACAAAAGGTAATGGTAGTTACTTATTGATTTTAACAATTCCTACAATCGGGAGGTAACGATTCTTCTCCTAATAGTATCGGTACCATGACGGCAGAAAAAAGGCAATAAACATACGTTTCTTATCACAATATTGCTGCAGCTCTTTCAAAACATGAGATACACAATTTACGTAGGTCTGTTTCCTCCAAAGTAAAAAAATCATCATTTTCTTGCATCTCTCTTCCACACCGCACCGTGACGTCTTTGTAGACTCCTACAATACTTCTAGTCGTGACCATAATTTTGAAAGTATGGAATTTAGTTACAATGATAGTATTGAAGTGTGAGTAAATTCCAGAAATTCAAAAACGACAAATGTCAATGCGCTGGTGGTTTTGCTTTTGTTCTTAAACACATAGTGATGCAGTTCTTTCTTACACATTAAATAACAACAGTCTAAAATGAGACAAACGATGAACGTATGTCTGCAACCCCCAAAAGGAAACATACAATCATTATCATATATCTGCCTCGCACGTTTAAAGTAAATGAAACGCAATTCCCGTCGCAAGAAATTAGTACTTTGGAGGAAACTGTCAAACATATTTTCTGTTTTTCACTATTATTTAATGTGTAAGAAAGAGCTGCAGTATTATAGCTATGAGGGACGTATGTTTATTGCCTTTTTTCCATCACTTTACCGTAACCGTGAATCGTCACGGTAATTATAAAAGCGTCTAATCGGTTCCATCACTATTTCTTCTTCTTATTCTTCTTGGTGTGCTCTATCAGGTCCCCGATGTTGGCGATCACTCTGGAAAATTTCTCTCTATCTTGCGCTGCCCGCAATAGCTTCTCTACACTTCTAATGCCGGTCCACTCTCGTACATTTCGCAGCCAACACATTTGTCTCCTACCAGGCCCTCCTACCTCCCATCCTCTATCTTACCTTTCAATATTAATTGGAGCAAGTGATACTTCTCCCCTCGAAGTATGTGACCCAGATTTTCCTGACTTTTATTAATGTAAGCAGTTGTCTATCTGCTCTGTCGTTCCATGGGACCTTGAGCATTCTCCGGTGAAGCCACATTTCTTAGTATACTATTTCTTAGTATAACATTTGTTATAATGTGCACTCACAATGTCTAAATAAGTAATGTCTTACTGTTTTAAGTCTCTCGTCACTGTCACTGTCTCTGGAGATTTCCAATTATTTATTTAACAAGAGAAATTCCTGAATAAATTATTCAAAGACGTTTCCATTAGGAAAAGGATTAAAGTGAGGAAGACATTTAAATCAACGAAAAAGGTAATATTTAATGCTGTTTTATATTTGTTTGAAGTCTTCCGTGAGAGTGCTGTAAGGTCCTCGGCTCAGGATTCCGAGGGTCAAGGGTTCGAAACCCGAGAAATCTTTATACAATAAATTAACGGGATTTTGAATCAACAATATTCTTGATTGGAAAATGGACTCAGTATAATGGAGAAAACCTATAGAAATTGTCCATTGATCAGTGAACTGCCAGCTATTTCTCCACCTTTCCCCTTCTTATCTCTTTTTTCTACCCATTTTCTTCAGTCGTCAAAACATGTAGTACATTTGTGGAACCTTCCGGTCCGTCCGAAGATACGCTCAGTATCGCCCTGGTGTAAGACCTCCACTCAAAATTCAAACGTTACTTGAAATGAATTTCAGCTGCCTTTGCTGACCAAATCTGAGTAGTGAGGTATTTCCCCACCTTCCTTTTCCCAATCTCCTTCCCTCCCAAGTCTCCCTGGCTCCAGGCGGCTGGGAGCAGTTGGGACTTTTGTGCGGTATTGAGATAAAAAAGATATTGGAAACACCTTAGACTCTCACTTACACTGTGTACTATCTCAAAACAATACTTTTTGACATCCACTGGAGCGCTTTTTGCCACAATATGGCATTATTTAAAATACCTCGGATTGTTTTGCTGCCAGTTTTAGGCAAATTTTTCGTTGATGCATATGTACCTACGTTATTTGAATTTTTAAGTTAAGGTATGATTGTTTTTAATATCGGCGGAAAATTTGCAAAATAAACACGACTCCTTTAAAATAGCATTAACTTAAATAAACACTGAAATTTTTCATTCATATAACTTGTAAAATAACAGAAAAAAACAATAAAAAATGAATAAATTTATTTAAAACACTATCTGGATAGAATTAAGTTCTGATTCAATTTTGCAATCATACATAAATATAGCAGCCAATTAAAAATATGTGTTAAGAAAATGAAGATAATGTTTGGTAGTTCTTGGTCGTAGAATGATACAGTTAAAATACGACTGAATCGGATAGGGACACATTAGCTCATAAGAGCCCCGCCCCGACAAGGCGTAGGTCCTGGGTTCTTGTCAGATGTGACCATAACTTTTTCTAATTTTTCTGTTTTCATATTTTCGATTGAGTTTCGCTAATATTGGCTTTATATCACTAAAGATTTCATAAATTTTATTTTAAATAGGTACTACAGGAAATTTCCTAAGAAAATTTATGAATACGATAATACGATCAAAATATAACTAAGCCAAAAAGTTTGTGTGTCTGTGTAAAGCGAAATCATTGTTTGTGCTGCCCTTAGTAAAGCAAATAGCGCTGTTCCAGTTCAAAGGAACAACAATTAATTGCTACGGATTTGAATCCTTTATTCCGGATATCCCGCTCTATGTATACACTTATAATAAATACAGGATATAGGTACAGTATGCTATGGAAGAGTTTGGCGCTTGATCCATACAAATTCGTGGGACCCTGTACTATAAGGGAACCCGGTGTAGATCTGTGCAGAAATCGTCAACTAGTTGATGTTTTTATAAGTTATTTCTGCTCGGGGGTTCTAACTAAAGCTCTTGTCCGGATCCAGTGGTGTTATGATTTTCCTAAATTGGTGGGCTGAAGGAAGTGGGGAAAAGAAGAAGACAAAAAGGAATGTTGCGATGATCCAGCTATTCAGATGTAGTTCCTTGACAAGATAAAATAAGGTAAGGTAAAGGATGTCATATTTCTCATAAACTTGGTGAGAATAGTCATCGAATGTTCGATTAACCTTTAAGGCACATTCTATTGGAAGGTCAACAAATTTCCGCTTTGCAACAAAATCCAAATAGAATATTTCTGAATGTATCTGTTTCGTATGGGTATGTTCTGTTTCACATACAAAGGCCAGAATTCAAACCTATTGGTGAATTCTCACTTGGGTGCCTACCCTGACTGATAACTGTCCGCTGACAGCCGTTGTCAAGGAGACAAAAAGTGTATTTAGTCTTCTCATTGTAACGCTTAAACATCTTACCGTTTTTATCGAGACAAGCTAACAGACTTGCAAAGTGAAATTACCGCCGGTAATTAATTTAATCGTTATAAAACTGACTTCCAACTGCTTGTGGTTCATCCAGATAATAGCCAATCGACCACGAAGGATCCCCAAACCAGGCAAGATCGCCAAAATAACTATCGTTAGTACCCTTGTGAAATTACATTTGCTATTTGCTGCAGTAAACATACCATATCGAGATCCACAGGCACAGCTCATATAGAGTGAACATTTAGCTTCACTCTAACCCACGTAAGGAGGTGCCATCATCGCGCTAACCTAACAGTATCCAAAAACTAAAAACTGAAACATGCTTTCAAATAATATTTTAGAAATAAATATATTACTTTTTATAGATATTAAATTTGAATGCAGAGATAAAAAGTTTTAAAAATGTCTCACCTTACGTTTTTTCTAACTAAAATTACTGTTAAAAACATAAAAACACATACTTATTTTATTAGACAGATGTTTTATAAAAGTTATCGTCACCTCACCTTTTTGTCGTTCCATATAAAAATAATTTATAACACATTCCCAAAGTTTGATTACATCTTTTAAAAATTGCGATCATTCTTTGGTTTAAAAAAGGTGTATAATTTACTAATTTTGTGGTTAACTTTTAGCTTTGAATACAGAGCGTGGTGTTTTCTCTTAGTAACATTGTTTTCGTCATATTTCTCACTACGACAGTAAGGGAGATACAACGATTTATACGAGACCTATATGAGTTATTCCAAAAAGCGATCAAATTAGCCTGTGGAATAAAAAAAAATTAATACAATAATTTTAGTTAAGACAATTTATATTTGTTTTTTTTT
Organism: Limnephilus lunatus; assembly: GCA_917563855.2. Classification (NCBI taxonomy): domain Eukaryota; kingdom Metazoa; phylum Arthropoda; class Insecta; order Trichoptera; family Limnephilidae; genus Limnephilus; species Limnephilus lunatus. The sequence goes on along the minus strand of OU830596.1, from coordinate 2,109,108 downwards.
CCCCTAGCAAGGTCTACGATCTCTGTACAATACAGACTTCTGGCGTAGCGTTTGGGGAGCGTAGAGTCAGGCAATACATTGTAAAAGGCTGTGTAGTGTGTATTGTATGTATGTAAAGTGTGTGTTGTTGTAGAAGGCTGTATGTTTCAGTATGTATGGCGGCATGTAGAAGTAGAATGTGCGAGGTAACACATTGCATTAGCCGGTAGTGCAGCAAGCAGGAAGCCGGATATCCGCCATTTTCGAGCTCGACTGCAGCTCGCTTAATTCTACGCGGATTATGATAGCGTTTCCGGTTTAACTACTGACTGCGCGAGTTTCCTTTTAAAATGGCTTTATTCTGTTAATCTTCTGTATTGTCAATGTTGGGATTAGTGTACCGAGCTAGCATGGGGCGAATTAGGAAAAAATAAAGAGAAAGGAAGAGATTTGCTAGGTTCAACAAACCAGATACTCCGTACTGCCAGATTAATGTTGATATTTATTTATTTATTAACATTAACGGTATGAATATACCATAAATACAAATTACATGACATGTCACAATATCATAGTTGTACATAAGATATAATAAAAGAGAGAGAATAAGTTAGTTGTGGCATTTGGTTGAGAAGTGACACAAGGAGCTACAATTACATATAATACTAGTGTAAAACAAAATTTATACTTATTGATTGAAAATATTTTATAGAATAGCCTTCTTGTACCTAGCTTCCGTGCAGTTAAATAGATCCGCCACATCTGCGTATCTATTACTAACTTCATGTAACCTAGGTTCAAGCGAGTTTTTCATGTACTCAGTCCTGGTGTTGTTACATTTAAATAGAATTTTGGAGCGAGTTGCTCTAGTGGGTACATGAAAGTCGACGAGCTTAGTTAAATCAGGACTGTCTATTCTACCATTTACAATTTTGAACATAAATATTAAGTCAGATATAATTCTTCGATCTGAGAGTTTTATTAAATTTAATTCTTTCATTAAGTAATTATAGTTTATGTTTTCAATGGGAATACCGAGTTTAAAATTTATGTGTCTTAGGAATTTGTGTTGATTTTTTTCGATTGTATCTGAATGTATTTTATAAAATGGGGGGACCAGATCGAGGAGTTATATTCGACTTGACTACGTACTAAGGATGTATACAAAAGCTTTAATGTAGAAATATTCCTAAAACCTCTAGAATTTCGAAGATTCTAATTTCGATATTGCCGATGTTCAGTTCAGTTTCAGTTCAAAAGTGAAGTGTTTAGTGAAAAAGATATGTATCAAAGTAGACATGGGTATAAAAAGATAAAAATATTAAAAAATAATATAAAAAGACTAAATAAAAGATTAAAAAATATAGATATAAAAACATATGCATATACACACATGCATACAAACATTATATTGATATATAAATTCTTAACATTTAAATTTTGTTAATTTATATATTTCCATAAAAAGATTGCATATATAATTTAAAATTCACATGGAAATAAATATAAATACAGTAGGTACATAATAATTAATTAATAAGAAAGTATAAATACAGTGGGAACATGATAATTAATACTGTAAACAAGAAGTTTGCACCCGGCGCATTTTGATATTATATAATTTCGTGAGGAAATTATGTAAAATGTGTCCATAATATATACTTGTGTTAGTTATTAAGGATATTTTGCCAGTTCGACAGCTAGTTCGAGTTATTTGGGATTACGTAAGTTTTTGTTATTGTCAGGAAGATATTGAAAATGTGTGGAGCCAGTACGAATTGTCCGGCTGATTTGATGTCAGCGAATTTGTTAAATAAGATTAATATTAAAAGTTGATATTACAAACATGGGAGGCGGGTATGGGTACCGCCGCCCCTGGGACTATTTATTGGATAATCAACACTACCACAAGTCACGTCAAGTGGTTCGCTACGTTAGGTGATTTAGCAGGGATGCAAGGGTTCATGGGGTGAAGTTTGACTAGGTCTTGGCGACGATTCCTCCACCTTCCCCCTCCCCACTCCACTCCCCTCCCTTCCCCCCTCCCAGGTCCCCCTCCCCCCTTACGTATTTGCCTTCCCCTCCCTCGAATCCCCCTCCCGAGTTCTCCTCCCCCTCCCGCATTCCATTCATTCATTCCCGGTACATTCAGTTTTGGCACAGCTCGCGTGCCACCTATTACAATTTTTTTATACAAATTTTATAATGCCAGAGCTAGTATATGTTATTCTGATGTATGAGCTATATTACATATTGTAAAGTTTAATTAAAATCCGTTCAGTAGTTTTTGCGTGAAAGAGTAACAAACATACATCTATACAAACTTTCGCCATGTATATTAGTAAGATTAATCAATAAGTCAGTATTCTTCTTTCGAACCAAAACATCGTCAATAGTAAATAATACGCCGAAGAATTTCATCTTTGATTTTATTAAATGCTCCAAGAAAACTTTTTCTCCACAAAAAATTATTTTCCTTTAAGAAAGAGCATTTTTCTCGAAGCCAAGGGAATTTCACAAATACTTGGAATTCCATCGCGGAAATATGTGTGGCTTTCATACAAACAGGGGGCTTCAAAGGTCATAATCGCGTGAACAGTTTATAGTGTGGGCGTACTGCGAAAAGGCATTAAGTCAAAATTTTGCTGAATTGACTTAATTGATGAGAACACTCTGTTATTACTCTGCGTATAAGTCTGCGAAAATATGAATCCTGTGGTAATAGCTAACTAAGTTAGTTATCGTGTAATAATTAACAAACATGTAATAGAGAAAATACAAAGTAAGCGAATTCAAATGGATACCATTTTGTAACATTAGATCCACACAGGAGGTCCTGAAGAAAATTATTTCCCTCAGAGCCAATGTCACCTTTGGGGATGCTGTGTGTAGGGTATTTTTATGAAAGGAAGGAAAGGAAGTTCAGGGTGGGTAGGAATCTGGGGGTCAGTGTGTCCAGGAGTGACGGACGTATGAATCTATCCCTCTCACTGCGGTGCAAGGCTATGTTCCGAAAGAGTACGGCTGGAGAAGTCAAAGGGACTCCGTCAACCATTCTCTCCCGATCCGGCCTGCCACGCAGACACATCCGCCGCCAAGACCCGGACAAACTTCGCCCCATGAACCCAGGCACCCCTGCTAAGTCATCCAATAAATGGTTCCCGCAGAAACTTTTTCCGCAGGTTTTTGCTGCTAGGCCCTGCGGGTGGATTTCAGTTCGGCTTCTCCCCGTTTATGTGTTGGTGACAGTTTTTTAAATCGGATAGGAACTGGTTCCAAAAATTGCTGGTTCTCTGAGATCCGTGACAGCTAGTCACCGGGACAACGTAACCGCGATAAGCAATTACGTCATTTATAATATATAGGCGCACGGTAGAAATCAGAACGTGGTATTATGAGTATTATTCCCAAAACTGCCAATTACGATAATAATCATACTCTCCATCTATCCTTAAGCCTCGATGACATCGAGCGAGTTTACAAGTTACTAGCCTGTGAATTCACTATCTGCTAGTAAACTTGCTCAGTCTAAACGTATTAGTAGATAATTAGCAAATTGTGAACAACCTGCGAAAAAAGTTGAAAGGGGGTCAACTTTGCTCGCTACTTGCTAGCGTGTACGGCCGATGGAAAGATGGCGGCCCTCGAACAGCTGATTTCGTAACTGTCAAACTACTGCATGATCTGGATTATTCGTTGTACAATTTGTCAAGTAACCGGCAAATAGCTACATACTAGCTGTGAGCTAACTGCGAATATCTTAGTTTTCTACAAAATGTCGACAGAATTAGTTCGCGCGGGAGTAATTATTTTAGCTCAGCTTTCGCTAGCTAGTTCGCTACTGAGCGAGAGGAATTTTTTATGTGTCATCATCACAATCGCACTCGCCGATTTGCCTGCTTTTAAACTTACCGACTAGTAGCTTGTAAACTTGCTCAATGTAATCGAGGCTTTACTTACTCCTGCCAGAAGACGTTCCATGCTAACTGTTATTTGGCGCTATCTTTTGAAATTGCTTTAGTTCGGTTCTATTACAATAGAAGATTTGTAACAAACTCCACGTACTAAAACGGTGTTATATAAGGCGCGGCGTCAGAGTTGTATTATTTTTCGGATTTTAAATTTCAACCGTAGGTATTTTGGAGTTCTAGACCAGTGGTGGCTGCCAAATACCTACCGTACGGCGCACTTACATTTATATGGAGCATGGAAAGGCTTTATATATTATGATGTCGGGTAATTGTGTAAGAGAGACAGAGCGCGTGCCTCATGAGCAAGAACTAATATATGTGGCGAAATTGGTAACCATTCGAATCTCGAAGGAAAGAATTATTTTTAGTGCGTAGATTTATTCAGTGATACAAGCATACTATGTAATATAATTATGTGCGAGTCAATGAATACGGCTTCTTTAAAGTGGAATACAACCTCAAGTTAGTTAGAATAAAGAGACCTCGAAAATAAGGCGTAATTTTACATATTTCTAATTTCGGACATGTGATTTGCTGATAATTTTATAAAATATCTAGTCACTGTGGTAAGGTTTTTGATACTTTTTTCCATGAAAAAGTATTGTTTTATATGGTTTTCACGCAAACGAAGTAACGAATTCCCTAAATTAAGAATCCCCTATAGAGCGCACAGTTTACACCCGCGCTGTGCAGACGGGTTCCCTATACAGCATCGGACCATCTCTATTTGAACATACTTGTTGAGGGTTCTGGGTTTCCAATATCTTATAATAACTGAATGTGAAGAAGACAAAATTGTTTCCAGGTTTAGTGCCTTAAACAAGAGCTTTATTATTTTGGTGCATTTTCATTTTTTCTTCTTTATTCTGTGATACTGTGTTGGTTATTCTCTATGGTTGGAATTTTCCGATACCCTTTAGAAAATTGTTAATGGCTTTTCTGTTTTCCAGCGGCTTTTAGCGACCGTCTCAGTCCATTGCCGAATCTGTTTCAATTAAAGACTTCAGTTCGGCTTATCGGCCAAATAATTACAAAATATATACTTAGTTTTCTTCTGAATGAAAAAAACATATTTTTTATGTTTTCTCTTTTCTTTTTACTCCTTCTCGAAGAGTGGGGCAACCCATTGTTCCACCAAGTGTCCATTAGAGTCACTCCTCCTCGAAGAGTGGGGCAACCCATTGTTCCACCAAGTGTCCATTAGAGTCACTCCTCCTCGAAGAGTGGGGCAACCCATTGTTCCACCAAGTGTCCATTAGAGTCACTCCTCCCGAGTCAGTGTGCGAAGTTGTGTCGTTGTGATTGCATCGGTTTGCCCGTGAGAATTTTTTAGTTAAACAACTTTTTCCATTTAAGTAAAATGATGGCAGATTGTCGAGAGCAACGCGCGGCTGTGAAATTTTGTTTCCTGTTGGGGAAATTGGCCTCGAAAAGTATTGCAATACTTAAGACTGCTTATGGGGATGCTGCCCTAAGTAAAACCAGAGTCTACGAGTGGTTTTCACGTTTTAAAAATGGAGAAATGTCAATTGAAGACCAACCCCGTTCAGGACGCCCCTCAACGTCAAGAACTGACGAAAACGTCGACAAAGTTGCCGAACCATTGATCAACTCTGTGAGATGTCTGGAATGTCATGGAGTTCAATTCAGAGGAATTTAACCGAAGAAAATGGCAGATCTTTGACACACAGGTGACTGGTTCTTCCATCACATCAATGCTCCGGCCCACACCGCCCTCTCCGTGAAGCAGTGTTTGATCAAAAACGGCATGACACCAATTGTCCACGCCCCTACTCACCGGACCTAGCACCCTGTGACTTCTTTTTGTTCTCCACACTAAAAAGGGATGAAAGGAAAGCGTATTGCCACTGTGGAGGAGGTAAAAGCAAAATCGCTGGAAGGCCTAAAGGACTGAGTAATTTGTGAAAAGTGTTTTAAACAATGGAAGAAGCGTTTTGAGAAGTGCATTATGGTCAATGGAAAATACTTTGAAGGTGATCTATATTTGGTGTTAAAATATTGAGAAATAAAGAAGTTATGACGAAATTCCCTTTTTTGGGTACCCCGTAAGTATGTCAATGTGACTGAAATTTCCACGAAGGTTTGTCAAAAATAGATAAATCTTTTCTTGTTTTACAATTAATAATACTTTGGTTCATGTTTCAGAGACTTATTTTTACGCCACTGATATTAAAAGTTTGCCGAACGATTCAATCTAAATGAATACACATTATGAATTCATTAAAACCACACAATCTGTAGGTAATAAGTAATAACTAATAACAAAACTGAAAGCTAATAGAATAGTTTTAATCCGCCAGATTACCAAAACTAAAATCAGAAAGTCGTAAGCTGCGTGGGCTTAGCGCGGAGTTCGGCATGGGATTATTTAGCTTGGATTCCTCTGAAATTTGGTGGCTTAAACTGGAATATAGCAAGCAGACTAAAGCGACGCACAGTGGTTCCAAATACGCCAAATATCGCTGCATGAATTAATTTTACTGTTTATTATTATTTTTCTCATGTTTTTCATGCTTATTCGCTTTTTTTTTAAATTTATTTATATGTTGTTATTTACTTTATTTTTATTTTTAACATTAACCCATTTTTTGTTTCAAAATATGGAATGTATTGCATTGCACTACCCCTGCATACATTCTGGAATAAACTATTATTATTATTATTATTATTATTATTATTAAATACCCCAAAAGCTGGAAACAATTCACAGGGAGGATTTACGGGGAAAAAACTGATATTATTTTTCGGTATGGTAAAAAAAAGTATTCGTTGTTAGTAAGTTTTACTGGATTTTATTAACGATTTCTGGATTTTATTAACAAAAATATAAAATTTTAAAAAATATCTTAAAATTGAAACTATTTATCTCCATTTCCATATTGTCCATGTGAAAATAAAGGCCGAGTAATGTTGTATTTCGCTTTTTAACATTCTGATGCAGACGACGAACGATAATCATAATCGTCGGTGCTAAAGATATTTGAAGAATGAATATCCGGAGGAATTATCAAAAAATTTCATAGGAAAATGATTTGATTGTTTCTTTAGGAGTTGCCTGTAACTACTTATGATAGGATCAGATGTAACTAACTTTAAAATAAAATCATCCTCATTAAATTTCTCACGAGAACATTTTCTAGAATAGTTTTTTTAAGCTAATCGTGTAGTTACAATTATTGAAGATATAAAAATACTAGAATAATTCGCATCCTCTCGCGTCCCAATGAACAACTGTTTGTAAGAAGAGCAATTTTATCATCAAATACCTTGTACACTCGTCTGTTAATAGATGAGTGCCCAGAATAATGTTTATTTTGTAGAACTCCATTTTATTTTTTTTATTTATGCATACAATAAATAATAATATTATTGAATATATAAAATAAATAAAAAATCTTCTAATGATTTTGGTGCAACCGATTGACCAAAAGCTCTCGAGCTCATTTTTGTAGCAAACGCCAAATAAGGAAGAGGTGCACTTTTCCAAAGATCTGTGGTTTTCAAGCGTTTGGATCGGTCAGAATTGTATTTACGACCGCGACGTGCCGTTTTCTGGAGAAATCACGTACAAAATAAAACCAATCGGAGTCTTAAGTCATTTTTTTTTCCATCACAAATCTAGCTTCATTTCGACGTGCAATTGTCCATCTCGTTTTAAAGCGAAATTTGAATGTTTATCCAACCCCTCTTTAAGGCAATTGGTGAGGTTTATAAGTATTTTTTCAAATATAAAAATCATTTTTCCATCTCTTGGCACTTAGAGTTCATCACTATATCAAATAACTCATTTTTTCTTAAGAACAAATCCTTTGAAACCGATCCTGTGACAAAAATAATATTTATGAAACACTCAAATTTTACAGTAAGTAAATTATGTAAAAATTACTGGGCACATTACAAAACACATTTTTTTTAATATGATACTAAAATAGTTTTTTTAATATGATACTAAGAAATTTTAGGAAATATCAAACTAAAACCTTAAATTTTCCAGAAATCACTGTATTTTTAAAAAAACATATCCCAAATTTATCACATCAGGAAATGAAAAAAAAATTTAACAAAACAAAAAACGACTTCAAAAATGCACTAAAAAGTAAAAAAATAATTTCGTACGATTGTTATTTTTGGAGTCGGTGTCAGCCAAGGTAACTACATACATAGGTAGTTATTATAGGTGAGATGTGGAGATCTTGGCTGACACCGACTCCAAAAATAACAATCGTACGAAATTATTTTTTTACTTTTTAGTGCATTTTTGAAGTCGTTTTTTGTTTTGTTAAAATTTTTGTTTATTTTTTGATTTTTAGTAACGAGCGTGCGTAAAGAAGTTTTACTTAAAAAAATCATCGAAATCTTTCGGCGTAATATTGAGTTATTCGTCCATTTGTCACGCACATACTTATTGCAAATTTAAGACATGTATGGTTTTCTCATAGATCCCATTGTCAGAACTGGACCAAATTAAAATGGGACCACACGGGAAGTACCAGCTTTCTAATAATAAAAAATCATCAATATCGGTTCACCCAATCAAAAGTTCTGAGGTAACAAACATAAAAAAAAAAAAAAAAAATATCGTCGAATTGACAACCTCCTCCTTTTGGAAGTCGTTTAAAAATAAACTTATAATCTTTAGTACAAACCTGAAGGTATTTGATCCATGTTGAAAAAAGTTTGCCAGCAAGCGGTGTAAAAAGTTATCAGTCCCTAAATGTTATATAATAAACGTTGCACTTTCACACGAACGTCCTGACTGCTCGGGAAGTCAATCTTTGCTGACGTGTTACGCAGTGACGAAACGCTTTGATGAGTTTGGTGGTATGGAGAAAGATGCGCTGGTATGTGATGTCAAGATATAGAAACAAAATTTAGTGGTCCCTGCAATTTGAAATTTCGATTTGTTTCCAACGCTCCCATACTAGTAAAACCATTGTGCGACGTCACAATTAAAACAAGGGTATTATTTTCAATGAAAAAAAAGGTTGAAACATTGTTGGTATTTGATAGTAGTCTATTTTTGTTCATCAATTTACTTACCGAATTGTTCTTATTATACACATAGAGACCTGTAAAAATCATCGGATATTATAATTACAATTTTTTTTTTTTATATGAAAATCGCACAAGAGTTCCAACTGCTCCCGTCTAAAGCCAGTGAGACTATGGCATTCCCAATTGGAGTATGTTGTGAGGCTGAAGGTAGTGGGGAGGGAAAGGAGATAGGGAAGAGAAAGGTGGGGAAGTACCTGGCTATTCAGATCTGATCACCAAACACGGCTAATGCCATTTCAAGCAACGTTTCTATGCTGAATGGTGGTCTTTCACCGGACGATACTGAGAGTATCTTCCACTCTGGAAAGTGCCGCATATATATTATATAGGTATTATTTTAAATGAATAAATTGTGAAATAACACAAATTAATAAAAAAAAAATTATTTCGGTGTGCGGGTCAAGAGCCTTACCGTTGAACTACGCAGGACAAATAAAATTATTTTCTGTTATAAAACGCCCTTGAGGTGATTTTTCACGAAAACGGCGCTATACAAATGATCCAAATATGATTATGGGTAGGTAGCTACTTTTCTGGCCGTCTGGATTCTTCACAAAACTGACCGACAAATTTGAATTCATTGTAAGTGAATAATTTCAAGCAAAAAAAATTCACATTATACACTTACAACTGAAATTATTCATTTTGACTTATAATTTATTTGATACTTTATATTTTTTTGTTAACTCCATGAATATTAATTGATTAAATTATGATAAAAATATAATTAACACTTTGTTTTCTTACATTTTTTTGTCTTTTCTGTACGAGCTTTCAACACGAAGTAACATGATAAATATACAAAAATTAAACATTTTATCTTTTATCTATTGTATATTATAAAGATTAATAGAGAATAATAAGAATATAAATAAATAAATCACTAAAAGTATTTTCGGCAGCTTGAAATAATTCTAATTGAATGGAATAAATCTCATTTCAACATGTTGAACCTTAGAAAGTATTTTTACGTTCATCATCCACACAGCTTACCGACAAAGATGACATAGGACCTGAGGGAAATTATTTTATTCAAGGTGTCCTGTGTGGGGGCGAAAAAAGGAGATTTGGTGACCGTACATAAGCTTGGGACGATAAACTGATTTGTTCACTGCCAATTTTGTCTTTATACTCAGCTCAACAATATGTTCGTTACAAATAATATAATAATAAGCCTTTTTTCTGGACTTCTGTTAGGTATGAATATTAGACATGTTTTATTTGTTACAATATATCCCGAAAGTCAGTTTGCCTCTTGGCATAGGCCTCCTCTAACATTTTCCATTGGGACCTGTCAAGCTCTACTCTTCTCCATTGATGTCCAGCTGTGTCTTCCCATCTTATGTGTTGACGTCCTCTACTTCTCTTGCTATCTCTGGGATACCTGTCAGTGACATTTCTCTTGTGGATCGCTGATCATGTGACCTGTCAATCTCCACTTTTGTTGGTCTATTCGGGTAACTTCATCGGCAACTTTATTTTTCTTCCTTATTATGCCACATCTCCTGTTTCCTTATTCCTGTCAAACTTCTCTCCATGGCTCTCTGGCAGCGTTCCCACTTTTCTCTGTGGCGTTTGGTGAGTGCCCAAGTTTCACAGGTGATGACTGGAAGTATACACGTGTTGAAGACTTTCCTTTTTATTTAACTAAATCCTGCTAGTTCCTGATTCGTAATCAAGTTATTTGCTCGTAGGCGAGTTTATTTGTAAGCACACAATAATGATGTGATGTAAGATTTAAGTTAGAGATATATACTATACACGTAACATATTAAAACCCTTAACAACTTACGTGCCTCCGTTTTCTACCATTATACTTAAGAGGACCAGTATCAAAATATACTCCCAACATAATAATAATATATAACAATGGTACTTTATCATTATTTCTTGTGATTTATATCCTTTGGTCGCCGGGGGACCGTTGACATCATTTTCCTCTCTCGTCCCTGCTCCATTACTACAAACGTACCTAAGATGACTATAATAATCAGCACACTTCGACCCAAACCAGGGCTCACTTATTCATTCATCTTATTCTATATCATTTTTCACTTTATACTTTGTTCTGACGTTTGCGTTATGTTTGATGACGGTTAATGTGTTCAACAGTTAATAGAATCGCACCATAATTTGATTTTATTTTATTTATAGTGTACGGTACAGACATAGTTTTATTAACACACATAAAAGATTGCATAAGAATAATTTTTAAGTGAAAACTTCTTTGGCATCGTTTTGAAACTCGATGAAACGAAAAATAGCGCATTAAAAAGAGACAAACACATGAATTTTTAGGACTAAGCATGCGAGAGAATGAGATGGTTTAATCGGTCTCCTCTTTGTGCGGTGCTTCGAGCCTTTCCACTCTTGTCTACTTTAGTTTTCTGAAGGTTTCACTTCTACCACGTGTGAATTGCACACTCTGTTGTTTTACATTAGATCCACAAATGAAGCCCTGAGGAAAAGTATTTCCCTTGTCGCCTATGTCATCTTTGAGGATGCTGTGTGGAGGATTTTTTAAAGGGAAGGAAGGAGAGGATGTTCTGGGAAGGAAAAAGGTTTAAAGTGTGGGTAGAAATCTTAGGATCAGTGAATCCAGGAGTGACGGCCTCCTGTTTGGATTATTGTAAAAAATAATTGTCAAACTTCACAAAATTATTTCTAATTTTTTCTTATTATTTTAATTGTAACATGCAATCATTGTTTAAGGTATGTTTTTACCGGTTCCATGACAGTTGTTCCGCCAACAGTCGGCCCCCGGTGTAATTATACACAATGTGCCGTCGGTTTATGGAAAATACGGTATACCTAATTACACAAAATAAACTCGTAACTAAGTGACCCCGAAGAGATGTGCAGAGACGATGTATCGCCGAATAATAAAAGCATATTTTCATTCAAATGCCTCAAGGAAAAATCTGCTTGTCTATATACTGTAAATACCATTTCTCATTCTCATTATGTTGTTTTTATCTTTTCATAATAATAATATTTGGATGATATGCACAGCGCCATTTTGTGAAAAATCACCTCAAGGGCTCTGGTAAATGGCTAATCATGTTTATCTTTGAACATTATCTTATGACGTGAAAATGTTTTATTTTTACACAGGTTCATATTTTAATTTCATTTTATCTCTTGTTTGAGGCACATCCCCAACCTATAATCCCATATTCTACGGGTGATTGGCAAATAGCGTAATATACTTTATATAGATAATTTTTTAAAGTTTATTTCGTATGTTTCTAAAGTAGTACATGAGTTTTGTAAGTTTCTTTATAATGCTATTTATGTGGGAGTCCCATCGAAGATTTTCATCGATTTCAATGCCAAGATATGTTATGTTTCTATAATGTGTTATAGTGGGGCAGTGGCATGATTGCGTTAATTTTTTTCCTTGGCAATCATGTAATTTTAGAGCACAATCTTCAGCTGGTTGTCCTCTGGCCGTTAAAGAAAAAGTAAAATATTTAGTTTTGTTAACATTAAATTTAAGTGAGTTTTGCTTAAGCCATTTTTTCAGGAGTTCAAACCCGTGTTTAGCTTCTTTGTCAGTGGTTATCCAATCACTTTCATTAAATAAAATGACAGTGTCATCAGCAAAAGTAATGATTTTTCCTTTGGTATGTAAGTTGCAGATATCATTAATATAAAATATATCGAAAATAATAAAGGTCCTAAGACACTTCCTTGCGGTACACCGTAATTGATTGGAAGAGGTTTACTTTTACGCTTTTTAATTTTAACACACTATGCATGTTCATACCGACTTATTATTAAGTGTATTTTTGAAGTCAATTTTACGTTTGAAATTGGTAAATAATGCACAAAAAAAATGTTAAAATATAATTTTCGGGTTCAATTGTCGGCGGATCCACTATCGGCGTTTGTGCCGTGGATATTAAATAAATTAATTTGAACCGCACTGTTTGCGTGTGCTAAGCCTAAATATAATATATTGTTGATTCATGTGCCTATTGCTTTGATTGAGTCCATTAACCGCTTGATTATTCAGAAGCGATTACAATAATAGTTTACTTAATGATCCCGGGGTCTCCAGCCAAATGGGGCGAGCCGTCTCAAGCGGCGCCTTGTGTTGGATAATGGCTTCATAAATAACAACAGAAACTAGTGCTAGATTGTAGATAGTAGATAGGCCATCTTTAGAGGAACGAGACACGTATTTACATTCCCTTGATGTATTGAACCCCACCCCCCCCCCTGGTAGCTTGCTTCTGGTGGATGATGAAACGATGGATGACGTGTGACACTGGGATCACGTCGTTAGGGAACTGATGTTGCATAAATTGATATGTTACATAAATCAAAATGTCTTAACTGTGGATAAAAATAAGAATAAAATCATGTACAGGAGAGGTTCGCTTACACGGTTGAATATTTCTGACAAACGAGAAGAAAATTACGCAACTAATTTTTTTGCAAATACAATGGTTTTTTCTGATGAAAACGGCGCTATAAAAATAACACGATGGTGTATTTTCAACAAAGAAGGTGATCGACTATCATCGGTTATATTCGTAACACTTCGTAACCCTCCGTAACCCTTCGTAACACTTCGTAACACTTCGTAACACTTCGTAACACTTGGTAACACTTCGTAACACTTCGTAACACTTCGTAACACTTCGTAACACTTCGTAACACTTCTAAACACTTCGAAACACTTCGAAACACTGCTCCGTATATCGATATAAAATCGTCAGAAGTTACGCCTATCGTTTCGATATTGTGAAGTTATCGATTTCTCTGTTCTTGAAACACTTCGTAACACTTCGTAACACCCGAACGGTTCAAGTATTAGACCCGATCGAACGACGTTTTTTTCTCTCTCATATATTACAATTTTGTGACCTCTGTTGAGACACTTTCATTTCAATCAAAAATTATATTTATTTTAAATGTACCTTTTTTTACATTAGCTCCACACAGGAGGTCCTGAAGAAAACAATTTACCTCGGGGCCAATGTGATCTTTGGGGATGCTATGTGCATGATATTTAGAAAAGGTCTGGCGGGTGCGTAGGAATTTGGTGCTCAGTGTGTCCGAGAGTAATGAACGTACGAATCCATTTCTCTCACTGCGGTACATTGGTCGTCAAAGTCCGGCTTGAGAGGTTTAAAGGTCTCCCTCAATCAATCTCTCTCGATCTGGCCCGCTACGCTTTTCCAATTTTTTAGGCGGGTATAGGTACCGCTGCCCCGGGAACCATTTGTTGGATAACCAGTTGCGTATGATCTGTAGCTATTCGAAAACGTAAAAATAAATGAAATTGGTGTTCACTATCGCTTCTCTAATACGGCCGGACGTTTTGAAAAAAAAATAGATTTCGTGATTTGAAAAAAAAAAATAAAACAAAGGGTCCATATTTTATATTTTGTAGCAATTTTTTATTCCATAACTTCAGTACAAAGAACGAAAAAAAAATCTTGAAACAAATGTGATTTTTTTTTTTTTTTTTTTTTTTTAATTTAGATATATAAGTGTACAAAGGTGTTACATAAATTACATATTGGTACAGAAATTATTTAAAATTGCAATCTCATCAAAGAAGAAGCTAGTTCTTGTGCTTGATGAGCGAGTTACACTAATTATAACAGAAATAGAATAACATTATGCAATAGGTAAGTATATAATACGAACAATTGAGACTTCTGGATCATCTATATGTGTAGGTGTATATACATAGGATACGGTACGAAATTAGAAAAATCTAAATAAAATAGAGATGAATATAATTTATAATAAATGGAGAGAAAGAGAAAAACCGGTAATTATTTAGTTTTAATTATTCCTGATGAAGTGTAGCTTCAGTTTGAGTTTCAGTTTATTGATGTCTTTGGTTTTTTTTTTTTATTTCAATTGGAAGGTTGTTGAAATACTTTATTCCTAAGTAGATATAATTGTTTTGCATTAGTTTGGTATTTTGATGTTGTCTTGATATCTTTTTGATTGGTAGGTTTCAAATTTTTTGATGATATTATCTTTGTAATGTTGGATAATTGCATTTTTTTTGAAGATATTCTCTACTCGAGGCACCGTAAAATCTGCGAAAAGCATTTCTGTTGGATATGTGGAGGGTTTCTTTAGGATTACTTTATTGATTAGCTTCTGGATCACATTGATCGGGTTAAGAATATTGTTGTAAGACCCCCCCCCCCCCCCATCCAATAATTCCATATTGAATTAATGACTGGATTAGTGCATAGTATACTCTTTTTAGATTGTTGAGTTTTAAAATATTTCTTAATCTTATGAATATATATATATACACTTTCTGATACGCTTAACCAATTCACAGATATGGCTCTTCCACTTCATATGTTGTTCTATTATCACTCCGAGATATTTAGTTTCTGATACTGATTTCAACGTTGAACAGTCTTGAATACATGTGATTTTATTACATTTGTTATTGTGGATAATTATTTTAGTGTTGGGGAGTGTTTTTAGTTTGTTAATTGAGAAGTCTATGTAGTATGTTTTGTTAGTGTTCAATGAGAGAAGATTTGTATCAAACCAATGTTTTAAGGTATTCATGCTGTAACAGACGTGTGCTACAAGACTGTAGAAAAAGGGCACCGGTGGCTGTGCACGTGGATGTCGATTATTGTAATATTGTTTTGATATGCAGTACTGGCGGGCCTTCCTTGAAGGTGACAGCCCTGCTGTACTGGAGGGTGGTAACCCTTGATCTGCCTCCCTGCACCCAGAGCTGGTGAGTGGTAGCCCTGGATGTCCTTGGTCTCTGCCTGAGCCTGGCGCCTTGCGGTGTCCAGTAGTTGGGCCGGCTAGTCTTGAGGAGGTAGGCACCAGACTTGTGTTCAGGCAGAGCTTCAGCAGGAGGCAGGTCGGAGAGAGGTTTCTTCCAGAGGAAGGAGTAAAACACGAAGATTTAAAGAAAACGTTGAACTGATTTATTGCCAAAAAGTGAGCCGTATTTATACCAATCGGTAGGTGGCTCATGGAAAGTGGAGGGGGAAACGGAACCCAGGCACTTTTACTATATAAAGGGCAAGAAATTGCTTAGTATCTATTTTGCCGGCTTAATCCGTAAAAGTGCTCGCTTAAATTTGGCAACTTTTACGGATTTTGTAGCCTTTATTAACAATCAAAATACATATTAAATAGAAAGAACATATAAATAAAGCCAAGATTTATAACAAGAATTTTAGTTTGGTGAATTTACTGTGATTTTAAGAATTTTTGATTTTTAAGGAAATGTTTTATGATTTATCAAGTTATGATTATTTTTCCTAGGTTCCCTGTGAGATAAGTTTACGAAATCTGTTTATTTCACCCTCTCACAGGGACCCTAGAATTTTGTAGAGGTAAAAATGTAAAAATGTCATGACCGAAATTTTCTAAGTCTTTTTGACATGGCAAATTGAGCTCTAATTTTGGCTCTAAGTATTTTGAGAGCAAAGTCTCAGTTTGACTGGAGGCCTTGTAGGATCAAGAATGAAAACTGATTGTTTCATTGTCCTACAAGGCCCGCAGGTTTTGTTATTTGGAAAAACATAAAATTTACACTTTCGAAATTTTCTAAGTGTTTTTTGGTAGGCAAAAATGACTTTATTTTTGCCTCCCAATATGTTGTGTGATAAATCTTGGCTTTACTCGAGACCTTGTAGGATGTCAAATGAAAACTGATTATTTCATTTGTCCTACAAGGCCCGTGTGTATAAAAATTAAGACATAAACATTTAAAAATAAGTACAAGAATCGAACATATTTTAAATGCGTTTACAATCTCCCCAGTAGCGATTTCTCAAAGTATTATTTATTGATCGCACCGGGGAGATGTACATGAAAATTAAAGAACTTAAATATTTTAAAACCAGTAAGAAAATAATAAGTAATTGATAAAAATGACATTTTCTAACTAGAACAAATATTTTCCATCAAAGCGTCGCCGGCGGCACGGTACTCCAGTATTGTGAGGGCAGGCCATTTTTTCCTGATTCCCAAAATGATCACAAAACTGTAGAGGACCGAGCCAAGCGATGAACTTTGATGAAAAATATTTCGAGGGTGTGAACACGTCGGTTACACATGCTATTATTTGCTTGCTCGTTTACTGTATCCCAGTCGATCCCATTCACTATGATAGCTGTGTCGTCGGCATATGATATTATGTCTGCGTTAAGTGGTAGTTTGAAAATGTCGTTGACATGAATTATAAATAGTAGGGGCCTAGGACTGTGCCTTGAGGTATCCCGAAATTACTTGTTAGTGGTAGACTTAGAAAGTTATTTATCTTGACTACTTGGTGTCGTTCAAATAAATAGCTTTTTATCCATTTTAAAGCTTTATCGTTTATCCCAATACAGTTTAATTTTTTAATAAGTTTATCATGAGAAATACTGTCGAAATCTTTTTTAAGATCTATGAAGATTCCGAGGCATTTCAAAGATTTGCCTAATGTGTTCTGAATAATATTCGATAATTTGGCAATCGCATCTTGGGTACTTCTATTTTTCATAAATCCATATTGGTTGTCGTGTATTATGTTATTTTTGTTAATAAATTCAGTCAATCTTTTTTTGATAATTTTTTCAAAGATTTTAGCAATGTTTGAAATCAGCGATATTGGACGATAATTTGTCACTTCTTCTGGGTTGCCAGATTTATGAATTGGAGTGATGATGGTTTGTTTATATATCGTTGGGAATATTCCGCTTTGAAGACTAATGTTGATTAAATGTGTTAATGGTTTTGAAATATGTTTTTTTGATATTTTTCAGTGTTTCGACAGTAACTCCATCGAAACCTGGTGCTGATCTTCCCTTCATGCTTGAAATGATTTGTTCGATTTTCTGTGCTGAAGTGAGAGGAAACATGTTAATTTTGTTTAAGATATTTACGTTAATGTTCTGTTCGTCATTAGACGGTATTCTTTTAATTTGATTTGCAAGGTTTTTGCCTACATTTGCAAAAAAGTTGTTAAATATGTTAGCGGCAGCCGATGGATTTTATATGCATCGTATTTTGATATTGTTATGTGTAATACTATGTATTTCATTTTTTTGTGTTTTTTCTTGTCTCTGATTTCATTTATAATATTCCAGACTTTTTTGCATCGTTCTCCGTTGCTTCTAGTTTTTGCCGAAAATAGTTATCTTTTGTGGTTTTTATTAAATAAATAAGTTTGTTTTTGTATGCTTTTAGGTATTTTTTTAAGGTTTCGTTTGTAGGTTGTCGGATTATTTTTTTGTATATTGTTTCTTTGTGTCTGATTGATACAATTAATCCAAAAGTTATCCATGGTTTAACCGGTTTAAATTTTGATGATTGTTTTCTGGAATCAATAGAATATGCAGTACTTACGTGCATTGATAATTTTTCTTCAAATAGTTCGAAGCATTTGTTCGTATCATTACAATTAAAAATATCGAGCCATTTCTCTTTATCTAGATTATGTACTAAGGCATTTATGTTGAGCATTTTGCGTTGGCTGTTTTCATTCTCCGGAGTTTGGGTTGGTAATGGTGAACATTTGTTTTCGTAATTGTAAGTAAAAATGCACCCGAAATGATCTGTGATTGTCGTTTGTATAACTGCAGATACTATGTTTTTTATGTCTTGATATTTGTGAAAACATGATCTATGCACGAAGGTCGTTTACCTGGAATCATTCTCGTAAATGAATTAATACACAATATATAATTTAATTCTGCCATCTATTAAGATAATTATCTTTATCATTAGACGAATAATCATTTGCGATATTGAGGTTAATGTCTCCGACAACAATGTTTTTCTTATTTCTGTTCGCAAGAAGAATGCGTTTTAGTTCATCTACATATATTGGTAATATTGAGGCGTGAGTTCTATATACAGCGAATATGCTAAATGTATACTTTTGGTAACTGATTTCCATATTTAGGAGGTTTACATTGTGCATTTGGATTTCTCTGTTAAAAGTCACAACATATTTATTTGAAATAAATATTGCGATTCCGCTGTTCTTATTAATTCGGGTATTTGTTGCATAGTATGTATAACCCGGAATATTATAGTTTATATCGCTCGATGAGTGCGTCTCTGTTAATATTATGCAGTCCAGTTTATTAAGTGATTTTATTGTTACCAGGATTTCGTCTAACTGTCGTTCGATGCTTCTTACATTCATATGAAATATGATTAAGCTAACTTTGGGATTCATCGCTAAAATGTTGTTTGTATCCTTCACTGATGTATATATTCTTTCGTCTATTGACATGGTTTTATCTATAGCATTTATCACGAAATCATCCATTTCGAAGAAATAATAATAATGAATGCATTAGTGGCCATGAATACACTTGTTTAATGCACTGATGGGATAGGATTTTTTGGAGGGCGGATTTGTTGAAAGCCTTTGTGTTTTTTTTTTTTTTATCATTAATAAAAGTTGTGCACTTTCATTCATAATCTATTCTGTCTTTGGCAATTTGAAGCATTTTATGCCTGTATGTGCAATTGATGTTATCAGCACGGTGGTCTTCCAAGATGTTCGCCCTGAATTTTTTATTGTTGCTGGAACAGTTGAAGCAGGTTGGTTTGTTGTTTCTCTCTGTGCATTTTTCTAGGGTATGGTCTTGTGCACAGTGGGGGCAGGTAGGTGGCTGTGTTCTGTTTAGGCATCTTAGGGCAGTGTGTCCATATTTCAAGCAGTGGTAACACTGGGTCAGGGGGCTAACGTCATCAATTGGGACTCTTTGATATTTTATATTTATTTTTTCAAAGTTAAGAAGGATTTTTCTTATGGCTCCTGATGTTTGTATTAAGTAGTTTGAAACGTCTTGTAAGTACGTCTTTTGTTGGTCAAATTTTTTGAGTTTGATTTCTTTTATGAGTTTAAAATCATCTTTACAGTAATTTTGTAGACCCTCATTTTGCTGGGTTATGCCTAAAACAATTTCTTCCTCTGTTAAATTTGATTGTAATCTTTTTACGATCATTATTGGTTTTCTCTTTTTTGTTTCTTCAGCGTTAATGTCTTCGCCGAATGTTCCATTTATTTTTGTGACCAATTTTTGTGCGTCTTCTTTTTTTACACATGAGATTATGAGTTTTTGATCACCAATTTTTTTAAATTCAGTTACACCGACTTGCATTTTAGTTACATCTATGTTTTTTTCGATTCTTTTTCTCATTTCTTCAGCCTTTAAGTTTTTAGTTGTTGAAATAATGATGGCGTGTTTTGTGGAGTTTGTTTCTCGATTTTATTAATTATTGTTGCGGCTTGCGCATATGTTTTTATATTTTTTGTCACGAAATTCTCTAATTTCTCACTGTAGTGTTCATTGTTTGTTATAATTTGCTCTTGTAGATTGATGATTTTTTTTTGTAAGATAAGATTTTCTGTTTTTATTTGTTCTTCTAATTTCTTTAAGTTGTTTTCCAAACTCAGTTTTATTCTAGAATCTTTAACAGATGTCATCTTTGCGATATCACTCTTAATGTCTTCGAGAATGTCCTCCATGTTCTTTCTAATACCCACCCGCACGGGCGAGGTACTTTGGGTATGAAGCGTATAACAATACACGGTATCCGAGGCAGTGCACTATACGAAACTATACGACCGCAGTGTTGTAGCATTGGAATGCAACTGATGTGTTTGTTAAAAATATAAAAGGGGCAAATAACAATTTTTCTGTATAAAATTAATATTCTTGTAGACTTACATGTATTAATAAATGTGATTTTTTTCATTTTTTTAGCTAATACATAGTTTTTAAGAACCGCCCGTGACGATCAGACCTTCGTTATTTTATAAAACCTGAAAGTTTCTCTGTGTATATCCCTAATATAGGTAAAGACGATCCCCGACTATGAATTTTGGAAAACGGTGGCTTTGAAAGATATTATATTAATTAATTATAATTGTACTTACGTTATAAAAGCTGAATTTCGTATATGTTACTTGAGGTCTACATCTGTTTGCTCAGTTATCAGACAGTTTCGATGGTTCCTTCACCTTGTCAGACACATTAAAGTCTACCGTGCGAGCGCGATATGTACATATTGTAAAACTGTCTGTATTAGGGACATATGCGGAGAAACTTTCAGGTATTATAAAATAACGAAAGATCTGATCGTCACGGGCTCCTGCTCTATTAAATTATTGAAAAAAAAAAAAGATTTACCAGAATTTAAAAATAAATGTTTTAGGTTTTTTTCTGATTTTCATTTCATTTTAGCCAGCCAATAATCATTTTTACAAAAATAATTTTAAATGCAGTTCTCATTTTCTTTGTAAGACGCAACTTTTGTAATATCAGGTGTTTCTGATTTAAAAAGTTGAAATAATTGACATACCCCAATATATACGCATTCACTTGTATATGTACATGAACTCACATCAATATGTATTATATACGTGTGCACACTATACACATATATATTCTTATAATATGTACATACACAAACGCACATACATATACATATACATATACACCAGTGGCGTTCGGTGAAATTTTGTATAAGGGATGCTGAAGCATATACCTACCTAATATCAAATATAAATTCCTACAGACTAGCCCATGAACGAGATGCGATTACTGAAATAGTACCTATGTCAAATTAGCTCTGTAAATCCTTTATGCTTCACATCAATTATTACAGTTCTAAAACTAAAATAAAAAAAAATAGACATTCGAAAGATATTTAGCGTATCAATCGGCATCAGATATTCAAGCTAAATTATCAAAATGGTTACGCGAACAAATTCTCTAAAACATTAGTAATTAATCCACGCGCTTTTTTATGTTATTCTGTGCACTATGCCCACGCACATTAAAGTCGTTTTCTGCGCGTTGGATGCTCCCATCGAATGCGTGTACTGCTTCAGGCAAAACTTGGCATGCAGATCTAAAAACGCATGCGCAAGTATCAAACTTTTTCTTACATCGTGGATGCGGAATGGGGCAGAGAATCCACTGTTGCTGGTATTGGTGCGTTTACATTCGACATACTAGCATCGAGAATGGTATTGTTATTATGTATTTCGGTCCGGTCCGCGCGTCGCATTTTGTTGTTTTTGGCCGCTGAGGTTAGGACGGTGTCGTTAAATTGCAATATTTATTGCTGTTTACGACTATAAAAAAATAAGCCAAAAGAACTTTTTAATGCTGAATAAATAAACAAAAATTATTATTATATTTATTATTCGCCTCAACAGGGAGGGAAGCGCCGCATCCACGTATGTGTGAAGGGACCATACCTGATATACACATGTTATAGAGCCAATGTAATTGTAATTTTCATTTTGTTTCGTGCTACAAAAAGTTATTCCACCGTTTCCTGCGCACATCTTCCATTACACAATCTAAGACCTGACTTGTTAAAACACGGGGATTTGTTTGGTAAAGGATTTATAGAGCAGATGATCCGGCGGATTGCGGATTGCTCGGATTCCGGCAATATATCTCCCCATCGGATCACCCTTATACTCTTACTAGCGCCTGTCTCCCCTTTGAAACGGATCAACTATCTTATAATATATTATGAACGCAACAACCTTACTGTGTAAGGGGAATTTTTCAACAAATCAAGGGGCTAGATCTTGCTTTAAATACGCTTTGCATTAAAATCTAAAAGTTAACCACAAAATAATTAAAATGTACACCTTTATATAACCAAAGTTTCCGACCGCAATTCAAACAAAAAAAATTAAATTTTGTGAATTTTTTTATAATTATTTTTATACGAAACCACAAAAAAGTGAGGCGACAATAACGTTTATAATTCATTTGTCGAATAAAATGTGCATGCGTTTAAATTTTTTTCTTTTTCAAAATTCATTCAGAAATTTTATGTTTAAAATTACATGGTTATTTGAAATTTGAAAGCGTATTTCATTACCTTGCAAAAGCAGTTTTTAGTTTTCGGATACGCTCACAAATATTCCATTTATTTGGATTTTATTGCAAAGCGGAAGTATTTTTACCTACTGACAAAATACGCCCGAATTTTAAATGGTTAAATGTAATGGACAATTGTTTTACAACTTGCTTAAGAGGGAATAACCAGGGAAAACCGGAAATACGTCATTTTTAAATCAGTGGTTAGACGTATTGACTCGTTTCCACAAAAAAATATAAATTGATTTCGAAAGATTGTTCTTTTATTTAGTAAACGCATGTTTTAAATTTTGAGAAAAATGTTTATTTTTAGTAAAAAAAGGTTATACCATAGGTCGTTGGCAGATTTGTTAAATTTTCAAACAAAAAATCTAATTTTTCAAGACAAATGTCATACCATGTTACCGTACATTATTGTAAATCAATACGTTATCTAGTAAACGCATGTTTCAAAATTTTAATTTAGTTCAAATAAAATCATTAAAAAAAAATCCGAACGCTTATTTACGACTAAAGTTTCTCTATTTTGTCTATCTATTTACGGTTTTACAAATTAATTTGTTTCAGACTTATTTTACTTAGACATTATTGAAAAATTATAAATACTGATAAAAAAATAATTACAAAAAGTACATAATTTTAATAGTTTTATCATCACGCATTTCAGCATTTTTGGATGTAGGTATAAATTAACGCAAATTTGGAATGAAATAAAATTGATATTGAGTTATAATTTTTAAAAGCTGGTACGGAGAATAATTAATCTTTCTCATTGGAGCCGCCATGCACGATCGTAAGAACATATTTCGACGAAATGTGGATTTTCGGCGGCTGGTTAAAGGCCCTTAAGCGTCCAGAAGCACTCTAATATGTTATTTTTTTTTTATTTTATTCAATCAAATGGAAAATAAACTGCTACGTGCACAAACATCAAACAAAAAATAATAAAAATAAAGCACACAGTTGACATTAATTCCCGTCGTATAACATAACATCCCCTGTTTCCTTTCTGCTTGTCACAAAAATAATAACTTCGAGAATGTCAAAAAACTGTCACAAACGGGCGTTATTCATTATTTTTCCCAGAGATGTTTTTAGTTCGGGAATTTCATTTTAATATCGCTCGTCTACGCAGAGCTTACTCAGTAGCTTTTATCACAGAAGCTGTTTCCATAGATAAAAATGAATAATATTCCTAAGATTTTTGACTAACGCGCGCATTTCTGAGCGTTCGAACAGCGCTCGTTTTCCTTTATTTTTGAAATAGATTTATGGCTTCCAGATTGATTGATAATATGAACGGTCGCGTCACAAACAGGGTACAGATCGACATACTTAACTTTTTAGTTGGTAATATTACTACTGTAGATATTGGGATATCTTTACATAGTATAAAATGAAATCGCTCCCGCTGTCTGTGCGCTTAGATCTTTTAAACTACGCATAGGATTTTCATGTGGTTTTCACCAATAGATAGATTGATTCATGAAGAAGATTCTTATAGAAGGTATATTATTTGTCAAGGTTTTGTGTAAATTGATTGAAATATATATATATATATTTTTTTTTTCGAAAATTTAAAATTTTTTTTTTATTTTTATTTTTTTTTTATTTTTTTTTTAGCATATAAATTATAGTATACATTTAGATAATGTTATAATTAGCATACATGTTCATGTTCGAATGTTAATACCATTCTTCCATAGAAGCATTAGCTTGTGTCTGGAAGAGTAGTGTACATTTTTTAATGCTATATTATGTTATGAGTTCTTAAATTACTATGTGAATGTAAAAAACAATAAACAATAATTTTGGGCATGAAAAAATATATTTATGTCTAGTACGATTTTCAGTTATAAATTGATACTTCTCTTTTTCTTTTATAATTTGAATCAATGTATTTCTATTGTACAGATCTTTGAAAGAAGGTACTTGGAATTCCTTAAATAATTTATCCGTTGGGTAGTCAGATGGTTTTTTTAATAGTATTTTAATAATTAGCCTCTGCACAACTTCAATTGGGGAAAGATTAGTTTTGTATATAAATAAAGGAGCGGGCTGGCAAGCGACCGGTGTGGATTTGATTTAACAGATGGCGTTGGTTATAAAGTTTGGGATATGGCGTGGTGTTGTGTTTCGTTAGCCACAGCAACGTGTCGCCGGGTCTGCCATTATAACATAAAATAAAACCCTGTAGTTGATTATTATCTGAATAATCTAATAAAACAATATGTTTATTTTAAATAGGTACCTATGTTAGGGAACAAATTTGATTGATTGTTCTTATAATATAGAAAAATTAATGTTTGTAATATACGAAATTGAAAATTAAAAAATAGAAAGCTGTTTGAAAATCTGAATGTGCCGAGATTGAATATATAGAACGCGGGAGAGGGGAGGGGATCGCGGAAGGGGGGTTCGTGGGAAAGGGGAGAGGGAAGGCGGACAAGGTGGAGGGGTAACGTGTTAGGGCAAGGGGACATGGAAAGAGAAGGGGAGGCGAAAGGGGAACGGGATTAATGGGAAAAGACACGCAGGGAGTATCAATTTCTTTATTGAGTGACAATAAGAACTAGGTAGTACTCATATGTATATAAAAAACGAGTTTGCTTTAGACCACACGACTAAAGTAAAACTTCACTAATTTCTAAAAGAACATATGACATTGGGGTGAAATTGACATTGACATTCCAGACAATATGGTTTGTTGCATTTCGCACGATAGTACACACACACACTCATACGTCTTTTTTTCGCTGGGCAAAAGTTGCTCCGTTTCCTTTTTTAATGACATTTATCACCGTTCGCATCGATCACCGTTCGCATCGATCACCATTTGCGTCGATTACCGTTCGCATCAAATTTTTCGTAACAATCACACTTTTCGTAACGCATTCACCAGTTTACCCCCAAGTGTCGAGCAAGCGTAAAGAAGTTTTACTTTAAAAATGTTTTCAATTGGGTTTCTTCACAGTTTTTTAGTATTTTTTTTAAAGATAAAATGCTAGCTCTGGTGCCCGACATTGCATGGGCTTTACACAAAGTTGGCAATCACGCACACACACGTGGACATAATATGTCTGCGTTTATGTGCGTACATTAGGCGTATATAAAACTAACTTTTATGAAATTCGAAGAAATTTAAGAACTTAATATACGAAATTAATGTCGTTCTTGCCAACTCGGGATTTGGTCCGATCGGTAGCTCGATTGATTCCAATCACTGGGTAGGAAGGTTCAAACCTCAGTCAACCCCAAACAAATTAGGTATGTTTTAAAAGATATTTAAAAATAGAGTTGGTAGCGCGGTTGATTCCGACCACTGAGTAGGAAGGTTGAAACTTAAGTGAAACAAAAAAACGAGTGTGCTTTAGAGTTTAGACCACACGACTGAAGTAAAGCTTCAATAACTTATAAAATAACACATGACATTGGGGTGACATATGACGTTGGGGTGACATATGACCCTGGGGTGACCTACGACCGTGGGGTGACCTACGAATGTGGGGTGGACTACGACCTTGGGGTGACTTAGGATATTGGGGTGACAAACGACCTTGGGGTGACCTACGACCTTGGGGTGACAAACGACCTTGGGGTGACAAACGACCTTGGGGTGACCTATGATCTTGTGGCGACCTACGACCTTGGGATGAACTACGACCTTGGGTTAGTATGTACGTCTTACCTTAGTTGTGCAGTATGTACGCCTAGCCTGATCACCGTTCGTATCGATCACCGTTCGCATCGATTATCGTTTGCATCACACTTTTTGTAACGCATCACACTTTTCGTGACGCATTCACCAGCTTACCCCCCAAGTCGAGCGTGCGTAAAGAAGTTTTACTCCAAAAAATATATTTTTAAATTTTAAAAGACATTTTATAATAAAACACTTCGATAATAAAAAAACGTGGCGTCTTTAGTTGACCCTTTATCTATGTAAGTTTTCAATTCCACGCAGGAGGCCAGGAGAAAAATAATTTCCCTCAGGGATTTGGTCGTAATTGGGGATGTTGCGTGGAGAGCGTTTTTTATGAAAGAAAGGAGAAGTTCTAGGAAGGAAAACGGTATGGAGGGTGGGATGAAATCTGGGGTCAGTGAGACCAGAAGAGACTTAGAAATTTAGTCATCCCTTCCATTGCGGTGCAAGGCGATAGGTCGAGAGTTCAAAGGGTTCACCTCAACCCATGAACCCTGGCATCCCTGCTAAATCACAGAAAGTAGCAAATGAGCTATAGCAGAGGTTTTTGTTTTCCTTTAAATGATTCCCAGGAGTTCCGCGACTTTTCACCCCCCAACAAAATAACCCCGACAAACTATCCTATGGATAAAACATCCTCCGACAAAATATCTACTAAAACCTAACCTAACCTAACCTCACCTAACCTAAACTAACCTAACCTAACATAACGAAAAATGGGACAAAAATAATACAGACAACCTGTTTCGTAACGCCTAATTGGATCTCGATGGGTTTGTTTCGTTTCACATACGAAGGCCAGAATTCAAACCTATTGGTGAATTCGCACTTGGGTGCCTACCCTGGATGATATCGGTCCGCTAACATACGTTGTCAAGGAGACTAAAAAGTGTATTCAGTCTACTTATCGTCAAGCTTATGTCAACACCTTATCGTTTTTATCGGACAAGCAAACAGACTCGCAAAAAGAAATTACCGCCGGTAATTAATCATTTATCGTTATAATTGACTTGCAACTGCCTGTGGTCATCCAGACTCAGCCAAACGAACCACGAGGGACCCTAAACCTAAATGCCCTTGTGAATTACCTTCGCTAATTGTTTCAGTTAACATACTATATCGAGATCCACAGGCAAAGCACGCATAGAGTGAACATTCTAACCCACGTAAGTTTGTGCCACCAGGGCTCATCATTACACAACCTGTAAAAACAATAAATTATTGTTCAAAAATAATACGGACGTCTTTTAAAGACAATAAATTAATTATTCTTGAAAAATAGTAAAAGGTAAAATAAGGTTAGGTTAGGTTTAAGTATATATTTTGTTGAAGGATGGATTGTCCGTTGGATGTTTTGTCCTTGGGATATTTATGTCAAGGGATATTGTGTCGGAGATATTTTGTCGTGGGATGAAAACGCGCGGTTCCCTTTTTACCCGCCTCCACAAGTAATCATAGAATATGTATAAATTTTGAGTAACGCGCATATTTCTGAGCGTTTGAACAGCGATATTTTCATTTCTTTTTTTTAAATTAAATTTATGGCTTCCATATTGATTGATTTAGCGGTCGCGTCACAAACAGAGCTTGTACGTAGAGTTCCCACCTATGTAGCTATAAAAGCTGTTATTTTCCCTTCAGATATTTTTTTCTTTAGTAAATCAGTTTGATTTCGCTGCAAAACACTGAGTTTGTGTATTGTATTAAAATTAGTAGTTTATACCGAAATGCGGGGAGTTTAGTGCAATCTCACCCATTCTATGTATAAATTTATCTTCTATATATATAAAAATCTTATAATAAATATCTTCTTAAATAAATGTTTGTATGTCCGCTATGCGTTGCCAAACCATTCACCCGATTGCGATGAAACATTGGGGATTTGATGTACGCATGCCCGCGATGGTTCCTATATCCAATAGTAAGCTCTGGTATCATGAAATTACGAAAAATTAATTAATTAAATAAAAATGAATAGCAGAAATGTAAGTACGCGCATAACTTCCGAAATACTGCATCAAATTGGATACTTCTTTTTTTGTGCTCATTATTGTCAGAACAAGGTTTGTATAAAACTACTGGTGAGCTCCGGCATTATGAAATTTGTATACAAAAAATGCAATAGGTGGCACGCGAGCTGTTTGAAGACTGAATGTACCGGGATTGAATGAATGGAATGCGGGAGGGGGGAGGGAACTCGGGTAGGGGGTTCGAGGGAGGGGAGGAGGGGAACTAGGGTAGGGAGGGGGGTAACTTGGGAGGGGGGAGGGATTGGAGTGGGGAGAGGAAAGGTGGAAGAGGCGGAGTCAGAACTCGAGAGAGGAAGGGAACGCGGCAGAAGAAGGGGAGGCGGAAGGAGAATGGGACGTATTGGAAAGTACACGCACAATTTACAACATAACAAACGTAATCACGTACATAACAATTTCTTATAAAATGGCATAGCAACGCGTGCCGGACACCAGCGAGTGTTTTATAAAACCTTTTTCTTTCAATTGTTTTTTTAGTTTATGATATATGTAAAGCAATACGAAAAGTGATGCACGGTACAATTTCTAAAATTTTGGCATTCACTGTTTACTTTTTTTTGCTCCATAAGGAAAATGATTCCCCTCATGGCCTACGTCATCTTGGGGATGCTGTGTGGGGGGTCCTTTTAGGAAAAGTTAGGAGGGGAACTTCTGGGAAGGAAAAAGTATGAGGTGTGAGTAGGAATCTGGTAATCAATGTGTCCAGGAGTGACAAACGTATTTTTTTATTATTTATTTATTATTTTTTTTATTTATTATTTATTTATATAATTTGTACATTTATTTATAACAAATTACAGGCAATATAGCCTAAGACGTTATAATTGTACCATTAATGCAGTGTATATGCAATCCCAAAAATCAATGTATGAGTCCCTACATTCCACTGTGGTGCAAGGCAATGGGTTGAGAGAGTCTGGCTGGAGAAGTTAAAAGGCCTCCCTCAATCAGTCTCTCTCGAGGCGGGAATGGGCACCATCGCCTCGGGAACCTTGATTGGATAACCAAAACCTCTGCCATAGGTCACCCCAAGTAGTTCGCTACGTTTGAGCGGATGACTAGAACACACTGAACCCCAAATTCCTACCCACCTGTTAAACCCTTTTCATTCCCAGAACTCTTCTCTCCTTCCTTTCCTTAAAAAAACCTTCCACACAGCATCCCCAAAGATGACATAGGCCCTGAGGGAAATTATTTTCCTCAGGGTCTCCTGTGTGGAGCTCATGTGAAAAAAAAGGTAGCCAGACGTGTTTGTCGCCAAGACCCGGACAAACCTCACCCCATTAACCCGGGTGACCAATGGCAGAGGTGGTGCTTGGACATTAGATGAGTAAATATATGCATTTGATGTCCAAGGATTAATTTTTTTTTGTATCCATAGTAGCACAATAGTAGGGTCGCCATTGACTGCAAAGTTAATTGTGTCATTGTGTAATAAGTTAGCTTCCTACCCAGCTTTCAAGACAGCAACGCACAGGTAGGTACTATCTGTTTTTCTTTGAGAAAATGGCGGGGTATTTTAGGTTTTTCAGAAGCCTCCCTGTTAGAATTACCTAATTTATATGCTGTCATCAATAAGAATTGAGAATGCCGACTGTTAGGTCCTACAACAGACAATGGAAGAATAATGGGAAAAAAACAAGGATGAATAAATATATCTTTTCATTTTTGAGTATAAAGAAGAACTTAATATAATAATTAAAGATTAGTAGATTTTTGTTGGAGGCCATCGCTTTGTGATCCTTATGTGTCACAATATAATTAAAAACACGCTGTTTTCCACAGGGGTACTTAGGTCTTTGTACACACTCCTTATATTATATCATGTAAGTCTGAGGCGTGTAAATAACCCCAGAATTGATGGGCATTATATCCATAAATAATATGGACACTAAACTTATCGAGCGATCGTCTGCTGCATAGGCGGCTTTAAGATGTTTTCCACGAGTTAGATTCACCACGCACAAATTAATAATATTTTGTGACAGAAAACAGATTAGGTCTTGAATACAAGTTGATCCAGCAAGAGAAACATTCACAATCAATTCACATTATTTGCAAAATTCTTATTCTTTTCCTAAAAGAAACCTGCAGACGTCCTTGGTTCTTCCGCAGTTCAACGGGCACAATATATTTTAATGCCCAAGTAAGTACATAGGACCGCCAAGCAACCATTTTGATGATATAAATATTTTAAAATTATTATCGAGATCATAACAAATACACATTACGATACCTAAATACTCCTTGCTTCATTCA
This sequence comes from Limnephilus lunatus, assembly GCA_917563855.2. Classification (NCBI taxonomy): domain Eukaryota; kingdom Metazoa; phylum Arthropoda; class Insecta; order Trichoptera; family Limnephilidae; genus Limnephilus; species Limnephilus lunatus. Next base: position 2,078,219 of record OU830596.1, on the reverse strand, counting down.
CAATCATACATGCCCTTCACTCAATTGATTTACTTTAAATTAAATTTAATTACAAGGACATTTTCAAACTGTGCGAAATAAAATAAAAAACCAAATATGGGTAAAACCGTTCCAAGCAACGTTTGAACTCTGATTGGTGGTCTTGCACCAAGTAGATACTGAAGTTATCTTCCACTTATTAAATTATTAAATTATGGCATATCACAACTTTTTTTGTGCATGCCGATATTTTAATTAGGGTTCTCGGATTGCTACTCGAGAGCCTTACCCCTCGACCACGGTGTCCGTCAAAATAAATATAAAAGCGCCTCTGAGATCTCACCCACCCAGAGAGTGATAACGGTCCTACTCTAGAATGAAGAAAAAATAGCTGATATGTGAAAATCTACATTAATTATTTTATATTACATTGTTTTATTTGAGTGCTTTGGCTTTCCAAGGATCTTACCGCTCAGTTCTAAGAAATAAATTACGATGAGTTGGGTCACCGCTGAGACGGTTGGACGAATAAACAATCGGATTACGTCCAAAACACGCGTTGCCAAACCACGTGGCGCGATTTATCCCCTAAAGAAAAGATTTTATTGTTTGATAAAAAATACGTTACTGAGTGATAAAATTCTGTATTACTGTCACAGACCTTCAAAAAATTCAGACAATTTTTTTTTGTATTTTCAAGGAGAAGAAATTTTTTATAAAATAAATATGATTTTCTATAACGAAACAATTCGAAGTGAAGTGGTAATCTATTTATTTAACGATTAGATTACTCAGCTGAATTAATAATCGAATAAGGGATATGTGAATAATAATCGGAAGACATTAGTTAATTTTTATTAATCTTCTAAATGGATTATAAAAAAATCCTTCGCTTTATGAAGAAGATATCAACTTTTCGTTAATAGTTGAGAAAAGATATGAGTAACTTTTCTTTTATCACCGGGAGAGATATTAATAACTTTGTTTTCATTATCAATGAAAGATATCAATAACTTTCTATCTTTATATCATTAACTTTCCTTTAATCATCGTGAGAGACATCAATAACTTTCCTTTAACGTCGAGAGAAAAATCAATAACTGTTCTATATTTTTTTTTTTTTTTTTTTTTATATATTCAATAATTTTATTATTAAATTAATAAAAACAGTTTATTTATAAACAAGTTCTGCTGGTAATTATTATTACGCGTGACAGCTGTTTCGCCTTCTGAGGGCATTATCAAACTGTCTGATAATGTTTGATAATGCCCTCAGAAGGCGAAACAGCTGTCACGCGTAATAATAATTACCAGCAGAACTTGTTTATAAATAAACTGTTTTATTAATTTAATAATAAAATTGTTGAATATATAAAATAAATTAAAATTAAAATGGAGTTCTACAAATTAAACTTGATAACAATAAAAAAAAATAAAATAAAATAAAATAAAATAAAAAAAAAACTGTTCTATACTCTTCATCATCGGGAGAGATATCAATAACTTTGTCTTCATCATCGGAAGAGGTTTCAATAACTTTTCCATTGTCATCGGGAGAGATATCAATAACTTTGTCTTCATCATCGTAAGAGGTTTCAATAACTTTTCCATTGTCATCAAGAGAGATATCAATAACTTTTTCTTCATCAGCAGGAGATTAACCACTAACTTTTCTTCATCTAGAGAGAGGAACTAATAATTTTTTCATCACCATCTGGAGATGTTTCAATAACTTTTTCTTCATTCATCGGGAGAGATCATTTCTTTTTCATCGGGAGAGATATCAATAACATTCCCTCATTTTTGTGGGAGACTACAATAACTTTCCTTTAATCATAGTAAGAGACATCAATAACTTTTCTATACTCATCGAGAGATACTTTAATAACTTTTCTTTAATCATCGAGAGAGACACAGACAAATAATTTTCTATAATCGTGGAGAGAGACTTGATTAAATTTTTTATAACTGTCGTGAGAAGCATCTTTAACTTTTCTATAATCGTCGAGAGAGACTTGATAAACTTTTTTATAACTGTCGTGAGAGGCATTGTTAACTTTTCTATAATCGTCGAGAGAGACATGATTAACTTTTCTATAGTCGCCGAGAGAGACATCAATAACTTTTCTATAACCGTTGAGAGAGGCATCGTTAACTTTTCTATAACCGTCGAGAGAGACATTAATAACTTTTCTATAATCGTCGAGAGTGACATTAATAACTTTTGTTTATTCGTCGAGAGAGACATCGATAACTTTTCTTTAATCATCGTTAATAGGGACATTAATAACTTTTCTTTAATAATCGTCATTACTGCGGCTCTCGAAAACAAGGCATAGCATGAAATATAGAAAACGGCTAGTAACTGAATGAACAAATGCACCGGGTTCCAGTGAACAAATCAACTGATGCTCTCCCTCTTAAATTGCTTTAGCTGTGTTTGGTGACCAGATCAGAATATATAGATACTTTCTTACCTTCATCTTCCTCATCACCTTTCCCGTTCCACTACCGTCAGCCTCATACCCCAAATAGTGTTGCAATAATATCTCTGGCTGCATACGTTTGGAAGCGGTTGAGACTCTTGTGCGGTACTCGCTTTTAAATTTAAATAAAGTAAACCCTTTTTACTTATACCATTATAATTTTATAAGCACTCGAAATCAGTTAAATGTTGGCATAAATCTAAACGGCAGAACTCCCAATTATAAAAAGGTCCATCGATCTCATTCAATACATTAATAATACCTAATTGAAAACTCGGAAAAATCACGAATACATGGCCTCTTGAAGCAACACTAACTCAAGCAAGGTCTGGACACTGAATCAAGTTGGCCGCTTATTTAATTTACGAAAAATATATTGACCTACGGAGAAATAAAGACATTTGTCGAATTACCGGAGAAAAATTAATTGTTAGAAAACCTTTATGAACACATTTAAATAAAAATTAAAATGGTATGTGATTCAATTAAACAAAAAAAGGTATTTTAAAAAGTTTATATGACATGTATAAGTATTGTATCACGACACAGCTAACCTAAGTATTAAAAAAACATAAATCAGGAAATAGGTAATCTATCTGAAAAACATCAATAAATAAATGAGACCCTCCTACAGAATTATTGTTAACTGGATTAAATGGAATAATAACAAAACAGAATAAGATTTATTTATTTTATTTCTATCCTTGAACATACACATTACAGATTATTACATTGGTTTACATGGATTATTAAGTTTATTAATAAGAAAAAAAATGTTAATGATTCGTAATAGTGTGTGTAAAGGTAAGTATCTAGTAGTATTTTGTGAACACCTCACTAGGCGAACCTGTGCTGAGGTGTTCCCATGTTTGGGAATAAATTCTATTCTGTCGACAAGTAGAAACACCGTATCCTCCTTGATATTGTCAAGAAGGACACTGTGAGTCGACCCATGGCGGCAGTATCGAATTCCAAAATTAAAGATTTACGATGAACAGGTTAGTTTTTTTACCCTTCACTTTTTTATCACTTTTCTTCGATGATCTGATTTCTCTTCGAAGAAATATACAATAAGTCGTTCTATTCTTAATTATATTTTAACATTTTTTTTAGTACTTACCGCATTGGAGTTAGTATACTACCGCTACTAGCCGTCTTGAGCCAGTGAGACCATGGCAACACCAATTGGGATATTAGGTAGTGGAGGGAGATGGGGAAGAGGAAGATGTGGATGTACCTAGTTCTTCAGATCCCGTCATCAAACATGACTTAAACCATTTCAAGCAACGTTTCAATTCTGAATGATGGTATTTTACCAGTACATACTGAAAGTATCTACCACTATAATACATGACACAAATAAAATAAACTCTTTTAAATGAATACATATATAAGCTGCTATATATTTCATAAACAAATTGATTAAATGAAATTTAATTTTGCTCTCGGAATTTAAACCCGCGACCTCCGGATTTGTAGCCGATGTTCGTAACCACTCAACACCCGGACCGTTAAGTTTTACATTTTATTGAATAAGTAGACAACACTTATAAACTAAACGAAAATATGAAAGAGAACAAGACACAGAAAAATAATAAGTTAACGGTCGCAACTGAGACTCGAACCCAGAACCTCTCGTCTCGTCAGTTGCGACTGTTATGTTTTTATTTTTCTTTGTCTTGTTCTCTTTCATATTATCGTTTAGATTATTAATGTTGTCTTCTTCTTCAATAATGTATATCATCGATGAGAATAACCTTCAACTAACTAACTAACCATCACTCTGTTTCATTCGTACATCGTCTCATATATACTCTTCTATTATTCTGACTCTTGACATGGCATGTATCAAGTATCTTATTCACTTGACAGTGCCATGGCATGTATCAAGTATCTTATTCACTTGACAGTGCCATGGCATGTATCAAGTATCTTATTCACTTGACAGTGCCATGGCATGTATCAAGTATCTTATTCACTTGACAGTGCCATGGCATGTATCAAGTATCTTATTCACTTGACAGTGCCATGGCATGTATCAAGTATCTTATTCACTTGACAGTGCCATGGCATGTATCAAGTATCTTATTCACTTGACAGTGCCATGTCTTCCTCGGGCGTCCCCGACTTCTTCTACTATTTAAATTTGCGTCATATATTCTTCTTACACTAATTTCTTTGTTTATTCGCTCTACATGCCCAAAAAACTGAGGGTCCCTTTCTTAATCTTACTCATCACGCTTAAATCAGCCTTGCATTCTTTCCGGATCTCCACATTTCTCACACGGTCGTACCACTATAATAATCTTTAAAAGTTATAAAAAGAGAGAAATAAAAGAGAAAAAAATTAAAATTTAAAAATTTATTTTGAATTAGTCTTGCAAATAATTATATCGGAGGATCTTATATGAACAGGCGGCCTACTTACATAATTCAGTGTCCTGGCTTGGCTTGAGGTGGTATTGCGTGAACCCAATAAACCGCTTGTATACCAATTATTTTATTCACGTGCGGGCACAGCTCAAATTGGCAAAACGCTCTCCTCAAATAACCCCTCGGACCCGTTCAATTTTCTGGCTTTTTAACCCCTGAACGACCACGCGAGCTCTAGCGGGTATGAATACTGAGCGCTACACTGAATACTTCCTGCAAACGGCCGGGAATAATTTAACCCTTTCAAACCTGAATTAAAACAGTTTCTTGAGATAAAACAGTACTTTTAAGAATAGTGAAAACAAAAACACGCATTTCCTAATCGAACCTAACTTAACATATTATTTTGTCAGTGCTCTGATTTAAAAACTGGAAGTGGTTAAAAAAACATTATTTGATGCTTGATGAATACATCAATTTAGACACCTTCAAAAATTGACATTTTGGTTCGTTTAAATAAATCGGTCTCAAAGTGGTTTAACCACAGTTTGAAAATGGAATTGTAAGCCAACTAAGCTGTTACAAAAATAAAAGCAAAAATACTGGCAGAACTTGATTAAATTTAATTTAAAAACATTAAATGGAGTTCCACGAATTAAACACAAAAACAATTAATAATCCAGTTCCTACCTCTCCCTAATCATCACCTTGCTGGAAAAGTAGTTAAAACAATGGCAAGAAAAATAGTGAAACTTCGAGTGAATTTGTATTGACAACAGAAGAATTGAGATTACTTTCAAAGCAAGTTGTTGGTGTTTATCGTGTATCTCATTTCTGTAAAAAGAAAGACTACCTCGGAAGTACATAATATCGTTTTGTACTCATTCATTTGATTGTGGGGGTAATTACCACAATTTTTTTTTAATTAGCTCACAAAGAAGGCTATGAGAAAAACAATTTTCCTCGGTGCCTTTGTCATCTTTGGGGGTGCTGTGTGGTGTGTAAAAGAAGGGGAGGAAAATATATGAAGGTTGAGTAGGTCTCTGGGGGTCAGTGTATCTAGGAGTGACGGACGTTTTTTTTTTTAATTAGTTCCACCCTGAGGAAAATAATTCCCCTCAGGGCCTATGTCATCTTTGAAGTTGTTGTGTGAAGGTTTATTTAGGAAAGTAAGGCGAGGAAGTTCTGGGAAGGAAAATGGTAAGAGGGGTGGGTAGGAATCTGGGGGTCAGTGTGTCCAGGAGTGACGGACTTATGAATCCATCCCTCCCACTGCGGTGCAAGCCGATGTTCCGAGAGAGTACGGCTGGAAAAGTAAAAAGTGCTCTTTAAACCTGTCTCTCTCGATCCTGCTCGTCATAAGTAGGTGGGCAAACGTATCTGCCGCCGAGACCCAGAGAAACCTCACCCAATGAACCCGGCACCCCTAGTAAGTCACCAAACGTAAATCACTTGGGGTGACCTGTGGCAGGGGTGTTGGTTATCCAACAAATCGTTTCCGGGGCGGCGGTACCCATATCCGCCTCCCAAATTTTATACGCTATTATATTATATACTTAACTATATTGTAGTTGTGTCATGTGCTCCTTCGCAGAGATACAGTGGTAAGTGATCGGTTATTCCTTTTCCTTGCTTACCTTGTTTTTCCTATACACTCTCACCCAATTCCAGCAAATACCATTTCGTCTAGTTTCATTTTTATTATTTACATTTCATGTGCATCTGAAGCTGTAATTCGTAGTTGGTTTTGGATGCAACGGAAAAATACTCAATCAATTTATTGGAAATGTGTTGGTAGCTACCAAACTACTCGTACTCGTGCTGAGACTCCCAACCAACTAATTGATATATCGACTGTCAAAACATTACAACTAGAATTTTTGTCTCACGGTAAGTTTTGACTTAGGTACACAACGATGTGATGCTTAGTAATTGATGGTTTGAAAACATTGTTACCATTTTCCACTTCTTATTTATGCGAAAAAGGGCTTCTCGTTTATGGTGAATTTAAAAAACTAAATACAGAAATCGTATTTAACCATTTTAGATAAGTTACTTATGTTTTTCAAATGGCGATCCACTTTTTTAAAACTTTAATAAATCCAACAACAACAAAAAATAGCTCCCAAAGGCAGTATTGTTACGAACGCAAGAAAAACTGTAATTTTTTATTCGCTCTGTAAAAATTAATAATAATAATAATTTAATAATTTTTCTGGTGGTCAGTGTTGTTTACTTAACTGAATTTAACCACTGATTCCTAACATTATTTGGAGTAAAAAGTGTAAAGGAAATTTTGATCACCGGTGAATTTTTTGTCCTCTTCTTTTTTTTTTCTTCAAAATCAAACAACCCGAAAAATCTTCAACATGCCGCCGTCACTGGTCACTCAGTCGAGTGATCAACAAAATCCTAACTCCACCCCAAACCACCCAAGACCTACTACTTTTTTATGTTTTTTAAAAAGAAAAAAAACATCAAAAATGTCACCGTAGACCAAAATTTCATTTAGGTACATTTCTACTCCAAATAATGTTAGGAATCACTGTTTAAAGTAAGTCAAGTACGTCCCTTAGAACCCTGTGTAGATAGGGGGAAAAAATTCTGAAAATTTATTTATTTTCAAAAATACATAGGTCAGAAAGGGTTAAATAATATTTGTCAAGCGCCCGGGGTCAGGTTTGCTCCTCGGGATCGGGAGAGATAACCCTGCTTCAGGGTTGCCACATAAATCTTACAGATAATTGTTTTAGCGGGATGTCAGCTCCGGATTTGGAGTGATTTTAAACAGTTTTGTGGGGAAATGTTGCAGGAAACCCGGGAAAATACCAAAAATATGTTTTATTTCACGCAAATTAACCCTTGTAAAGTTATTTCGATTATTAACACGAGAGTATGGAATGTATCGGCAGCATCTCCCATCCCTTTCCTATATTCCTCTCTCTCTCCCCTCCCTATAACCCAAAATTAATTTTAAGATATATTAAAACTTCATTTCCAATGAACTTTAGCATAATAAACTTCTGTGGCTTGACTTCAGTTCACTTGTATATTTATCACTGAATATTATGTAAAAGCTGTTTGTTCTAACAAATAAATATCTGAACTGGTTTTACAATATGCAGTTATTCACATAAACATCTGACAATGACTTTATAGGCTTTGACAATGGAACATGTAAATAAGTAATTATTTTACTCAACTTGTTCAACATTGATTTCAATTTGAAAGGCGGGTGTGGGTACCGCCACCCCGGGAATCATTAATTAGATAACCAACACCCTTTAAAGAGGTAGGAAATTTTCAAATATTGTCAGGTTATTCGTAACCCGATAATGTTTTTCTTTCTGTTTAAAAGAAAAATATTTCAATTTTTTAATTTTTTTTTATTTATAAATATAACAAGGTTACAGTTTTACAACATAATATATACATTAATATTTCAATCACTCTCCTAATAAAGCAGCTGCTTGTGTTTCGGAGAGGACAACTAAAAAAAATTACATTTGTTTAAATTAAAACAAAAAATATTAGTAATTTAACAAAAAATATTTGTGATTTTATGAGAAAATACAGATACAAGTAATAAAAATATAGGTTAGTTAAAATAAATGATTTAAAGTATTGATAAGGCAAAAACATATTTCTAAATATGCAATACATATTTCTAGATATAATATACAATAAGTTAAGTTATGAGGTGGTACTAGAATATTTTAATTTAATTTTTTTTAAATATTTTTCGTAGCTTTCTTCCGATCGTATATCAAGGGGTAATTTATTAAATAATTTTATACCCTTGAATACATAATGATATATATATATTTTTTTTTTTTCTTTATTCATTATATAATTTGTGAACAGTTTACAGGTGATTCGACTACCACTCTAGGCACATGTCCGTATTATGGTAGTCGAAATGATGCTGTGCTGTTGTTGTTCGCACTAGTGGCACGGTAAATCCTCCAACAGATATTATTCTTTCGCTTATATTTAATTATGGTAAATAATTTTTACTAAAGAAATCTTTTTGTATTTGTAATAGTGCAATTTTGTCATAGATTTTTGTAAGTGGGGAACTGCGAAATCTTGAAAAACATTTATAGTTGGATAGTCGTAGGGCTTTTTTAGGATGATTTTTATTAATATTTTTTTAATTGTTTCCAATGGGAGAAGGGTTGCTTTGTATGCACCCCCCCCCCCAAGCCACGATTCCATATTGTAGTACAGAGTGCGCAAGTGCATAATAAATATCTTTTAGTGTTTTTAATGATACAGTATTTCTTAATCTAAAAAATATATAGATCAGTTTTCTCATTCTGTCTACTGTGGAATTTATTTGACATTTCCATTTGATGTTCTTATCGATAATTATTCCAAGATATTTTATTTCTTCTTTACTACTAATGTATATGCAGTTTGAGTTACAGGGTGCGATTCTAAGGAGGCAATTTCTTTCGTGAATTTTTATGTTTAGATTTTTATTTGAGATATTCCCTGTTAGGCTGCTGTAAGGTATAAAATGGGTTTTCTCGACATTTGTTATAGGTTTAAATTTTAAAGTTAAGTTAGGTTAATAGGTGCAAATAATATTGGTACGTTAAATTCACGCCTGTGTAATTTTGGCATGTAACCCATTATTTCTTACCTAGTATCGTATTTTTGTCTGTTTTTGTGAGAAAGGCTTTATAATGACAATAATATTTATTATACCGGTTGGTTGAATCCGAAAGTTGGCGGAGTCAAATCCCGTAACGCGCAAATAATTTTTATTTGATTAATTTATGTTATTTTACAATTTATTCATTTAAAAATAATATATGAAGTTTATATACGGTAACTTCTAGAGTGGACGATGCTTTAAGTATCGCCCTTGTGATTGCGATAGACTCGAAATTCAGAATCGAAACGTTGCTTGAAACGTGTTTGGTGACCAGATCTGAATAAACAAGCTGTTTTCCTACCTTGCTCTTCCCAATTTCCTTCCTCTACCCATTAATTCAATTAAGGAGGTGGGTATGGATACCGCCGCCCCGGGAACCATTTATTGGATAACCAAAATCTCTGCCGGTCTGCCCGGAACACGGGTTTGGGAGGGGAATTGGCGTTACAAACCCGTGCACAGTAGGATGCCGGTTGCCTTCTACTGGACACGGGTTTTAGAGAAAAAATGGCATTACAAACCCGTGTTGTGTTCAAGGCATGGTTGCGCGGAAAAGGAAATACGCTTCCCGGATGAGGTTTTTCATGGTTTCCTCATTCCCGAAGGCAAATGCGGAAGAGCTCCAAATAACAAGGACATGACTGACTCCTTCCCACTCCCAACATAACACAAACAGACACGTATGTATACATGGGCGCCTGCCGGTGCTGATGCTTGCTTGCTGATGTTGGAGCTTAGCAAAACATGCAATTTTAGTAGGGTTTTTAGATAACAATTTTTCCCTACCGATGAAACACAAGGCCTTTAAGTCTATAATAGCCAGGTAACATTTTAAAATACCCACATGAGGTAAAAATTGCTAGGCGCAAATGACGCCGTTCAATTTATAAAGAACATTAACTTTAAATTCAGTAAATTTAAATGATTCATCTCTTCAAGAAATATAAGAATCTAGTAAATGAAAAAAAAAATGGTCACCCCAAGTGGTTCGCTACGTTTGGTGACGTAGCAGAGATTCCCGGGTGCATGGAGTGAGGTTTGTCCGGGTCTTGGCGGCGGTTGCGTCTGTCCACCAGTTGCACGGCAGGCCGGATCGGACGAGAATGGTTGAGGGAGACCCTTTGACTTTTCCAGCCATACTCTCTCGGAATCTCGGAACATCGCCTTGCACCAGTTGGAGGGATGGATTCAAACGTCCGCCACTTCTAGACACACTGACCTTCAGATACCCACCCCTAATACTTTTTTCCTTCCCAAAACTTCCTCTCCTTCCTATTCTTAAAATACCCTTCACACAGTATCCCCAAAGATGAGGGGAATTATTTTCTTCAAGGCCTCCTGTGTGGAGCTAATTTAAAAAAATACCTGTAACATACATATGCCATTTGGGAATGCCATAGTTTATATGTTTTATGCTGGTTCTAGAGTCGTATGTGGTACTCCCATAATATAAAAATAAAATGAATTAAACTGCATAGCTATAATATTATTATAATATCCCATATTTAAGTCCGGCTCTTGAGCTTTGGTTGGTTTCGCTAATAATTTCGGCAAGCATTTCTGACAGCGGTCGGCAGCGCTTCCGTTCCTTGTTTCGGCCCGGATCTAGATTGCATATCTTAAACCGTGGAAACTCTTCCCCTACCACCCCCCCCCCCCTCCCCACCCCCCCCGACAGGCAGCAACCAGGATACCATGGCGAGAGAGAGGTCCTTTTGGACATCAAAGGATATTGCGAAAGATGGAACTATAGTAATATATCGTTGGAATATTTGCACCACAACTACTAAAACAATAATAATTTTTGACCAATTTTGATTTTGATATTGTGGAAGCCCTCGTATCATAATCGAACAGTATTAATAGCCCTGCGACTGCGTACACACTCTATTCACAAATAAATGCAAGCGAAAGTGCTGCCATCTATTTGTTTCATTAATAGGCTTGCGTCTGCGTGGTTGATTAAGGGTGTTTAACTTGCCGGCGGCCGAAAATCCACATTTCGTCGAAAGATGTTCTTACGGTCGTACAGGGCGGTTCCAATGAGAAAGATGAATTATTCTCCGTACCAGATTTTTAAAATTATAATTCAATATCGATTTTATTTAATTCCAAATTTGCTTTAATTTATACATACGTCCAAAAATGCTGAAAGGCGTGATGATAAAACTATTAAAAATATGTACTTTTTGTAATTATTTTTTTATCAGTATTTATAATTTTTCAATGATGTCTAATTAAAATAAATCTGAAATAAATTAATTTGTAAGACCGTAAATAGATAGACAAAATAGAGAAACTTTCGTCGTAAATAAGCGTTCGGATATTTTTTTAATGATTTTATTTGAACTCGCCACCCACCTAATAGATAAAAATCACTCTTTTAATAAATCTTCCGGGATAGGTGTATCGCATAGAAATGGGATAGGTTTACGACTTAATAATCTTAAAGCCCTTGAAATAAAAGTCATTAAAAATAAATAAAACTAATTTACTTAATAAACAAATAGATTTATCTAACACCCCTATCTTTAAAATATTTCCATTACCCCCACCCACGTTCACCCCTCCCTCTTAGGCACCGCCCTCCTCGCCCCCACCTAAGTTGATGTTCTGTCTCCCTCTTCTAATTTTTGTTCTTCTAAATATGTAATGTATATCTGTATTATGTTCAATGTCTTTTTATTCACTCCTGAGGAAGGTTTAGGATGAACCGAAACCGGTTGGATTAAGATAAAATAAAGTGGAATTGAAACTAAGTTATTTAATTTTATTTAATATAATTATGTATTCCCACAAAGTGTTTGCTACATGTGAAGAAAACAAATATTATTGGCCTTCATCTTGCCCAAGGTAGCCCGAACATTGGGTTAAAAAAAACCATCAGGTGACATTACTATAGTTTGCAAGACAAAGGGGTTAAATTTCTTCCTGTAACTTGCTAAGAACCAATATATGATATATGTTTAAAATAATAATTATAACCAATATATAATACAACGAAAAAATTATATATGGAAACACAACTATTGACATGAAAACTATATGAATACAATACATGTCTCCTTATATACAAAATAATCTCGTACCCACAAACACAGAATTCATTAAAACTTCTCAAGTAGGTACATAAACACTTTACACGACAACATGATAACATACATTTAAACACCATCCACACTAACTATGGTAAACAATCCATTGGTTACGAGGGGGGCAACTTATATAATTGCCTCCCAAATGACATTAAAAACGAAAATAAGTTGAGTAAATTAAAAAAATATATATATTAAAATTTATTCTTGATAAACAAAATAATGAAATAGAATAGCGCTGTATAGAAATATTTAGTTTATCTTAATGTGTATAATTATTTCTAGTTAAACGAGTGAAAATTTTATTTTCTTTTAAATGGAATAAAAATAAATAAAAAAATGTAGTATCTCTCCGGATATGGAAAGATTGACGGTAGCACATGTTGTAATCACGCGGCAATATATTACATATGACGTTATGGCCTCTCCCAGTGATTTTGTCCCAGTGACTAGCTGTCACTGGATGACAATGGATCCGAGGAACGGGCTATTTTTGAACCAGTTCCTATTGGATTCATAAAATGGTCACCATTGTCACCAACATTGTCACCAGCATTGTAACCAAAAGCTGCCCGCAGGGCCTAGCAGTAACGTTAATGCTAAAATAATGGCTAGTGATTAAGTGCTTTGACTGTAGAAAATGGACTTATATTAATACTTTAGAATATCATGATGGCTTCCGTAGTCAGGGGGAAGCCGCTCGACTTACAATCCGAAGGTCGTAGATTCGAACCCGTCTTGCGCAACTACGTTTTATTTGTTTAAGTGCCATTTCTAACCCCGTGCGTCGTCACGAATCATCGACTGTATGTGAATAGAGAAGTCCAGTCCAATTTTTTTTAATTTTTTTTTTATGAATAATGACCTTCTAACTTAAATAACTGCATTTTTTTTTTAGAGTTTTAATAGTTAAAATAATTGTCAAAGTTTCAATTTTTCAAGGTCCCTCAAAAACCCGCCAAATTTAAGATGTATTTTGTGACGTCATCAACAGTTCACCTACTTAATAACGATTCGCATCTTTTGATTTTTATGTTGGTCTCCCTGAATCTCACATAGATCTATCTGCGCAGGCGCCGCACAATGGTTTTACTAGTATGGGAGAGTTGGAAACAATTCGAAATTTCAAATTGCAGGGATCACTAAATTTTGTTTCTATATCTTGACACCACATACAGCGCATCTTTCCCCATACCACCAAACTCATCAAAACGTTTCGTCACTGCGTAACACGTCAGCAAAGAATGACTTCCCGAGCAGTCAGGACGTTTGTGTGAAAATGCAACGTTTGTTATATAACATTTAGGGACTAATAACTTTTTACACCGCTTGCTGGCAATCTTTTTTCAACATGGATCCAATACCTTTGGGTGTGTACTAAAGATGTAAAGTATTTTTTTTCATATATTTAATATGACAAATTAAAGATATCTTTTTTAAAAAACATCTCGTGAATTAAAAAAAAAATACGACGATTTCCGAAATAGCTAAGGTTTTAGTTTAATATTCCGTAATAAAAAAAAATCTTACCTATTTTTGCGTCTCTACGGCCCAGTAATTTTTATGTAATTTACTTACTGTAAAATTTGAGTGCTTCATAAATATCATTATGTCACAGGTTCGGTTTCAAAGATTTTTTTATTCAGACAATGGAGTTATTTGACATAGTGATGAACTCAAAGTGTCAACAGATGGAAAAAGATTTTGATATTTGAAAAAAACCACTCACCAATTGCCTTAAAGAGGGGTTGGTTAAACTCTGTAAAAAGATCGCGGGCTTCAAATTTTGCTTTAAAAAAAGATGGAAAATTGATCGTCGAGATGAAGCTAGATTTATGATGGAAAATAAAAAAAAGTGACTTGAGACTCCGATTGGTTTTATATTGCACGCGATTTTCCCTAAAAACGGCACGTCGTGGTCAAAAACACAATTTGAATGTAGTTCTGACCGATCCAAGCGCTTGAAAACCGAAGATCTTCGGAAAAGTGCACCACTTTCTCATTTGGCGTTTGAGAAAGGGGTGCACTTTTCGGTCAATCGGTTGCATCAAAATTATTAGAAGACATTATTCTAGGCGTTCATCTTTTAACAGACAAGTGTACAAAAAATTTGAAGATAATCGCTCTTCTTAAAAACAGATGTTCATTAGGACGTGAGAGGATGCGATTATTCTAGTATTTTTATATCTTCAAGTGTACCTACATATGCGATTAGTTTGCAGGAAGTCTGAATATTGTAGCAAAATCCTTGCCCATTGTTCACCAGATATTGCCGCCCGATTAAGATTATCATAAGAGGCTCCGGAAGCCCTGAAGAAAGATTTTTTTAAATATCGCGAAAACTATTCTAGAAAATGTTCTAGTGAGAAATTTAATGAGGATGTTCTTAATTTAATGTTAGTTATATCTGATCCTGTAATAACTAGTTACAGGTAACCCCCAAATAAACAATTAAATCGTTTTCCTAAAGAAGTTTTCGGTTTAATATTTCCTCCGGATATTCATTATATAAATATCTTTGGCACCGACGATGATGAAAATTGTTCATAGTCTGCATCAGAATGTTGAAAAAAAAAATAATAACTCGGCCTTTATTTTCACATGGATCTGGATATAAATAATTTCAATTTTAAGATTTAAAAAAAAAAAATTCTTGTTAATAAAATCCAGAAATCGTTAATAAAATCCAGTAAAACTTACTTTTTTTTTTTGATTGTATAACAATTTATTCAAAAAACATGTTGTATGCAGTGTGTTAAATATAATTTTAAATCAAAAATTCTTATTTTTTATAACCATACCGAAAAATAATATCACTTTTTTTCCTCGTAAATCCTGCCTGTGAATTGTTTCCAACTTATGGGGTATTCGGAAGCACTGTGCGCCGCCGGCCATCTTGTTGTTAATACGCGTTTATTGGTTTACTTCATGGCGAAGCGACATCAAGTACTTCGCAAATGACATGTTGAATTATGCTTGCAGTTAATTTTATGTTTTTTAAGATATTTTTCGTTTAAATGATCAATTCACTGTGATATTAGTGTAATTCAACATAATTACCAATGCTAGCGTAATGACTTTTCCGCGTGAATTTAATAAAACTTCTATAAAAGTAATATTATTTAATAATGTAAAAGCCTTATGCATGTGTAAATAAACACAAAATAGAGAAATCAACGCATTAAATTGCGTAAAATCGAGTCCAAGATGTCATATTTTTCCAGTTATTTTTTCGGAATCATTAAAATATTTTTTTTTATTGGTGCACTTTTTTAAAGTACGCTCTAGCGTGTTTAAATCGCACTTTATGAAACGCGCGTTTTTTAAAGTTACCATGGCAACATCAACAAATCAACAAAATGTGGAGTCTAAATGTCAACTTTTAACTATAAATCTGACAGGAATATCATTTCCATGACAACAAGATATTGTGATGTCACATCACGAATTCATTAATAGTTCTTACTTTCAAATTTTTAATAATAATATCAATATTTATGTTTTCAAAGTGTACCAATAAAAAAAAAAGCGTAAAATATTCGTGGATAACTGGTCTTTAAAACACTTGCTTTATTTCGAGCACTCGGCTACGCCGTCGTGCTCGAAATATCGCGCGTGTTTTAAAGACCTGTTTATCCACTTATATTTTAATATACTATTTTTATCCTTTTTAATTGAATGAACTAGATAAAAAGTGAAGTGACAGTTTTATTCCAAATTCATAAAGTAAGAGGACTGTATCACTTTTATATTTTGAATTTTCCTAAATTTTTCGACCATTTAATAGAATATGTTTACTGTCAGCTGTTTTTTTTTAAAGTTTTTCATTTTGAAACTTAAAATTACTACAATTTTCAAACACCATCGTATATGTCAGATACAAAAATCTAAAAGGCAATTCTATTTAGTTTCTATAAAGGTATATGCTTTAAGACATCTTCAAAAATAAGAAATATATAGAACATTCGTTTGTGTCATACCTAAATTCCCATACAAACGACGTACCTGGTTTATTTATGTGACGTACAGTGATTACCATCGTGACGTCACCACAGAGCATTACAAAGCATACCACCTTGACGCTGTGTTTTATTGAGAATATTAAAAATGCACTTTTTAATATTTTTTTTTTTAAATGTACGTTTAATATTATTTATTAAAACTTATATATTCAGAATCAGCGTTTATTGGTCTATATGAACATATTTTTTTAAAGCCATAATATTTTTCACTGGAGTTCCTTATTGTTAAGTCTGATTCTATTTTAATAACATAAACAAATTTCCAGTGTCCGCGCAATTTTGTGGTATTTTTCAGACGCGACGTAAGGAAAAAAGATTTGTTCATTTTCTTCTGAGTATTACTATTGAAATGCTCTCATCCACCCCCTGGGAATTTTAATATATTTATCTCTTTTAATAATGTTTAGTGGTTTCTGAGCATTACAATCATTCTGAGTATACGCAGCGGCCACGTTTATAAGAAAAACTCCGTACAATATTACTTATTTAATGTATTATTGCTTTGTAAGAGTAATATGTTTGACAAATTATGGAAGATTGGGAGACCAGTCATGTCCTTTAAACCCTCGGGCCTATTTTGCCGAAAGGTCAAAATATTTCTGTTGTGTAATAAAATCCAAATATTTTCGAACGCATCAAAAACTAAAAACGGTTTTTAAAAGATGATAAAATAAGCTTTCAAATTTTATGAATCAAAATAAATTAATGTTTCAAATATGATTTTATTTAATGCAAACAAAAAAGTTTTTAAAATGTCTCACTTCACGGTTTTTCTACCTTATGAGCGTATAACCAGCCAGCGACCGAAAATCCACATTTATTTCTACAGGACGGTTCCAATGAGAAAGATTAATTACTCTCTGTACCAGCTTTTTAAAATTATAACTCGATATCGATTTTATTTCATTCCAAATTTGCTTTAATTTATAACTACATCCAAAAATGCTGAAAGGCGTGAAGATAAAACTGTTAAAATTATGTTCTTTTTGTAATTATTTATGGTTAATAAGTATTTATAATTTTTTTAATAATGTCTAAGCAAAATAAGATCGTAAAAAAATCTGAAATATATTAGTTTGTAAGTGCGCAAATAAATACACAAACACGCGTTTCCCAGATAATGTATTGATTTATTTTACTGCGTGATTTGAAATGGGTGTTGTATAATAACAAAATCTTTTGTGAAAATTTAACAAATCTATATTATTAGATATACTAAAAATAAATATATTTTCTCAAAATTTAAAACATGCTTTTACTAGATAAAAGAACAATCTTTCGAAATCAATTTATAATTTTTTGTGGAAAAGAGTCAATACGTCTAACCACTGATTTAAAAATGACATATTTCTGGTTTTCTTTGGTTATACACTCTTAAATTATTGATAAATTAAAGTAAATAAAACACATATTTATTTTATTACGCCAATATAATATAAACGTTACCGTCAATTCATTTTTTTATAGTTTTGTGAAAAAATAATTAATAAAAATTTCATTATTATTTTTTTTATTGCGGTCGGAAACTTAGGTTTTTATAAGGGAGTAAATTTAAATTATCTTGCGGTTATCTTTTAGATTTGGCTATCAAGCATGGTGTTTTCTCTATCTAACGGCGTTGTTTATATCTTATTTCTAACCATGATTTTAAGGGAGACACAGCGAGTTCTATGAGACCTATATGAGTTGTTCCGCAAACCGAACAAATTGTTCTGAGGGGTTACGAGGAAATAACTCCACCTTTATCTGGGGTTTGCCCGAGTAACTATAATACGTGTTTCAAACCGAACAAATTGTTCTGAGGGGTTACGAGGAAATAACTCCACCTTTATCTGGGGTTTGCCCGAGTAACTATAATACGTGTTTCAAACCGAACAAATTGTTCTGAGGGGTTACGAGGAAATAACTCCACCTTTATCTGGGGTTTGCCCGAGTAACTATAATACGTGTTTCAAACCGAACAAATTGTTCTGAGGGGTTACGAGGAAATAACTCCACCTTTATCTGGGGTTTGCCCGAGTAACTATAATACGTGTTTCAAACCGAACAAATTGTTCTGAGGGGTTACGAGGAAATAACTCCACCTTTATCTGGGGTTTGCCCGAGTAACTATAATACGTGTTTCAAACCGAACAAATTGTTCTGAGGGGTTACGAGGAAATAACTCCACCTTTATCTGGGGTTTGCCCGAGTAACTATAATACGTGTTTCAAACCGAACAAATTGTTCTGAGGGGTTACGAGGAAATAACTCCACCTTTATCTGGGGTTTGCCCGAGTAACTATAATACGTGTTTCAAACCGAACAAATTGTTCTGAGGGGTTACGAGGAAATAACTCCACCTTTATCTGGGGTTTGCCCGAGTAACTATAATACTTGTTTTGTAACGGATGCCCACGGAATGTAAGTTATTTATATTGAAGATTAATACAAACAATACCTACCTTCCCATTAAAATAAGCCGGTTGAAAAAATTGTGAACCGTTTTTCAACTGAACCTAAGTAAGGTAAGTACCTGATTTTATTCTCTGCCAATTGAAAGTTGTTCCCCTAAAAGATTATTTCTTCAAGTAAGTACAACCAAATTCAATAAACTTGTAGCTGCAGGCGGCTCGAGTGAAAATTTTGATTGAAAAAAATACAAATGTATTTATTAACAATAATTCCGGTGCGGTAACATGCGGTGACGCTATATGGTGGAATAACAAAATACGACATACTTATATGTGCAGTTGGCTAAGTAAAAAACCGCTAAAGGTTCCAACTTTCATATAATATAACTTGCTTTATCTGAACATCATACAAGAATCCCAACTGCTCCCAAGCGTCTGGAGCCAGTGAGACTATGAAATCCCAAATTTTGGTTTGTTGTGAGGCTAAAGGTAGTGGGGAGGGGAAGGAGGTGTGTAAAATGTACCTGGCTATCAGATCTAGTCACCAAACACGGCTTAAGCCATTTCAAGTAAGGGGTGATAAGTCAAGGGTGATACCGATGAGCGGTCAGTGGCTGAGTTGGCATCGCGTTTGGGTTCCACCCGGGCGTCGCCTGTTCGATTCCTCGGCTGGCTAAGTCCTCTATCACAACACTAGCAACATTTTCCGCTTTCTGTGGTGGTAATAGGATATTTTCAAATATTGTCGGGTTATTCGTAATTTTTTTTAAAAA
This sequence comes from Limnephilus lunatus, assembly GCA_917563855.2. Taxonomy (NCBI): domain Eukaryota; kingdom Metazoa; phylum Arthropoda; class Insecta; order Trichoptera; family Limnephilidae; genus Limnephilus; species Limnephilus lunatus. Next base: position 2,058,435 of record OU830596.1, on the reverse strand, counting down.
GAAGAAAATCTCCCACTCTGAAATAGTATTTTAATTCAATCAGTCAGCGGGCCACTTGTCGCCGTATCAATTGTCGGGTCATCATTATACATTTAAAGGCTTACAGATAAATCAAACAGCAGAGGCTCCGAAACTAAGAATTATATCAAAACTAATTATTGCTATTATATTAATAATCAACATTATATTTGACCTAAAACCACAATTTGTAAATAACATTTCCACCCTCTAATTAATATAACCCGTACACCACAATACAGATTAACAATAGGCACGGCAGATAAATAATATGGACTGTTGCCCTAAAGCTGAAGTCATGCCACGTGCCACTTTTAGGGTAAGGTACATAATGTGAACGTGAAACGTGTGGATTACTTAATAATCTACGGTCACATCCTTTAGGCTTTATCCCCGTGAGGAGGACGGAGTTAAATAGCCTCCCTAATTTAAAATGAGACATTTTTACACGCCATTTTAATTCTGATCTTAGTGTAATTGTAATTTCTATTTTTTTTTTATCGTCGAAAGTAGAGTTAGTCAATGAAGAGTCAGTGAGCGCCTTTATTATTACCTTGACGATCCACGTTTACGGTACCGCGACGGTACAAAAAAGGCAAAAAACATACGTTTCTTATCACAATAATGCTGGAGCTTTTTCAAAAGATGAGATACACAGTCTGTTTCCTCCAAAGGAAACAAGTAATCATTTTTTTGCATATATCTCACACACCGCACCGTGACGTCTCCGTAGACCCCTACAATACTATTAGCCGTGACGATAATTTTAAAAGTATGGATAAAATTGAAATTTTAAGTAACAAGGATAAAATTGAAGTTTTTTTTTATTTATTTCTTTTTATTTTAGCGATTATATAAAATAATTGTTACATACAAAATATAATGGTGAAATTAAGTATAAAATATTGAATTTCTTAGTCCTCCTCACTAAGGGGTCCTGCTCTAAGACTTGAGGCTTCCTTTACGGCATTTGGCAGGCTGTTATAAAGTTTTTACCCTTTATAAATCGCGATATTTTGTGTACACGAAAGTTTAGTTTTGGGAAGCCTAAAGTCTCCGCGTCTTCTCGTAGGATAATTGTGAACATTTTCGTGAAATATAATATTACTCTGCAGATAATTTAAGAGCATATTATTTTTCAGCTTGTATATCATTGTGAAAGTCATGGTGTTTGAAAGAGAGAGTACGAAAACAGTATGCAATATAGTTGTGAATGATGAATACTTGGAGCAGGTGGATGAGTTTGTGTATCTGGGTAGTGTGTTTACGAAAGATTGGAAGGCTGATAGAGATATTGAAAGAAGGGTGAATGCCGGTAACTCCATTAATGGAGGACTGAATGCCGTTGGCGGTAATAAAAAAACTGTCCAAAGACGCGAAACTAGCCGTCCATAATGGAGTGCTGGTACCTACCCTGATGTATGGAAGTGAGGCATGGAACTGGCAGAGGAAGGATGAAAGCAGACTGAATGCTGTAGAAATGAGATCCCTGAGGCGAATGTGTGGTAAAACCATGTACGATCGTGAGAGAAACGTGGATATCCGCAAAGAATGCAAGGCTGATGTAAGCGTGATGTGTAAGATTAAGAAAGGGACTCTCCGATGGTTTGGGCATGTAGAGCGAATGAACGAGGAAAGGAGTGTAAGGAGAATATATGATGCAAATGTGAATGGTAGAAGAAGTCGGGGAAGACATGGCACGACCAAGTGAATCAGATACTTGAGTCGGGCCACGTGAAGAGTCGGAATAATAGAAGAGCATGTATGAGACGATGTATGAATGTGAACGAGGCAAAGAGTGTGTGCCAAGATCGAGTTGTGTGGCGGTCCGTCCTCTCTGCCTACCCCTGCGGGGAAACGGCGTGATGGTTAGTTAGTTAGTTAGTTAGTTAATTAAATATTACAATTACATTTATTTTATAGATGTACCTGTATAAGTTACCATTTTTTATTGATTGTATAATAAAATACAAAAATTATTGTTTGTAACAGAAAATTTGTAAAAAAAAATGCAATTGGTGGCACGCGAGCTGTTTGAAATTTTGAACGCGGGAGAGGGGAGGGGATCGCAAAGGGGATAATGCAAAATATGCATCGCAAATCCTATTGAGGCTTTCCTCGGATAAATATAACTCTAACACACTTTTTCTTTGTTTCAGGATATTGGCGTCGTCAACATTTTCAACTCTCCCGCCGGGAGAGCTGTCGTCAACCAAACTGTGTCTCCAGAAAAGAAGAATAAAACCAGTAACAGAACATTCTGCCCGAACAAAACTTCGAATCCAGAAACGGCAAAATTCGTACTGACCCCTGAAACATTGTTAGATTTAAAAAGCAACCATTTTAACAACTATCCCCCACCCATAGATTATAACTACCCTAACCCTAAAAGTTTGACAAAAACTTATGGTAATTCAAATTTTGTGAAAAATGGTTTCGAAAATAATTTTGACAATTCTACAAACAGAAATAGTAATCCATTCAATCAAATAGACAGTACCATTAGCACAAAAAATGGTTTCGGCAGTTATAACAACATAAAAAATGATTCCAGTAACACATTTGACAATACTCTCAATAAGTTTAACAGTTCCCCTAGTAAAAAAAATGGCTTCGATAATAGCTTTGTAAATTCCACTAGCAAAAGCAATGGTTCCGAAAACAGCTTTGAAAGTTCAACTAGTATTAAAAATTGTGTTGATGACTTTGAGTCTTCAACAAATACCAATCCATTTGAAAATTCTACCAAAAATAATGATTGCTTTGAAAGTTTAACCAGCAGTCTAAATGGATTTGATACCAATTTAACAGATGCAGCCAAAAGCAAAAGTATTTTATCCAATTACACCAAACAAATACATGAATTTGACAGTTCTAAAACAATTCTCAACGGTTTCAATAGCAATTTTGATATTTCTAATATAATTAAAGACGGGGTTGATTTTAATGATACGAATTTGACAGATGAAGTCAAGAAAGGAGAGAATGATAGGGGAACAAATGCAGGTATAATCAGAAGATCAATTACTGGAAAAATAACAACTAGCAATAAAGACAAAAAGGAACAATTAGAAAGAGCGAGATCTTTAGAAGAGGAACAAGACAAAAAGAAACGCCTGGAAGAAATCAGAATATCAGACAAAGTTCACAGTAGAAGTGCAGATAAGAATCTGGCAAAGGAGCGAAGGTTTTCTGATGAGAAGTGTGATATTTTACGGAGAATCGTTAGTGGGTTCCTTGGAGGATGGACCACTGGAAGTGTCGTGGATATTGCAAGATGGCGGAAGCGAAAGTCGAGCGAGGAACTTTACCGGGAGGCATCGCTTGCACTAGGGATTCCCTGCGAGCTGACGGATTCATGCAGGTGTTTGGAATGTCAGGTGAGATGAATAATCGTATTGCACTTATCTTAGTGTGGGATTTTGCTCGTTCCACTTACTGGATGCCCTCTACTGGCTGCTCGCCATTCGCTTCCAGTCCTCATTTCTTCCCATCCTCGACCATCTACTGCATATGTCTTCCTCGGTCTTTCCTCTGTGTCGCTTCCACTTCTTGAAGCAGCCAGTTAATTTATCGTGTCTGGATAGCTGTGTCCATCCCATCGCAGTATTTGGGATCTAAAGATCCTTACCGCTAACGATAGACTCATACTCAATTAGATTTTCGAGTTCGTGAATCATTTTTGAAAAATCTGATAAAAGATGTCAATTATTTTTAATATGGTAGGTACAAAGCAGTTCAATACTACAAACTTAACATTATTTTTGAACATCAATAGACCAAAAGTTCCTAGCTCTATAACAATTCCAGTTTTGTTGAGAAGTTGTTTAATCGATTTCCAGTTGGTATTAGGTAAGAAACAAATTATTTAAAATTAAAAAGTGCCAATATTTTTTTCATATATTTCTCAATGAACTAACTATATACTACATAATATGTAATATAATAAAATATTTTCATTAATGATATTTGCCATACCAGGTACATTATTTTTCTTTTCTTTTACATTTCTATTTCATATCAATTATTTTTAATATTGGGTATCTTTTATATGTACTTTCTGAAAACTTTATATTTCTCTGTCTTTTTTACACGATTGTGTTGCTATTAAAAATTTGTAACGCGATGTAGATAGTATATGACCGAACTATATATCTTATATCTGAATTTTTATTTATATTGAAACTTTAGCCTTTGAAATGGTGAAATTTCATTGGCGAATTTCGGAATGCTTCCGAGGTATTGTATATATTGCTATTTTTTAAGGTTGTCATAAAAAGAAATACCATTTTATAAACTAGATGAAATTATCTTTGAGATTTTTATATATGAATACCACACAAGAGTCCCAACTGTTCCCGTCTGAAGCCAATGAGACTATGGCATCCCCAATTGGGGTATGTTCTGACGCTGTGGGTAGTGGGGAGGGGAAGGAGATAGGTAAGAGGAAGGTGGGGAAATACCTGGTTATTCAGATCTGGTCACCAAACACGGCTAATGCCATTTCAAGCAACGTTTCAATTCTGAATGGTGGGCTTACACCAGGGCGATACTGAGAGTATCTTTCACTCTGGAACGTGCCGCAAATATGCTATATATTATTTTAAATGAATCAATGGTGAAATAACATAAATTAATCAAATAAAATTTATTTGCCACGCCGGGATTCGATTCCGAGACCTTCGGTGTGGCACAGGAGGCCCTGAGGAAAAATAATTCCCCTCAGGGCCTATGTCATCTTTGGGGATGCTGTGTGGAGGGTATTTTTAGGAAAGGATGGAGAGGAAGCTCTTGGTAGGTAGTTATGAGGAGTGGGTTGGAAACTGGGGGAAGGTGTGTCCAGGAGTGACGGACGAGTGAAAAGTCAAAGGGACTCCCCAAGCCCTCCCTCTCGATCCGGCCTGTTATGCAGCTGGTGGGGAGACACATCCACACCAAGATCAGGACAAACCTGACCCCGTAAACCCGGGCACCCGTACTAAGTCACCAAACGTAGTGAATCACTTGGAGTGACCTAAGGCAGATGTGTTGGTTATCTAATAAATGGTTCCCCGGGCGGCAGTACCCATACCCGCCTCCCAAATTGAGAATTGATATTTAGAAAACACATTTCCTTTGTTTAGGGATTTATTAACTAAACAACCACTTCACTTTTTATTCCGTTTAGGTATACAATAAAAAATATTAATATTTTTTGAACTCTCAAACATGAAATCTCGACAAATTGTGATCACGCACTTTGGCGTTTTTAGCCAATTTTTTCGACCCCTACGTATTTATGTCAAGTCTGTAATTAACAAAACGTCCAACGTGTGGAATCAAATTATAAAATTAAATTAAATGAATATAATAATTATTTATTCAGGTGAAATTAAATGAAAAGTTTCTCCAAATACAACATTTCATATGAGAGATTTAAACCTTGTTGTTAAAAGGGAACAAATCTGAACTCAATTCTATGTTTCAAAAATCTTTCACTACAACCACTGAAGATAAAATCCATAGAAATGTGATTCCTGTACACCAAAAAGAAAGAAATCTACACAGGAATTTTCGAGTCCTATGTGTTTGGTTATCCGGTCAAGAACAAAATTTGGAATTCTATTTTTGTTTAAAATGATGAAAATCACGCGTTGTAATAAACCACTTCATTGATTTTAATATATGTATAGACAGCCGACCGGGTTTCTCTTGGCTCAAGTTTCGTAAGGGTTTACATGTCAATTAATTACTACAGACGGGAAAGTAATAGAATGATACATAGAGATGCAAATAGAACAGAGGAAGACGACTTATTATAGGAAGGAGTAGACAAGGGAAGTGGTTTCAAGGGGAGGGGGGGGGGGGGGGGGGGGGGGGTTAACGTATTAAATATAGGACCATCGGTTTTTTTTTCACAGTGAATACCGCACAAGAATCTCAACTGCTCCCGTCTGGAGCCAGTGAAACTATGGCATCCCCAATTGGGGTATGTTGTGAGGCTGAAAGTAGTGGGGAGGGGAAGGAGGTGGGGAGGAGGAAGGTTGGGAAGTACCTGGCTATTCAGATCTGGTCACCAAACACGGCTAAAGCCATTTTCAAGCAACGTTTCAATTCTGAATGGTGGTCTTACACCAGGTCGATACTGATAGTATCTTCCACTCTGGAACGTGCCGCAAATATACTATATATTATTTTAAATGAATTAATTGTGAAATAACACAAATTAATCAAATAAAATTTATTTGCGCGCGCCGGGTTCGAACCCGCTACCTCCGGATTGTGAGTCAAAAGTCTTAGCCACTGGACTACGGAGGTCTTCATCGTCGGTTAAATTCATTCAGTTAATAATTACTTTAGCGTTATTATTAACGTAACGTAACCCAATCTTTCGAACATGCCCTCCATTGATATGCTTGGTGTAACTCAGTAAGTGACCAGCTCAGATATGGGACCTCCGTCGAAATCAGAGTTAAGTTAGCCTCAGAAATTGGGCGTACTGTACAGGGTCCGCAGATACTTTAATAATATACAACTGCTAACCTTGCAACAAATATTATTTAGCAAACCCACCCCACTATTGAATTTGGCACCACTATTACCTCTGGTTTGGAGCACCAAAATATCTTATACACCAAAAGGAAACATTCACTCATTATCATACATCTCCCTCACATGTATAAAGAAAATGAAACGCCATTTCCGTCGCCGTAGCCGAGCCGGAAACCCTAATAAGATATATTACGGTTACGGTTACCCCACGGTTGATTTTGGCAACCACCTCTGGTCTGGAACCTCAAAATATCTTATTTACCCCCCCAAAGGAAACATACACTTATTATCATACATATCCCTCACATGTATAAAGAAAATTAAACGCCATTTCGGAAGCCGGAAACCGTAATAAGTAATAATAAGATATATCCGTTTCTTCCAAAGGAAAAAAAAGTAATACTTTGAAGGAAACAGAAAAAGTGTATTTTATATAAAAGAGAGCTGCAGCATTATAGCAATAAGGAACGTATGTTTATTTTCTTTTTTGTACCGTCGCGGTACCGTATACGTAGGTCGTCACGCTAATAATTAAAGCGCCCATTGGAACTTGAGACGGCAGAATTTTTGTACAGGAAAGAATTTGGTTTATTTTTGTTCAATTTCTCCCGAAGTAAGACACAGTTGAGCCTACTTCTGGTAAGCAGACACGCTCACAACTCACTTCCATCAGTGTAAATCTTTTCGGTAGTCTCAGCCCATTTGGATATAAGTTTAGATTTTTGGTTGAAAAGACATAAAAAGATAATAACGCCGTATGTTAAAGTTTTATGACGAGAACAACGTGGCGGAGAGATGTTGGAAATGCTGTAACTATCTTATGTCTTCATTCGTATAAATAATTCAAACGGAAATTTTGTGTATTTGAAGGTATTTTACACGTTAACCCTTTGGCGAACGGGATTTTTTATTTTTTGCTTTGTAATTAGATTACTGAAAAATCGATCAAATGATAACTTTTTGTTTTAATATTTGTATTCATTTGTTTTATTTTACATTGGCACTATTGCAAAACTTAACCTAACCTAACTTCAAATAAATCAGCCTAACATAACCTAAGCTAATATAACCTAAAATATATTGAAACAAATTTGAGGATAATATCGTTGATTCTGAATTTGAGAAATGCTATCGACAAAAATTACAGAAAAATATAGGTCTTAATAGCCGATTTGGGACCCGGTAAGACAAAAGATCCTGGGTTCGAGTGAGACCACACAAATTAATTAAATTAAAATGCTTTCCGAAACCATTACGAGCAATGTTTAAATTCTGAATGATGTTCTTTCTGACGGGATTATTTACTTATTTATTCTGAGAGTATTTACCTACCACTCGCACATAATTTCATCACTAATATTTTTTGTCAAATTTTTCTATTTTTTCCAGTATACATATTTTTCCACAGAGAAAAATATACGAAAATAATTGGTAACTTCGTCAATTTAATATTAAAGTAACTATGTAACTCTATGCAGCCATTTGACAGAAAAAATTGTGAAGAAAAGTTTGTCATGTCAAAACACAGACATTTCCAATTCCACTGAGAATAATAATATATGAATTGTAATATTAAGTCCCGTCAAAGGGTTTATGTGTTATGTAACTTTAAATTACCCAAAAGTTTGAACTCAATAAAATTTTATCGGGCCTTCAATTTCCATAGGTGTTTCGAGAACTAGGGGCAGGTAACTTCTGCTCGAACTCTCCCAACTTTTTGCAAAAAGTTCAGTAAAGGACGAGGGCAGGCAGATAAGTTTAATTGGTCGTTGAGTTGAGTTGAGTTGTCCTAATGTTATTTATATTCATCGAATGTTGTAACATTTATCGCTGATGTCATAAAACCTTTATAGATATCGGTAAATAATCGCTTATTTATCTTTACAGAGTATAAAATGAAGTCGCTCCCACTGTCTGTGCGCTTAGATCTTTTAAACTACGCAACGGATTTACATGCGGCTTTCACCAATAGATAGAGTGATTCATGATGAAGGTTTTTAGGTATATCATTTGTCAAGATTTTGTGTAAATTGGTTGAAATATATTAATAAAGGGAGCGGGCTCTCAATCGGGCGGTGTGGATTTGATTTAATAGATGGCGTTGGTTGTAAAGGTTGGGTAATGGCATTACGTTGTGTTTCGTTAGCCACAGCAACGTGTGCTTGTTGAAAATATATTTCTTGGACGGCCGGTCAATACATTTATCTTCGCTTTATAACTCACAAGGAATAACATAATTTTAAAAACAGTAGGTACACAACAACAGTGTATTACATTTTCACTACCTCACTGAGTTCTTATTAATTGATTTTTGAACAAAAAAGATTTTGAAAAAGAAAAAATTGAAAAAAGACATGAAAAGGCCAGCGGAGACCAAAATTTGATTTACAAGTTTTGCTCCAAATAATGTTAGGAATCACTGGTTAAAGTAAGTATTGTGTAAAGTAAATGGACATTTACGGTCTTACTAAAAAACCCCGTGAAAAATTTATTCAATTGACAAACGGCCGCGGATGTGAAAACATTACTAATTAAAAAAATGTTCTTGGAAAAAAATACACGCCGTTTACACGGCCTGGGGGGATAGTTTATCTCTGTTTTAGGGATGATGTCTGAACGAAATTTGGAATTTTCCAAAGTATTTTGAATGTTCTATATATTTCTTATTTTTGAAGGTGCCGTAAAAACAAATACCATTTTTAAAAACTAGATAAAATTACCTTTTAGATTTGTGTATTTGAAATACACTTTAGTTTTAAGAAACTGCCATATTTTAAGATTTAAACACGGAAAAAAATGTAAAATAATTTCTTACCAAAACATTTTTGATGAAAGTGTACAGAAATATTAAAAAAATTAAAATTAAAAAAATACAGACCTTTTATATAATGAATTTGAAATTAAACTGTCACCTCACTTTTTCCTCGTGCATACAATAAAAAAATGATAAAAAATTTAAAAGTTTTTTTTTATGCCAAAAAAATAACCTTAAAAATATCTCTGACATTTCAACAAATTTTTTGCACCACTAAAGATGTTAATTTCTTTGATAAGTATACCAACACGTGAATTTGATATTAATATTTAAAAAAAACACCACTTTTAAGAAATTCTCATAAAATAAAGATTTAAAAACGTAAATTTGAACTTTTATGTAACCCAAAACAATATTTTGACAGTTCAACTTTTAAAGTACTGTTTGTTGTGCAATAACTTGATAAAACTAATGTAAAACCACATAAATAACACGGCAAATATATTAATTACATGAATAGAAGAGTGAATCGGTCGCTATAATAGAAATCATTCAGTAAAATCTCAATATTTACTAGAAATATTCCCGCCACATAAAAACTATTCTTTGCGCGGGCAAGATAGTAGAAATACTAGAAATGTGCAGGCGCGACGCTATCACCATCTAGCGGCTATGAATGAAAACAAAAAAAATTTATATGTAAAATTTGAAAAATTGCAGTGTTGCCAAATTTAAACGTGTTTTAGAGTGAAATTCTTTTTTAGTAACAAATCGGGTTCTAGTGTATACGAGGTTTATTTATGTTATTGCAATAACACAGGTAATCGGCCGCGGAAGGTTTTTTTTTTAGTAAGGCCGATAGTGTCTGTAATATTCATATAGTAGTGTCTGTAATACACAATTTAAAAAAAAATTATATATATGTAAAGGAATAGGTACCTACCTAGAAATGCATAGGATTCCTTTATGTTCGAATTTTAAATAGGTGTTGTCATGGAGACAGAAAATGATAGATGTTTTTTGTTTTGTTGTCTAGCTGGGTAGCACAGATTGAAGTAATAAGAAGATTGAAAAATAAGTTTATAATTACAAAGTGATATTATATTTTGAAGACGGACAAATAACTTTAATTGTAGTTTCTTTGTCAGCAAAGCAACTCATGATATTTGTATGTCACATTATTAATAAAAAATTACAACCAATAGACAAATTGTCTTATATATAAATATTAAAACACCGCATAAATAGATAGATTAGTAAGGAAAAAAGTAGTAGGTACTTTGGAAGAAACAGACATACGTACATTGTGTGTTTCATCTTTTGTCTCACCATTATGTAATGTGTAAGAAATAGCTGCAGCATTATTGTGATAAGTAACGTAGGTTTATTGCATTTGTCGCCGTTCCGTAAACGTGGGAATATTAAAAACGTCTAATTCCTTAAAATACCGATATTTCAATCATAATATCTCAATTACATTTATAGCAATCTTATTTTTTTTACATTAGCTCCACACAGGAGGCCCTAAGAAAAATAATTGCTCTCAGAGCCTATGTCATCTTTGATGATGCCGTGTGGAGGGTATTTTTAAGGAGACAAACCACTTAGGGTGACCTATGGCAGAGGTGTTAGTTACAATAAATGGTTCCCGGGGTGGCGGTACTCATTCCTGCCTCCCAAATTGTACTAAGTACTATGAGTGTTCTTAGCATTCAATCAGAATTTCGAATAGATTGTATCTAATGTATGTACATTATAATCTTTATTATTTCTTCAACGGTGTCACCAACGTACTCAACAATGTCACTAATTTGTGTGTTTTGTTTAACAGTGTCACTACTTCGACTGCGGCGACACCGACAGCGACACCAGCGAGACATCCATCAACCTGTACGACTGCGATATCGAAGAAATGTCGTACGACCAAACGTCGTCCAACCACAACTCCGACGTCGTGTTCTACGAGGACGAGACCAACGAAACGTGCTACAGCAGCACAGACCGACAAATATCGATCGACATGCCGAGCGACAGCGATGACGACCAAAATCGGCGAGAAATAGCGAGAATTTTCGACAATGACAACACTGAGAATGAGGAAAAAGAGTGGAACGGCGGGAAAACTGACAGATTGGCGCCGGCCATCTTCCAAGATGGCGACGATTTGGCACCAACGATAGAAATCGCCGCGGGGACTCCTGTTATATTGGACCATTTGTTGAATAATCCGATGACGTGCGCGCTTCAGTGATAGATTAAGCATAACATTATATTTAATCGAGAAAAATCATCCAAAAGAAGAATTTTCATCGTTTTATGGGCGCTTTATAACACTTGGGTTCCGTCATAACTTAGGCCCTTATTGTAAGAAACAATTTTTGTGTTGATAGCCAGACAGTGCAAGGAAATCTCAAATCTAATCAACTTATTTTATACGCAACTGAATTGATTGCGTTAATAATAGTCGGGGATTTGTATGCAATAATTTCATTTTCCGAGATTATCTATTAATGTACGCCTTACTGGGTGTTCATCCATGCTGATTACGACTTTAAGGGACAGTTGTTTCACAGAAATTCAAATGTAACATCGTCATCAAATAGCCATTGAGCGCTTTTTTGTTTTTTTTTTTATAGTGGAAAGGTCCCCGTTAAATGCCGATTCTAAGTCTGTTTTAGCCTTTGAACAAATTCTGATGAGCAGAAAATTACAATAATGTGTTGTTAAGTTTTTCAGATTATAACAATTTGATAGAAAGCTGAAACGCACCTGGAATCAGCGTTTAACGGGTACCTATCAAATATAAAAAATTACCATTTACTAACCAATTCGGCCTTTATGATTCGGTTTGTTTCTAGTGCAACTCATACCATCTTCCTTATTAGATTATTAAGCGTTGGTTTAGCGATGGTATAGGTAAATACGCCTTAAGCCCGGTTTAAGGTCGTTTTTAACCATACTTGCGCCGTGGTAATAAGTACATTTTTTTCACTCTTGTCGTCCTTTGTACACCGCGTTTATAAAGAAAGTAGGGGATAAACCATATTCTATTTTCCAAAAGACGTGTGTGGATACACATTATTATAAATACTCCATGTATTTATGCCAAAATATTTGTTCCTAGAGTTCAAAAATACGAGTAAAAAAATAAAAAAGTTTTATATAAGAAATAAGTAGATACGAAATTCATTTGTAATTTTAGCAGAAAGGCTTAATCGGTAGGGCAAAATATGTACATTAGTAAATGGATCCGTGTTCAAAACCATAATAAAAATATGTACATTAGTAAATGGATCCGTGTTCAAAACCATAACAAAAATATGTACATTAGTAAATGGATCCGTGTTCAAAACCATAACAAAAATATGTACATTAGTAAATGGATCCGTGTTCAAAACCATAACAAAAATATGTACATTAGTAAATGGATCCGTGTTCAAAACCATAACAAAAATATGTACATTAGTAAATGGATCCGTGTTCAAAACCATAACAAAAATATGTTCTTTTTTAAATTATTTATTTACAAGATTTTTCTGAAGCAGCAATAATGTACAAAAAAACATTGTTTAATGCATTTTGTACTAGCATACGTGTGAAACGGTTCCATGCCAACTCAGAATCAAGTCAACTCAACACCAGTGGCGGCTCGTGACTTAAGGGTGTCCTAGAGTGCTGATGTTAAAAAATGGCATCATGGATGTTGTTGTACGCGAAAAGATTTTTTTTTTTTTCAAATATCGGTTTTTTGTGTGGCGATTTTTCGGGAAATCCGTGCGGCACACGGCCAAACTGAAACTTCCAGAAATTCTTCATACAAAAAACTGACTAACACACTAGGACACCCTAAAGTCACGAGCCGCCACTGCTCAACACCTCTTTGGAAAGTTATGAAAAAAAATAATTTAAAAATAGCCCATAACCTAACCTAACGTAAACTATTTAATATTTTTTTAATATATTTTATACATTACTTTTAATGGCTTTTCAAAAGAGGTTCTGAGTTGATTTCATTCTGAGTTGTCCAGTCACCATGTGAAGCATGGGTCACGTGGACAAGAAATCTATTTAGGACAATGTGTCATATGCATTTATGCTTCGAAGCTGAAGTCGAATTCACTAAAAATAAGGCTCTACGTAATTTATGGACGACATTCGGAATTTTTTATATTATTTTTATTATCTATTTAAAATATGATTGTTAATTATTTTTCGACGACCGTCTCATTGGCACTGTCTCACTGCGGATATGGGAAGACGGGATTTTGGGAAGACGGGGAGACGGGAAGACGGGAGACGGGGACACTGGGATACGGGGAAACGGGGAAACGGGGATACGGGGATACGGCGATACGGGGAGATGGGGAGACAGGGAGACGGGGATACTGGGTGACGGGGATACGGGGTGACGGGGAGACAAGGAGACGGGGAGACGGGGAGACCGGCAGACTGAGAGACGGGTAAACGGGTAGATGGGCAGAAGGGGATACGGGAATACGTGGAATGAGACGGGGATACGGGAATACGGTGAGACGGGGAGACCGGGAGACGGGGAGACGGGGATACAGGGAAACGGGGATACGGGGTGACGGGGAGACAACGAGACGGGGAGACCGGCAGACCGAGAGACGGGTAAACGGGTAGATGGGCAGAAGGGGATACGGGAATACGTGGAATGAGACGGGGATACGGGAATACGGTGAGACGGGGAGACCCGGAGACGGGGAGACGGGGATACAGGGAGACGGGGATACGGTGAGACGGGGATACGGGAATACGGTGAGATGGGGAGACGGGGAGACGTTGAGGCGGGGAGACAGGGAGACGGGGAGACGGGGATACTGGGTGACGGGGATACGGGGTGACGGGGAGATAAGGAGACGGGGAGACGGGGAGACCGGTAGACCGAGAGACGGGTAAACGGGTAGATGGACAGAAGGGGATACGGGAATACGGTGAGACGGGGAGACCGGGAGACGGGAAGACGGGCATACGGAGAGACGATGAGACGAGGATACGGTGAGACGGGGAGATGGTGAGACGGGGAGACGGGGAGACCGGCAGACCGAGAGACGGGTAAACGGGTAGATGGGCAGAAAGGGATACAGGAATAGAGTTAGACGGGGATACGGGAATACGGTGAGACGGGGAGACCGGGAGACGGGGAGACGGGGATACGGGGAGACGGGGAGTCAGGGATACGGTGAGACAAGGATACGGGAATACGGTGAGACGGGGAAACGGGGAGACGAGGATACGGAGAGACGGGGAGACGGGGATACGGGGATACGGGGAGACGGGAAGACGGGGAGATGGGGAGACGGGGAGACGAGGAGAAGGGGATACCGGGAGATGGATGATTGCATTGTGCTATGAAATTTTATTGTTCATGTATATATTATATATAAATTAATGAAAATGCGCACAATTTTTATATTTCAAGAGATTTGATGTTTTTCATAAATAATGTGGTCTTTCTCTTAAAATGTATCTACCAATAACCATATTTCACGCTCATATCGCGAAACTTTGGGGGTGATCATTCATGATAATCTTATATATATGTTTATTGTATTATGGTTAAGTGTAATGAAACATAACTGCTTTCGTTTTTTCCCATTTTTCTCAGAATAAGAATATTGTTGGATACAACATTTTTCCGGGCAAGGACTCAATTATTATATAGGTGTGTTTATACGAATGTTATTTAAAAAAATTAAACGTTCATGATTTTTATGAAAAATCTCTCCCTCCACGTTTCGCAGTATGAGCGTGGAAAAAGGTGTATTCAGTCAGCTAAAATACTATATGAACATAACTATGGTTGTTTTACAATCACCAAAGAAAATATCAAGTGTTCTGTAATCCTTATAGTACAGTGGTTCTTAACCTTGTTGGAGGTATTTATTTCTTCAGTTTCATATGCGCATTCACCGAATCCTTCTTAATTGGAAATCGAACCGAATCGCACTAGTCAGAGGTGTTTTGACCTCCGCCGAACCCGCGAGACTGACTCACCGAACCCCTAATGTTCTATCGAACCCAGATTAAGAATCACTGTTATATTAAATGGTACTTTTGATTGAAATAATGGCATAGGTACACTTTGATTTAAAATAAAAGCAGTAATTTATGATTAAAGAATATAAAATATTTCTAATTATAGTTAATACCTACTATTATTTCAAAAGTTCCTATGCGCAAAATGTAAACTAAACAATTATTTTAAAAAATGGAGTCATTTTTACATGAATTGTATAACAGACTCAAATAGATAACAATTTTTTTTGAAGGAGTATGAACTACTCGTGATTTTAAATACTGGCAAATTTCATTTAATTACCTCACGTTGGGGTCACCAATAAGGGCGGCTGGTCGCACCGTGTGTTTGTGTGCAACACTGGCAGGTTAAATTTACTTACTGAAGACTATAAAATCTCGTTTAATTTCATTTAATTTAATTTCTCTAATTTAAATCTATAAAATCTCTATTTTTTCAATCATTTTTAAATATTCGTTATCAATATAATACTACGAATATTATCGGGAAAACGCTTTTAATCTCCCATAGCGCGGCCGCCGAGCGCCCTCGTTTCTGCCGTGTGTATTCGCTTTGCAAACGAACCAAATCATGTTTTTGTATGAGATATTTCAAACATCGAAAGCGCGTCGATTTCGCTATTTGTACCAGAATTTGGCTTTAATTCGTATGCCACACGCCCAACATAATTCGATCCTTGCCGAAGTTTACCGATTGACCATGAACCATGACCCGAGGTGACACGAATACAATCGAATTTCGGCGAAGATCATAGATCAGTAGTTGTCAGTTTGCGTCTAGCGCAGTCTAGCGCTGCCCGTTGTATTGACCCGTGACGTGATAATTGTCATTGTTTTGTTTTTTTTTTGTATTTATTATGTTACATAATAATAACATAATTTGTTAATATATAGATAATTTTATTACCAAAATGAGTGCAACCAGTGTTGAATATATAAGAGGAAATAACAGTTTGTTTGAAAATAAATTAATAATTAAAAATTCCTACTTAATATTTTTTGTCATAAGTAGGTACGGATTGTCAGTGAACCACCACATTCTCAGGGCAGTGGTTACCATTGGTCACCAATATCGTGGGATTACAGTGAACGTGTTCTGCATGTTGCTAATTGATATGAAATCTGTATTAGGAAGCATTAAAATAAAGAGTTTTTATATTCAAACATATTATGCAACTTTTATTAAGCACTCAAATTTACAAAAGCGATGTTATAAGGAAAGGTTGTAAAACAGGGAGGTTATATGCATGTGTGAAGTACGATGTTATAACAGTCGAAACAGAATAACAATTCACTCAGAAGCGCGTTCCAACGCGCTTGCGTTACATTGTGGCAATTAGATACAAATTTCCAGCATTTAAAATCACAAGTAGTTCCTATAAATGTATAATCAATATAATACGTATATTATAAAAGAAAGTGTGCATCCCGTTAAAAATCAGAAACGAGTCCCGGTACGATCAAGGGAGTTACATGGTGTGGTAGAAGGGCGTGCTTTTGAAGGTATAAGGGCTGGAAATTTCGCCCTCTAGATATTTCCAGAACAGTCGAGAGCATTCCTAAATATTCCAGAACATACCGGAACATTCTGAAACATTGTGGAATGTTCCGGAATAGGAAATTGGGAACATCATTGTTGAACATTTTGAACGAATGTTGTGGAATTTTCTGGAACGTTGTGGATCATTTGAAGCCTTTTTGTATGAGTGGTGCTACTCATTGGTAAGGGTATATAAAGCAAGATTCGTTGTGGGTTTGAATGTCAGTTCAATTTTATATCAACTCCCTGACAGCTAGTATAATATAAATATTAACTAATTTATGTTGCTTTTGGGCATTTCTCCGATGTTTTATATTATTATTCTTAACTCCATTCAAATATTCCAGTTGATTCCTTTATACCAATTAAAGTGAAAATGAAGTTCTGAATAGTTATTATTGTCGACCATATTTTAAAAATATTGTATTAAAAAAATGTTCATATTTTAAATCGTGTTCATATTTTATTAATAATAAGTATGTATCAATATTGTAAAAATGATTGCAATCTGAAAATAATATTGACGTAAGTCAAAAAACGTTGGTTTCCAAAAATTGTATTTATAATTCGACCGTGACGTCCATAGCATTTTATAATTCAATTTTTATTAGCATAACTCTCTTTTCATAATAATTTTTGAAGGTTTACCCACCAATATATCATTGAAGAATAAGAAAATACTAATAAATCTAAACGAAAATATGAAAAAGAACAAGACACAGAAAAAATGAAAAGGACTCGAACGCGGGATGTCTCGTCTTACTGGTAGAAGTGCCTAAACCAATTGGGTAATTGAGACGTCTTATTTTGAAGTCAATAGATGTCCCGTATAAATAAAATCGGATATGTTTACTCGAAACACTATATAGGTTTAAAGCCAGTTCTTTGAACGTTTGTTATGATTTAAAAATATCATACCAAAAATATGGCAAAAATCGGTCGAAGATACTATTGTTAATTCTGACTTTGAAATATGAGATTGACTAAAATGACTTATAAATAAAAGGTCTCAGTGGCCAAATTGGTTGAGGCACTTGTCCCGGTAAGACAAGAGTTCCTGGGTTAGACTTCCATTTAGGTACTATAGTTAGCTATTATTTTCTGTGTTTTCTTCTTTCGCATATTTTCGTTTAGATTTATTCGTAGTATCTTCTTCTTCAATTATAAGCTAGCAATATTTCTAATCTCCTACTACCATCGCAGTAAGCGGAAAATGTTGCTTGTAAACTCACAACGCCTGGGTGGGAACCAGACGCGATGCCAATTCAGCCACTGACCGGTCAATATAATACATTATACTATCTCTGTTTTCGTTAATAGTGTCTATGCTTTTTCATGATTTTATTACAAAAGTATTTCGCTGAAACCAACAAAACATTTTTTGACTTACGGTGCTAATTTCTATGGAGTGCTTTGTCAAACGAATTTTGACGTCTAAAATAGTTAGGATTTCGTCTAAAATATTCCACGTTACGTGTAAATAACTATATTATTATTATTCTTAACAATACGAAAATAAAATTTATTTAAAAATTTGTAATATAAAACTTGTCACACTTTTGTCCTAAAGATTGCATTTTTTTCGATTTGGTAAGAAAGACTTATTAATTATAAAGTTTTCATATTATTACTGAAAATGTTGTACGATTATAAAATTGTAACTAATTAATTATTTAATAAAGATGCCAAATTTATTCCTTACTCAGTAAAATAAATATAAAAATGCGTTTTATTATTTAAATTAATCATTTTTTACAGGGAAAATACTGAAGAAGAAAAATGTTATAGATTTGTCCTAATTCATATGATGATTTATTATGATGAATATTTCTTTTAACAATTAAGATCCAGATGTATTAATATTTTGAATTTTGGAAACAAGGTGAAGAGATGAATTTCGACCGAGTCGAGAATCGCGAATGCCCTTGCTTTTGGAAACCAGCGACTTTGACGTTTTCCGCTAGTGGCGCTAATGTACGAGGGCTGTTCGTAAAATAAGGTGACAGCAACACGACACCAGAGACAAAGGAACAATCCTATCAGTGGTACCATTCAGATTCACCAAGCCGCGGAAAAACGAATTGCAGAGCGTTATTCACACCTGGCGGGTGAGGCGAGTGGAGGCTCCATCGCGAACGGCTGCCACGCCGAGACTAAGCGTCACAGATAGTGCATCATGGTGGGAATTTGGCTTGTGGAAACCCCATTGTGGCGGATTGTGCGTAAATTATTTGTAGTGACCGCAGTTCCTTGGAGATCTTATTTTAGAAACAGCCCTCGTATTATAAGTTGTTTAGTGTTTTAGTGTGTAACCGGAAAAGAGTAAATTATTATAATTCTTAAACAAAGAACTTATATTTGTGTTTAAAAAGCAATATGCTTGAAAACTACCTATAATTGTCTTCTGTAGAGTAAAAAATCAAAAGCATTAGGTTCGGAGCTTGACTAAACCTACTGTCATTTATGTTAATTATTTACAATATGATCAAGCAGATATCTCTCTCTTTCTCAGTCGGTAATAAAGAGTGCTGTTTTGGTCTATTTGCTGGTTTATTATAAGGTTTATTTATAAATAAAAAGCTTTCATTTCTTGAATCCTTTTTCTTTCTAATTCGCAAGCAGGACAATCATTCCTTCAGCAAAGCAGGGAGACCGAGACGGTGTATGTATTGGATACAAATAAAAAATGCAAAATCATCATAAAAACGTGTTTTTGTAAAATAAACTCTAAACGAGTGTGTGTTTTTTTAATGAATCTTACATAATTTTATTGATCTGAAAACCTCAATAATTTGGTTATTATTCAACAAAAATTAAAAAGTTTTACTTTACTTTGAAGTCATTTTGTTGTCATCTTATTTTTTTATCTTACTTTTGGGAGTTAATGTTATGGTGGGGTAAATTTCCTAAGATATAATAGGCCACTTGCATGGACTTCATAACGGACTTGGAAAAAATCGTGTAAATAGATTTTTTCTACTAAGATTACGAAAATGTTAGGATTTTTTTTTAGAAATGTACAGATATATTTTTTTAAATAAATAAATCCATCATTTGGGCTCGTGACGTCACTACATAAAATGTCCAGTCTCCGATAATTTTCTATTAATTTTCTAAAATTCCAAAATTTTTTTATACGGCAACACTTTGATTTCAGGCAAATTTTTGAATTTGACATTTAACATTCACTAGATTTATTGTTTGTTCTCTGCGAACTTATCATTTGGTTTGACGTTTTGACAGATGTTACTAAGAGAACTCCGTAGATTTTAAGACTTTTGTACCTGTTCTGGAATTATAATGGTAATGGTGCAAATTTTATAAATATATTATTATTAATATATTTATAATTATATAAATATATTAATAATAATAAAAATATACATGTAGGATTACGAAAGATTTTTAAAATATTTATATTGAGGGATCAATAGGATTTATCGGACCAGTTAGGATTTCATTAGAGCCGAACCCTCTGATATGAAAATATCTGGGGTCGGTAAAATATTTTCCCATTATGTTTCTGGTGGATTGACGTATTGTTCTTGTATTGTTTTGTATTTATTATACTTATATAGTGCACTTACATTGCGTGCATTTACTAGATAATCATTTGTGGAAAAGTGTGTGGAAGGGTTTAGTCTTTCATTTGGGAAAGATTTAACCCGGACATAAAATCTGGAGCACCGTAAAAATAATAATACAAGTACAAGTATATTACATTGGATTTAGCCATATATAGTCGTTGAACATTATAATGATTAATGATCAATAAGATGGATCAAGAAAAAAATATTTAGAAGATGTAATATTTTTGGTATGCCTCGTTATTCTCCTGTGCCATTCGTGTGGAAAAAAAATCTTGGAATATTTGCCTGAACTGGAAAAAAAAGTGTTGCAAGTGGCCTATTTTTACTTCACTTAGCCGTCGCTAAGATTTAGATTTATAATTATTAGCGACCGTCGAAATGAAAGGGTACCAATCAAGATTTGTTAAGTTCATAATGCACAACGAAAGCTCCACTTTCCCGAACAATAAAATAGACTAATAAATATATTTGATGCATTGTTTACTCGACATAAAATGGAAATCCACAAAAGCCTTTAATGATTATTACATCTCGTTAATTTTTGACTAAAGACAATTTAAGTAACAATAAATATTTGGCTTTTGACTGTATACTAATAGTAATACTTAAAACCCTTTTAATCACAGGATTATGGAGGCCGAAGGGAATTTCAATTTAAGAGGCGGCTATGGGTACCACCGCCCCGGGAACCATTTATTGGATAACCAATACCTCTATCGTACATCACGCCCAGTGGTTCGCTACGTTTGGTGACTTAGCTTGAATTTTTTGAATAATGTTAAAAAACAAAAACTTGCGAATGCATTGTGAAGTGAAGTGGATAATAAGCAAAAGGCCACCTATGCAGCAGTTGCTCTACAATGTTAGTGTCTCTGTTATACATTTAGACCAGTGCTGATTACCATTCTGTTGATATATATTTGTCCGCGAGTAGATTCATTAATCAGATAATTCTTAAGGATATAATGCCCATCAAGTTTGGCGTTATTTATACGCCTCAGACTTACATATTATTATTATGAATCAAATTATTGTTTATTCCAGAATGTATGCAGGGATAGTGCAATTCAACACATTCCATATTTCGAAATATAAATATCAAAATGTGTTTGTTTTTATGTTTGTATATATATATATATATATATATATACATCCCGCAACAGATTTGGCAACCTTTCACTTCGCATCCTTTTGGCAACCACTGCTTACGGTAGGTTTTTAAATAAAATTGCTGTGAATGTTCACATGTTTTTAGCTTAAGAAAAGAGTGATAGTAAAAGAATTATCCAGAAATTGTGTTTTAAGGGTATTCAAATTTTTGGTAGTTACGTATACTTTAGAGTCTTTTGGACTTCCTTTCATATTGCCGTCGTATTGGTAACCGCGTATATCCTACGTATATCACACTTCATTCCATATTTATAGCGTCCGTTCATTACAAACATTTGACGACCTCCATATATTCCTGTATGCATTACGTTTATATTATGACGCTTTCAGAATCGGTTCGATTCTGATTGGTTATCATACAAAGGCTAACTTGACGACATAATAAAATTTGGCATTTTTTTTTTAATTTACTTGTTTGGTTTGGTGGTGTTTGGGAGTGGGGATAATGCTCGCTTCCTGAATAGAATTCTACCTTCAACATTCTTCTACCACTACGCGCTTAGTTTAGCGAGGAAATTAAATTAATGCATTCATGTACAATCTTAATATATAAAACAAAGTCGGGTTAGTTACACTATTTATAACTCGAGAACGGCCGGGCCGATTTTGATGATCTTTGATTTATTGTATTTGTCTCTTCTCCGGATAGGATAATAACTATAAAAAAATCACAAAAATTAACGAAAAATATAGTTATTAAGAAAATTCTTTTCCCCATACATTTTGTATGGAACGAATTCTCATATTTGAAAGAGCTGCGGGCATTTTGTGATAAGTACCTATAATATTGAACTGTGCGTGAATTTCAAAAATTCAAAAACGTCAAATGTCAATGCGCTGATGGTTTTGTTTTATTCTTAGACATATAATGTTGCTTCTCTTTCTTACACACAAAATGTCAATAGTAGAAAATTAGACAAACGGTGAACGTATGTCTCCACCCATCCAAAGGAAAGATACAATAATTATAATAAAAATCCCTCACACGTCTAAAGAAAATAAAAAGCATTTTTTTTTTACATCAGTTCACAAATGAGGCCCCGAATAAAATTATTTTTCTTAGGACTCAGGACCTATGTCATCTTAGGGGATGCTGTGTGGAGGGTATTTTTAAGGAAGGGAAGGATAGGAAGTTCTGGGAAGGAAAAAGGTATAAGGGGTGGATAGGAATCTGGGGTCAGTGTGTTCGGGAGTGACGGACGTAAGAATCCATACCTCCAACTGCGGTGCAAGGCGATGGGTCGAGAGAGTCCAGCTGGAAAGGTCAAAAGGCCTCCCTCAACCATTTTCTCTCGATCCGGCCCGCTACGCAGCAGGTGGGCAGACGCATCCGCCACCAAGACCCGGACAAACGTTACCCCATGAACCCGGGCACCCCTGCTAAATCACCAAACGTAGCGAACCACTTGGGGTGACCTATGGGTGACTTATGACAGGGGGATTGGTTATCCTATAAATGGTTCCCGGGGCGGCGGCACCCATACCCGCCTCCCAAAGTCTCGTAAGTAAGTGGAAAAATAAGAAAATCACAAAAATATAAATACGTACACAATGTCATCTCTTGAGTCTGATACTGACAAAAACAAAACACGGACAGTTGCGCATTGATGATTGCTTCATTGTGTAATTTTTAACTTAATAAAAAAACTTAATTTAATTCAACACTTATTGATTCTGAGGCGGTATGAAGTTCGTCGGATCAGCTAGTCTTTTATGATTTAAAAAAAAATAGCGTTCAGAGCCGCTAATATTACAAATATTATTTTGAAGGAAACCAAAACAGAATCCCAATAATTCAAAACGGTAAACGATTATTATGATAACGTTTTACATTTGGGAGGCAATATCAAACAAATTATAAATTTGGGAGGAGGGTGTGGGTACCGCCGCCCCAGGAACTATTTATTGGATAACTAACAACCCTCCCATTGGTAACACCAAGTGGTTAGATATGTTTGGTGACTTAGCAGGGGTGCCCGGGTTCACGGGGTGAGGTTTGTCTAGCTCTTGGCGGCCTATGCATTTGCCCACCTACCACATGGCGGGTCGGATCGGGAGAGACTGGTTGAGGGAGATCTTTTCATCTCTCCAGCCAGACCCTCGATCCATCGACTTGTACCACAGTGGGAGGGATGGTCACTCCTGGACACATTGACCCCAGATTCCTAACCACACCTCATACTTTATTCCTTCCCAGAACTTCCTTTCCCTAAAAATACCCTCAACACAACATCTCCAAAGATAACATAGGTCCTGAGGGAAATTGTTTTCCTCAGGCCCTCCTTTGTGGAGCTAATGTAAAAAAATATAAAGTGTCAAAATTAACTATCGCTTTTGGCTTCTTTTTTAAATCTCTGCATTGATCCAATCGTTATTTTAGTTACCGATTAATCAGAATAAAAGTGGCTACCGTTTTGCGATAGGTAGCAAGGTAATATTTTTATAAAGAAAGACAATCATTCTCGGGTTACGAATAACCTGTCACTTATATTAAACTAGCTGTTACGCGGCATGCGTTGCTATGCCATTGAATAAATAATTGTTTCTCCGTGCATGTCCTTTCCCATTCGTCCCGTTTCCTTCCCCGCCTCCCCTTCCTCAACTGCGTCCTCGAAGAAAAAGATGTACCTACCTATGTTTCACTTCATTCCTAACTTTTAGTGGCGATCGGGTATGACGTATTCCACATTTCATTCCTAGCCTTTAGTGGCGACCGGTGGCGAAACAACGTTGCCGGTTTAAGTCAAATCCCGTACGAGTGTTGAGGTGCACGCCGCGGCGGCGTGATTTGCGACGTTGCCGCACATATTTCTTCTTTTCGATCGTTTTTACGGTCAAATTTACTTCTATAAAATTCCGTTTTCCTATTTTTAAAATTTTTTTTATTATTATTTATTGAGTTAGTTGTACTACATGAATATAAACTAATAAGCACAATGTAACATTTCATTTGATAAATTTAAATATTTTTACAGTTAGCATAACATTTATTTTTAAATACATTCATTCTTTCTTCATTCTTCATACTTTCAGGCATTTCATCGTACATCTTTAGTCCTCTATACATTAGGCCAGGGGTTCCCAAACTTTTCCAAGTCGCGGCACCCTTAGAAAATTTGAATTTTCTCACGGCACCCCTGTCATTCATATAATGTAATGTCTATCTGTGGTAGCCTCGGGACCGAGTGTCCACCCCCCCCCCCCCCCCCCCTAAGGCTTGATACAGCTACTCCTCATTTCTTTTTCCACATTTATTTTTGAGCGATATTTGATCTTTATAACCGCAACCGCTGAAAATCCAGCTTCGCACAGGGAATATGAAGTAGCAAAGGGAATGAGGACTCTTACAGCTTTTCCACTTATAATCGGATACCGATTTCTGACTGATATCCAAAACTCCGTCAAATCCGAACAAGCATATTTCATTTTTAGGCTGCTGTCGGTCGAGAGATCAATTAAATCTTCTTCTTCCTGCGTAGTAAAATCTTGGGGAGCTTGAGCACGGAATGGATCTTGGATCCATACAAACTTCTCCACTTGGTCTTCTGCGAAGTACTTGGCAAACCACTCAGTTAACTGTGATAGGTGCTCTGTGAAAAGGGTCAGCAAGTTATTTGAAACCTTAACTCCGCTATGGGCCATGTACTGTTGCAATATTGGAAAACAATCTTTGTCTCCATCATCACCCATTTTTCTCTTCCACACTTGTAGTTTTTTCCTGAATGCTGAAATCTTGAATGAAAAAACTACAAGTGAATGCGGCACGAGGCCGCTGCAAGCGCAGCACTACAACCGTATCTCCACTCCTGTGCCTCCCACCCAATCCATTCCCAGAGCGCGGACCGGCCACGCGGGTGATTTTCCATTCCATAAATTTTTTGTATTCGTTCATGTCAATTTTGATTTTTATTAGAGACATCAGGAGCGCCTCGCGGCACCCCTGACCTCTGTCCGCGGCACCCCAGGGTGCCGCGGCACCCACTTTGGGAACCTCTGCATTAGGCAGTTCTGCGATTTTTATTTCTTCATTTGTGGCAATCGAACTCTGTTTTTATTTCTTGTTTCGTAATTATGTACGTCTCTATTAAAAACAATTTCATCCTTAAAGTATTTTGGCATTTGGTTTTTCATAATTTTATGCACAAAAATTATCACATTAAATGGTAGTCTCTTTTTTATCGGAATCCAATTGAGCTAATCTCTCATTTGATTAATCCTTGCGAATTTGCCTTTCCCCAGTATACATTTCATAGCTCTGTTCTGAATAATTTCTAGTTTGTTTAAATTTCCTTCATTGGCCAAATATAACATCGTAGAGACGTAATCCAAATGTGGAGTAACGATAGTTTTATAAATGAGCTCCGTAGTGTTACTATTTAATTTATGTCGTAGTTTTCTAAAAAAAATTGACCTTTTTTGATACCTTTTTTAGCACATATTCAAAGTTTGCCGTGAAAGTCAGTTTTGAATCGAATATTACACCCAGGTATTTGATTTCATTTACTTTTTTTTCAATTTTTTCACCATTAATTGTCATATTTAACCCTGTGTTACGCGTTTTATCGCCTATTTCCATATATTTTTTTTTGTTTACGTTCAGTTTCAGCTTGTTTAATTTCAGCCATTTGCTATATTTTGTAGGTCTTCGTTTATTTTGTTAATTGAATCTATGTAATCTTCACACGAAAAATAGATTAACACTTTGCACTCCTATTGGATTCACTAATGACCAGTAGTCTACTCTGGGGTTGAAAAAAATTTACATCATTTCCATAAAAGATAAAAAAATAAAAATTTTATACTCATTCTTTTTAGACAACCTGTTTCTTCTATGTGGTGACCATGCAGCGCAGTAACGTATCAGAGCGACATTATTCGAAGAAAGTCACTAAATGCGATTATTTAAAATCAAGATAATTACGAAACCATTTAAATTATGAGGAATATATTTCTTAAAAATCTGAAGATCTTATTATCCAAAAGAAGTGTCTTTTTGTTCGAAACATTTGAAATATATTTGTAAGGATGTTTTTTTGCGACCACTCTATTGCGAGTCCG
This sequence comes from Limnephilus lunatus, assembly GCA_917563855.2. Taxonomy (NCBI): domain Eukaryota; kingdom Metazoa; phylum Arthropoda; class Insecta; order Trichoptera; family Limnephilidae; genus Limnephilus; species Limnephilus lunatus. The sequence goes on along the minus strand of OU830596.1, from coordinate 2,031,713 downwards.
GCTTTTAGGGTCTTAGATTGTAAATCAATGGTTTACCAGCTCTTTGTATTCCGGGAATATCTATCCTCATTGGCTCTAGTTTTGGGTTATTATATGATACTTACTTGAAAATGGCGTCGAAAACAAAAGATGGACATTCCCAGGAGGCGGAGCAGGTATGTGGAAGAATCTGAACAGATACACGGTGTTTTTGAAGAGACAGGTATAAACAGTTTAACACACTTTTGAAAAAAAACGTAACTTAACACTATATGTAAATGTCTATTGTCATGTTAAAATTAATCACTTATAAATTTTTAAGGTATGATATTTTTCATAACACACTCCAACGCACATAGCAGGTTTATTGTCACAAGTTTTACAAAAATATATGGTCCTTTTTCGTTGTTTTTTATCCGAACACACCATACACTCACGAGATTTTTTTTCATTTTGAGGCATTAGTATGTGTAATTTTCCGTCCAACCTTTGTTCTGGATCAAGACAATGTCTGCCTTTTGTACAATTTAATCCTCCTCTGTGATTTCCGACTAATTGAATGATTAGTTTGTCAACAAATTCAAGATGTGTCATAGCTTTTAGTTTCTTTTGATTTTGTGTTTCCTTATATAAAATGTATGAGTTAACAACGGAAACTTCGAGACCCCAAAAAAATAATTTTCGCCACCATTTTAAAGTTTTTCTCAAAAATGGGTAAGCTGCAGTATACTGGTCTGCAGTATCTACGCCTCCCATATATTTAGTATAATTTATTATTATATTCGGTTTCATTATGGTTTCTTCTTCGCCATCTCTCATTATTCTTCTTACAGTTTTAAAATCATTTGAATAATGATTGGTATATACTGTAACTATTCTCTTGTCCTTCCAAGCAAGAAGCAATTCATTGTTTTTTACACATGTAATCGTTTCACCTGACTTCAATTTAGCATTTTTTATTGGTAATGGGATATTCTTTCTAGTCGTCATTATTGTCCCAGTTAGAGGAGTTTTTAATTTCATCAATTCCTCTCCTAATTCGTCTACCACTATTTCTTTACGGGGTATCATATATTCTCTACATTTGCTATCTATATGTTGCATAAATCCATTTACTTTTTCAACTCTTTTTTCAAGGGTTTCGTTGTTATCTGTTTCATTGTTATTGAGATGTAGCATCCAAAATATTTGTAAAAAACGATCTCTTTTAAAAACATTTCTGAAAAATGGGGAGTAAGCGACAAAAGCAGTCGAGAAGAAATCTTGAAGATTGGGATGTTGTCTCACTCCCATATTTAATATGACTCCCAAGAAAGCTCTAAATTCTCCTTCATCCAAATCTCTCCAAGAATGCCAAAGAGAATTTTTACTTAAGTTTTGGGTTTTTGAAATAATATTATTTGCGTAATTATTAGTATTACTGACTATGGATTTTATTAGTTCACCAGTAAAGAACAATTTGAAAAAATCTAGCGGCTCATTACAAATTGATGAAATATTAGGACCAGCGCGTCTGCTACGAATGGAAAAATCAATAATTTTTGGTTGAAAAATATTTCCCAGTTATTAGTTTCACTGTTTGTATCACTTTCACTTTCAGAAAAAACAGCTCGCCTTCTTTTACTTGGTCGCACTTCGATATCACTTCCACTATCTGAGTCGTTACCATTTAACACAGAATTATTCACAATAGAGTCAACATTATCAAATATCAAAAGGTCATCATCACAGTCAGGTTGGAAGTCTTCAATGTTTTCAAAAGCATTATTCAAGGAAGATTCAATATTATTTACACTTTGATTTATTATTTCACTTTGTTGGTTAATATTACTAAACACATCGTTTTCATTACTTTCTTCGAAATATTCATTAAATCTATCCATGGTGATAAAAATATATTAAAAAATATTCAATTGTTATTTTAGTTTTTAAACTTTCACAGAATAATGGTCACCACAGTAGGAGGTGCTCTTAGAGTATAGGGAGGTGCTCCGCCGCGAACAATGTACCGATACAGACTGACTAAATAAAACGGCACACAGAAAAATACAAAGTAGGTCAAAAATGACAAAAATTCTAAGAAACAATATATGAGCTAATCCTATAATGAATTTTGACTATGAATACATTTAATGGAATATTTAATCCTTTATGTACACCATTGTGAAATAAAATTCACAGAATATTATCGGTAAATGGGGAAAACAGAGCTTCAAAGTTACCGCTTGGGAAAGCCACTATTTTGGCTATCGGAGCCAGCAACCAAATGTTCAAAAGCCATTATATTGGCTATCGGAGTGCAATACGTTAAGGTATCGTCTGCAAATAGTCTAATTTTGCAATGATAATTTATAATTTACAGGAGTTCACTTACTCTGACGGTGATGGTGGGATACGACCCAAATCCCAAATTAACACTGATTTCAGGTTTTAGACAGCGGATGTGTGAAACAAAGACGAGCTCACCAGTTAATTTTACTCGAAAAAATATTAAAAAATTCTGATAACGACCTTCGTACATCGTTTCCACAAAACTTCAATGTATTGACCAAATCCAAGAAGAAAATATGAATAAATGATATAGAAATAACAAAATAAATACACTGCGCAGTTCACACGCCATAGAAATGAAACATCAGAAAACTAAAGTAGGCAAAAGTGTGTAGGCTACGAAGCACCGCACAAAGAGGAGACCGATTATCCTCCTCTTTGTGCTTTGTGATTAAAGTTTTTGTCCCTTTTTGGTGTCGCTATTTTTCGTTTCATCGAGCTTAAAATCACAAAGAAAGATAGACTAACATTGCTGGGTTACGAATAACCCAATAATGTTTGAAAATCTCCATCATTATTGGGTTACGAATAATCCAAAAATGTTTGAAAATCTCCTACTACAACCACAGAAAGCCGAAAATGTTGTTTGTGTTGGGGTGGGACTTTTTTTACATTAGCTCCACACAGGGACCCTGAGGAAAATAAATTCCAAAAGGGCCTATGTCGTCTTAGGGGATGCCGTGTGGAGGGTCTTTTATTGAAGGGAAGGATAGGAGGTTCTGAAAAGGAAAAAGGTATGCGGGGTGAGTAGGAATCTGGGGGTCAGTGAGTCCAGGAGGGGACGTATGAACCCATCCCTCCAACTACGGTGCAAGGCGATGGGTAGAGAGAGAGCACTAGTGGAAAGGTCAAAAGGCCTCCCACAACCAGTCTCTCTCGATCCGGCCCACCACGCATCAGGTGGGCAGACGCATCCACCGTCAAGACCTGCACAAACTTCATCCCATGAACCCGGGTATCTCTGTTAAGTCACCAAACGCAATGAACCACTTGGGGTAACGTACGGCAGAGGTGTTGGTTAACCAATAAATGGTTCCTAGGGCGGCGGTACCCATACCCGCATCCCGAACCTAAACGCGATGCCCATTAAACCACTGACCGGTCAATGATTCTATCTTGAAAATAAATATATAAAACTTGTGTGCAGTTCACCTTCACAAACCTACCTTACACCCAACATAATAAAATTGCCAAATATATTATGTAAAAATGTTAATAATTAGGTAAATACTGTAATACTTATATAGAAATAAATAAATAAAGTTCACACGAGGGAGAAGTGAAGCCTTCATAAAACTAAACCTAGAAAGAATGAAACGAATCAGGAGTAGGATAATTGTAGAGTTTATTTATTGTAATATTTTTACCAAGTGTAAAAATTATTTTATTCTACGAAACACCGCACAAAGAGGGCACAGATTAGTGTCATTCTTTCGCAGGCTAATTCCTATATATGTATAATCCTAACATCTGGTCTCTGAAAATGCAAATAAATGCACATCCATTGTCAAAGTATGGCTCAATCAAAACCTTATAACTCTGAACTGCGGAAAAACTCTTTATATTCCATTTAACAATACCAAAAAGGCGACAGACACCCTTAACTCCCTTAAATATAAGGTTTCACAAAAATACTTACAATCCTGTCTAATATACCTGAATACCTCACAAGAGTCCCAGGTGCTCCGTCTGGAGCCAGTAAAACTATGGCATCTTCCATTGGGGTATGTTGTGAGGATGAAGGTGGCGGGGAGGGGAAGGAGATGAGGGAGAGGAAGGTGGGGAAGTACCTGGCTATTCAGATCTGGTCACCAAACACGGCTAAAGTCTTACACCAGGGCGATACTGAGTGTACTTTCCACTCTGGAACGTGCCGCAAATATACCATATATTTACTTCTTCAAACTTCGCAAAATTACTTTGTGGCATCATTAATTATATAATGAATAACAGATTACTTTGTAGAAACCACTATATTATAAACAATATCTACATGTTTCCATAACAATGTTATCTTCATCAGGATATGTTAATATAAAGAAAAATAAATGACAAACAAGTATAGACAAATTAGAATAAACTAGAACATAGACAAAATATTTAAAAAGTAGAGGTGATTAATTGCTTAAAAATCATAAAAATAGTTATACAAAATTAAATATAAAAATTATTTAATGAAAAATAAAATTGCATTTAGATATTAAAAAAACTTTTAAGAACAAATAATTCAAATAATTAGTCTAAATCAAAAAATAAATAATTATAATTATTGTAAGTATTAATAAGAAAATAAATTTAAAAGATGGCTATTTTAAAAAAATGTTTGGTTATTTATAAAATTTAATTTACTATTAATGCTTTTTCTAATTTCTAAAATTTCTAAATTATCCAATTGTATGCCCGTAGTGTTAATTTTAAGACCTGTATCAATATCAAAGGAATGACTTGTTTCCAAAATATGGTTGGCAAATTCAGAATAATTATTATTATTTAAACATCTTATATGTTCCTTAACTCTAATGTTAAAATTTCTAGAAGTTTTTCCAAAATAAAAAAGTTACAATCATTACAAATTAATTTATAAACCCCAGATTTGTTCAAAAAATCACATTTATCCTTATTATTTAATGTATAATTTTTTAATTTGTTATTTGTATAAAAAGCTGGTTGTACATTATTTGGCATGTTTTTAATTTTTAAATTTGAAATGCTATTATTTAAAAAAAAAAAATTCTCCATTTATTATCATTTTCAACAACGTGTGGATAAACAAAAGATCTAAAAAACTTTTTCTTATATTTTTTGTTTAACATATTGTCTATTAATTTTGAAGTATAACCGTTATTAATTGCAATTTGTTTAATAGTATTTAATTCTGTTTTAAAATTACGCAAAGATAAGGGAACATTAATTAATCTACTTAGCAAGGTATGAAAAGCTGCTAATTTTTGTGAAAATGGATGATTAGATGTTTCATGTATAATGATATCTGTATATGTATCTTTACGAAAAATATTAAATTAAAAAAACATGTAGATATTGTTTATAATACATATAGTGGTTTATACAAAGCGATCTGTTATTGATTATATACCATATATTATTCTAAAATAATAAATTGTGATATATAACAAAATTAACAAAATAAATTTTATTTGCTAGACAGGGATTCGATCCCGCAACCTTCGGGTTGCGAGCTAAGAGCCTCACCGCTAAACACCGGCTACACTGGCCATCGAATACAGTTTAATACTTAGGAATTACATTAGACAGCCAACTCAAATGGACAGATCACATAGAAAAGCTTGTAAATAAATTTATGTATTTAACTTATATTTTTAAACGTTTAAATTAAAGAGTCGACATTAAAATAATGAAATTTGTGTAACATGCATTGGTGCAATCATAAGAATCTTATGGAATAATTGGATGGTAGAGGAGGGGGTGTATAATAATAATAATAATGTGGCATAATGATATGAACTACCCCTTCCTGCAATTATTCCAAGAAGCTGAATTGTAAGAGATGAGAAAAATTTACTGTGTACGATGTTTAAAATACACAAAATGTATAAAGTCTTGGATAAATACCATTGAAACCGACATTTACTTGCTGTAACATCTGAGCCGATGTAACTTCACAAATTTTATTAATCTTTATTAACATGTCGTGTGAATTGTAATTCAGTAATCACGATCACAATGATTTTATTTTTTATTTATTTAATTTTATTTTTTAATCTCTACGAAGATAGTGCATGTTTATGAGTAAAATTTTAACTGTTTTAAAAACACACAAGTACACCCACGAACTGGCGATGCCTGTGTGGGATTCTTTTGGTTAATCTGCTAATTGTATTATTCTTTACTTTTCAACTGTTTATATAAAAACAATTATATGTATTTTAAATTTATACCAATTTAGGTACCAAAAAAAAGCTGAGCTTTAAAATAAAAGTCAAAATCGATTGATAATTTTGACACCCGAGAAGAAAGATATTTATAGATTTGTGTTATTTTTCTGTTCAATTATACAACATAAAATGATATCATGAAATCGTCTGCCGTTTTAAATTTTCAGAATTCTATTCTGAGTTTTTTTAAATAATAATATAGTGGAGTATTAACGGCTCTGAAAGCAAATTATGTTTAAAAAAAGAGAAATCTTATAAAATTGTACAATAATACACTATTTCAATTCCATTATTTCCACGCATAGCTAAAGGGCTTGTTCACATTGGTCAAGTGGTAAGTCAAGTAGAGAGTACGCTTGCTACATGACTCGCCGAAAACCGTTCGCCTTAATTTCAAATAGAGTAGATACATTTGTGCCCGCCGCCCGTTGTAGGATGACGGCGGATGACGGGCTGCTACAAAGCAAAGTAAATACGCTAATTAAGCTGATTTTAATGCTTATTATAGAAGACGTGGAAGAATAAATTAGTGAGATAATAATAAATAAAATGTCCACAAAAAGAGATTAATAGCAGCACAAATAAATAATTTTAGAGTAGCAACTTCGCTCCAATGCCTCGACATTTCCGCGGGTCTACAAATGAACTCTGCTAAAACGGCATGTCAGTGCACAGGGACGCGAGGGGGGGGGTCCCTATACGCTCTAAAAATAGAACGAAATTGATTGAATCCACTAAAAAGCTGACTAACCCACTCTACTAAAATGATGGTGTTCGGACGCGTTTAGATATTACTTTACTCCCCACTCGAATAAAATACATAGCGTGTTTGAACGGCTCTTAAGCGCTTGGGTAGTGGAAAATAGGACAAAATCTGCGGACGTGGGTAGGATTCTTACCAGAGGTCTTCTGTTCAGGAAGCGAGCATTATCCCAAGCATCACCAAGACAGACAAGCACATTAAAAATACCAGTTAGTGGTTGAGTGGGCATCGCGTTTGGGTCCCACCCGCGGGCGTCGCGTGCCCTATTCCTCGGCTGGCTATGGCTATGTCCTCCATCACAACACAAGCAACATTTATTTTTTATTTTTTTTTTATTTTTTTATTTATTTCAAGAATTTTGTTTTTACAATACAAATGGTTACATGTGCAAGGTTATACAATAATTCATTTTATATTACTACTACTCCATAAATTGAGCTCAAGAGCTCGTGTTTATGGGAGGAGTATTAACATGCAAAAAAAAAATTAATAGTGTTTTAGTGAGATGTTTAAACAATGATCAAAGAACTTATGAAAATAAATACAAATATTACTTGAAAAAGGTACATAATTTAGAAAACATAGTTTTAGAAGGACAAATAACAGTATATACCTATATATATACTTTTAATATTAGATATTACAGTTCAAGTAAGGGTAAATTAAATTAAATTAAGGGTACAATATATCATTATCCAATTTCAGGGACTTAATTTGTTTTTTAAATTGTTCATATTTCAATGTTCCCGTTATATTAATTTTGTTTTTGGACATTTTCGGCCTTTTGTGGTGGTAATAGGAGATTTTCAAATACTATTGGTTTATTCGTAACCACAGGGAATGTTTGTCTTTCTTTAAAAAAAAAACAAACAAAAAAATGTTTGTTTATATGAATGCGTCTTTAAAATGACAATGCATATGCATGACCTGAAGTTCAGCAAAAAGCTGCCCGCAGAGTGCTTGAAAACGCCCTTTATTCAGGGGGACGTTTTACGGTGAAAATTTGAATGTGGGATGGAAGGTTACAAATAAACTTCTTTTTTATGTGTAAACCTTAAAAAACCAAATTCATGTACAGGATTTAGCCTGCGAGAAAATGGGATAGTGTAATCGGTGTCCTCTTTGTGTGGTGCTTCGTAGCCTTCCCACTCTTGTCTACTTTAGTTTTCTGAAGGTTTCACTTCTACGGCGTGTGAATCGCATACTCAGTTATTTTTAAATATGAAACTACAAAAATCTGAGGTGGCAATAACGTTTAAAATACATTTGTCTAACAAAATATGTGTTTATTGATTCTTTTCTCGGTATCTATAAGTAGTTTTAGTTAGAAAAAACGTAAGGTGAGCCGTTATTAAAACTTTTTAATGTTTGCATTGAAAAATTTAATGTTTTCAAAATTATATGTCTTTCTAATAATAAAAATCTTTCAAAACCAGTTTTTCGTTTTTGGATACAGTCGAAAATGTTCCATTTATTTGGATTTCATCGCGAAGCAGAAAATTATGTGACATTCCGACAAAACATGCCCGAGGACTGGAGGGGTAAATTAATGTAAAAGTTCAAAAAGGTGGCAGATTTTAATTGATAATTTTTTTAATTAGTAAATTAAAAAAAAAAAACGAATCAAAATGTACACATCTATGAAAAACAATTTTTCCAAATGTGTTCAGCATTACTTAACTATACTAAAAAATGCAATTTTATCAAATTTAAAGAAAAATATGAGTACCTTGCTGACCAACACACCTACACTACAAGGATGAAATCCTCAAAACTACTAGACATCCCGAAATTAAATAGATCTTTTGGGCAGAGAAACCATAATTTCCATGCTACAAAACTATATAATGTCCTTCCAATTGAAATTAAGAACACCATGCAGAAAAAAAAAGTTTAAAAAAGACATCAAATAATGGCTACGTAAACATGAAGATGAGGAAATAATTAAAATTATAGAGTAATCCTAACGTAACCTACAGACAACAAACTTAAATACTTTTAATTTTATTTATTGTTTATTTTGTGAAAATCAACAAAAGATGCAAAAGTGATTCGTAAATAATAATAGCTACTGGTTTTAAAAATATTCGAATGGAACCTCGGGGGTGCCCGGAGCTACGATTTTTAGAAATAAAGATAGCATTTTTGTATTTGATTGATGTACGCTTTTACTCATGCGTTAATGTAAAAAAATATAACGGATTAAAATCTTTCAAACAATACAAACAGATTGCATCAATACAAAAGGATTGCAATCTTTAGAGCAATCTTTAGGGGTCGGGTGGGAATGCTACCCTTGTTCTACCGGTATTTCAATGGAAGATGCTCCGAGGAACTAGCGTCTTTGATCCCTTCGGCGCCGGTGCATAGTCGGGAAATACGCCAAACGCGCGCCCAGCCTGCAGTTCATTCCTAGTTTTTAGTGACGACAAGAAGGGAAGATGCATTCTGCATTTCAAAACTCGTTGTCAGTTCGTTTGAACTCTCCCGTACGAGGGTTGGGGTCAAGGGTCAGGGGGCGGCGCGCGGCGGGTTTATCACGACGCGTGCCGCGTGTATTTTGGAGGTTGAGCGTGTTCACTGTTCACACACAGCTATAATATGCGTGGGACGGCATATTTCAGCATAACGCTGGCCTTATATTCCAATTTGGAATGTACGGCAAGCGATATGCCGAAAAACGCCATCCCACGCATATTATAGCTGTGTGTTAACAGAGATATCCGGGTTTCAGGGGGGGGGAAGTTTGTCCAGGTCTTGACGGCGGTCTACCCACCTGCTGCGTGGTGGGCCGGATCGAGAGAGACTGGTTTTGGGAGGCCTTTTGACCTTTCTAGTAGTGCTCTCTCTCTACTCATCACCTTACACCGTAGTTGAAGGGATGGGTTTATAATATATGTCCCCTCCTGGACTCACTGACCTCCAGATTCCTACCCACCCCGCATGCCATTTTTCCTTTTCAGAACCTCCTATCCTTCCCTTCCCTAAAAGACCCTCCACACAGCATCCCCTAAGACGACATAGGCCCTGAGGGAATTTATTTTCCTCAGGGTCCCTGTGTGGAGCTAATATAAAAAAGTCCCACCTCAACACAAACAACATTTTCGGCTTTCTGTGGTGGTAGAAAGAGATTTTCAAACATTATTGGGTTATTCGTAACCCATCAATGTTAGTCTATCTTTCTTTGTGATTTTAAACTCGATGAAACGAAAAATAGTGACCCTAAAAAGGGACAAAAACATAATTCTATAGGATTTACACTGCGAGAATAATCGGTCTCCTCTTTGTGCGGTGCTTCGTAGCCTACACACTTTTGTCTACTTTAGTTTTCTGAAGTTTCATTTCTATGGCGTGTGAACTGCGCAGTGTATGTGTTTGTTATTTACATATCATTTATTTATATTTTCTTCTTGGATTTGGTCAATACATTGAAGTTTGTTGGAAACGATGTACGATGGTCGTTGTCAGAATTTTTTAATATTTTTTCGAGTAAAATTAACTGGTGAGCTCGTCTTTGTTTCACACATCCGCTGTCTAAAAACTGAAATCGGTGTCAATTTGGGATTTGGGTCGTATCCCACCATCACCTTCAGAGTAAGTGGAACTCCTGTAAATTATAAATTAAAATTGCAAAATTAGACTATTTGCAGACGATACCTTAATCTATATTTCGTGTGAAGATTACATTACAAATGGCTGAAATTAAAAAAGTTGAAACTGAACGTAAACAAAACAAAATATAATATGGAAATAGGCAATAAAACGCGTAACACAGGATTAAATTTGACAATTAATGGTGAAAAGATTGGAAAATTAAATGAAATCAAATACCTGGGTGCAATATTCGATTCAATACTGACTTTCATAGCAAACTTTGAATATGTGATAAAAAAGGTATCAAAAGTAAGTAAGGTATCAAAAATAAATTAGTTTATATTTTTTTTAGAAGACTAAGACATAAATTAAATAGAAACACTATGGAGCTCATTTATAAAACTAACGTTACTCTACATTTGGATTACTGCTCTAAGATGTTATATTTGGTCAATGAAGGAAATTTGAACAAACTAGACGTTATACAGAACAGAGCTATGAGCTGTAAATGTGATGAGCTAAATTGGATTCCAATAAAAAAGAGACTACAATTTAGTGTGTTAATTTTTGTGCATAAAATCGTGAAAAACCAAATGCCAAAATACTTTATGGATGAAATTGTTTTAGTAGAGACGTACATAATTACGAAACAAGAAATATAAACAGAGTTCGATTGCCACAAATGAAGAAATAAAAATCACAGAACTGCCTAATATAGAGGACTAAAGATGTACGATGAAATGCCTGAAAGTATTAAGGAAGAAGAAAGAATGAATGTATTTAAAAATAAATGTTATGCTTACTTTAAAAATATTTAAATTTATCAATTGAAATGATACATTGTGCTTATTAGTTTATATTCATGTAGTATAACTAACTCAATAAATAATAAAAAGGGAATTTTATAGAAGTAAATTTGACCGTAAAACGATTGAAAAGATGAAATATTATTTGAAGGCACACATCTCACAATATCTGAATTCTACGTCAGAGGGCTGGTGTGACTCCGAAGAGTAATCTTGGTATGGCTATTCTATTATTCTTTCAATTATTTTGTTTCATTTCAATGCATCAACAGTAATCAATACTGTATTGTAAATAAGACACTAAAATGATCGGTCGCCAAATACACCCTAAGCCGCATGGACGTCAATGGTCGGTATACGATAATACGGTTGATCGCGACAAATTTTGAAATGGCAAAACATTCGCAGCAACCGGCCAAATATGTGCGGCAACGTCGCAAAATCACGCCGCCGGGGTGTGCACCTCAACACTCGTACGGGATTTGACTTGAACCGGCAACGTCGCCAATTTGGGCTAGTACGAAATGCCGAATACACCACCAAAATTTGCCAACGTCACCGGTCGCCACTAAAGGCTAGGAATGAAATGCGGGATACGTCATACCCGGTCGCCACTAAATGCTCGGAATGAAATGTGGTATACGTCATACCCGATCGCCACTAAAAGCTAGGAATGACGTGAAACATAGGTAGGTACATCTTGTTCTTCGCGGTCGCCATTTCGGACTTAATGAAATGCAGGATACGTCGTTTCTGGTCGCCACTAAATGCTAAGAATGAAATGTGGAATACGTCATAGTCGGTCGCCACTAAAGGGTTGTAATGAAATGAAGAATACATGGCCATGTATATCACCTAGCGCCTAGCTGCGTAGCGACAGACTCCGGAACTTTAATATTCGAAATCATCCACTTCAAGCCCAATTTGGCGACCAGGACAAATTTCGCCAAGATGCTTGTGACAACATATATTAATGAACTGTGTAAAAATTTCGAAAAATAAAGTGGCGACCGTATATCGGTCGCCAAATGTCGGTGGTCGCCACTTTAAATGCATATTTGCCCATGATGGTCGCCAAATAGACGGTGTGATATATATATATATATATATATATATATATATATATATATATATGAGTTATCTATATATTGCTAAACCATTCATCAGATTGTTTAGCAACGCATAGCTCACTTTTTTTTCTCTAAACAATAGTGAGCTCTGGTGTCATGAAATTATGCGTTGTTAACTTGTGCTATTGCTAAATTATGCGAGCTGTTTGAAAACTGAATACACCGGGACGCGTATTCCCAAACCCTAACGCGTTTCAGTCGCTCTACTGACTGAAATGCGTTAGGGTTTGGAATGCATAAATCACCTTCCAAACACTACCGCGTTTCAGTCGCTCTACCGACTAAAATGCGTTAGGGTTTGGAATGCATAAATCACCTTCCAAACACTACCGCGTTTCAGTCGCTCTACCGACTGAAATGCGCTAGGGATTGGAATTCATAAATCACCTTACAAACACTACCGCGTTTCAGTCGCCTTCGCGCTCTGTTGCTCTCTATTTCTGTGAGGGTGACGAACGTAATTATCGAAGGGTAAGCAGAGAGTATGGACGGCGTTTTTTTTTACTTACAAAATCTATTTTCTACATTGAAAATATTAATTTTTCAAGTCAATAAAACCCGCGTTTTTTTTAACTTAAAAAATATATATAGTCACATTTACTTATAAGCCTATACTGACTGGTTCAGTTACCCAATCCAACATACCAAAATACCATCAGATAGTTTCACCGCAGGGGTAAGCAGAGAGGATGGACCGCCAAACAACTATATTTTAGTTTTGACAACGGACTAATGTCTATTCTATTAGAGTAAAAGAAGTGACCGAAAACGCATTGATTTTTGTTGTATCTTTCAATCTCCTTAATAAAATCTATTTTATTGATATTGGAAGATACATTATTACTCCAATATGGCTTCTTATGTTTAGCAATATTTCCCATTATGTAGGTACGTGAGATTTATGAAATACATAATTCAAAATAATTACAGACTGGGTTTAATAAAGATTACTAAATTAGACATAATAAGGTTTCCTATATAACTGAAACGCGGTAGGGATTGTTATGAATAAATCACCTTACAAATCCTATACTGATTCAGTCGCCTACGCGCTACGTTGCTCTATCTGTAATTATAAGAGAAGTTTTTGATAATAATAATTAAATGTGTACAATATTTGCATTATAATTCCCATCTGTTCTAATCTTTATCATTATGTGTATATAATATGTACCTACATATTACTTTTAAATTAGAATGCTAAACAAGCAGCAGTTAATCTTATGTTTAAATGGATATTTTATTTTATTCTATTTCTTCTCTTTGTTATTCATACTTATACAAAATATGTAAGTAGGCTTATGCAATGCAAACACCAGTTAAAAGTACATTTACCTATCATTATAATATTATTTTAATACTAGACTAATCAAACAACAGTAATAATTATGTATAAATTGTTTGATTTATTTTATTGTTTCTGTTCTCTTTCTAGTTCTTATTTATACAAAATGTCTACGTAGGACTATAATTTGAAATGCAAACACCAGTTACCTTCACGTTTTAATCATTTACTTTTCAGTATACTCATATATTACTTTTATATAAATAACTATGCTAAACAAACCACGGTTATCTTTTTTGTATTAATTGGTTTTTTAATTTATTAGTATTATTATTTATTTATTTTTTAAATTCTTTCTCTTCTCTTTTTTTCTTATTTTATATAACCCATGTGTGTAGGACTATGATTTGCAATGCTTCCACAAATAACCTATATGTTTTAATCATATGTTATTAAGTACCTACCTAAGTAATTAATACTATTTAAAAAAAAAACTATGCTAAACAAAGAACAGTTACTATGTTTTAATCTATTATTTTATTTTTTTATATTATTTACAGACCATGTTCCATATATGTTAATACTCGTCCTAATTTGACTGTCCTAAAACAAGAATCTTCCTAATTGGGCAGTCAACACATTTCTTAAATAATGTATATAAATGTATAATTTTTTACTACTATATATATATAAAAAAAATATAGCTTGCATTTTATTCCCGAAAGGTAATATACCCATTGTGGGATCTTTAATAGTACAGTGACAGTACGTGTAGACGATGTAGACATGTAATTAAAACTAGCAATAAATATTTCGTCATTAACTGCCTGCTCCTTGCTTCAGTGACATTCATTCACTGTCACATTTACTTACAAGCCTATTTCAGTTACCCCAACATACCATAATACCATCAGATAGTTTCACCGCAGGGGTAGGCAGAGAGGATGGACCGCCAAACAACTCGGTCACATTGCTTGGTTCAATCACATTTATACATACAAGATTAGGCACCTATACCTAATATTTTAGTTATGTAAACGGTCTAATGTCTATTCTATTAGAGTTAAAGAACTGACCGAAAACGAACGTATTTTTTTGAATCTTTCAATCTCCTTAATAAAATCTATTTTATTGATATTGGAAGATACACTATTACTCCAATGTGGCTTCTTATGTTTAGCAATATCTCCCATTATCACCATTTTTGATTCGCATGCGTAGGTAGGTACATAAGATTTATGAAATACCTAATTCAAAATAATTATAGACTGGGTTTTATAAGGATTGCTAAATTGGATATAATAAGGATTGCTATATGACTGAAACGCGGAAGGGTTTGTTATGCATAAATCACCTTACAAATCCTATACCGATTCCGTCGCCTACGCGCTACCTTGCTTTATCTGTTTCTGTGAGGGTGACGACTGTAATTATAGAGAAGTT
This sequence comes from Limnephilus lunatus, assembly GCA_917563855.2. Lineage (NCBI taxonomy): Eukaryota > Metazoa > Arthropoda > Insecta > Trichoptera > Limnephilidae > Limnephilus > Limnephilus lunatus. Next base: position 2,016,468 of record OU830596.1, on the reverse strand, counting down.
TTTGATAATAATAATTAAATGTGTACAATATTTCCATTTTATTCCCAAAAATAATTCGCATATAGCTTGAATTTTATTCCTAAAAGGTAAGATACCCATTGTGGGATATTTAATAGTACAGTGACAGTACGTGTAGACGATGCAGACATGTAATTAAGACTAGCAAATAATATGTCGTCATTTACTTCCTGCTCCTTGCTTCAGTGACATTCATTCATTGTCACACTTACTTACAAGCCCGCATGCTTACTAGTTCAGTTACCCCAACGTACTATATTATCATTAGATAATTTCACCGCAGGGGTAGGCAGAGAGGGCGGACCGTTAAACAACTCTGTTAGGTACTCTGCTTGTAAATAAAACAAACCATTTTAACGATTTCATTTTAATATTGACTCACCGCATTATAACATTTGAACGTGTGATTAAACAGAGGTAAGTTCAAACTAACAAATCACAAATAAAAACTGTGGCGAGTACTCGTTAATGATAAATAATACAGTAATTAGCCTCATTAAAATCCAGAAAATTTGAAATAAATTTTATTATTTTTGATTTAATAATCTAATAAGACTCTTGAATCATGTGATAATTTATTTATCCTACAAATAATACGATACATTGTATCAAAACATAAAAAAAGCTTTTGTAATAGTTGCATTTGCTTTTGCAATGTAAGCATTTAAAAACATACATACGTTTCAGTCATATAACTAAAATATTAGGTATAGGTGCCTAATCTTGTATGTATGAATGTGATTGAACCAAGCAATGTGACCGAATTGTTTGGCGGTCCATCCTCTCTGCCTACCCCTGCGGTGAAACTATCTGATGGTATTATGGTATGTTGGGGTAACTGAAATAGGCTTGTAAGTAAATGTGACAGTGAATGAATGTCACTGAAGCAAGGAGCAGGCAGTAAATGACGAAATATTTATTGCTAGTTTTAATTACATGTCTACATCGTCTACACGTACTGTCACTGTACTATTAAAGATCCCACAATGGGTATATAACCTTTCGGGAATAAAATGCAAGCCTTATTTTTTTATATATATATAGTAGTAAAAAATTATACATTATTTAAGAAATGTGTTGACTGCCCAACTAGGAGGATTCTTGTTTTAGGACAGTCAAATTAGGATGAGTATTAACATATTTGGAACATGGTCTGTAAATAATATAAAAATATAAAAAAATAAAATCAAAGATTAAAACATAGTAACTGTTCTTTGTTAATCATAGTTTTTTTTTAATAATATTAATTACTTAGGTAGGTACTTAATAACAGATGATTAAATCATATAGGTTATTTGTGTAAGCATTGCAAATCATAGTCCTACACACATGGGTTATATAAAATAAGAAAAAAAGAGAAGAGAAAGTATTTAAAAAAAAAAAATAATAATACTGACAAATTAAATAACCAATTAATACAAAAAAGATAACCGTGGTTTGTTTAGAATAGTTATTTAAATTATCATAAAAGTAATATATAAGTATACTGAAAAGTAAATGATTAAAACATAAAGGTAAGGTATAAATGAGAACTAGAAAGAGAACAGAAACAATAAAATAAATCAAACAATTTACACATAATTATTACTGTTGTTTGATTAGTCTAGTATTAAAATAATATTATAATAATAGGTAAATGTACTTTTAACTGGTGTTTGCATTGCATAAGCCTACTTACATATTTTGTATAAGTATGAATAACAAAGAGAAGAAATAGAACAAAATAAAATATCTATTTAAACATAAGATTAACTGCTGCTTGTTTAGCATTCTAATTTAAAAGTAATAGGTAGGTACATATATACACATAATGATAATATGTAGGTGCATATTATATACACATAATGATAAAGATTAGAACAGATGGGAATTATATTTGGGAATATAATGCAAATATTGTACACATTTAATTATTATTATCAAAAACTTCTCTTATAATTACAGATAGAGCAACGTAGCGCGTAGGCGACTGAATCAGTATAGGATTTGTAAGGTGATTTATTCATAACAATCCCTACCGCGTTTCAGTTATATAGGAATCCTTATTATGTCTAATTTAGTAATCTTTATTAAACCCAGTCTATAATTATTTTGAATTATGTATTTCATAAATCTCACGTACCTAAATAATGGGAAATATTGCTAAACATAAGAAGCCATATTGGAGTAATAATGTATCTTCCAATATCAATAAAATAGATTTTATTAAGGAGATTGAAAGATACAACAAAAATCAATGCATTTTCGGTCACTTCTTTTACTCTAATAGAATAGACATTAGTCCGTTGTCAAAACTAAAATATTAGGTATAGGTACCTAATCTTGTATGTATGAATGTGATTGAACCTAGCAATGTGACCGAGTTGTTTGGCGGTCCATCCTCTCTGCCTACCCCTGCGGTGAAACTATCTGATGGTATTTTGGTATGTTGGGTTGGGTAACTGAACCAGTAGGTATAGGCTTGTAAGTAACTGTGACTATATATATTTTTAAAATTAAAAAAAAACGCGGGTTTTATTGACTTGAAAAATAAATATTTTCAATGTAGAAAATAGATTTTGTAAGTAAAAAAAAAACGCGGTCCATCCTCTCTGCTTACCCTTCGATAATTACGTTCGTCACCCTCACAGAAACAGAGAGCAACAGAGCGCGAAGGCGACTGAAACGCGGTAGTGTTTGGAAGGTGATTTATGCATTCCAATCCCTAACGCGTTTCAGTCGGTAGAGCGACTGAAACGCGTTAGTGTTTGGAAGGTGATTTATGCATTCCAAACCCTAACGCATTTCAGTCGGTAGAGCGACTGAAACGCGTTAGGGTTTGGGAATACGCCACCGGGACTAAATTAATGGAATGAGGAAGGGAGGAGGGGAACACGGGAGGGTTGTTCGCGGGATGGGGGAAGCGGGAGAAGGGAGTGGGGAGAGGGAAGGCGGAGTAGGAACGTATGGGGGAAAGGGACGCGGCAGAGAAAGGGGAACGGGACGAATGGGAAAGGACATGCAGGGAGAAAGAATTTCTTTATTACTAATTACTATTATTGTTATTATTTACTAATTTAATATAGGTAAAATTTATAATTTGTCACATAAAAACATATATTATATAACAGCGACATGTCATTGGTACCAATTATTGTATTAATTCTACAACTTGTAACTACTTTCTAACATGTAATTATGTACTGTTTGTTTCTGCAAAATAAATAAATTAAGTGGCATAGCAACACATGCCGGGAACTCGCTAGTAATAAAGTAAAAGAGGTAAGAAAAATTTAAAAAAAGTAAATAAAAATACATACATAAAATGAAAACAAATAAGCATGAAAAATTTAAAAATACTAAATAAATAAAAAAATAATAATGCAAGAATCCGTTTACGGACGAATATGATGTTTGTGACTAGTGAAGTCCTTCCGAAGCTTTGGGGGATAAAGTTCTCTGTTCCCAAACCCTCCTATCTCCAGGTATAATTCAATAGTGTCCGTCAAATAAGCCCTTCAGGTAAATACTGTGAAAATTCGGCGTATGTGCCTACGAGGTTGTCCCGTAAAGTAAATAAAAATACGCCGTTTTAATGATGAGCAAACAAAATGTGAAATGGTGCCGTGTTTTAAAAGGTTGCGCAAATAAACTTTTTTATGTAATATGATTTATAAACACAAGTATGAGTTTGTTGTTATTATTTAAAAAAACGTAAGAATGATGATGTTTTGTGATGTTGTTGAAACGATATTAAAGTTAATCTTTGACAGAATTCCTAGGTACCATTAAAGTTTATTTTATTACTGTACTTGATACAAATGCCATTGTGTTTTCCGGTGTGTTTTTTCTTTTTTTTCCTTTTTCCGATTCGATTTCGGAAAAAACAAAAGAATATATCTACCGTTAAGTTAAAAAGCGCACATTAACTTTTTTTCCTACCGGTATATTATGTTTAAATAACACACCGGAAAATCACAAGTACGCCATACAATACAATAAATAAAAATAACAATAAAAAAAAAAAATTCATTGAATTTAGGCATTCTCATGATCGGTGTTTTAAAAAATATATTTTTGTGTTATTACCTGTTCTTAGGTAATTTTTGGAAGAAAATTTAATTTTAGCACTAAACACAACTGATGTATTCTACAGATTTAGTAAAAACTTTTTGGTTTTCACCCTAGTCAACATTTCTCACCTGAGAACCCAAACGTGGGTGAAAAGGTGATTATTTCCGCTACACAATGCCAATCCCTTCCCTATGACAAGTCCGAAAGGTTAAATCATTCATTCTGCACCTTCTATCTTTCCTGTGTATTTATCAATGTCCCCCAAGACAGCTCTGAAACCATTATCGTGTGTTGAAAAGGGTTATTTAATAAATTTAAGTTTACCAATTTATTATTGTATTATGCGTCCGTGTGGCTTTTACGTTATAAAACTGTTTTAAAAAACATATAAAAGTTTTTTTAGTTCAAAGTACGAAAACAATACGGCATAAAGGTCAGAGGTTATCACTAAAGGTTAAAACAGGTTAATCTTTATTCAAAAATAATGTAAGCAGTAAAGGTAATATTTGAAAAAAAATTATATTATGTTAAAATATGTTATACTAATAAATCGACAATATTACCGAGTATTTTTTGAGCAGCAGTGAAATGAAGAAAATGATCGAATTTTCAAAAAATAAATGTATGAATGCATGGAATTCGATCCTCTCGATTCGACTCGCCACAAAGTAGGTGGACAAACGTAATCGCCGCCAAGACCTACGCAGACCTCACTCCATGAACCCGGACACCCCTGCCAAGTCACCAAACGTTGCGAACCACTTGAGGTGACCTATTATGGCAGGGATGTTGGTTAATAATAATAATAATAATATTTGGACGATTTATATAGCGCCGTTTTTGTGAAAAATCACCTCAAGGGCGCTGTACGAACTTACCATACATGCCTAAAATCTAGAAAGACTACAAGCTAGACAAACAATTAAAAACAACTTATCGCTAAAAATTGCATACACCGGTTCATTGATCACCGATACGAAAATATATGTACAATATTTTGACCAATGAACGCGATGCTGCCTAAAAATGAATTAATACAGGACCATACTTACCTGGGAGGTCACGTGAAATTAACACTGTTTATTGTCTATTTAAAGAAATAAATCCAATAAATGGTTCCCGGGGCGGCGGTAGTGTAGCGTGAAAAAAGTAGAAGGCTAAAAGGAACTTGTAAGTAAATTTCGAACTGTTATTTTGAAACGGAGTGTTGTTTTTTTATTGATTTGGACCTTATAATTTAAATAACTTTCTCACGAAAAAAAATATTAGTAGATTCTCTTAGCGAAAACGCTCCTCGATTATTGGTTTCGTCTTATTGCGTTATCGGGACCATTGAATTCCCAATTTGAGAAATATTTTGAAGATGGGGGATGTTTGGAGGGTAAGGAAACAGGAATAAGAAGAAGGTCGGGAAGTGTTGGAAGGTTAAGTGTATTGTAAAACATATCTTAAAGATTGCAGACTTATAATAAATGATTTATTATAATATATATTTTTTTAAATTATTATTATTACAAAATTGATACATCCACACATTACTTGCACATGTGTATTGAACATGTTACATAAATATAATGTAACAAGTTAAGTGAATTATGGTTTTCTGTGAATGGGTACCTTTAGGTATGAAGTTTATGAACATTCAACATTGTTATATTGGTAGAATTGAAATATTTCTCTTCTCAGTTGGTTATTCTTAGTTCTGAGTATCTACACAGAGGGGTTTTCAGGTAGGACTGGCCTTGAGCTTTTCATTCCCTTACAAAGCACAGTTGACTTCGGCCACCGTGCCTGTGACTGGTTGACGCAACCACATAGTCATAATTCGCCATATTACTTCAACACGTGAAGATTATTAAATCCGCGCCCATCAGTGTCATCCGTTACTGAAGATCATCAGCACATTAATCAAATCCTGGATTGGCCTCAGAGTACCACGAGAGCATATTATTTCTGTTGGATTAGAAAACCAGCATCTGCAGACGCATTCATCACCTAAGACCTTCCGACTGCACCTGGAGCCAGAGGTGCTTGCAAAGATGCGGCCCAAGAACGATGACCTTGGCCGCCATCAACGTAGTCGGCTGGCTGACAACCGCCCTGGGACTGGACGTCGCCGGGTAACCGTGGGGCTGGAGACCTGTCCGTTACTCCGGCCTGACGTTTCAGCATACGTCAGCAGCGGAGGGAAGTGACCGCACATCTCTGAAGGCAGCAGCATGGATCGCCTACACATGGCATCGCCCACATATCAACTCCCTTTACTGCTCCTTATTATGCACATTCAATATTTTAGTGTGGCCCTGAATAATTCTATGTTGTTATTTGTGCTTCAATAATAAATAGATTAATGTGACTCTTTCATTAAATAACCTCTCCTCGTACAAAGTATTTCACACAGCCGCCTGCTTAAGAGCGTTTAACCAGCCAGCGGCCGAAAATCTACATTTCGTTGAAAGTTTCGGTTCTAATGAGAAAGATTAATTACTCTTCGCACTAGCTTTTTAAAATTATAACTGAATAACGATTTTATTTCATTCCAAAGCTTTAATTTATACCTATGTCTAAAAATGCTGAAAGGCGTGTTAATAAAACTATTAAAATTATGTAATTTTTGTAATTATTTTTTTGGTCATAAGTATTTATCATTTTTCAATAATGTCTGAAATATATAAGTCTGTAAGTGCGCAAATAAATACACAAACGGACCAATTTTCGTCAAGAAACACATGTACATATATATTTTTTTATGATTTTTGTTATGTTGGTAATAGTATGCATCAGCTGTCACATTCTGATAGTTGGCAGGTCTGTCACTTCACTTGATAGATAACCTTGAACTTGTTAACAGTGTCAATAAAGTCTCTCATATGAATCGGCTTTTTGTATTTAATTACAAACCTCAGACATTATAATTGGCGACGAGAAAATCAGTAAAACATATTAAAACGTGTGTTAATAATATTGTCAGTAATTAACAGTGATTTCGCCGCGGAAAAAAACATTTTTTTCAACATGTCGAATAGTAATTTGCCAGTGCCTCATTTCGAACCGGATTGCGAAAGTTTCAATTTGTTTTTGGAACGCATTCAAATTTATCTGAAGATTATTAATATCGCAGAGAAAGAAAAAATTGGTTACTTATGTATGTTGATCGGTGCAGAAAAATTTAAAATTTTAAAAGAGACAGTGCATCCGAAAAATCTAGAAGATTTAACCTTCAACGATATGGTAACAACACTGAAGAGTAAATATGAAGAAAAAAAGTGTACAATTGCCCAAAGATATAAATTTTATAACCGGAAACAACATTCTAACGAAGGAATCGATGATTATATTACGGATATAAAAAGTCTGTCAATATCATGCAATTTTGGTGGTTTTCTAGACGAAGCTCTGAGAGACAAATTGGTGTGTGGTTTAAAAAACGATGCAATGACTAGAAGATTACTATCTGAAGACGAAACGTTAACTTTTGAAAAAGCAAAATTAATTGTCAAGAACATTGAGACAGTAAGTCACAGTTCAGAGCAAATTTTACACAAAGAAAATTATACATCGGAAATTTGTGAAGTCAAGTCAAAAATGTCACGTAAAAAAACATGTCATGTCTCAAAGGATCGCCCTTCACGTCAGCATAGTCCGAGTAGGCGAATTCATCTGGGTCAAAGGAGTTCAAGGTCATCAAGTCATCCGTCATCTCCATCACGTCAAGGGTCCAGAAGATGCGAGAGGTGTTTTATAACTCACCAACCGGAGTTATGTCCGTCAAAAAAGTGGAAATGTTACAAATGTAATATTTACGGTCATACGTCGAAATTTTGTCCAAGTGCTAAATCAATCATCAATCACGTAAAATGTGTCAATAATATAAATGTATTAAATATGTCAGTGTCTGATACAGCGGAAATTAATTTAATTGTAAATGGTATCCAAATTTCTTTCATGATTGACACAGGAAGTTCATCGACATTAATAAGTCATAAAATGTACATAAAATTATTCAAAACTTGTCAGTTAAAGCAATTCTACGGTAATTTGTTTACAGCAAATAGTCAAAATTTATTGTGTTTTGGATTTTTTATGGCAAAAGTAAATGTTGTTGATTCTAATGTTATAATAGATTTACCAGTATTGGTTATAAAAAATCTATCGTCTGATGCTATTCTGGGTAGAAATTGGTTAAAAGTGTTTAATCCATCTTGGGAAAATACTTTCATAAGTTCTTTAGTGTCAAATATGAATAATAATACAGTAAATTCAGTGTCTGTCAGCGAGAAAAATAAATCAAATATTATCAAAAAATTGTCACAAAAATATTTAAATTCTTTTTCGATTACTAATAACGATTTACCAATTAAAGAATTTTCTGTGAATTTAAGTTTAAAAAATAATGCTACTCCTGTTTTCCACAAAGCATATGAAGTTCCTTACGCACTTCGTGCTGAAGTTTGCCAAGAGCTAAGTCGTCTTGAAAGCGAAGGCATTATTTCAAAAGTAAAATATAGTAATTGGTCTTCCCCAATAGTTTGTGTACCTAAACAAAATGGAAAATTACGTTTATGTGCAGATTTGAAATCTACAGTCAATCCACAATTGAGAATTGATCAATATCCTATTCCACGTCCAGAGGATATTTTTAATAAATTTGCAGGTTGTCAAGTATTCTGTAAATTAGATTTAACAAACGCATATTTACAGTTGTCTGTGTCAGATTCTAGTAAAGAATTACTTACAATAATTAATACATGTTATGGTTTATATGTCTATAATCGTTTACCTTACGGATTATCATCGGCTCCTGCCGTGTTTCAAATGGTGATTGATACAGTTTTGGGTGGCATAAAGAACTGTGCTGCATACATTGATGATATTTGTGTAGGTGGTAAAGACGAAAAGGAGTATTCTGATACTTTGGATAAAGTTTTGTCAAAATTAAATGAGTTTAATATAAAAATTAATATGTCAAAAAGTGAATTTTTTGTGAATTCTTTTGAATTTTTAGGTTTCACTTTGTCAGGTCAAGGCAAAAGTCCGTCTTTGTCGAAAGTTGAGAAAATTAAGTCTACTGGGTGTCCAGAAAATGTTACTCAACTAAAGTCATATTTGTCAATGTTGAATTTTTACAGGAAATTTATTCATATGTGTCCTACAGTGCTAGAACCACTTCATAATTTATTAAGAAAAAATGTAAAATGGTGTTGGTCTGATGAATGCGAAAAGGCATTTGTAAATAGTAAGTCTCTTTTGTCAGATAAAACTATGTTAGTTTTATTTGATCCGTCAAAACCATTGTGTCTAACAGTCGATTCCAGTGCATACGGTGTCGGTTGTGTCTTAAGTCATGTCGTAAAGAATCAAGAATTTCCTATAGCTTTTGAGTCTGCAACATTAAATTCAGCTCAAAGAAATTATAGTCAATTGCACAAGGAAGCCCTTGCAATTATTTTTGGAATAAAGAAATTTCACAAGTATTTAATTGGTCGTCATTTTACGATATATACTGATCATGCTCCATTGTTGTCTTTATTTGCTGAAAACAAAAAAGTCCCCGTTTTAGCAGCATCACGTCTTTTAAGATGGTCTATAATATTGTCTGCGTACAATTATAAATTGGAATATAAAAAAGGATTGAAAATTCCTCAAGCGGATGTAATGTCACGTTTACCAAGTAAACAACAATTCAATACTGAGGAATGTAATTTTGTATACATGTCTACACCTTTAATTCCATTCTCAGAAGTTGAAAGTCATTCTGAAAAAGATGAAATATTATGTAAAGTCATTAAGTATGTTTCAATCGGTTGGATTGAAAACTTGTCAAGTCCAGAAATTAAAAAATATTTTATGTTTAAAAATTTACTGTCAGTCAAAGGAAAATGTCTTTTATTTGGTGACAGAATTGTAATACCAGAATCTTTTAAGTCCAAAGTCCTAAATTTAATACATTATGGTCATCCTGGTATAGTCAGATCAAAAATTCTTGCCCGTTCATATGTATGGTGGTTAGGTATGAATCAAGATATTGAAGATGTTATTTCTAGATGTGAAATGTGTCAGTCTATACAAAATGCTAACAAAAATGTGCACCATAGTTGGCCTATTGCTGAAAGTCCATGGGAAAGAGTCCATTTGGATTTTTTTGATTTAAAAGGTTCTAAATACTTATTAGTTTGCGACTCATATTCAAAGTGGATAGAATGTTTTTACATGAAAAATACTAAATATTCGGATTTGTTATCTAAATTAAGTGAAGTTTTTTTCCAGATTCGCTTTTCCGAAAACTATTGTTTGTGATAATGGTCCTCCATTTTCGTGCAAAGAATTTTCTATTTTTTGTAAAGAAAAATCAATTAAATTATTATTTAGTCCACCGTATAATCCTGAATCAAATGGATTAGCAGAACGGTCTGTTCAAACTTTCAAAAAAATATTAATTAAATTTATGTTTTCGAAAAATTCAAAATTTTTGTCGCCAGCTCAACGTCTAATAGATTGTCTGTATAGTTATCGTTCCACTCCTACTTCTGTTACGGGTGTATCTCCAATGGCTAAAATATTTTCATATGAGCCACGTACACCACTACATATTTTGTCTGAAGAAAATCATGTCAATAAAAGTAAACAATCACAAAATGTCAAACAATCGAGAAAAAATACATTGAAAGAGTTTAAGGAAAATGATAATGTTTTGGTCTATTTAAGACATGTGAAAGGTCCTATGAAATGGTTTCAGGGAACTGTTAAATTAAAATTAAGTTCATGGGTGTATTTAATTCAATTAATCGGAGGAGAGGTGAAAAAGGTTCATGTTAACCAAATAAAAAAAAGTTGTCTTAAGTCAAAATCAAGTTATGAGAATCCCGATAAATGGCTAGACGTTAGAAGTCAGGAAAATAAAATTGTTATTGAACCTTTACCCAGCACTAGTGGAAATAATGATGTTATAACTAGGTCTGGCAGAGTTGTGAAACCTCCTGTACGATTCAGTCATAGTGATTACTCTTAAGTTTCCTTGTCATTGTTATTTGGTTTTATATAAAAATAAAATGGAAGGAGGAAAGGATGTTATGTTGGTAATAGTATGCATCAGCTGTCACATTCTGATAGTTGGCAGGTCTGTCACTTCACTTGATAGATAACCTTGAACTTGTTAACAGTGTCAATAAAGTCTCTCATATGAATCGGCTTTTTGTATTTAATTACAAACCTCAGACATTATAATTTTATTTAAACTAAAATTAAAATTCTGTAACATACGTTTACCAGTTAATGTATTGATTTATTTGAAATGGGTGGTGTATAATACAAAATCTTTTTTGAAAATTAAACAAATCTGCCAACGACCTATGGTATAACCTTATTATACTAAAAATAAACATTTTTTCTCAAAATTTAAAACATACGTTTGCTAGATAAAAGATCAATCTTTCGAAATCAATTTATAATTTTTTATGGAAAAGAGTCAATACGTCTAAACACTGATTTAAAAATGACATATTTCTGATTTTCTCTGGTTATACGCTCTTAAGTCCACGCCCGAGATACAAATTCTACCGTAATAATCACACTTGTCTAATGCTCTCCTCTTAACATAACTTTTTGACCCTAAGTTTTTATTTATTTATTTAGTAAAAGATTATACATTATTTGAGAAATGTTTTGACTGCCCAACTAGGAGGATTCCCGTTTTACGACAGTCAAGTTATATATTTTTTATAACATACATGTGTAGAGTGTGATATATATACATACACATGCATACATTTACATACATACATGCACATAAATATACATTTATACACATATGAGGAGATCATCAGGGATATGTAAGTACAAGTTCCTTCTGAAGGTAATAAATTAATTTGAAAATACATTCAAGTCTTCATGTTCGCAATACTTAGATACTAGAAGATTGCCCGTTGCAAAGCAACTAACGGGTTAAAACTAACTTGACTTACTTACTAACAGAAAAATATATATATTTCATAGTAAGCGGGTATGTACCTGTTAAACATACATATATATATAAAGCCACCCACAGGGCCTAGCAGCAAAAATCTGCCATACGTCAGTATATAGACACCATTGTAGGCATGCGCACATCAAATCTCCAAAGTTTCATCGCAATCGGATTAACGGTTAGGCAATGCGTAATTTCATGATGCCAGAGCTCACTTTTGTATACAGAAACCGTCGTGGGCATGCACACATCAAATCTACAATTTTTTATCGCAATCGGATGAATGGTTTAGCAACGCTTAGCGGTTAAACACACAATTATGTATAAAGCCGCCCGCAGGACCTAGCAGCAAAAAGCTGCCACACTACATACACTAATTCCCGGTACATTTAGTTTTCAAATAGCTCGTGCGCCACCTATTAAATTTTTTTATACAAATTTCGTGAAGCCAGAACTCACCAGTAGTTTTATACAAACCTTGTATTAACAATAACGAACACAACAAAAAAAGAATTTTTCAATTTGTTGCAGTCCTTCGGAAGTTATGAGCGTACGTACATTTTCATAAAAAATTTATAATGCCAGAACTCACCAGTAGTTTTACAGCTTAAAAAAAGCGCTATACCAATTTAATACTTAAAAAAAATTTTCCGTTCAACTTCGAGTAATTTCTGTAAAAGTTCGGTTCGAATTCTATTCAAGTTCTATAGATATTTTTGTATTATGATGCAACTGGCATTTACTGATAAAAAAAATAGAACTTACACAGAACGTGAAAATGAACTTAAAAAAATTGTTAAATTATTCAGTATCGGTGAAACAACATTCACTTAGTAAATTAAATTGCATTAAAACCTAAATAATTGTCCAACTACCCATTCCGGTAGGTACCGGCGCTTTTCCTTACAAAATTCCGGCAATGGTTTTGCTTTTTTATCATATTTGCAATACTACCGAGATAAGTAGGTACCTACCCTGAATTAATAACATTTTGTACTGGCCGATAAAAATCTACCCTTCAGAAATGAATCTATGGACACGTATTTTCTTGTTTTTTTTGGAAAATTTTATAGGTTTTTCGGCGACCCTGAACTTTTTTACATGGGACAGACACCTCATATTGGTATCTAAAGATGCGTAATTTTTTCGGGTACTGAATTTTTCAAAAACATCCAAGCCGGAATCGTTTTTCCGGCCGCAATGCCGTTTCCCGAAAAACAACAACCCAAACCGCTGAGAGATCCGTTTTGTTTTGACATGTAAGAATCCTGACCTAACTCAACATTCGTAGCAATTTCTTTTGCATTGAAACTAATGGCCAAAATGACATCTTTTTTTTGATGTACACCTGTCGGCAGGAAATATAACTGAGCCGAATTGAGTACTTTTATTTGAGGTTCCAGTTTTAGCCGCTGATTCGCCATAGTTTTTCGTCAATAAATCGCTAGCAAAAATGTAGGCAACAAAAATGCTCAATTTTTCAAAGTACTGAAAAGAGCATTTGTTTTTGCATGGAAATTGAGGCCTATTTTGCGCCTTTTTTTTTGAGACGCGACACCTGGCGGCGGGAACTATAACTGAGCCGAATTGGGCGATTTAATGAGAAGTTCTAGTTTTCGCCACCGTTTTGTATGAGACAAAAAAACGCTAGCGGCGCTATTTTGTCGAAAAAAAATTACTACCAGTTTCGTGTCTGAAAGTGAATTTGATCCAAAACGAACCTTGAGGTTGGTGAAACTTAAGGGGCGGTGCGGTCGATTTTCGCCTGCAAAAAAAAGTGAGTTTTGAATCGAAACCAAACAATACTATATATACTAGCTTATGCCTGTTGCAAATGCAACTAACGGGTTAAAACTAACTTGACTTACTAACTAACAGAAAAAAAATCATAGTAAGCGGGTAGGTACCTACGGTTAAACATACAAATATATATAAAGCCGCCCACAGGGCCTAGCAGCAAAAATCTGCCATACGTTAGTATATAGACACCATTGTAGGCATGCACACATCAAATCCCCAAAGTTTCATCGCAATCGCATGAACGGTTTAGCAATGCGTAATTTCATGATGCCAGAGCTCACTTTTGTATACAGAAACCGTCTTGGGCATGCACACATCAAATATACAATTTTTTATCGCAATCGGATGAAAGGTTTAGCAACGCTTAGCGGTTAAACACAGAATTATGTATAAAGCCGCCCGCAGGACCTAGCAGCAAAAAGCTGCCACACTACATACACTAATTCCCGGTACATTTAGTTTTCAAACAGCTCATGCGCCACCTATTAAATTTTTGTATACAAATTTCGTGAAGCCAGAACTCACCAGTAGTTTTATACAAACCTTGTATTAACAATAACGAACACAACAAAAAAAGAATTTTTCAAATTGTTGCAGTCCTTCGGAAGTTATGAGCGAACGTACATTTTCATACAAATTTTATAATGCCAGAACTCACCAGTAGTTTTACTGCTTAAAATAAAGCGCTCTATGAATTTAATACTTTTAAAAAATATTCCGTTCAACTTCGAATAATTTCATTGTAAAATTAGAAAACTAATACGTATGCAATATAGTTGGATGATATCGAGTCGTTATGTGCAGATGGGTACCTACCTAAATTCCGAGTGCAAAAAGAGTGATTAAAAAAACACATATTTAGGCTGGGGTGTTTAACAAAATTAAAAATTCTTCAATTTTTCAAGTCAATTTTAACGTTCTGTAAAAGTTCGGTTCGAATTCTATTCAAGTTCTGTAATTATTTCAGTTTTATGATGCAACTGGCATTAACTGATAAAAAAACCGAACTTTCATAGAACGTGAAAATGAACTTTAAAAAATTATTAAATTATTCAGTATCGTGGAAATAACATTACCTTAGTAAATTATATTGCATTAAAACCTAAATAATTGTCTAACTACCCATTCCGGTAGGTACCGGCGCATCTCCTTTCAAAATTCCGGCAATGGTTTTGCTTTTTTCATCATATTTGCAATACTACCGAGATAAGTAGGTACCTACCCTGAATTAATAACATTTCAATTTGTACCTACTGGCCGGTAAATATCCACCCTACTGAAGTGAATCTATGGACACCAATTTTCTTGTTTTTTTTGGAAAATTTTATAGGTTTTTCGGCGACCCTGAAATTTTTTACATGGAACTGACACAAAATTTTGGTGTTAAAAGTTGCCTTATATTGCCGGGTACCGAATTTTTCAAAAACATCTAACCGGGGATCGTTTTTTCGGCTGCAATGCCGTTTCCCGAAAAACAACAACCCAAACCGCTGAGAGATCCGTTTTGTTTTGACATCTCGGATAACTGACCTGTCTCAACATTCTCTCTAGTATTTTCCATTGCATCGAAACTAAGGCCTAATTTGTGGTTTTTTTTTTTAATGCGAACCTGTCGGCGGGAACTATAACTGAGCCGAATTGGTTGATTTAATGAGTAGTTCCAGTTTTCGCCGCAAATTTATATAATTTTCGCTCTTAAAATGTGTCAGTTCAATTTTATGTGAGTTTCCTGTCTAGTCTATTTTTTTGTGAAAATCGTGAAGCTAGCGTATTTATTTAAATTCAGACGAAGCTGCCATTTCGAACGGATGAAAATAGAACTACAACAGTATTCGATAGATATTTGATTTTTTCTAATGTGAATAATCCATACTTGTATTCCGCACCGCTAGAAGTCTCCCGTAAAGTTTTGGCAAACATATTGATAACGATGAAAAATGTTTCCCCTATCAAAAAAAAACAACTGCTAGTGGCTGGAAAATAATCGACTCTTCGAAGGATTGTGAACCTTGAAGTGTTTTAAAATACCGAGCGCTAATGTCCATTCTCGCGTGTCAGCCGTCGGGACAATTTCCTTCGAACAAAATTGAACCTTGAGGTGTGCGAAACTCGAGGATCGGAGAGGTCGTTTTGGCGTGCCAGCGGCATTTTTGCGTCGCCAAGCCAAATTAAACCTTGAGGTTGGTGAAACGCGAGGGGCGGTGAGGTCGATTTTCCCGTCAAGCGAAAAGTGAGTTTTTTGAAAAACCAAACAATACTATATAACTAGCCTATGCCCGTTGCAAATGCAACTAACGGGTTAAAACTAACTTAAAAAATTCATAGTAAGCGGGTAGGTATCTACTGCCATAAAGGCATGGTAGGCATGCGCACATCAAAACCTAAAGTTTCATCGCAATCCGATAAATGGTTTAGCAACGCTTAGCGGTTATACATACAAATGTTTATAAAGCCGCCCGCAGGGCCTAGTAGCAAAAACCTACCATATGTTAGTGTATAGACACCGTTGTAGGCATGCACACATCAAATCCCCAAAGTTTCATCGCAATCGGATGAACGGTTGAGCAATGCGTAATTTCGTGTTGCCAGAGCTCACTATTGTATCCAGGAACCAGGAATCCCCCCCCCCCTTCCTCACCAGCATCCTATTCCCCTTTCCACTCCGCCTCCCTCACCTTCCCTCACCCCACTTCACTCCTAGGCTTCTCCGTATCGTAACCCCCTCCCGAGTTCCCCTCCCCCCTCCCAGGCTCCCCTCCCCCCTTCCTGTTTCCACCCCTCCCCCCCACCTGCCGCATTACATACACTAATTCCCGGTACATTTATTTTTCAAACAGCTCGCGCGCCACCTATAATTTTTTTTTACAAATTTCGTAATGCCAGAACTCACCAGTAATTTTATACAAACCTTGTACTAACAATAACGAACACAACAAAAAAAGAATTTTTCAAATTGTTGCAGTCCTTCGGAAGTTATGAGCGTACGTACATTTTCATACAAATTTTATAATGCCAGAACTCACCAGTAGTTTCACTGCTTAAAATAAAGCGCTATATGAATTTAATACTTTTAAAAAATATCCCGTTCAACTTCGAGTAATTTCATTGTAAAATTAGAAAACTAATACGTATGCAATATAGTCGGATGATACCGAGTTGTTATATGCAGATGGGTACCTATCTAAATTTTGAGTGCTGGTACTTGCATACATACGTAAAAAAAAACACATATTTAGGCTGGGTTGTTTAACGAAATTAAAAATTCTTCAATTTTTCAAGTCAATTTTTACGTTCTGTAAAAGTTCGGTTCAAATTCTATTCAAGTTCAGTTATTATTTCAGTTTTATGATGCAACTGGCATGTACTGATAAAATAACAGAACTTGAATAGAACTTACGAAGAACTTGAAAATGAACCTTAAAAAAATGTTGAATTATTCAGTGTTGTTGTACAACAACCTAACCTAAGTATTGCATTTAATTGTGTAGCTACGTATTCGGGTAGGTACCTCCGCATTTGTTACTAAAATTCCGGCAATATTTGCTTTTTCATCATATTTGCAATACCACTGAAATAAGTACCTACCCTGTAGGAACATATTTAAACTGGCCAGTAAAAATCTCCACTTCTGAAATCTATGGCACGCGTTTTCCTCATTTTTTTGGAAAATGTTATATGTTTATCATATCCTCATGAACATTTTTTCATGAGACGGACACGTAAAATTACTGTTAAAAGTTGCCTTATATTTCAGGGTACCGTATTTTCCAAAAACATCCAAGCCAGAATCGTTTTTCCGGCCGCAATGCCGTTTCCCGAAAAACAACAACCCAAACCGCTGAGAGATCCGTTTTCTTTTGACATTTCAATTTGCTGTTGAAGCGCGGGTAAATCTAGCGCTTTTGTATTAGGTACTTACCTATACTATATCATACACAGACAGATAATATTCCATAATTATATTTTTTAAACAGGCAAGACCGATGCACAAATTTGCACCAATCCCGCGTAAATTTAGGCCCTGTCGAGCTATGCAATTTGAAATCCGCCATTAAAAAAAAAAAAATCTTCATACAAAACCTATTAGGGCGGGGTCTGCTTTTTTTAAGGTGGTAGTGGATTTTAACGCCATCACGACTCCATCTTCAGTGTTGCAAAGTTCGAGAAAAATTATAAAATTTTAATATGCCAGCCAATTTTACAGGCTGCAAACGATTTGCATTTATCGATGAAAGTGAATTTTTCGCAAATGTCAGAAAAATGTCGAATTTGATTGCAATATTGTGAAACATTTTCAAGGGGGAGCTAAACATGTTTTGGTTTTAAAAGTTTCTAAAACTTGTAATGTTTATATTTATTAAAAAACATCTCCGGCAGAAAGTGTTTTTTTTACGTAATCTACGATCCCGCAAAGCACGTTTAAAATGTCATTTTTTCTCAAAAACGCCGTATAATTAATAAGAATAATTTCCATAGTAAATTTCGTTTTGTATGGAAACTCGAAATTGACACGCGAAAATGCCAATTTTTTTGACCCGGCGCACCTGGCGGCCGGAAATAGAACTAAGTCCAAAGGTGAGAGATTAAGTTAGAGGTTCTAGTTTTCGCCGCAAAATTTGCCACATTTGTCGCTGTTTATTATGTTTCAGCTCGATTTATGTGAGTTTCCTGTCTAGCGATAATGGTCTCTGCGGTCGGTGAAGCTCGAGGAGTGGAAAGGTCGTTTTGGCGTGCAAGGGCCGTCTTAATCGACTTTACCCGAATGTGAACCTCGAGGTTGGTGAAACTTAAGGGGCGGTGCGGTCGATTTTGGCGTGCCAGAAAAAGTGAGTTTTTTGAAAAACCAAACAATACTATATAACTAGCTTATGCCTGTTGCAAATGCAACTAACGGGTTAAAACATTATGCAAATTTATGTGTGAACGTGGATAAAGCGAGGAGCGGGTGTTTAATTATAAATATGAAGAAAAAAACGATGTTTGAATGTGGATAAAACGAAAAAATAGTTTCTGCTTTCAGTACCTACTCACTGAGTTCATCAATTTATTTTGAGACAGCTTTTGCCCGTTGCAAAGCAACTAACGGGTTAAAACTAACTTGACTTACTAACTTACAGAAAAAAATTATTTCATAGTGCGCGGGTAGGTGCTTAGAAGGAACGTTGTTGTAATTTTTCACAAAAACGACACTATAAAAATGTATAAATCAGAATTTCAAAGAAACTAAAACTTTGATTTATTGCTGTTAAAAAAACTACAGAAAAATATTATTTAATAGTAAATGGGTAGGTACTTAATAGATACTTTGTTATAATTTTTCACAAAAACGACGCTATAAAAGTGTATAAATCAGAATTTCTAAGAAACTAAAACTTTGATTTATTTTTGTTAAAAAAACTGCAGAAAAAATATTGTTTCATAGTAAGCGCGTAGGTACCAACTGCCCTGCAGGCATGGTAGGCATGCGCACATAAAAACCCAAAGTTTCATCGCAATCGGATGAATGGTTTAGCAACGTTTAGCGGTTAAACATACAAATACATAAAAAGCCGCCTGCAGGGCCTAGCAGCAACAACCTGTCATACGTTAGTATATAGACACCATCGCAGGCATGCACCCATCAAAACCCAAAGGTTCATCGGAATCGGATGAATGGTGTAGCAACGCTTGGCGGTTAAACATACAAACACATATTAAGCCACCCGCAAGGCCTAGCAGCGAAAACCTGTCATACGGTTCCGGTTGTATATAGACACCATTTCGGGCATGCAATCATCAAATCCCTCAAGCTTTATCGCAATCGGATGATCGGTTTAGCAATGCGTAATTTCATGACGCCAGAGCTCACTATTGTATACAGAAACCGTCATGGGCATGCAAAAATCAAATCCTCAAATTTTCATCGCAATCGGATGAACTGTTTAGCAATGCGTAATTTCATGATGCCAGAGCACACCATTGTACACATCAAATCCCCAAAGTTTCATCGTAATCGGATGAATGGTTAAGCAACGCATAGCGGACATACATACATACATGCACACATTTTTTTGATTTTATATATAGAAGATAGCTGGTACCCAGAATGCGTTGCTATGCCTTTTAATAAATAAAATGTTTCTACCTGCGTGTCCTTTCTTATTTGTCCCGATCCCCTTCCGCCCCCCCCCCCTCTTCCTCACTCGCGTCCTCTTCCCCTTTCGCGTTTTCACTCCGCCTCCCTCACTTTCCCTCCCCCCACTTCACTCCTCCCCTTCTCCGTCTCGTAAACCCCCTCCCGTGTTCCCCTCCCCCCTCCCAGGTTCCCCTCCCCTTTTCTTGTTTCCATCCCCCCCCCCTGCAGCATTACATACACTAATTCTCGGTTCATTTAGTTTTCGAACAGCTCGCGCGCCACCTATTAAAAATTTTTATACAAATTTCGTATTGCCAGAACTCATCAGTAGTTTTATACAAACCTTGTACTAACCATAACGAACACAAAAAAAAAAGAATTTTTAAATTTGTTGCAGTCGTTCGGAAGATATGAGCGTACGTACATTTTCATACAAATTTTTTAATGTTAATTTAATACTTTAAATAAAATACCTCATTCAACTTCAGTTAATTTTCATTGTAAAATTAGAAAACTAATACACATGCAATATCGTCGGATGATACCGAGTGTTTATGTGCAGGTAGGAACCTACTTATATACTGAGAATAGGTACTTACATACTACATACGTAAAAAAGAACACATATTTAGGCTGGGTTATTTAACGAAATTAAAAATTTTTCAAGTCAATTTTAACGTTCTGTAAAAGTTCGGTTCGAATTCTATTCAAGGTCTGTAATTAATTCAGTTTTATGATGCAACTGTCATTTACTGATAAAAAAAAACAGAACTTACACAGAACGTGAAAATGAACTTTAAAAAATTGTTAAATTATTCAGTATCGTGAAAACAACATTACCTTAGTAAATGAAATTGCATTAAACCCTAAATAATTGTGTAGCTACCCATTACGGTAGGTACCTACGCATTCCTTGCAAAATTCCGGCAATGTTTTTGCTGTTTTCATCATATAATAATATATATCATATAGCAATACTACCGAAATAAGTAGGCACCTACCCTGAATGAATAACATTTCAATTTGAAGTGAATCTATGGGCGCATATTGTCGTGTTTTTTTTGGAAAATTTTATAGGTTTTTCGGCGGCCCTGAACTTTTTTACATGGGACGGTCACGTTATATCGTTATCAAAAGTTGCGAAATATTTTCGGGTACCGAATTTTTCAAAAACATCTAACCGGGGATCGTTTTTTCGGCTGCAATGCCATTTTCCAAAAAACAACAACCCAAACCGCTGAGAGATCCGTTTTGTTTTGACATCTCGGATAACTGACAACTGACCTGTCTCAACATTCTCTGTCTCTGGGAAGTCGGCTTAGGGGCGCGGAAACCAATCTCAAGCTTGGCTTTCCTGAAAACATGCACCTCTCAACAGGACTGCCGGGTGTATCTGTGACACACTCGCTCCCTATACCAGCAACCACATGAAAATTGAGTGATGTCTTTTATGCACAATAAACCGGCAGGGTAGGCATACCGCCTACACTTGAAAATTTTATTTCTCCCCTCTGCTTTTCCCCAAAGAAAGAGGTAATGTATATATTTATTTAATTATTTAATACTAACCTGTACATATAAAGCACTTGCATACTGCTCGTTAACACCGTATGCGGGGACATTGGGGGTCTAGTTTTGTTTAATTAAATGTAGAGACGTTCAAATAAAAAAAATTAGCTTCCTTGTGAGAGCCCTGAAGGAGTAACCATAAGTTACTTATACCGGGGCGGGTATGCGGTGGATAACCTCCAGTGTCTCAACATTCTCTCTAGTATTTTCCATTGCATTGAAACTAAGGCCTAATTTGTGGTTTTTTTTTTAATGCGAACCTGTCGGCGGGAACTATAACTGAGCCGAATTGGTTGATTTAATGAGTAGTTCCAGTTTTCTCCGCAAATTTATATAATTTTTCGCTCTTAAAATGTGTCAGTTCAATTTTATGTGAGTTTCCTGTCTAGTCTATTTTTTTTGTGAAAATCGTGAAGCTAGCGTATTTATTTAAATTTAGACGAAGCTGCCATTTCGAACGGATGAAAATAGAACTACAATAGTATTCGATAGACATTTGATTTTTTCTAATGTGAATAATCCATACTTGTATTCCGCACCGCTAGAAGTCTCCCGTAAAGTTTTGGCAAACATATTGATAACAATGAAAAATGTTTCCCCTAACAAAAACGAAACAAAAGCTAGTGGCTGGAAAATAATCGACTCTTCGAAGGATTGTGAACTTTGAAGCGTTCCAAAATAGCGAGCGCTAATTTCCATTCTCGCGTGTCAGGCGTCGGGATAATTCCCTTTGAACAAAATTGAACCTTGAGGTGTGCGAAACTCGAGGATCGGAGAGGTCGTTTTGGCGTGCCAGCGGCATTTTTGCGTCGCCAAGCCAAAGTGAACCTTGAGGTTGGTGAAACGCGAGGGGCGGTGAGGTCGATTTTCGCATCAAGGAAAAAGTGAGTTTTTTCAAAAACTGAGCATTAATATATAGTATATTGTATAATCGAGTCATTCTTGGGGTTGGTTTGAAAAAACTAGTATTACTACGGTAAGTATCGATCCAAAAGTTTTCAAGGTGTCACGTGAGTTTCGGCATCATATTAAGATTAATTTGGTTACTTAAAAATGAATCCATACATGCCGTTTATGATTTTACATAGAGAGATTATATCTGAAATCTGTCTTCTTTTGGCGAGTGAGACTTTTCTAAAGTGAGTAAGTCTTTTAGCATAGTTCTTTAGATTCCGATGTACACCAGATTTGTAAGCTAGTATTTTAAAGTATTTTGAATTCTGATTATTCTTTTGAATTACATACTGTGGGGACCAAATCACGGAGCCGTACTCTAAAATACTTCTTACATATTAGTAGTACAAGGTTTTGAAGCTACTGAGGTTATTTTTGGAAGGTTAAGTGTATTATAAAAGCTACCTAAAAGATTACAGACTCATAATAAATGGCATTCGAGTGTGTTCCATATAACAAATAGCAAAAAGAAATCGCCACTCTGAATAAAAAGTGTCCTGAACACAAATGCGACCATTTGTCTTGCACGCATGGGGGGGTCCCAATTTTTCCGGAGAAAAAATTAGTAGGGCAGCATACTCACCCCAATGGGAGTGCGCTGTGGCCTTATCGACCTCATAAAGTGAACCTTCTTGGGTTTAATGATGTGTCTAAAAAGATTAAAACATCTTCAAAGGCCTTTTAATTTCTCGCTATGTACTACGCAGTGCTCCAATGAGGAAAGTTTTTAAAGAAATTTTAGATATGTAATTTGTCACAATTTTATGTACATTTTAAGAAAGTTTCAAAAGATTAATTACGATTAAAGATAGGCATAATTTATTAATCTGTTATCTTTTATTAAGTCTAGTAAGGCTCTTGACTCGCAATCTGAAGAATGAGTGGCAAAATAATTGTACCTATTTCATTAATTTGTGTTATTTCACAATTAATTCATTAAAAATAATATATAGCATATTTGCGGCACGTTCCAAAGTGGAAAATACTCGCAGCATCGCCCTGGTGTAAGACCACCATTCAGAATTGAAATGTTGCTTGAAATGGCTTTTAGCCGTGTTTGGTGACCAGATCTGAATGGCCGGGTACTTCCCCTCTCCACTATCTACAGCCTCGTGACATACGTATTTCTTTTCTTTTGCCTGTTTCTTTTAAAGTGGTTTGAAGATTAGATAATGATTTAAAAAAATTGATTTCGTAGGATTCGAACCTCCGTTCGTTTGATGTCTGTCTCTCAGGTCGCTGAGACTTGTCAAGCGTCTTGCCCACAGCGCTATGGGAGGCGGCAAGGTGCGAATTTACCGCATTATATAAGAACCGAGTATTTTTGTAGAACTGAGTTGTGACGTATTTCCGTTTCATCAGAATTTCAAATGACTAACGGCGCTAACACTTATTATAGACCTATATTGTAGTTTCATTAGGGAATATATGGAATTATAATTTATGACCCAGTCGCCGAGAAATTGGTTGTAATAATAATTTCAAACTATTGCTGTCACCGAATTACCTCTTACTCGAATACTGAGCGAAAGGGACAACTGCACCTCAGGCTGATAATACCTCTCGTGTCACGGTGTTTGTGGTCGCACTCCTCCGAAACGGCTGGCCCAATTTTTATGAAATTTTTAATGTTCATTTGGTAGGTATGAGAATAGGTCGTAAAGTATATTTCATACCGCTAGGTGATTAGGGTGTCCCTGAATAAGTATATATTTTTGACAAATTTGTATTTATATTTTTTTTTGGCATCAAAAAATACCTACAACCCTAAATTTTCACCCTCCTACCCTAATCCTCCCATTTTTTAATCGTAATTTAAGATTTTTTGTATGAACAAGTTTAACAGTCGTTCGTATTTCAAACAGAACGAAATTATTTATGTTGTGGAATGACAGATGTCGCTTCATCCGCCTCATCTAACTTTCATCCAAACAGAAATAATTTATATGGCTGGATGACGTTTGCCATGTCGGCTTGTACCTAAGTAAATTCATCGAGGTTTTGTATTCCACATTTTTCCTTTCCAAAACTGGACCGATTTTTTTTTCAAAGTCTACTAGAAGAAAATATTCTGTCTGCATGTTTTTTTTAATTTTTTTAAATCCTTTTTTTAGTTTGTATACTGAACGTCTGTTGATAGCGTTCAAACCCGATTTTTTGAGGATCCTAACTCTAATAAGAAGTAACTTATCAAAAAAGCAAATGAACTGACACGCTAGTGGTCGATATCTATACTAAACTAGCTGGTAACCGCCATGCGTTGCTATGCCATTTAATAAAGAAATTCATCCCGTTCCTTCCTCTCCCGCGTCCCCTTCCCCCGTCCCAC
Source organism: Limnephilus lunatus (assembly GCA_917563855.2). Classification (NCBI taxonomy): domain Eukaryota; kingdom Metazoa; phylum Arthropoda; class Insecta; order Trichoptera; family Limnephilidae; genus Limnephilus; species Limnephilus lunatus. The sequence goes on along the minus strand of OU830596.1, from coordinate 1,991,667 downwards.
GAACCCCCTCTCGAGTTCCCCCCCTCCCTGGTTGCCCTCCCTCCTCCCCCCTCCCGCATTCTATACATTCAGTCCCGGTACATTTAGTTCTCAAACAGCTCGCGTGCCACCTAATTGCAATTTTTTTATACAAATTTCATAACGCCAGAGCTCACCAGTAGTTTTATACAAACCTGTTCTGTCAATAACGAACACAAAAAAAATCCAATTTGGTCGATCGTTCGGAAGTTATAAAGTACTTAGATACTTTTCGATTATAGATTAAAAACATATTTACAATAGTATCAACATCATAAGAAAATAAGTCATCTCAGGGCTTGTCACTTGTGTGTCACTTGGGGCTGCTGTGTGGAGGGTCTTTTTATAAAAGGAAGAACAGGAAATTGGGGGAAGGAAAAAATATGAGGGGTACGTAGGAATCAGTGTGTCCAGGATGAATGAATCTATCCCTCCCACTGCGGTGCAAAGCGATAGTTCGAGAGAGTCCGGCTAGGGAGGTCAAAAGATCTCCTACAACTAGTCCCTCCCGATCCGGCACGCCGCTCATTAGGTGAGCAAAAACATCCGTCGCCAAGACTCAGAAAAAACCTTATCCCATTAACCTCGGCACCCTTGCTAAGTCACTAAACCTAGCCAACTATAACTGGGGGTGTTGGTTATCCAATAAATGGCTCCCTGGACGACTCTACGCATACCAGCCTCCCAAATTGGAACCAACTTTTAATTTTTAAAATTTTTGTGCATTTTTCAGTAAGAAGTCTAAATCTTTACCACAGTTGAAAATTGCAGTATCATCGGCGTATAATTTTTTTTTTGCCATTTAATTATTGATATAAATTTGGAAATGGTCCTGGTATGGATTCCTGCGGAACTCCGTAGTTTATTGTAAGGTGGTTGCTATTTTGATTATTAGCATCTGGACATAGCACAAAATAAACTTCTCAAAATTAAGGGAAAACATTTAAAATAGTAAAGCGGAAATAACAGAAAGCTGTTAATCTTCACGAACGTAAGACAAAAGAGTGATTGATGGAAGACCGCAATAGATTTAGAGTGTTTGCCGTAGTAAGGTTTACGATGCCTGCACAATACAGGCATAAATTATGGCGTAGGGTACATATCACCGCCATCTTTATTTCCAAGCCGTGCTGTAGACTTGGCGGGAAATCAAAATTCAAAGTAAAGAGGCCTATTTCCCCAAGAAGCATATACATCATTCCAGCTCTGATTTTAAAGGTTCTAATAGAAAATGTTGGCGAATTTAATTTACAGTGAAGGCATGTATATTTCTTGTTTATAAATACTTACGTTTTTCACCTACACAAATCGTTTTGATTCATATTAATGAATATATATATATATAGGTACTTACCTAAATCTCATGGGTAAAAAGTAAAATAATTATTGTGGGAAGTAGATATTTTAGAATTTCATGGATAAATAGTAAAAGAATTATTTTTAGAAGTATGTATTAAATATAAAATATAAATAAATGATTATTTACAGTATTTTGACTTCTGTCTTCATAACTAATATTGTCATCTATATTAATATTATGATATCGTACCAACAAATTTTCTAGTTGTGATAATAAACTCAATATCATAGTTTTAGGGAATAGCCACTTCAATTCACTATGAGAAAGTTGATTTGTTCCGACAAACACTTTGATATTCAGATGATAGTCAACTACAACCTGAGAACTTAAATACAAATGTTTATCTACATTGTCAAAGTTTGTGACGTAAAAATATGTTCTGTCATTTATAGTTTTTACATTCCACTCACTGAGTTTAATTTTAATTTGCATATTTCTGACCAAATCACTGTAATCCACTATCGTGTCACTTTGAATGAAAAGTTCAACTTGTTCCTCGTGTCAGTATTTTATTTTTAACTTCCGATTTTCAGGATTTATTCTCTCCGTTGCCTTTTTCTTTGTTAAATAACTTGACAAACCCTTAAAAATACTTGGTGTAGCTCCGATAGCCAATTTTGGTTTTTTAGGGTGAGTTGTGATATCCTTTTTATCAAAATGATTGATGCAAACGGCAGCGAAAGCACCTGGAATAGGAATAGCCCTGATCCATGATTGTCTGCGTTCTTCCTCCGCTGGAAATTTGAAGATGGTAACAGCACCTTCCTTCTTCAGAGAACTGGCGTAATTCGCTTTGCGTCCCGGAACACAGCACTTATGAGGCATCTGAAAATAATATCCACTTATAAATATATTACGTATTTTCAAAACCAATAAAATTTCACTTGGAAAACAAATCAACAATCGAGTCGAAACGAAGTGTCATTTTTAAGTTCCAACTAAAAACGTCGCAGCTTATGGATTAATTATCCTATTATTCTCTCAGAAAGCTCTACACATGTTATAAAATAGTACTATTATGTAGATTAATTATATTATCTAGTAAATTATAGAATTTCTAATGGTAATCGGTACAGCTCCAAAGCTAAGCATCACCCGCCATTATGAAAAATGGTTGAAAGCATTATTACTACGTTAAAATCGTAAATTTATTAAAAATGTCTTACCTTAACGATCGTATATTACCACCAACGTATTGTTTTACAAAATTTAAGTATTAATATTACAGAAATGTGATGAAAACTTTTAAATATCTGCTTCAATCAGTAGCACACACTCTTCTGACGCCTACACAATCCATACTGGCGCGTAGAAAAAAGTTACTATGAAGTCCCAAAAATAGGACTCTTTAAATGTCAGTTGGTTTTCTACAGCACGGCTTGGAAATAAAGATGGCGGTGTACATATACATAACATATAACAGCATGTACACGAAGAATTTTAACCAGCTATTTCTGAACATACTTGGAATTAAAAATGTGACTGTCATTTTGCTGTCAGATGATATTTTTTTCTATTAATAGAAAAATAAATAAAAGAATTCAATCACACATCGCTGCTGATCCCGCGACGGATTTGAGCGATACGCGCGCTGTTTCGTGTGTTACCGTGTTGCTAGAACGAGACGAGAAGCTTATCAAGTGACCAGCGCTATAAAGGAGTTGCTTTTCTGACTATTCAGTTGCCACTTGTAATGAAAAAATATTTCTAATGTTTTTAATTTTAAAAAAATGTTATCGGACAACAAAATTAGCAACATCAACACCACACGTGGCGAACCACTCAGATGTTGGTTATTATAAGGGGTTTCCGGGGCGGCGGTACCCATATCTGCCTATACATATATATTTCTTTATACGAATACCGCACAAGAGTCCCAACTGCTCCCAATCGTCTGTATTCAGTGAGACTATGGCACCACTGTCGGGGTGTGTTATGAGGTTGAAGTTAGTGGGGAAGCAGATGGGGCAGAATAAGGGGGGAAGTATCTGGCTATTCAAATCTAGTCACCAAACACGACCAAAGTCATTCAAAAGTATATTCCACCTGAAACGTGCCGCAAATATAGTATGATATTTTTTTTAATGAATAAATTGTAAAATAAACGCTACTTACGCCAGTCGCGATTTGAACCCGCGACCCCGGATTTGTGGTCGATGACGGTATCCACTCAACCAAAGAGGCTGTCATTAATATAATTTTAAAAAAACGAGTGTGCTTTAGATCACACGATTGAAGTAAAACTAAACGAACTTATAAAATAAGAGAGAAAGAAAATGTGCGCGCGCACTGCTCTCTCTTGCTCCTACAGTGTGATACAGACAATAGGCCTGCACTATATCTTAGATATACGAAACGTAACTGGCTATGAGAGAAAGAGAGAAAGAGAGAAAGAAAATGTATGCTCGCACCTCTCTCTCTTGCCCCTACAGTAATATACGAAACGGAGCTCTCTCTCTTTCTATCTTCACTAACTTATATCTCCCTCTCAACATCCGTTCGCCTCGCCCTGTAATCACACTTTTAGTAACGCTCCCGTCACACATTCACCAGCTTGCTCCCCAAGTCAAGCGTGCGTAAAGATCTTTTACTTAAAAAATGTGCAGTTCACAAGCCGTAGAAGTGAAACTTTCAGTAGACGAGAGTGGGAAGCTACGAAGCACCGCGCAAAGAGGAGACCGATTATTCTATCTCATTCTCTAGCAGGATAAATTCAATAGATGTATGTCTTTGTCTATTTTAAGAGTCGCTTTTTCGTTTCGTTTTCACTTCAAAAATAAAATTTTCTTTAGGTATTTAATTTTGTCTAGGTATTTAATTTTGTCTAGGTATTTAATTTTGTCTAGGTATTTAATTTCGTCTAGGTATTTAATTTTGTCTAGGTATTTAATTTCGTCTAGGTATTTAATTTTGTCTAGGTATTTAATTTTGTCTAGGTATTTAATTTCGTCTAGGTATTTAATTTCGTCTAGGTATTTAATTTTGTCTAGGTATTTAATTTTGTCTAGGTATTTAATTTTGTCTAGTTATTTAATTTTGTCTAGGTATTTAATTTTGTCTAGGTATTTAATTTTGACTAGGTATTTAATTTTGTCTAGGTATTTAATTTCGTCTAGGTATTTAATTTTGTCTAGGTATTTAATTTTGTCTAGTTATTTAATTTTGACTAGGTATTTAATTTTGTCTAGGTATTTAATTTCGTCTAGGTATTTAATTTTGTCTAGGTATTTAATTTCGTCTAGGTATTTAATTTTGTCTAGGTATTTAATTTTGTCTAGTTATTTAATTTTGTCTAGGTATTTAATTTTGTCTAGGTATTTAATTTTGTCTAGTTATTTAATTTTGTCTAGGTATTTAATTTCGTCTAGGTATTTAATTTTGTCTAGGTATTTAATTTCGTCTAGGTATTTAATTTTGTCTAGGTATTTAATTTTGTCTAGGTATTTAATTTTGTCTAGTTATTTAATTTTGACTAGGTATTTAATTTTGTCTAGGTATTTAATTTTGTCCAGGTATTTAATTTTGTGTAGGTATTTGATTTTGTCTAAGTATTTAATTTCGTCTAGGTATTTAATTTTGTCTAGGTATTTAATTTTGTCTAGGTATTTAATTTTGTCTAGGTATTTAATTTTCTTTAGGTATTTAATTTTGTCTAGGTATTTAATTTTGTCTAGGTATTTAATTTTGTCTAGGTATTTAATTTTGTCTAGGTATTTAATTTTGACTAGGTATTTAATTTTGTCTAAGTATTTAATTTTGTCTAAGTATTTAATTTTGTCTAGGTATTTAATTTTTGAAGTGAAAACTTCATAAGCACAGTTGTGATTTGAAACTCGATGAAACTAAAAAGCGACACTAAAAAGAGACAGAATATATATAGAATTTGGTCTGCGAGCTAATGGGATAGAATAATCGGTCTCCTCCTTGTGCGGTGTTTCGTAGCCTCACCACTCCTGTCTACTTTAGTTTTCTGAAGGTTTCACTTTTACCGGACTGCACGCTAGTATTTTTTTTACATATGTTGGTTTACGTCAAACTCGTTTCATGAATACGTAACAAAATATTTCTGCTTTTAAAAATCTACCTTCTGAAATCTTTTAAAATCTGAAAAACAGGTCACGCTAGCACTTCTCCATAAAGCCTAAACTCGACAAAATCCTCCTCACGTGTTTCAAAATTCCCGGGCACATAATATTAACACATAAAACATGTACAATGTAAATTCTCGTAAGTTTATATTTATCCGTGTTATAACCGGGAATACACGTAGAGTAAGTTGTTCATTTTTCGAGTTCACAAATTACAATAAGAGAGACTGCCCCCTCGCTACCCCCATCCCGTGCGTGGCCAACCCTCACACACCCAATTTACATACTTTCCTTGTACAAAGTGTATCAGAATTCGAGCCTGGAATCTCAAATTTTGGGGACTGTTTTTTTGGTATAGCCTTCGTATAGCGGCGGTTTAGAACAACACGTTTTATTTTACGCGGAATTTAGTTCGGAAATTAATAAAAATATTTGTAATATTTTTTATATATTTTGGGACGTGAATGAGACGTACACGTTCAGAATGTAAAGCCGGGTCTTTTTAATTTAATATTCGAAGAATATAGTATTCGAGCCCTATACGTTGCCGTACGCAACCCACACTTCAAGTTGAAAAAAACCATCCTCCAGGTACATAAACAGTCTATACAAACCATAGTTTTTGAGAAATAGAGATTGAGTTCTCTATACAATATGACATATTATATCTTAAGTGTGTGATACGCAGCCACGTGATATGCCGATCTCACATGATAAATGATACGGCCCGTTCCATCTCGAGTGGCTTTGTCCGATTATCAAAGGTGATACGGATTTATGTGACGTGGGTATTATTTGATACGCGTTCATGAACATGTAAACGACGGGAGGGCATTTAAAGCTTGGTACAGGCTTTATGTGATACGGTGATATTATACGATTTTCGATACGGTGATCTGATACGGTAAAATGATATATTATTAGGACCCACTTTCAAGACAAAAGTTGGTATTCGAATTATCGAAACAAAATCCATCGCAGATATAAGCTTGTCTATGAAACACAAAAATATATATTTTTCAACAAACAATTTAAGGGCCGGTAGTAAGCGCTCGAAGAAGGATATGTAAATAAGAATGTTAGAGGGGCGCGCTTAAAAACGATAATATTTAAGCGAAACTTGTGAAAATTTTGGATAAAACACGACTCGTATAATATAAAGCATAAATCTCATGCAGATTATTTTCATACATATCTTGTAAAATAATAGAAAAAAGTTGTTATAATAATTTTCGGAGCATATTTTGTGATTTTTTCTATCTTTGGAATTTCAAATGATTACCGTTTCGACATGGCAAATGTATTTATTTTATATGAATAACTCACAAGAGTCCCAGCTGTTTCCGTCTGAAGCCAGTGAGAGTATGGCATCCCAAATAGGGGTGCGTTATGAGGCTGAAGGTAGTGGGGAGGGGAAGGGGATGGGAAGGTGGGGGAGGGGAAGAAGATGGGGAGGGGAAGGTGGGGAAGTACCTGCCTATTCAGACCTGATCACCAAACACGGCTAAAGCCATTTCAAGCAACATTTCAATTCTGAATGGTTGTCTTACACCAGGGCGATACTGAGAATATCTTCCACTCTGGAACGTGCCGCAAATATACTAAGTAGGTACATATTATTGTTAATTAATTAGTTGTGAAATAACACAAATTAATTTAATAAAATTTATTAGCTCACGCCGGGATTCGATCCTGCGACCTTAGGATTTTGAGTCAAAAGCCTTACCCCTAGACCAGGCCGGTCATTGCCGAATGTTAAAGGGAGCGCACTAATATTAAAAAAACGATAACATTTAATTGATAATAATTGTGAAAATGTTTAATAAAACACGAAGTATTTAAAATAGAGCAAAAATGGGAAATGTCTTAAATAGCATTTAAATACATTTACCTACCTTGTAAAATAAGAGAAAAAAACGTGTTTATAATAATTTTCGAAGCATATTTTGCGTTTTTTTTTTCTATCGAAGGAATGTCATACAATTACCGTTTAAGCGTCGCAAATGTATAGAGATTATATTAAAAAATAAAGACTTAAATTGTTCAAGAGAAATATGTTATAAAACGGTAGAAATTCGGAAAGCCGCGACTTAATTATCCATACCGTCGTGTAACCATTTTTTGTAAAAAAGGTGCAATGTTTTTTTTGCACGATATTTCGATACATAAAAACACACCGTTCCCATTTAATGTATAAAATGGAGAGATATATTTTTATCAGTAGCTTTATTTGAATACAGAATGCTGGGAAAGTGCGGAGCCGGTTTGTCTTTATGATTATTCCTTCGAGTATATGTATGTATGAGAAAAATGCTAAACAAATTCCCTAGAATCGGGGAATACAAAAAAATTATTAAGAACGCAAGAGGATGTGATAATTTTGTCTCGCCATTTACATTATATACATGACTAGTTGGCTCCCGGCATGCGTTGCAACGCCATATTCAAATAAATAAATTGTTTCTACCTGCATTCTTGACTGTCCTAAAACGGGAATCAGTCAAAACATTTCTTAAATAATGTATATAAATGTATAATCCTTTACTAAATAAAAATGTCCTTTCCCGTGCGTCCCCGTTCCCCTCTCGCATCCCCTTCCACCTTCCCCACCTACCCTCAACCCTCTTCCGCTCCCACGCTCCGCCAACCCCCCTCCCGCGTTCCATATGTTCAGTCCCAGTACATTAAGTTTTCAAACAGCTCGCGTGCCACCTATTACAATTTTTTATTCAAATTTTCATTTTTCATATATTACAAATATTCATTTTTGTATATTATAAGAGCAATCAATCAAGTTTGGTACCTAACATAGGTACCTATTTAAAAATCTATAATTTAAAAACTCAATTGCCAATTCCTTAAAAAAAAATTCTGCTTCTAAATCCACATTCATCAAACGCGCGAGCTGTCAAACGTGCGAAGTTAAAGTAGTCGTTAAGTTTTCTGAAATTATCCAATTTTCTTAATTATTCTTTCCATAAAAACCTTCTACAAAGTATTAAAAAACTTTAAAAAAAGATAAATGAAAAAGGTAAAGTCGTTCTGAAATTATGGCGTGACCAAGGGAAATAGGGATTCATATATATATATATATAGATTAGTGCGGACCCATGAAAAATCACGGGATATTATAGATATTTTTAGGATTTGTGAAGTTGAAAGTTTATGTAAATAATACATCAGAACAAGGATAATGCCGGCCGGCGTGGTCCAGGGGTAACCCACAATCCGAAGGTCGCGAGATTCAATCCCGGCGGCGGGGCAAATAAATTTTATTTGATAAATTTGTTTTATTTATTCAATTAATTCATTTAATAACAACACATATAGTGTACTCGTATGTGCGGCATGTTCCAGAGTGAACGATACTGAAAGTATGTAATGCTGTAAGACCACCATTCAGAATTGAAACGTTGCTTGAAATAGCTTTAGCCGTGATTAGTGACCAAATCTGAATAGACAGGTAGGTACTTATCCACCTTCCGGTTTCACATCTCCTACCCCTCCCCACTGTCTTCAGCCTCACAACATACTCCAAATGGGGATACCATGGTATTACTGACTCCAGGCGGGAGAAGCTGAGACTATTGCGAGGTATTCACAAAAAAAAATTGTGTAGTTAGTTATCTTGTTTATGTTGTAAAGTTAGTTATCTAGTTTTCGTGTGAAGTTAGTTGTTTGTTGTGAAGTTAGTTAACTAGTTTATCATAAAAGTTAGTTTTCTATACGAAGGTTTTTTCTATATGAAGTTTTTTTCAATCATGTGGCTGTATCTTTTTATTTTTATATTCTCACTTCATACAAAAACCAATACAAAAGTTCAATTTTCGTTAAAGTCTAATAATAGATCACGTCGGATAATCTGACCGATGTCGAATTCAAATACAGTTTAGTGCAGATTGCATTCAGTCAACAAATTGCATTCCAGTGTCAATACAACTACTAAATGCTTGAAAACAAATTTAATTACTTATCCAATAGTTTCCAATAATTACTTATTCATCTCGAATTAACGAGCAAAATAATCTCATTCAAGTTTCATATTAAGCGGTAAATATTATTTACAAAAAAAATATATATTGACATTAATTTAGCTACGTTTACGTTATTTTTTTAAAAGTGACAACTTCTTTACACCGCTGTGATTTGAAACTCGACGAAACGAAAAGGCGACACTATACACATACATCTATACTATAGGATTTAGCCTGCGAGAGGATAGTATAATCGGTTTCCTCTTTATGCTTCGTAGCCTATCTGTCTACTCTTTGTGCGGTGCTTCGTAGCCTCTCCACGTTTGTCTACTTTACTTTTCTGAAAGTTTCACTTCTAACGCGTGTGAATTGCATAGCGTCTATTTTTTGTATGTCTGTCTTTTCACGATAAACTTAAAAACTACTCAACGGATTTTCATGCGGTTTTCATCAATAGATAGAGTGATTCATAAGAAAGGTGTAAATATAAAATTTGTTAGGTTTTTGTATAAATAGGTTGAAAAATATAATATATAAAGGAGAATGTCTGTATGTGGTTTACGAGCGGCCTGGTAAGCGGACGGGTGGATTTGATTTGTATGCAGGAAAGAGCCGTTGTGGATCTTATTCCATTTAGAGTCAAAAGATAGCCCAAGTCATGTCTAAAGTAAATCTGAAAATAAATTGGTGAATACTTATTTTGAAACGGATTAACTTTTATTTGATTGAGACCTTATAAATCATATCTACCTATAGCATCTTTATGAGAGTCAAGTGGTCAAATGCGTCGGGTGTCAGGCGTCAACGCTGGTAATTTTTGGTGAAATGATCTGCAATGTATTAAGTAAATATTCTTCTTTTTATTGGTGTGCTCTATCAGGTTCCCCCGGCGTTGGCGATCACTCTTGAAAATATCTCTCTCTCTCTTGCGTTGCCCGTAATAGCTCCTCCACACTTCTAAAGCCGGTCCATTCTCGTACATCCCAAGACATTTGTCTCCTACCAGGCCCTCTATCTTGCCTTTCAATATTAATTGGAGCAAGTGATACTACCCCTCGAAGAATGTGACCCAGATATGAAATTTTTCTGATTTATATTAATGTAAGCAGTTCTCTATCTGATCTAGTCCGCCTGAGAATTTCTATATTGATGATCATGGGATTTTGAGCATTCTCCGGTAAAGCCACATTTCAAAAGCTTCTAACCTGTTCATGGTATTTACTTTCAAGGTCATATCTCACATCCATACAGCAAGATCGACCACACATAACATTTTAACATTCTCTGCCTTAGTTTTAAATTGATATTGTCATTGCGGAGGAGGTATTCATTTTATTTAATGCAGTTCTTGCTGCTGGGTCAAGAGTCTCCGTGAGAATACTGCCTACAAATAATAGATAAATATAATTTAATAAGTAAATTTTTACCTCACTGGGAATTTAACGTGCACATCAACCTCTAAATAAGATCCTGCGATAAAAAAAGTTTAAACTGATGAAAGGGGCAAGAATGTAGATGATGATGATAACAATGTAAATTTTCTAATAAGAAAATAATAATGCTTACTTAAAAAAACAGCATGAAAGGTGGAAAAGATGTTATAATATGATTAAAATTCATATTTAAGTCCCGCCTCACCTTTATGGCTTCTGCCAAACATTTGCCACAAAACATTCATGAAAAACTGAATGCTGCTGGTCTTATGGTGATTATGGGATTAGCAGAGAAATACTGATGACCAGATAGACCCTCCTGCAACTTTTTTTACTTCGATATAATGAAGCAAACTGTTGGGTCATCAATTGTAGTAACTATACTAAACAATATAATTCATTTAAAAAATCTATTTTCTTACTTATGAAAAGAATGTTTAAATAAAATAAAAATAAAAATATATGTTTTTTTTTTTTAAATTAAGTTTTTAATTTATATAAGTACTAGCTGACCCGACGAACTTCGTACCGCCTCAGAATCAATAACTGTTGAATTAAATTCAGTTTTTTTAAGTTTAAAATTACTCAATGAAGCAATTATCAATGGTTCGTTGTGTTGTTTTGGTCAATATCAGAGATGGCATTGTGTACGGATTTATATTTTTTGTGATTTTCTTATTTTTCCACTTACTTACGGAAATTTTGGAGGCGGGTAAGGATGCCGCCGCCCCGGGAACCATTTATTGGATAACCAACACCACTGTCATACGTCATCCATAGGTCACCCCAAGTAGTTCACTACGTTGGGTGATTTAGCAGGGGTGCCCGGGTTCATGGGGTAACGTTTTTCCGGGTCTTGGCGGCGGATTCTTCTGCCCACCCGCTTCGTGGTGGGCCGGATCGAGAGAGACTGGTTGAGGGAGGTGTGTTGATCTTACCAGCTGGACTCTCTCGACCCATCGCCTTGCACCGCAGTTGGAGGGATGGATTCATACGTCGGTCACTCTCGGACACACTGACCCCAGATTCCTACCCGCCCCTCATACTTTTTTCCTTCCCAGAACTTCCTATCCTTCCCTTCCTTAAAAAGACCCTCCACACAGCATCCCCTAAGATGATGTATGTCCTGAGGAAAATAATTTTCTTCGGGGTATCATGTGTAAGCTGATGTAAAAAAAAAGCTTTTCATTTTCTTCATACGTGTGAGGGATTTTTAATATAATTATTGTATCTTTCCTTTAGATGGGTGGAGGCATACGTTCACCGTTTCTCTCATTTTCGACTACTGACATTTAGTGTGTAAGAAAGAGAGGCAGCATTATATATGTTTAAAAATAAAAGCAATACAATCACGGCATTGACATTTGACGTTTTTGAATTTTTGGAACTCACTCACTACTCAATATTATAGGTACTTATCTTATCACAAAATTCCCGCAGCTCTTCCAAAATATGAGAATTCGTTCCATACAAAATGTATTGGGAAAAGAATTTTCTTAATAACTATTTTTTTCGTTAATTTTTGTGATGTTTTAATAGTTATTATGTTATCCGGGGCGAAGACAAATCCAAAAAAATCAAAGATCATTAAAATCGGCCCAGCCGTTCTCGAGTTATAAATAGTGTAACTAACCCGACTTTGCTTTACGTATAAAAATATTAAATAATATTTTTATTCAAATAATAAAAAAAAAAGAATAAACAAGTTCAGCTGTTTAATAAATTATTACAGCTGTTTCACCTCCTGAAGGCATTAACAACAACAGTTTAATGCCCTCAGAAGGTGAAACGGGTGACACGCATTATAATAATAATAATTACACAGCAGAATTTGTTTATAAATAAACTGTTTTCTTAAAAATAATTGAATAGTATCTACTACTTTTGAATGTATAAACGAAAAACTAAAATTTAAAGTGCACTGCAAATTAAACTTGATAACCATAAATAAGCATTTTGTACTCTTACAGCCTTACTAAACTTACAAAATTTTTTTATTCAATTGATAAACGACCGTGGATGTAAAAACATTGCTAATTAAAAATGCAAAGATATTATACATTGCTAACACATCCAAAGGGATTGTTTATCTATTGTATATACATATTTAATTAATAATTTCTGAACGAATTTCGGTCTTGTATATTTCTTATTTTTGAAGATGTGGTTAAAACAAATACACAGCTATACGTCATAGAAACTAGATTAAATTACCTCTTATACCTATATATATATATATAATGAAAAGACACATATCCTTTTATTTAACGAATTTGGAAGAAAACTCTCACTTCATTAATTTCTCTTTCATACAATTAAAAATTAAAACTATTATTTCCCGAGAGTAACTGAAAAATCTGACCTTTTTGATTCATTTTTGCACAACGTTAATTTCTAAGATTTAGTATTTATTTAAACACGCACCACAATCCTTTTAAATTATTAAATAACATTACTTTTATGGAAGTTTCAATAAACTCAAGCGAATAAAAAAATATTTATCTGAAATAACCAATATATATATTTTTATTTTTTTATAAGAATATATATATTTTCAATATTTTTATGTTAAAAAAATAACAACATTATTATTTTAGCACTACAAAAAACAAAAATAATATACATAATAGTAATTATGTTCAATTATACGAATATAATAGTGAATTGATCATTACATTGGTCATCACCACATTGTCAATTGTCTATTTTTCCGCGAATGAATGAAAACCATGGCGACCGCGCATGCGCAAACCTACAGAAGTTCAATGCTGCCAACATAAAAACGTCATTATGTTATTAATAACGTTGCAGAAAATAAAATGTACAGCACAGAACAGAAACACCGTTTAAGAGAAGTTAAGTTTTTTTTAAATTATTAAGGCTGTTAGTGTTTACACTTTACATAAGTCAAAGAAACAAAATCCGAAACATTAATCTAAATAAGTCTATTTTGTTTTACCTTCATTAGTCATCTTGTATTACCCTCATCTCAAATAACTGTATTTTTGCTTATGATGGCAGAATTGCTACAACATTAACACACTTGTGGTTATGTTTTGCAAAAGGGGCGCTATACAAATTACCGAATTATTATTATTATTATTATTATCATCAGTTGCAATAATAATGGCGAACATTACTTTTAATGTTGCGACCCATCCAACAGTGTTTTATTAGCGGCTCACAACGGGACGGGACAAAGGAAAATTGACCAATATATATAATTATCCCCTTTATTTTGGTCTGTGATCCCACCCTAATTATTGTTAATTACTGTAGTCCAACCATTTCAATAATAATTGTAGCACAAAATTGGGTGACCACCCTCTGGGGTCAACCTTTTATCTCTATAGAACTCGGAGTCATCAAAAGTTTGAATGTTGATTTTCCCAGTAGAATGATAAAAAATAATCATCATTATTGGATAATTTTTATAGCGCCATTTTCGTGAGAAAATCACCTCAAGGGCGCTTTACAAATTCATTTATGCATTTAATCTATACATATATACTACAAGTGGCTTACAAATAAGATTGATAACTAATGAGTTACAACTAAGACTTATATGACTAGTGACTAAGAACTATTCTTATTTTCTTAACAGAGTTTGTACTTGCGAGTCATAATACGAATAGAGCAGTATTGTTACTGCTCCATTCTTATTATGACTTGCAACTGTCTTAAAATTAGTTATTTAAGACTAACATACTTATTTACATTTATAAACACATATTGATATGATTACTGCCCGTGCTGTCAGTGTAAGTCATGAAAAATATTACAAAAAAAAAAAAAGTTTACGCAATTGTAAAATAAATATCAAAAATTGCGTAATAATAACATTGTAGTAATAATGGTCAGTCTCATCATCTATTTTAATTATGTTTAATATTTTTTTTAAATTTATATATGGACTTTTACTACCATTTAATAATTAATTTGTGAAACAGTATTCATAAAGTAAAATATGCCAATTAAATTGCATAGAATCAATGCGGAAGAATAGTATTATGCTCATATTGGTTGTTACGAGTATTATTCAGGTACGTTATTATACCCTTGTTTAAACAATTTTCCGTGCAGTTTAACACATCTACTGCTTTAGAGAAAGTATTGCCAACTGTACGCAATCTATTACAGTACTCGTACATAACTCCATAAGGTGAATCCATGGAGGACTGTTTGTCAAAAGAAGTGAAGCAAGCAGTCCCTAATGGAGTGCTGAAGTATGGCAGTGAGACATGAAAGTTGCAGAGGAAGGATGAGAGTAGACTGAATGCTGTTGAAATAAGATCCCCGACGCGTATGTGTGGTAAAACCTTAGTATGATCGTGTAGGAAATGTGGAGATCAGCAAAGAATGCATAGCTGATGTAAGCTTAATGATTAAGATAAAGAAAGGGAGATGGTTTGGGCATGTGGAGCGAATGACCGAAGAAATGATCCTGCTCAAGTATTTGGTTCACTTGGTCGTGCCATGTATATTCGAGCGGACATGACTTTTTCTACCATTACATAAATAGTAATAATAATAACATTCGTCCCCGTTCCCGTTTTATTAATATTATAAACATATATTCCTACAGTTTTCACCTTCAAACCCGACAGCACCCTCGCACCTTAAATATTTCCATAAAATATATTCCAGGAACATTTGTCATTGATGTCATTACAATATTTTATCCCTTTTCGTATTAAAGCAGGGGTCACCATTTGCTAGACAACGGTTTTTTCTTTTACTTATAATGTACACCTAACCTAACCTAACCAGGTAAGTATGGTCCTGTATATTTTTTGTCTATACTGAGTATGAATAAAACAGTAAGTGTACATTTTTACGCAGCTACGCATTCATTGGTAAAATCACATATAGTTTGGTATCAGTGATCGATGAACCGGTGGATTCAATTTTTAGCCATAAGGTTAAAACGTCACATATGTTATAATCTACGCATTCACAGATGGCGCCGATAAAATTATTTTAGGTTTTTAATACTTTTTGCACGTTACGCATTAAAATATTAAGGTAAAATAATTGTTTGCGCCCGTACATATTTAATATGAATATAAATAAATATTTTTGTCCATAAACAAACCCAAATCTTTCAAGAAAGGCTGAAAAATTCAATTTTGTATCGGTGACTGAATCCAATATTGTATTTTTTAGCCTTTCTTGAAAGATTTGGGTTTGTTTATGGACAAAACTATTTATTTATATTGTAATGTTTTAATGGTTTGTCTAGTTTGTAGTTAGATGTAAGATAGAAATATATTATTAATTAGGACAGCGCCCTTGAGGTGATTTTTTTACAAAAACGACGCTATACAAACCATCCAATTATTATTATTATTATTATTACTACACAACTTCGAACTTGAATTAACGTAAAAATTACAAAAAAATAGCAAAAAAAACTAGCTGTTCAATAGCTGTATATGTAAGTATAAAACAAAGTTTATTTTAAACGACAATAACGAACATAGACATATGAATATTGACAATAAAACAAGAAAAAATAAAGTTTGGGTCAATTGAAGTCAAGTGAAAACCGGAGATTCGAAATTTTGTACAGTTTTGGTGACTATCGCTAAATAAACTTAGGGGACTATCACTAAATACAGCACTTCATAATATGTACAGCGAATGTTATACTTATTTATTTCACTTCTTCAAACATTGCAAGCTTATGTAATTAAAAAAACACCGACAAGTTTCGTAAACAATGCTTACTTCGTCAGGGTTATTTAACTAATTACAATTTTTATTTTATTTATTTATTTATTGAAAAATAAGTAATACATAAAAACGTAAGCTGCACATCTCACTAGGGCATAGACTTAAAGGTCAATGGAAAGGTGGGAGTGGGAGGAAAATAATGTTAAAATGTGAACCGTGCACCAAGTTGCTGTTAATTCGAAATGTTTATAGTATTACTAGCGAGTTACCGGCATGCGTTGCTATGTTGCTTAAAAAATAAATTGTTTCTCCCTGCGTGTCCTTTTCCATTTGTCCCGTTCCCCTTCCTCCTCCCTTTCCTCTCCAGCATTCTCTTCCCCTCACGCGTTCCACTCCGCCCTCCTCTCCCCACTCCCCTCTCCCGATTCCCCCATCCCGCGAGCCTTCCTTCCGAGTTCCCCTCCCCCCACCCGCATTCCACACATTCAGTTCCTGTACATTCAGTTTTCAAACAGCTCGCGTGCCACATATTGCACCTTTTTTATACAAATTTCATAATGCCAGAACTCACCAGTATATATAAAAATCTTCGCAGGCGTGATCACAACAACTCGTCAAAGTTCTATCCCAATCGGATGAACGGTTTAGCAACGCATAATTTCATGACACCAGAGCTCACTATTTTATATAAAAGCCATCCCGGGCATGCACACATCAAATCCCCAAAGTTTCATCGGATAGATGGTTTAGCAAGCATATTTTGATTTATAGATATTGGCACGTTCCAAAGTGAAAGATACTTTCAGTATTACTCTGGTAAAAGTCCATCATTAGAAATTAAAACATTGCTTGAAATTACTTTACTTTTACTCGTGTTGTGACCAGATCTGAATAGCCAGGTACTTTCCCCTACCTTCCTCTCCCTCGTCTTCTTCCACAACCCACTACCATCGGCCTCACAATATACCTCAGATTGGGGAAAAAAACGACTCAGTACGGGCCGGCCCCCAGTTTTGAATAATAAGTTGAGGATCCCTGTATTAGACAGATGCCTTTCATCCATCTTGAAGAAATATCCTCTTTCAGATATAGGAAAAATACCCCGAAGACAATGGTAATGTTTCGACCACTGAAGAAACAAACCGATAGAATAATCATAATTGGACAATTTGTATAGCGCCGTTTTCGTGAAAAATCACCTCAAGGGCGCCTCACAATTTATTATGAATTCTTAGGTTCTATCTAATTTTATTATTTACAAATAGATACAGAAAACATACTTACCTGCAGGTCACTTCCGATAAACACACTTTATTAGAAAGTTTATGCTTGGGAAAGATACGACTTTGCACGTGGAGGACGTTATATTTAAAACACTGGACCTTGCATGACTTTTTCTTTGCTACCCTCATCACTGTTGGTTTTACATTTATATTTATGTTTATAAGAAGATTAATGCCAAATTTGAAGTGAATAAATGAGTGTATCATCAAAACGCGAATCCAAAGCCTTGTTCAATTCGTTGTGGAAAGGCGCGGTGCAGGTAGGAGATAAATTATTATAAATTCAATATGGCCGGCTTTCCGGCACCGAAGCAAGGCAACGCACGCCCTGCTGTGATAGTTGCGTATAAACCTAATATTCCGGCACCGAAGAAAGGCAACGCACGCCCTACTGTGATGGTTGCGTATAAACCTAACATTCCGGCACCGAAGCAAGGCAACGCACGCCCTGCTGTAATGGTTGCGTATAAACCTAATATTCCGATGTTGATCTTGTAATATCTTATAGAGCAAGCCAGCATTTTATTCGGCTATTAGCTCGGAATTCGTAACTAGGTATATAATACACAATACCTCTACCATAGGTATCGCTACGTTTGGTGACTTAGCAGGCGTGCCCGGGTTCATGGGGGTGAGGTTTATCCAGGTCTTGGCGGCAGAAAAGTTTGTAAAAAAATAGTATTTAGCTCATTATAGACAGTAAATTGGCTGAAATATGAATTAACGATGAAAGAGGCTTAATTTATTTAACTTTTTATTTATCTAACGCCCAGAGGGCTTTTACATAATACAGAACGTCTTTATTATGATAAAAAATGATTTTGAATACGAGAAAAAGAGATACCTGTGTATAAAAATATTACGACAGATAATATTTATTATATATATTTTATGTATATTTTATACGAAAAAAAATAAAAGAAACAGCAAATAATAATATTGAAACTCTTTTTATAATATCCAATTGAAGTAGATTCAATTTTAATATCACACAAGTAAAATTAAAACATTTGTGGTAACCAGAATGGTCGCCCTTTTCGTAAAAATCATTGCGCCGCCTCTGGTTCTGAAAGAAAATAACAGACGAGATACCTACTTACAGTTATTTGTTTACGCCGCGCAATATTCGGGAAACACATCGAAAGGCCTTGAGTCAACAGCCGTCGCATCGTTACGGCAGCAGAATGTTCGAGGGCCTTCTTCACTTTGCGTGCATTCGCATTACTCGGCGCTCGGGTAGTTACTCTCGTCGCCTATATAAGCAGCAGTTCTGCCGGCCGGGACAGGTCAGTCAATACCTACCATCTCAATGGTCGCACAGTTAAATCAAGTGATAAAAGTTCAGTGTAGTAACGCCAAAACAAGCCCGCTGGGCTCTTTATCGCTCACGCGAATCAACATGTGATTCACGCTTATCCAGTGTGACATCAGGAACATCTCCGTAACTCCTTCGAGGCCTCCATCTTCAACCACCGTCTCGCTGTCCGGCCCATCGCGCCACGACATGAGATGCGCCTGATCTCTGACTACCGAAAGTCGTCGTGCTTCGCTGCCAGAGTTCGTCCTCATCGCCTCACAAGGTTCCTTCCTGTGTCACGTATGTGCGCCGACTCCAAGGACACATAGCCGCCATATCCGTCATCACGACGTCGATCGACCGCCTGGATCAGGTCACTTCTCCACCGCCACGGTGTAGAGCTATACACCGGCTCCTTGAAGACCCGTGGTCTTCACCGCCTCAGTATCACCGACCTTCATCGCGCATCACGCACCAACTCCGAGCAACACTCACTACACCTCAGTCACTCCGCTCCGCATCGACCTTCGCTACGTTGCTACAATAAAGACTGACTCACTACTTCGACCTGATGCCTTCCATTTCGTCCCCCATCTTTGTCGATCCGGAGTCCGTTCCCTCACATTAAAATCCAGAAATTAAACTCAATCTAGAAATGGTTGACTTTAACAATCTTCTTTAAAATTATTTTTTTGAAAATATTATTAAAATATCTCTAACTCCTCAATAGACGTACTTCTTATATTTTTTTCATTTTTTTTTTGTTTTTCACAAATTTAGCGATTTTTAGTTTATTTTATTTGTTACAATGACTAATTTTACATATTACACAGCACTTTATCGTAAGGAACAGCTATGTCTGCAATACGTGTGTTTACTTTACTTTACATTTATTTGAAATAATTCCATTTTCATAGATCGCACTTCTGGGTATTATGAGTTCGGTGGATGGGGTGATATTTTTCGCACTCAGTCCTAAATCATGAATACGGCGGACGCCATGCAAATTCCGCAAATAATATCACCTTCTATTATTTATACGAGTGCTTCAACTATTCACACAAGATTTGCTAAAGAGATTATTTACACGTGTCTCGAATTCATTTATATAAACTTTATTGCGTTAAAATATTAACGCTGTTAGGACGAAATTATATTGGCGTGAATTAAATGTACTATTGTATTACACTGCCAGAATTACATATGGACGAAATTACATACATAGAGGTTTACACCTACTTAAATACACGTATTGGAATTTACTAAAAAAAGCTGTATATCATTATGTTTATTATTATGAATTATTTATATTCAAACACTATTAGTTCTGTGGAGACTTCTCAATTAGCTTAGATTCTTGAAAATGAACTGGTTTATTTTGAATTTACGTATTTACAATAATAATGCTGCAAGTCACACGACCTGTCTATATTAGTGGCTAATTGAATCTGGTCCTTTTTTTTTTTTTTTTTTTCATTTACTAGATTCTTATGTTTCTTGAAGAGATGAATCATTTTAATTTACTGAATTTAAAGTTAATGTTCTTTATAAATAGAACGGCGTCATATGCGCCTTGCAATTTTTACCTCATGTGGGTATTTTAAAATGTTACCTGGCTATTATAGACTTAAAGGCCTTGTATTTCATCGGTAGGGAAAAATTGTTATCTAAAAACCCTACTAAAATTGCATGTTTTGCTAAGCTCCATCATCATCAAGCAGCCACGCCACCGGCAGGCGCTCATGCATACATACGTGTCTGTCTGTGTTATGTTGGGAGTGGGAAGGAGTCGGTCATGTCCTTGTTATTTGGATCTCTTCCGCATTTGCCTTCGGGAATGAGGAAACCATGAAAAACCTCATCCGGGAAGAGTCGGCCGAAAGTCAACATGAAACTTGTCGGCCTTCAGTGATTTCAATATATGAAATCCTGCATTGTGTGGTGAGGGGTGTGGGTGTCTGTTTTTATGTGAGATATATATACATATTATATGGGAAATTTATAATAAACTTACATAAACATACATATTATACAAAATTAAATAGATATATACATAGATATGTAAACATAAGTTTTGGGGGGGGGGGGTCTGGTGTTTAGGAATACCTACTGCTCGCTCAGTCGTCCGCGTCTGAATCTGGTTCATACCAGATGTGGTCCAGGTCCATCAGGATATGTTTGGGTAGTCTGTGTGTATATCTGAAAGTAAAGTCACTGGGTGCATTGTATTGACCGATTTCCTTGATAAGTCTATTTTTACTATGTCTCAGAGATTTGTAAAATCGGTCTGTCAGTCTGTGCGTGTATTCAAATAATGTCGGTATGTATTCTCTGGCATGTAGTCTTTTTAGATTCGTTCTGATTCTAGTGTTGTATGCGATTTTAATGCAGAGATTTTGTAGCGTCTGTAGTTTCAAATGGTCAGAATGAGAAATACTACTCCACACGGGAATAGCATATGTCAGTACCGGTCGGATGAGCGAGTAGTAGATCAGGAGCTTGGTTCTGGGAAGCGGCGGACTTCGTCTGTTGAAGATGGGCTTCATCGCGCCGACTGCCTTTCTGGCTCTCGCGTGTATCTTGGCTATGTGTGATTTCCAGTTGAGACGTGAGTCCATTGTCAGGCCCAGGTATACGACTTCATCTTTCCATTCTAGGACGTGTCCTCCCATTTCGATGTTGACGTCTGGTGTTCTTCTTTTTCGTTTCCTCGTGTACATTATCACTTCGGTCTTGGCCTCATTTAGTTTGAGTCGCCATTGCTTGTAGAACTCTACTAGAGCGTCGAGCGCCCTCTGTAGGTATATAGCCACCATGTCTGCTTTCAGCGAGGAAACGTAAAGTTTGACGTCGTCTGCGTTTATGGATAAGTTGCATCTCTCGTCTCGGGAGATGTCGTGCGTGAAGATGTTGAAAAGATGAGGTCCCAGTAGACTCCCTTGTGGCACGCCTTTTGGAATCTCACGTATTGTCGATAGCGCATTCCTGAGGAAGACTCTGAAGGATCTGTCTTTGAGATATTCTTGAATCAGTCTCGTTAGGTATATGGGCGTGTTTGTTCTGTGCAACTTGTGCAGTAGCCCTCTGATCCAAACGGTGTCGAATGCCTTCTCCAAGTCTATCAGTGCGGCGGCGATGTAGCGATTTTCGTTAAACCTTCTGGCGATGAATTCCGCTACTCTGGTCAGTTGATGGGTGGTGGAATGCCTCTTTCTGAATCCGAACTGCTCGTCTGGCAAAGTATTGTTGTCCTCGTGGTGTGGTAGCAGCCTGTTGAGTATAACCTGTTCAAATACCTTGCTCAGCGTGGAGAGTAGACTGATCGGCCGATAGTTTGTCGGCTGCCTCTTGTCCTTGTTTGGTTTGGAGAAGGGCAGCACGGTCGCCGTTTTCCAGATCTGAGGGAAATGTCCGATGATGAGGCAGGCATTGAACAGCTTTGTTATGTAAATGATGGCTTTCTGCGGTAGATGTTTGAGTAGAATGTTGTGTATTTGATCGCTTCCCGGCGCCTTATTTGTCTTCAATCGCCTGATGATGACGGCTACTTCGCTCGGTGTGCTGAAATGGATATCGGCCGTGCTCGTTTGCTCTGCTTGTTCGAGATCTCGCAGAGATTCTTCTACTAGTCTGTCCGTTTCCGGATCAGATAGGCCATCCGTGGCTGCGTAGGCTTTCTCGAATCCGTCGGCGAGCGCGTTTGCCTTTTCTTCCATTGAAAGTGCCAGCCCTGAGCTGTCTAGCTTCTCAAGCGGGGGTATCGTGTGATCTTGGTGTCTCAGAGCTTTCGCCATTTTCCATAGGCTGTTATCTTTGGGCGTGAGTGACGTAACTTTCTTCGTCCAAAGTTGGCGTCTGAGATCGGTGATTTCTTGCTTGATTTCTCGCTGTAAAGTGTTGTAGGCCGTTTTGAAGTAGCCGTCTCGCGTTTGATGGTAGATGCGTCGCAGGCGATTTTTCTCCTTAATGAGCGATAGGACGTGCTCGGGAAGCTTGACCGTGTATGTTTGTTCTTCTTTGAGCGGTATGAACGTGTCTTGGGCATGTTGTATGATTTTGGTGAGAGTGCTTGCGGCCTCGTCGATTTCTTCCTTTGAGCGCAGAGTTTCCGATGTGAGATGTATTCGTTCGTTTATCTCTTTCTTGAATCCTTCCCAGTCGGCATCTTTGTAGTTTCGCCGTTTTCTGGGGCTCCTTAAAGTCGTTCCTCCAATACTGAAGCTCACGGGCAGGTGGTCCGATGACAGTTCATCCAGCGTGCGCAGTTGCGAGATCGTCTTGGCGTTCTTCTCGAGTACGATGTCCAAAGTGCTGGGGTACTTTGCGCGCGCCGAGTAGAATGTGGGTTTGTCCGGTGCCATTATCGTGTAGTTATGCGTCTGCATATGCGTGAAGAGCGTTTTACCGTTCGCGTTGCCTCTGTAGTTATTCCAATAGTTGTGTTTGGCGTTGAGATCTCCTCCTAAAACAACAATAGGGCGCAAATTAAGTAGTTTATCCAGATCTTCTCTCACAAGACGGTAGTTATTATTGCAGTAGGCGGCGATGAAGGTATGCGCTCTATCCTCTATGATGACTTCGATAACTGTGGCTTCAGTATATTTCAGCTTTGGAGTGGGGATTCTTGTAGAAGTGATGGATTGACGAACGAATATGGCGGTGCCTCCGCTGCTCCTTCCGATCGGTCGTCTCGGTGAACTTCAAAGCCCTGATAACGGCTTTCTTAAGTTTTTCGGCCTCCACCGTGTATGTGTGGAAGCCTCGTGCCTCCGCTCGCAAGCCCGTTGGTGAGAGCACGGTGGTCCGCCATGCTCCGCACGAAGATATTTGCAGTTCCGCCTCGGTTATAGCGGAACGTAAAATTCGGATGCCCGATGTGGCCCTGCACCGCCGAGGTGATTTGGGCGTGGGTGAGAGTCCCCAGGGTCATCACAACCGGGGGGACACGATCTTTCCGGGCAGGCTGGCCGCTGGTACCTGCGGGAGAGAAAGCAGAATTAGTGTTAATGCGCTTTGGTTGCGGTGCGCCGCCGCCTTCACTTACTTCATGAAGATTTCCGAAGCGGTTGCCGATAACAACCGCCCGGGGTTCCTGAGGTGACAGGGGCCTCTTGACGGGGTTGGACGGCCTCGTCAAATCTTCATCCTGCCTGGTCGTCTCCATGTCCTGGGGGGGTAGCGTGGGTCTGGGGGGTGGGACGTAGCCCGAAGCTGGGCCTACTGCGTGGCGGCTGGGTCCGGGTGCGGCTGCTGGGCCGGTCGCGGGCATCGCGGGGGGCGGCAGGGCGATAGCCGACTTCGTCCTCGGGTCAGGGTGGGGCTGGGGCTGGGGCTGGGAGGCGGGGATCGTGAATAGTATCGTCCCCGTCTTGGTAGTGCGTCTGTATTGGCGGGCTCCCAGGGGGATCTCGATGGGTGAATCCTCCGGGTTGGCGGGTTCCATCCGCCCGGGGAACATCCGGACGGCGGGGATTCTGTTCTTCCTCTTCTGGATGGGGATGAGGATGGTCTTGTGGGAAATTCTCGGTGGGGCCAGGTCGTCCTTCTATGTTGCCTTGATAAAGGCAGTTGGTGGCGCGGGCGCCGGTGCGGGAAGCAGGTGTCTGGCTGTGCGAACACAAGCCAGACAGAGCGATTCGGGGGCGAAAAGCGGAGCGTCTCCAAAAGCGACTGTCGCGGACGGCAGTCACTCAGTGAATCTGAATCTGGTCCGTAGGCTGGTTAGAGCCAGTCCCGGCGACACCAACCTTCTCGGGTACCCCTGTCGAAAATCGATAGTAGCACTTTCCCTGCTGGCATCTGACGGCATCACTTAGAAGCTTTTTTTATACATTACAATGGTTGAAAAAGTCGTGTTTATTTTATTAATAATATAACTATATATCAAAACATTTAAAATAAACTGCAGTTATTTTTTTCACATTAACTCCACATAGAAGGAAAATAATTTACCCCAGGAATTATGTCATCTTTGGGGATGCTGTATGGAGGGTATTTTTATCGAAATGAAGTAGTGGACCTTGGTATTGAAAAGACCAGAAACAGAGGCTGGCAAATCGTTCAAACTCGACGCGAGCCGTTCTCGAGTGTCAATAAGGAACTCCAGTGAAAAATATTATGGCTTTAAAAAAATATGTTCTTATAGAACAATAAATGCTGATTCTGAATATATAAGTTTTTTTAATAATATTAAACGTACAGTTTTTAAAAAAATATTAAAAAGTGCATTTTTTTAAACTTAAATCTTCTATATATTTCTTATTTTTGAAGATGTCGTAAAAGCATATACCTTTATAGAAACTTAATAGATTTGCCTTTTAGATTTTTGTATCCGACATATAAGATTGTGTTTGAAATTGCAGTATTTTAAGTTTCAAAATTAAAAATTTAAAGAAAAACAGCTGACTGTAAACATATTCTATTAAATGGTCGAAAAATTTTGGAAAATTCAAAATTTAAAAAATACTGTCCCCTTACTTTAATAATGGAATAAAACTGTCACTTCACTTTTTATTTCGTTATAAAGGATAAAAAAATATTATATTAATTCCGAAAAAATAATTGAAAAAATCCGACATCTTGGACTCGGTTTCACGCAATTAATGCGTTGATTTCTCGAATTTGTATTTATTTACACATGCATAAGGCTTTTACATTATTAAATAATATTACATTTATAGAAGTTTTATTAAATTCACGCGGAAAAGTCATAATTTTTTTTTTTCGAAAGCAACCTTTGATTATGTAATGTCAGTAACCTAAAAACCTATCGTTAAGGAAACTAAATCACCAACAAAACATTTTAAAGGACTAAAACTGAAAAAAAGTAAAGGCAGCATTGGTACTTATGCTGAATTACACTAATATCACAGTGAATTAATCATTTAAACGAAAATTATCTTCAAAAACATAAAACTGCAAGTAAAATTCATCAACGTCATTCATTGCTTTGCGAAGAATTTGATTTCGCCATTTGAAATAAATAAGCCAATCAACGCGTAATAATAATCAAGATGGCCGCGCGCCTGCGCAAATCTATGTGAGATTCAAGAAAACCAACATAAAAATCATAAAATACGAGTATCGTTATTTTAGTAGATGACGTCACAAAATTCATCATAGATATGGGTGTTTTCGAGGGATCTCCAAAAATTAAAACTTTGAAAATTATTTTAACTATTATAACCAACTCTAAAAAAAATATGCAGTAATTTAAGTTAGAAGGTTATTATCATTATTCATAAGAAAAAAATAAAAAATGGACTGGACTTCTCTATCAACTGTATATATATAAAATGTTTGTTATGTTTCTGACTGTGGTGTACCGGTGCCGAAAGAATCGATCACGTTAGTTTTTCGGAGCATTTTCCATTGAAATACCGTTAGAAAAAGTGCTCTAAAGATTGCAATCCCTTTGTTAAGATAGGAGAATCTATCAAACGGACCACCCGTTTCTACACTGAATCGAGGGTTCATTCAGGTATTTTGGGACTCCAGACCAGAGATGATCAGAGGTACTGCCAAACTCAACCATGAGGCGAACTTGCGATTTGTACAGGGTTAGCAGTGTAGGGTTAACAGTAACAACATAAATCTATAAAACTGTTTACCGAATGAACTGAACCGAATATCTGTCTATCTATATTTAAAAAAAATTAATCGCCGAAACGTATGTACGCACATAACTGCCTTACGACTGCAACAAATTAG
The DNA here is from genome assembly GCA_917563855.2 of Limnephilus lunatus. Classification (NCBI taxonomy): domain Eukaryota; kingdom Metazoa; phylum Arthropoda; class Insecta; order Trichoptera; family Limnephilidae; genus Limnephilus; species Limnephilus lunatus. The sequence goes on along the minus strand of OU830596.1, from coordinate 1,964,828 downwards.
ATAATTCTTTTTTTGTTGTGTTTGTTATTGTCAGGACAAGGTTTGAATTAAACTACTAATGAGCTATGTACTAAGTTTGTATAAAAATTGCAATAGGTGGTACGCGAGCTGTTTGAAAACTAAATGTACCAGGAATTTATTTATGGGAGGGATGGGGGGGAATCTGGGAGGGGGGGGAACTCGAAAGGGGGGTTTGCGGGATGGGGGAAGGGGGAGAGTGGAGTGGGGAGAGGGAAGGTGGAGGAGGCGGAGGCGGAGTTGAAACGCAAGAGGGAAAGAGCGCGGGAGAGGAGGGGGGTGGGGAGGGAGGGAAAGGGGAACGGGACGAATGGGAAAGGACACGCAGGGAGAAATAATTTCGTTATTAAATGGCATAGCAACGCATGCCAGGTACCAGATGGAAATATTATAATTACCATATGTAAACGTAGGTATATATTTAGTTCTGTAAAGAGGATGACTAAAGGCAATATGATTACTGAGCGAATATGAAACCTGTGAATTTTAGATTCATACGGAAAGAGTTCGTGATGATGAAGGAACAACCATCATACAAAGAAATGTGTTCACAGAGTAAAGAATTAGTCTTTATCTAATTAATAAATATTATGGACTATGGTGGTATGGTGGTATGGTGGTATGGTGGTATGGTGGTATGGTGGTATGGTGGTATGGTGGTATGGTGGTATGGTGGTATGGTGGTATGGTGAATTATATCTCTAAGACATGTCTTAATCACACCTATTCTTTTTGGATTAACATTATTCGAATCCTTTCACATCAATCTGTCTCTTACTGAGGAACGAATCACATTTTGAAAGAACAATATTCTGATCAAATCCTTGTAAGTACTGCTCATTATAAAATTTTGCTTTTGCTTTTCAAAATACGTTCATTAAAGAACGTATTGCTTATAATGATATTTAAAAAAAACATGTGATTTCAACTAGGTATTGTTAACTAAAGTACAGAGGAGCCCCACGGGGAAGCCAGGGTTAACTAAAAAGGGCCCCCCAAGTTACAGCAAACCTGGTTCCGGTGTCTAGCTCAGTCGTTCGGTGGTAGAGCAGGTTCTCTTCACCCAGGGGGCGAGTGGGCAGCAAGAAATGTTTAATTGGGAAACTCCACACATGACTCGTCTCAAAACAAAGAATGTTTCGGGTTACAAAAGCAGTGTATTGTATTCTAAAATTGGTTACATTTTTACATGGATTACATCAGGGTAAACTGGCTACCTGAATACTAGCTATTTCTCTCTCCAAGTCTGGGTTTAACGCGCAGGTGCTAGGAAATTTAACATGGACACAATGAAGGGTAAAAAGTAGCAACTCACGGCGTTGTCGGGCGGCAATGTCGTCACGTACTCCATACGTTATCTGGACATCTTCCAGCGTAGAAAAACCCACTCCGGAACGGCGGACCAACTGTACTTTCTCCCCGTTCACAGATTAGGACTACGTAAATTCACATGTTAGGTTTAACGGCCTACGGCGTGTGTGAGAGCGCGGGTGGTTACCGCAACGGCTGGCTTGTTTCTGTGGCGCGTGGTCCCTGCGGACCGAGGGGGGAGCAAAACGGGGCGCGGGCGGAACAGGTGCCCGCTGTTGGGTCAGACCACTGCGCGGCACCATTCAGCGAAACTTCCGGTGTTGCCGACTTCACGAAACACTTCTTCCCGAAAAATTATCATGTACCTACTTGTGTTACATAACAGTATGTCCTCTGCGTGTGAACTGCACCTAAAGTACTCAGTATATCTGAATAAACAGTGCTAAGGGGTATTCTAGTCCAGAAGCATGAATTATAGGTATTTTTTCAGATGCAATAAAAAGACAAACTAATAATATTTTTCCAGACATTAATTATTTTCCCAAATATTTATTAATGTTTGAAGAATACATTAAAAAAATACGTGTGCAGTTCACACGCGGTAGAAGTGAAAGGGACGAAAACAGAGCATCAGGAATAGGATAATTGTAGTATTTTAGAAAGGGTTTATTTATTTATTATAACAGTGTTACTAAGTTTAAAAATCATTTGGTCATTTTATTCTACGAAGCACCACACAAAGAGGTCACCGATTAGTCTATTTCATTATTTTGCTGGCGAAATCCTGCAGATGAAGGTGTTTGTCTCTTTTTAGTGTTGCTCATTTCCGTTTCATAGTGTTTCAAATCACAACGGTGCTAAAGAGGGTTTCACTTAAAAAATAGCGCCACCAAATGAATTAGAAAGTTGATTCGGGTCACGTCAAAAGTCAGCAATGGTTCCCTCCCAAGTTGAAAAAGAAAGTTGATTCGGGCCACGTCAAAAGTCAGCAATGGTTCCCTCCCAAGTTGAATCAGAAAGTTGATTCGGGCCACGTCAAAAGTCAGCAATGGTTCCCTCCCAAGTTGAATCAGAAATTTTATTCGGGCCACGTCAAAAGTCAGCAATGGTTCCCTCCCAAGATGAATCGAATTGTTTATAAGTTATAAGGTTTATGGAAAATGAATTAGATATATAAACGCGGAAAACGAAATAAAAATGTATTTACATTTGGGTTAGCTTTGTTTCTGTAAGCATTCAGTAAAGAAAGCTATAAAATTTTCATGGGCAAACTGTTTTTTCTAAATTGTACTATCCGGGTTACTCAGATTTATGTATGGAAAGAAATTCTCTATTTTAGAATACAATTCCCTTTAAAAAAAAGCTTTTAGTAAAGTGGCCGCCGGCCGCAATTTGAATTTCGAATTTGGAACGAAAGAAAAGTGTTTTTCAAATATGCCAAAGGAAACTTTGGACTTTGTGGGTATTTATTTTAAACAAAAAAAGTGGGGGGCGCAATACCGGGCGGTCCGGTATCAAAAAACTTTCTTTTGTTTTAAGATTTTCAGTATGAAGACAACTTTTCAAATTTAAGGGATATAATAGGCAGTCTGGTTTAGCGGTTAAGATCCTCGACTATGAATCTGGAGGTCGCGGGTTCGAATTCCAGCGGGCGCCAAAAAAAATAATTTAATTATTTCGTGATATTTCATATTTAATTAATAAATGAGGTAGCTTTTGCGGCACTTTCCAGAGTGGTAATGGTGTCTAAAAAGTATTGACCTTGTGAAAGAAAATATTTCAGAATCGAAAAGTTGGCTTTAGACGTGTTTGGTGACAATATTTTAATAGCCGAGTAATTTTCGATATTCCACCTCACCATCTTCTTTGTTTCAGCCTATAATTGGGGATTACTTGATGTCACTGCGGATGACATAGTGATGAGTGTGATGACTATTGGGAACATTTGTAACTGTTGTGGGATTTTGTTTATTATTGAAATTTTGTCCATGTTAAAAAAATAATGTTTGTCTCAATTCTAGACTTTGTTCACTCTAGACTCCAAACTTTCTTTCCATGATCACATTAATAACATCGTAATCAAATCACCTAAGAAACTACTCAGCTTCATTCATAGAATTACCTCAGACTTTAAACATATAAGTACACTTAAAACTCTTTACTGTTCACTCGTTTGCCCTCACCTTGAATATGCTAGTGTCATTTGGTCTCCTTTTTATGCTGTCCACATTTGTTACATCGAATCTGTACAACATCGAGGTTAGGATTTGAAAGAGGCGAGTACTCGTATGATGAAATTGAATAAGCTTTAAACATTTCTTCTTTAAAAAGCTGATCTTAATTTGCATATTCAACAGTATCAACAGTATTACTGACACACCTGCTTTGTTACAACTCATCAAGTTCAACATCTCTTTCCGTAGACTCCGAAATAATGAATTGTTGTTCCTCAATCAACATTCTACTAATTATGGATATCATTCTCCTTTATCCAGAATGTGGAAACTTGCCAACGCAAATCAAACCATTGCATTATTTGGTGTACCTAAGCCTAAGTGACTTTAAATGACAATTATCATATCCAGAACAACAACTGCATTTCTCCAGTAGTATTTCATTACTTAGTCCATGGGATTTACCTAGATTGGTGTATCTTCACTACCCGCTTTTATTATGCACAATTTTTGACATTTATTTTACAATTTAATATGCCTTTGAAGTGAAACTTCTATAGCTCCCCTGATTGATTTGGATTTTGAATGAAACGGAAATGACGATTACTGCACCTGCAACGCATTAACTGCGCACATTGACCGCTTTGATTATGATGACCGGGAATTTTAACCCGCCATTTTTTTTTTTTTTTTTAATGTTCTTTATTCAGTAAAGTTTATACAATATTACAGAAAATGGGTAATTTTTTGGCCATCACACTAGGCACATGCCCGTGTTGTAGTGGCCAATTTTATGTTAAGTATAAAATAAGTTGAATGAAAAATAGAATAATATAAAAATAAAATAAAATAATTTATACATCTAAAACAAGTATGAAGTATAAAGAAATTAAAAATAATACAAAATATCTACACACGTTTAAGATATATGAATATAAAAATAAGTATGGAAAACAGAAAAATTAAAATAATATAAAAAGTATATGAAAGAAGATACGTATTATTGAATTAAAAATAATACAAGGAGCATGTATCAAAAAAAATACAGGTACATTTGTGTAATTAAAAAACAATTAAAATATAATAAAAATACAAGTACATTAAGTACAAGTGTATTTGTAAAAAAATAGAAATATAATATAAAATCAAAGAAAGTACTATTTGGTAAAAAAGTATGGATAAGTTATATCTTGATGAGTGATTTGCATGTGCGTGTTATGGTAACATAGGTATATAGATATATATCAGCAATTTTTGTGTAAATCCTCGTTTGAGCTAACGGTGACGTCTTTTGGTGACGTATATGTCTGTGAGACAGGGTAATTCTAAAAAGTCAATTTATTTTACCGTTCATCAAATCATCACTTTTAAAGGCTTCTGCTGGTTGAGATATGATCGCTTTGATTATGACCTCACTTTTCACGTATTGGTTGAGATTGTTTTGATAAGGTTTCGCCGCTTCTACTGCGTGTAAACTGCACTCGAATTTTTCTTTTAAACTTTTTTCATAACTTCTCTCAGCACGGGCAGTAATCATAACAATATCAGCCTTACTCATAATAAAACCCTACCACGACGCTGTAGTGTTGCGGTAGCTACACAGGGGAGGGGCTTACACTGCTGAGGGTAAAAATCTTTACTCATAATCATCAATTTTCCCAATATTGCTCGACAGCTGGATTATGGGTTATGATTTTTTTACGGTAGCAACACTCTGCTCCAAAGCTGAAAAACACGGTCAATTTGGCATTTCGTGGCGTGTTGCCAACTTCGCGTTTATTCATACGTAAAAATATTATTCGAGGAGATTGTTTTGTGTTTCGCGTTTCAAAAATAACTAATAATGGACAACATCATAAACAGTAATTCAGATGAGGAAACAAAAAGTAGTAGGCGTAATAAGAATTGGGGTGACGTTGAAATGAGTGTTATAAAAAAAATATAATAAAGCCTGTTTGGTTATCGATTTGGCTGATTTGTTTCACAAGAATGCAATTATAAACACTCGTTTCTACCCCATTATCGTACGGCACAAAGAACTTGGAGATCGGTAGATACTTTGCCACGACGTTTATCGTTCACATCCAAATACGGCCGTACCAAGTCAATCAAACATCTCATTTTAACTTTTGTAAATCTATATTTACACCTAAAATCTCCTTTCGTAAGTGCCACAAATAGATCGAACCTTTTTTGTACCTTTTCCGTAGCCGTGGTGAACGAATGCCGCGAATACGGTCAATATTTGCCAAAGCTCCATTCAAAATGTCAAGATTCTCATAAAAGTTCGCCATTGTGAATGTTACAACGCCGTAGTACTGAGTTAACCCTGGTGATCGGGTGGTTTAAATTCTGACAGCTACTACATCTCCCGTACGGCGACGGGGTAAGAAAACACGCATGTGCGCGATTGACCCACCATGTTGAGTAACAATTTCACCTAACCTGGTCTTGCTCTCGTAGTTGTATCTTATTTTGCGATTATGAGTAAGACTGTATGTGTTTGTAAATATAAATATGAATGTTAGTCATAAATAACTAATTTTAAGACAGCTGTAAGTCATAATACGAAAAGAGCAGTATTGTATCCTAGATCACAAGGCCGGGATATTGAATGCAATCAGCCTTCTAACTTGTATTGAAACCTCCAAAAATTATATAAATAAATAACTAAAATAATTAAAAATAATTTAATAAATGAGAATAAATACAAAAGAGTATGTAAAATGCAAATTTTTGTGGTATCTCGTACAAGTTAGGAGGCTGATTTGAATGAATGTCCCGAACTTGTGATCTAGGAGGTTTTGATTGTACAAAATAAGTATAGTTTTAAGTCACTAGTTATAAGTCTTAGATGTAAGTCATTAGTTATCAATTTTAGTTATAAGCTTCTTATAATATATGTGTAGATTAAATGTATAAATGAATAATAATTATTATTCAAAACTGGCAACCAAACATGGCTGCTATTTGAAGCCACGTTTCAATTCTGAATGGTGGTTTTACACCAGGGCTATCCTGAGAATTTTTCCACTCTGGTACATACCCCAAATATACCTTTTATTATTTGAAATGATTGATACATATCAATTAAATAAAATTCCCGTGACCTTCGAATTGCTAGGCCTAGAGTCTCACCCCTCGACCACAGAGGCCGTCAAATCGTCATATCGTGCAATATAAGATGGAGTTGGAAACACATTACAGTATTGTGTTATTGACTGTTATGTTAGGTAAGGCGAAGCTAGGTTAGAACCACTGGCACACTTTTTACCACAATTTTTCACTATTTAAAATACCTCGGATCTCGGATCGCTTTGCTGCCAATTTTAACAAATTTGCCCTGGTTTGTAAGTAATTAAGTAGAAGTTTACAATTTTATTATATTTTTTTAATAAATCCTACGAATACGTGATAATTAACATAAGATAGGCGAATTCATTGGCTATTTAGAACTATAATCAATTTGTATTTCTCCGTGTTAAAATTCGGAGGTATGACCTTTTTAATATGGCGGAAAATATTTAAAACTGTCACCACAAAAATCTCGAGCAAACGGAGAAAAAAGTTTTAAATTGGTTAAGAAACCTGACAAAAAAGTTTTTTATTTGTCATGAGTTGTTTGTCAAGGTTAAACGTATTTTAAATAAACAACCTACTAATGTCATTGACATAATATCAACGTTATCGAAAGTATTAACGTTAACTCCAAATCCGTATTGAAAAATTTACTACGCTTTTTAGCAAATAATAAAACTTTTCTCCGACACATCACCCAACAGTCATAAATAATTCACGGATCACAATAAAACATTATCGACAACTTTTTTAATCCGACGATAATCCGACATGATCCGCCATACTGACAGCGAAAGTCCATTCTCGGTGGCCATGTTGGAAAATGGCGGTTTTTCGCGCGCTTTTCGCTGTCATGACCTAAAAATAGAGATTACGCGGGGCGCGTGATTTATGACTGGAGTTTGTTTGAATAATTACTTATGTATAAATTCTTTATAGAGATTAAAAGTGATGATTTTGGATCCTAAGGTCATTTGTTTGATTCCTGTCACAGTTTTACGAATGTTTCTTTTGATACAGGGAAAAAAAAGACAACGAAAATGTTGGATTTATTATTTAAAGATACTGAATTTTTTGAAATACGCTGTAAGATACTGCTGAACGTTGAGCAATGGAAATGTACTCTCAGTACAGTACCGTCTCGCTATGGTGTTTGAAATACTTTTTGCAGTGTTTTTTTTACATGAGCTCCACACAGGAGGCCCTGAGGAAAATAATTTCCCTAAGGACCTGTCATCTTTGGGGATGCTGTGTGGAGGTTTTTTTTAAGGAATGGAAGAAGAGGAGAGTTCTGGGAAGGAAAAGGGTTTAAGGGGTCGGGATGAATCTAGGGTTCAATATGTCCTGGTCATCCGCCTCCAAGACCTAGACAAACATCACCCCATGAACCGGGGAACCCCTGCTAAATCACCAAACGATGCGAACCATTTGAGGTGACCTATGGCAGAGGTGTTGGTTATCCAATAAAGGTACCCGGGGCAGCGGTACCCATACCCGCCACCGAAATGGAAATTGTTAAATGATTAGCCCGAATTTACCTATAATGACTCGGGCCTATTTTGGAATAGAACAGTCGGAATAATAAATATTATAATAATGGTCGGGACCTCAAAATATTTCCACTATTCAACAAAATCAAAATTATCCGATAATTAAAAACTGTTTTTGAAGGGCGATGAAATACGCTGGCGGAGAGGCTTGCGGGAAGGGGGAAGGCGGGGATGGTGGAAGGGGAACGCGGGTGGGGAAGGGGTTAGGAGAGGGAAATAAAAATGAAAATAAAATATACACCCGAGTTGCCGGCACTGGGAGCGGAAAATGGGGGCGGGAACGGAGACGCATGGGAAAGGACACGCCGGAGAGGGCGACGGGGGGGTAGGGGAGAAGGGAGGGGCATTTGGAGGGCCCCACTATTTAACCTTCTTGGTATAAGTGACTTATGGTTACTCCTTTAAGGCTCTCGTAAGGACTTGAAAGAATGATTCTATAGTCCGGTTAAGATAGACATTAACCCTAGCACAAATTCCCAAGAAGCTGAAAATTTACATGAACGTTAGAGATACAATTATGATGAAATTGTGAAAGTCCCAATGCTAAAATTTTTTATTCAAAATCAAAGTTCGCAAAAACAGGTTTTTTGATTTTTTTAGCGATACGGTTAGTTAGTTTATGATAACAACATCTCGGACAAAAATTGTAGATAAGGCAATTATCTACAAAAAACGTCTGTATACTTTTTCCCCTAAGATTAATTATTTCTGAAAAAATACGTGGTTTCCCCAGTAGGTCTACTCCACGGTCTATTTTTATTTAATCCTTGTAGAATAAAAAGTCTACTCATTCAATTACTTCTTCTTCTACTCTTTCTCCATCTGAAACAGTTTTTACTTGTTACAATTGGATGTTGACTCGAGCCTTACCGCATATTGTATGTTGTTACAATATGCTAAAATATTAGTCTCACATCTTCTTTTTCTTCTTCTTCCTGAGTTGAAATAAATTGTTCAAACAGCCATACATCAGTTGTTTCGTCGTCGATGTAAGGATATTTTTCTGTTGGAGATTCAAAATTTGAGCATTGACACCAGGGGTATGCTGGTGAACCAAATAAGCTGCATTTCGAATAACAACCCTTTTTGCAGTACTTGGAATCGGTCGTTTTAGCACTGGGGTTCGGTCGTTTAAACACTTGGGGTCGGTCATAACTTTGGCTCTATGGCACCGAACTGGCTGAAATTTTGGGTTCTTTCTAAAAATCATAGTTTGTACACGAATCAATCAAAAATCTGCCAAAAGAATATTTTTTTAATTCTCTTCATCCTAAATTTTCATCATTTTATGGGCACTTAGTCAAATTTAGGTTCGGCCACAACTTTGGCCTTATGGCACCAAATCGATTGAAATTTTTAATTCTTACTAAAAATCATGGTCTGTACATGAAACAATCTGCCAAAAGAAGATTATGAAGAAAAAAATCGTTTTCACACTTGGGTTCGTTCGTTTTACTACTTGGGGTCGGTCATAACTTTGGCTCTATGGCACCGATCCGGCTGAAAATTTGGATTATTTCTAAGAATCATGCTCTGTACACGAATCAACCAAAAAATCTTCCAACAGAATATTTTTTTTAAATGCATCGTTTTACGGGCGCTTTGTAAGAACAATTCATATCAGTCATAACTTAGACCCTATGGCCCCGAGCCGTCAGAAATTTTGGATTCTTACTCGTCACATGTTCAATCATCTAACTATTTTGTTGTCTGTCAAGAAATCAAGTTTGAAATCTCCATGCGTTTTTTTTTAAATACTGCCCTAGAGTCTAAACTACTCCGGTTCCCTGCGGCTAAAGGCATTTCGAGCAACTTTTAATTCTGGAGTGTCTGGATCATCGCTTTATCTAGAAAAATTGCCTTGGCCGCCTCTGGTTAAGTTCCAACGTAAATATGAAACGTGTACAAGATATTATATTTTCGGAAACATTAGTTTCTGCTAGAAATATGCGAGCAGATCTCTTATCTGTGGTGGAAATGATCTCGGAGTAAATGCATCTTGATAAAACAACGCAGATTACAAGAGATGTCACTGATTAAATCTCAACAAGATGTAAATTATTATCTTCCCGGAGCGAAAAACTGGCGCCTGGCTCATTTGAATACTGGCGCCCTGTAAAATACCTTTACACACGGTGTCTGGAAACTAACTCACTAACTAACCATCACGCCGTTTCCCCTCAGGGGTAGGCAGAGAGGACGGGCCGCCAAACAACTTGGTCTTGGCACACACTCACTCACATTCATACATCGTCTCATGCATTCTCTTCTATTATTCTTACTTTTGGCATGGCCCGACTCAAGTATCTGATTCACTTGATCGTGCCATGTCTTCCTCGGGCGTCCCCGACTTCTTCTGCCATTCACATTGGCGTCGTATATTCTTCTTACACTACTTTCTTCATTCATTCGCTCTACATACCCAAACCATCTGAGGGTCCCTCTCTTAATCTTACTCATTATGCTTACATCAGCCTTACTTTCTTTGCGGATATCCACATTCCTCACACGATCATACGTGGTTTTACGACACATACGCCTCAGGGATCTCATTTCAACAGCATTAACTTTACTTTCATCCTTCCTCTGCCAGTTCCAAACTTTACTGCCATATATCAGGGTAGTTACCAGGACTCCATTGTGGACTGCTAGCTTAGCTTCTTTTGACGATCTTTTATTAACGCCAATGGCATTCAGTCCTCCATTTATGGAGTTACCGGCATTCACCCTTCTTTCAATATCTCTATCAGCCTTCCCAACTCTCGTAAACACACTACCCAGATACACAAACTCATCATTCACAACTATATTGCATACTGTTTTCGTGCTCTTGCTTTCCAACACCATGACTTTAGATTTACCTTACCATGACTACCTTACCATGACTTTCCAACACCATGACTTTAGACTTACCTTACCATGACTACCTTACCATGACTTTCCAACACCATGACTTTAGACTTACCTTACCATGACTACCTTACCATGACTACCTTACCATGACTTTCCAACACCATGACTTTAGACTTACCTTACCATGACTACCTTACCATGACTTTCCAACACCATGACTTTAGACTTATTTATCATTAACTCATACATACGAGTACTTCGTTCGTCCTAGACACGAGAGACTGTAGATCTTCCATACTATTAGAAATCCGCACCACATCATTAACATACAACAGACAACATACTTTCCAGATTACTCAATGTCGCGCCCAATCCCACCTCTTTCAATTCTTGCATATAGTTATCCATGTATAGATTGAATGACCACGGTGACATTTGTCTGGAAACTAACCCTTCAAAAATCCAAATAAATGAAACATTTTTGAACGTATCCGAAAACTAAAAACTGTTTTTGAAAGATTAGAAAATAAACTTTAAAATTTTATCATTAGAAATAACCATGTGTTTTTTTAATAAAAAGTAAAAATTAAACTTGAAAAGTAAAATTTATCAACTGTTAGATATATTAAAAAATAATAAAAAGCACAAAAGTTTCAAATAAAAAAATAAAGTTCAGTTCGTACGCGGTAAAAGTGAATTCTTCACAATAACTTACGCACAATCTCAACCAATAGGAGCCCTGAAAAGTGAGCTCACAATTAAAGCGGCCAATGCTGTAAGGTTTAATTAAATTTCATATTCTTGCAGGCTAAATCCAATAGATGTATGTGTTTGTCTATCGTTTCATAGAGTTTCGTGTCTTTTCCGTTCCATCGAGTTTCAAATCACAGCGGTGCTAAAGAAGTTTGCTCAAAAAGAGAAATGCTCTTAGGAGGAGCAAAAACATAAATAAAAAAGACACGATAAATGTTACAATGTAATTGTATAATCTATTTCCAACTAGCTAGTTCCCGAAATGCCTTGCAATCAGTGGCGGCCGCTGCCCTGAAAATGTGGTGGTTCACTGATAATCCGTACCTATCAGATAACGCATACTAAGCAACATTAGGTAAAAATGATTCCACTCATCTTCTTTGGAGAGAAGGTCTATTCTAAGCTGTTTTCGAAGGGCGAAAACTTCTACATATCGCTTTTAAATAAAAATAAAAAAATTTTGTACAGATCTTTTTTCTGTACTAAGAAAATAGAAACAACACAAATTTTTCGTAAACAAATCTTGAATTTCAACCCAAAAAACTCTTTCTTTTACAATGTTTAATTTATTTTATTTTATATTTCATAAAATAAAATAAAATTGAAAGTAGTGTAAGAAGAATATACGACTCAAATGTGAATGGTAGAAGAAGTCGGGGACGCCCGAGGAAGACATGGTACGATCAAGTGGATCAGATACTTGAGTCGGGTCATGTCAAAAGTCAGAATAATAGTAGAGAATGTTTGAGATGATATATGAATGTGAGTGAGACAAAGACCGAGTTGTTTGGCGGTCCGTCCTCTCTGCCTACCTCTGCGGGGAAACGGCGTGATGGTTAGTTAGTTTTATATTTCATTATAAACAGTATACAAATAGTATTTATTTACAATGTATAAACAGTACGTGGGCAAAATTGTTAAAGTTACCTGTAAAAAATTGAATCGCTTAATTATCTGTGTTTTATAATTTAAAACACAAATCATTAAAAAAGCAAATATATGTAAAATTTAGGTATTGACTGTGCCTTTTGATTAAAAAAAGAATTATTCAGTTTGGTTAAGTATCTTTGCCGCAAATCCAAATTTAAGTTTGTATGATAAAGGCCGCCCGGTGGCACACGAATATAGCTTAATTTTTCATACATATTGCTGGCGTTTCGCGCTGGCGATGTTTGGGATGTTCGGTACAAAAACATAATTCGTTCCGCGTGCAATCGGCCTGCACGCGGGGAACAAGGCAGCTTCGCGCGGAACTTAAAGAATCCGCTCTCCCTGATTCATACTATATTAGGCATTATATTGGTAGGTGATGTTTTTAATGAGATTCGTAGATTTTATATTTTTCAGTAAGATATTATAAAGTAATTTTAGGCGATATAATTTACCAGTGCTGCACACGAACGCACTGTGCAACCAGCCGCCCTTGCTTGCAATGCCATAATTAAAGAAATCTTCGACCGATATCGTCAATGAAAGAAATACATCTTTCCTCCCTGAATCACCTTTCCCGTACGTCCCCGTTCCCCTCACGCGTCTCTTTCCTAGCTAGCTTTCTTAATTATAGCCTTTATGTTATTCTGATGTATAAGCTATATTATTATTATTATTATAAAGTTTAATTAAAATCCGTTTAGTAGCTTTTGCGTGAAAGAGTTACAAATACACACACGTCCGTACAAACTTTCGCGTTTATAATATAAGTAAGATGCATTGATATTAGTGTGCAGTACTGGAAGGACATATTACGGTTACATATGGTTAGGTGGAAGATACTCTCAGTATCGACCTGGTGTAAGACCACCATTCAGAATTGAAACGTTGCTTGTAATGGCTTTAGCCATGTTTGGTGACTAGATCTTAATAGCCAGGTACTTCCTCTTACACATCTTTTTTTCCCTCCCCGCTACCTTCAGCCTCATAACAAACCCTATTAGGGGATGCCATAGTCTCACTGGCTTCAGATGGGAGCAGTTGGGACTCTTGTGCGGTATTCATATAAATAGGTTGTACCTATATTAGCAACAATTGTTTTACGTTACGTGGTTTGTACGTTAGCGATCTGCAGTCATGCTAGAGAACGATGAGAAGTTACCGAAAGTTATCCTATAAATCCTTATCGATCGACCGTGCTACCAATACCAGTACCTAATAAAGAAAAAGTTCACAGCGCATGGTCAACTGGTACTCTGGTACTAGTGGCTAGTGGCTAGTGGCTAGTGGCTAGTGGCTAGTGGCTAGTGGCTAGTGGCTAGTGGTTACCCAATCGTTACAGAATCTGGCAACATTTGGCGTTAATAAATATTCCGCACCTGTTTATTTGATTTTGACCTAGACTAGTCATTTAGTGAATTAAATCTAATATTCATACATCAATGTTACACGGAAAGGCTGGCGAATTTTATAATAGGCCACTTGCATCACATTTAAAAAAAAAACCATTCTGTATTATTTGTTTTTTTAAATCGTATTTTTGAAAACCTGGCGATTTTTTGAAAATTTCAATCTGAAAAATCAGACAATTTTTTATAAACCGTCTTTACGGGGCATAATTTTATGGGTGCGAAAAAACGATAATTAAAAAAAGAACGTTTTCCACACGAAGAGCAATAAATTGTACGGGGTTCTCTTCTAACATCTGTAAAAACACCGCCATCTTTATCAAAAAATCAAACCAAAGGATAAGTTCGCATAGAACAAACAATAAATCTAGTGAACGTTAAACGCAAATTCAAAAATTCGCTGGAAATCAAAGTGTTGCCATATAAAAAAAAATTAATCAGTATGGATTTTCACAAAATTAAGGGAACATAATCGGAGACGGGACATTTTCATGTAGTGACGTCACGAGCTCAAATAATGGATTTATTAATTTAAAAATAAAACAAAAACTATACATTTCTAAAAAATTTTACGAACATTTTCGTAATCTTTGTAAAAAAATCTATCCACACGATTTTTTCCAAGTCGTTATGAAATCCATGCAAGTGGCCTATTGCAAGGGAGGAGGAGACATCATTATTTTTAATTTAAATAAATTATTTTGTAGACCACTACGAGAGTATTTTATTTTTATTGAATTGAATTTGCGATTATTGAAGAAATAAATATTTTTGTGCTACTAATATACAAAATATAAACAATATAGGTTTTTTGAAGTGAAATTATTAAATTTTTATTGGTCTTATTGAGTCCCATCTTTTAGAAAGGAGGAAACACAGTGGCCGGCAAATTGTTCCACAGCCGAACCGTTGAACACAAGAACGAGTTGTAGAAACGACCGTTCTCACGTGAAAATTGTCAAACGTGTACATATTTGTTTCCCGACCATGCACTGGTGCCAAAGAGATCAATGACGCTAGTTCCTGGGAGCATCTTCCATTGAAATACCGATAGAACAAGGATAGCATTCCCACCCGACGCCTGTGCTCTAAAGATTGCAATCTTCAGCGCCATTGTGATTTGAAACTATAGGATTTAGGCTGCGAGAAAATGATTATTTATTTCACGGGTACTCGGTTCCAATATAACTCGATAAATCCGTGGTCTCACGCAAGTCTACTTTGGTCTTGTGGTATAAAGCGCCTGACGAACCTTAGCGGCCAGACATTCAGCACACCAAGGATCGAATCCTACGAAATCTTCAAACACACATAATAACCAACAAACGGCTATTATGTGAATACCCCACAAGAGCCCCAGCTGCTCCCATCTGGAGCCAGTGAAATTATGGCATCCCCAATTGGGGTATGTTGTGAGGCTGAAGGTAGTCTGGAGAGGGAGGAGATGGGGAAGAGGAAAGTGGTGAAGTTATTTATTTTTTCCACTGACATAGATTAGACACAATTCTCATTTGACCTTAAAAGCTTTTTAGGAAACTATAATATCCTGGGAGCACCATAATTTATCTAAAATCGGTAAAATAATTAATTTTCCGAGTTTTCCGACTTTAATGCGACCGAGAACATTAAAAGCTGTACCCCGACATTACATTAGTGCTGACTCTCACGAAACGAAATTTTACATCACGTTTACTACGGGACTGGAAAAGCTATAAAGGATGTGTGTTCCTTATGAAACTGTAATCAATCTGTGTCGTTCCCCTCCCTCCACACGCATTCCTCTCCACCTTGCCCGTCTTCCCTCGCCGTATGTTCAGTTCCGGTACATTCAGCTTTCAAACAGCTCGCGTGCCACCTATTGCAATTTTTTATACAAATTTTAACGAAGAGTGGTCATAAAATATTTCTGAAAAAAATCTTTGGGGAAATGCAGAAAATTTTGCAAAAACAATTGGTTGGAAAATGGATCGGAAAACGATCAGGGAAAATTCTAAAAACATTTATCTTTCCGATTTTTTTTTGAAACATTGGAAAATTTGGCTCGGAAAGTTGGTTGGAAAGTTGTATAAAACATTTGATTTAATGGGAAATTCCAAGTTTTCTAAATTTTTCTTTTACCATTTTCCCATCGGGGATGTTGTTTGAAAACTTCAACGGTTCTTTTCAAAAAATAACAGAGGGCGCCACTTCAATTTAAAATAATCCTAAAACGTACCGTCAAACCAATAATACCATCAGACTAGCGGGCGACACAACAGCAACTTTGTAAGAAACTACCTGTACGATAATGGTTTTGCATAAATCGCTGCGTCAGAGATGTGCTCGAAGTCGGGTTCTCAGATTTCAACCGTTCATACGCTAGGGTATTAATACTATCAGATTATTGACTGCATTAATGAGCAAGGTTATTTTGCAAAAGTCAGACATAACAATTCTGCATCCTCTCGGATTGTTCAGTTGTTGCTGTTTCCTTGAGCAAATAATAATCGCCATGATTTATTGGAATTTAGGTAATGTTGTTGTGTTCGAATTATTATTATACCCAAATAATGTTTTCTCTGTCATTTCTCATTTGTATCAGACGTTCTATGTTCTATGCGATCCTTCCACCCAATAATAAACACGTTACTCCTGACTAAAAATGTACGGCCTTTTAACGTCCAAATTCCTGTGTATTTTTTTTTCATTAGCTCCACACGAAGGCCCTGAGGAAAATAATTTCCTCAGGGCCTATGTCATCTTTGGAGATGCTGTGTGGAGGGTCTTTTTGAGGAAAGGGATGAGTGAACATGGGTCTTGAAGAGACCCATGTTGTAGGAGAGAGGAAACACAGTAGCTGGCAAATCGTTCCACAGCCAAGCTGTTGAACTCAAGAACGAATCATGAAAACGACCCGTTCTCATGTGACTAATGTCAACCGTGTACAAATGTTGGGCGCGTGTTTGGCGGGTTTTCCGACTATGCACCGGTGCCGAGGGGAACAATGACGCTAGTTCCTGTTCCTCGGAGCATCTTCAATTGTAATACCAGTAGAACAAGGACAGCATTCCCATCTGACGCCTGTGTTCTAAAGATTGCAATTCGTCTGTTAAGATGGGAGAATCTATCAAACGGACCGCCCGTTTCTGCACAGAGAGGGTTTTTTTTAGGTATTTTGAAGCTCCAGACCAGAGGTGGCTGCCAAATTCAACCTTAGGGCGAACTTGCGATTTTTACAGGGTAAGCAGTTGTGTACTGTTAAAGTATATGCGGGCCCTGTACAGTACGCCCAGTTTCTGAGAGGCTAACTTAACTCTGATTTCGATGGAGCCCCAATACCTGAGCTGGTCACTTAGAGTTACACCAAGTATATCGATGGAGGTCCTGTTTGGAAGATTGCTTCCGTTGAAGGAGAATCATTTCGATCTATGACGGTCTCCGTGGTTGAGTGGTCACCGTCCTTGGATAAGAACCCGGAGGTCGGGGGGTTGAATCATAGGTCACCCCAAGTGGCTCGCTGCGTTTGGGGATTTTTGTTTTCATGGGGTGAGGTTTATTTGAGTGTTGACGGCGAATGAGTTGGCCCACCTTCTGGGTGGCGGGCTGGATTGGGGACTGTTTGAGGTAGACCTTACCTAGATCTCCCCAGCTTGACTCTCTTGACCCATGGCATTGCACCGCAGTGGGAGGGATGGAATCAGATGTCCGTCACTCCTGGAAACATTGATCTCCGTAACTTTAAGTGACCAGCTCAGGTATGGGGGCTCCATCGAAACCAGAGTTAAATTAGCCTCTCAGAAACTGGGCGTACTGTACAGGGCCCGCAGTTACTTTAATAGTACACAACTGCTAATCCTGTACAAATCGCAAGTGCGCCCCACGGTTGAATTTGGCAGCCACCTCTGGTCTGAAGCTCCAAAATACCTTAAAAAAAACCCTTGACTCTGTGCAGAAACGGGCGGTCCGTTTGATAGATTCTCCCATCTTAACAGACGGATTGCAATCTTTAGAGCACAGGCGTCAGGTGGGAATGCTGTCCTTGTTCTACTGGTATTACAATTGAAGATGCTCCGAGGAACTGGAACTAGCGTCATTGTTCCCCTCGGCACCGGTGCATAGTCGGAAAACACGCCAAACACGCGCCCAACATTTGTACACGGTTGACATTAGTCACATGAGAACGGGTCGTTTTCATGATTCGTTCTTGAGTTCAACAGCTTGGCTGTGGAACGATTTGCCAGCTTCTGTGTTTCCTCTCTCCTACAACATGGGTCTCTTCAAGACCCATGTTCACTCCTCCATGTGGGAATGCTGTCCTTGTTCTACCGGTATTACAATGGAAAATGCTCCGAGGAACTAGCGTCGTTGATCCCCTCGGCACCGGTGCATAGATAGTCGGGAAACACGCCAAACACGCGCCCAACATTTGTACACGGTTAATAATAATAATAATAATATTTGGATGACTTGTATAGCGCCGTTTTTGTGAAAAATCACCTCAAGGGCGCTGTACAAATTTATAAAACGTTTATACAATCTTATTTTTAACTATATACAACATCTTATGGCTAAAAATTGCATCCATCGGTTCATCGATCACCGATACGAAACTATATGTGCAATGATTTGACCAATGAACGCGATGCTGCTGTAAAAATGCACTGTACAGGCAGAAAATATATACAAGACCATACTTACCTGGAGGGTCACTAGAGATTAATACTGTTATTGTTTATTTAGAGCAATTAAGACACAGTTCGCACGCAGAGGACATAATTGGGAACTATAATTATAATATATAAAATGTTCTGTAATGAGCGTATTTTGAAAACAAAAGCAAAATTGACATTAGTCACATGAGAACGGGTCGTTTTTACGACTCGTTCTTGAGTTCAACAGCTCGGATGTGGAACGATTTACCGGCCTCTGTGTTTCCTCCCTCCTACAAAATAGGTCTCTTCAAGACCCTTGTTCACTCCTTCCTTTCCTCAAAAAGACCCTCCACACAGCATCCTCAAAGATGACATAGGCCCTGAGGGAAATTATTTTCCTCAGGGCCTCCTGTGTGGAGTTAATGAAAAATCTCCAGATTTCTACCCACCCTTCGTACTTTTTTCCCTCCCGAAACTTCCTTTCCTTCTTTTCTAAAAAGACCCACCACCCATTATCCCCAAGGATGACCTAAGCTTTGACGGATTTTTCCTCTGGGCTTCCTATGTTGAGCTAATGTAAAAAAAAACACTGCGCATTTCGTGTTTTAGTCTTTATTCAATGAATTTAATATACCCGTGTTCTCCACTCGGACAGTGTTATGCACATAAAATATCATTAAATTGAATAAATTTGAATTTATTTTCGTAATAACACCGTGGTTTCATTTTGCCGTGTTAATGTTTCAATTTTTTAAAGGTTAAATTTTGTGTCATTATTTTTGGATGTGTTCCGGTGCTACCTAATGGACAGACGCATAGAAATCGTATTTGTTTATGAGCTTTAAACCATAATATGATCATTTAATAATTTTGAATCGAATTGCTTCCAATGTCTTTAGCCGTGTTGGGTTACCAGATTTGAATGGTCAGGTACTTCTCAACCTTTCTCCTTCTCATTACCTTTCCCTTCAATCCCTTAATATAATACTGATTGTATACCCTAAATATTTTCTCATTTAGTCCGGAAAGTAAGATTGTTGGTCAGATTTAATACAGTTATTTTATAAATATACCAATTTGTTTATTATCAAAAACATAACAGAAATATACAACATTCACAATAGTATTCAATGTAACATTAGAAATATATTGTAATTTATGTTATCTGTAGGTTTACTTCAAAGCTAATATACTGACTGATTACATGACTAGGGTAAGGCAGAGAGGACGGACCGCCAAACAACTCGATCTTGGCACACATTCCTTGCCTCATTTACATTCTTACATCGTCTCGTTCTCTTCTATTATTCTGACTATTGACATGGCCCGAATTAAGAAACTGATTTACTTGATCTTGCCATGTCTTCTTCGGGTTTCCAGGACTTCTACTATTCACATTTGCGTCATATATTCTCTTTTTTTATTTACTTATACACAAGAATATTATTTTACAAATAGAGAGATAAAAAAATATGCAATATTCTTATAAAAGTAATTAAAAAATTTTGAATAAATTTGATGGTAAGACCAAAAATATATAGATACAAAATAATGTTATACAGAAAATTTAAAAAAAGAAAAGTAGTTAAAATTTTATAATTATATACTTGGTTTATACCAAGTAACGACATTTCTCATTCGATCATAAATAGTTTCACCACAAATATGCCTCAGAGATCTCATTGGGATCGCTAAAATACAGTTTTACAAATTACACAGTAAGAAATAGAGAATAATACACGTAGTATATTTAATAGCCCAGTCAATCTAGACAAAAAACAGGCACTAACTGGAACAAATTAGGGGATAGCTGAATTTTTGCAGGTTAATAGTACATACTCTAGAGCATAGGTTCTCAACGTGGGCGATAACGCCCCCTTGGGGGCGTTTGAGACATTCAGGGGGGCGGTAGAAGACCCAGAGACAACTGGGGGGCGTTGAGATGGCTCCGGGGGGCGTTGGCAAGTAAAAAAATTTGTTCTAAAAAAGACAAACAAAACACTCTAATCACATACTAATAAAGCAAAGTAAACTTTAATATTGGTTAATTTTTGTTATTGAAAACCCATGTCGGAAGTAAAAAAGAAGATGCGGCAATAGAGTGTGGAGTATATAAAATACGGATTTATCAAAAATCCCACAAATCCACCATCGCCAATGTGCCTTATTTGTCGAAAAACATTTTCAAATGAAGCGATGAAGCCTTCTAGGCCTTAAGATCATTTTAATAAAATCCACCCGGATTATGATTATTATAATCCACCCATAAGAAAGACAAAAATGTGACCTATTTTCAAGACATGAAAATGAAGTACAAAATTCAGCCAACTATATCAAAACAATTTTCAACGGATTCTAAGCATGACGATGACGGACTTCGAGCTTCGTACAATATCTCATTGTTGATTGCTAAAACAGGCAAACCACATACTATTGGGGAAGATATAATTTTACCAGCAGTAAAAGAAGTAATAACCTCTGTGCTCCATAAACCAGCTGCAGATATTATCCGAAAAATTTCTTTGAGCAGTAAGTTCTGTGCAAAGACGAATTGATGAAATGGCTGAAAACATTGAAGAATCATTGTGCAATCATCTGCAGTCTTGTCGATTTTCAATTCAGCTGGATGAGTCCACTTTACAAACCAATGAAGCATTGTTATTGTCATACGTGAGATTCATCAAAGATGAGAAAATATGTCAAGTACTATTGTTTGTTTCACATTTGGAAACAGATACGAAAGGAGAAACCATATTTAATACAATGGAAAGGTTTTGCGATGAAAATAAAATTCCTTTTAATAATATTAGGTCAGCTGCTATGGATGGCGCCCCAGCTATGACAGGGCGTCACAAAGGCTTCATAGCGTGCTTAAAAAATAAAGTTCCTGACTTGCTTGCTGTGCATTGCGTAATTCATCGCGAACATTTGGTTGCTAAAAATCTGAGTGAACGCCTCCATACATCACTGCAATATGTTATCAGAGCAGTTAATAAAATCAGAAGTAACTCATTGAATGAAAGATTATTTAGTCAACTTTGCATTGCCAATGATGAAGATTTCAACCGATTGCTGCTCCACAGAGAGGTGCGCTGGCTGTCAAAAGGTTCTTGTTTGACTCGATTTTACAATCTGTTTGAGTCTGTGATAGAATTCCTAGGAAACAAAGATACAGAATTGCGCGACAACCCCACCTCATCGAAGAACGATATTGCGTACTTGACAGACCTGTATAAATTTTTTAATGATGTCAATCTCCAACTTCAAGGCGACGACTTAAATTTGATTAATACAAAAAATTGCGTTGATGCTTTTGTATCCAAACTACTATTATACTAAAGAAATATCGGCAGACGGGAATTTAATAACTTCCCAAATTTATCAGCAGTATCATTCAAGAACGACGACTTGCTTGTTTACTGTCGACACTTGGAAAACTTCCACAGTGATTTCAAGGAACGATTCCAGGATATTTTAAATATAGACATACCAGACTGGGTTTTGGATCCGTTTTCAAATGTTAAAACAGCAGGTTCATCCCAGTTAGAAGAAGAACTAATAGAACTGACGACAAATGAGGAATTAAAAATTAAATTTAAGAATGGCTACTGAGAGTTTTGGCTGCAGAAGCCGATTTCGCAACTGTACCCAGGATTATGGTCGATAGTTCAAAGATTTTTAATAGCATTCCCATCGTCCTATTTAGCTTAATGTGGATTCAGTGCCGTAGCAACGTTGGTAACCAAAAAAGAAAAATAGGCTCCGTATTACTGAACGCGGCGACTTACGTTTGTTTTTAAGTAAAATCGAGCCTAATATAAACAAACTTCTTAAAACGCATCAAATCCATCCATCTCAATAGATAAGTTATAAATTCAATATCTTTTCAATGTTAATAAAATCGCCCTCAATGTGTCAAAATAAATAACATTTATAGCGACGAAGAGACATCTGAATATGGAATTCCACAAGGTACTGTGCTGGGTCCTATATTATTCATCTTATATGTAAACGGGATATTCTCACAGTCACTTCATGGTAGTATAACCTCTTATGCCGACGATACAGTACTTATTGAAAGTGGAATCACATGACAAGTAGTAAAACAAAAAGCAACAGAAGACATAAACATACTTAAACACTGGTTTGATATAAATCTACTATGTCTTAATAGTGAAAAAACTCACATTATACCATTTGCAATAAAATCAAAGGACGTTCCGTTAAATTTTGATATAATTATAGATGACAATTCTAAAGATCACAAAAAAAATAACTGTAAAATAAACTGTTCCACATTAAAAATTTCGAATAAAATGAAATACTTAGGAATAACAATAGACAAAAACTTGAACTGGAAAGATCAAATCAACCTTACCGTTAACAAAACAATGAAATTAATTTACATATTTTTAAAAATCCGAAACTTTCTCTCATTAGAAAATCTAACATCAGTCTACCATGCTGTAGTACAGTCAAATCTCCAAAACTCCGTAGTGAGCTGGGGAGCTGCATACAAAACAAATCTACTCCCTGTTGAAATTGTGCAAGGTCTAATTATAAAAATTATATTGAAAAAACGAAGAGATTATCCAACTCACCTTATTTTTGAAGAATTTAAAGTATTAAAATTTAATGATCTAGTTCGAAAAAATATAATAATCCAAATAATAAAAGAAAAACAAAATCATAGCTTTTTAACTGAAAGTCGTACTCGTCAAAAACATATATTTCCAATACAAAAATGTAACACATCATTACACATATCTAGGAAAAAAATACTTCAATAGCCTACCTGAAAAAATAAGAACAATCGAAGACGATAAATGCCTACTAAAAGCAATTAAAGAGCAATTTAAAGCAAAAATAACAAATTGATAAAATTTATCATCATAACTTATATAACTTGTTAATTTGTTTTTTTTTTAAGTATCTACCACAATTAAATTAAAAGATACAAAATATATTTTTTTAATATATTTTAAATATTTTCTCATCCCGATACTCGTCCCTCTTCTAATCACAAGGGTCTGCTTCTATAGAAGAGAAATATCATAAATTTTTTTTTTTTTAAATCAGTGAAAATTTATTATGTAGTTTATTTGTATCAAAAAAGGTTATTTTGAAATGTAAATATTATATTTTATATGTTATTTTTGCTGTATAAATAATGTATCTTATGTAATAAATAAATAAAAAAAAAATAAAAATACTTCTCTATATAATTAAGTGTGCGTTTTAATTGTTCTCATTGAAACAATCTTCTTCTCAGAAATATGATAGGAGTCTTTCTTACAGTGTAATTACACGTTTAAATATAATCGTGGCAATAGCTGTTTCAGATTCGCGACTATTTTTTACATACTAGGTACCTAGTATATAAAAAATAAAAATGGACTTTCAGGAAACCCAGAGAAACCCTCAAGATGGTATGTAAAAGCAGTTGGGGGGCGCTAGAAAAAAATATATTGTCAAAGTGGGCGGTGGGCAAAAAAAGGTTGAGAATCTATGCTCTAGAGAGTATTTTAACAAAAAGTCCCCACTCCTACCCCGCTTGTTCCCCCCCCTGTGCCCTCCCAAACATTAAAATGTGGGGTTCTACTAAAGTGATTATATCTCATAAACTAAAACATATATCAGAAAAAAAATTTCATCAATGAACTTCTTACAAAATTTCCTAAAAATAATATAATCCACTTTTTTATTATCTGCATTGGTTTGTCCAATAATAATGAGATTGTTGTTAAAAAAATATTTTTTTTTGCAAAATTTTTTTTTGAAGTTGAATATTCTTTTTGTCTGAGAGAATATTAAAAAATACTTCAAACAAATAATTTGCCAAATTTAATAAGCTTTAAAAACATGTATAACAGTATTTACTTATATTCTTAATTTCTATTGAAAAAAGTGGATGAACGCAATGGCGTGCGTGAAGCCAAGCGACGCATCGCGCATTGTTGCGTCGCATCGCTGTATACATTTTTTTTACCAGTTTGATCTCGGTTGAGGCGTGTGTCAGTTTTGTGCGTTATGTTTTGACGTTGTTGTGCCGAGCGTTCAGTTAATCAAGTTTTTTGTGCGTTTTCCCACCTTCATCAGGTAAAAATATTGAGAAACAATTATTTAAAAAGAAATTTTCAATCTGAAAATTTCTGAAGTGAACCTATGGTGTATATATTATGCAAAAAAGACCTTACTGGAAATGTTTTTTAAGTAACGAAAGGGTTACAAATGCTAATTAACGCTAGTATTGAAAGAAATGACAATAATCATGTTAAATTAACCCGTTTGGATAGCGTAACCGTGCATAAGGATTGTAGAAAAAAGTACAGCTTTTACAAATGTTAAGTGTAGCCCATCGACCAGTTCATCTCAACCATTCCTAAGGCATTTAGGAAACACGTTTAATTTCTTGGAGAATTGTATTATTTGTGACAAAAAAACATTTTTAAATGTCTAACTACCTCAAAAATATCGTGAAAAAATACATTTGGCGTTAAAACTGGAAATAAGAGAAACATTGATTAATGCTTCCAATACAAGAGATGATAAATGGGGTGCAAAAGTTAAATCTAAACTATTAAGTGTGTTTGATTTGGTCGCTGCAGAAGCTCGCTATCACGGCAGTTGCTACAAGAAGTTCTGTAAAAGTAAATCAAATCAGTATGTAGGAAGACCTAAAGATGCAAATTAATTCACAACCCTTTTGCTCAAAAGTCAGGTGAATTAATTTGCATTTCTTCGGGATTAGTATCAGACTCAACCGTAACATGTGACGATGCCTACGAGATAGGTTTCAAAGCTATGAAGAAAATGACAGGGCAAAGTTTTTCTGAACTAAAGCTACACAGATCGGATATGGTTGTTACTCAAGCCAGTAATAAGTCTGTCAGAATTAGAAACAAAGAAGCTGTAATCAACCCTCAGCAGATATTTAATAGAATATTATGCGTATGTGACAGTCCTGCAAAGCTCAAATCCTACTTTGAGTTTGAACTATTAACTATACTAACATCCACCTTCTTTATTTGATGTTTCTTTAAGGAAAGGTAAGAAAGCCTCCATTTTAAAAGCATTTGATTATGGTATCGTTGATATAAACAAAGGATGAAGCTGCGTTTATTCTTGACGGTGGATACCTATTACATGCAGTAGTGTGGCCTTAAGTCTCTACTTTCCATCATATTACCGAAAGATATGTTAATTATGTATCTAAAAAGTATGGTGCAAATGTAATAATAATTTTTGATGGTTATCCCGAGAACGCTACAACAAAATAGCAGGAGCAGTCAAGAAGAGCTGCAAAAAGAACATCAAGTGAAATTATATTTTCTGATGATACTGTCTGTACAACACCTCAGGTAGAATTTCTCGCCAATTCTCAAAATAAAAAGAGGTTAATAGAAGCTGTTAAAATTAAGTGTCATGCTGCAAACATACAGACAATAACAGCAAACGATGATGCTGATACGGAGATAGTGGGTCAGGCGATTAAGTCTATAGAGCTTGGTAGCACTGTGGTGGTTGTTGGAACAGTCACAGATTTATTAGTATTGCTAGTAGCATTGGCCCCTTCAACGGAAAACAAGCTGATTTTTTGGAAACCAATAGCCACTTCTACTAACACCAGTACTGTGTATTCTGTTCAGTTTTTTGTACATATGTATGGTAATCAAAGGAAACTCATATTATTTGCTCACGCTGTCACAGGATGTGACACAACCTCTGCTTTGTATGGTATCGGAAAAATGAAGGCTGTAAGTCTAATAACTTCACCGACAGATTTGAAAGATGCGGCTAAGAATTTCATTCAGCCCCACAAGGAAAAGGACCTGCTCTTCCAAAATGGTGAACGCTTTCTTTTAAGTTTGTACGGATTGGCAAAATACAAGAATCTTGATGAGGCTAGATAATAAGATAAGTTTAAGCATTTAAATGCCAAGATGTCTCTTAAATCTAAGTTTGATTTGGCAAGACTTCCACCAACAAAGAACGCAGCCCGCCAGCATCTCCTTAGGACGTACCTCCAAATTCAAACATGGCTAGGAAATGAACTATCGTGTAATGAGTGGGGATGGCAAAGAAGAGAATATAAGTTAAAACCTATTCCAATGACATGTCCCGCGGCTCCAAATGAACTTCTCATGCTGATATCTTGTAACTGTAAAACCTCGTGCGGAAAGTGGTGCAGCTGTCGGAGGGCAGGACTAGAGTGTTCTGGTATGTGTGGCCAATGCAATGGACTCTCCTGCAGTAACACATCTAAAAATACTGATGAAATATTTGAAGACGACTGTGATGCCCAGTGAATAATAATAATAGTCCCCTAAAACCTACCCTATAATTTTTGTAATATAATTTTTTACATTCTTTTATTGCAAATACTTTTTAATGTTAAAAGTGTTTTAATATCATAAACCAATGAAAAAGTATTCAGTGTTTTAATTTAAAACTATAAATAGTGCTACCTAAACACAAATCGGTCACCTGCACCACTGCGGGCCGAGCTCAACTGCCAAGCCTCATACCCTGCACTCCGTGCCGCCCTGCGATTGAGTCGAAATTTGACCAGTATTAAGGATAAAGGTAAACAATGTTATATGTCATTTTAAATCCTATTAAATTTGGCAAATAGTTTGTTTGAAACATTTTTGCGTGATTCCTCAGACAAAAAAAATATTCACCCTTAAATCAAAATTTTACGAAAAAAAATTTTTTTTGGCGACAATTTCATTATTATTTGCCAAACCGTAGTAGATAACAAAAAAACAACTTATATTTTTCTTCTAGACAGCTTTCTTAAAAGTATAACAGTGTAATTATTTTTCAGATATGTATTATAGTTTAGGAGATATAATGGATTTTGTAGAACTCTACAATTTCAAAGTTTGGGGGGGTGCAGCGGGGGAAGCAAGCGGGGGAGGGGTGGGGACTTTTTGGAAAATATTCTCTGTAGAAAGTACTATTCACTTGCAAAAAATCAGCTCTCCCCGAATTTGTTCCAGTTCAATGCGTTCATTGACTGGGCTATAAGTTTGACAATCCTGCCTCACCAGGCGAACCTTTATTGAGGCAGAATTTTTAGCAAAGTCAATTAATGCACGGTCTGTAGTTAACCAACATATATTTTAACATAACAACATAATGATCCTATAAAACCATTTATTTATTAGCACAATTTCACTCATCGATCATCATACACAATTTTATGCATAGTATAAACCACAAATAATAGAAGCAAAGGGAGATATGGCAACGAATATGGCCGACTGTCGTCGAGCTACGACCAAACCTCACCTTCAAAGTCAGTGACTTGACAGACTTGAAATTGATGAGACGGGGCTGCTGTGTGAAGATGTAATTTGCAGTAGTATGGACATCAGTATATGATACTTAGTCGATGAATACGAATGAAGGATTTTGGCAAGGTTTTACAGTATGAGCATGAGCTAATAATGGTTCATGACCCATCGACGTTGTTACACTTACAAACAGCATTCGTTCACCTTCCTGTCAAACTTCTAACAGAATGTATTAGCTTTCCAGAAAATACCAGTGGTACCCTAGCCCTAGAGGTACTAGGCATTAACTTCGGGAGGTTAATACATGATGGCAGGAGTAAATAATTCAGAAATTCAAACATTTTTTCCCCATACAAAAATACGTACCTAGTAAAAATCCTTAGTGTGACGTTCGATCTTACTTACTGAGAGCCTTCCAGGTACAATTGTGGCAATAGTGCATGTTGTAATTGTGGCAATAGTGCATGTTGTAATTGTGGCAATAGTGCATGTTGTAATTGTGTCAATTGTGCATGTTGTAATTGTGGCAATAGTGCATGTTGTAATTGTGGCAATAGTGCATGTTGTAATTGTGGCAATAGTGCATGTTGTAATTGTGGCAATAGTGCATGTTGTAATTGTGTCAATTGTGCATGTTGTAATTGTGGCAATAGTGCATATTGTAATTGTGGCAATAGTGCATGTTGTAATTGTGTCAATTGTGCATGTTGTAATTGTGGCAATAGTGCATGTTGTAATTGTGGCAATAGTGCATGTTGTAATTGTGGCAATAGTGCATGTTGTAATTGTGGCAATAGTGCATGTTGTAATTGTGTCAATTGTGCATGTTGTAATTGTGGCAATAGTGCATGTTGTAATTGTGGCAATAGTGCATGTTGTAATAGTGGCAATAGTGCATGTTGTCATTGTGGTAATAGTGCATGTTGTCATTGTGGCAATAGTGCATGTTGTAATTGGCCCGTATGGTAATAGCGGAAAATAATAAAGCTGGAGGAACAAGCCTGTCAAATTTTATCTTTTTACCACAAAAGTACCCCGAAAAGTTGGAATTTCGAAAAAAGTTATTTATCTTTTTACTTAAAATATCATGTAGAATCACTTCCCGAAGTTAATGCACTTTACCCCCAGACATCGTGTATAACGCCAAATAGGAGGCCCTTAGGAAAATAATTTCCCTCAGGGCCTACGCCATCTTTGAAGATGTTTTTTGGATGGTCTTTTTGAGGAGAGGAAGGAGTGAATATAGGTTTTGAAGACTAATGTTGTTTATTTATTTATACATGTAGAATGTAGCATATAAATATTGTAGAATGAAGGAAATAAAGAGGCCGACAAATCGTTCCTCAACCAAGATGTTGAACTCAAGAACGAGCATTGGAGGTTATTATCCACCACTTACCCGCCCTGGTATAAGTAACAGATGGTTACTCCTTCAAGGCTCTCGCAAGGACTCTAATTTTTTTAAAAGAGCGAAGCTACATTTAG
This sequence comes from Limnephilus lunatus, assembly GCA_917563855.2. Taxonomy (NCBI): domain Eukaryota; kingdom Metazoa; phylum Arthropoda; class Insecta; order Trichoptera; family Limnephilidae; genus Limnephilus; species Limnephilus lunatus. Next base: position 1,935,334 of record OU830596.1, on the reverse strand, counting down.
TTTAGAACGAATTTAGACCTCCAATGTCCCTGCATACGTTGTTAGCAAGCAGTATGCAAGTGCTTAGCGGGAAATACAAGACACAATATGTGTTAGTACAAAATATAGACAAGACAATGGTACAGGTTGGTGAAAGTCCTCGAGGTGGCAAGCGCTGGGTGATTGTATCCAGCGTATCCTACAAGCACCTGTTTGGGAAAAAGACACAGTACAGAAGTAATACGAGCATGGTAAACGGTTGAGAGTCCTCTCCAATCAATTGGCAGTTCCAGCAAGAATGCGCATGACGTTCAGTCTAACCGTGAACCACACTCAGCCCTCGCGCCCCTTAGCCGGTTCGTCTGTGATGCCTCAAAGAAAAGTAAATGGGAGATTGGGGGGGAAATACCCGACGACCCTAAGGAATTCAGCGTCGAGTAGCCGGGGGCAAGGCGAAGGAGAACCGAAGCCGCCCCCCTCTAAACCTCAAGCCTGCACTCAAGAACGAGCAATTGAAATGACCAGTTTTCATGTGACCAAGCACATATGTTAGGCGCGCGTTTGGCATGTTTCCCGACTACTCATGGATGCCGAAGCGGTCAATGACACTAGTTCAATCAGTGCAAAATTCATTGGTTAAATTATTAGCTGAAAAAAAATTATACAAAGAAAGGCATAATATTCCATACTTTTATCAGAGTCTCAAAGTTCTTTCAGTGAGAGCAATTCTGTGGTACAAAATTATATATCAGCACATAAATAATCTTCTATATATAAGCAGTCTGGAACACAAACATAATACACGTTTTAACTTTAATGAAGGGCTAATTGTACCTAAGCATACAAATAAATATGGACAAAGAACGTTAAATTACATGATTCCCAGTTGTTTAAATATGTTACCTGCTGAAATTAAAAACTGTGCCCAAAACAAACAATTGATGAATTTACTGAAAGAATTAATTTGTATTAGCTTACAATGACATATTATTCTTAAGACTTTAAAAATGTTATTTATGTTTTCAAAAATTTATTTTTATCTATATTTCTGTAAAAAATTAAAATTTATTTTATACAATTGTAAAAATGTAACTATTAAATCACTATAATAAGATCTTTAACGTAAAGAACCCGTTAGACAAACTGCTAAAAAGTAGTTTATCGGGACTTTTTGTCTTGTATTTGCAAAGTGTATAAAATAAATAAATAAAAATAAATAAATAAAAAAAAAAGCATCTTCCATTGTAATACCGGTAGAACAAGGACAGCATGCCTACCTGAAGCATGTGCTCTGAAGATTGCAATCCGCTTATAAAGATAGGGGGGATCTAACAAACGGGACGCTAGTTTCTGCACAGAGTCGAGGGTTTTTTCAAGTATTTAGGGGCTCCAGACTGGATGTACTAGACGTTTTGTACACAAATTGCAAAAATAGGGAGCTGGACACAACTTGGCACGCCAATGTCCTTAACTTCTGGATTTAATGATTCTAAGTTAAATTAGCAAAAACTGACTCTATAACTGTTGTAAAAACACTTAAAAGACTTGCAGACTTTTGGAGACTTTTGGAGACTGTTGGGGTCAGGATAATGGGATACTGAGAGAAAGGTAGAACAGAATTTAAACTGATTAAAAAACACTTTTAAAGTAGGTTAGAACTTGGAGACTTCAGTTTCTTGGAGACTTGTGACTTCTTGGCTGGTAGTTTTTGAACTGATTTCCTACCGGTTTGCCGTTTGTTTTATAGGGCAAATCCGGGTTGGACTTTTGGAACACAGAACCTCCCTGTTTCTGAAGGGTGCTTGCGTTTACGTATTTTTCCCAATCGCTATGATTTTCGAGCAGATGTGTTAAAAATCTGTGTGATAACCTTTGTCAAGACAGTCCTGTTCCAATAAACCGAAGTCTCACATAATTTTTATTGTTTCAACAAGAAAAGGTACAAGTTTACAAATGTGATACAAGATACAATATCTAGAAGTAAATATTTTCTTAAAGTGCAATAATCACTGGTAGACGACAGTTTTTTTGAGGTGTTATTGTAGTATATACCTATTTTTAGGTGATGATATATATTTCTTGATTCAAATTATTCCCGATTTCCCGAAATTTAGCTCCGAGTTTTTCGGAATGTAAATTGGCTGTCGTAAATATTTACGATTCAAACATTTCCTTTGTTCAGCATTGACCAATGGCGCCGCGTCTGGTAGCAGGGTGGGGATAACGTAAATACGCAATCATTTCCTTGATTTTGATCATTGCTGTCTGGGGTCCCTGGTGGAAGTATTACGTGGTTATTCAGATGTGTTTTCGAGTCCAATGATGCTGCAGCATGTATTTATTATCAATTGCGTTTATGTTTTCAATTGATAAGTTAATTGTAGAATGTAATAGCATTGTAGACATCATTCCAAATGCACAGTGTTTCGTTGGCCAATGAGAGCACTCCCTTTGTTTCGTAGGTTATTGGAAGGGGTAACGCGCAGCGGCACGGTATTATGTGGAAGCGTAAATTCCATTCTTGAATTCTCAGGGTTGTCATACGCTTTCGTCGACACGTTCGATACACTCCCCCCAGTGCAGTCTCGACTGTGCTCAGCTACTTCGTCGGGCGTGTCCTTTTCCGATGTCTGAGTTCTGAATCGGGTGTCTTCGCAACTGGTACAGTTTCGTTAGTTGTTGGTGTGGCAGGCAGGATGACGGCGATTTTGACTGCCGGCCTTACGTATATCCCAGTACTGGTTTGGATCCGAGCAGTTCTGACTTGTCCATCAGCTGCAGGTGTTGCTTCGAGGATACGGCCACGTGGCCAACTGTTTCGAGGCAGTGCTGGGTCCATGATGATCACTAGGTCATCCTTCTTAATTGGTGTAGTTGGATGGTGCCATTTTTGTCGGGCAGCCATGGTAGGTAGGTATTCGCGCAGCCATCGCCTCCAGAAGGTGTCTGCAAGTTGTTGTCCGATGCGCCACTGGCGGCGTAGGCATACTTCCTCTTCTTTTTTGTCGTAGAAGGATAATTGGGGGCGCTTCCCGGCCGATCCCAGCAAAAAGTGGTTGGGTGTTAGAGGTTCTTCATCACGCGGGTCGACTGAAATATGGGTGAGTGGTCGGTTATTTACCACAAACTCGGCTTCTGCAAGTGCTGTGCGTAGAGTTTCTTCTTTTGGTGCTCTTTCTTTGAGTGTTGCGCTTAGGGCTTTCTTTACTGATCGTACTAGTCTCTCCCAAGCTCCCCTTATGTGGGGACTCAGCGGTGGTATAAAGTGCCACTCGATGCCCTGGGTAGCTATTGCGTCAATCATTCAGGCGTCTTGACTTATTGACAGCAGGGCGTCCCTCATCTCGGTGTCAGCTCCGTGAAAATTTGTTCCGTTATCCGAGTACATGGCTGTGGGTTGACCTCTGCGGGCGGTCATTCTTTGAAGGGCCATGATGGCCGAGTCGGCAGTCAGTGAAGCGGCTAGTTCTAGGTGAATGGCGCGCGTTGAGAGGCAGGTGAAGATGGCTCCGTATCGTTTTTCTCGATGCCTACCGACCGTGATAGCCATAGGGCCGAAATAGTCAAGCCCGCAGTGTGTGAATGGACGGACGTGATGCATCAGGCGGGGTGGTGGTAATGCGCCCATCAGAGGTGGAGTCGGTTTGCTGCGTCGTATGAAGCAAGTGGGGCAGACGTGCGTTATTTTCCTGATTGTTGTGCGTATTCGTATTATGAAGAAATGATTGCGTATTTCTGCAATTGTTTTCTCAGTACTAGGATGATCCGCCTTTTTGTGGTAGTGACTGATTAGGAGCCGAGTGTAGGGTTCGTCGCCGTCCAGTATTATGGAGGTTCGGGCCACACTCTTTGTTCTTTCCAAGGCTCGTAGTCGGGTCCCCATTCGTAGAAGGTCGTCTGGTCCAAAGAAGGGGTTCAGCGAGTTGAGGCGACTGCCAGTAGGTAGTTTTTGACCTTGTCGGATGGTGTGTAGATCAGTTGTGAAAGCGTTTTCCTGGGACCTTTTGATCCATTTTTGTTCTGCTGCTTTTATCTCCTCGGCTAGTAGTGGGCCTTCTACTGGTTTGTTGGGCCCCATCTTGCATCGTCTGATAAAACGGAGGATCCAAGCTGTGGAGCGGATTAGCCGGTGCCATGAGGAGAACCGCTCTACTAATGGGAGTGCTTCGCCCTTGGTGGACACAAGGCCAACGTAGTGAGGTTTGACTTCTAGTGTTAGGTCGTCAGGCCTGTGGGCGGGTGCCCGTTCTTTCGGCCATGCACCCTCCGGGGAAGTGAGAAAGGCTGGGCCGGTAAACCACCTTCCTTCTGGTGTTAGGTCTGGCACCTCTAAGTCTCGTGTTCCTATATCAGCTGGATTGAGTTTTGTGGGTACCCATTTCCAGTCGGGTATGTTGGTTAGTTCGTCTATTTCGCCCAATCGGTTTGCCACAAAGGTTGAGTAGGCGCGTGGGTCGGTGCGTAACCAGCATAGTACAGTTGTGGAGTCTGTCCAGAAGCAGGTGCGGGATATCAGGGCTTTGCTTTCCTTTTGGATCGTCTGGGCTAGTCTCGCTGCTATGAGGGCGGCTTGAAGCTCGAGGCGTGGAATGGAGAGAGGCTTCAGTGGTGCTACCTTGCATTTACTTGCAAGGAATGTTACTCGTAAGGATCCATTTATTTCTTCGGTGAAGTAGGCCACGGCACAGCAAGCTTGCTCCGATGCGTCGCAGAAGAGGTGTAGAGTTACGTTGTTCTGTTTGTTTGAGAGGCAACGTCTCGGGATTGAGATGCTGTTTGTGTGCAGCAGGCTCAGCCAGTCTGTCCATCTCTGGGCGTGTTCGGGGGTAATGGGTTCGTCCCAGCCGACGCTTGAGCGCCACACTGCTTGCAGTAGCATCTTAGATCTGATGGTAAGGCAGGCAACGAAGCCGACTGGGTCAAAGATCTTCATTACTATGGATAATAGTTGCCGCTTGGTAGGTTGTGTGGCCGTGTCGGGTGAGATTGCCTCGCGAAATGAGTACAGGAAGCGGTCTGTGGTGGGGTCCCAGATCAAACCAAGCACTCGTTCTGTCTCTGGACCTCCACTGCTAATCTGTATCGCGGAGCTGGCACGGTCTTCTATGGGTACGCCAGCTAGGGCCACCGGGCTATTAGACGCCCAATTTGTCAAGTGGAACCCTCCTTTCGCGAGGAGGGCACTTACGCTTTGGGCGAGTGTAGCAGCTTCATTGGGTGTGTCTGTTGCATCTAGGTAGTCGTCCATGTAGAACTTGGTGCGTACGGCTTTTGCGGCGGCCGGGTACTCGTGCTCGTATGTTTCGGCCACTTTATTTCGGACGAATTGGGCACTGCTTGGGGAGCAGGTGGCTCCGAACATCATTGATGACATTTGATAGGTGTCTGGTTCATGATGGGGTGATGTCCTCCACAGGAAAAGCTGCGACGGCTGGTCTTCTCGCCTTATTTTTATTTGCAGGAACATTTCTTTGATGTCTGCAGCAATGGCGATGTTTCCTTCCCGGAAGCGTATTATATTCCCCAGGAGGGAGGACAGCAGGTCAGGACCAGTAAGCAGCTGATCATTGAGGGAGATTCCTCGGCATCGGCTTGCAGCATCGAATACCACTCTGATTTTTCCTGGCTTATTTGGGTTGATTACTGCGATGAGGCAGGTACCATTTGCGAGGTGTGGTGGTGGAAGCTTCATGGCCTGATAGCTTCTTGGCATAGCCTTTGTTGAGAAGTTGACTTATTTTGTCATTGTAGGCCACTGCTAGATTTTTGTCTTTTGCTAGCTTTTTCTCCAGAGACAGAAGTCGCTTCAGCGCACACTGCCGATTGTCAGGTAGCGAGGCTTCTGGATTGCGCCATAGTAGACCAGTTTCCCACTTCCCTGTAGGAAGAGGACGGGTAGTTGCATTCATAAGTGCAATGGCCTGTTGTTCGCTTGCATTGACTCTGGTGGCTGATGTTACTCCGAGCGAGTCGATGGCGAAGTTGGTTTTTACTAGCTCCCTCAATTGTATGTCTGCGGCCGTTTCTGGTTGTAGTGCCAAAGTGGTAGTCGTGTTATTATCTCTGGGGTTGACTCCTCCATGAGCGATCCATCCTAGTGCAGTGCGTGATGCTATTCGCGTAGTATCATTGCATTCACGAACTTCCCTTGACACAATTAGGTGAGCGTTGTCTTGGCCTATTAGCAGCTTCGGGACGACAGACCTTCCTTGGATCTGTTGCTCCGGCAGGTTGAGGTTGCTTATTGTGCTGGCAGAGATGTGGTATGTATTACTGTTGCCCGCACCTCGTATTCTTAGTCTCACTCGTTGGGAGAGATTGTCAGAAGTGCACATTCCTTTGGCACCGTGGATTCGCAGTCCGTGAACTGGGCCGTTTGCTCCGACTTGTATTGCGGTGTCAGTGTCAACAAGTGTTACTGTGGATCCTTCGTCCAGGAGAGCAAACACTGACACTTCTTCTTTGTTGGGAGCGCTTAATATTACTGGCGCAATTTTTAACAGTACTCTCTGTCCGGAGTCCTGGCGTCACAAGTTGACATTTTCCACGGTGCTTTTTCGTACGAACTCGGGATTATGTAGCAGGGGGTGGTGTGGGGATCGGCAATCCCCTACTTTGCACCATTGGTTTATTTTGCAGCTTCGTGAGTGGTGTTTTTCTAAGCACTTGCGGCATAACCTTCCCATGCGTACAGTTTCCCATCGAAGTTCAACATCTTTGGCTGCGAATTCTTTGCATTCGCGGGTTTTATGATCGCCGCCACATTGGGCGCAGCTTTCGTCGGCTGTTTTTCTTTTTCGGCTTGGTCCAGGGTAAGTATGTGCCTCATTCATTTTGCGTTTCATCGGGGCGATCTTTTCTTTTGGGCCGTCCCCGATTTCTTCTTGATGTCCGGCATGTATTTGCTCATGGCTCGGTAGAAGTCGCATGCGATCACTATCTTCTTCCTCCTGGTACCCGGCATGTATTTGTTCACGGCGTGGTCGGGATCGTATGTGGTCCACCATCCCGAGGTTTGGAATTGCGTTTGATACCTCTTTCAGAAAGGCAGCGAGCTGGGTTATGGTGGCCGGGGCATGTTGTTTGCGGATCTCGATTAGCCATGCCAGCCGCAAAGAACTCGGCATTTTGTCAGTGACGTCGTTCAGTAATGCAGGATTGGTGAGATAACCTTCGGTTTTCAAGATCCGGAGGGATGCCACCAGGTTTTGCACCGTCCCGGAGAAATCTGCCAGGTCCTCGAGTGATACCTCGGTCGTGAGGTAAGGTAGCTTTTTAACCTTGTCTAGCATAAATTTTGCTATGGAGTTAGCGCTGCCGTATCGCTGCTCGAGGACGCTGATGATCTCTGGAACTTGCGCAGGATCCATTAGTAGGGGACCCACGGTATCTCGCGCCTTGCCTTTGAGGGCACGCTGCAGCCGGATGAGATTTTCGCTCGGAGTCAATTGGCAGGTGGCGGTGGATTGAGCGTACTGTGCCTTCCAGGTAGGCCACTCGAGGGGGTCTCCGGAGAAGGTAGGCAAATCTTTTGCTGTGGATTGCCTGGCGATTAGGGCTGCCATTCTTGAGTCATCTTCTAATGTGCGAGGGCTATCTTGCGTTCTGGAGGAGCGGAGCGCCTCTGCCATCACAGAGGCGATCTGGGCCAGTGGGTCGTTGCCGTGCTGCAACCATTCTCGGGTGTGCCGTGCTGTCTCGTTGGCTGTATGCGGTGGTGTAAACAATGGGGAATCCTGGCCGGAGGAGGCTGGCTGTTGCTGGTACCCCGTTGTATTGTAAAGTGGGCGCTCGGGTCCGAGATGGCTGTATTCGGTCGTAGGGATGTTTTTTGCAGGGCCCGTCAGTAGTGTGTAGCCTTGGGTGGCGGCATATCCAGTTGGATCGGTTACTGTAAATTAATTGGTAGGCTGACCGACTTGTGTGTGCATTTGAGTAGTTGCATATCTCGTTGCAAACTCTCCGGCTGGCCTTTTTACTTGAGTGGCATATCTCGTTGCGAACTCATTAGTAGAAGGGCCGGTCGGTGCGTGCACTTGAGTTGTTGCATATCTCGTTGCAAACTCTCCGGCTGGCTTGTTTACTTGAGTGGCATATCTCGTTGCGAACTCATTAGCAGAAGGGCCGGTTGGTGCGGGCACTTGAGTTGTTGCATATCTAGTTGCAAACTCTCCGGTTGACGGACCGTCTGACGTGTGTACTTGAGTGGCATATCTCGTTGCGAACTCATTAGCAGAAGGGCCGGTTGGTGCGGGCACTTGAGTTGTTGCATATCTAGTTGCAAACTCTCCGGTTGACGGGCCGTCTGACGTGTGTACTTGAGTGGCATATCTCGTTGCGAACTCGTTAGTAAACGGGCCGGTTGGTGCCTGGACTTGAATTACTGCCTGACCGAGGTTGGCTCGCAGGGTCGGGCTGGTTGGTGCTGGCTCCTCGGCAGGTTGGCTGACTGCTTGGCGTGTCGCAGCGTTCAGGGCTGCGAGCAGATTGGCTGTCTGCTTGGCGTGACGTCTGTCCCGAATGCGCATCTCTCGGCGCAGTAATCGCAGGGAGTCTTCAGTTGATTCAGAAGTTGTTTCGCTGCTTTTACTGTTGGATTCGTGGAGGCTCTCGGAGACAGATTCTGGAGCTGGTCGGTCAAGCGTGATGAGATCAGAGTTCCTGGCTGGGCTCGCACTAGATAGATCGTGGACCTGGCGGGGTCCTCTAGATGGCGTCTCATCGGTGTCTACGGTGTGTGGGCCCGGGGTCCGTAGGGGCGCCACTGGCATATTTCGGCTTGTCCCCGGGGCGTCAGGTTTAGATTTAGACAGCGATGTATCAGAAGATGTCGGGGTCTTACGGCCACTGCGAAGAGACGGCATTTCCACTGGGTAAGACTGAAGGCGTGTTATGTGTAGATACGGCTCGAAGGACCAAATGTACTAGACGTTTTGTACACAAATTGCAAAAATAGGGAGCTGGACACAACTTGGCACGCCAATGTCCTTAACTTCTGGATTTAATGATTCTAAGTTAAATTAGCAAAAACTGACTCTATAACTGTTGTAAAAACACTTAAAAGACTTGCAGACTTTTGGAGACTTTTGGAGACTGTTGGGGTCAGGATAATGGGATACTGAGAGAAAGGTAGAACAGAATTTAAACTGATTAAAAAACACTTTTAAAGTAGGTTAGAACTTGGAGACTTCAGTTTCTTGGAGACTTGTGACTTCTTGGCTGGTAGTTTTTGAACTGATTTCCTACCGGTTTGCCGTTTGTTTTATAGGGCAAATCCGGGTTGGACTTTTGGAACACAGAACCTCCCTGTTTCTGAAGGGTGCTTGCGTTTACGTATTTTTCCCAATCGCTATGATTTTCGAGCAGATGTGTTAAAAATCTGTGTGATAACCTTTGCCAAGACAGTCCTGTTCCAATAAACCGAAGTCTCACATAATTTTTATTGTTTCAACAAGAAAAGGTACAAGTTTACAAATGTGATACAAGATACAATATCTAGAAGTAAATATTTTCTTAAAGTGCAATAATCACTGGTAGACGACAGTTTTTTGAGGTGTTATTGTAGTATATACCTATTTTTAGGTGATGATATATATTTCTTGATTCAAATTATTCCCGATTTCCCGAAATTTAGCTCCGAGTTTTTCGGAATGTAAATTGGCTGTCGTAAATATTTACGATTCAAACATTTCCTTTGTTCAGCATTGACCAATGGCGCCGCGTCTGGTAGCAGGGTGGGGATAACGTAAATACTCAATCATTTCCTTGATTTTGATCATTGCTGTCTGGGGTCCCTGGTGGAAGTATTACGTGGTTATTCAGATGTGTTTTCGAGTCCAATGATGCTGCAGCATGTATTTATTATCAATTGCGTTTATGTTTTCAATTGATAAGTTAATTGTAGAATGTAATAGCATTGTAGACATCATTCCAAATGCACAGTGTTTCGTTGGCCAATGAGAGCACTCCCTTTGTTTCGTAGGTTATTGGAAGGGGTAACGCGCAGCGGCACGGTATTATGTGGAAGCGTAAATTCCATTCTTGAATTCTCAGGGTTGTCATCCGCAGGTACCTCGAGCGCGGCGAAGAAGGACCGAGTCCCCCCGGTTGTGATGACCCTGGGGAATCTTACCCACGCCCAGATAACCACGGCGGTGCAGGGCCACATCGGGCACCCGAACTTTACGTTCCGCTACAACCGAGGCGGAACCGCAAACATCTTCGTGCGGAGCATGGTGGATCACCGCGCTCTCACCAACGGGCTGCGGGCGGAGGCAAGAGGCTTCCACACGTACACAGCGGAGGCGGAAAAACTGAAGAAGGCGGTCATCAAGGGCCTACCGAACGTTGACACGGAGGACATCGCGGCCGACCTGACAGAGCAAGGCTTCCCCCCGGTGAAGGTCATTAAGATGACAACAGCCTCGGCCGAATATCCCATGTACCTGGCAACTTTCGACAAAGAAATAAATATGGGCCAGCTGAGGGCGGCAGTGAAGTACCTGTGCCACTGCAGAATACGCCTCCAGAAGCACAGGAGCAATCACCTCCAACATGGGACGCAGTGTTATCGCTGCCAAAACTTCGGGCACGGATCCCGAAACTGCGCCCACACCGCGAGGTGTGTGAAGTGCTTGGTGGAGCACGCCTCGGCCGAGTGCCCCAAGACCACCAGGGACGAGCCCGCCGCGTGCTGCAACTGCGGAGGCCCCCATCCCGCCAACTTCAGAGGCTGCCCGAAGAGGGTCGCCTACGTCGCCTCGCTCCAGCAGCACCAGCGACACCCCCAGCGCCAGGCCCCAGGAGCAAGCAGGCCACCTCCTCATACACAGCAGATGCCGAGGACGGATGGACGCAGCTGGGCCAACGTAGCCGGCGGAAGGAGCGAGGAGCGACACGAGGAGCAGCCCCGCTCACAGCCCCGCACGCAGCCCCGCACGCAACAGCCCGCAGGAGAGGCTAGAAGCGATGCCCAACTGATGATGGCCCTGCTCGAGGGACTAGATCGCCTGCGACCGGAGCTGGCCGCAGCTTCCAGCGAAGCTGCGAGAGCCTGGATCCTTATGGGTCTCATCACGTCCACCATCGATGTCTAATCCCGAGATGGTGAACGTCCTCCTGTGGAATGCCCATAGCATCCGCTTCAAAATTGACGAACTGCTCGCTCTGGCAAATAACACCGATACTGATGTAATTCTCATCTCAGAAACACATCTTAAACACGACACGCCGCTGAGAGTGCCCGGCTTTGAAGTTCACCGAGACGACCGATTGGAAGGAAAAGGCGGAGGCACCGCCATATTCGTTCGTCAATCCATCACTTCTACAAGAATCCCCACTCCAAAGCTGAAATATACTGAAGCCACAGTTATCGAAGTCATCATAGAGGATAGAGCGCACACCTTCATCGCCGCCTACTGCAATGATAGCAACTGTCTTGTGAGAGAAGATCTGGATAAACTACTGAATTTGCGCCCAATTGTTGTGTTAGGAGGAGATCTCAACGCCAAACACAACTATTGGAATAACTACAGAGGCAACGCGAACGGTAAAACGCTCTTCACACATATGCAGACGCATAACTACTCGATAATGGCACCGGACAGACCAACATTTCACTCGGCAAGCGCAAAGTACCCCAGCACTTTGGACATCGTACTCGAGAAAAATGCCAAGACGATCTCGCCACTGCGCACGCTAGATAAACTGTCATCGGACCACCTGCCCGTGAGCTTCAGTATTGGAGGAACGACCTTGAGGAGCCCCAGAAAACGGCGAAACTACAAAGATGCCGACTGGGAAGGATTCAAGAAAGAGATAAACGAACGAATACATCTCACATCGGAAACTCTGCGCTCAAAGGAAGAAATCGACGAGGCCGCAAGCACTCTCACCGAAATCATACAACATGCCCAAGACACGTTCATACCACTCAAAGAAGAACAGACATACACGGTCAAGCTTCCCGAGCACGTCTTATCGCTCATTAAGGAGAAAAATCGCCTGCGACGCATCTACCATCAAACGCGAGACGGCTACTTCAAAACGGCCTACAACACTCTACAGCGAGAAATCAAGCAAGAAATCACCGATCTCAGACGCCAACTTTGGACGAAGAAAGTTACGTCACTCACGCCCAAAGATAACAGCCTATGGAAAATGGCGAAAGCTCTGAGACACCAAGATCACACGATACCCCCGCTTGAGAAGCTAGACGGCTCAGGGCTGGCACTTTCAATGGAAGAAAAGGCAAACGCGCTCGCCGACGGATTCGAGAAAGCCTACGCAGCCACGGATGGCCTATCTGATCCGGAAACGGACAGACTAGTAGAAGAATCTCTACGAGATCTCGAACAAGCAGAGCAAACGAGCACGGCCGATATCCATTTCAGCACACCGAGCGAAGTAGCCGTCATCATCAGGCGATTGAAGACAAATAAGGCGCCGGGAAGCGATCAAATACACAACATTCTACTCAAACATCTACCGCAGAAAGCCATCATTTACATAACAAAGCTGTTCAATGCCTGCCTCATCATCGGACATTTCCCTCAGATCTGGAAAACGGCGACCGTGCTGCCCTTCTCCAAACCAAACAAGGACAAGAGGCAGCCGACAAGCTATCGGCCGATCAGTCTACTCTCCACGCTGAGCAAGGTTTTTGAACAGGTTATACTCAACAGGCTACTACCACACCACGAAGACAACAACACTTTGCCAGACGAGCAGTTCGGATTCAGAAAGAGGCATTCCACCACCCATCAACTGACCAGAGTAGCGGAATTCATCGCCAGAAGGTTTAACGAAAATCGCTACATCGCCGCCGCACTGATAGACTTGGAGAAGGCATTCGACACCGTTTGGATCAGAGGGCTACTGCACAAGCTGCACAGAACAAACACGCCCATATACCTAACGAGACTGATTCAAGAATATCTCAGAGACAGATCCTTCAGAGTCTTCCTCAGAAATGCGCTATCGACAATACGTGAGATTCCAAAAGGCGTGCCACAAGGGAGTCTACTGGGACCTCATCTTTTCAACATCTTCACACATGATATCCCCCGAGACGAGAGATGCAACTTATCTATATACGCAGACGACGTCAAACTTTACGTTTCCTCGCTGAAAGCAGACATGGCGGCTATATACCTACAGAGGGCGCTCGACGCTCTAGTAGAGTTCTACAAGCAATGGCGACTCAAACTAAATGAGGCCAAGACCGAAGTGATCATGTACACGAGGAAACGAAAAAGAAGAACACCCGACGTCAATATCGAAATGGGAGGACACGTCCTAGAATGGAAAGATGAAGTCGTATACCTGGGCCTGACAATGGACTCACGTCTCAACTGGAAATCTCACATAGCCAAGACATACGCGAGGGCCAGGAAGGCAGTCGGCGCGATGAAGCCCATCTTCAACAAACGAAGTCCGCTACTTCCCAGAACCAAACTCCTGATCTACTACTCGCTCATACGACCGGTACTGACGTATGCTATTCCCGTGTGGAGTAGTATTTCTCATACTGCACATATGAAACTACAGACGCTACAAAATCTCTGCATTAAAATCGCATACAATACTAGAATCAGAACGAACCTCAAAAGACTACATGCCAGAGAAGACATACCGACCTTATTTGAACACACGCACAGACTGACAGACCGATTTTACAAATCTCTCAGACATAGCAAAAATAGACTTATCAAAGAAATCGGTCAATACAACGCACCCAGTGACTTTACTTTCAAATATACACACAGACTACCCAAACATATCCTGATGGACCTGGACCACATCTGGTATGAACCAGATTCAGACGCGGACGACTGAGCGAGCAGTAGGTATTCCTAAACACCAGACCCCCCCCCAAAACTCATGTTTACATATCTATGTATATATCTATTTAATTTTTGTATAATATGTATGTTTATGTAAGTTTATTATAAATTTCCCATATAGTATGTATATATATCTCACATAAAAACAGACACACACACCCCTCACCACACAATGCAGGATTTCACATATTGAAATCACTGAAGGCCGACAAGTTTCAAGTTGACTTTCGGCCGACTCTTCCCGGATGAGGTTTTTCATGGTTTCCTCATTCCCGAAGGCAAATGCGGAAGAGATCCAAAAAATAAGGACATGACCGACTCCTTCCCACTCCCAACATAACACAAACAGACACGTATGTATGCATGAGCGCCTGCCGGTGGCGTGGCTGCTTGATGATGATGGAGCTTAGCAAAACATGCAATTTTAGTAGGGTTTTTAGATAACAATTTTTCCCTACCGATGAAATACAAGGCCTTTAAGTCTATAATAGCCAGGTAACATTTTAAAATACCCACATGAGGTAAAAATTGCAAGGCGCATATGACGCCGTTCTATTTATAAAGAACATTAACTTTAAATTCAGTAAATTTAAATGATTCATCTCTTCAAGAAACATAAGAATCTAGTAAATGAAAAAAAAAAAAAAATCAGGGTTGTCATACGCTTTCGTCGACACGTTCGATACACTGGAGGTGACTGCCAAATTCATGAGCGCACTTGCGATTTGTACAGGGTCAGCAATTATGTACTATAAGCAATATCTGCGGATCCTGTACAGTACGCCCAGTTTCTGGTGGCTATCTTGACTCGGGCTTCGATAGAGCCTCCATACCTGAGCTGGTCACGTAAGATGGGTTATTTAAATTTTTTTTAATAATGCATCAAATATTTGAAGTTAATTTTCACGTTCTGTGTAAGTTCTAACCAAGTTCTGTTATTATATCATTACAGGCCAGTTGCTTCATACAACTGAAATAATCACAGAACTTGAATGAAACTTTCACCGAATGTGAAAATAAACTTTAAATATTTGATGAATTGTTAATTTTTTTTTAAACAACCCGCGTCGTTAGAGTTATACCAAGCACATTATTGAAAGGCATGTGGAGAAGATTGCTTAGATGTAATATTATCTAGAAAGTCCTGAAGATATTTAACATTATTTCAAATATTATCGAAGCCTCCTAAGTAGGTTCACATTATAACTTCCAATAGAGCCTTGCATAAACAACCTCTTTCACTTCGGGAACCCTTTAAATCATACACACACACGGGAAATATATGGAAATTAAGCGAGGTTCCATATTACATGAAAAGTTAGGTAAAATATCCCCTCAGATATGGTCAAACGGGCGTATTTCTGACCCGGAAAATCACCTGAAGATCTTTAAAGAGATATTTATTAGTTTCTCGAGTACGTTGACTACCTGAGGCGCAAATATTGAAGATTCGACCATTTTTCGAGGTTAGATTCAATTTACGTCGGAATTTCGATTTGTCTGTGAATATTCGTTGTGTTTCGCGAATGGGAAATGGTGTCAGAAAAAAGGTTTAAACCTATTTATGTGAAGTTTTATTGGAGGGATTACTATACAATGTTACAGTTTTCCTGTTTTGGTGAGAGTTTAGGGAATTGAAATGGATGTTGAATATTGTAAACTATAATGCCGCGAGAGAGTAAACCTTATTTTTCATTAATATTGTCTTATTTAAAAAAAACGAGTGTGCTTTAGACCACACGACTGAAGTAAAACTTCACTAACTTATATAAGAACATATGACATCGGGGTGAGATATTACATTGGGTTGACATATGACCATGGGATGACCTATGACCCTGGGGTGACCTATGATCCTGGGGTACCGATGACCGTGGGGTGACCTATGAACTTGAGGTGACCTATGACCTTGGGGTGACCTATGACCTTGGTATAACCTATGGCATGGTTATTCAATAAATGCTTCCTTGTGCTCGCACCTCTCTCTCTTACCCCTACAGTAATATACGATACGTGATTCTCTCTCTTTCTATCTTCACTAACTTATATCTCCCTCTCAACTTCAGTTCGCCTCGCCCGATCACACTTTTCGTAACGCTCTCGTAACGCATTCACCAGCTTACTCCCCAAGTCAAACGTGCGTAAAGAAGTTTTACTTCAAAAACGTAGTGTACGACAGGGATGCCTGGATGCCTACGTCGACGTAATGGGTTCCTTACCTGAATAGGACAACGAGAAGAAGATGAGTTAACATCTAATATTATATGAAAATCAAAATATGCTTGCTTGGGTGTATCTATATGAGTATGTATATGAGATGTCTGTGCGTTGCTAAACCATTAATCCGATTTTTTTTTTTTTTTTTATACACTTTACAAATACAAGACAAAAAGTCCCGATAAACTACTTTTTAGCAGTTTGTCTAACGGGTTCTTTACGTTAAAGATCTTATAATAGTGATTTAATAGTGAATGCGATGAAACTTTGGGGATTTTATGTGCGCATGCCCGCGATGGTTTTTATATATGCTGGTGAGCTCTGGCATTGTGAAATTTGTTTAAAAAAAATGGTGCCACGCGAGCTGTTTGAAAACTAGATATAACGGAACTGAATGTATGTGGGAGGGGGGAGGGAAGGAGGCTTCGCGGGACGGAGAGAGCGGGAGTGGGGAGTAGGGAGAAAGAAGGCGGAGAACGAGGAGTAAGTGGAAGGGGAGGCGGGAGAGGAATGGGAGGCGGAAGAGAGACGGGACGAATGGGAGAGTACATGCAGGGAGAAACATTTTCTTTATTAAATTGCATAGCAACGCATGCCGGGAACTCGCTAGTAACTAATAAACCATCACACCGCCTCCGCAGGGGTAAGCAGAAAGGATAGAGCACTATACCACTTAGTAGTGTCACACACTCCTTGCTTCATTCACAAACATGCATAATTTCATTCGTACACGAAAATGACCTGGAAAGAATCTCATAATTGTGATCTCCCGAAAGAAACCATTCATTTATTAGGAATGCAATTATTAATGTTATCCAAAATGACCTCGGAAAAAATTCATGTGTCATATATTCTGGTTATAAATGAGTAATTTCTACTACATCCAAAAATTATGGTACTTTATTAAACTAAATAGTCATAAATACATTGGGAATTCATATGTCATACATAGGTTTACAAATGTGTAAATTGTAATTATGTAATTGTAAAAGTTCTCTAAAAATGATCAGGAAAGAATCTTATACTAGTACTTAAAATCTCCCGAAAGAAACCATTCATTCATTCTTAATGCATTTATTAATGTGTCAAAAGCTGTCTTGACAGAATATCATTCCTGTTATATCGTGGGCGAAACCATTATTTTGTTAAGAATATTATGAACTAAATATACAATTTAGCTGTCCTGAAACGGGAATCCTTCCCAGTTGGACAAAGTATATATGTATAAATAAATAAATAAAAATAAATAAATAAAAATAAATAAATAAATAAAAATAAATAAATAAAAATAAATAAATAAAAATAAATACATAAATAAAAATAAATAAATAAAAACAAATAAATTAAATGAAAACATCGTCTTTTGGCGAATTATTATTATCGCTGCTATGTCCCCAGCGGTGGTTCAGGCTATCCCGCCTGGGTATACTTACATTTACGACTACGTGTATTATGTTGCCAAAGGGTGTGTCGTGACAATATAATAAAAGATTTTAGTAACACTGATTTTATATTTATTTTATATTTACCGGATGAAACGGAAATAACGCATTAAGCACCTGCGAACCATCGAACTGCGCTCATTAGCCGTTTTGATTATGATGTCACTTTTTCAAGGCTCCTATTGGTTGAGATATGAAACGAAAATGACGCTAGGTCTGCGCTCATTGGCCGATTTCATTATGACCACACTTTTTCAAGGCTCCTATTGGTTGACATTGTTTTGGTTAGGTTTCGCTTCTACCGCGTGAAAACTGTACTGAATTTGTTTTATTTATTTTTATTTACTGCACAGATATAAAATATACAGGACCATACTTACCTACTTACACAGGAGATTTGTCCCAGCTCACATAGGTCTCATGGAAGTCGTTGTGACTCCCTTACTATCATAAAAAAGTATGATCTAAATTTAGATTCTAAACGGTATTGCAAAAGAAAAAAAAACACGCTTTATATTCAAATCTAAAAGTTATTCACAAAATAATTAAATGTATAAAAAAAAGATTATGAAACTTTGTGATAATTTTTTAAGAATTATTAACAACATGAAACGACAAAAATGAGAAGATAATAAAGTTTATAATTCATTTGTCTTATAAAATATGAAAGTGTTTTTTTTTTTCGTTATCAGTAAATTTTAGTTGGAAATAAAAATTGTGAGCCATTTTTAAAACGTTTCAAAGTTTGCATATTTTTTTTTTATATTTAAGTAATTACCTGATATCTATCTACCTTCTATCTTTTATCTTCTTCTTCTATCTTCTATATAATTAAAAACGAATGTAGTTACGCGCATAACTTCCGAACGACTGCACCAAATTGGACAATTCTTTTTTTTGTGTTCGCTATTGTCAGGACAAGGTTTGCATAAAACTGCTAGTGAGCTCTGGAATTATGAAATTTGCATAAAAAATTGCAATGGGTGGCACGCGAGCTTTTTGAAACCTGAGTGTACTGGGAATGAATGTACGGGATGCGGGAGAGGGGGGAGGGGATTTCGGGTAGGGGGTTCGCGGAACCCGGCAGGGGAGAGGGGGAACCTGAGAGGAGGGGGGGAACTTAGGAGGGGGGTTCGCGGGACGTGGAAAGGGAGGAGTGGAGTAGGAAGAGGGAAGGTGGATGAGGCGGAGTGGGAACGCGAGAGGGAAACGGGACGAATGGGAAAGGACACGCAGGGAGTGACAATTTATTTATTAAATGGCATAGCAACGCATACCAGGTACCAGCTATTTCTAATAAAAAAGTTTGAAAGTGAATTTCATCACCTTTCGTTTTTACGAATTTGATCACCAAGTTTTAGTTTTCGGATACATTCATAAATATTTATTTTATTTGGATTTTATTGCAAAGCGGAAATATTTTTCCAGAGTGGAAGATACTCTCAGTATCACCCTGGTGCGTCGCTTGAAATGGCATTAGCCGTGTTTGGTGATCAGATCTGAATAGCCAGGTACTTCCCCGCCTTCCTCTTCCCTATCTCCTTCCCATCCCCACTACCTGCAGCCTCACAACATATCCCAATTGGGAATGCCATAGTCCCACTGGCTTCAGACGGGAGCAGTTGGGACTCTTGTGCGGTATTCATATTAAAAAAAAATACCTACTGACAAAATGCGTCCGATTTTTGAAGAGAACACTGTTTATTTTGAGAAATTTCGATACAGTTCGTACGCAGAGGACATAATTGCAAACATGTACGAGTATATTGTTTAGAACAGTATTTTACATTCGCAATTCTTTGAAGCCATTATTTTCTTTAGTTTAACGCAAATGTTGGTTTATTCTCAACCATTATTACAACTCAGTGCGTTCCGCCTTGTAACTAAGTAAGCTTTCTTTTGGGAACTTCTCTGTACCGAGAATACGTGGGCTTTCTTCCACCCCCTGTAATTAAATCTATTCCCCTTCATTTGAATAATAAATCCGTTTGTCTGTAACAAAGAAATTGAAACGTTACCAAGAAGAAACAATACGACAATGTATTTATCGTTCACCGAGTATTTTAACGAAATTGAGGATTACGTTTTCTTTGTTCGTTTTCTGTATTTTTAATGTGTTATTTGTTGTACAATCAAAGAAGTTTGTTGTTATTTTCTCTGGTGGAAAATATCATTTAACAATGCCTTGAATGAAACATTTAATATTTACTTGCTGGTACTTGATAATAATATAACAAATGGTTAATGAAGGATACGATAGAAAGTTTTTACTGTTTTTTTATGAATTTTCAACGCCCTGATGGGTTTTTACATAACAAGTTTGTAAAACAGAGACAGTTTATAAGCTTTCTTATTTAATATTTAATTAAATGAAGACAATATTAGCGAATAAATCGAAAATCTGGAATCCGAAAAATCAGAAAAAGATATTGGCACCGCTAGGACTCGAACCCAGGGCCTTCGGCTTTCCGGGCGCTAACCATTGCGCCAAGGTGTCGATATCCGATTTGGTCACTTTCAATAAAAATATTCAGCCTAGACTTGCAGAAAAGTCAATAGATGTCGCATATTCTTAAATAATGTATATAAATGTATAATCTTTTACTAAATAAATAAAAAATAAATATTCAAAATAAATAAATATTCATCCTAGACTTGCAGAAAAGTCAATAGATGTCGCATATTGAAAATAAAATAGATTCATATTTAGCCACACATTATCTAGATTTTTTTTTATAAGTTTTTATTCCAGTAAAAAAGAAAATAATATTTTCACTTAACTAGAATATTGAATTTATACATAGTTTTTACATTTCATAACCTTAAATTACATTAGATTGCAGTACTAACATTTACATAACATTATATTACCATACGATATTATTCACTTTCACTACTTTGTTTTTTGTGAATAAACATGAATAATTTTTTTTTTAATTGGCACATACTTTTTTCGTTTTTGATATCATCTGGAAGGCAATTTTATAAGTTGGCCCCCTCGTGACTAATTGATTGCTTACCGTAGTTAGTATGAATGGTGTTTAAACGTATGTTATCGTGTTGTCGTGTAAAATGTTTGTGTACTTGGGACGTTTTAATGAATTCTGTGTTTGTATGTATGAGTTTATTATTTATTTTGTATATAAGGAGACATATATTGTACTCGTATAGTTTTCTTAATGTTAGCAGTTTTGTTTCCAAATATAATTTTTTGTGGATGTTTTGGATTCGTAGTGAAATAGTTTTTTGATTAGCTTATTTTGAATTACCTGTAATTCATTGATGTATGTTTCATACGCATTTCCCCAGATTTCAATCAGGTAATTTAGGTGTGAGTGTACGAGACTATAATATAAACTTTTTTTAAATTTAATTGGTAATAGATATGATAACCGGCTAAAAACGCTAATTAAGGGTGTGATTTTATCTTCTACATCTTGTATGTGTTGTTTAAAAGTTAAATGCTTGTCGATGCACAGCCCAAGATATTTTTCCTGTATCAGGATTTGCAAATCGTTATTTTCAATTTTTAAAGGTACATGAGATTACATTTAGTTCGGGTTAAAATCTTGCAATCAAATATTTATTTATTTATTATTGTTATACGCCCATAGGGGCTTTTACATAGATTACAAATAAGTTTAACATAAGTTACCGAGTTAGAATTTATACAAAAAGTTATAAAAGTGAAAAATTAAAAAAAATATACAAGTTGTTTTTGAAGAATATGGCGTAAAGAAATATTTTAAACAATATGATATTTGAGTTATCGAGTTAGAATTTATACCAAAAGTTATAAAAGTAAAAAATTAAAAAAATGTATACAAGCAGTTTTTGAAGAATATGGCGTAAATAAATATTTTAAACAATATAATATTTGACAATTACATAATATAAAACATTACAATAACACATCAAATCGTTAAATATATATATATACACAAAGTATTGGTTTAATTTGCATTTAAGATTATAAAGGGAATTAGCAAATATTTCTATAATATGACCAAACTTGTTGCCCAAACCATGCATCCTATTGGTAAGTGAGTGTAATTGATAGTTGGTTGTGTATGTATGTGTCGCAAAAGAATGTTGTATTTTTGTCTAGTATTCCTTGTCGGTACATAGAGTTTAATAGCAGCAAAGATGGCAGGGCTGTCAATAAGGTTGTTCATTACTCTGTATAATAAAATTAGGTCTGAAATGGTTCTTCTGTCAGACAGCGTAATTAAATTAAGTCGATTCATCAAATTTACATAATTAATGTTTTCTATTAGAATTTTGAGTTTGAAATTTAAGTACCTAAGAAATTTGTGTTGAATCCGTTCTAATTTGGAGTGTACTTTATAGAAAGAAGACCAAATAGGTGAATTATATTCCACTTGGCTTCTAACTAGTGAAATGTAGAGTGTTTTTATGCAATACAAGGACTTAAAATCAGTTAGGGTTCTACAAAGGAAGCCAAGAATCTTTAAAGCCTTATTAGTTATATTATCATCTATATGTGCTGTGAATGTTAAGTTTGATTCGAATATAACTCCCAAGTCACGAATTTGTGATAATGGTGTTAATTTAACATTATTTAAATTATATTCATGTAAGATATGAGAATGAGTTCTGGAAAATCGTATTTCATGACATTTCTCAATGTTGAAAAATAAAATATTTTGTTCGCACCATTTAAAAAAATCATCTAAATTAGCTTTTAAAATTAGGCAATCATATATATTTCGTATTCTTTTAAACATCATCTGCAAAAAGTATGACTTGTACATCTTTAATTATGTTAACAATGTCATTAATGAATATTAAGAATAATATTGGGCCGAGGTGGGACCCTTGCGGGACACCACTTGTGGCCTCGAATACATAGGTTTCTATAAAATTAATCCTGACACTAAGCACTCTATTACTAAGGTTACTGATAATCCATGTCAATAAACTACCTTTGATGCCTAACAGTCGGAGTTGTGATGTGATGTCGAACCTTATCAAATGCTTTATAAAGATAAATAAATAAATATAAAGATGACAGCCAATAAAATATGCGTTAACAAAATGAAGATAATTTTGGTAATTTTGTTTAATTTTTCGAAGCATGATACAGTTAAAAATGACTGAATCGGATATCGACACTTTGGCGCAGTGGTCAGCGTAATGGCCCGGAAAGAGGTTCCAATATCTTTTTCTGATTTTTCTGTTTCCAGATTTTTGACTGAGTTTCGCTAATATTGTCTTCATTTAATTAAATATTACAAATAAATGAAAAACAGTTATATATTACACAAACGCTTTGTAGATATTTAACATTATTAATATTGCGGAAAGAACACAGCAAATTCTTACTACGAGAATTGGCTCTGGTCTGAACTTTATGGCAATTCAAACTAAATTTTCTTTTAGTCAAATAAATCATTTTTATCAAGCTCCACTCATATTTAATAGCCTTCCAGAACATATAAAGTCATCTTATTCCTTGTACACTTTTAAAAAGAATCTTAAATTATATTATTTGTGTTAGCCGAGGATTGCCAATTGATTTTCTCTACTTTGTCTTTTCTAAATTATTAGCTTAATGATTATAACCGTTTTTTTCACCGTCCTCCTGCCAAATTTTAGCATGTTATATTATATGCATATATTTATTATTTACAACTTAATCCTTAAAAAAAAAACTTTACTTCATTTTAAATCAGATCTCAAAACTATGGTCACCCTAAAAGCCTACATGTTTACATTAATGTACTACCTGGCGCAGTTTAGTAGGTACCTACCCTACCCATAATCTCAATCTGTAAGAAATACAACAACATTGTTCTTTCAATATCTGTATAATTTTGTGTTATTTTGTTAATTTGTAAAATTGTTAACCTCAACACAGGCTTGTCCTAGTGAGGTGACAAATTGCATCGTTAACATTTTACCTGCAGTGTAAAGAAACAATAAATAAATAAATAAAATAATTTAATAATTATTGTTTTCCAATCACCCTGTAAACAACACACTTGGTATTTACCCTCGCGTGGGAGATGATCTCAGATGCCTAAACAAGCAAAGAAGATTAAGGCTTGATAAAGATTTCATCTCGTGTGGGCTGTTTTTATAAAATATTATATTACGAGTATAATATATACTCGTACTGTTAGTAGATACGCCGCACACTTTAGACGTGTCATTCTTGAGATAACTTTTTATTTTGTCACTCATATTCCATGTGATACTCTGACGTCTGACCTTTGCAGTCTTCTTGATGATCAATAAATCTATTTTAATCTTTATTTTACTAACGCAACTGGGAAAGAGAGACAAAATGTTATAGAGCAAAAACTCGTGACGATCAGACCTTCGTTATTTTATAAAACCTGAAAGTTTCTCTGTGTATGTTTCTAATACAGGAAAAGACGATCCCCGACTATGAAGTTTGGATCACAATGGCCTTGAAAGATAGGAGGTAGTAAAGGTGTATAAAATTGCACCTCAATTTCAAGAGCATTTTGCTCGCACTTTTACTGCTAGCGTCGAAATTTCGCACTATTTCAATCCCACCCGCTTGCATGTATATATCGCGCTCGCACCTACTGTAGACTTTTAATATGTCTGACAAGGTGGAGGAACCATCTAAACTGTCTGATAACTGAGAAAACATAAGTTGATAGTTCCTCAAGTAACATATATAAAATTCAGCTTTTATACTTCAACGTAAGTACAATTAAAATGAATAAATATAATATCTTTCAAAGCCACCGTGATCCGAACTTCATAGTCAGGGATCGTCTTTATCTGTATTAGGGACACACACAGAGAAACTTTCAGGTTTTATAAAATAACGAAGGACTGATCGTCACGGGCTCTTGGACTTTTATATTTTTCACAGTCAATAAGAATACCACAAAGTGTCCTAACTGCTCTCAGACCCAACTCGAGGTAGTGAGATTATGGCACCACCAATTGGGGCATGCTGTGAGACTGAAGGCTTTGTTTATTTTTACATTAGCCTCACATAGGAGGCCTATTACAAATGAGGAGGTTCTCCAAAGAATCTAAGAAGGAAGGCACCTGCTCAGGACCTTGCCCGAAAGGCGTGCAAGATGGATCGGCCATTTAATACGACAAGAAGGCCTCTTGCATGCCATAATGGAAGGTATGACCGAGGGGACAAACTCTAGGGGACGCCCAAGCCGAGAGTACCTGGAAGACCTGCTGGTGGACGTGCACTGCTCATCATATGCAGACTTCAAAAGAGCCGCACAAGACAGGGAAGAATGGAAGAGAAGAGTAGAGTAAATTGCTGCAAACCAATCCCAGGATTGAAACCAGAGAGAGAGAGGAGGCCTAGAGGAAAAAAGGAGGGTCTTTTTTGTGGAAAAGAAGGAAAGGAGAAATTCTGGGAAGGAATAAGATCTGAAGCGTGGGTAAAATGGGGTTCAATGTGTGGAATGACGGAAGTATGAGTCCATCACTCCCACTGCGGTGCAAGGTGATGAGTCGAGAGAGTGCGGCTGGAAACTCCCATCCCGCCTCCCTTCCGTGCCGCTGTCAACTATTTGAAATACATTCATTTTTTAAACGCCATTTGTTTTTAAAATTTAACACAAATTTCATAACTCCAGACCTTACCATTATGTATAGAAACTAGCGCGGACGTGCGCACAACAATTCATCAAAGTTTCATCGCAATCGGATGAATGGTTTAGCAACGCATAGATATCTCATATACCTACTCATATACACACTCATAAATACATTCACCCGAGCAAGCGTATTTTGATTTTTATATATGTAGATTTATTATTATATACATATCTCATGTAAAAACAGTTGCAATAATTAAATAATAAAATATATATAACATTAATTTTTAAAAGAAATATTACTTTTATTATTTAAATTAGCAATATGTAACTTTCAAGATGCGATATTTTCAATTTGTATTCTTTGATGCCCGTAACTCTGTTAGAGGTGTGATTTATCTTATTATGTGTATTTTTGGTAGTCAATTCCCGTGTTTGAAATGAATATCTAAGTTGTAGTTAAGTTACCAAGTCCGCATACACGTATGATGCCGTTAGAAGGCTAGTGGGATGTTTGAAGCCTGTAAATGGGTACTGCGCCGACTACAGCGAGTAGGACCGTTTGGTTTGGTATAAGGGAAGTGCATGCAATTTGCATCTCAGTGCGTTTTAATGCCAGTGTGAAAACTCAGTTCAGAGTTCGGATTCGCTGAGTGACTGCCGTCCGCGACAGTCGCTTCTGGAGACGACACCTTTTTTCTCCCCCGAATCGCTCTGTCTGGCTTGTGTTCGCACGGCCAGACACCTGCTTTTGGCACAGGCGCCCGCGCCACCAACTGCCTTTCTCAAGGCAAGAAGAAGAAGGACGACCTGGCCCCCCCACCGATACCCGACGTACACAACTCCAGCGCAACAATTCTTAAAAGAAAATACCGATCACCTGCCGTGCGGATGTTTCCCGCGCGGCGTATTCCCACAAGCACGGAGGATTTTCCCGCCCTCCAGTTTAGAACCAAGACCGGGACCATCAAGACCCCCCCCCCCAAGACAGAACAGATGATCCCAAGCCACCCCGCTGACCCGAGGACCAAGCCGGCAGCCGCAGCCCTGCCGATCCCCGAGATGCCCATGACCACCCCCGCACCCGGACCCAGCCGCACCCCAGTAGGACCAGCTTCGGGCTACGTACCGCCCCCAAGACCCCAGCAGCCCCCCCAGGATATGGAGATGTCCCGACAGGAGGAGGGTTGGACGAGGCCGTCCAACCCCGTCAAACGGCCTCTGTCCCCACAGGGCCCCAAGGCGGTTGTTGTCGGCAACCGCTTTGGCGACCTCAAGGAGGTCATCGAGGGCGGCGGCGCGCCGCAAGCAAAACGCGCCAATCAATTTACTAATGCGAATTATACACGTACTAATAACAATACTAATCATGCCTCTTCTTCCGCAGGTACCAGCGGCCATGCAGCGAGGCAAGATCGAGTTCCCCCGGTAGTGATGACCCTGGGGAACCTCACGCATGCGCAGATTACATCTGCGGTGCAGGGCCACATCGGCCATGCTAATTTCACCTTCCGGTACAACCGGGGCGGGACAGCAAATATATTTGTACGAAGCATGGCAGACCACCGCACCCTCACCAACGGGCTGCGAGCGGAAGCACGCGGCTTCCACACCTTCACGGCGGAGGCGGAAAAGATGAAAAAGGCGGTGATCAAGGGCCTGCCCAACGTCGACACAGACGAAATCACTGCGGACCTCACTGAGCAGGGCTACCCCCCAGTAAAGGTCATAAGGATGACGACCACCTCGGCCGAGTACCCCATGTACTTGGCACACTTCAACAAGGAAGTGAACATGGGCCAGCTGAGAGCGGTCGTCAAATACCTCTGCCACTGCAGGATCCGCCTGCAGAAACACCGCAGCAACCACCTGCAGCACGGGACGCAGTGCTACCGCTGCCAGAACTTCGGGCATGGATCCCGAAACTGCGCCCACACAGCAAGGTGTGTGAAGTGCCTAGTCGAGCACGCCTCCGCCGAATGCCCCAAGACCACCAGGGACGAGCCTGCCGCGTGCTGCAACTGCGGAGGCCCCCATCCCGCCAACTTCAGAGGCTGCCCGAAAAGGGTAGCCTATGTCGCCTCGCTCCAGCAGCACCAGCGACAGCCCCAACGTCAGGCCCCAGGAGCCAGCAGGCCACATCCTCAGACGCAGCAGGCGCCGAGGACAGATGGACGCAGCTGGGCCAACGTAGCTGGCGGAAGGAGCGAGGAGCGACACGAGGAGCAGCCCCGCTCGCAGCCCCGCCCGCAGCCCCGCCCGCAACAGCCCACAGGAGAGGCTTACACCGGAGGAGATGACGCCGCACTGATGATGGCCCTGCTCCATGGATTGAGACGCGTGCGACCGCAGCTGGCCGCAGCCGGCTCAGATGAACTACAAAGAGCAATGATCCTTATGGATCTCATCACGTCCACCATCAATGTCTAATTCCAAGATGGTGAACGTCCTCCTGTGGAATGCCCACAGCATCCGCCCCAAGATCGACGAACTGCTCGCCCTGGCAAACAATACTGACATTGACATTATTCTAATTACAGAGACCTACCTGAGACCTGACACACCCCTGAGAGTGCCCGGCTTCGAAGTACACCGAGACGACCGACCGGAGGGTAAAGGCGGAGGTACCGCAATATTCGTTCGTCAAACCATCACATCTACGAGAATCCCTACTCCAAAGCTGAAACATACTGAAGCCACAGTTATCGAAGTCATCATAGAGGATAGAGCGCATACCATTATCGCCGCCTACTGCAATAATCCCAACCTTCTGGTAAGAGAAGATTTAGATAAATTACTTAATTTGCGCCCCATTGTTGTTTTAGGAGGAGATCTGAATGCTAAACACAACTTTTGGAACAACCACCGAGGCAACGCGAATGGGAAAACGCTCTTTTCACATATGCAAACACACAATTACTCGATAATGGCACCGGACAAACCGACTCACCACTCAGCACGCGCAATATATCCAAGTACACTAGATATCGTACTTGAGAAAAACGCTAAGACCATCTCGCCACTGCGTACGCTGGATGAGTTATCATCAGATCACCTGCCCGTGAGCTTCAGTATTGGAGGGACGACTTCAAGGAGCCCCAGAAAACGGCGAAATTACAAGGAGGCCGACTGGGAAGGATTCAAGAAAGAGATTAACGAACGAATATACCTATCGTCGGCAACCCTGCGCTCGAAGGAAGAAATCGACGAAGCCGCAAGCACTCTGACCGAAATCATCCAACTTGCACAAGACAACTACATACCATACAAAGACGAACAGACTTTTACGATCAAGCTTCCCGAGTATGTCCTTTCGCTCATCAAGGAGAAAAATCGCCTGCGGCGCATCTACCATCAAACGCGCGACGGCTACTTCAAAACCGCCTACAACACCCTGCAGCGGGAGATCAAACAAGAAATCACCGATCTCAGACGCGAACTTTGGACGAAGAAAGTTACGTCACTCACGCCCAAAGATAACAGCCTATGGAAAATGGCAAAAGCACTGAGACACGAAGATCACACGATCCCCCCGCTTGAGAAGTTAGACGGCTCAGGGCTGGCACTCTCACTTGAAGAAAAGGCAAACGCGCTCGCTGACGGATTCGAGAGAGCCTACGCAGCCACGGACGGCCTATCCGACCCGGAAACGGATCGACTAGTAGATGAGTCTCTACAAAATCTTGATCAAGCAGAGCAGACGGACACCGCCAATATACATTTCTGCACGCCGAGCGAAGTAGCCGTCATTATCAGGCGATTAAAGACAAACAAGGCGCCGGGAAGCGACCAAATACATAACATACTACTGAAACATCTACCACAGAAAGCCATCATCTTCATTACAAAGCTGTTCAATGCCTGCCTCATCACCGGACATTTCCCTCAGATCTGGAAAACGGCAACCGTGCTGCCCTTCTCGAAGCCTAACAAAGATAAGAGGCAGCCGACGAACTACCGGCCGATAAGTTTATTATCCACACTGAGCAAGGTATTTGAACAGGTGATCCTCAACAGACTTCTACCACACCACGAAGACACATTGCCAGACGAGCAGTTCGGTTTCAGGAAAAGGCATTCCACTACCCACCAGCTCTCCAGAGTAGCGGAATTCATCGCTAGAAGATTCAACGAAAATCGCTTCACCGCCGCTGCACTACTAGACTTGGAGAAGGCATTTGATACCGTCTGGATCAGAGGGCTGCTGCACAAGCTTCACATGCTTAACACGCCCATATACCTAACGAGAGTGATACAAGAGTACCTCAAGAACAGATCCTTCAGAGTCTTCATCAGGAACGCGCTTTCAACACTACGTGAGATTCCAAAAGGCGTGCCGCAAGGAAGTCTACTGGGACCTCATCTCTTTAACATCTTCACGCACGACATCCCCCGAGACGAGAGATGCAACCTATCAATTTATGCAGACGACGTCAAACTCTATGTTTCCTCAATGAAAGCGGATATGGCGGCCATGTACCTACAAAGGGCGCTCGACACCCTCGTAGAGTTCTACAAAAAATGGCGCCTCAAACTAAATGAGGCCAAGACCGAAGTCATAATGTACACGAGGAAACAAACCAGAACACCAGACGTCAACATCGAAATGGGAGGACATGTCTTAGAATGGAAGGATGAGGTCGTCTACCTGGGCCTGACGATGGACTCACGACTCAACTGGAAATCTCACGTAGCCAAGATGAATGCGAAAGCCAGAAAGGCAGTCGGCGCGATGAAGCCAATCTTCAACAGAAGAAGTCCGCTACTTCCCAGAACCAAACTCCTGATCTACTACTCGCTCATTCGACCGGTACTGACTTATGCTATCCCCGTGTGGGGTAGCATCTCATACTCTGACCATACTAAACTACAGACCTTACAAAATCTCTGCATTAAAATCACTTACAACACTAGAATCAGAACAAATTTGAAAAAACTACATGCCAGAGAAAACATTCCGACCCTATTTGAATACACGCACAGACTGACAGACCGATTTTACAAGTCATTAAAACACAGTAAAAATAAACTCATCAAGGAAATCGGTCAATACAATGCACCTAGTGACCTTCCCTTCAGATACAAACACAGACTACCTAAACATATCCTGATGGACCTAAATCACATTTGGCACAACCCTTTTTCAGACACGGATGACTGAACGAGCAGTAGGTATTCCTAACCACCAGACCCCTCCCCCAACTTATGTTTATATATCTATTTATATATTTATATAATAACATTTATTTTTATATATGTCTATGTATGTTTATCCTAAATCTCCCATAAAGTATGTATTTCACATAAAAACAGACACTCACACCCCTCACCACAGAATGCAGGATTTCATACACTGAAATCACTGAAGGCCGGCAAGTTTCATGTTGACTTTCGGCCGACTCTTCCCGGATGAGGTTTTTCATGGTTTCCTCATTCCCGAAGGCAAATGCGGAAGAGCTCCAAACAAAAGGACATGACCGACTCCTTCCCACTCCCAACATAACACAAATACACACGTATGTATATATTCCCCCCGAGCTTGGCTGCAATCCTGCTTGTTGGGCTGTGCCAAACATGCAATTTTAGTTGGGTTTTTTACATAACACTTTTTCCCAACCGACAAAACACAAGACCTTTAAGCCTATAATAGCCAGGTAACATTTTAAATACCCACAAGCGGTAAAAATTGCAAGGCGCATATGACGCCGTTCTATTTGTATAAAGAACATTAACTTTAAATTCAGTAAATTTAAATGATGCATCTCCTCAAGAACATAAGAATCTAGTGAATTAAAAAAAAAAAAAAAAATAATGCCAGTGTATTCTGCTTGGAACAATGGTGACTTGTTATGAAAAAACCGAATGGATGAAAAAAACTACTTAGCGCTATCAATCAGATCTGTCTAAATAGAATGTATGTCAGCGTGGATCAGATTCTACGTTGTTATAGAATATTAACATATTTTTTTGTTAAAACCATTTTTTAAGAAAGTATGGCAAGGTAGGTAGGTACTGTTTAATATATTTATTCTGACAGACGAGCTGTAGTTACTACCAATTACTACCGCAAAATCATTCCATGGGTGATTTAGTATATATATTTATGATCATTCCCGTCCGAAGTGTCTTGGTGTGTCCAGAAATCAGATTTAGCCTCGCAACTTTCTGAGATGTTATATTTTGTCGCGTTAATGGAATAAAAGTGGATCTGTTAAATTAATGCCTTCTAATAATTTATCAAATTCCCGTGACACACTTATGGAAGTATTGATACCTGGTAAGGTCAATATACTCATAAAAGCAAAATGCCTCAAATCTAACTACCAATGCCCTCTTTATAGTAAAACCTCAAAGACATTAGGTTCGGAGCTTGACTTAGCAGCCCTCTCTCAGTCGGTAATGAAGAGTGTTATTATGAGCTCTATTTGTAAACACAGTCTGTTAGATTGTTGCGGTATTAGTTTTTTAAAGATGAGCGTCCATCTACCCGCGCCGGCCACAACGCACGCACCGCACGAAGATAGAAAAATCCGTTGCGTGCGGTGCGTGCGTTGCGGCCGGTGCGGGTAGATGGACGCTCATCTTTAACCCGCTGTTTTATAAATTCAATAGAATTCCATAAATCCTTCTTCTTTCTAATACGCAAGCGGGACAAGGAGTTCCTTCAGAAAAAGAGGGGGCCGAGCCGTGTTTATCTAGGCAGATTTCAAAAAGTGAAAATTTAGTAGAATTTTAAAAAATCAGAGTGTGCAATTCACACGCGGTAGAAGTGAAACTAGAAAGTCGCTTTCTTTTATTTTGTCTGTTTCTTTTAAAGTGGTTTGAAGGTTGGATATTGATTTCACTAAAATAAAAGTTTTTTTTAATTTAGTAGGATTTGAACCTCCGTTCGCTGAATGTCTGTTTCTCTGGCCGCTGAGACTTGTCTGTTGCCTTACCCGCTGCGCAAGGGAAGATTATCTCTGATGCCGAGTTGAAAAGACAAATACATGAAATTACTTCTGCAGCAAAAATCAAAAGTATGCTCCTAAAACTATTTTACAAACACAATTGTTTCTGAAATTTAACGAGCGAAGAAAAAAATTACGGTATTTCTTTAATACTACCCCATCCGCATATCATTATTTTGAAGAAAGTATGTACACAAATATACTAATTTAATTTATCCCCGAAATCGTAAAAATGGTCCCGCCCGGAGGGGATGTGACATGGTTTGTCAAACTGTGGCGCGCTAAACTTAGGTATTAAACGTGATACAAAAAAACAGAAAACAGTATAATCACTTACCAGAAGAAAATCTTTGCTGAAAACTTGGTCATTTTCAAAGTATTAGTTACACAAACACATTGGTGACTTGGTTAGTAGATTGGTTCTTGACACACATTAAATTTATAAGTTTTGGTTCACAAAAAAACTGTTCAAGTACATATTATACAAAGTACATTTTAATTCACAACAATACAATGAAAATAATACTAATGAAACTTGAATTAATTTATAAACTTAGGTTCTTTTGCGTATGATAAATTTTAAAGCACTCTGGCATATGCAAGGCTACTCCACAACGTTCACACTCCCATCTGCTAGTGCTCTTTTTCTTTTTTGCGGAACATACTCTGCATTGGCGTTTGGCAATGGCATTTCCTTGTGCAGTCACAGGTATAGGTCGAGCAAAGTGTGCCCAATGGGCTGCCTGAAGTCTCATTTCACTGTCAGCCGCAGGACGCCCTATTCTGGCATAAGCTGGTAATTTTACTCTTTCTATAAGTTGCTCTGCCACTATCAGCCGAAATTGACAATATTTTAAATTCTTTTTGGTGATTTTTTTGTATAAACAGTATGAATTGAAAAGACACATATCAAGGATATAAAAAAATATTTTTTTATATCCTTTCAAGTATCGTCGCATCAATGGAAACGAAGCCAGTTGTTGGTCCATTTTATCTACTCCCCCCATGCCTTTGTTATATTCAACAACAGGTAATGGTCTCGTCACTGTGGCTGTTGATCTTCGTTTTCGTGTTGAAGTCATTTCAGCAGAATCATGCATCGTGGATAAAATGCAAACTGGTTTTTTATCTTGCCATTTCAATGCCATCATTTTGTGACTAAATTGGGCTTCAACTTCACCCTTTTTCAGTTTTAAAGTTTTGAAATGGGGCGGCATTTGTTTTCTATTTGTTCGCACTGTTCCTAAAACATTTGTCCCTCCTTCTTGTAAACGTTGGTAAAGCAGTGGCGAGGAATACCAATTATCAAGATATAGTGTGTATCCTTTGGAGAGATAAGGTCTCATCAGCTCCATAACAATAGCATCTGAAGATGGCAATTGAGCATCTCCAATTTTTTTCCCGGCGTAAATACGAAACTGAACACAGTACCCACTGACAGATTCACACATTTTGTAATATTTTAAACCAAAACGAGCCCTTTTTGAGGGATTATATTGAATAAATGAAAGCGCACCACGAAATTTCATAAGACTTTCATCGATGGCAATATCTTGTTCGGGAACATATAAATAGGGAAATTTGTCATTGACATAGTCGATTACATATTTTACTTTATGTAAAAGATCCGTGGTATCCGCTGTAGCATTATCAACCAGATGTAGATACCTACATATCTGGGTATATCGTTTGAAAGGCATAACTGATGCGAAAAAAGGTGTCTCAATGCTCTTTCTTGATGACCAATAAGATTGCAGGGTATCCTTTTTTACTTGCGATTGTAAGACGCACAGAGCTATATAGGCTTGAAGTTCATCACTAGTGGTGTCGAACCATTCGGTGCTTGCCCCATCCTTTTCTCCGGCGTATTTATTTGTCTGCGTGGTCAAGAAATCCCAAAAATCCTTCTCCAAAAATTTATCAAATACATCAATACATCTTATTTCTTCTGGCAAATTTCTGGTAATGGATTGATGAATTTTGGCTTGGCACGATGATTGGATTTTGGTAGGAACGTCAGTAGGCGGGCAAGTAGGATTCCATTTCCATGATTCCAGATCTACTTTTTGCTTTTTTGAGGGTCGAGCTTCAGGTTCAGTTTGGGGATCATCACTCTCAGATGATTCAGACTCTTCAGTCTCGCACCTAGGATCAATGCTATCTTCAGAATGACCCTCAGTATCACTGTCCGATAAAAGCAATTTAGAAAGAATTTCTTCCTCTGATAAATTATTTTGCGACCTCCTGCTCATTTTGATGGATTTTAAACACTAACTACGTTTATTTAAATATTTATCACTCTAAAAAACAGTCACCAGTAGGTATAAAAAAGTTTTGGTAAGTTCACTAACACAAAACAGTTTAAAATATATTATGTTCCTTATAATAAAATTATTGTTTCTATTTTTTACCTGAAAAAACGAGATAATATAGAAATAATCTACGCAGAAAAGGGTAACACGCACTAAACAGTTTAATTTTTGTGGTAAATATTAGTCGAACCAATCAGAACGCTCACGCGTGACACACTTCATGTACTTTTGAGACGTCAAAAGCGTTCAAATTCAACCGACTTTCATAATAAACTGTCTCAAAAAACTACAACTATTGCCGTTTTACCAATAAATACGGTACTTATTACTATTACGCACGTAATTACTCAAATGTCTAGATCAGAAATGTGATAAATTGTCGCTAAAACTCGAAAAAAAACTCCGTAAAATATTACGACTGCGGTGTAAATATTCGAATTTCAACTGATTTTTAGTTGGTATTTTCAATCAAAGGGCTGATTCTTTCCTCATAGTGACATCTTTTGTCAAGTTCCGTAAATAAGTATAAAAATAATATGAAATAATCTTCAACCAATAATTACCAAAAGTTTTCTCTACTGATTTGTAGATGTCACACAAAAAAAGTAACTGTATAATTTGATCTACACACGGGCGGGGGAGTGGCTACAACCGCCAGCGTTTGGCGGCCGGTATGCTAGCGTGAAATAATATAAACCGCCATATCTTGGCGGCTGATATGCCGATGGGTTAACTAAGATGACGATAGATTTTTGCTTAATTTTAAATACATAAATCGTGTTTTACTAAATATTTATTTATTTCTTTCTATTCTTCAGCATACACTTTACAGATTATTACATTGGTTTACATAGATAATAAGTTCAGTAATAAGAAAAAAATGTTAGTGATCCGTTACTGTATGTAAATATGTTAGTAGTAGTATTTTGTGAACACCTCACTAGGCGAAACTGTGCTGAGGTTGTTCCCATGTTTGGGGATCAGCGCTATTCTTTCAACATAAGTAGAAACACCGTATT